>CM077185.1:10397683-11669350 GCA_039654105.1 Coreius guichenoti | reverse complement strand
AGAATTTTTACTATAATATATAGATGTATTTCTTGTCAATACAAGATTTTGATCAAAAATGTATGCACTTCTTGATGGAAATACATGTTGTGAACTTGTGATTAGGGATGCACGATATTATCGGTACGACATCGGAATCGGCCGATAAACGCTTAAAATATAAAAATCGACATTGGCCGAAATGAAAAAAATTATGCCGATATGCCTTGCCGATATGATAACGTGTTGACATGCGCCTGCAATAACTCACGTGTGCAGGGAGTGCTATAGCGATCAGATCATGTCAGCAGTGTGGTCAATCTTGAAGTGAACTTGTTTGTCAACAAGCAAATACATTGCATGTATGGTGATTTATATTGACAGTTTTTAAATGCTGCCTTGAATTTGTGAATGCGTGTACACAAGGACGTGACCGTCAACAGTGACTCCCCGCTCTCTAGTGCGTGCAGGCACAGCAGACCTCCAGGTCCTAGTGCCCGCCCGGTAGAATGTTATATATATTTAGTGGGGGCGCTGTTGTTATAGTAATACAATGAAAAGTAGACTACACAAATAACTTGAAGTTACTTCTGGAGCTCAAGAGAAAGACCCGCCACGGACTTAACACTACAACCAAAGTCTCTGAAAATATCAATCTACACTCTACCAGAGTGTGCAAGCTGCATTGAGGCTTTAGGTGTGGTGTGTAAGAGCATAAGATCATTGAAACTGTCTAAATGTGTTTATTATTGTGTAGTCTATGAGTGAATATATATTGACATGTTTGTGTAAGCTTTAGTAATTTCTGAATAAATAAAGCAGTAATGATGTCATAAATCACAAGCATGACACTTGTAAATTAAATACTTTTATATACAGTTTATTAATCTGTAATAAAATTTTATGAAATGGATGATGACAAATAATCCAAGGAGCTCTAAAATAATTGTATAATTTTTTTATTTGAAGCTAAAGACAGCATCAACTGATGTCATGCCACCCCCACTTCATGTGCACAAACGTTAAATCCAAAAATAAAATATTTAGGTTACAACTGCATCTGTCTGGGGTGAAAAATCACTGACTTTATTATTGTTATTTTCAGAGCTTTTAATATACTCTTATTATAAAACGAACTTTATTAACATTTATTTATCTTTAACAAGTATCCTTTTAGTAAGGAGACCTCAGAAATCTGAAACAGAATGAAAAAAAAAGTTTTTGCTCAAAATGGTGTTGTTTCCAAACAAAGGGAAAAAATAAACGTGTATCGGTATCGGGATCGGTATCGGCCAAAATGAGTTGAAAAATATCGGCATATCGAATATCGGCAAAAATCCAATATCGTGCATCCCTAGTTGTGATGTTTTTCCATCAAGAGGTGCATACATTTTTGGTTAAGATCTTGTATTAACAATACAAGAGTCCAGCACTCTGTAAAATCTCCTCCAGCACATCCCAAAGACTTTCAATGAATGTATGGTCTGGACTCAGAGGTGCCAATTCATGTGTGAAAATTATTCTTCATGCTCCATCCCAAACCTTCCTTTCACAATTTGAGCCTGATGAATCTTGAATATGGCCATGATGTGTCTTCCTACATGGTTGTTTAAGATATTAAAAGTTACACACTCCATTAATTAGGGTTAGAAGAACTGATCCCAAATATATAACATGCTAGAAACATAATAATCACTGCAATAATGATCCAATCATAGAAATATTTGCCTATTTAAATCCAAACAGTGACTTTTTTTAAACTTTTTTCTGCTAGGCCTCTGGTCCAATGATAACCTGAAGCATGAAAAATGTAAGAATAGAGCTGGATATAATGTTGACATTTAGTAAGACTTATTTCAGACATCCTGCAGATCAGTCCTCTGTGGCTTTTTCCTGCCACTTTACATCAAGAAATGACAAAAGAAATTGCCATTTCTGCTTGTTACGTAACAAGGTGACATATTAGATCATAAAATAACACCTACTCTGATATTAACTAAAAATCAAGCTGGGTTCGTTGATACGTAAAACAGGATTTCAGAAGTCATTCCTCTGAATAAGAAGCTTGGATCGTTGGAAAGTGATGTTAGGAGTCTCTTGGCTCCTGAGGGAGCTGTATTTTGTAATAGTCAGCATTAAGGTTACAGTGTGATGTACGAATGGTTTCCATATGAGTGCTCTTGGAGTACATTAGAGTCATCTGGGCCTCAGATGGAGTCACAGACTGCCTCGGCTTTACCGCTAGTAATGACGCTGTCAAAACATAGTGCCCACGCTCTGTATTTGTGTATGTCTAAGTGCACATGTGCAGTACAATGTGTTTGACTATTTGTTCAAGAACCTGCTAGGGTGTTTGTGTATGTCTAAGTGTGTGTGTGTAAGAGAGGCTGGTTTTTGAGGTCGCTGCCATGTGATTTAATTATATGCTTGTAGAGTTTATGCGATGAAGTGGGTTGCCGTAAGTAGCAATTACACAGGCAGACATGAGCATGAGTGACCATCAGCAGGCTGTTTAGACTGTGTGTGTGTAGACTTTATCACATCCAGAGGGTCTCTTGGAGTGTGTACTCATGATAACACGCTCTTCGGTTTCGTTATGGTCACTAAATTCCTCAGAGTGTGGACGCAGTTCTCTGTGATCAGCAGCTGCATATCTCTGCCAGTTTACGGCTCTCTGTTTGCGCCCGGAACAATAGCGTAAGATCTTCAGGGTTGTGGAATCAAGTATGAGGAACCCCTGCTGGTTTGTAGGCCTAACAAACGATTTGTTTATTTATTCTCAGTGTAATTGTAGTCTATTTCCTTTCACTAGCCTATATTGTATCCTGTAGCTATTGTTTTAGCAAATGAGGCATTGTGTGTGTGTACGAGTCTGTGGGATGCATGTTGTGTAGCTGTCACACGGAACAATCACCCTCAGTTCGCTCAGCTTGATTATAATTCCAGGGTGTTTGGAGGAATTTTTCTGGAGTGTGTGCATGTTTTCTGGAATGGGATTTCTTCAAATCCAGTTTGTGCATTTCATCTAGCACCAAAAGGCCAAGGGTGCCTCAGCCACCCTCACACGACAAGCGCTCTTTCACTTTTTCTGGGTCATATGGATTAAGTCCAGGGTGCTTGGCATTCCTGAGTGTAAGCCTAGCTGGCCCCTAAAGGCTGTCACCCTGCGCGCATTCATATGCTAATGAGACCTGTGTCACCAAAGCTAATATTCTAATGTGATGGATAATACTCGATATAGCTCAAATGTGGTTTTTGGTTTCAGTTTGGCACCCCTTTAGAGAAGGAATTTTGCAACTTTAGATGATTTCTTAAAGTTAAAGAGAGTAATATCTGAAAAACTAGGGTTAGAAGGGTGGGGCTAGGAGGGATCGATGTGAATCAAATTTGCATATTAATTTAAAATAATATTGAAAATGCATCTGTGCTGTTTCAGCAGATAACTTGTGTCTGTGCATTTATATAGAGCAGTGTTGTTAAAAATAAGTTTTCATGCATTAAATTATTAGAGGAATAATTAACTGAAATGAAAAGTTTACGTTGAAGTGCCAACATTACTAAAACCGAAATAAATATACGTTAAAGCAAAACAGAAATGTTGGATGAAAACAAACTAATAAAAAATGACAAGAGCATGAAACAAAATGACAAAATAAAAAAACAAAAACAAATACTTACTATACATAATTAAAGAATTTTGTACGTTTGCTGGCTCCAAAACTCAATTTCTATATGTAATTGTTTTGTTCAACTTTGAAAATTTGTATATATATATATATATATATATATATATACACACACTCACCTAAAGGATTATTAGGAACACCTGTTCAATTTCTCATTAATGCAATTATCTAATCAACCAATCACATGTCAGTTGCTTCAATGCATTTAGGGGTGTGGTCCTGGTCAAGACAATCTCCTGAACTCCAAACTGAATGTCAGAATGGGAAAGAAAGGTGATTTAAGCAATTTTGAGCGTGGCATGGTTGTTGGTGCCAGACGGGCCGGTCTGAGTATTTCACAATCTGCTCAGTTACTGGGATTTTCACGCACAACCATTTCTAGAGTTTACAAAGAATGGTGTGAAAAGGGAAAAACATCCAGTATGCGGCAGTCCTGTGGGCGAAAATGCCTTGTTGATGCTAGAGGTCAGAGGAGAATGGGCCGACTGATTCAAGCTGATAGAAGAGCAACTTTGACTGAAATAACCACTCATTACAACTGAGGTATGCAGCAAAGCATTTGTGAAGCCATAACACGCACAACCTTGAGGCGGATGGGCTACAACAGCAGAAGACCCCACCGGGTACCACTCATCTCCACTACAAATAGGAAAAAGAGGCTACAATTTGCACGAGCTCACCAAAATTGGACAGTTGAAGACTGGAAAAATGTTGCCTGGTCTGTTGAGTCTCGATTTCTGTTGAGACATTCAGATGGTAGAGTCAGAATTTGGCGTAAACAGAATGAGAACATGGATCCATCATGCCTTGTTACCACTGTGCAGGCTGGTGGTGGTGGTGTAATGGTGTGGGGGATGTTTTCTTGGCACACTTTAGGCCCCTTAGTGCCAATTGGGCATCGTTTAAATGCCACGGCCTACCTGAGCATTGTTTCTGACCATGTCCATCCCTTTATGACCACCATGTACCCATCCTCTGATGGCTACTTCCAGCAGGATAATGCACCATGTCACAAAGCTCGAATCATTTCAGATTGGTTTCTTGAACATGACAATGAGTTCACTGTACTAAAATGGCCCCCACAGTCACCAGATCTCAACCCAATAGAGCATCTTTGGGATGTGGTGGAACGGGAGCTTCGTGCCCTGGATGTGCATCCCACAAATCTCCATCAACTGCAAGATGCTATCCTATCAATATGGGCCAACATTTCTAAAGAATGCTTTCAGCACCTTGTTGAATCAATGCCACGTAGAATTAAGGCAGTTCTGAAGGCGAAAGGGGGTCAAACACAGTATTAGTATGGTGTTCCTAATAATCCTTTAGGTGAGTGTGTATATATATATATATATATATATATATATATATATATATATATATATATTAGTTCAACCAAAAATTATTCAGACATCAGATATAATTTTTTACTAGCGGGTGCAGGACACTATAGTTCATTTATGTAAGTGAGGATAGCAAAATAAAGTAAACTTTGACATATTATACCCACAAATTCTTCATACAGTGGACTACCAATAAAATTGATAAAAATTTGGGACCAAAATTATTCAGACACTTTGATCTGACCATGTTTTGCTTAAGTGTCTTTTTCTTTAATTACTAATGCGACCTTTTACACCACAGACTGAACAAAATTAAGCATTGCTTGGTAATTTTATATATATATATATTTATATATTTATATATATATTTATGCAATTGGATTAATGCTGTAAAAATTGGTTAATTTGGTGATGTTGGAGCTGTGGCGTTGTAGTTAGGGCATCCAGCTGTGGAAATAATTTAGGCGATATTAGCTTGAGTCTGGCTTGCAACATTTCCCAATCCCATTCCCCTCTCTTCTCCCCATAATTTATTTTCTCTGCAAGTAAAACACTTGATGTATAAATGAACATATGTATATGTCATATGCATCACTGTGTCAGTGTATCTGTATATGTATAGAGCTGTTTTGACTTTCTTTCACTCTGGGATGTTTCCTGGTGGGTGGAGTAGGATCAGAACAATGCTGTGATCGTTTACACCTTCACTGTTATTGTTACTGTCTCATTACAGAAGCACACACCCACAATAACATGTTTAGCTTACACAAACATGTCAATATATATTCACTCATAGACTACACAATAATAAACACATTTTCAATGATCTTATGCTTATGCACCACACCTAAAGCCTCAATGCAGCTTGCACACTCTGGTAGAGTGTAGATTGATATTTTCAGACACTTTGGTTGTAGTGTTAAGTCCGTGGCGGGTCTTTCTCTTGAGCTCCAGGGCAGGGTGGGATATGGGAGCAGTTCCTGGGCTCTACCCCAATGAAGATGCTCACGGCAGGCTGTGGTGGGCTAGGTTAACCAGGATCATGACACACCACTGACTCTAGGGTCTGTGAAGTGGGCGGAGGGGATGAAAGGGTTGATGGAGAGAAAAGGAATACTCCGTCAGTCCAAAGAAGCCTCTCCTCCTGAGCTACAGGGGTTTATTTTATTTTATTGGCCTCAGTAAAGAAATGCCAAAAAAAAATAGTCGGTGTTCATTTGTTTAATTGCACTCTACTGTGAGAAGAAAAAGGCTGGGTTTGACCTTTGACCTAAGGAAACTGGCCATCAGTTGTGCACCTAAAGGCAAAGTAAACAGACCTACCAAAGAACTTGACACACTTGGCATAGTGACTTTTTTAGGGCTCTTAGCTGCTTGATTTAGTGGTACCTCCAGACTTTTATTATTACATGCTAGGCCTATTTATTACATGATTTAAATAAACACAGAAACACTTATTTTCTTAGAAGTAACGACTGTAAATTCAGTTTTTGTGTCTTCATGTCTTCTGTTAGTGAAATATATTGTTTGCCAGTCTCCTCAAGAGGCTGTTTGTGGGTGGGGAAGAGATCAAAAAGCTTAAATGATAGAGCAGCTTTGACACGTGTCCATTACGCCACCGTACACTGTGATTTTACTCTTGATGGGCGTTATGTTTATATATTTATAATTTTAATAAACATCTCATTCAGGAATGTTTGTTAAACACACAGACAGTTTGACTTGAAGCTCTGTTAATATTTCTCCTCTAGTAAACACTTTTGACATGTTTGGAACTTGCAGGGGTTTTGTATCATTGCAGTTCATCCTAAATAGTATGCAAGATAAGAATTACTGCATCCTAAATCAGTATGTTGAAGCTAGTAAGCTAAAGGGGCCTGGACGATATACTTTTTTAGTGTATTTTCTTTGTCAGCTATGTTACCCGCAGCCCCTTGCGCGACAGAAATAGATTTCTCTTTTTAGTTTTTCAGTTAATGAAAAGTGCAGAGGAATGCAAGGTTGAAGCTGGCACATCATTTTTCAATATGCATTCACCTGAAAGTGATGATACTATACACAAGTATGCATACTGAACAACTCAAAATCTCCCCCTATACTCTCATTCACTATTTCATACATTAATTCCCTACACTCTTAACAATAAAGATCTTTATTGGCATTGATGGTTCCATGAAGAACCTTTAACACCCAAGGTTTTTCAGAGTATTACATTGTTCTTTAAGCTTAGAAAACATGGTTCTTTTAAGAACTGATCACTGAATGGTTCTGAGGGGAATCAAAAATGGTTCCAATTTTTAAGAGTTTAATGTAGTCCTCTTGAAAGAGTAAATGAAAACAAGTGAACGAATTTGGACGCTGAGTGAGACAGCAGGGTTGTGGACGCCATCTTCTGCCAAGACAGAAATTAATTCGGCATGACCCTCACAGTGGGTTTTCCCGAGCCGTTGGGTGTACATTGGCTGTACAATCGTCTTGCGGTGCATTATGGGATTGAATGAGTGCACTTAATTATGTCCACTATGATTTCAGACACCACTACAAATGGCTGCCCCCTCGAAATTGTGCACTATGTAAGGGTATAGGGGCGATTTTAGACACGGCTCTAGTGTTTTGCGTGCAGTGCTATCAGGCCCCCAAAAGGCTGCCCACTCAGATGGCCGTGTGAAAAGGGATGACCCTGGCGTCGATTTCCGTGAGTAAAAATTGCTGTGCGTAAGCACATGTTTTGAACTGGGGCCCTGTCCCAGAGCCTATCTAATGTATTGAGAGAGTGAGAAAGGTAGGATTGCAAATGAGCACAGCTTTGCTGACCTTAGCAGCTTGCACAGACAAAGCTAACGGAGCGAACCTGGTGTGTGAGAGAGCAGAGAACACAGTGACAGCAGTGGTCCCTCTCACATACAGTAATGAAAAACATAGTGAAGTCTGTCATAAACCAAATAAACATTCACATGTTGGTTTTTCTTCCAGATTTCACACTGTGTCCTAACCAGGCATGATATAGTAAAGAAGGCACCTGTAACAAGTGGCAAACAATTTGTCGGAGTACATCTGGCCAAGGTGAAATCTATTGCGCTTCCTATAACTGCATGTTGAACATCAAACATTCAGATTCGCTGCAATTTTGTTATTTTGCCCTAGATTTTTGGAGACCACATAATACATAATGCAGAAAAAGTGGCCTGGTGGGCAGTGCATAGTGTATGGGCGAACTGATAGACTATGATAGATATTATTAGTATTGATGATGTAACCGGGTAGGTCAGATGGAAATGGGGTTAGTAGATCTGGGTTGAATCACATGGGTCTGTATCGGACTGTGTTATTCTGTTTATCAGAAATATTCTCTTTCTGACACGAATATCTATAAGTGATGGGTCATGGGTATAGGTTTAGTGTGCGGGTCAGTGCTTCTGTACCGCAGTGGGGGCAAAAGAGAGGCAACATGCAGGGTGCTACTAAGACCACACATTCCAGAGGTCAGGGATCATGGGTCAAAGGTGACAGAGAACGTTAATCTCCCTGTGTGTACTTCTGTGTGTGTTTTAGTGTTTAGTCTGGGTGGGTTTTGTGGTATATGTGTCTGGAAGCCAGAATGGATCCGTGTGTGTGTTTCGGAAATGTCAATCAAGTTTGAAATGCATCTCTGACTTCTGAAGAATCCCGCACAGGGCGTTCTCATTCCAGTGAGCAAGTGCAGAACATTTTATAAATGGCATGTCCTCACCAAGGGGTCATGGTCTGACAGGTTAGCATGGCTTCAGGATGTACTATATACAAACCAAGTTATACTAAAGCCCTGTCCCAAATGGCAGACTTGATCAGTATTGCGGACTTGCATTTCTTGCTGTTCCTTAAAGTCCACAAGGCTGTAGGCTGTCCCATTTCTTGCTTTGTGCTCCGATGCACACTTTTGCAAGTGTAGATCCAGAGGAGCACCGCAAAGGCTTAGCACCGCGATTGGCTCATAAATAATTGCATCCATGAGCAAAATTTCAAATTGAAGACTTCCAGAGGTTCCTGCACCAGCTGAGCAACTGCTGATATAGTTTCTCCAGGTATTATAGACTTTGGTCCACACATACTCTTTTCTAAATATACAGTATGCTTGATGTTGTGGCGTTGCATAAGATTTCAATGCCCTCCCTCACTTCCTCTTGCCCCACTCATTTACCTTTCTCCCAGTAATTAATAAAGCCCTCCTCTTATGTTTCCCTTGTTCCCAGTAGGGGTGGCTTTCTCTTTTGTGTTCAGCTTCAGTCTTTCAGCCAGTGAGAGTCTCATGAGAGCTGGCAGTGAGCCACTCATTCTCAACAGATTCCCACAGGGGTTACCATGCCTGTTCTCTCTCACTCTGCATCCTCCACAGGCTCTTGCATTGTGTGAAGGCCCTGGCCACAAGCCCTTTGCAGATCACCAATGATAAAGCCATCAATGGAGCTGAGAACTAAACAACAAACCCTCACGTCCACCCCTTAGTGGCCTCAGAGGATGTGCTTGTATCTAAAATGATTCTATTCTTGCATACTGTCATGTGTGCATTGTTTTCTCAAGGTGTAGTCCTGATTGTTGCCATTATAGATTGAAAACGTTAGAAAGGTCTTTCCACATATCAGGTGTGTTATGAATCAAGTTCACCCCAGACTCATTGTGTCTAATTGGGGCTCAGGTTGCACGTTCAAGGGTGTGTGCACCAACATGTTCTTCAGCCAAGAGTTACAAAACAACCTGAAACGATGAACAAGAGAACAAAGTTCTGACCAAGGAAGATTATAATACCTGGAGAAAGATATCTGTTAGCATTCCCATTAATCTCAATGGCTAGCTATGCTAACCAACCAAACCATGACACCTTAGGTCTGGCACACGTTTCACAAGGTGCTACCTATGAGTGAGGTAAATCACTAGAAGTTGGCATTCGTGGATCAACTTCCTGCACAATCTATCTAAAACCATTTCCTTAATTTATTAGATGTAGTAAATTATGTAATCGAAGCCTGGTGTTGTCTGACTCAATGGGTCAATGAGCAATTGAGCAGATAAGCTCATACAAACTTTTCTAAAGAATGTGCAAAACACCATTGCTTATCTTACATTATATGACTTTCCGTTAGAATCCTTTAAGCGTGAGTTTGATTCGTGACACTTGTTATGTGGTATCTTTGCACACTAGCTACAGGAAGACTTGATACACAAGACACAGGGGCTCACATTGTGAAGATACTTGATTAGAATTTGTTGTGGTAATTGTGGTTTCTAGTTCAGAGAATCTCTGTGTATTCTTTCCGCCACATTTTTAAATTTGTACTTCGTGTTATCTTACCTTAGGCCTCCATCACACATGCACAGTCACGCTACATCAGTGTTCTTACATCCTGTCTTATTGTTAATCTAACTTGGTTCTGCTTTGTGTATCTAATGGACTTGAACATGTATATGTGTTTTATTGTGTTTGAGCTTTTGCACAATCCATTCAAAAGAGAGTTTTGACAGCTCAGAGTTCGGACCTCTGAGTGCACTCGTTGTTAGAGGGCAGATGGTCCCTGTCGGGAGAAGGCCTTTCCTTCATACGTATTTCTACACAAAGCTTTCTTCCTATTCACCCGTGCATCTCTGTCCCAACAATGACAGATCGGCCTTTAATAGTCATTCACTGCTTCTGTTTCACAATGCAGTTCCCTTTCACCCCATCATGCAGTCATTACCACTACTTCCTTTAGAGCAAGAAGCTTTTAGAAGCTTTGAAGGTAAAAGGTCAAACATTTCAGATATTTCCTACGGCAGTTTTGTTTAAGTGCAAATGATTTAAGGTTCTGCAGCAGATACCTAATAGGTAGAAGTCTAGTTATACCAAATACAAGATTTGCTCCATCAGAAAATAATTTGTTTGAACATCCCGACCAGCCAGCCAGATTGGGGTGTGACTTTCTTTTTGACATAACCAATGGCATATGGGGGTATAGTTTTTGAAATTTCATCAGTGACAGAAATTACTCTCTTTGTCTTTGATAAGTTGTTTAACAAGTAACTTTCTGTCAGACTGCATTACTTCCAGTGACTTTTTTTCACTGGCCGTGACCCAATTGGAAAAAATGAGCAATCAAAGTCAATCAAAGCGGTAAGCATTATGCCACAATCAATGTAATCTTGCAGCAAACACGTTTTTCCTCCAGGCTTTATGACTGTGTAATAAGCCACCAATAGTCGATTGTCTCCAATAGGAATCATCCCATTTCTTATATAAACATTGATTTCTACAAATGATTTCCATTCTGGCCTATATCAGCAGCTGCAGCCGGCTCAGTAAAGAGCTGGTTCAGTGGTTGCCCGTAGCGTCTGACTGGCGTCTAGCCGTTCCCCTTCTGAGAGCATAAAGGCTGCATGCCCACATCTGATAACGCAAATAGAAAAATTTCCCCCACAATGCACCACTCTGCCACCCACTCATAATTGTTTTGTTAGTGTGTCTGGTGTATGCATGGTGCTCGAGGTCCCAATAGATTTTGGACCCATTGTTTTTCATTATGCTCATATTGAGCATTAAGTCAGAGACTGAATGGAGAGTTCATACGCACTGAACCCAGTGGCAAAGAGCCACATGACAAACTCTCTGACCAGGAGGGGTGGGGGTGGGGGGGTGTATCCCCTAATTATAACTTTGAAAAATTAACAATACTGATGTAACTGATGTAAATAACACTGAATAACACCGCTAATTTACAATTTAGGCATTTATGAGACAAAATAGACGTTTGTGAGACAAACCCATAGAGATGAACAGTAAGTTTATAACAGTCTGAATAACAGTGCCACCCTGACAACCACAAAAGTCATTATATAATTTGCACATTGACTTTCACAGTTGAAACTTGGTGACATACGACATTGAATAAATATATCTTGATAAGGACATTGGTCTCTTTGGTGCAAGTTAAGCTTTTAATATTTTTCACATGGCTTCCTTGACACGAGGATACAATAAGAGCTGTTTAACTTAGACAGCTCCCTCTTTGTGTCTTTAGGTCACCACTCTTTAACTGTGGCCATGTGGCCATTGTGAATCAGACTAAATTTATTTCTATTTAATTAACTATGCACAGACCACAGACTAGAGGTTTCCTCCCTGCCCTCTTTCTTTCAGTCTCTCATAGTTACTGTTGTACAAGGAAGTTTAAGTAGAGAGCGCTACAATAGATATAAAACAGATTACTTCTAGTGCCAGCCTTAGTTTGTGGCATTAAACCTTTGAAAGATCTTCAGAGTTTTGTTCGAAGCCCTTCAGAACAAGTTAGCTAGATGAACAGAATTCTTATGTCTGTATTATGTCTCTAAAATGGTCTATATGCATTTTCCAGAGAGGAGATCTGGACCACATTCAAACCTGTGTCTCTTACATATGCACCACGGCTCAACACTAACTGCTAGACTACCTTTAAGTTTTTTGAGTGTCTTAAGCTGCTCTTCAGATTGTGTCTTTTGTAATGAAGATTGTCCTTTATTGCTGAAAAGTGAGAAAGAGAGCAAGAGAAGAAAGAAAAGAGTCTCAGCATACCATGCCTCTCTCGTGGTGATGACATGGGCGATAGAACAACGGCGTGCTGGCATGACGCTGTCTCTCAGCCAACATCATTGGGCACAGACAGAAGGCTTTTCACTAACACTTGCTATTAATGTGGAGATCTTCGTACACAAACACACACATTTCAGAACTATTTAGCTTTTGTGGGTGCTCAGTGCGCCTCTTGAAGTTTGTGCTATGGTGACCACCAAAGTTATGCCAATATACAACATATTTAATCCCCCTACTAAAGTTTTTTTTGTTGTTGTTTATAAATCAGTGTTTTTGTCATCTTTTCCAGTAAAAATCCCTCAAATATAAATAGATTTCATCAAGTATGTTAATTTGTATGAAAATTTCATACAATAAGAGAATTTGTTTCAGAGTTTGTTTGTTTATATATAAAGACATGTAACAAATTTGTTTAAAATTTGACTTTATAGCCTACTTATGCAGATATACACACACCCTGACAGAAATAGATTCACTATGCGTTATGTTAACATGCGTGCGCATATGATGAAATATGATCGCCAGGACTTGGCTTTTTCCAGACATTCTAAGTGTATTTGACCTTGTGGTCATAGCAGATCTGAAAACATCACAAGCAGTGCCAAAGAGGAAATGTGCGTCCATGTCTGCGTATTTCTGCATATGTACCCTCGGTCCATGGATTTCCTCCACCCAGTCTCAAACCCCTGGATCGAATTGGCTAAGCAAGTTTCTTTGACCGTCCCCAACTCAAGCACCTGTGAGAAAACCCTACAAACTCCCAGAGCCCTTTATTTTTGTAGGTGTTAAAAATGTCTACAGCCTTTAATTCCAGTAATGCTTATTCGTCTGAAAGCAGAGAGAGATCAAGGATACAGGTGTTTGACTGCATGTAGATGAAGTAGCTTATGTTGTACACAAACTTATGTCTAAAAACCACAGCATGATGTTTCTTTGAGCATGTTTGAATATTTCACTCAGCGCTTAAGACTTTGTCCAAGTTTTTGGAGGTTGAGGAATAAGTAGATTTTCTGTCGAAGAAAAGCAAAGAGGCCCTGAGGGTAGATCGAGGAACATTGTTTTTCCAAACGTGCTTGTTCCCAGTGCTGGTATGATCTTAAAGGTTTGGTTTATTGTATGTATGTATGTATGTATGTATATGTGTGTTAGAAAGAATCAGTCACCATGGCTGCAGTCTTCTCTCTCCAACCACAAAAAAAACCCATACGCCCCCTTCTCTCTTTTGCTCCAAACACCATTCCAGACATTTGGGTGGTCGGCGTAAGCTAAGCTTTGTTTTTCTTGCTATTCACACATTTTACAATCCTTCAAGGGGAACTTTTCAAAGCTCCCACCACAACTTTGAGTCTGATGTTTAGTTTGCTTTGATTTGAAAATATGTATTTATTTTTCCCGCCATTGGCTAGATGATGACAGCTGACGTGTGTTTTGCAGGACGTGTGACATTTTAATGAGTTGGCCATTTTGGGCTGAGTTCCCAGCCTGGCATCTATCCCTTTCCTTAAAGAAAAAAATACATTGGTTAGGATGCATACCAAACTAATGTGCATGTAGTTTGTTGTCCATTTCTATACCAAGGGTAACTCTTCTCAGCATAAGTCTTCAGGTTTTTGCTTTTAATCACAAAAAGTGGCTCCATCATAGTTCTCTCATGAAGCAAAAAACCAAACTGTTATGAAAATGTTTTAGCAAAACCACAAGTGAACCTGAAAAATCCATTTAATCTGTCTCCATAATGTCTGCATACACTATCGCTGTTCCAAACCCTAGTGAGCCGCCTACCTAGAAAGCATTATAGTCTCACTCCCAATGTAAGGCAACAACATTGTTACCTCCTAAGATAACTTGTTTTGGCCAAATCCTTAAGCCTAAGCTACTCCGGTTTTTACGCATACTCTAGGATAGGCGTACAGTGCACATTATTTAATGTTATGTATATTTATGATTGTTATTAGCTTAGCAATATGCTAACATCAAACTCTATTAGAATTAATCGTGAGCGGTATTTGTGTGGAGATGTAGATTGTTCCAATCAGGTTTCATGATTGTTAGGATGTAAATGCAAATGGAGGAAGCAAGACAGCTCACTAGGTTTGGAAAAGGACTTCACACTGATCCAGAATTTCCAAAGTTCTCACTGAAAAGGCACCTATCACCCTTTGTTCTTGTTAAAACCCAACATTAGCCTTTACAGTTTGAATGCCTCAATAAAACTATGAAACATGGAATGCTAGACTTTGATGGGTTTGGTGTTCATTATAAGGTCTTATCTTTGCTGAATTAGTTCTCTGAAGCTCTACATACAGTATTATTTGCATAAAAGCTTTGCCTAATGCCATTAGGCTGCATTGTCTTTAGCTGTAAGCTACTTTGCACTGACAATAGCACTGAACCCGAGCAAATGGGAAGGGAAGCTTCTCTTGCTATTGTGCTGCTTCGCGCAAATTACTTAATTAGCAAACACGCAAACTGTCACTTCAAAACTGTGTATTGGATACACAGTACATTATGTGTGCTCTGTGAGGTTTTGTGTACACGGCTCTTGTAGTAGCAGCACTTTAAGCTAATGCTTTGTTTAGAAGATTAGATAACAGCTAGAAGATTTTAGTTAACAATTCATTTCATCAGTTTTTCAATCGTCCTGTTCCTTTAACATCTAATGCTGTTTTGCTCAGTTTTAAGGCTTTTTGCACTTAGTTTTCATGCTATTTACACTGCAATCAGTATTTTTTTTCACAAGAAAAAATATCTAAAAGAAATACTTTAAACACAATCAGTTTACTTGAGATGCAATATTTAGTCATAAATCAGAAATATGCTTTAAAATAAGAAAAAAAAATTGCCAGTGGGCAAAAAAAAAAAAAAAACATGAATACTGATTTTGCAGTGTATTTTTCAGTATATATTACGCTTCATGAACACAAGTCATGTGAAACATCCCTGCCCTCTCAGGTAAGTGTGTATCATGACACGCCCTATGGGGTCTGTGTGTGTTTTTTGCGTAGTCATGCTGCCCTCGATGGTGTTGCATAAATCGACAGTGCAGCCGTACCAGCGTGGGTTCTACTGCGCGGACGACAGTATCCGCTACGCCTATAAAAGCAGCACTGTGCCCTCTTCTGTGCTGACAGCTGTGGGCCTCCTCCTGCCCATTGCCAGCGTAAGTGCCCAACAGAGGGGCCTCAGACAGGGGACATGGGGCCAGGCGAGTGGGGCGACTGCATGGGAAATCAAGTCTTTTGAGAGAGTTATTATAGTTTATAGCTGTTATGTAACAGAAACTTCTAGTGCATTGTACTAATCATAGGCAGACATTAACTATATGTAGCCGTTCACTCTCTCAGAAACCGAGCTTCCATGTCAGAACCCCCTCCCCTGTTTTTCCCATAATCCTCAGTTGCTGTGTGCTGTGCTGTGCTGTGCCGCTACCTGCGTGTGTCTTCCTGTTGACTGACCTGAAATCTCTCTCTCTTTCTCTCTCTCCCCCCTTCTCTCTCTCTCTATGTGTGTTTGTGTGTGTGTGTGTGTTTCGCTATAGCTGGCCTGCCTTTCCTGATAATTGAAACTAGCACAATCAAGCCGTACCATCGCGGGTTTTACTGCAGTGACCAGTCCATCCAGTACCCGTATAAA
Source organism: Coreius guichenoti (assembly GCA_039654105.1). NCBI lineage: Eukaryota > Metazoa > Chordata > Actinopteri > Cypriniformes > Gobionidae > Coreius > Coreius guichenoti. The sequence continues at coordinate 11,653,139 of CM077185.1, read as the reverse complement.
AACGGGGACACCATAAGCGATGCCGTGCTCTGTGCCGCTGGCATTCTAATTGCCATCCTCTCTGTAAGTTATTCTCTTATATATTCATATAAATCTACCACTGATTCATATAAACTTCCCATTTACATCCCTCATCCCCTATTAGATCAGTAGAATAACTGTAGAAATAACAAAGAAGACTTTAGAGCAAAGAATCCTACCCATAATCCTCTTTAAATCCATTAACCAGTCCACCCCATCCCATCTTTTCATTTAAAATATTTGAATAACTCAACATCAAGGGATTTATCATGGTCAGGGCTATCTCTATCTCTCTTTCTGTCTCAGTCTCGTTCTCTTTTATTTCTGTTCCGTCTTCTTTTGTCTGCATGTTTTGTGCATTGCTCTTTTTGTGTTTGACTTTTTTTCCTCAGAAAAGTAATTCTCAAAAACAGCAATGCGAAGTTACTGTTAAACATGTTAAAAAGCAATAATATAATGACAGAACCCTTGAGAAAAAAATACACTTTAGTATACCTTTAAAAACAGTGCTTATTATGGAAATAATACTCTTTAAAAGAATATGTGAACAGAATGTATATGTATCTGCAAGTACATTATTATTATTATTTATTTATTTTTTTTAAACATACTTTTAAGAGTTGAAGTACTCTGCAAGTGCTTATTCAATACAATTAAGCTCACTTCTTTTTCACAAGGGAAGTTTAAAAGGTTAATCAATTTATCATTGAAATGTGCTGTTTTAATTACAAAACAATTGAGCGATTTTAAATATTTAACAAAATATTTTGCCTAATACATTTTTTTGGACTTTTTATCATGACCATTTTTTTTCTTCTAAATTTTCTTAGTGTCACTGGCATAATGCAAAAAAAAAAAAAAAAAATCATTGCTGTAATCCCGTCCAGGCATTTTACCTTGAAGTTTACTATTGTAATGAGGATTTGGGTGGAAAATACTTAATTGTCATGAAAATATCAAAATGCAAAAAAATAATAAAAAAATATTTTTCATATTTATAGATTCTTATTTCTTTGAAATATGAACAGGATATGTTCTTGCAGATTTTGTAAGATTGACCCTATCATTCAGTAAACTGAATTTGGACCCCAACAAATAAAGCTAAATAAAATGAAAAACTTGCAAAAAAGCCTCACACAATTTTGAGTGTAGGTCCATCTGGATAAGAGAATAAACTGCCCTACTGCTGCTGAGGTGTTGAATTAGTAGACATTCCCGGCCTTTGTGACAGCTGATGAAGGGTTAACCTTTCACAAATGAACCTAATCACCTGCAGGACACATGTTAGATGAAGAACAAGAAAGAATGCAATGTCAAACCAGATAGCACAATTATTTTTAGCGCTTGTGAAACTTCAAAACACTGTCTCAAAACAAAAAATTCAACATGCCAGACAAGCCCCTTGTGGAAAATAAGTGGTGGAGATGAGGGAAGTGGTCTTGAAGTACGAGCCCCTGAACACTGGCATAAAACCAAACCATGACTCGATGGAGATCCTATACGGAGACATGCGTGCCTCACTGTCTGGAGTAGACATGTTCCCATGCTCAGCAATTCTCCTGATTAAAACAAGGACTGTGTGAGCATATATATATATATAAGTGTGTGTGTGTGTGTGTGTTGGCATCCCCCACACAGCTGTAGTTAATTAGCAGTGTCTCCAGTCCTAGTTTGGTTAGGCCTCAGGGAAGGCAGCCCCACTCTTCACTACCAACACAACAGCGTTCCACTACAGTTTACAGAGAGAAAAGAGGGGGGGAAGAGAGAGATAGTAAATATCTCATTAAGGCATGGTTTATGTACTTCATAGCCCACGCCTCTCTGCTCTAATTTACGTCCTATTGGTTTCAAATGGTGCAGACCTCCGTTTTAAACTCCCATGCTCTAACTGCTCATATGAAAGCTATAACCTTTTAGAAACATAATATGTTCCATATCATTAAAATATCACCAGCAACGGGCAGGCCATGCTCAGTCATAACTCACGTTACTCGTTTTCTCATTTCTTTTACTCATTTCTCCTTGCTTTTTGGATTAATGTGCTTTCCTAACAAATAGCTCATTTGCATGTACGTCTAACCTCACCCTGCATGCCCATGACCTGACCACTGAAATCTTGTGATATTATACAGTGACACGTTAATCTTTGTGGTGTGACTTATCAAATTCACCATAATTTTATGATGTTTATGGCATTGTAGCTCTGTTCCAAAACTTAGTGAACTGCCTCGCTTTCTAGTGCCTATATAGGAATCCTAACCATCATGGATTTAGATTTAGGACAACTCCGAGCATCACACAAATTGGCTCAACAGTTAATTTCAATATAGTTTGTCGTTAGAATGTTGCTTTTAATGAATGTTGTTTTAATGCTCTAATAAGCATAAAAATACATAAACACAAATGTGTAAAATATTTTTTTAATTAATCTGAACAAATTGTATTGATAGTTTTGAGTATTGATAAAATATATTTATAATCAACATCTCTGCTCACCTACCATCTTGGAGTTATTTTTTCCACTGATCTTATATGGGATGCTCTCTTGGAATTTCGCTAGGTTTTGGAACAGAACCTGTATGTAGTATTAATCACTACTGTCAGTAATTTTTTTTTTTTTTTTTTCATTTGTAAATGTATTGTTCTCTAGATCGTGATTGGCGAATGCTACAGGATCCATTACCTGAACCAGGGCTCCAAATCATTTGTGGGAAACCCATATGTCTCCACCCTTTACAGACAAGTGGGCGTGTTCATCTTCGGCTGTGCCGTCAGCCAATCATTCACAGACATTGCTAAGGTCTCCGTTGGCCGAATGAGGCCGCACTTCCTAGATGTTTGTCAGCCTGACTACACTACCATCAACTGCTCTCTGGGATATATTACGCAATACACATGCCGTGGAGATGCCAGCAAAGTACAAGAGGCCAGGTGAGATATTCAGCACTTACATGCACATGGGTTCCCTTGCTTTGAATGAAAAATTCTGCTAAAGGATGAAACTAATCGTTAGTCAACTAGAAGAGGCTTAGTCGACCAAAAATTGTATTAGTCGGTTAAAAAAAAATCCAAACATTCACCTATCATCCATCAACCTCAAATATGGCTTATCATTTGAAACATGTAAGTAGTAGTAGCTTTACATGGCTGCTAAAGTAATTGTATGGAAATAATAAGCTAAAGTATTAACGTGCTTACTTCATGATAGGAGGCGCCGGCGCGATCACTTGCATTTTTTTTCAACTTAAAATACTCCGTAATTTTTGGTCATACAGAAAAGCGTATAATATATCTTTCAAAACTGTAAAGGTCTACTGTCTACTTTTATTTGTGTAAACTCACAATAACAAGAAAACGTTGTGCCTTGTAAAATAAAGAAAACAAACAGGATGCGCTTTCTGCCGTTTTGGTCTCTGTAAACTCTTAAACTTCAAAAAAATAAACCAAAACTCAGTGTATACTTGCCTCACAGACATGAGAAATATAGCTATAGAAAGGTCAAGTTATTGTCAACCAATTCAAGTGGAAAACAAATATTCTCAGATTATATCAAATCCGTATGAAACATATAGGCGCGTCCACTACTGCGGAGATGACGAGTCAGCATCATCGACTTTTAATCTCTGCAGCAGAAAACACAGAAAACATTATCAATAAATTATTAAAATGTTTAGACAGTCCGCTTGGTGTTTTTTCATGACACATTTATAATCATTACTTTTGCTTTATGTGTGCGCTTGAGTGCTGATTAGGCTATGTATTATATATAGGCAATTAAAGGCTCATTATTATGATTTATATGGCTTATTAATATACACATGAGATTAGTCGACTAATCGCTTAAATGAATGACTACTAGTTAACTAAAAAAGGGCAGCCCTATTATAGATTAGGGCTGCACGATATATCGAAATATCGCAAATGTACATATCGCCATATGCAACAGCTTGTGATATCTGAATGATTTTAATAGGCTAAAGTATATATGCATATAGCAGAGAATAGACTGGGCACTCGACTGTAACTTACATGTGACTTGCTTGATGTTAAAAAGAGTTAAGCGCAATAAGCTACGGAAAGTCATTGCGGCACATCAGCGCGCACACAGAAAGCCGCCTCTTGGACAGCATGCAATCCTGAATTCAGTTTTCTTTCGTAGCTAATTGCACTCGAACAGTCAAATATACACACACAGTTATGTCAAAATGCTTGTCTTGCTGAGTATTCATGTAAACGCAGTCAGTTATGTCTCAAGTGAACGTAAACAGTTGGTAAGCATAAGAGAATTTAATTTATGTATTTATTTGCAAAATCTACTCAATGTCACAAACTTACCACGTAAATAAATGTGATGTATTTATTTTAAAATTAAAATAAACATTTTGATTAAATGCCGTTTTTTTTTCTTTTCTTTGCAGGAAATCCTTTTTTTCTGGACATGCTTCATTTTCAATGTACACCATGCTGTACCTGGCTGTAAGTACATGCACTACTATAGTTTTGTTGATTTTTACTAAAAAGCCATTCATTCATGGCTGTTATGTCTAGTGTGAAACAGGGACCCTCTATCGCCCCTCACCCTCCTCTGTGTGACTCTGACATGTGGGTCACTGTTATTTTCCTTGTTCATCCCCTGGATGGACACACTCCACCTGTTTTTATTTGTGCAGCTGTATAGACTTCCTTTCTCTCTGAAGTTTTCCTTCATTTCTCTCTCATTCCTTATGCTTTATTTTTGTTCTCTTTTTGAATGGGTCAAACTCCTTTTGTTTTCTTTTTAGTACTAATTATGCAGAATCCCCAATATAGCTTTATATACACACAAAGCCAGATTTCGCTCAGCCTCCCGGAGTCTCTCACTGTATGTAAAGCCTCTTTCAAAGGCGTCAAACTTTCTCCCTTTCACACGCAAGGCCCCACACTCCTCCCTATTATCTCCTCCTTTCTTCCTGCATCTAAATCATCAGCATCTCCATGGGCCCCTCCACCTTTCACTCTTTCAGATGGTAGGAGGTGGAGCCGCTCTGCTAGTGGAGGTGGCCAGATGTTCATTCTCAGTGTTTTGAGAGAAGGCAAAGTGGAATTAGTAGGGAGATAGAGAATATGTGTGCTCGAGGCCACAATTCTGTTAAAACTCATGCAGGGTTCATTCTAATGCTCTCAAAACAGCCATTAAATGAATGTGTGATTTTGACAGATGGGCCTGACGCCCGAAACACTGACCTGAACACTTCCTATACAAGAGGAAACCGTATGTTAAGAACCAGACCCCAGGCAGGTACTGTTGAGGGTTTTGTGACTAAAGCAATCAGTTTTTACACATAAACCTGCTGTATTTTAAACTATCATGATTAGCCACAAGGTAGGAGAGATGTCAGCCGGTGTTACACATCATTATTCATGGCGAAAAGCAAGCATCCAGAAAAAACAGGATCCAAAAAAGCTGAATTTCCGGAGTTCTTCCAGAAAAGAAAACCTTATTTCTAACTTCAAACCAGACTTTCAGCATGTCTTGTAGTCACTTGGCAATTTTAGGTTTGAATTATCATCTTGATTTTAAACCGTGGATTTGTCTCTGAGAGGCAAATTATTCAGATGTTATAAAAAACCTTGGCCAAATTTCTCACAGCCAAAGCCAAAGTTTAGTTTAGACTCCATCATAAAATGTGAATATGTGAATAGACTATTATGTTAAGATACAGGGTGACTCTCTAAGATTATCTTACCATCTGCTCTTGGCCTTCAGAGTTAAAAACAAGAGGAGAATGCTCTAAGATATCAAAGAACAAAGCATGATAAGCAGAATTACAGAGCTAAATACTGAAGAACGAGAGAAACAAGTGAAGGAAAGTTTTCTCTGAGTAGACGAATCGAGCGATACCGTATTATTGAGTGAAGCGTTCCCCTTCCTGGCCTCGCTCCCTGTAATTATCTCCGTCTAGCTGTCATGCTTCATGGGTCAGACGCTGAAGTCATAATGAGAGCTCACACCAGTCTTGTGATCCCCTTTTATTTGCACAAACGTAACCCAGGTCAAAGCTAGACTGTCTTTGTTCTCACAAAATTGACGAATGAATCATTATAGCACACTACCTCAAGACAGAACCCACACCTGTTCCGTCAATAACACGTTTAATAACTTTATCTCACTTTTTTCGCTGTTTCTTATGAACATGTACCATAATCGTTACATAGTAACCAAGATGAATTTGCATTATATTTACATATGTTTTTTCGGTAGTTTTAATGTTTGCATTTTTAAGGCAAGTTGAAAACTTCCAAGTTGTAAAACATTCACCAGAGCAGCAGATTAATATGAGTTTTAAACCAATAAACGCATGAAACCATGATTGATTTCTTATTATCATTGTTAGATCAAAGTAATTATATTTTCTATTAACAAAACATATTAAGAAACTACAACTGCAAGTGCCATAGTCGTTATAAAAGTCAAGAAATGACATGAAATTATTTTTTTTTTTTTGTAATGTATTGAATTTATTAATTTAACTTGTTATATACACTAACATTCAAAGTTGTTGTTGTTTTTTAAAGAAATTAATACTTTTGTTTAAGAAGGATGCATTAAAAATTACAGGAAAGTCATTTGTGACCCTGGACCACAAAACCAGCCATAAGGGTCAATTTTTTGGATACATAAGCTTTCCATTGATGTATGGTTTGTTAGGATAGGACAATATTTGGCCAAGATACATCTGGATCTGAAAAAAAAATCTAAATATTGAGAAAATCACCTTTAAAGTTGTCCAAATGAAGTCCTTAGCAATGCATATTACTACTAATAATACAGTTTTGATATATTTACTGTAGGAAATTTGCAAAATATCTTCATGGAACATGATCTTTACTTAATATCCTAATGATTTTTGGCATAAAAGAAAAATCAATAATTTTGACCCTTACAATGTATTGTTTACATTTATAATGTTGCAAAAGATTTCTATTTCAAATAAATGCTGTTCTTTTAAACTTTATATTCATCAGAATCCTAAAAACATTTTATCACGGTTAACACAAAAATATTAAGCAGCATAACTGTTTTCAACGCCAACTACTGGAGGATCAGGGCAGTGCAGGACACATTACACAGACTTTTCCTTCTTATAGAATTTTGCCGTCAGTCTGCGTCATCCTGTCGAGAAGCCAGTGAGTGAGATTAATGTCCTAAATTTTAAACTGAACGAGTGGAGCTCTGCCCCTCAGGTGTCTGCTACTACTACATGGTTATGCAGTGTATTCAGGGGTCTTAATGCACCACAATATCCATGCAGCTCAATACCAGATTGGCTGGTCAACCTCACATGCTCATTGAGTTAGATCAGCATATCAGTTTGTTCTGGAGAGCAAGTGTATGTGGGTATTTTGTGGGCAGCAAGCTGGTTATTTCCTAGCCTCTCAGTATGACCTTCACACTCATAGTCAATGAGTTCTGGTTTAGCTGTGGTTTCACTTCAATTATCAGAATGGTGACACATGAAGCTCAAGTTTGGTATAGTGACCAATAGATACAAGATCACAGGAAGAGTAGAAATAAGCACAAACCCACAGAGTATTTTTGACAAGCACATCTTCTACCAGCTGTTTCAGGCTTATTTAATCTGTACGATGTGCTCATTAGCATGTGGCGAGGCTGCATTGGCTTCGCTGTAATGTTTTTGGACCTGAGGTCAGGATAGAGAAGGTTTCAGTAGTGAAGTTTGACTTTTCTACTAGAACTGTACAAATACACTTCAGAATGACCCAGAAACCATGCACAGCAGCATGAAAAAGACCAGCCTTTCCTATCAAAATCTCTTCACACTCACTTTTTTTGTTAAGGTAACATGATTTATTATAACGCATCTTGGTTTCCCATTTTGGACGGAACATGCCATTTTGTGGCTGTTTGTATGACCTGAAAAGGTCAATAGGTGGGCTTAAAGGAACAACCTGTATGACTTTTTCACAGAACGCACTCTTTTCCATGCAGTTACAATGAATTGAAATCTTTTGAAGTCTTTTGAAGATGACCACTTTATATGATGAACAAATTTAATTTAGGCTTTTATTTGCATATAAGCATTGATCAATGCATATACATAGAGCACTGAAGCGTGAGAACCAATGATGTTTGTTCTAGCATTATATACATCATGTATAGCTATCGCTTCAAAAGACTTGGAAGACTTTTGGGAACTAATCCTTTAATAGCCCACCAGGATCTTTTCTGTTGTCCCATTTGATACCTCTGTATCAGATCTGATGGCAAGACCCAGATTGCCTGCAGGGAAGGGACTGAATGAAGACTGTCAGCAGGATGGAGCATGTTATCAGCACAAGGCTGTGTTATTTCTCATGTGGGCACAAGGCGTGTTTATGTGTTTGTGTTTTGGGTTTGGATGTCGCTGAGGAATCTAAGATCACACCGTCTGCCACTCCTGCTGCCACCACCTCACAAAGCACAGAGATTAGAGAACCATATACACAGCATCGTCTCTAATCGCAACGTCTGTGGCATGTTTGGCTTATCTGTGCTCTGATAGCAAGACGCTAAGAGGCAGATTTGATGGACTGTATCTGAGCCCTGATGGTCCTCAGGCTTTGCTGCTCTTATCAGCTCTTGGATACCTAAGTGTGTAGAGGACCCCACTCTTGCCCTGAGGAGCAGAGACACTTTAAGAGTTTGGAGGAGTCACAGAGCTCATCTCCAGACTCCGACATGCTGGCTTACAGCTTTAGAGACCAGCGTCAGCAGGACTCCCTGTGTGTCGAACGTCACCCCTCCGTGACCTCTTACAGTCCAACATATACCAGGACTCTCTCTTTGCTGTTTTAGTGTAGAGAAGATTTATATTAGGGATATTGTGATTACAAAGAAAAAATACTTAATGTTGAAGGATTATTTGGAAAATCTTAAAAAGTGTGTGTGTGTGTGTGTGTGTGTGTGTGTGTGTATGTGCGTGCGTGTGTGTGTGTGTATGTGCGTGCGTGTGTGTGTGTGTGCGTGTGTGTGTGTGTGTGTGTGTGTGTATACAAATATATAACCGTGAATTCTTTTCTGAAACTGAATTCTTTTCCACCCCTCGTGTGCGTAAATGAGCATATGGCGGATGTCATCCAGAGGCCCTGATTGTCTTGTTTGTGCTGTGGCCACTTTTTCAAGTGAAACGACAATAACATTCCACGCTTTGTGTTGCATTGTGCAACATTTGCTGTTGGAGCGAAAGAGAGCATGAGAATGTCATGTTTGGCTTTAAGGCACTCAATTCTTTATTTTTGGAGAACCAAACTGCTATTTTTTTTCTATTTATAGCTTTTATTTGTTAGGTTCATTTAGATGAAACCCTCTGGAAGATGATCGAAAACCTGGAAGCCTTCAAAATGGAACAATAAACAGTTATTTTCTCAATTTGTCATTCGTGATGTGTGAGAAACGTCTTAGGTCACAAGGCAAAAAACATTTGATAAAAAAAAAAAACTCAGGGATTACTCATGCAGATGGATGTTCTTCATTTTAACAATCCTAATTTATGGATTCACTTTTGTAATTTTGTTTGAACTTTGCAGTAATGTCAGTGAGTCTCTGACAGACATAGGCAGACAGAGCTCTGTCTCCGTAAGCCACAGATTTGTGGTTGAAGAACATTCCATTGCGTTCATATGGCCATATGGATCAAAGACATTATTGACACGTTTGTTTGTAAGTTCTCTGCAGGAACTTTTTATAGGGATAGGAATGCCAAGTGCATGAAAGTCTGTGGTTGAAATAGCTACAGCTCCTTGGTTAGAAATTCTCTCATTGCTGCCAACATTGAGGCCAAGCTGGACCAAGTATGTAGACGAGTATGAATTTATTTATTTGTGTTTGGCCTCCGATGAACTTAAGCCAAATAATCAAGCAAGTATCTCCATTTCATCTGTGACATCTAGCTCTTCTATTTAACCACCTACAGTATAAACCCAACAGCTCATATACAGTAGCGTGAGCGAAAGAAATGATCAATGAATCAGGCAATATGTCTGAAATTTTTGTTTCAGCATATCTCTAAAGAGTTCCTGTTTTGGGCCACAATGTAAATTGAAATAATGAGACAGCAGGCCATAAGTTGATTCCAGTCGATTTGAGGAACAAACGCACAGCCACACATAAACACCCACAGATGCTTATCACTCTACCATCCTTCCGTTCTGAGAGGATGTTTTTACGAGATAAGATCAATTGAAAATGATTGAAGAGGCCTCCAGTCTTACTGCCCATGAGGTTTTTTGAACATATTTGGTGCTTGTAATCTTTTGTCTAGTTAAATACACCAGACGTCCAAACAACGTCACCTTTAGTGTCTGTGAATAACTCCAATCATTTATCAAAAGTGAATTTGACTCGATGAGCTGCTTTTTCAGGCACACCCATCATCGCATCATCTGAGAACTTCATTCAGTAAGGAAACTCCAACTCCCAAACATCCTCAGGGAGGGATTCCTTCCTTTGTATGCACACAATGCCTTCGGAGTGAAGAGAGAGCTGTTCAGGAAAGCAGACATGACCTTGTACACACCTTCGTTTGGAAGCTCAAAGCTCAAGATGGCTATTGTTTGTTTTGTCTAACAGATCGTTTTGGGCCTCGTCTGAGTGTGTGCATGTATGTTTATCTGTTAATGTCTGTGAGTAAGAGTGTGTTTAGAGATTTCTGTTGTCTGCTGTGGTTTGGGACATAATGGAAGTTTTCCTTCTCGTGTGGTGATGGATGATTAAGGGAGGGTGATGAGTACAGGGTCCTTAACTGAACCAGTTTGAAGGGTTTCAGGACTGATGGGCCGCCGGAGCGTCGTCAACAGTTTGTCCTCCTGACCCCTGTCCTCCCCTAGTCTTTGTAATCCTCACTTCATTTGTTTTCTTACCCTAATGAGTCTTCCTGTTCCCAGAAAGCAAACTCTATGAGGGGTCCTTGGATTTAGGTGACTAGAGATAGAGACTGCATCCCTAGTTTTTTTTTTTTTTTTTTTTCTTTTTTTCTTCTCTTTTTTCCCCATTCCCATTCTTCACATTCTTTTGGTTTTCTCTCATTTCTCTACCTTCTTTATTTTCTTAATAATACGTAATATAAACAAGTTCTACAAATGTTGCATTGTTTAAATTGCCTTCCATCTCTTTTTCTTTAGTTCTACCTGCAGTCTCGGTTCACGTGGCGAGGAGCCCGTCTCCTGAGGCCCCTCCTCCAGTTCACCTTGCTGATGATGGCCTTCTACACTGGCTTATCACGTGTCTCTGATCACAAGCACCACCCCACTGATGTCTTAGCTGGCTTTGCCCAAGGAGCCCTGGTGGCCTACTGCATAGTGAGTACATTTTTGTATTTCATTCATTAGATCCAGTTCAGGTTTCCAAATAAGGTTTAGTATCCTTAAGGAGACAAGAGGCTGTTGTGGAGTCGATCTTGAATTTTTCTTTATTGGTTGGAAAGTATACCAATCTGAAAATGTCCTACTTTATGACATTTGATAACCACTGGCCTTGATCTTCTTGCCATCACAACATCTGGAATTTTTTTTCTAAAATGGTGAACAAGCACTTTTACACAGTGTTAACACCAGAAGAACTAATTCAATTTTCCTTTCGTAAATGTGCTGGCAATTATCAAACCCGACAAGTTTGACATTGTAGCATGTTTTCTTGTTTTTATCCGTCACCTTTGAAAAATGAAAATGTTTTACTGTCAATATAGTTTGTGATATGATGTTTGGAACTAGAGGCAGATTTGTCGGATAACTTTGTCAAAAGAACCATTAAGAACATACTTTATCTGGTGCCATCTGGTAGTGAAGACAGAAGACCATCCAGAGTTTGAGGTCGGAAGGGGATCTGGAATATCTTGAACTAGACCACAACATTCTCCAGGCCCCACCCTCTCTCTTTTTCACCCCTATCCACAAAATTACTCATCCATCACAGTGAAGCATAATCTTTTTCTTACTAATGCAGAGCGTATTGCCTCAATTGCACCATTACCAACTCACAAATGAAAGGAGAAGGGGGAGGGTTGTGGAAAAAGGAATTTTACACTTCATAATTGTGGCACGTCACACTTGTTGGTGCCAAACCTTCCCTGCAGTAAGCAAAGCTTCACTTTGCAGGATTTACTGGATTGTGTTTGGGAAAATTGACTCTGGGGAACTGAACGTAGAAAGAGAGGAAGCCTTTTCTCTATAAGAGAAATTACCATGTTAACTAGTTATTTTGAGAAACAGGATGTTATCTGTATCGTAAAGGGGGTGGCGAAAATATTCTAGGCTCATAAGATTGGGTCAGGGGGTAAGGGGGCCAAGAGACCAATACCTCTTCCCCCAGATATCACCCCAACTTAATTATAACAACTGAAAGAAAAATATCTAAATTGTTAGTGTTAAAATTTAAATATTTGTGTTTCTCATACATCACAATACAATTCCCAGAATGTCCTAAGAGTGTCTTTCTTTACTTTAATTGGCTGTGACAGAGCACAGTTTTTATGGTACACAGATGTTGGCCAAACATCTTCTTACTGGTATCATGAGCCTCCAAAACATTTAAACGTCAGTCCTTGAATTTGCTGAACCTGTGTGGCTCACTTTTCATTTGGCTCTTGTCTTTGTTTATTGGCATTTCGATTTTTCCAAGAGTAGTTTTAGGCATTCGCCAACCCTTTAATAACCTCATTAAGAAAAACATTTTAGTCTTGTTTTGCTTGAATTAACCGTCAGCTTCTGATGGTCTTCATTGTCTTTGAGACCCTCAGATTCAAGGGGTAGGATATAGTCGTTGAAACCTGGAGAAGTTTCTTCCCAGTGTGAAAAACAAAAAAAATAGCAGATAAGTACAACTAAAAGAGAGTAGAAATGAGATCCTTTTCACTACAGATCAAGGCGCCCATGTACTTGTTTTTAACAAGCTTACATTTGGAATCTGTTCCGCTCCCCATCTGTGAATGCTTTAGAGGTCCAATTAGAGTATCTCTAATAACTAAAGCTCAGATGGAGCCTATAGAGGGAAAGCAAGGTACATGTCTTTAGAAGAAACCGACACATGGTAACATGCCAAAGTTATGGCCCCGTATATCACGCATTCGTTTTGCACCGTAGGCTGCAGTGTACCTTATCCAAACTTGTCAACTAGTAGTCTCCGACAGTTCATGGTTGGGAGGTGAAACATTTCTTCTAAGTTTGGCTGTAGGTGCTGATTACTGCTTAAGGGGGTTGTGTTTAAAGACGTTTAAAGGTTGTAAGTGCTCTGGGTTGGTTTCCAACTGGCTGGCTTCAAAGAAACCGTGGCAAGTTACAGGTCTTGGTGAGTTTTGGCCATATTGCAAGAGCTGATTACAGACTTACTGCATGTTCCATATTAAAGAGGATCAGGTCGCATGGTGCTGTTAGACTGTGATGCTTACAGAGAACTGATCTCAGAACAGCAATTAATGTCAGCTTGTCTATGTATCATGCAGGGGAAACTCGAAACTTCAAGCAGCACAATGCTAACTAGGCCGTCAGTTTCGTTCAGTCTTCTAAAATCCCAGTTCCTTATACTCAGGCCTGGTTTGTATCACAGATTTTGGCAAGATTCACTACCGTTACGATCGCTGAAATCAGGCAGCCTGGCATATGTTTAAATGTCTGATACTTAACTAAAAGAACCCTTGAGATTCAGACTTCAGAAACCACTTTTTCCTGTCTTTTGGACTGTTGACTGCAGCCACATCCTCCGTTTCTTCCTGTTGGAGAGTGGCGTGAGCTGTTTGTTCATGTCATCAAACACGGCCCACTTTCTAAGCTGCTGACATGGATGGAGAGAGTGTGAGAGGTTGGCTGCTCGTAAGGCTCGGTTGCAGAGGTGTTTCCTGCAGGACTAGACAAGGGTGGAAACAGCTGGAGGCCTGAACTCAAACAGCCTTTTCCTCTTCCCACTCTCTCTATATCCACAGCACCCTTCGAGTTCTCACACCACAACAGTTCCTGGCCAACAGTATCCCACCGCTCCTCACAGAGGGTCATGTTCAATATTCCAGACTCGAGTTCCTCCTGCGATAACAGTCCATAGCTAAGTGCTTCTGGTCTGGCTTGCGTGGCAAGATGGTTGTCCTGATATCCTATCACTCTCGGCCATATGTCAGGCCTGAGCTTGACTTTTTTTTTTACTCTCGTAGCCATGGTAATGGAGGCCATCTCAAACCGAAAATAGTGTGGTTGTATGTAAAAAGAAAGGAAATTTTAACAGTGTTATTAAACTTTACTAATGTTACGCGGGCGAGAGAGCAGCCAAAACACAACTTGGTCTCCACAATTATTATGCAGATGTGGCTCAGTGCCTGAAACTACAATTTAAGACACATGCATAACATAAGCAACACACTCTCACACATAATCATGTGCTGTGTTTGGCTCTTTTAGAATCAGGCACACCCAAACCAATGGAAGACCACACACAAGTGTACACACCCATGACATCTATGAACCTGTTCACAGTTCGGTTGAATCCCTTAAGGCCATCAGTGAAAAGCGGCAGAAGTTCAGTGAGGTTCATTTGAGACTAGATTGGATAGAGTTGGTGGTGAGCCCTCACAGCTCTGGGATCCAAAATAAGTGTATACATTATGTGGATCTTTTAACTATCTGGCAATTGTTTAATGGTGACAACTTGTTTGGTGTCATTTCCTGTCCAATTAATTGAATGTCTGTGAGAGTGCCAGGGTGGAGCAGTTAGTTTGCCATGTAGATGATGTCAAACCCCTTTAATATAATATAATACAGAGATGGTGACTAAAATAGTACATTAGGCAACTTGACGCCCTAGTGTTTTCACATTACAATTTAAAGAGAAAGTGTCATAGAAAACACGATTTTGATCTTGTTGGATTTTTTGTCAAAAAAGACAAAGCACTCATCCCAGTCCAAAAATGGGTGTGCCATCGCATCCATGAGCTCTTTAACATGTGGCCAATCATAACAGAGTCATTTACATATAGATGTCTTAAAGGTATAGAAGCAAAAACACAATCATTTTTTTTATTATTTATTTGTTATTGGTGTAAATTAATGTTTTTTTGGACCACGAAAAAAATAGAATCACATTTATGTACATTTAGACTAATATAATAGTAAGAAGAATGTGCACAGACGTATATAATATGCTGCAGTAACAGACCCTTAAGGTGCATCTTAATTCTTCCTTTATATGCAGTTGGTGGTACCGCAATAAGGTCAGCGCACATACAGAGGCTTTGACAAGCAAGAAAAACAGCTTCCTGGTGCTGACTGAGCATTTGAACACAATGGAGCGAGTTTGCTGTGGAAGAACACTTTCAGACAGAGGGCTGTGACACAGGAAGCACTCACCCTGTGACACAGGTTCATTGGCGGCCTGTGATTATTGTGAGAGACGGCTCTTGAGTCATGTTGGACAGTACCGCTGATTGCCAGACTGCAGCTAATAGCAGATGTGATAACATAATTACGTACAATCTAATTCCAGATTTGAAGACTACCGACAGAAGCCTTGTCAGCCCTGTGTAACACATAAATTGTTTTAAAATATTTTTAGAAAATTTCGAGAAATATAACAACATATCCAAATAAAAAAAACATACATTCTAATACATCCTAATCGCATACAGTGGCTACAAAAAGTATTTGACACTGACACAAAAATAATGTTAAATTTACATTTTAAAAAAATGCAGCTACGGTTTCCAGAAATTCACTGTAATGTATACAGTGACAATTTTCCGGTATTAAAGGATTGCATATTGGTATATTTTACAATTTATAACCGTATATTTCAGTGATGTAATGTTAAGATACCAATCTACTTGAACTATCAATGTTTTCTTTTTATCTTAAAATGTAACCAACATGATAATACAGATTGTAAAATAGAAGGCCATATGATGAATTAGTTCATCATAAGTGTCCTGCCCATAAATTATGGCCAATACTCATATACAGCATAGACGGTTTACAGAGTCATGCACACAGACTAATGTACAACAATAAAAACAATAGAAGAAAAAAGTATTTATATATAAAATATGATCATATGTGGTGCTACGCTGGAAATGTCCTTTTATGTTCATAGTTTTTACTTACAAAACCATACATTTGTAAAAATACATTTTTTATTTTTTTTTTTTTTTCTGTAAAAATGACATTTTAGTTTATTAATTTTGCATTATAAATACAAATATGCACTTGCCATTGAAAAGCCCATATCAGACATACTTCCTCTTATATTGAAATCCTTTATAATGGCAAACAAGCAGAGGTTCTCGATCCAGTTTCCTGATGTCATTCCAGTGCAATGTAAAGGTCACTCTGGAAATGTCATGATCTTTCTGGCATGCTTTCACTCATATAGGCAGAAGACGCTCACAGGAGGCCCTATATGATGAACTCATCCGCTGTAACCTTTGGATAAAGCGCTCTTTGTATGTGCAGCATAGTGTCGTTCACTGAGAGGATATGCAAGAAACAGCTGCTGGAAAGATGATTCCAGAACTCTGATGGCCTCTCTAAGGCTTTCTGTTCACTTTCTATCTCTTTCCACACACACACTTACAAACCTGTTGATAGTTACAGCTTGCTTACTCAGGCCTGTCACTCACAAAACCAAATAGGAAATCCCTTTTTTTTTAAACTCTGTGTGCAAGTCTATGTGTGCTTTTTCTTACCCCGTGGCATCACCCAAGAGCACTGCGCCCCTGCGGCTGACAGCAGTGCCTGAAACGTTTCAGGACAATTTAGCTGTTAGCTATCCCAAACACTGACCTCTTTTCCTGCCACACACTGGCCCCATACTCTTCACACACTCATAAATAGCCTGTGTTTACGCATTGGCAGGCTTTCTGGAATCGGTGATTCCACGCTGCTGCCGTCCAGCTCAGCTGTTCTGCATGCTTCAGTAACATTCATGGTGTGTAGACGGCTAAATATCCCGTAGGCCTCTCCTATGCCTACATTACTGTGAAAGCATCCCGTCTTTGGCATGAAAGGTCCGTGACTCAGACTTGTATATTTTCAGCTCTTTGTAAATCCATTGGGTGCGAGCCTAGTGTAATGCCAGGGGCATACTTCCTTTCTTCCCCTCCCTGGTTTCCTGTTTTGCCAGTGATGTCATTGGGACGTAAAGAGAAGGTTGTCGGGCATCTCTCCTTGACAGGAAAGTTCTTCCCACGCCAAGTGAGACCATTAATACTGACCTCACTCCCCACTCCCTCACAGTCGAAGACTGAAACAAAAGAACTGAGGGGTTTCCTCTTTATCTTCACTACTGACTCAAGGCGTTAGCCACTCTTATCAGCGTGTGACCTCATACACATCCGCATGTCGTGGGCAATGAATTGCCAGCCTTTATATCATCTGACATTTCAAAAACCATATTGCTCATTTGTGGCCAGTGGAACATGCAACAATGCTTCGAAAATACACTAAATTGCCAAAAGTTTTGGGACGCCTCCTTTTACATGCACATGAACTTTAATGACATCCCATTCTTTAATATGGAGTTGGCCCACCCTTTGCAGCTATAACAGCTTCAACTCTTCTGGGAAGGCTTTCCACAAGGTTTAGGAGTGTGTTTATAGGAATTTTTGACCATTCTTCTAGAAGCGCATTTGTGAAGTCAGGCACTGATGTTGGACGAGAAGGCCTGGCTCGCAGTCTCCGCTCTAATTCATCCCAAAGGTGTTCTATCAGGTTGAGGTCAGGACTCTGTGCAGGCCAGTCAAGTTCCTCCACACCAAACTCGCTCATCCATGTCTTTATGGACCTTGCTTTTGTGCACTGGTGCGCAGTCATGTTGGAACAGGAGGGGGCCATACCCAAACTGTTCCCACAAAGTTGGGAGCATGAAATTGTCCATAATGTCTTGGTATGCTGAAGATTTAAGAGTTAATTTACTGGAACTAAGGGACCAAGCCCAACTCCTGAAAAACAACCCCACACCATAATCCCCCCTCCACCAAATTTTACACTTGACACAATGCAGTCAGGCAAGTTACATTCTCCTGGCAACCGCCAAACCCAGACTCGTCTATCGGATTTCCAGAGAAGCGAGACTCGTCACTCTAGAGACCACGTCTCCACTGCTCTAGAGTCCAGTGGCGGCATGCTTTACACCACTGCATCCAATGCATCCAATCCAGTGATTACATCACTTGGTGATGTAAGGCTTGGATGCAGCTGCTCGGCCATGGAATCCCATTCCATGAAGCTCTCTACGCACTGTTCTTGAGCTAATCTGAAGGCCACACGAAGTTTGGAGGTCTGTAGCTATTGACTCTGCAGAAAGATGGCGACTTCTGCGCACTGTGCACCTCAGCATGCGCTGACCCCGCTCTGTGATTTTACGTGGCCTACCACTTCATGGCTGAGTTGCTGGTGTTCCCAATTGCTTCTACTTTGTTATAATACCACTAACAGTTGAGCGTGGAATATTTAGTAGTGAGGAAATTTCACGAATGGACTTATTGCACAGGTGGCAACCTATCACGGTACCATGCTTGAATTCACTCAGCTCCTGAGAGCGGCCCATTCTTTCACAAATGTTTGTAGAAGCAGTCTGCATGCCTAGGTGCTTGATTTTATACACCTCTGGCCATGGAAGTGATTGGAACACATGAATTCAATGATTTGAAGGGGTTTCCCAATACTTTTGTCAATATAGTGTATGTGTCTGAATAGGGGTAACTGAGAAGTTTAATAATTAGCTGGTTCTTCGGAAATGATGCTATATTGCAATTGCTCATGCCTTATTTGAGTCACCATTTCCTTTATTTAGAAATTGAGTAAAATTTTAAATGGATTGAAATTAAAATAATTCAGTGTCTGAAATCAAAAAAAGTTTGACTAACTTTAGTTGTTTAGTTGTCAAGTTTTGACTAAAGTTTAAATGTTCTTAATGCATTAATACATTTATATAAATAAATATACATAGAAAAGTTATTTTTAAATTCTAATGTTTCACAATATTACTGTTTTTACTGTATTTTGATCAAATAAATGCAGCCTTGATAAGCATTACAGACTTCTTTCAAAAACATTGAAAAAATTGGGTCTTACCGACCCCAAACTTATGAACGATATTAATATAAATATTCTTTCTTAATCAAACTTGCTATTTAATAGGTGCTATTTTATTGACAAGAATGGAAGAAAACTCCTCAGTTCCCAGAATGCCATTTAGCTGTTGAATTTCTCTGAAATGTAATTGTCAATTCCTTTTCCTGTTCTTCCATAAATACAATTCAGTTTCTTGTAGGTTGTGGCCAGTTAAAGGGATGGTTCACCCAAAAATGAAAATTTATCCCATAATTTAATCACCCTTAAGCCATCCTAGGTGTATATGACATTCTTCTTTCAGACGAATACAATTTGAGTTATATTAAAAATGTCCTGACTCTTCCAAGCTTTATAATGGCAGTAAATGGCAGCCCAAAATTTGAAGCCCAAAAAAGTGCATCCATCCATTCTAAAAGTAATCCACACGGCTCCGGGGGGTTAATAAAGGCCTTCTGAAGCGAAGCAATGCGCTATAAAGTAAATTTATAAAGTAAAATATCTAGCTTCCGGCAGACCGCCTTCCGTATTCAACTTACGAAGAAAGTGTAACGCCTCTCGCAGTTCAAAACGCTTACGCTACGTCCAACGTCATACATCGCGCCAGTTACGCTTTTTTCGTAAATTGAATACGGAAGGCGGTCTGGCGGAAGCTAGATATTTTACTTTTATAAAGTTTTAAATATGGATATTTTTCTTACACAAGGGCATTGCTTCACTTCAGAAGACCTTTATTAACCCCCCGGAGTCGTGTGGATTATTTTTATAATGGATGGATGCACTTTTTTGGGCTTCAAATTTTGGGCTGCCATTATAATGCTTGGAATAGCCAGGACATTTTTTTAATATAACTCCGATTGTATTTGTCTGAAAGAAGAAAGTCATATACACCTAGGATGGCTTGAGGGCGAGTAAATCACTCGTGAATTTAAAAGGAGCCATTTCTTAAATTCAGATTTTTGTCCAACTCTTTTCTTTTTTTTTTTTGGTGTATTACAATCATAATCTGTGGATAACGTGACTTGATTTACATCCTTAGTTTTCTGGAAAGAGTTTGATTCTCAAATAAATGATCTAATTCTCCTTTTCTTTCTCTTCTTCTAGGCCTTTTATGTATCGGACCTCTTCAAACCCAAAGCCAAGGCTGCCACTCCACCTCCCTCGCCAATCAAGAAAGAGCTCCTCCCCTCTTCTGACATCATAGAGAGGAACAACCATCACAACATGGTGTAGGAGGGGGGAATGGGAGGATCCTTCTATAATCTCCCCATCCCTCACCCCCTCCCTCCATCCCCTGAAGAAACCAGAACAGCCACCTGTGACAGAGGAGCTACGGCCTAGCTGACACCTCCTCTCTCTCATCTGACAGTAGAATGTAGGGACAGGACAGAGACAATCCTATTGATGCTTATTATGACTTTATAAAGACCTCATTATCCTAGAGCCCAATCCGAAAGGCAAAACAGACACAAAGCTAACAAGACAAAAGTGATTTCTCCCTCAAAATATTATGTAATTTGTTGCGGAGAATGAATTGAGCTCGGGCAAACCGGCCTATTGACGAAAGTAATACACAGAAATATACCAATGCGTAAATGAACGACAACGAAAAGGAAGGAGAGAGTGAATGTGAGGCTGGTCATGTGACCAGTGCTTCTCTCTTTCCGGCCGTCTCTTTCTATTGTCTCTGTGGCCTTTCAGTAACCGCATAGGACAACAAATTCCTTATTAATAGGAATGATTAGTTTTACCTGCGATGTAATTAGCACAGATATATTAACAATATAAAGAAGAATAACTTATAGCACTATATCCAAGTTCATTGTTAAATGTCACCACTCGCTATCTGAGAAGTGTAGCTTTGAGAAGCTTGATGAAGGTCTGTACACGAGATCAGCACCCATCATAGCTGATCTTCGCTACTCGAACAGTGGCCTAACTGCATTTTAACGGGTTTTAAATGGTGGGTGGGTGGGAACGGGACTTGTTTTTTTTTTTTTTTTTAGATAAAGACTGAATTCAAATAGATTTTTATTTTAGTAAATGATTTCACGATGCCCGAACTCTGGGGACGTGGCTGAGCCGTGCCGCCTCGCTGTCTTCTGATTGGTCAGAGCTAACACAGGGGGCGGAGTTAGATGTTGGGGAGGATGGCGTAGAGGTGTGTCTCGCCACCATGGTCGCTGGGATTGATTCCCACCGACTGCTCTGGCACATTTGTTTATTTTTTTTTTGGAACTGGGAACGAGCCTCTTCCGCTGGCTGGTTTGATCTCTTTCCCTTCCAACTGCATAATCACTCAACTCTAGTTGAGTGTTTTTACCCATAATGCCACCTGTGCCCTCTGCCTGTCCTGGCAAGAGTCAAACTTCCCCAAACCCAGACGGGGTTAAGGGGATGTGGTGTCCCTCGGCAGGACGCTCCGTCTCACGTTTGAGTGTGTTTATATGTGTCGCGTGTGTTTCCGCAGCCGGCCCAGGTGCAGTTGGCTGTTACCATGTGAAGAAACTTAAGAAAACTGTGGACTTTTGTTTTTTTTTTTTCTTTTTTCTTTTTTCTATATGCCTTTTCTTAGCCTTGATGATCCTATCGTGATGATGTCTACTGTCCCCACTAACAGCTGTACAGTAATGCCTATTACAGAGAACACATCCATACAACACAACTCAAGCTCCAAATGTGTTGCACATCCCTCCCATTGTATAGTCCGTCCTATCATTTCAACGAACCGTTTTATTTCTCTCTCAGAAATATATAAATAATGTATAGATCACTAAAATTAACTATGTAAGATATTATTTCTGAACGTGTTTAGATATATCCACTATGAATCTAAAAAGCAATGTGTCATGACCTGTGTTATTTACAAAGTGCTGCTTTTATGAGCATTGATTGACAGATTTTTGTATTTAGGTAACTAAAATATTGTAGATTTGTGATTTAGTACGTTTTTAATAAGCGTTGAATAAAACACATACAATTGTATCAAATTCACTATTAGTATTTTTGTATTGTCTCATTTTGTACAAAAGCAAATAGCAAAATGTTTTTTTTTCTGCTAAATGTACTTAGCTCTAATACATGTGCTTTTAAATAAAAGCTCATTATAAATGACAAGAAAAGTGTTTGGTCTCTTATTGCATGAAATTCAATCTCTCCTAATGTTTGATGAGTAAAGCACATTAAATTTCAAACAGATCATTGTTACTTAAAGGGATAATTCACCCAAAAATGAAAATTCTGTCATAATTTACATCATTTACTCACTCTCAAGTTGTTCTAAACCTGTATGATTTTTTTTTTCTTCTTCTGCTGAACACATATGGAGGGGAAACAAACTATGGAAGTCAATGGGGTCCATCAACTGTTTGGTTACAAACATTCTTCAAAATATCTTATTTTGTGTTCAGCAGAAGAAAAACATTTATACAGGTTTGGAACAACTTAAGAGTGAGTACATGATGACAGAATTTTCATTTTTGGCTGAACTATCCCTTTAAGTGGTTTCTATTTTAATGTATTTTAAAATGCTGATTTTATTGGCATCATTACTCCAGTCTTCAGTGTCACATGATCATTCAGAAATCATTCTAATATGCTGATTTGTTGCTCAAGAAACATTTCTTACTTTTTTTGATGCATTTTTTTTCAGGATATAAAGGTCAAAAGCAATGTAAAGTCATTTTTGATCAATTTAATGCATCCTTACTGAATAAAAGTATTCTTTAAAAAAAAAAAAAATCTTACTGAGCCAAAACTTGTGTATGGTGTCTTAATGACTGTTTGTTATTATTCTTGGGTACATTGTGTTACCGTCAAATTGTCCTAGTGTTCGATGAGTAAACCACATTCGTTTCTGAGAACATTTTTATGTGCTGTATTACGTGTGTTACGTAAGTACCCGTCATAAAAAGTTTGAAAAAGAAGCTAAATGAATTGTCTTGGAATAAAATAATAAGATTTTAGTACCGTCAGCATGTTTCAATCAGGGCTGGGCGTTCTTGTTTTCCTAGGACTAAGACTGTGACTTCATATTTTGGCTGTGTGTTAAGGAGCCATGATCATAATTTCTAATGTTAGGCTCCCTGAAGGTGGCACTCTGTCATATTCTCCACCGTTATGAAGTCTGTTAAGTCTTGAAACATCTCTACAAATTACTCTAATATGCAACTAACCAATCAAATTGAACGGTTTAATAAGGGAAAATGAATGCCGCCAAAGGCTGGTGTGTTGAATTTTGGGTATGTTACATCAGTGGGTTGGGTTCGGGCCAGGCTTTTGAGGTTTTCGCTGATGGATCGAGGCGATGGCATTGAGAGCAGTTCTGGTTCTGTGGTCATGTTTGGCTGAGGGAAGGGAGCCGGGGAGGCCTGTAGGCAGGACTGATGCCAGTGCCGAAGAACACGAGCGAGGTTGTGTTACTCCTCTACCACCGTGAGCCTGCAAAGGCTTGGCTATTTCACTAGTTTTGCACTGACATCTACAGTAAGCCACCAAAACTCTTAAATGGGCCATCAGGTTGGAACTTTGCTCTGGTCATGTGACAATTTCCACGAACCATGTGACACTGCACATATTTAATTGAGACCCTTTATTTTTTCCATATTTGCAGGAAATGCGCTAAAACACCAGTCTGTAACATTTTTAGAGCTTTTATAAATGAAAACATTCTTTACGGTCACTATTGTGAGCGATATGATTAAATTATTAAATACAAATATTCAAGACTAAGGGGGTGTTTACATGACACCACTTTCAACTAAAAACGGAAAGCGTTTTATGCATTTTGGTCGTTCATTTACACGGCAGCTGCATTTTGGGTCTTTTATCAATGTTTATATGTGAATAAAAAGCCTAAATTCAGTCTGTTCATCGTAAAGTGATCGTGTCTCCAGAAAATTTGGACCAAACCGATCGATTCATATGGATTCGTTTTATGATCTCTTTATGAACTTTTTGAAACATCAAAGTGGTAGTTGTGTAGCTGTCAGTGGAGGAACAGAAATCTCAAATATTTAATTAAAGGGTACATAACACACACAGTTTCTGCCAGTCTCATGTTAATCTTGAGTACCTATAGAGTAACATTGCATCCTTCATATCTCCAAAGAGTCTTTAGTTTTATCATATTTATAAAAAGACATACGTTGTACCGATTCTTTCCGAAAACAACCGAGCTCGTGGAGGCGTGCAGTGGGCGGAGCTAAAGAGTCACGAGCACACACACACACAAAATACATCATGGCATTATCCCTGGATAACTTTCGATTCACTATACGTCCGTGTTGTTTACATTATATGCACTTACTCGCCGATTGCCAACAAAACACAGACATTTGATGCAGTTTCACTCACCGCCTGCGGTTTCAACTTATGACCGGGAACAAACAAACACACTTGCAGAACTCCATTGCTGCTCTGGAAAAACAAACTGCATCCACTGTTTAACGCTGGGTTATTTGGGAAGCTGAACAAGGTTATCTTTCCCTCACAACCAAAAACACACTTCTTTAGTGATGTTGATGTCGTAGTCTAAAAAAAAAATGACAGCGCTGCCAACGGCTTCCATAACCCGAACAAAGCTCGTTGATGGGCGCGCTCTTGCTCTCACTCTGGTTGATGTGTGCACGCTCATCCGGGAGAAGTGCCCATACAAGCAATTCCGCCCTTTATGAAGTCACTCGAAAAAAAACTTTCCGAAACTTACTCAAATCTTTCAGGAGTGTATTTGGCACAGAAATACCCTGTCATACGTCCAACTTGTCTTTTGAAATTTTGGCCATGTTTAGCATGAGAATCCAACTCTTTAACAGTGTAAATAAGTCAGAATGCAAGAAATAGCATTAGACCCTAAATAGCAATAGACCCCCCCTTTTAAAAATATTTTAATCTGTGTTCCGAAGATAAACAAAAGTCTTACGGGTTTGGAACAACATGAGGGTGAGTAATTGATGACAGAAGTTCCGACTCGTGGACCTTTCCCGATCCTGTCCCCCTCTCTCTCTCCAACTTTTCTTCCTGTCAACTGTCCTGTCATAACGCCAAAAATAAATATTTTTTTAAAAAGTCTTACGGGTTTGGAACAACATGAGGGTGAGTAATTGATGACAGAATTTTCATTTTTGGGTGAACTATCCCTTTAATATAATTGTATTTTTTTCCAATGTTATAACTGTCCCGTCGGCGGCAATAGCCTTGTAGGCAGAGCACCGATATAAAGCGCAGTTGTGCAAATTCCACAAATAAAACTAAAAAAAAAAAAAAACTGTCCCAACCGCAGTTACCCCCGTAATGCCTCCTCTACTGTACTGCACCAAGCAAATGGGTTTCCCCTGGGGATTTTCAGACTGTAAACTTTCCTGCCTACAGTGTATGATCACATTTGACTATGAAATCAGTCTATTATCTTCAACCTGCATTAAAACACCCTCCACATTCAGGCTTAGAAAAATACCCACGCAGACGTGATAAAACCAGCCTCAATGCTGAGCAGATAAACTCCCGAATTACATCCGCTGTCACTGCTTGAGTTTAATGACTTTACTGGTTTGTGCAGGGAGGTTTATGAGACCTCCAACATACAGTACGGATTCATTATACATTACTCCAGATACAAGAAGAGCACTGTAACCATCGGAGGAGCTGTCCAGCCAGAAGCTGCTGTGGTAGGGATGGGAATCAGGCCGGATCGAGAGCTGGCCCAGCAGGAAGGACGTCCAGGGGCTCTGAGGGTCTTTTCACTCTACGGCCCACCGTGAGGAGGGGCGACAGGGCTGGGCACCGCTCTCCACTTCCTTTAGGGAAATGGAGCACATTCCTGAATCCAACCTAGAAATGCACAGGAATAATCACAAAGAGGAAAGAGAAAGAGAGAGAGAGAGAAAGGGAAGTGGAGGTCATCCGCACAACCAATCAAAGTTGAATGCAAAGGTCAAAGGTGATGGTATACAGTAACTACACATTCAGACAAGAGGAGCATTTTAACTGAAGCCTAGAATTGTTTTTTCAGATAATTTTTTTCATAAATATCAGGTTTAGTTTATTCTTGTAGCCTACTATTTATATACTATTATAGTATTTTGAATTGGCTTTTATTTTTATATTTTCAGATTTAATTGTAATTTTAGGGTTAGGGTTAGAGTTACCTTTAGTTAACAATAATAACACTGGTTGTTTTAAATGTCATAAATACATGCTATTTTTTGTTGTGTTTCATGATTTTTTTTTTTTTTTTTTTTTCATGATTGTTTAAATTGACCTGAAAAGTCTACAAAGGGCTGTTTAATGGCATGTTCCATTGTGACAACTTACCCCAGTGTCAATGTGTGTTCAATGACCTGCATCTTTTTTTTTCCTGGGCAATAATGATGAAAATGTTCTATTAAAAATGTTCAATACGTCTTTTTTGTAGCCATGACTTTAAAGGTGCACTGTGTAAATTTTAGCAGCATCTAGCGGTGAGGTTGCAAATTGCAACCGCCCACCGCTCACCGCTCCCTTTCGAAGCACATAGAGAAGCTACGGTGGCCGACACAGGACAGAGATGTCGTCGTCTGAGACAGCAGAGAGTAGCTAGCGCTCTGTAGAGCAGTTTGTACGTTTAGGGCTACTGTAGAAACATGGCGCCGCAAAATGGTGATTTTGCTGTAAGGGGACCCGCGGTGTATGTAGATAGAAATGGCTCATTCTAAGATAATAAAAACATAACGGTACATTATGTAAGGTCTTTATACACCACTGAAAACATAGTTATGTATATTATATTGCATTTCTGTCAATAGATCCTCATAAATACTACACACTGCACCTTTAAGGTATGTGTCTATGCACAAACTTTCAAACTAAACCTACACTATAAAAAAATATTGTTGGTTTAACTTGAAAAAAGTAAGTTACCTGGTAAATTAATTGAAATTAAAAATTTGAGTAAATACAACAAAGGAGATTGATTTAATAAACAGAAACTCAAAATATTATGTTATCTAAGTTGATTTGACAAATGATAAAATGTTGTAGTAACAATTCATGAAAATAATTTTTACAGTACCTTGTAAAACATTCACTGCAGTAAAAAGCCCCAGTCTTCCTAAAAAGATGAAAGGGTTATTTATGGTGAGAGAAATGAGTTATTGGTGTTTGATGTACAGCACAATTTTCATGGTAAATCCATTATGAATGGTGGTAACATTTCCAGACACTAATCCACACACACACAAGCATTTATGGTTATTTTCCCCCTCTTCTTATGAAGGCACATGTGTAGGTGGGTCTCACAGGAATTAATCAAACTTTGATTTCTAAGGGATTATCCTGTAGCTCAATACAATTTTCTCAGATTTACAGTATTAAAGCAATATCCCAGAATTTTCGGTTGGCTTTAAACATAATAAGAAAGCAATCCAAAAAAACATCCTCTTAATTGTCAAAGACAGGATTGGCCCACTTTAGGCTGCTCTCATTTTTGTCATACAGAGCTACGTCGAGGATTTTGCTGGGAAATGCTTTATCCTTATCAGATTTACTTTTAAAATAAACATCTGCAGATAATGAGGATCATGTTGCTCATTTACTGTACATGACAAGAGTTATTTTGTGATTAAGGTTGGCATGTTTTGATTTAATTAAACTTGGTTTATACAGTCTATCATTAAACCTGAAATCGCTGAAATCATGATGTTTTTCTTTTCTTTTCTTTTCTTTTCTTTTCTTTTCTTTTCTTTTCTTTTCTTTTCTTTTCTGACTGCCTGACTATTGTAAACAGCCTGTTTGAACTAAGCAAGGCATCTAGCGGTGAGGTTGTGAATTACATCACCCAACGCTCACCCCTCCCTTTCGGTAAAGACTAGAAGGGATACAGCTACAGCCACTGGGCATGCACACATCAATATTGCGTCATTTAATTACTATATTTGCATTATTTTAAGGGAAGGTTGAGGGTTGGGGTAGGTGTAGACGTTAATAAAACACAATCTGATAAGTAGCAAATTTACTTATTGTTATTTTATCGTGAGATTTTGCCTCACTTCTGGCCGTTGCTGTATCCCTTCTAGCCACAACCCTCCCTTTCGGAGCACATAGAGAAGTTACGGAGGCCGACACAGGACAAAAATGTCATCATCGGAGAGAGCAGAGAGTGACTAGCGCTCTGTAGAGCAGTTTGTCCGTTTAGGGCTACTGTAGAAACATGACGACGCAAAATGGCGATTTCACTGTAAGGGGACCTGCGGTGTATGTAGATAGAAATGACTAATTCTAAGGTAATAAAAACATAACTGTTCATTATGTAAGGTCTTTATACACCACTGAAAACATAGTTATGTATATTATATTGCATTTCTGTCAATAGATCCTTATAAATACTACACACTGAACCTTTAAGTGGAAAACTATGTGGTAAAGGTATAGTTGCATTTTGCACTTGTGCTTTCTAAGAAGCCGTTTACACAAAGTGGGTTTTTGTATTCCACTGTGCTGCTTTTCCATTGTTTTTTTTTTATGTAAATATACACTAGACAGATGTTTTTTAATCACTCACTAAAGACACTCAAGTTAAAAGAAATTCAACTTTTAAAGGATATGTCTCTAGAATTTGCATTTTATTCAGTCTACTTCCCTGTGTCTCACATTTTTTAAGTGTAAAAATGGATTCTGTGTGAATCATCCTTCAGGGGCCATTCATACAGAATGTATTTTTGTATTCCACACTGCTTTTCCATTGTTTTTTTATGTAAACATGCACTAGACGACCATTGTGTTTGCGTCTTTTGCAGTGTCTTGCACATGACATGGCATTCTAAAATCGCAACAAGTTTATATCCCACAATTCTGACTTTATTCTCAGAATTGTGAGATACTGTATATATTCACAATTGCGAGTTATAAAGTTCAAGTTCACTAAAAAGTGGGCCAATATAGACCCAAGCAGTATTGACATAATACACTTATAAGTTTACTACTAGTACATTGATATTAGTATACTTACCAGGCTACATAAAGTAGCTATACTTAAAAATATACTTTAACATTACTTGTCATAAAATGAACTTGAAGTATACTTCTTTTTTGTAAGTATTTTTTTATATAAAAGGCCTAATTAAATGTAGAATATGTTTGAATCCAGTTGAATCCAAATGTTTTGAATCCAGTTTCCCTCTCTGGGTCTGACAGGGTCATCATTGAATGTGTTCAGTTTAGCTTTGTGTTTCACTACTCAAGTGCATCGTGCAACAGCATGGTTTTGTGCTGCTCAATTGCTACATTTGAAAACATCCTGTTATCATCCAGTCCATAAGTAAACCTTGTTTTGATTTGTGGAGCCGATTTCCCAAACTTTACTCGAGCTTGCCATACAACATCTGCAATAAAGGGTGATCATTGTGCAATAGCAGATACTGGAGGTCTTAATGTTGGAGTCTGAATAAAACCACACAGAAATAGGGGAGAGCTGGGATAATCGTAGCATTTTTTGTTCGTTTTTTGCTCATTTAATCAGACAAAGTTTAGCTTAAAGCTTTGAAATTCGACATTAGCTGTCAACACCCAGGTCAATTAAATACAGTATAACTTAACTGAGACAGATACAGCTATGCTAGTAATAAACAAATATTAAATTAATTCAGCACTCATGGTGTGTAATTGTAAAGGTGGTATGAATTTAACATTAAAATATAGCTGCAAGCTGAAATTAACGGGGTTCAAGCGACATAAAGCACATGTGTAAAAAGATATTACGTTTTTTTAGCAAGCATGTAATCACTTATATCATAGATGGAAATGACCATTTACAGCCAATACAGGCAATTTGCCATAGGAAATATATGGTTTTTAAAGCTTTTTAACAGTTATAGCGCTACCTAGGGTCTGATCTCCATAAAGGTTTGCATGCTTGTTTAGAATCATATGCCGCATGTGCTCACCTAATTTCGTGAAGTTTTAAGTTTTTGTTTAGGATTTATAGGCTTTTGAGTATATTTTGCCACGCCCATTTTCTAAATGACCGTTATAGCTATCTAAAGGATAAAGTGTAACTTTTTTGATAATTATTGATCTAGAGAGTCCAGAGAATTGTACTGCATTGTTTTATTGAGGTTGATTGAAAAACCTAGGACAAGTTCGCAAAAGTAGGTTTTTTACATAATCATGAATATTTAATGAGCGATTTGATTGACAGCAGTGGTTCTTGAGGCACAGTTGATCAGTTTGAAAAGATTTATCAAATGATATATTGTGTGAATGTGTGAAACACCACATGATTACAGAGGCGTAAAACTCGTTAGCGCCACCTAGTGGCTGATTTCTTTCAAATTTTGCACAGACCTCTAGGGTCATGAGTCGAACAGGCCCACCGAGTTTTGTTCCAACCGGCTTCAGTTAACCTTGTCTAATGGGTGCTCAAAATTCATTGGCCGATGGCGGCCATGTTTTTTGAGATACACTAATGTCATCATAGTCAGTCATGGCACCTTGGACAAAGACACTGCATGCCAAATTTCAAGTTAATCGGACTAACGGTTGGGTGGTTATAGCCATTTTCATGTTTTTCCAAAGATTGAGCCAAGGATTCCAATGATATAACGATGTGAGCCTACACCTAACGGTTTAGGAGTTATGAGCGATTTCGTACTTTTCACCGCTGTAGCACCTCCGTCAGGCCAATCGGGGCGAGCCTTGGTGATGTTGTAGATGGTGTGAATACTAACAGCTCTCAAAGTTTCAAGTCTCTACGACTTACAATTTGGTCTGCCCAATCACTTTTAGGGGAGAATGCTGATCCTTGGAAAATTTAACAATTACAATAGGGCAGGGTTCTTCAAATCTTGCCCTGGAGGGCCAATGCGTGGCAGAGTTTAGCTCCAACCCTGATCAAACTCACCTACCTGTGATTTTCTAATGATACTGAAGACATTGATTAGCATGTTCAGGTGTGTTTGATTAGGGTTAGAGCTGAACTTTGCAGGAAAGTGGATCTGGTGGGCCAGATTTGAGGATCCCTGCAATAGGGTTTCAGAGCTACACGCTTGAACCCCTAATGAAGGTCTATAATGTGTGTATGTGTACGTCAACTTGAAACACATACCCAAAAAACAGACATATCCTCAGATTATGAAGTATATGGTTTATTAGTGACAGGCAGGACAAGTAGGAAAAAAAGAAAACTACACTTCTAAAAAAATTTTAACCAATAAACAACAAGAAAACATGTGACCTTTAAAGGAGAGATATCAGTTCAGAATAATGTATGATTTGATTTATATATCGTTAAAAAAAAGGGGTCGGTAAGATTTTTTGTTTTTTTGAAAGAAGTCAAAATACAGTAAAATCATTAATATTGTGAAATATTATTACAATTTAAAATAACTGATTTCTTTTCAAATATATATATTAAAATATAATTTATTCCTGTGATGACAAAGCTGAATTTTCAGCATCTTCAGTGTCACATGATCCTTCAGAAATCATTCTAATACGCTGATTTGCTGCTCAAGAAACATTATTTATTATTATCAATGTTGAAAACAGTTGTGGTGCTTAATATTTTTGAACACAGTTTTTTTCAGGAATCTTTAATGAATAGAAAGTTCAAAAGAACAGCATTTATTTGAATTAGAAATATTTCAATTATGCATTCAGCAATGAATACTGTTGATTGGGACACTGTAATTGCTACAGTGATCAGGAAAACGCATCAAATAGCTGTTTTTTTAAACATTGTCATTGCTGAATCAACACGATAGAATAAGCAAAGTATAAATCTGGTTTACGGTACGACTTCAGTTCGGTGACAGTCATCGATCGACTGGCTTTTAGTGGTCTCGCTGTTTACGACACACCATTAGAGATGACAAGATTGACTATAACTCTCTGGATATTACTGCCAATGGCATAACAATGACGTTAGTTCTCCTCCAATAAATGTAAACTGAGTTCAATTAGTTGCAGTTGTTCATGTCTCCCATGGTTCTGCGCCGGAGGCTCAGGCTCCACATGAGGAGTGCAGTCGGAGGCTTTGAAGCTTCTCTGCAAAACCAAGTTTTCCTGTTCTGTCTGATCTGTTTGGATCTGGGGTTTATCTGATCATCAGATGGATGCAGCATGCTGACAGACGGTCACACATATCTAAGGACTGATACTGTAGGAATTGATTAAAGCCAGAAAAGTGGAAACAGGCAGAAATTATAGATCAGAATGGAAGAGAGTGTTTTAAATGTCAGTCTGTTTGTCACACAAAAGTCATTTGGCTTTAGAGGACTTGAAATATAGTGCACGAGTTGTATGGTACTTTTGTGTTCTTCTCATTCACTTTCAAATATTTGGAGTCATCCATCCAACCAGCTCCAACCCTACTCAAACACACCTGAACCAGCTGATCAAGGGCTGTGTCTGAAATCTTATGCCTGGTACACATTGTAAGATTTTGGGCTGTCCCAGATGAAAGATGACCAATCATGGCGCTACGTCGTACAGTGAGAGAGACAGTGTCAGAAAGTATCAGTCTCACAGTGTTTGACTTACGTCTACTGACTAGCCAATAAAAATGCAACATGAAATGTATTGATCAAAGCAACATGACGCTAAAACTTAAAACTACTTACCTCAAGCTTCATTTGCAAAATTGGCATGCCAAGTCGGCCTCTTTTCCCTAGCATGACTACGTCCATATTCTCCTCTTTCACATCCACCTCTTTTTTTCAGCCTATGTAAAAACTACAATTGCCAAAGTGTGATTCATCTTGCTCTATTTTTTTACCACTAGCGCATGCTGATGATGTTTTATTCTTCTACACTTACTTGCATTGTAGCATACGATTCAATAGGCGTCATACACATGTTGTACCCAAGTTTATTAGATCCATGGCATTAGGGATTAGGGACCATTTACACGACACCGTTTTCAACTAAAAACGAAAAACTATTTATGCGTTTTGGCTGTTCATTTATTCAACAATGGCGTTTGGGGGGGCCTGAAAACGCAAACTTTTGAAACTGGATTTCAAAGTGCAAGTTTTTGAAAACGATACCATTATCGTCTCTGTGTAAACTACAAAAACGTGAATTTGTGAAAATGGTGACGTCATGTGCATGTTCAGTCTATAGGCGTGTAGTAGGCTTGCTGTGATAGTCAGTGTTGCCGGTGTTCCGCCGCAACACCGGTTACATCACTTGCCCACCGCGGCACCGCCCCACCACCGTGGTTTTTATTTTTTTTTATAGTAATACAAATAATTCAGTTCAGTTAGAGAACAGACACTACAATTTTTATGCATGATCCGAACAAGAGTCGCAGCACAGAGCAGTAGCAGGAGTCAGATTTTACCTCACTTCTCCCATTTCGCCTCACTCTTGACTGACCAGACGATGGCGGAAGATTTGGTTTCATAGCGAAATGTAAAAGCTCCTATTTAAGCGAGTTTGTCATTGTACTGTTTTGTTGTTGTGTTGGCATTCATAACGTGCGTGTCCACTGGCGTGGAGCAAGCATTTTCAGTTCATTCCAATAGAAGCTCAACATCCATAGGAATTCCTTGAAAACTCTTGCTCTGCTCTGCACCGTTTTGAATGCCCATGCGGCCGTGCGCATTTTACTTTCACTTTTGAATTGATACCGGTATTACCGGTGTTGTCACACAACAATTAACCGGTGGGAAAATTTCCTCACAGTCACATCCCTAGCGGGTAGTGTTTCTTTACAAAGTGACATCGCCAACTACTGGCCCGGCAGCATAATAAAGCGTTTTTTTGTTGTTGTTGCGGATCTTTGTGAATGGGGATCGTTTTGACAACATTATCGTCTATACGCGAAAAACGCAAAGGAAAAACTTTATCTTTTTTATTACATTATTGACGTGTAATGATGATTTCGGACAGACTTCTGAGGCAGCATAATGGTTTAATGATTTACAACAAAATAGAGCTTTGGTTATAACTAAGTGAATATTTAATTACTACAATACTAATTTCCTGCTAGAAATGAAAAATGTATTTTTCAATACATTTTTAATACATTTTTATTTTTCATACTTTGTGACTTTTTCACAACTTTGATTTTATTTTTCTTAATTGCGACTTTTTATCTCAAAATTGCATTTTTATTTGTCATAACTGCATCATTATTTTCCATAACTGAAACTTTATTTTCCATAACTGTGACTTTCCCAGTTGCGGTTTTATGATGCACAATGTAACTTTATATGTCACAATGTGGTTCTTGTCATACAGTGTGACAGTTTTAAAGTTTATTTCACAATAAACATGACTGGAAATAAATAATAAAAACATTTTTGGGTGAACTATGCCTTTAAATCTCCTAAGCTCTGAAAGAGCAAGCTGTTAGCACTAACGTTTCCCTTTAGGCCTAACTCTAGTCCTAAACTAAGACTAAAGTCTGGGTGGATGATGGGAATGTCTTTAACAAGTATGTTAATCCAGGAGCAACCGCCACATGGCAAAATCAAGGTAAGCATCAGGATTTTACATTATGAAACATTCTAAGCACAACAAATGGCAACAATTCTGGATATTGCTAATGCTAACAATCAGTAAATCCATACATGGAGCAAATGTAAGATGTAAACAACTTATGTTTGATACTCATTGCCAAATTGAAATAAGCTAATGTCTCATTACTGGACAGTTTATTGTAGATGTAAACTACTTTGAGCCTTGAAATACATTAGTATAAATAAGTCAAAACTAAGTCAAGCACATATGGTTTGTTTTAGCCAGGAGGTTTTTAAATTTTGCCAGTGCTCAGCTGTTTTTCAGTATTCATTCAGCTTGCTTTGTTTGTTGCAAAATGTCAGTCAGGAGATGTAGCTTCCTTGTGAGGAATGAAATGGCCTTTATCCAGCTGGTCAGAGTCCTCATTCATGCTGCATTACTGGTAAATGTGTGGAGGTCCAAATCCATTTCTGTACTGTCTGTATCTGTTACTCTCGGGGACAGAACATGTCCCACTTTCCAGTAATGAGATGAAGCATGGTTGGAATCTGTGAGTAATGATGGTGTAAGGATGAGTCTTTGCTTGGTGTGCACAACTTAACGCACTTAGATATACACTGGAGGACACCTGTGTCCTGTCTCATGTAGAAATGATCTGGAACACATCAACGGCAGACGATTAGGGAGGTTTTCTCTCCCCTTCTCAGTGTCTTTTGCGTTTTCCTCAAAGCAGCATATTTTAATGTCAACAGACAAATGGTCTGCCTATTTCACTAGTAAAATTACATCAAGGTGAGGTCATACATATTTGTGTTTTGTGTGTGCTTGTGTGCCAGATATCTACATTATAAATTCTTATGTACTGTGGGGTTCAAAAATCTCTATTTGGCATTTTTCTAATTTTATAAAAAAAATTCCTATTACAGATTAAAGTTTTGTATATGAACCAATTTGTTACCTTGTATGGGACCAAATCTGCAAATCCGTCCATGCACCTTTTGCTTTATATTTCTTATATACTCAACTTTTTTATTTAAATTAAATGTAATGATTTATTTAATTGCAATTAAATGTAATTATTTACATTTATTTAGTAAATATTATTAATCTCAGATTTTCATTGATTGATTTTGGACTCCACAGTATGTGCATGTTAGAAGAGATATGAGTACATATACTTATGATTGCATTGGTGAGTGACTGTCTTTCAATGGAAACTGTCCATGCTAACGCAGAGATCTTCCATACAGCGGAGTGCTGGATTTATAAAATAGTTAGTAAGTGATATGAACACATGTTGATGGTATTACAGGTCAGATGGCATCAAGGGAGCTGGACTCCTCCATGCTGCCACTCACATTCACGCTCTTCCCTCCTTCCTCATCTGCTGTTATTCTCTGTCACTCATTTGTTTTTCTGCTCGCCCTCTGAGACCTGCGGCATTGCTCTACTGGCCTCTCTTGCATATTATCTCTTGTAAACTCACTCCCCTGATTTATATGTCAGTCACCTTTGTCATCATCATGCTGTCTTTAACTGTAAAAAATGAATTGCAACAACAAATCAAGGCAGAATTGAGATTTGAGTTAACACTTTGTCTAGCCAATTTGAAATTCGTTGTTCATTAAAAATGTCAATTGTTTTGTTCAGCCAATAACAATAACAATTGTCATGAATGTATATTGACTGACTAGTGTTTTGTAGAGCGTGGTCAAAAGGACAATTTTCACCTGAGATTTGGAGCCAAATTACAGGGGGGTAAAAATCACTTTAGAAAGATGGCAGCATCGTTATTTTATTTTTACACAGAGATTGGTAGATCTATTAGTAAAATCTGCTGACTTTATCAATCACTGTTGCATTATATGCCAATGATGACAGTTCAAAACTGGGAAAAAGCACTTCTCGTGTTTTTTGCCCCAAGTCTGCATGCTTGTAACTCAAAAAGTACTAAAGATATCTTAATATCCTCTTAGATTCTGGTTCTTAACAAACTTTTCTTTTGGTATCTTCATTTTGAAGGTGCTATATGGTTCAATCCCATAGATGTGGAGATCCTAATGCGGCTCCATTGGTAAAGTGGTCAATTGTACACATTTTTAGTTGTCAAAAACCAAATGTGGGTCACTTTGCATACAGCTGATACTTTTTTCTTTTAAAGAGGAATATCTGAACAACAAATAATGTTGAAACTAGAAATGTGTATCGTTTGTTTTGCAATCAGCTGTAACTCAAAGTATTTAGATTTTTTTTTTCTTTTTTTTTTTTTCCTATGAAACGTTTCTTTTGGAATCTTGGAATTTTTAAGGCCCTATATGGTTCAATCTCAGAGATATTGGGATGTCAGTGTGGTAACATGTAGTTATGATGCTGTATATTTGAACTCTTGGTAGCTTCAGAAGCTTCATGAACGAAATCCCATCTACCAAATATCCCTGAAACTGATTCAAATATAGATTCTTATAAATAGTCTTTTGAGAGCAAGTTAATGTGCCTCAACTTGACCATTTCAGTGGATTTTTGTCACTCAGAGAGGTGCGCTGTTTGCAAAAGGGAAACAAGATACATTTCTAGTTTCAACATTATTTATTCCTCAGACATTCCCCTTTAAATGCAATGAGTATCAGCCGTGTGCAAAGTGAACCGCATTTGGTTCTTGGCCATTGAATATGGGTAAAATTCAACTAATTGAACATAAAGCTGCACTGAGATCCCCATATCTATGGGATTGAACCACATAGGGACAAGAAAAGCAAACATGCAAACTTTGGAAGAACAATATTTATGGCACTCAGACAGGTATATTCTATGCAATTGGGTTAATAGAAAAAAGAAACCCTAGTTTCAACATTATTTGTTGTTCAGGTATTCCTCTTTAAAAGAAAAAAGTATCAGCTGTATGCAAAGTGACCCAGTGCTAGTTCCCATTTTTAAACTGTCACCGTATGCATATAAAGCAACAAAGATGGCTAAACTAGATTTGTCTAATAGACCTACCAATCTCTGTGTAAAAATAAAATAAAAACGCTGCCATCTTTCTAAAGTCATTTTACCCCCCTGTAATTTGGTTCCAAATCTCAGGTGAAAATTGTAATTTTGACCACCCTCTACAAAACACTGGATTAGTCAGTCAATATACATTCATGACATTTAATATTTTGGCTTTCATCACTATTTATGTTTGTCTTTCTTCAGAATTTTTTTGTAACAAAATAAAAAATTTGCACCAGGGAAGTTCCGAAATTTGCTTGATTTGACATGACCCTATTGCATTACTGCAAAACCCGCCTTTTGGAACCTTTTATATAGTCTACAAAGTGTAATTTTTTTCAAGTTATTCTTATTTAACATTCAACATTTCATATTCCACATTTTCATTATAAATTGTATTATGGGCAAAACACAATATATCAGCTTTATTTGATTTAAAATATAGTTTAAATCGTTTATAAAAACTTCACTCTGTTAACACTGTTAAAGCTTGCATTCTCATGAATTAGTGTGCTGTTCTATAAATACAAATATCCGCTCCTCGACATTACATGTAAAACCAGCGCTGCTGCTGGTAATGTATGGTGCGTCATATAGACCGTATTCATTACACCAAATGTTTATGTCTCTCTATGGATATTGCCACACAGATTGATGATTGTTAACCTCTGAATCATAAGTAATGTGCTGTGAACGTTTTATCTGTAGGTTGTTTATCTGTAGGCTCACTTTTGATGTAGCTAAAACCAGTGATTTACTATTAAACAAGCTCACTCTCCCACATTGTGTCTCTCACTGTATTTGACCCCGTTTTCGTCATAAAATGAACAGGGAAATACTTCAGATATCAGGATTTTAGCATGTTAGGATTGTTCTGTTGCTCATTGGGGTTGTGGCTAGTTAGGGGGGGAAATGATTTGAGAGCTTTTAACACTCATCACTTTATCTTGTCATGTCTAGTTTTGACAATGTCAGAACCAGTGCATGTTTTGCTTCATGTCTATCTCAGTTGCCTACAACATCATCCAACTGATGTAATGGTTTAGTGAGAAGCTATCAATCTGAAGTTTTACTGATGCTTATTCTCTGTCTCTATTTCTCCTCTCAAGCTGGCCAAAGTTGATCTCATTGTTTTGGCTGGTTTTAAGACATGAATAAATGAAACGCATGCCATTTTGAATGAAAAGAGCTGTAGAACAGTTAAATATTCTGTCAAAACATTTTCAGCAAGGAAGATTTGCTGGATACAATAGTTTCGATTCTGGTGTTCATTTCATTTGAGTAAGACGATGGATTCAACTGATCAGTTACGGCAGATCCATTTCCAGGAACTGCAGTCCCACTTGACCAAAACCATCCCACCATTCCTGATGGTTATTTGAAAGCTTGTGTGTGTGTGTTCATTTGTAGTGCAGATCCATTACAGAGTGCTGCAAATGTTATTTTATATGGCCACGAAGTCATAAAAATTGCTGAGTCATCTGCCGTTGTTCACGATTCAACAGTGAAGTATGTCAGCCAGTTACCAGATGTGCAGTAATGTCACTGAATGAAATACCAATAAAACTTATCAGTTATTTTCAGTAGCTTCTCAAACATTAGTTTAGTTGGCAGAAGTCCGAGCCCTATGTCAGATTTCAGTTCAAACATGTTTGTTGTATGCTTGTCCTGTGGTGAATATTTTACTTGATATTGTGGTAATGTTGTCAGGTCTCTGTGTGTGTTTGCATACTGAGTAAGTCATGGTGGACTCTTACTTTTCACACTGAATTTCACGGCTGTTTTCGGGGTGGCCCAGAACAAAACACATTTTCTGCTTGCAAAATTTCCCAGCAGTCCCCCTGCTTCGGAGACAAAAAGTCACCCTGCTTTGCCAAGCCCCGTTCTCTTGTCTTCCCACACACAATCTCACACACAGTGATTTGGCCTCGCATCTCTTTTTATCACTCAAATAAGCACAATTACCATTAAAAGAGGAAATTATATGATATTTTGGTCCTTTTTTTGAGATCCAGTTTGGGTAACAAAGATGGAGGACGTTCTCATGAACTCTGAAACTCTCTGTGGCTGCTCAGACTCTTGGGTTTGGCTCAAAATCACATTATTAGATTTCATGATGGCAGATTATTATAATGTATGATAATGATCGCAAAAGCTCAAGACCACACAAGTGGTAGGAATATCTGCTTGAAGGTTTAGATGCATTGTAGCCCCTGATCTTGGAAGTACAAGAGCAGAATCATCTCCAGTAAACAAGGAACTTGGAACTTGAGTTCTAAACTTGACCTTAACTGCATTTGTCAATGTTAGCAGCTGCACTCATCAACAGAGTCATCCAAGGTTGACAAAATGTACAGTACTTCAATCTGACCACTACTAGATTAGCACCAAACCAGCATCAACCAGCCTGGGTCGGCACTGAAATTCATTGCAGAAAAACGGCTCCCTGATAACCTGATCCATGCATTCTTTTTGTAAAACTATTATGGACTGGGATGTTTCCCAAATCTTGCGTCACACATTGGGAGCTGTGGAGAAGTGATGCTCATCTAGGACAGCTTTATGATGTTGTCTGCAGGGCCTCTTGTATGTCAGAGTGTGATTGGGAAGTCTGGTCTCATATGGACGTCACGCTTCTCCAGCTCGCATCTACAAACATCTGCTTCTCATCTCATTGTCATCTTACTCACGCAAACACAAGAGTCCAGTCCTTCTCCTAACCTCACTGCTCTCATATCCAGTTGAACGGTTGTTCATCTCATTCCTCATGATTCATAAGAAAGACATGCAGTGTTTTAATCATAGATTTTGACAGAAATGTCCTTCATGTTTAGTCAGTATTCATTAAATTTAATATAATGGCATATTTTAGTTGATCAAAATAACGTTTTTGCTATGTTGTGAGTTTTCCATGTAATTTTCAGATGTAATGCAGATTTAACCCTTAACTGCATGAATGTTTCACCAATCGTTATTACATATTCGGGTCTTTAGCGACCCAGATCTATATCTAACACGGATGGCTCTCTAACTACCGCATTAGTATAAAACTCTCTTGATATTTTAATAGCAATTATAAAAGAATAAAATAAAGCATATTTTGTTACCTTTTGGAACTTGCAAGGGTTCAATTCAAGCAGATGGTTTTTACCATCATCACTGTCCTCGTCAGAGCTCATTTCCTAGTAGATTCAGCTTCTGCCTCATATTCACAATCTCAACCATATTCTCAAAACTATCATTTTCAACATCTTCAAATCAATATTTTGAGCGCTGACAGCTTCTTCATCAGATCCACCATCAAGTGACAGTCACACTATTGCGTGATTTGATTGCGTACAGTACTTGCTCTGCAGTAAATCACTGATCCATTTCAAGTTTTGCTTATTCTTTTTTTTTTATGCCTGCGGTAACTATGAGTGAAACATCACGTCATCATTGTGTATCAGACATTGTCACCTTGAGGAATAAATGTGAATTGCACTTATTGGGCTATCAGAGATTCAATTATTGTTGCGCAGAAAAAATATACTTACACTATTACATACCATGGGTCACTATCGACCCTATACACTTTTTTACAAAAAGTTCATTCGAAAACAGACATT
The DNA here is from genome assembly GCA_039654105.1 of Coreius guichenoti. NCBI lineage: Eukaryota > Metazoa > Chordata > Actinopteri > Cypriniformes > Gobionidae > Coreius > Coreius guichenoti. Next base: position 11,612,001 of record CM077185.1, on the reverse strand, counting down.
CTTTTATCATTTTCTTTCTTGCCATATTGTTTAGAATGAATAGATTGAGGAATACTAAGAAGGTTGATGAGCAGAGGTATGCGTTGTAATACGTTTATTTTGTGGATCTAGCTCAAATTTCTCATATAAATATGTTTGAAAGTGCTAATTGACCTGCTAGCAACACGGCTGGTTTACGTTCATTCAGTTAATTCAGCATAAACTGCTCAATCTCCAGCATGTTATGCTAAAAACGTTAGCGCATTGTTAATATCTTGCATTGTTGCATCATATTTTGCACTGTTTGTATTAATCACCTAGAGATTGAAATTCATTTATTCATCCGCATTTTGTTCCAAAGCCATATGGCTTTCTATCCTCCAAAGAACACATTTAGACTGAAAACAGAATTTGGACTGGAACTTTCAACTTGTGGAGACACCATAAAAGTATCATATGTAGTCCGTACGACAGCTTTATGTGAGGGACAGAGCGAATTTTAAGTTGTTATTCACTATAGTCTTCCACTCCAGTTGTCTGTAGTTGAACCGAGAATCGGAACGGTTTGATTTATGAACTAATCATTCAGACTGATTTTGTGAACTGATTCATTGAAAAGACCTGACGGATGCTCTTGAGTGGCTTCAGAAGATGTATGTAACAAGTCGCATGCATTTATGACACTTTTATGGTCTGTTTACAACTTCGCATCCTTTTTGCACTTGAAAACCTCCAGTGTCTAGCACATTTTTCAGAATTTGTGCCTTTGTGTTCCATGCTGGCAAAAAAAAAGTCACACAGGTTTTGAATGAAAATCAAATAAAATCTTAATGTTCCTTTTGTCAATAAGGATTTTCATTAGTAATTTCATTGACAAGATTAAGTCTGCACATTACTCCAGTTTCTCCCTCTAGCTTTCTTTCTCTCTTCTCTCTCATTTACTCTCTGACTCGCTGCACTTTTGCCAGACGCTCCACATGGCAGGCTTCGGCGTTTAGACACGGTTGTATGATGCCAAAAGTCAGGGGTCAGGGCGGAGGTCGAAAGTCCCCAGGTTACAGGGGGATATGGAGGATGAAAGACAGACAGTGCTTTACTGTCGTCTCCATGGCTGTCATATATCTATGTGCAAAAAGAACGCGCTCTAGCTCTTCATCTCTCCCTTCTGTTTTTCAGCAGAGGAGCAAGTGGTGTCCATATGTTTATTGGTAGCTCTTTGTTATCAAATTGTAAGAAATGTGCTAACTTAATAGTGTATTTAGGTTCTGATTCATCTCAGAATGCCACTGATCCATTGAGATCCTACTTTACCAATGATATCATCTGTTTCTGATGGTCTCGACAGTCTGATGTCACTTCCAACTTGAATACTTTGGGGTGTTGTGCAATGATATATGATTTCACCGCCTGAGGGAACATGCAGTACGTGTGCTTTGCCCTGCAGCCTATGAAACATCTGCAGTTTCACATTCTTGTGAACATATGGCTCTAGGACACACGCTACTTCCAGATGTGAAAACTTCACTCTTAACTGTGGTGTTTACCAAAAACTGTGACACAATTCTTCTGTTATACAAGCTCACTAGTAATTTCCGGATTGTTTTGGTCCTTAAAATGAATGCATTCACGCCTATCAAGCCTACTGCGCAATAAAGCTTCAAACACTATTCAAACTTTCGGTCAAATGTGCTGTTTTCTGTATTTCCATGTCTCAACTGGACTCCACTGCATGTAAAACAGTAAATTGATCCTGGGTTCTGCCAAAACTGAGGTGTATTGCTGAAGAATATAGGTTCCTTTTTCCATGAGGAGGTCCTTTCATGGTTCAGCTTCTGTAAATACTGGTTATCCTGGGTCTGTTTGAATAGACTGTTCTAAAACAATACTCTGGTTTCAGGTGGCATCCCATCCCTGGAAAAGGCCCCACAGTCACATCATACGCCTGGCACTCATTCATCCCTGCTATAGCCCTTGAGTTGAAGGCAACAAGGCAGCTATTAACATTCAGGACTGTCCTAAGAGGAGTGATTTAGTGTGAAGGTTGAGGAGATGGGTCAAAGGGAGACCGAGCATGCGGGAGATGTGTATCATGGGAGGTTGAATGGTAGATGGAAAAGACTGAGGTTAGGGTTGAATGTTAGAAGGTCTGTTTGTAAAGGTATCATGGCAGAGAAGATTTTGCTAGAAAGATCTTAGCCTCATTCCCGATCTCGTCTGATCTTAGAGGCACTAAGAAAGGTTTGGCTTGGTTTGTTCTTGGATGAGGGTGGCTCAGTGGATAGCACTGGCAGCTCACAGCAAGAATTTCCCAGTTCCTGGTTCGACTTTGGATTGAAGTTTCCCACACAATCCAAAGACATGCAGTTTTTCTTTAATTTCAAACCCAAACTCGACCTGAACCTGAAGCTATTCATGAAATATTAACCCAAACCCAACCCCAAACCCATGAGTTTTTTAAGAGCTGTCGGGCTCGGGTTAGGTAACAGACCTCTAGTGCGTCATCCCTGGGGAGGACTGGCCATCCATCCAGAGTGTTTCCCTGCCTATGGCCCGAAACTCTGGGATAGACTCCAGCTTTCCTTGCAATTCTATTTAGAGAAGCGGTTTGGAAAATGGATGGATGTATCCAAGCCTGGCTTACCCTTACAAAAAGGTACATGGTCCAATGATGGTATTAGATGTTATACTCATGAAACATTGATACACAGTGGCCCTAAAATGCATTTGCACAATTTTGGGCACTTTAGTCAAATTTGTCTTTACTTTCCAATGAAAGTAAAAGAGAGGAGGTGTCATGCCAGAAAAAAGTTCTTGTATTGTAGGTCACATGTCAATTCCAACATGGCTGATGTAGTATCAGCCATGTTGGAATTGACATGTGACCTACAATACAAGAACTTTTTTGGTGGGTGTTCTGGCCACCACACACCAACTTATTGGTGGAGAGGAGACAGAGTGATGAAGCCAATCAGTATATGGGGATTATTAGGAGGCCATGATGGACAGAGGCCAATGGGCAAATTTGGCCAGGATGCCGGGGTTACACCCCTACTCTTTTCTGAAGTACACCCTCGGATTTTTAATGACTGCAGAGAGTCAGGACCTCGGTTTAGCGTCTCATCCGAATTGGCGGTGCTTGTTACAGTATAGTGTCCCCATCACTATACTGGGGTGTTAGGACCCACACAGACCACAGGGTGAGCACCTCACTAACATCTCTTCCAACAGCTACCTAGTTTTCCCAGGAGGTCTCCCATCCAGGTACTGACCAGGCTTAACCCTGCTTAGCTTGAATGGGAAACCAGTCTTGGGCTAAAGCGTGATATGGCTGCTACAATGGCTATTATATTTCTCTTCTTTTTCTGTAAGTGTAACATGAGTGTTAAAAGTTCTTCATTGTTGATGTTTCTATATAGCATGTGTGATTATGTTCAGTTCCAGCTGGTAGTTTCCAAAGCCTTGTCATTTGAATTTAGTCCAGGTGTTCAAGTACACTCTTGCACTGAGTGATGTTTTTCCACATTAAGTATGCTCACTGGACATCTCTACCCCCCATTGGGGCTGATGTGGGGGGGTCATTTTCTCCTTCAGCCTGACTAAAAGACACATCACTACCTCAAGCAGAGCTAAATATAGAGCCAGCTTTAGACCTGAAATCAGCAGTGTGTGTGTGTGTGTGTGTGCATTAGGGTATATAATGTGTGTCTTCCTGTCTGTGTATGAGAGGAAGAATGAATGACTTAGACAGAATGAGAGACATACAGGCTTTAAGTTCTATTTGTGCTTGTTGATCAGAGACTCAAATGTCTGGGAGTGAGACGTTCTTATTTTGCTTAATCTACTTTATCTATTGCCAAAATATAAAGTATTTGATCACCTACCAACCAGTAAGAATTCCGTCTCTCACAGACCTGTTAGTTCTTCTTTAAGAAGCCCTCCTGTTCTCCACTCATTACCTGTATTAACTGCACCTGTTTGAACTCGTTACCTGTATAAAAGACACCTGTCCACACACTCAATCAAACAGACTCCAACCTCTCCACAATGGCCAAGACCAGAGAGCTGTGTAAGGACATCAGGGATAAAATTGTAGACCTGCACAATGCTGGGATGGGCTACAGGACAATAGGCAAGCAGCTTGGTGAGAAGGCAACAACTGTTGGCACAATTATTAGAAAATGGAAGAAGTTCAAGATGATGGTCAATCTCCCTCGGTCTGGGGCACCATGCAAGATCTCACCTCGTGGGGCATCAATGATCATGAGGAAGGTGAGGGATCAGCCCAGAACTACATGGCAGGACCTGGTCAATGACTTGAAGAGAGCTGGGACCACAGTCTCAAAGAAAACCATTAGTAACACATTACGCCATTATGGATTAAAATCCTGCAGCGCACGCAAGGTCCCCCTGCTCAAGTCAGCGCATGTCCAGGCCCGTCTGAAGTTTGCCAATGACCATCTGGATGATCCAGAGGAGGAATGGGAGAAGGTCATGTGGTCTGATGAGACAAAAATAGAGCTTTTTGGTCTAAACTCCACTCGCCGTGTTTGGAGGAAGAAGAAGGATGAGTACAACCCCAAGAACACCATCCCAACCGTGAAGCATGGAGGTGGAAACATCATTCTTTGGGGATGCTTTTCTGCAAAGGGGACAGGACGACTGCACCGTATTGAGGGAAGGATGGATGGGTCCATGTATCACGAGATCTTGGCCAACAACCTTCTTCCCTCAGTAAGAGCATTGAAGATGGGTCGTGGCTGGGTCTTCCAGCATGACAACGACCCGAAACACACAGCCAGGGCAACTAAGGAGTGGCTCCGTAAGAAGCATCTCAAGGTCCTGGAGTGGCCTAGCAGGTCTCCAGACCTGAACCCAATAGAAAATCTTTGGAGGGAGCTGAAAGTCCGTATTGCCCAGCGACAGCCCCGAAACCTGAAGGATCTGGAGAAGGTCTGTATGGAGGAGTGGGCCAAAATCCCTGCTGCAGTGTGTGCAAACCTGGTCAAGAACTACAGGAAACGTATGATCTCTGTAATTGCAAACAAAGGTTTCTGTACCAAAGATTAAGTTCTGCTTTTCTGATGTATCAAATACTTATGTCATGCAATAAAATGCAAATTAATTACTTAAAAATCATACAATGTGATTTTCTGGATTTTTGTTTTAGATTCCGTCACTCACAGTTGAAGTGTACCTATGATAAAAATTACAGACTTCTACATGCTTTGTAAGTGGGCAAACCTGCAAAATCGGCAGTGTATCAAATACTTGTTCTCCAGTATATCAGAATTGAGAGATGTAAACTCGCAATTATCTTTTAAATTGTTTTATTCCATGGTGGAAACAAGCTTCCATAGTTCTTCCACCACCTTGGTCCACAAAAAAAACTAAAATTAATAATTTTAGAGAATTGCTTTCTCACAAATCCGACCAATTTTTAAATATCTTAATAGACTAAAACCAACCAATTTTTAAATTTTAAATGCCTTAATAGAACAGCGTAAAATATTTATTTATTTATTTATTTATTTATTTATTTATTTATTTATTTATTTATTTATAAATAACCAATGCTAAATTTGAAATGTGTTGTTCTGGATGGTTGTGTAGTGGTTTCTACATGGGTATATATTTGTGTAATGTCAGTTTTAACATCTACACAATTCCTGTTTGCCGCCTTCTCCGTAATTGCGGTTCAACCACTCTGAATATTTGTTTTGTTGGAAAGACAAACCACTGTTTACAGTCAGAATACTTTAGCCTCCATAAACAATGATGTTGAAATCTTCCGTTGGACTTTAGTTGCTTTAATTAATTCATGTGAGAGATATTTGGAGTGTGGCTAGCATTCATGTGAAAATAAATTCTGTTGTTGTTGTTGTGTAATTGTGTGTGTAGGGGTCCCATATTTTGAGGTTGAATGTTCTCAAGGCCAAGTGGTTTTACAGCACACACAGTTTCTTCTAAATGAGTCCATTTCCTTCAGCTCTTACTGAGACACTGTAACCTCCAACTACATAGATCTCCACCACATTACTTCCATTGGCTCTCAGGCTCTTAAACCACATCCACACTGGAGCCAGAAGAATGTTAATTGCCTAGTCTGTCTTTTTTTAAGAGCGGGTCTAACCTACAGTATAGTAGGTGTATTAGCCCCCCTTAGGTGTAAGTGACAGTTATAAGCCAATTATAGATTTGAGCACATTTAAAATCTAAAACACTGGTTCTCAACTGGGGGTCAGGGCTCACTAGGGTGCCTCAGAAAACTTCTAGGGGGGCCACATGATGACTTAAACGTTTTTAAATGAATACATTTTCATCCATCCGTCTGTCCATTGTGCTTATCCTCTGTAGGGGGTACAAATTAATAGTTGAAATAATCAAACTCTGACACAAAATCAAGATTTAAGCGGCAATCATATTTCTTTACTTTTATTGCTTATATGTATTGAATTTTATTGAAGAACATACAGTTTTGAAATATCTAGAATCACAAAATGAACTCCCAGTTTCCAAGGATGTGACTCGAGTCCCAAATTTGAAGACTTGCAACTCGACTTAGACAACGACTCGCGACTTGACTTGGACTTGAGCTAATAATGTTGACCCATTATAGAGGTAACTACAAAGTTTACTCTATTCATCTCTGTTCTCCCACTCACTTTCATCAACTGTGATCTTTATAAACTTATTTAAAACACAAAATACATGTACTTACATTTATTTGAGGATCTGAATATAAGATATTTTACAATCTAGTAAACAAGTTTTAGCCCTATATATATTTTGAATAAGAAAAATTTAAGAAAACCGATATGTCAGTCATACAGCGCCATGACTTGAAGTGTCACGTGACGCTTTATACAAACCCGATTCCAAAAAAGTTGGGACACTGTACAAATTGTGAATAAAAACAGAATGCAATGATGTGGAAGTTTCAAATTTCAATATTTTATTCAGAATACAACATACACTTACCTAAAGGATTATTAGGAACACCATACTAATACTGTGTTTGACCCCCTTTCGCCTTCAGAACTGCCTTAATTCTACGTGGCATTGATTCAACAAGGTGCTGAAAGCATTCTTTAGAAATGTTGGCCCATATTGATAGGATAGCATCTTGCAGTTGATGGAGATTTGTGGGATGCACATCCAGGGCACGAAGCTCCCGTTCCACCACATCCCAAAGATGCTCTATTGGGTTGAGATCTGGTGACTGTGGGGGCCATTTTAGTACAGTGAACTCATTGCCATGTTCAAGAAACCAATTTGAAATGATTCGAGCTTTGTGACATGGTGCATTATCCTGCTGGAAGTAGCCATCAGAGGATGGGTACATGGTGGTCATAAAGGGATGGACATGGTCAGAAACAATGCTCAGGTAGGCCGTGGCATTTAAACGATGCCCAATTGGCACTAAGGGGCCTAAAGTGTGCCAAGAAAACATCCCCCACACCATTACACCACCACCACCAGCCTGCACAGTGGTAACAAGGCATGATGGATCCATGTTCTCATTCTGTTCACGCCAAATTCTGACTCTACCATCTGAATGTCTCTACAGAAATCGAGACTCATCAGACCAGGCAACATTTTTCCAGTCTTCAACTGTCCAATTTTGGTGAGCTTGTGCAAATTGTAGCCTCTTTTTCCTATTTGTAGTGGAGATGAGTGGTACCCGGTGGGGTCTTCTGCTGTTGTAGCCCATCCGCCTCAAGGTTGTGCGTGTTGTGGCTTCACAAATGCTTTGCTGCATACCTCGGTTGTAACGAGTGGTTATTTCAGTCAAAGTTGCTCTTCTATCAGCTTGAATCAGTCGGCCCATTCTCCTCTGACCTCTAGCATCAACAAGGCATTTTCGCCCACAGGACTGCCGCATACTGGATGTTTTTCCCTTTTCACACCATTCTTTGTAAACTCTAGAAATGGTTGTGCGTGAAAATCCCAGTAACTGAGCAGATTGTGAAATACTCAGACCGGCCCGTCTGGCACCAACAACCATGCCACGCTCAAAATTGCTTAAATCACCTTTCTTTCCCATTCTGACATTCAGTTTGGAGTTCAGGAGATTGTCTTGACCAGGACCACACCCCTAAATGCATTGAAGCAACTGCCATGTGATTGGTTGATTAGATAATTGCATTAATGAGAAATTGAACAGGTGTTCCTAATAATCCTTTAGGTGAGTGTAGATGACATATCAAATGTTTAATCTGAGAAAATGTATCATTTTAAGGAAAAAATAAGTTGATTTTAAATTTCATGGCATCAACACATCTCAAAAAAGTTGGGACAAGGCCATGTTTACCACTGTGTGGCATCCCCTCTTCTTTTTATAACAGTCTGCAAACATCTGGGGACTGAGGAGACAAGTTGCTCAAGTTTAGGAATAGGAATGTTGTCCCATTCTTGTCTAATACAGGCTTCTAGTTGTTCAACTGTCTTAGGTCTTCTTTGTCGCATCTTCCTCTTTATGATGCGCCAAATGTTTTCTATGGGTGAAAGATCTGGACTGCAGGCTGGCCATTTCAGTACCCGGATCCTTCTTCTACGCAGCCATGATGTTGTAATTGATGCAGTATGTGGTCTGGCATTGTCATGTTGGAAAATGCAAGGTCTTCCCTGAAAGAGACGACGTCTGGATGGGAGCATATTTTGTTCTAGAACTTGGATATACCTTTCAGCATTGATGGTGCCTTTCCAGATGTGTAAGCTGCCCATGCCACACGCACTCATGCAACCCCATACCATCAGAGATGCAGGCTTCTGAACCGAGCGCTGATAACAACTTGGGTTGTCCTTGTCCTCTTTAGTCCGGATGACATGCGTCCCAGTTTTCCAAAAAGAACTTCAAATTTTGATTCGTCTGACCACAGAACAGTTTTCCACTTTGCCACAGTCCATTTTAAATGAGCCTTGGCCCAGAGAAAACGCCTGCGCTTCTGGATCATGTTTAGATATGGCTTCTTTTTTGACCTATAGAGTTTTAGCCGGCAACAGCGAATGGCACGGTGGATTGTGTTCACCGACAATGTTTTCTGGAAGTATTCCTGAGCCCATGTTGTGATTTTCATTACAGTAGCATTCCTGTATGTGATGCAGTGCCGTCTAAGGGCCCGAAGATCACGGGCATCCAGTATGGTTTTCCGGCCTTGACCCTTACGCACAGAGATTGTTCCAGATTCTCTGAATCTTTGGATGATATTATGCACTGTAGATGATGATAACTTCAAACTCTTTGCAATTTTTCTCTGAGAAACTCCTTTCTGATATTGCTCCAATATTTTTCGCCGCAGCATTGGGGGAATTGGTGATCCTCTGCCCATCTTGACTTCTGAGAGACACTGCCATTCTGAGAGGCTCTTTTTATACCCAATCATGTTGCCAATTGACCTAATAAGTTGCAAATTGGTCCTCCAGCTGTTCCTTATATGCACATTTAACTTTTCCGGCCTCTTATTGCTACCTGTCCCAACTTTTTTGGAATGTGTAGCTCTCATGAAATCCAAAATGAGCCAATATTTGGCATGACATTTCAAAATGTCTCACTTTCAACATTTGATATGTTATCTATATTCTATTGTGAATAAAACATAAGTTTATGAGATTTGTAAATTATTGCATTCCTTTTTTATTCACAATTTGTACAGTGTCCCAACTTTTTTGGAATCGGGTTTGTACGTTGCCATGGAAATAGGAATGTGTTTATATACCTTGTCTCAATGACAGATTTCAAATGAAGTTTGTATAATTTATCATCAATACACAGTATGTTGAAAGAATACATAAGAACATAAATATGCCTACAAGAAAACACTTTTATTCATCCCATCCCTCTTTTAAATCCATTCACTATATTTATTATAGTTAATTATATTTGTTGTCACACCTTGCTCAAAGATCCGGCATTTGTATTTATTTTCCCCTTCATTTCTGGTATCTCTTTGCACAATTAACGTTCTGTATTATGACCTACTACTTTTGGTGAGATTCTGAAGTGCGCATTCGATGGACACTTTACTATCCCATGAGACCACGGAAGAGGAGTTGTGAATGGTGGTGAAGCGACGCAACTGACGCTGTAGGTCACATGACAGTAACGACATTGTGGATGTAATAGAGTAGTGCAGGTATGACGTCACTTTGTAGGCCAACAGGCAGTTAGCATCACACTGGTTCCCTCGATTAAAAACCCAATAGGATTTTCCCATAGGCTTTTGGATTATCGCAAAAAACAAGCTCTGTGATCAACAAAAGTTTATGATACTTGTACAGTTGTCCATCAAGATCATTTTCACAGATGAACACAACTTTTATGAATTTTGAAGCCTAACTGCAGTTGCCAGAAGTAAAAAGCTAAATGTAGGCTATAAACGAACTACACCACGGTCGCTCGACTTCAACGTCATCATCACTAAGCTTCCGACAACTCTTTCAGTTTTTATCTCAAAACATTTTCCTAGAACGTTTGATTTAGACTAGTTTATAAGAGCACAATTATGAGCATAATAAGGTTGTAAAAGCGGACTGAGCTTACCTTTTCGGCGTGATGACATTTAACGTCCCCGACAGCCTCTGTAGTCGAGTGGGGCAATACTAATGTATTTTATGTCGTAAAATAAAACGTAAAAGTGTCTTTAGCTTGTGTTCACCACAGACCTTATTTCAGTCATTTAACCAAAATCCCATTTAAAAAATAAAACATTGACTTCAGGACAAGGGAACCGAAAGTGCTAAAATCTCGCTTCTGCATTTTGGCCTGCAAAGTGATGTCATACCTGCACTACTCTATATGTCCGAATTCATTCAGTATACACACATTCATACTATATAGAACATACTTTTTTAACAGTTGCGAATTGTGTTTCAAATGAAATGTAGTAGGCTACCTACTATACAGTACCAACATAATTGCTGCTGCTACCTGTGCCTGGTTATGGAGCTAGATGAGCTGTCACGTCTGCTGACGTCACTCACAATGCACTTTTGCAGTCACGTAGACAGACCATGTGTTGTGACTGTGACAGTTGTGAGTGAAAATTATTTTTGTTTCATTTAGAGGGAAAATGTGTGCATTTTAGCATTTGAGTTAGCAACTTTTGTTGCTAAAAGTCGGCAAATACATTTTAAAAGTAGCTAAATTTGTTGCTACTAGGTGCTTTTTAAAGAAAAAAAAAATGCTGGGGAAGTCTGAAAATTTGCTAAATCTAGCAACAAAATTGCTAAGTTGGCATCACTGATGCAGCGTGCTGCTCGCTTAAAGTGCAGACGTGATATGTTGATGTGAAGCTATTTGTGCATTTTGAGAGAGAGTGCGCTGATTCACTCACCCTGTTTGTGAAATTACTTCTCACAGGAAGTTTATGTTTTGTCAATAGTTATTTAATAAAGACATATGAATTGTATGTAACCTTCAGCATTATAATTATTTTACCCCTTCCGGACCAAGATTGAGACAGCGGCGCTGCAAGCATGTCATGCCATACTGTACCTCTCACGACAGGCGCGCAACTTTTTGCCTCACCAGCATGAGATTGGTTTCTGAGATCAGCAAATTGAGAGATTGCCGATCAAGTCATTAGAAGCGATTATTGGCCGATAGCGATTGTAGCTGATCAATCAGAGCACCCCTTCATCCTGAATCTTTGTTACTTGCAATTTTGCAGTATTATAAGTATTTACAGTCCGTTAATCGTAAGGTCAGTGCCACTAGAGCCCGTGACTTGCTTAAGGCCAGGTCAAATGTTTTTATTTTTTATTTATTTATTTATTTTTAAAGAATGTGAATGTCCACTTGAGTTTAGAGTGGATTTATAGAGGCTAATTTAACCCCCAGCTCATCAGTCAATAATATCCCTGCACATAATCATAAGAACTCTTCAGAGGTCAACAGGGATCAGTGTCAAAAATTGCTATCAAGAGGGAGTGGAGATGCTAAAAGGAATAAGGGGGAAATGGAGTTAGTGATGGAGAGATATCAAATATGTCAGCGGGAGAGAATTGGGAAAATGGAGAAGAAGAGGGAGAGCTGAGAGGAGTGTGAGAGGGAATAGGTCTCGGGTTCGACCTCCTGTCTGTTTTAATTTGCTTCTCTGCTTTGTGCCTAGCAGGACTTAGTCGTTGGGTAAACCACAGCTCTGGCATTCCCATTCCTTCAGAATCCCTCTTCTGTCACTCTCCCATCATCTGTTTTCTCATCGGGATATTAATGACAGGAACAATATCTGAGTAAGTTTATACACATGCTGGTTTGCTTCATGTGGGCTATTTCTAAATAAATACACTGTAATAATAATTAGGGCTGATAACCTGTGTTAATTTAGTTTGATTAGTGTGTATACACCGATCAGGCATAACATTATGACCATTCCTAATATTGTGTTGGTCCCCTGCCAAAACAGCCCTGACCCGTCGAGGCATGGACTTCACTAGACCCCTGAAGGTGTGCTGTGGTATCTGGCACCAAGATGTTAGCAGCGGATCCTTTAAGACCTGTAAGTTGCGAGGTGGGGCTTCCATGGATCAGACTTGTTTGTTCAGCACATCCCACAGATACTCGACTGGATTGAGATTTGGGGAATTTGGAGGCCAAGTCAACACCTCAAACTCGTTGTTGTGCTCCTTATATCATTCCTGAACCATTTTTGCTTGGTGGCAGGGCGCATTATCCTGCTGAAAGAGGCCACAGCCACCAGGGAATATAGTAAATAATTTCCATAAAAGGGTATACATGTTCTGCAACAATGCTTAGGTAGGTGGTACGTGTCAAAATAACATCCACATGGATGCAGGACCCAAGGTTTCCCAGCAGAACATTGCACAAAGCATCACACTGCCTCCGCAAGCTTGCCTTCTTCCCACAGTGCATCCTGGTGCCATGTGTTCCCCAGGTAAGCGACGCACACACACCCGGCCATCCACGTGATGTAAAAGAAATGTTCATTTTTGGGTGAAAGTTAATGGGTTTTTTTTATTAATGTGGGAATATGAAATTGATACTCTGAATAAGAAACTAAAACTGCCAGTTGGTGGCAGTTAATGTCTAAATGAGTAAGTCACTGGCCTCAGGCCACGTTCACACAGCAGCAGAATATGGTTGTCAGTCCTGTATTTAATACGGTTACGTTCACACACAGTACGGTTATTTAAAGGAGTGACAACCGCATTCTAGTATAATCGAACTCACACCCGTACATTTTCAGGACTCACAACCGCATTCTCAGAAAACCTGCTCTGTGTGAATGGAACTGCACTGGACAACTAGTTGTTTGTCACATCATACAGTGCGAGAGAGCCGCTCTGCTGAGGGGTTTCATGTGTGGTTTTGCTTTCTGTAACTTACTTACGTGTCATCTGAAGGTTCTAGATCCAGTCACTGTTCTCCACCGGAGCGGCTCCCGTCAGTTTTGTGTTCTATGTGTGACTCAAATGCATGTCATGCGCGAGATGCTGCAAAGGACGTGAGACGCGAGTGCAACGGTTAAAGGGTCCGGCTAGCGTGTTTACATTGAAGCTTCTGTCGGTTAATAAAGATTTGATGGATAAACTCGCGGCTCAATTGGACTCTTGTCGTGTCAAAAATGATGAGACTTTTCAGTTTTATGGACGTCGCCATCTTTGATATTTCTTTGGTCACTGTTGCTATGGTTACTGGTAACAGAATACAGGCTTGACTCTCGTTGCACGTTCATACAGACAGTATTCGAGACGCTGCTTTTTAAAGAAAAAAAAATGCTGGGGAAGTCTGAAAATTTGCTAAATCTAGCAACAAAATTGCTAAGTTGGCATCACTGATGCAGCGTGCTGCTCGCTTAAAGTTGATGTGAAGCTATTTGTGCGTTTTGAGAGAGAGTGCGCTGATTCACTCACCCTGTTTGTGAAATTACTTCTCACAGGAAGTTTATGTTTTGTCAATAGTTATTTAATAAAGACATATGAATTGTATGTAACCTTCAGCATTATAATTATTTTACCCCTTCCGGACCAAGATTGAGACAGCGGCGCTGCAAGCATGTCATGCCATACTGTACCTCTCACGACAGGCGCGCAACTTTTTGCCTCACCAGCATGAGATTGGTTTCTGAGATCAGCAAATTGAGAGATTGCCGATCAAGTCATTAGAAGCGATTATTGGCCGATAGCGATTGTAGCTGATCAATCAGAGCACCCCTTCATCCTGAATCTTTGTTACTTGCAATTTTGCAGTATTATAAGTATTTACAGTCCGTTAATCGTAAGGTCAGTGCCACTAGAGCCCGTGACTTGCTTAAGGCCAGGTCAAATGTTTTTATTTTTTATTTATTTATTTATTTTTAAAGAATGTGAATGTCCACTTGAGTTTAGAGTGGATTTATAGAGGCTAATTTAACCCCCAGCTCATCAGTCAATAATATCCCTGCACATAATCATAAGAACTCTTCAGAGGTCAACAGGGATCAGTGTCAAAAATTGCTATCAAGAGGGAGTGGAGATGCTAAAAGGAATAAGGGGGAAATGGAGTTAGTGATGGAGAGATATCAAATATGTCAGCGGGAGAGAATTGGGAAAATGGAGAAGAAGAGGGAGAGCTGAGAGGAGTGTGAGAGGGAATAGGTCTCGGGTTCGACCTCCTGTCTGTTTTAATTTGCTTCTCTGCTTTGTGCCTAGCAGGACTTAGTCGTTGGGTAAACCACAGCTCTGGCATTCCCATTCCTTCAGAATCCCTCTTCTGTCACTCTCCCATCATCTGTTTTCTCATCGGGATATTAATGACAGGAACAATATCTGAGTAAGTTTATACACATGCTGGTTTGCTTCATGTGGGCTGTTTCTAAATAAATACACTGTAATAATAATTAGGGCTGATAACCTGTGTTAATTTAGTTTGATTAGTGTGTATACACCGATCAGGCATAACATTATGACCATTCCTAATATTGTGTTGGTCCCCTGCCAAAACAGCCCTGACCCGTCGAGGCATGGACTTCACTAGACCCCTGAAGGTGTGCTGTGGTATCTGGCACCAAGATGTTAGCAGCGGATCCTTTAAGACCTGTAAGTTGCGAGGTGGGGCTTCCATGGATCAGACTTGTTTGTTCAGCACATCCCACAGATACTCGACTGGATTGAGATTTGGGGAATTTGGAGGCCAAGTCAACACCTCAAACTCGTTGTTGTGCTCCTTATATTATTCCTGAACCATTTTTGCTTGGTGGCAGGGCGCATTATCCTGCTGAAAGAGGCCACAGCCACCAGGGAATATAGTAAATAATTTCCATAAAAGGGTATACATGTTCTGCAACAATGCTTAGGTAGGTGGTACGTGTCAAAATAACATCCACATGGATGCAGGACCCAAGGTTTCCCAGCAGAACATTGCACAAAGCATCACACTGCCTCCGCAAGCTTGCCTTCTTCCCACAGTGCATCCTGGTGCCATGTGTTCCCCAGGTAAGCGACGCACACACACCCGGCCATCCACGTGATGTAAAAGAAATGTTCATTTTTGGGTGAAAGTTAATGGGTTTTTTTTATTAATGTGGGAATATGAAATTGATACTCTGAATAAGAAACTAAAACTGCCAGTTGGTGGCAGTTAATGTCTAAATGAGTAAGTCACTGGCCTCAGGCCACGTTCACACAGCAGCAGAATATGGTTGTCAGTCCTGTATTTAATACGGTTACGTTCACACACAGTACGGTTATTTAAAGGAGTGACAACCGCATTCTAGTATAATCGAACTCACACCCGTACATTTTCAGGACTCACAACCGCATTCTCAGAAAACCTGCTCTGTGTGAATGGAACTGCACTGGACAACTAGTTGTCTGTCACATCATACAGTGCGAGAGAGCCGCTCTGCTGAGGGGTTTCATGTGTGGTTTTGCTTTCTGTAACTTACTTACGTGTCATCTGAAGGTTCTAGATCCAGTCACTGTTCTCCACCGGAGCGGCTCCCGTCAGTTTTGTGTTCTATGTGTGACTCAAATGCATGTCATGCGCGAGATGCTGCAAAGGACGTGAGACGCGAGTGCAACGGTTAAAGGGTCCGGCTAGCGTGTTTACATTGAAGCTTCTGTCGGTTAATAAAGATTTGATGGATAAACTCACGGCTCAATTGGACTCTTGTCGTGTCAAAAATGATGAGACTTTTCAGTTTTATGGACGTCGCCATCTTTGATATTTCTTTGGTCACTGTTGCTATGGTTACTGGTAACAGAATACAGGCTTGACTCTCGTTGCACGTTCATACAGACAGTATTCGAGACGCTGCTGTCAGTTGCTGTGTGAGACATTTCGAGACTCACACCTGTAGCTAAATGCGGTTGTCAATCCCAAAAATTGACAGTGTGAACGTAGCTTGAGCCATTCATTCAAATGGATGATTCATTCAGGAATGAAGTAAATGGGTCATTGAATCATTGGTTCACCTGATTGATTCGCTCAAAACAATGAATCATTCAGAAACAAAACACCGCTGTGTGTTGCTCAAAGACGCACAACACTTCTGCTCTGGCTTTATTGGTAGCAAAAACAGACAATATTGTGTCTAAAATATAACAATAACTTATTATTTACTGAACTGTTGTATAAAATCAGTATCAATATAATTCAATTAATCAACTTATCATGCAATTAATTTAATTTTGTTATTAACAGTCATAGTAAAGATATGTTTTTGTGTCTTCAACTTTTCTTCTTGCTGATAAAGATGCATTATGGTAAACCACAACTGTTTGCATTGAAAGAAGTTGTTATGATACCCATGAATAATTAACCCAAGAAAAGAGCACAATATTCTGAGTTTCCATGTTTGTTTAGCTGCACTGTGTACTCATGCTATAATTGGGCAATTGAACAATTTAGCTGATTCAGGGTTTTAAAGGCACCATATTACAGTTTAACAAGTGTGAGCGATGTTCTCTAGATCCTTAAAATGTTTCCTGCTGAGGTACATTCAAATTAAATGCCAGAAATGTAGCTCTGAAGCCAAATTGTGAGGAAAATTAAATGAGTTTTCACCAGTTAACACTGTGGTTAGTAGAGCTGGATGTAGTATAAAAACCACCAGAGATCTGCATCTGTAGAGATGGCGAATGTTGTATTATTTTTACACAGTAGTGGTGCTTTAATACAAGCTAGCATTTAAATAAGTGCAATAAAATACCTTTCCTGTCAGAATTTGGCTTATTTCCCAGCAGATTGCATATATTTGCTCAATTCTGGTGCTGTTCACATGTACAGATCACCATTCAGTGTTAATGACCTTTGTGACGGTGACTAACGGTGTGACCTCAACACTGCATTGATATTTTTGTAGATAGAAACTTCATCCCCCACATCAATATTCCCCTCATGTTTTTCACACTCTTTCACACGCAAAGTAATTGTGGTTCGCTTTACTCCTGACCGGCGGCCCCTCAGTTTTCCAGGTGTTCGTGCGCTTTCACATGTCACGTTAGCTGTGCACCGTGGCTTTGTAGTTGAGGTCACGTCTGAGAATGTAGCGTGTGTGAGAACAGCAAGCATTCGTGCTGACTGTGGTTTAGCAGTAGATTCCATTAGAGATGTGAAGACCACACTTGCTTTCATACCGTACCAAATACAATTAGTATAAATGTCAAGTTTAGCCTGTGTGTCACTATATTAGTGTGATTACTGGCTTGAAAGCATAAAGCCTTACATCTGGCCATTGCAGGTATAAAGATGTAAATGTTCCACTTGAGCTGCTGTGGTTTCTCGTTAAGTTCTTATATGAATGTGAGCATGTACACGTGTTTGTTTAGGTGTGATGCTAGGAAGCATGGGCTGAATCTCAAAATGTAGTGATCTAGACAGCACTTTTGGGCATTTCGATTGGCATGTGCCAAAAAATGCTATCTAGGTATATGAATATGTAGGACTCTATTGTAAATACTAATTAGGCAGCACTTTTAAAGGCATCATAATCATATTTCATGTTAGGAATGAGTTTAAGATGACATAACATTCATATGTACCCTTTGTGGAACTTTCAGTCTTTGCATCAGGACTACGATGCCATAAAACATTGTCTACACTTGTGAAAAATAAATGTACTTAATTGGATTGAATGTACTTCAAAGCATATTTAAAAACAAATTGTACTTGGAGATATGATATTAATAAAATAAAAGGCCTCTTAAAAGAGTAGTTCACTTTAAAATGAAAATTTCCCCATGATTTACCCAACCCTCAAGACATCCTAGTTGTGTATGACTTTCTTCTTTCTGATGAACACAATCAGAGTTATATTAATAAATATCCTGATGGCAGTGACGGGGTTCATTGAGTTTGAAGCTCAAAAAAGCACATCCATCCATAATAAACATACTCCACACGGCTCCGGGGGGTTCATAAGTGAATCGATGGGGTTTTGTAAGAAAAATAACCATATTTAAAAGTTTATAAAATGAAAGCTTTAGCGTAAGTTCTACCAGGAAGACTCAAATATTACGTCACTCATTACGTTTAGATCTAACCAATCATCAACTAACACTTGGAGTATAAAAGATTGGTACTTACACGTCTGAGTTCGCAGATGATGACGCCAACATTCACCCCCATCCTCCCCACCACCACCAGGATGGTCCCTGCCCATACCTCCCGGGGGGTCGGCTGCGCTCCTGCCTTCATTTTCAGGCAGGAAATGTCCGTTACCCTCTGAATGTGAGCTACGGACGGGGCCTACGCCAAAGAACCTTATTATACAATATTTAGCTTTCATTTGCTGTTCTGTTAATAAATAAATGTCATTGTTATGTTATCTTGCCCCCCGAGTCTTTCTGGTAGAAGTAAAGTTCCAGGCAGACCGCCTTCCGTATTCAACTTACTAAAAAAGCGTAACTGGCGCGGCATATCACTAGAACGTAGCGTAAGCGTTTTGAACTGCAAGAGGTGTTACACTTTCTGTGTAAGTTGAATACGGAAGGCGGTCTGCCGGAAGCTAGATATTTTACTTTATAAAGTTTTAAATATGGATATTTTTCTAACAAAACCCAATCAATTCGCTTCAGAAGGCCTTTATTAACCCCCTGGAGCCGTGTGGAGTATGTTTATTATGGATGGATGTGCTTTTTTGAGCTGCACACTCAATGGACCCCGTCACTGCCATTTATAAAGCTTGGAAGCATCAGGATATTTATTAATATAACTCAGGTTGTGTTCATCAGAAAGAAGAAAGTCATATATGGCTTGAGGGTGAGTAAATCATGGGGTAATTTTCATTTTATAGTGAACTAATCCTTTAAAGATTGCACTTTCGTGACTATTTCTTAAGTATGTTTTTAAAAAGTGTACTTTATAATAATAATAAATAAAGTTTTACTTTTATAGTACATTTTAAACAATTATATTTTAATAATATTTTGTCATGCTTTTAAAAAAGTTATCTTGTTTTGATGTGTTGATTTAACTAAAGCACATGTAAAGTACTTGATTATAATTTTTTTCAATTATTACATTTAATATATTTTAAATGTACTAAAATGCAATTTCATCATTACAAATGTGTAATTGCATATTTAAATACATGATGTCATATAAGATTCTATAGGAATGACATTTAAAGTAATTATGAAATGACATATATAGATGTATAGTACTTAAGTGGGCCGTAAAAGCTTTCTAAAGTTCAGCTAATTGCATTTAATATAAATTAACTATAATACACTTTCATTTATTTGCAATGAACATGCAGTGTCCGAAAAGTATGGGACTGCGACTATAGTGCCCTAAAATGCCGTCTAGGTATATTATTAATAAGTCATTCAATCTGATCTAAAATTGACTATTTTACCCAATATTTCTGTTTTGTATTTTTATACTTATACAGTTCTAAACTGGTAGTTGAATAAAGTTATATTAATAGTTAAGCTTATACTGTTAGCTTAGCAACATGCTAACGTCATACACGATGAGAAAATTTGTTTCTGCCTAAGAGATTCCATATCAGTTCAGATGCTGCCTATGTAGGAGACTACTTGGAACAGAGCCTATACTGTAGGTGTTGTCTCAGCCATGAAAGGAAGAAGTGTACTGGCCTGAAACCCACATGGAAGACCACAGCCACTTTCGCTACCACTCAGTCACGCCTCTCACTTACATTGTTTCATTCATCCTCCTTTCATTTCCATTCTCCTTGTTATGCACATTATCTTACATTCTTTTTCCCCTTCTGTATGTTTTTCCTCTGTACTCTCCTCTCACACTCCCTCTGACTGACCCTGTCAGATGGTCAGTAATTATAGTCTTCAGTTAAGGAAGTGGTTGAATGCTGCTTACACTATTACCACAGTCGTAACTCACTGCTATCTTCAGGCTTAATGGGGGGGTCAATTCAGCTAAATGTTAAGGACATTGAAGAGAGACAACCAAACACTTCCTACTATATAGTATGTGAAAAACAGTATGCCAAAAGAGTAGTATGTCCTAATACATAGTATTCAAAAAACAGTAGGTGAAAAGTACCCAGATGACCTACCACTTCTGGTGAGATTCTGGAGTGACGCAACACAACTGATGCTAGTTCACATGACAGAAACAGCAGAGCGATTGTAGTACAAACGAATACAGAACATAGATTTTTAAAAGTGTAATAGGTGATTCTGTACAGAAACATTTTTTGTTATGCTGGCTGAAAGTCGTCTCATATCCTGATAGCAATCACTATGTTAAGTGGTCTAGATGTATTTTTTATAAATATATATTGTCTGTGGAAGGCGTAGGACCATAAAATGTTCATTCAATCATTGCATTCGGTCCGAATATGGCTTTGGACTGCGATTTGCAGGGAGGGTGGGATCGTATGCTTTCAATGCTAGCAGGCTAAAGTTAGCATTTCCCAGATTACCTATTGCACCTTTAAGTAAATTCAAATTCAAATGTTGTACCTACTCAGAAAGTATGTGATTTTGTACGCACCAAACCTCTCACTGCAGTTTAGGGTCAGTAAAAATCTCTTATGCTCATTTATTAGACCAGAAATACACTAGAAACTGGAATATTGTGAAATATTATTACTGTTTTCTTTTTAATATATTTACATATTTAATATATTTTAAAATGTAATTTATTCCTGTGATGGTAAAGCTGGATTCTCAGCATCATTACTCCAGTCTTCAGTGTCACATGATCCTTCAGAAATCACTCTAATATGCTGGTTTACTGCTCAAGAAACATTTCTTATTATCATCAGTGTTAAAAACAGTTGTGCTGCTTTATATTTTTGTGGAAACTATGATACTTTTTTCAGGATTTTTTGATGAATATAAAGTTCAAAGAACAGCATTTATTTTAAATAGACATTGTTACATTGTAAATGTCTTTACTGACATTTTAATGCATTCTTGTTGAGTAAAAGTATTAAAAGACAGTGTTAGGGAGTAACTAGTTACATGTAACGGAGTTACGTAATTTAATAACAAAATAAATGTAACTGTAATCCGTTACAGTTACTGAGAAAAAAAAAAGTGTAATTAAATTACAGTTACTTATGAAAATGTTAACGATTACAAAGGGGGCTACATCTGAATATTTTCTGTAAAAAGCTAGGATGTGTTGAATAATATTAATTTGTTGCTTTGCCTGTTTTTGATGTGCACAATGTCTCCTGCCATTTAAAGGCTGTTTAGTAAAGCGATGCTATTCTGATGCTTTTGATTGGTTCTCTTGTTTGAATTTGCAGCACACCACGTCTGCCAATTACGTCAATCCACATTTCTGCTGAAAGCTTTAGGCTACAACTTGTCTGAGTTGCCACCATGGCGAGTGATAAAAATGCGCTTTAGTGCTGGAAATTAAAAAAGTAATCAAAAAGTATTCAAATGTAATCAGTTGCATTACTTTAATAAAGTAATTGACATAGTTACACTACTACTTACATTTTAAATAGGGTAACTTGTAATCTGTAACCTATTACATTTCCGAAGTAACCTTCCCAACACTGTTAATAGTAAAAAAATAAATAAATAAATAATGGTAGAAGCTTTTTTTTCACTAGTGGCTTCAGACTTTTGGGTCCCATGTAAAGCGAAACAAAAACAACACACACAAAAAAGTAAACCTTAGGATGTACAGACACAGAGTTCCAGGAAAAAAGGAGGAGTTTAAATTGACTGGAAAGTGACCCAAGTCTCAGTGTGCCAGGGGCTGTGGTGTGTCTGTGTGTTTGTGTTCACACCACTGAACCCTGTAATTTGCAGAGGGAGACAGACTGCTGCGAGACGAGCTTACATTCAGAAACTGCATGCACTCTCCATGATGCTGCTCCTCACATTATGCCTGGACTTTCCCTCACTGCCAGAACACACACACACACACACACACATACGCACACGCGCACACACGCACACACACACGCGCACACACACACACACAGACACAGAGTTTATTCCCATTGACCGAGTCAGGGTGCTCTCCTCCACATGCTGGCAGCATACATCTTACATGAATAATTCTGTTATTGAAAAGGTGATGATTTCAGTATACAGTGGGATTCACACACTGATTCAAGTTTTTTTTTATTCCTGAAAATGATTATTATTATTAATTTACATTTCACTCAAATATGCTGATAATATAAATTGTGATAAAAATGTCAGACATTTTCTAGTGGTCTTGCTGTCTTTGCCTTTGTTATTTATTAATAAACACAATTATAATGCATTGTAAATCTTTTAGACCTTTATATACACTCACCTAAAGGATTATTAGGAACACCATACTAATGCTGTGTTTGACCCCCTTTCGCCTTCAGAACTGCCTTAATTCTACGTGGCATTGATTCAACAAGGTGCTGAAAGCATTCTTTAGAAATGTTGGCCCATATTGATAGGATAGCATCTTGCAGTTGATGGAGATTTGTGGGATGCACATCCAGGGCACGAAGCTCCCGTTCCACCACATCCCAAAGATGCTCTATTGGGTTGAGATCTGGTGACTGTGGGGGCCATTTTAGTACAGTGAACTCATTGTCATGTTCAAGAAACCAATTTGAAATGATTCGAGCTTTGTGACATGGTGCATTATCCTGCTGGAAGTAGCCATCAGAGGATGGGTACATGGTGGTCATAAAGGGATGGACATGGTCAGAAACAATGCTCAGGTAGGCCATGGCATTTAAACAATGCCCAATTGGCACTAAGGGGCCTAAAGTGTGCCAAGAAAACATCCCCCACACCATTACACCACCACCACCAGCCTGCACAGTGGTAAGGCATGATGGATCCATGTTCTCATTCTGTTTACGCCAAATTCTGACTCTACCATCTGAATGTCTCAACAGAAATCGAGACTCATCAGACCAGGCAACATTTTTCCAGTCTTCAACTGTCTAATTTTGGTGAGCTCGTGCAAATTGTAGCCTCTTTTTCCTATTTGTAGTGGAGATGAGTGGTACCCGGTGGGGCCTTCTGCTGTTGTAGCCCATCCACCTCAAGGTTGTGCGTGTTGTGGCTTCACAAATGCTTTGCTGCATACCTCGGTTGTAACGAGTGGTTATTTCAGTCAAAGTTGCTCTTCTATCAGCTTGAATCAGTCGGCCCATTCTCCTCTGACCTCTAGCATCAACAAGGCATTTTCGCCCACAGGACTGCCGCATACTGGATGTTTTTCCCTTTTCACACCATTCTTTGTAAACTCTATTGTCTTGACCAGGACCACACCCCTAAATGCATTGAAGCAACTCCCATGTGATTGGTTGATTAGATAATTGCATTAATGAGAAATTGAACAGGTGTTCCTAATAATCCTTTAGGTGAGTGTACAATATCAACACAATTAAATAATACATACAATTCATTGTGTAGCTTTCTTTTTCTTAGCAGTTCAGCCATTTCTAGAAAGGGTGTTAGAAACAGTTGACGCATAAAGCCATACACTTGCAGTGTAATTTTATTTTTAAACTATCCATTTGTCAAAAAAATACATGAAAACAAACTTCAGGAACTATGAAAATAAACATGGTAATCATAGTTAAAACACCTTTTTGAGCACCGCCTTCATCATCTATAATATTCATAACCTAACAGACATGTGCATTATATTTGACTGATTATATATCATTCTAAAGCAACTTGTCAAATAATTTCTTACAAAGCAAATACAGAATTAATCTAGTAACTTGATCTACATGATCCAAACATGATCTACGATATATAAAAAGTAACTCAGAGTACAAATAAATGTCCTTGGAAAATAATATTTTTAGTATGGCTCTCAGCTTTAAAGTTAAACCTGTGAACTGTGGTTACAATTGTACAAACAGCAGAGTAACTTTTGAATATCTTTTATCAGGCAGCTTTTATAATGTTTCAAAATGGCAGAACATTACCAAAATGAACTTTTAATAGCTTTTAAATACCTTGCTACTGAATCTCTTGATATTTGAGCTAGTTCACTATATAAGCATTGGGCTGTATAGAGTACATTAGCAATGCTAGCAACTTGATTAAAACTCCAGAAAATCTCCAGGTAGTTATTTGCTGTCTGAGCCTGTCATAAATCCTTGAGCGGGAGTAGCTAGATGCTGATTCCATCTGCTCTGTTGTGGCAGAGCTGAGTGTTCATGGGTAATGTGAGATTTTTGATACCTGTCACTCGTCATCTACAGGAGTCACAAAATATTAAAGTGTTCTCTTTCATTTGTGTCTCTGTCCCAACGTATTTCTGCATTTTGAAGTGTTAGTGTAACCCCGAGTTCTCCCATCTCAGATTTCCCTTTTAGTCGACCATCCCAAGAATTTCAGTAAATGTGTGCTCTCTTTCCAGTGTGGGTGAGAGATATGCAGTGAGGCTGGCGTGATCCGACAGCCACCTCAAGCAGTGCTGAGATAGCAGTTTGAGGTTATTCAAATCAAGAATGGAGTACAAATTTGAGGACAGACTGTATGAATGTAAACATGTTTATTTGAATCTGTGCAGTTATACAGCGATAGGGAAGCATCTTTGAAACTGTAAAGCCCCAATCACACTGACAGTGATTCGATGACTGGAGCCGAATTTGTTGTGCTGTTGGTTTTTAGTAGACGTTCCTACTCAGCCACTGTGTCCAACTATATCAGGTCTATCCTCCCATCGGTAGTCACTCCATCAGGTTGCTGCTTATTTGCATAAATTTGAGCTTTTTACTCTTTGGGAGAAATGGTTATTCAACCTGAATCTCCATGGCAAGGACGACTTGAGCAGGACGTTTCTGAGTGATACACTACTCATTTTGAGGTACATTATGAGATGTTGCAACTATATTTCCTCACCATCAGCATTAACAAGTGTATGTCCATCAACAAACCCATTTCTAATTTATTGTGGTGCAAATGCGGGAACTGTATTAGCTGTATCAATAACGGTGCATACGTTAGCCGAGCACTAACGTGAATGACTTATGTAACATAAACATTTGTAAAACACAGCGTCTTCTCGACATGATGCTATCCAGTATCCACAGGAATCAGCTGCAGTGTTTGAGGTGGTTCAAGTTTTCCCTGGTGTCTGCGCGCGCAATAAGTGGACGGGCAATATGCTAATGTTTCATCTTGAAACGATTCGTTTGACTCCGAGTCGACTCTTACTTTTGAGAGAAAATGGGTGTGTCTCAATCGGCTCCATAGTTCAGTAGTCAGGGCACTGATCAGGGAGTCAGCCCATTGACTAATTCTTTAATGTTACATCAGTCATTCACGTTAGTGCTCGGCTAACGTATGCGCTGTTATTGATACAGTTCCCGCATGTGCACCGCAATAAATTAGAAACACGCACGCAAACACACACACAGGTTTGTTGATGGGCGCACACTTGTTAATGCTGATGGTGAGGAATTACAGTTGAAACATCTCATAATGTACCTCAACCTGAGTAGTATCACTGAGAAACGTCCTGCTCAAGATTCGAGTTGAATAACTAGTTCTTCCAATGTTTCATCATCGATTCGGACTTGCGCTGGGATTGGTGTAAAATCGTCGTCATCGTTACTGTCTTTACAGTGTGTAATCGCTGAGATTTATGAAGCCTCCAGATGGAGCTGGAGTTCAGTTATAGTAATGGGAGTTAGCTTCCGAAATACGTGCTGTACGTGGTAGACCAATCAGACTGGGCCCTCTGACCAATCAGAGCAGAGTAGACTCGTGGAAAGGAGGGATTTAGAGAGACTGATTCATCCACCGAGTCGTTTAAGAATCATTGAACATGTGCAATGGGTATTATGAGAAAATGAAACTGTTTTTTATGGAAGCCCGTGTCCGCCACAATTGAGTAAAAAAATATAATTCTTTAAGTCATAATAATGAGAAACTTTCTCGTAATAATGACTTAACATCTCGTAATAATGAGAAACTTTCTCGTAATAATGACTTAACATCTCATAATAATGAGAAACTTAATCTACGCATGCGCAATTTGCACATGAGGGCATCAACTTCCAGCACATCAAGTGAGGCGGGCAGCAAGCATTATATGTGCTATCTTATTAATTTATTTTTTATTCTTTATTTTTTATTTTACTATCTGTGTACTGTTGTCTCTGTGTAGCTTCCTCTGTCACCAAAACAAATTCCTTGTGTGTGCAAACATAGCCTAGTTGGCAATAAAGCTCCTTTTGATTCTGATATTGATTAAATAGGCTACTCTGGTTGAATTTGTCACGTGCGCCATTTATTGAAACATACAATATCATTTTTACAGGAGTATAAGCTATATTTACTGTTGAATGAAAACTCACTGTTTCCCTGTCGGTTACAACACCATCCAACCAACGTGTGTGTGTGTGTGTGTGTGTGTGTGTGTGTGTGTGTGTGTGTGTGCGCATCAATAATCATGACATTGGCCAGAGGTTTGAAGTTGTTCAATGAATGTTGCCACCTCATGCAGCCACCTCTATTCTGTTCTTTCTGCGCCAAAGCTTGTTCTTGCTTAAAATCCTCTCAAGAGCGCGTTTGCTCAGAGATAGGCTATTCAATGCCATTCAGATAATAAGATAATAAGGCAATAATTTAATCATTAGTAGCTAAAACCACAGTTAAAATAGGCCTACTCCTTAATGTGTTCACAATTCATCCTGTGTCGGGTCGCGGCAGATCAATGAGCAGCAAGTCATAATTTCGATTTAGTATGTCATAATTTCGATTTTGAAATTATGACTCAAGTATGTTTTTCTTATGTGCCGGAAATGGGCTTCCATAGGAAATGGGCTTCCATACGGAGGCCCACTGTTTGCATGATTCAGCATCAGCAACACCGGCGCCTCAGTAGATAGCGTGGGGCAAGCGCACAATGCGTTGTAATGACAGGTTAAGTCATTATTATGAGAAAGTTTCTCATTATTACGAGATGTTAAGTCATTATTACGAGAAAGTTTCTCATTATTACGAGATGTTAAGTCTTCATTACGAGAAAGTTTCTCATTATTACGAGATGTTAAGTCTTCATTACGAGAAAGTTTCTCATTATTACGAGATGTTAAGTCATTATTACGAGAAAGTTTCTCATTATTATGAGATGTTAAGTCATTATTACGAGAAAGTTTCTCATTATTACGAGATGTTAAGTCTTCATTACGAGAAAGTTTCTCATTATTATGAGATGTTAAGTCATTATTACGAGAAAGTTTCTCATTATTACGAGATGTTAAGTCTTCATTACGAGAAAGCTTCTCATTATTACGAGATGTTAAGTCTTCATTACGAGAAAGTTTCTCATTATTACGAGATGTTAAGTCATTATTACGAGAAAGTTTCTCATTATTACGAGATGTTAAGTCATTATCATGAGAAAGTTTCTCATTACGAGATGTTAAGTCATTATTACGAGAAAGTTTCTCATTATTACGAGATGTTAAGTCATTATTACGAGAAAGTTTCTCATTATTACGAGATGTTAAGTCATTATTACGAGAAAGTTTCTCATTATTACGAGATGTTAAGTCATTATTACGAGAAAGTTTCTCATTATTACGAGATGTTAAGTCTTCATTACGAGAAAGTTTCTCATTATTACGAGATGTTAAGTCTTCATTACGAGAAAGTTTCTCATTATTACGAGATGTTAAGTCATTATTACGAGAAAGTTTCTCATTATTATGAGATGTTAAGTCATTATTACGAGAAAGTTTCTCATTATTACGAGATGTTAAGTCATTATCATGAGAAAGTTTCTCATTATTACGAGATGTTAAGTCATTATTACGAGAAAGTTTCTCATTATTACGAGATGTTAAGTCATTATTACGAGAAAGTTTCTCATTATTACGAGATGTTAAGTCATTATTACGAGAAAGTTTCTCATTATTACGAGATGTTAAGTCATTATTATGAGAAAGTTTCTCATTATTACGAGATGTTAAGTCATTATTACGAGAAAGTTTCTCATTATTACGAGATGTTAAGTCATTATTACGAGAAAGTTTCTCATTATTACGAGATGTTAAGTCATTATTACGAGAAAGTTTCTCATTATTACGAGATGTTAAGTCATTATTACGAGAAAGTTTCTCATTATTACGAGATAAGTCATTATGTGAAAGTTTCTCATTATTATGAGATGTTAAGTCATTATTATGAGAAAGTTTCTCATCATTATGAGATGTTAAGTCATTTTTATGAGAAAGTTTCTCATTATTACGAGATGTTAAGTCATTATTACGAGAAAGTTTCTCATTATTACGAGATGTTAAGTCATTATTACGAGAAAGTTTCTCATTATTACGAGATGTTAAGTCATTATTATGAGAAAGTTTCTCATTATTACGAGATGTTAAGTCATTATTACGAGAAAGTTTCTTATTATTACGAGATGTTAAGTCATTATTACGAGAAAGCTTCTCATTATTATGAGATGTTAAGTCATTATTATGAGAAAGTTTCTCATTATTACGAGATGTTAAGTCATTATTACGAGAAAGTTTCTCATTATTACGAGATGTTAAGTCATTATTACGAGAAAGTTTCTCATTATTACGAGATGTTAAGTCATTATTACGAGAAAGTTTCTCATTATTACGAGATGTTAAGTCATTATGTGAAAGTTTCCCATTATTATGAGATGTTAAGTCATTATTATGAGAAAGTTTCTCATTATTACGAGATAAGTCATTATTATGAGAAAGTTTCTCATTATTATGAGATGTTAAGTCATTTTTATGAGAAAGTTTCTCATTATTACGAGATAAGTCATTATTACGAGAAAGTTTCTCATTATTACGAGATGTTAAGTCATTATTATGAGAAAGTTTCTCATTATTACGAGATGTTAAGTCATTATGTGAAAGTTTCTCATTATTACGAGATGTTAAGTCATTATTACGAGAAAGTTTCTCATTATTACGAGATGTTAAGTCATTATTATGAGAAAGTTTCTCATTATTACGAGATGTTAAGTCATTATGTGAAAGTTTCTCATTATTACGAGATGTTAAGTCATTATTACGAGAAAGTTTCTTATTATTACGAGATGTTAAGTCATTATTACGAGAAAGTTTCTCATTATTACGAGATGTTAAGTCATTATTATGAGAAAGTTTCTCATTATTACGAGATGTTAAGTCATTATTACGAGAAAGCTTCTCATTATTACGAGATGTTAAGTCATTATTATGAGAAAGTTTCTCATTATTACGAGATGTTAAGTCATTATTACGAGAAAGTTTCTCATTATTACGAGATGTTAAATCATTATTACGAGAAAGTTTATCATTATTACGAGATGTTAAGACATTATTACGAGAAAGTTTCTCATTATTATGACTTAAAGAATTATATTTTTTTACTCAATTTTGGCGGAAAAGGGCTTCCGTAGTTTTTTGACCTTTGCATGTAAACCTGTTGTTGGAGACCTCCAAAACTAAATTAGGAAACTTTAAAATAGCATAATAGGGGCACTTTAAACAAGGAGATGCGCTAAAATCAATCTGACTTCATTTTAGTCATCTAGTGCAATACCGTATAAAACAAATAGCAATGTAGCGTTGTGTTATACTGCTACTTACCAAGCTTGTTTTAAAACTTTTCACTATTTTGCCGTTCATGTAAATGGCCGCCCTTATCAAGTCAATAATTGATTCAATTTTAATAACCTGTGGTGTAGTGTGCATATATTTTTATTTATTTTTTTAGAACAGTGTTATGACTGACAGATATGTCTTTCTTCTAAGATCACTGAAGATGTTACTGGTCCCTTAATCCTCCCCTTATGTGTTTGACCTTTCACCTCAAAGCAACAAGTCAAAGGTTAGAGGTGAAACACAATCTGCTCTTGTTTTTTTATTTTATTTCAAGAATGCCTCTAGGAGTGTCACATAGATGAGCAGTGAAGTGCCTGAGCAAGGAAACCTCCAAAATCTGAGTCATGTGACCATTAGATTTTTTTAAACAAATCACTTCCCATTAGACCACCTAATGAACCTAGAATACATTGTGCTTCATTTTCGTTTTTCAGCTGTAAAATGACGAATTGTACATGCTGTATATATCTAGATTTTGCTTGTGATATTTGACAATTATTGGCATTTTATAAAAATAAAGTTTGCTGCCTTACTGGATGCTTTCAAATTCACACACATTCCCATATGCCACTAATATTTTCTTTGATAATTCTCTGTTATTATTATTATTTTTTTTTCCCCATGTCCCCATGGTGGCCTTGTTTATGCTTTTCGTTGTGGTTCAGAAAAGGCTGAACTTTAAAAATGTCTGAGTCAAATGAGATGGGGACTTTTTAACACCACACACCAAAATGTTATGCAACAGTCCCTAACCCACACTCCCATGTGTCCACATGGACCTTTGAGAAAGCAAGCGAGTGAATAAAAGGACAAGATGATCAATATTAGAAGCAGATGTTGTGGATGAGAGTCCTGCTGTGGAGGTCACTGGAGGTTTCGGCTGTGGCTCTTAATGCGCAGGACACTCAGAGAAATATACGGTCAAGCGGTCAGGCATTTCAAAATCTGGTATGCTGGTGAATCACTCTGCTGTGTATTTTGTGTCTTTCTGTCAAACTGATCCAAGAGGAAAACATGATTTAACATTGATGAATTATGTTGTTTTTTTTCTCTGATGAGAAATTTTTCTTTAGCATACAGGTGGTGTTTTTGGCATTTCTTGATTTACTTGGATACACTTTCAGCCAAACTTTTTGGAAATCCCCAAATTATTATTTGCTGCTAATAAATGTAAGAGCTTTTTCAGAATCACTACATCTGGTTATAAATGTGCAGCTAAAAAAATGCAGTCAATATATTTTAATTTCAGATTCACTTGCCAACGGGCTATACACATTTGTTAGGTAAAACATTCAGTTTATCTTTTGATGAATTATTTTATTAGTAATTTTAATTGAATAGTTCACACACAAGAAAATTCTCCCATCATGAGACGCACAAATAAAACTAATAATTGAGAGAAAGTTTTTAAAAAAGAAAAATTGCTAATGTGAGCACTGCCATTCAAAAGATTCATACATGGGGACATACATACATACATTTTATTCATATATATATATATATACACTATATATATATATATATATATATATTAATAATATGTATGTATGTATGCATGTATCACAATTGCGACTATTTTTTTTGCCGTTTCAGCCTAAAATAATTGGGAATTTTTACACAACCATTAAAAAGTCTTTTTTTTTTTTTTTTTTTTAATTCAATTTTTTTTTAGAAATTATACTTTTATTCAGCAAGGACACATTTAATCAACAGTAAATCAACAGTAAACACATGTATAATGATTATTATTTTAAATAAATGCTTTTTCCACAAAAAAAACAAAACAATGCAGATTTATTTTTTACAGCCATATTTGATATATATATATATATATATATATATAATCAAATATGGCTGTAAAAAATAAATCTGCATTGTTTATCCTTTTGATCTTTTATTAAAAAAAAAATCACAAAAATCTAACCTTTCATTGAAGTAAAAGAATTGAAAGTGGGGGGTAAATCACATTATGAAATAAATGCTTCTCCAAACTCATCAGGCGTTATAGAAGAAGACTCAGAGCTGTTATCTTGGCAAAAGGAGGTTGCAAAAAGTATTTAATAAAAGGGTGCCAATAATTGAGGCCAACGTGTTTTGGAGAAAAGCATTTATTTCATAATGTGATTTACCCCCCACTTTCAATTCTTTTACTTCAATGAAAGGTTAGATTTTTGTGAATTTTTTGAATAAAAGATCAAAAGCATAAACAATGCAGATTTATTTTTTACAGCCATATTTGATCATATTTACCAGGGGTGCCAATAATTCTGACCACCACTGTATATGTGTGTGTATGTATGTATGTGTGTGTAATATATATATATATAATATGTGCTGTCAAATCGATTAAAAGTTTGTTTACATAATATATGTCTGTGTACTGTGTATAATTATTATGTGTATACAAAAATATATATGTATATATTTAAGAAAAATTTATTTTTATATAAAATATTTACATATAATATAAATTATATAAATATATATACAGTATATACATGCAAATATTTCTTACATATATACATGAATGAGTGTGTATTTATTTTTATATATATATATATTATACACAGTACACACACATTATGTAAACAAACTTATTTTGGAATCGATTTGACAGCACTTTTATTTATATTTATATTTTTATATATATATATATATATAACAACATTAAAGTACATTAAAGCAAAGCACTAGGTCAAAAAAAAAGTGGTTTAGGAGACACACCGTGTGGCATAAAAGTAATCCCAGAAGCTTGTAATTGTGAGCAAACAGTGTTTCTCAGCGTACAGCTACAGCAGGGTATTTTTCCACTGACAGGCAGGTCAGAACGTAGGTTAAAGGAAACAATAAGAGATGATAGAAACCAACCGAGTGTTTTTCTAGAGGCGTGGATGCACAGTTAAATAGGTGAAATATGGTGGCCTCAGCAGGTGGGGGGGATCTAGGTTATATCTAATAGACTGAGAGATTGAGGGAGACAGATGGGAGGGAGCGTTTTCCCCCCACTTTCGCCTGTCTGGGTTTTTCTTTGAGCTCAGCAGGACTGGTAGAGTCCGTCTGCTAATTCGCATTTCACACATACCAACAGGAGGCCTCTGACAGACGGAGAGAGGGATTGTGGGAAGGAGTGAGGAAAGGCAGAACTTTAAGGGAAAGTGTGAACGAAAAGACAAGGGACATTAATGGAAAATTTGTAATAGTAACAGAGTGAAAGTAGTTGTGCTGTAGATGTCAGATGCTGAAAAAATTGGTCAGTAGGTTTGGTTTGAGTTGGCATGACTGAGCAGCGGATTGGCAGATTCCAGGGTAACGCCAGCATTAAGGTGCCAGGCTTTGGTTCTCTCCTTGATTCTTTTTTTTTCCACTGTGCTGTCCAATTACAGCAAGAAATAAAATTTATTACAGTATTAGAGAAAATAAAATAAAATAAAATTTAATACAGTATTTATTGATTAGTGAAGAGGGATGTGCACAGGAGATGCCCTCGCAGTTTAACACATCTGGAACTTTATAGGAAGAGTGCAAATATTCCCAAGTCAAGATGTGCCAAGCTGATAGACTCCTATCCAAACAGACTGAGTGCTGTGATAAAATCAAAGGGTGCTTCAACTAAGTATTAACTCAGGGGTTTGCACACTTAGTTATTTTAAGTTTTTATTTTTAGAGGTATTAAACTGAAACTTTTTTGAAAGTTTTCAAAACTATATGAAACCAGCATTAATGCAAAAAGTACAGTTCTTTTTCTTCATCATGGACATACTTAATTAGAATTGACCCAAGCCCTTTTATACACACACTGGAGCCCAGGGGGGTATTCCAGAAAGCAGGTTATGTGACATACCTAGGTATGTTTAAGGGTAATTAAGCGGATAACCTCAACTTTCGGTTCCAAAAAACGGAGGTAACTTTTTCAGGGTATGTAAGTAGCCATAGCAACTCACTCTCTGAACATAACCTGCTCCGGAGCAGGTTATGTTCCAGGGTTAGTTTGCTTAAGAGGTATTCAGATGCGTGTTTAATATAGTTATATTAATATAACTAAATTTGTTATATAGTTACAGTTATATAATATACAAAATTATATATTAATTCTAAAGCACGTATAACAAGGTAATGTTTAAATGTTAATTCAATTCAAATATATTTATTATTTATTTTATTGTCATCTCACACATTGATCTGCATTCAATTAATTAGCATCAAACAAACAATATAATCATTCTCAGTGAATAAAGATTACTTATTAAATGAAAAGATTGAAAAAATTATTGCACAACCACCAAATAGGTGACGATGTGCACTAAGTAGGTTATGTAAATCGCCATTAAACAAAAGAAGAAGGAGGAAGTAGAATGGCGTGCTTTTTCTTAGTGTCTGTTTGCATGGTGAATCATCGATTCATTGCTCTGTTGAGAATGTCTTGTGTGTTATCCGGGAACATACTCTGAGTTGTCTGAACTTACTCACTGGCGCGTTTTTGGAACCAGCATACCTCGAGTAAGCAAGGTTTGGGTTAATCAACCGAAAGTTCAAGGTATATGTGACGGTATAGTTAACCCCTCTTCTGGAATACCCCCCAGGCATGCACATTCATGTATAAAGACCAGACTTGTATCATCTTGATCATGTCTTTAGATAGCAGGATTTCAGGGTGAAGGCTGTTTGGATTATGGAAACCTGAGTCAGAACATTTTCATATGTATTCACTTCACCTATCTGTCCATCTCCCTCTTGTTTTGGTTTGCGTCAGGACGCTTGCTGTGTTGCATCCAGACGCTCGGGCCAAGTAAGAGCTGTTTCGCTGGAGGACTGTGGCCGTGAGGGATTTTTTTTGTGTGCTGTCCAGAGGCTGTAAATACCAGCAGAGCAAGAGTGGTTTATTTACTCTGGCTGAGACCTCAGCAGCTCAAACCCAGAGACACAGTAAGAGGCTCTGATAATCCTACTTCTCTGGAACATTTGTCTTTGTAACTGAGGTTTTGGTTTCTAGATCCAGCCCCTAGAGGAACAGAGATAGAGATGAGGAGTGATAGCATGATCAATCTGGACTGTCTCTCTGTCTCTGCGTCCTGAGGAGACGCATGACTGACAGTACATTCACAGCTGTGAGTAGAGCTGATTCATAAGGTGGGGAGTTTTACAGAGACCACCTGATGTCATTGCACTTGTGTATATACTCCATCAAAGTGCTTCCCCCTTTATGAACTGGGAGTTTTTTTGTTGAAGTGCATTTAATATTAATATACATTTAATGTTATCTATTCATTTATTTATATATTATATTATATTATTATGTCCAATGGAATGATTCCATTGATGTTATTTATTTATTATTGAGCATTATTAAAATAGGACTGTCAAAGTTAATATTAAAACGTGATTAAATGTTTAAAGCGTTTGATTATTATGCACCAATGCATTTATTCAATTTGATATGGTAACTTTTATACTATATTGCCAAAAGTTTTGGAACACCTGCCTTTACATGCACATGGACTTTAATGACATCCCATTCTTAATCCGTAGGGTTTAATATGGAGTTGGCCCACCCTTTGCAGCTATAACAGCTTCAACTCTTCTGGGAAGGCTTTCCACAAGGTTTAGGAGTGTGTTTATGGGAATTTTTGACCATTCTTCTAGAAGCGCATTTGTGAGGTCAGGCATTGATGTTGGACGAGAATGCCTGGTTCGCAGTCTCCGCTCTAATTCATCCCAAAGGTGTTCTATCAGGTTGAGGTCAGGACTCTGTGCAGGCCAGTCAAGTTCCTCCACACCAAACTCGCTCACCCATGTCTTTATGGACCTTGCTTTGTGCACTGGTGCGCAGTCATGTTGGAACAGGAAGGGGCCATCCCCAAACTGTTCCCACAAAGTTGGGAGCATGAAATTGTCCAAAATGTCTTGGTATGCTGAAGCATTAAGTGTTCCTTTCACTGGAACTAAGGGGCCAAGCCCAACCCCTGAAAAACAACCCCACACCATAATTCCCCCTCCACCAAACTTTACACTTGGCACAATGCAGTTAGTCAAGTATCGTTCTCCTGGCAACCGCCAAACCAAGACTCATCCATCGGATTGCCAGACAGAGAAGCATGATTCGTCACTCCAGAGAACACGTCTCCACTGCTCTAGAGTCCAGTGGCGGCGCGCTTTACATCACTGCATCCGACGTAAGGGTGATGTAAGGCTTGGATGCAGCTGCTTGGCCGTGGAAATCCATTCCATGAAGCTCTCTACGCACT
Source organism: Coreius guichenoti (assembly GCA_039654105.1). Lineage (NCBI taxonomy): Eukaryota > Metazoa > Chordata > Actinopteri > Cypriniformes > Gobionidae > Coreius > Coreius guichenoti. Next base: position 11,575,790 of record CM077185.1, on the reverse strand, counting down.
GTTCTTGAGCTAATCTGAAGGCCACACAAGGTTTGGAGGTCTGTAGCTATTGACTCTGCAGAAATTTGGCGACTTTTGTGCACTGTGCGCCTGAGCATGCGCTGATGCCGCTCTGTGATTTTACGTGGCCTACCACTTCGTGGCTGAGTTGCTGTTGTTCCCAATTGCTTCCACTTTGTTATAATACCACTAACAGTTGACCGTAGTCAACACATTTAGTAGTGAGGAAATTTCACGAATGGACTTATTGCACAGGTGGCAACCTATCGCGGTACCACGCTTGAATTCACTGAGCTCCTGAGAGCTACCCATTCTTTCACAAATGTTTGTAGAAGCAGTCTGCATGCCTAGGTGCTTTATTTTATACACCTTTGGCCATGGAAGTGATTGGAAAACCTGAATTCAATGATTTGGAGGGGTGTCCCAAGACTTTTGGCAATATAGTGTATTTTGCCCTGTTTGATTACTAAAAACTAATGCGAGAAGTTGATTGTAAGATTGGGCATTTAAAGAACACCCAAAACAGACAAAAATATAGTAAAAGCAACGTGAACATTCATAAGAAAAAGTGCTGAAAAGAATACAAACTCATACAGTTAAACAAAATTGCGTTTTAAAAGTTTAAAAGTTTTAAAAGTAATAATCAATAACAAAGTTGACCAGTTATTACGTTTACTTTTTACAGCAATATTTTACATTCAATCCTATTTTTTTTTTTTATTAATTCAAATTAATTAAATATTTTTTAAATAAAGTGCAACAATTAACATTTTGTCAGAACCGCTAGTAAATTACATGTTGATAATTGTGGGAAAATCATAATCTCTATTTGAAAAAAAAGAAAGAAAAGTATGTGATTCTCAATTTATCCAGAACCGTGCAGCTCTAATAGAAATGTTAATGCAAATGAGACTGTTGTGTGAAGGACTGCAGACTGCAAAAACAACTTTACACATGTAAGATTAAGTCCACAAAGTGTGGGGAAAGTTGCTTTATTACTGAATTATAACACATTTGCATTAAGTAAAAATAAATAAAATAAAGTAAAATAAAATCAATTTTGATTTTTAATTATTAAAAAAAGTGTTAATTAAATTAATCGAAAACCAATTAAAAGATTAATTAGAATTAAATATTTTAGTTGATTTGATATAAATAATAATATTGGCACAGTTAAAAAGCCCTAGTCTCATTACACCAAGCACCAATAACGTTAATCGGTTTTTAAATGTACATTAAAGTTGCAAAAACATTTGTACATTATAACTGCAAAACAGATCAGTGCCCAGACATCTGTGTTCAGACCTGCAGGAGTGATGGATGGGAACCTGCCAGCTGATTTATGTAAGAGAGGAAGGGGGAGGGGTAGTTAGGGCAGGGGTACGTCCACATTAAACTCAGGTTTGAACCCTGCCAGAGGCTCTGTCGTCCCCTGGATCTTTGAAGTCTTGAGGGTAAGTGGTCTTAAGGGACCCTGTTTGTGGGGGCAACAGTGTGCCTGGATCTCGCAAAGGGCCATTGAGGGCATTGGCATTAGAAAACATGAACAAACCGTGTTTTGGCTATGAAAACATTTGGGTTTCTTTTGTGACATTATTTCAAAACCTATTTCATGGTTTGCGTTCTCCGGACACCAGGTGCTGTTGCCGTGCGGATGGGAGTCCCAAACTCGTTGGGGGTTTTCTGTTTTAGCTGAGGACGGTGTTGTTTAAGTGCCGCCAAATTAAATAACTAATCAGTTTTTACAACAGAAATTAATCAATCAAAAACCTACTTTAGCTTTTTTTCTAAAGCAAAATTAATTCCCTATTATCACTGGAAAGCAATCTGTGTTGTAAAAACCGCTATATAAACGAAGGTGACTTGACTTGACATCATTTTTGGCTTTATGTGCATGTTTTATTTTTATCAGTAGACTTGTCAGTGGTGTTTTTACAAATTTCATCTTTGTTTTTAAAACCTCTGTCAGAGAGTCATCAGAAATTCATCAATCATTTTTATTTGAAGGATTGGTTGGCCCCACCGCCCAACCCAACTGTGCATCATGAGATTGTTTCCATTTCTCTCTCTCTTCTTCATCCATGGCAAATGTCTATGGAAAATTCCATCCTAATTACTGTGATTTATGTAAAATGTCAACCTTCAGCCCATCTGGAAAAATATCAAGATCTGTTTGTGGAATCTGGAGTGGATTTTTCTGAAGGGAAATGTGGCAGAGAAATAGGTGGAGAACGGGGAATCACTTACACAAAAAGATCATTTGTCAACTTCAGAGACAAAGGAGCACAATGCAAGGGATATCCAGATGGCCCTTCTATGTCCACTTTGTGTCACAGTAGTAAACTGATAAGTTCATGTTTCTATTTGTATGTGAGGAGAGAAAGAAAGAGATCAAATGACCGAATACTGCTCAATTTATGTACATAGATAAAATAACTATTTTCTATTTTAATATATTTTGAAATGTAATTTACTCCTGAATTTCAAACAGCCATTACATCTTTTTTTAATGACTCCAATGTCAAGAGGTACAATCAAGAAAAATGTAATAACATATATTAAAGAGTAATCTCTGTGATTATCCTTTCCTGTTTTATGATATTCTTGTTACATGACATTGAAATGGCTTCTTTTTTCTAATATTAACAAAAATAAAACTTTACTGCATTATTCTTTTTTCAAGAATCGCATATGAGACTTTCTCAGAACAGTTACGCCACCTAGAAGTTTTGACTTTATGCCCCAGAAAAGATATCAAAATGAAATATTACATGAATGTTATCTATAAATGATCCCAGAATGCCTTATTTCCTGACAGTAATTGCTAAACGCATCAGACACAGGCTATTTCGTGCACTAAGCTCATCCCAGCTCTCTGGAAGTATGTGGGAGGATGAGCCCTCAGTCAAGTCAAAACTGAAAGCACCGGAAAAGATTTACTCAGAATATCCCACAACAATATTAAGCAGTTTAATCTTGTTTTCAATCCTGCTGGTGCATGGTGTTCCATTTTAATATTGTTAAATAGGCTGTTTGAGTGCTGACAAATATTTGAATGGTTCTAAAAAGTCAGTCTGTTCCTGAGTCTGACCTGTTTTTGGAGGGTTTGGAGGTGTTATAGATAAAACAGTAGATGAGGCTGGTGGTGCTTTTAGTCTACAATGTGCTGTGTATTCGTCATATTTAGGGGCCAAGCACCGAAGGTTGCACCCAAGCACCTGTTTTGCACCTATTGTAATTGTTGGCATTCTTCTTCCTCTTCCTCTTCCTCTTCCTCTTCCTCTTCCTCTTCCTCTTCCTCTTCCTCTTCCTCTTCCTCTTCCGCTTCCGCTTCCGCTTCTGCTTCCTCTTCCGCTTCCGCTTCCGCTCTGGAAAGCCCATGGAAGAGTTTGCGGGAAAATTGTGAAATTTGGCACACAGATAGAGGACCGTCTGAACTGTCACCATAGCTAACTCAATCCCTCTAGTGCCACCAACTGTCCAAATTTGCACTCACGTTAATGCTAATAACTTTTGAACTTTTGAATAAATTCTTGTTGGTTAAAGACAATTCGATTGCACCCTATGACGTCATTCTCCATCATGAAATATTTTCCGCCATTTTGAATTTTCCAAAAAACCTACTTTTTCGAACTCCTAGGCAGTTGCTCCGATTTTCACAAAAATTAAACAAGATCATCTTCAGATCATGCCAACAAAAAGTTATGGAATTCAAGTTGATTCATCAAACTGTTCTTGAATAATGCGCAAACGAATTCGATGAAGTCAAATTTCCCCATATTGGTCATTTTGGGCATCAGCCATTTTTAATTTTGTCAATGCTGTATTTTACGAGCACATTGGCGTATCATTACGCAACTCGTGTGTGTCTTCAGCACCATGCCCTGACGATACTCAAAAAGTTTCTGGGCAGCGCCACCTTGTGGTCAAAAGTTATAATGAAAATGTTAATAACTTTTGATTTAATTAGCCTATTGTAATGAAACTCTTGACAGATTCCTTGGGTCATGCTGAGAACATAGATACTAATTTTGCCATAGTCAGCCGAACTTCCTGTCCGTCATTTAGATTTGATGATGCCCTTATAGTTCAAAAACATTTAGCACCAATTTGCTATTGGTCGATCTTATGTGATTGACAGGATGAGAAAAGATGTCGCTGCAAGAGGGAGGGGAAGTTATTTTGGTGACACTTTACTTAAAGCCTTTATGTATAATGGATTATACAAGTATTTTAATGCGTTAATTATGCCTTGTATTGCATCTTATAATGCAATGTCTGGTCTCATGAAGAATTGTAACCACAGTTATGATACATTATAAATAATGTATAATGCATTAAAATGCGACAAACAACCAATTTCAGATGTAACAAGGAATCTGTGAATATTATAATGCATTTTAACTTTGGTTACAATTATTTATGAAAAGATATAATGCATTATGATGTACCTTTACATTATGAATACCTTTATAATGCATTATAGATAAAGGTTTTAAGTAAAGTGCAAACCATTATTTTTATTTATATATTACGAGGGCACATGTATTAAATAATGATGATGTGCACGGACAAATCATATAATAAATATCGCAATATTCCATAAAAATGGTTTTCCATTTTCATGGTGACTTTATCATCAGATGCTTAGTTACTTTTCCCAGATGTTTCGAGAGTCCCTCATAAACAAATTTAATAAAAATTTTACATTTACCTCTTTCTAAAAAACTTTTAGAAAAACAGTTGAAGTATTTGCCAGTATTTTGTCCGTTTTTTTTTTTTTTTTTTGTCCAGCCTGTGCAAATGAAAAGCAGCCCCACAATATTACCTCAAACAGACGTCACCACCATAGGTAAGGGGCTTTTGAGGTGTGTCTCATTTAGTCTACATTTTCACAGCTGTCCTTCAGGGAAGCTGAATAATAATTCCTGGAAAATCTGGAAGTTATTTTAATGATTCACAGATCGAGGTCAAATGTAAAGGTACAGTCAGTGTTCTCATTAGAGCAGTTGTTTTTTCAGTGGCATAAAGCCAGAGCCAGCTTCCTCAACACAGAGTGTAAGTGTTTTAAGTAGCCTATATTTTCTTATATGAAAGTATCAATGTAAAATGCTTTTATGAGCATAAGTGCTTAGACATAAATATAACAGAGAACTACACTTTACTGATCTGAATGAAATGTGTCATGGATAAGGGGCAGAATATTTTTCCCAGCAGTGTTTCTAAATGTGTGGTCAGTATAGTGCCCACATTAGCTGTTGTTGAGTCATCCAGTTTATGTTAAGAGAAGGAGCGAGTACCTGTGCTATCTAAGTGCAGTGATTCATTTACTCACTCATGCATGGTTACACTTCTAAACATCAAATGTTTTGGCTAACCTGACTTAAACTTCCCTTAAACTCATCTTGGAATTTCAATTTCTTTTTTTGAGAATAACACTTGTAGTCATGAATAAAAGGAAGCAGCAACCCTGATCTAATTTTGTGCACTAAAAACAGACTTAAGTGGAGACTTTTGTCCTTGTCTGTTTCCTCTTTGCCAACTTCCTGTCTCTGCAGTTTAGGTACCAGAGATATATATTACAATGATGTGAACTTATGATCAAAAATAAATTGGACAGTGTTTCTTTTATTATTTTTTTCTGTCCATACAAAATCAATGGGGTTCAATGTTGTCTGTTTCCCAATGTTCTTTTGTGTTCCACAGAAGAACAATGTTGGGGGAAAGTTACTTTTAAAAGTAATGCGGTACAATATTGTGTTACTCTCTAAAAAAAAGTAACTAATTGTGTTACTTAGTGGAAAGTTGATTAAATGCATTATTACCTTTTATTACCTGGGCTGGACTTGTTTGTTTTTTAATAACAAAAAAAAGGTATATTTTTGGCAAACGTAAAGGCCCTTTCACACCAAAAGTGAAATAAGCCTCAGGCTGAAGGAAATACAAATTCACGCCTGCACAGTAAAGGGCGCAGCTCAAACAAACCGTTGGCAGTTGTGCTGCCATTCTAGATTGCAGAAAAATAGTACACAGGAGAAAAAAGTTCAATACTCGGCTCTCGAAAGTTCAATATGGGGACAGGAGAGGTTTCAGTCAATAAATGGGAAAATAAAGTAACTTCCATTACTTGTTTGAAAAAGTAACTTGGCTATTTCTTTGTACATTTTAAAAGTAATGTTACTTTACTTGTTACTTGAAAAAAGTAATCTGATAACTTAACTCACATTACTTTTAATGCGTTACCTCCAACACTGCAGAAGAAAGTAAGTCATACAGGTTTAACAACATGAGAGTGAGTAAATGATGACACTATTTTCATTTTTGGGTGAACTATCCCTTTAAGTTTTTTTTTTTTTTTTTAAGTAAAAAACTGAATGAATAATAATTACACAACAAAATGGAACATTTCTAATATTGCCTACTTTGGCTCTGTTCCAAAACTTTCTGGGTTACACTTTATTTTGATAGTCGACTTTAGACATTCTACTAACTAATAGTAACTTTTCATCTGCATGTCAACTAGTATTAGTAGACTGTTAAAGGGATAGTTCACCCAAAAATATAAGTTGTTTACGGAAGGCGGTCCGCCGGAAGCTAGATATTTTACTTTATAACGTGTTAAATATGGATATTTTTCTTACAAAAACCCATTGATTCGCTTCAGAAGGCCTTTATTAACTCCCTGAAGCCGTGTGGATTGCTTTTATAATGGATGGATGCACTTTTTTGGTCTTCAAATTTTGGACTGCCATTCACTGCCATTATAAAGCTTGGAAGAGCCAGGACATTTTTAATATAATTCTGATTGTATTCATCTGAAAGAAGAATGTCATATACACCTAGGATGGTGAGTAAATCATGGGGTAATTTTCATTTTTGGGTGAACTATCCCTTTAAGCTAAGGTTAGGTTAGGGTTCGGCTAAATTGTACTTGCAAAGTCACTTATAGTCAGTAATGTCTGTTGGGGGAGCATCAAAATTAAGTGCAGATATTAAGCAGACAATCTACTAATACTCTAATTAAAGATAGTTGACATGCAGTTACATAGTTAGTTGAATGTCTAAAATGAACCATCGAAATAAAGTGTTACCCTTTCTGAATATAGCATGTCACAATGCAGGATGCAGCTATCACTGTTTGGCATGTCATATCTACCTTGAGTGATGAATGTCAGCAAAATAACAGTATAAGGGATTTTGCTGCTCTGTTACTTTATTCCATGTGATTCATTCCACAATGAGGAATACACACTTTTCATTGGCAGGCGATTTGCATTCTCTGGCTCTGAGACTCCCAGCACATGTCACAATTGACTTAGAGAGTCAGAGGTAGAGAGAAGTTCATATCTCAGAGAGCTGCTAAACACAAGTTAGTCTGGCAGACAATTTTTCTCTGTCTCATTCTCACTGTCTGTTAATTTGTCTATCCACTGCTCATTTAAGGACACACACACACACACACACACTAATCACGGTATGGATTGATTGGACTACATTCTGTGCAGCTTGTCCAAAGACCAGAGGCAGACACACCTGGGCCGGCATGAAGACAGCAGACAAACTCAATATAACCTTCCTGGAACACGTCTAATATAAGTGAACACTTGCACATGTACAGATGCAGTAATTTCCTCTTTTACTCGAGATTACACATGGAGGGCTTCATTGTAAGTGAATCACCAGTGAAAGCTGCTTTCCCTCCTACTGTTACACGGTGGCCTGAATTCTGTGTCTTTTACAAATATGATTTTTAAAGGCATAGTTCACCCAAAAATGAATATGCATATACACCGATCAGGCATAACATTATGACCACTGACAGGTGAAGTGAATAACACTGATTATCTCTTCATCACGGCACCTGTTAGTGGGTGGGATATATTAGGCAGCAAGTGAACATTTTGTCCTTAAAGTTGATGTGTTAGAAGCAGGAAAAATGGGCAAGCGTAAGGATTTGAGCGAGTTTGACAAGGGCCAAATTGTGATGGCTAGACGACTGGGTCAGAGCATCTCTAAAACTGCAGCTCTTGTGGGGTGTTCCCGGTCTGCAGTGGTCAGTATCTATCAAAAGTGGTCCAAGGAAGGAACAGTGGTGAACCGGCGACAGGCTCATGGGTGGCCATGGCTCACTGATGCACGTGGGTAGCGAAGGCTGGCCCGTGTGGTCCGATCAAACAGACGAGCTACTGTAGCTCAAATTGCTCAAGAAGTTAATGCTGGTTCTGATAGAAAGGTGTCAGAAAACACAGTGCATTTCAGTTTGTTGTGTATGGGGCTGCATAGACCCATGCTGACCCCTGTCCACTGCCGAAAGCACCAACAGTGGGCTCGTGAGCATCAGAACTGGACCACGGAGCAATAGAAGAAGGTGGCCTGGTCTGATGAATCACGTTTTCTTTTAGATCACGTGGATGGCCGGGTCTGTGTGCTTTGCTTACCTGGGGAACACATGGCACCAGGATGCACTATGGAAAGAAGGCAAGCCGGCGGAGGCAGTGTGATGCTTTGGGCAATGTTCTGCTGGGAAACCTTGGGTCCTGCCATCCATGTGGATGCTACTTTGACACGTACCACCTACCTAAGCATTGTTGCAGACCATGTACACCCTTTCATGGAAACTGTATTCCCTGATGGCTATAGCCTCTTTCAGCAGGATAATACGCCCTGCCACAAAGCAAAAATGGTTCAGGAATGGTTTGAGGGGCACAACGAGTTTGAGGTGTTGACTTGGCCTCCAAATTCCCCAGATCTCAATCCAATCGAGCATCTGTGGGATGTGCTGAACAAACAAGTCCGATCCATGGAGGTCCCACCTCTCAACTTACAGGACTTAAAGGATCTGCTGCTAACATCTTAGTGCCAGATATCACATCACACCTTCAGGGGTCTAGTGGAGTCCATGCATCGACAGGTCAGGGCTGTTTTGGCAGCAAAAGGGGGACCAACACAATATTAGTTGATTGTATAGAAAAGAGCAGCATGAACATTCTGCTGAACATCTACTTTTGTGCTCCATGAAAAAAAAACATACAAGTTTGGAACAAGATAAAGGTAAATTGATTTTTCAATTTTGGGTGAACTGTTTCTATAGTCTGGTTTTAAAATGCAAATGCAAATGCAAATTGCATTAATTTTAGATGCATATGTATGCAGGATTTGTGAAGTGTTTTCAGTCACAAAATTGGATTTTGTAATTTCTTTGTGGCTTGCTGTTATATGAAGCCTTTGGTAAGAAGCTTGTGAACTTCCCATAGTGTCATAGACTGATAAAGAGCAGAAAACAAACACACACATACAGTACATGTAACCACATTCTGCATATGTTCCACATTTGTGTCTTTGGCATCAGTCATTGTTCAAAGACAACATATTGGAACTCTTAAGTGAAGATTTTAAAACTAATTAAGGCTTGTATTTTTCTTTTTCTCTACTGGGCACGCTGAGAAACAAAACAAAAACAGTTTCTCAGTCAAAACAGCTTCAGGTCCGATTACAGCTTTCTCCGTCTTCTCATAAACATGAGTTTCTCTGCTGTTTCTGCTGCATAAAGAAAGCAAATATTTGGATCCCTTATTGTGCTCATTCTGTTTTTTGTTTTTTTTTGTCAGTTGACTGTTGGATGACATAACTGTTTTAAAGGAAAGAAGATTAAAGGCAGTGGAAGATAGCAGTGCTCTCAGCAGGCCTATCTGAGCTTGTGTGAGAATGTTTTCAATGTGTTGCTCCGCCATGTGGCTGCTGTGGGTATTGCACTAGGCACTTATTTACTTTAAAATGTACAATATGATATTCACTTCTCTAGGCTCTGCAATATTATGTTTGTCAGCCATGAGGGAAAACTTTAAAAATGTTTGACCTGAAATCTTTGAATTCTTTCCAGTTTTTCTGCTTCATCATCTGGAGGTGGCACTGATCACTGATTACTTACTCATCTGTCTCATTTTTTATTTTGAATTTATTTTTGAACATCTTGGCTACATAACATGAAAAAACAAATAAGATACAGTTCATTGAACATATAATAGTGTGGCAAGTTGTCACTCTATATGGAGCAGGTTATCACAAGGTCACCTGCTATTAAACATCATATTATTGGATTTTTTTTGTTTGTAATTTTACAGTAAAACGACTCTGTAAAAAAACAAATCAAAGTTTTTACGATTATTGCATTATATTTTACAAGAAAATATTTCAGTCTTTTTATCTCAAAATTATGGGTTCAATTCAATGTGTTTATTTTATGTTTCTTTGTAATTAATTGTGAAATTTTGTTGGGTGTAATGCATTACTTAGTAATTAATTACTGTAATTTAATTTCCTTTCCCTTGAAAGAGTAAAGTAAGCTATTGCTCTTTATATTGCTTTATATTATTTATTTGAAAGCCTTAAAAGAGCAGTTTTATCTTAGTATATTGTTCAACTGGTTGATGTTGATATGGGATTTATAAAGTAATTATTAATAAGTAATCCAGTACAGGGACAGCAGATGTAAATTAGCTGTTAGCTAACTCTGGTGCAATTACTCTTAATTGTGCATTGTCCCTGTAAAAATAAACAATAATGTAAAGTACTTTAAAAAAAAAAAAGAAAGAAAAAAAAAAAAGAGTAATCCGTAATATAATTACACTGTTGAATCATCCATCCATCCATCCATCCATCCATCCATCCATCCATCCATCCATCCATCCATCCATCCATCCATCCATCCATCCATATTATTTTAGGCGGCTGCCTCCCTTGCTTTCTCAGAGGAAACGTAGGAGACACATCTTTCTCCTCTCATGCCATGTGAGCCACAGACTCTGATGCTATCAGTGGAAATGCGTCTCAGATCCCCTTCCACTTCAGAGTCTCTTATCCAGCATCTATCTCACTGTAAGCACAGGAACAAAACACTCATCCACACAGTTAAAAATAACAGAACAGTTCAATGTGTTACTGTTTCTGTTTTTGTTTATATGGGAAATTAAACTAAGAATCATTGTCATTTTATGTCGCTGGTTACATGACGGGAAGAGACTGGATGTCTAGCATCCTCCTCCGCTTCCTCAGACACGCCTTGCCTTGACGTCTCACGGGTCCGCATTGCTTTCTGAAATGTGAAATGTTTCCTTTGTCCAATCTTGGCAAGGAATAGGAATGTCCATCTGACTTGAACACTAGTGCACAATTAGGTTATGTTATATTGGTGAAATACAGATCTGTTTACATTCTCTTCAATTCATTTGTCAGACACTTTAATTCAAAGTGATTTGCGGTATGTTTTTACAATGAGGACAGTTCCCCTGGAGCAACTTTGGATAGAGAACCTTGCTAGTAGCTCATTAATTACCTCTTCTGGGGTTCGAACCTACAAGTACAACCTATCAGGCTTAATCTGTGGTTTAACCACTAAGCTAAAGCCACCTCACTATTCCACTGGCATGTTTGTGTATGTGTTAGAAAGCAATACAAATTCCATTCAACTCATATTTCTTTAACAAACACTTCATCTCCCATTTTGCTCAAAATCTTTTTTTTTTATTTTTTAAACAAGCTGGAGAGCTCTGCCAGGGACTACATCCCATGTTTGTACTCTCTTCTTATGGGAAAACAATTAGATTTTTTTTTTTTATATATATACTGTATGCTTATTTGTGTGTTTGTGTCACTGGGAAAGACAGAAAGGGTGGGACGCAGAGAGAAAAACTCTCTGCAGAGAGCCAATCCCTAAGAATTTCGTAAATACTGTGACTTTTACAATGACAAGTGTTGTAATGGAAAAAAGTGCATGAAATATTCCAAGAGGTATTGATGAGTGCAGAGGAAATATCCCACGCCCTGGATACATCTGAGCAAGATGCAGTGAAAGGAAGAGGTAAAAAAACAGAGCATATTCACTAGACCGTTTCATCACTTTTGCACACAATATTTCATTCAAAAACCTGCATCTTGCTTATTTAACTTAGAATATTCATCTGGCACAATTAATGCAGTGCTAAAAGGATTTTTTATTGGAAAAAGATGCTTGTTCACATTTTTCTATTGATCATGACAGCAGTTATTCAGAAAATATGAATCAAATGATGGAGAAAAGCATTATAACCGTCCATATATCCAGATGTGCAGCATAGAAGCTCACTTTTTAGCATTTTAAAGCGAAGATTGATGTGTCTTGATCAAATAAAGCATGGCAGATAGTCGTGGTCTGCTGTATCTTCCACAATCTTGCACTCAGAATCGACTGAAAAGATCTATTATTGTGGCAGCACTATGGAAGCCAATTTCTGCTACATAAGACAAAAAAAATCATGCTTTGGTAAATCATCATCACACAAAAAGTCTGAATTATGAGAAGTCAAAATTAAGATATAATTATGTATTATCCCATAATGTCATAATGACTTTTCATCTTAATTTTGACTGTTATATTCAGTGTTTGTCAAATCAAGTAACGCAAGTTACATAATCAGATAACTTTTTTCAAGTAACTAAAGTAATGCATTACTTTTTAACTCTTTCCCCACCAGCGTTTTTGATCATTTTCACAAAAGTTTCATGGCTCCCAGAATATTTTGTTGTATGAATATCTGAACATGCAATATATCAAAAGAAAGAATAGACCCTCTGCTTTTAAACAAAAAAGTCTGTTTTATTCTAACTTCATGCATTCTTGAATGTGGGTGTTTCATAAAAAAAAAAAAAAAAAAAAGCAACATTTTGAGCAAAAAGCTGAGAAAATCAAATTTTTATCAAAGACTGGATCAGATTCATAACGATGATCAAAACATAGGTGGAGTAGATCGAGTCCATCAACACCCCTAATGCTTGCACAGTCCTGTAGCTCGTCCTGGGTCGACATTTCATTCAATAACATTAGGCCGTTTTGATTAATGTTGGTGATAGCGTTATTTTACATATGATTACATATGATATTGCTTGTTTCTGCTTCTTCGCATGTGTTTTGATCAGGAGATTCAGTACTCTTTCTGAAGATATGTAATAGCGCCCACTACTGTATAACAGTGAAAACACAGAAAGACGGAAAATTACGTCAATGGCAGGGAAAGAGTTAAAATAAGTAACACAAGTTACTTTGTTTTGCCATTTTTGACTGCCACCTCTCTTGTGATGGTTATTGTAGTTCTAGACTATACAGTGGGGGGACCAAGTATTTGATACAATGCCGCTTTTGCAGGTTTTCCTACTTACAAAGCATGTAGAGGTCTGTAATTTTTATCATAGGTACACTACAACTGTGAGTGACGGAAAAATCCAAAAAATCATATTGTATGATTTTTTAATAATAAATTTGCATTTTATTGCATGACATAAGTATTTGATCACCTACCAACCAGTAAGAATTCCGGCTCTCACAGACCTGTTAGTTTTTCTTTAAGAAGCCTTCCTGTTCTCCACTCATTACCTGTTTTAACTGCACCTGTTTGAACTCGTTACCTGTATAAAAGACACCTGTCCACACACTCAATCAAACAGACTCCAACCTCTCCACAATGGCCAAGACCAAAGAGCTGTGTAAGGACATCAGGGATAAAATTGTAGACCTGCACAAGGCTGGGATGGGCTACAGGACAATAGGCAAGCAGCTTGGTGAGAAGGCAACAACTGTTGGTGCAATTATTAGAAAATGGAAGAAGCTCAAGATGACGGTCAATCTCCCTCGGTCTGGGGCACCATGCAAGATCTCACCTCGTGGGGTTTCAATGATCATGAGGAAGGTGAGGGATCAGCCCAGAACTACACGGCAGGACCTGGTCAATGACCTGAAGAGAGCTGGGACCACAGTCTCAAAGAAAACCATTAGTAACACACTACGCCGTCATGGATTAAAATCCTGCAGCGCACGCAAGGTCCCCCTTCTCAAGCCAGTGCATGTCCATGCCCGTCTGAAGTTTGCCAATGACCATCTGGATGATCCAGAGGAGGAATGGGAGAAGGTCATGTGGTCTGAGGAGACAAAAATAGAACTTTTTGGTCTAAACTCCACTCGCCGTGTTTGGAAGAAGAAGAAGGATGAGTACAACCCCAAGAACACCATCCCAACCGTGAAGCATGGAGGTGGAAACATCATTCTTTGGGGATGCTTTTCTACAAAGGGGACAGGACGACTGCACCGTATTGAGGGAAGGATGGATGGGTCCATGTATCACGAGATCTTGGCCAACAACCTTCTTCCCTCAGTAAGAGCATTGAAGATGGGTCGTGGCTGGGTCTTCCAGCATGACAACGACCCGAAACACACAGCCAGGGCAACTAAAGAGTGGCTCCGTAAGAAGCATCTCAAGGTCCTGGAGTGGCCTAGCCAGTCTCCAGACCTGAACCCAATAGAAAATCTTTGGAGGGAGCTGAAAGTCCGTATTGCCCAGCGACAGCCCCGAAACCTGAAGGATCTGGAGAAGGTCTGTATGGAGGAGTGGGCCAAAATCCCTGCTGCAGTGTGTGCAAACCTGGTCAAGAACTACAGGAAACGTATGATCTCTGTAACTGCAAACAAAGGTTTCTGTACCAAATATTAAGTTCTGCTTTTCTGATGTATCAAATACTCATGCAATAAAATGCAAATTAATTACTTAAAAATCATACAATGTGATTTTCTGGATTTTAGATTCCGTCACTCACAGTTGAAGAGTACCTATAATAAAAATTACAGACTTCTACATGCTTTGTAAGTGGGCAAACCTGCAAAATCGGCAGTGTATCAAATACTTGTTCTCCCCACTGTATGTGAGCATGCATTTACTCAACTCACTTGCACAAAACAGATTCAGTATTCCTCAAATTGAATAAAAGCAGTGAAATGCAAAGTCAGAATATTACACAAAACAGCAATAATAAAATATGAAAAAATAACAAATATACTTATATCTCACTTTATTAACCGTTCAGATGTGAATTTGGACTTCCTTTAGCCTGAGGCTTATTCATTTCACTTTTGGTGTGAAAGGGAATTTATATTTATATTTTATTAACTTTTTTTTTTTTGTTACTAAAAGCAAACAAGCAAGCCTAGCCCAGGTGGGAAAAATTAATATAACACGTTATTTTCCATAAAAAGTAACTAACGTAATTACTTTTTTTAGGGAGTAACATAATATTGTAACGCATTACTTTTACAAGTAACTTTCCAAACACTGCTCATAATTGACTGTAACTTTTTGTGTAATAATTATAATTTACCCAAACATATTTTTTTTCATATGTGATGGAAATGTGCTTCCATACATCATAGAGTTTGTGAGCATATTTGCAGCATTACCTGGCATGTTATCTTTAGAGAACCAGACAATAAAGCAACGCAAACAGCATGTGAAAATAAAAGATGGCTAAATAGAATAGAAGAGAGGGTAACACTTTATAATAACTGCACGCTATGAATCATTAGTTAAGCATTAGTAAATAGTTAATTCATCATTCATAAAGCATTAATAGCCATTAGTAAGCAGTTTATAAATTCAGAAGCTTTATTCTTCATTTATAAGCATATCTATAATGTGTTTAATAATTGTATTTTCATACTTTATTAATGATCAATGTATCATATCTAAATTATTACATTATTTACAAACCAGTTATTTAGGAGTTGTCAGTGGTTCATAAGATCATTTAGAAAGTGTAAGTAAATGATTAACAAACTATTTAAATGTACATTTATACATCTTATTATTTAGACATATAGTAATAGTTACTCAGTGTGTTAATAAATGTTATTTGTTGTTATAAAACATTTAGTAGTTGTCAGTTAAATATTTTTGTGAGCTCATCTAAAGTGACGACTATTTATGCCTCGTAAAGCTTTTACAGGAGATTTAAATGCTCAGTTATTCATTTTGTTGCTTATTTTTTTATTTATATTCACTTGCTTTCTTATTTTGTTCTTTTTTGTTCATTTTGGCGGTTCTAGACCATGGTAACTGGGGGGGGCCAGGCAGGGGCCACTTGTGCTTTTAGGGAGCACACGTTAACATTTATCTTAAAGGTAGTTAAATAGGTAGTTCACCTAAAAATTTAAATTCTATCACCATTTACTCACCCCCATGTCGTTCCAAATATGACTTTCTTATGTTGAACATAGAAGAAGCACTGAAATGGTTTTGGTCACCGTGTTACATTCTTAGGTGTTTTTATTTTCTTTTTGGGTGAAATAACCCTTTAACCTATTTTCCGGATTATTGAAAGTCATTTTTATTTGGCCATGTACTGTATCACTCTGCAATCTCTACACGTGAAGTAAAATAATTTCAAGTTCATTTATTTATTTGACAAGTAATCTTGTATTGTATTGTGATATTGAGCAGTGATGACATAACACACTTTTAATATCTAGGCACTTTTTTTGCATCTGTAAACTTGACACTATATTACACAAAACAAATCTGCTTCATAATCTTACAGATGGGCCTAACACAAATCAATTTAGGAAAATGAATGTATCTGTAATATGATCATGCATGCTCAATTTATAAAAGCAAAACTAAACCATTTATTTCACATCTTATTTTGTAGCCTACATCTGTTCTCTGTTAGCGGACTCTTTGTAAAGTTTGCATAGGCTATATAGTCATGATTGTTTTATTTATGCTTTAAAAACAAACATCTAATACTGTATTATTAAGCAACACTGGAAAATTGGATAGAATAATATTATTTCTCGCTATACGTGAACATGACTGAAATTAAATATTTTCTTTTACTTGTATCTTTTCTCGGGTATCTCTGTGGTGAAACGCCATCTCTGTGATAGTCGCTCATGAACGGTTCTTTCATTGCGTTGGTCATAATTTATCTTTGGCTGCATTATAATGACTTCCTAATTCGGAATATGATCAATGATTGCATATGTGGACGTACAGGAGATTTACAGGAGATTTAAATGCTCAGTTATTCATTTTGTTGCTTTTTTTTTATTATTTATATTCACTTGCTTTCTTATACTTGCTTATCTTATTTCGGAGGAATTAGCCATTGAAAAATTATATTTTAACTACCAGTATGTTTAAATGAACGAAATGCCTGAACGGAATTCAAAGTCGTCAAGTCAGTCAAATGAATCTACAGTATCACTGCTGCGTATGGGTGAAGTTACACACAACACAACATGTATAAAGAGAGCTTATTTTATCTATAATCAAGTACGTAGCAAACCATTATAGCCCGTGTTTTACAACTATTTGAGCGAATGCAGACAGAGTGACGAATCATTCATAAACGGACATCACTACTCCTCGTGCGGTTTTGCTTCTCTGCATTGGTTATTGGTTATGACACAAATTACTCTTTTCATCACATACCGGCACAGCAAAAACTGCCCATTGCAACCAGTTTCAGAAAATTGTTTGGTGCGATACGATTCCAAATTTAGGGGGGCCAGAGGGGGGGCCAAGCTTGTTGACACAGAACCAGAACCGCCCCTGGTTGCTTGTTTAGTTCCTTTTTTATTTTTATGTGATATTGCAGATGTTTATTTTTCATGTTATATCAAATGTACAGTTTCATTTCTTGCATCTTGAAATTAATATGTCTATGTTCATCACTCTG
This sequence comes from Coreius guichenoti, assembly GCA_039654105.1. Classification (NCBI taxonomy): domain Eukaryota; kingdom Metazoa; phylum Chordata; class Actinopteri; order Cypriniformes; family Gobionidae; genus Coreius; species Coreius guichenoti. The sequence goes on along the minus strand of CM077185.1, from coordinate 11,558,255 downwards.
TGTTGTTTGTTTACTTTTTCAGTTTAAAAGATAACTGAGCATTTAAATCTCCTGTAAAAGCTTTACGAGGCATAAATAGTCGTTACTTTAGATGAGCTCACAAAAATAGTTAACTGACAACTACTAAATGTTTTATAACTACCTGAATTAATCATGAATTACAGTAGGAATGTGTTAAAGCATATATTAACACGCTGAGTAACTATTACTATATGTCTAAATAGTATAAATGTACATTTAAATAGTTTATTGATCATTAATAAAGTATGAAAATACAATTATTAAACACATTATAGATATGCTTATAAATCAAGAACAAAGCATTTATAGCTGTATTTATAAACTGCTTACTAATGTCTATTAATACTTTATAAATGATGAATTAACTATTTACTAATGCTTAACTAATTATTCATAGCGTGCAGTTATTATAAAGTGTTACCGAAGAGAGGATCAGCCAAAATGTCTCACTCTTTCTGTATTTATTGTTTTGTGATTCATTTCAGTTACGGCATTATTGTAGAACAGAGGTTCTTTATAAAAACCATAAAAGTGTCAAACACAAAGCGGTTTTACGGGTTATTGGACACAGAGGCAGATTTGAGTTTGCTCTCTAGAGTGAGTATGTGTGTGTGAGAGAGAAAAAAAATAAGCCGTAGCAAGGTTCTCTGTTCCATTGTTGTGCCTCTGGAAACTCTCCATGACTATGACATGAGCTCTACTCACTCCTGAGATCCTGCAGTGCCGAACGGACCATGCCTCTTCCTGCAGGATTACACAGTGCACATCTAGTTTAGTGTGGCACACTTTTATGTACTGTCTGTGTCAAAAAGAGATTAGCTGACAAAATCAGTCTGTGACACAATGCCCCCGAGACAGGGATGATGTCCTCCAGTCTAGACTGTCTGTCTTTAACTCTGCTATGAACTTTCCAGTAACACACACATACAAACACACAGTGAAAAAAGAGATAGGACGTTGCTGACATCACATATTTTCAGTTTTTAATCTAGTTTTAATCACCCTCATGTCGTTTCAAACCTGTATGTGTCTTGTCTGAGGAGGATGGATGGATGGATGAAGGGATAAAAATAGTGATATGAAGTCTAGATCTGGATGCACCAGATTTGACGTGTCATGACAATTGACATTTTGGCGTTTGACAGGATTGCGTAAATGGAGAGGCTGCCATGCCACGGGTGTTTTGGAGAAATGTCCAAAGTCCACCTGGAGGATAGCCATCTGAGCATTTCCCCTCAGTCCATGTGGCTTACATCGCAATGTGAAGAGTCCATTAGCAGAGCTCACAGCAAACTGACAGAGTCAATATTAGCATAGAACACACACAGACACACAAGGACGGACAGCCGCACATGAGGCGGCCCAGTGTGTTTTATTGATGAAGTGTAAACAGAGAGACTGTAAATGTTAATTCAGTGCAGTTTTCATTAGTCGTTCATTCTGTAATTATGCCAGTGAGTCTGGCCAGCAACCAAAAGCTTTTGATTAACGATAATGTTTAAATGAACTAATAGCATTCTAACAAAAAAGGAAAGTTGTTGTCTTTTTGTGGTAAAGTCAAGATTGTTTAAAAGGAATATTCCTGGTTCAATACAAGTTAAAGTGGCATGAAACAGAAATTGTGATCATCTTTTCTTCTCTATTTTTCAAGAAAAGTCCATAAAAAGAGGGTCCAATGCTGTGTTATTATGAAGGATTTTTTTTCGTATTGATATTTCATTGGTGTTTTATCCATATTTTGAATTACACATTGCATTGTATTGTGTTTTAGGGTGAAAGGAAATGGGGCTGACCTATAAACGTTAAAATAGTTAATTATTTCAATAGTATTTCACAAGACAGAATATGCATGATCCATGATTACAGCATAAAATGATAGTTTGTTATCATGGCAACATAATAAATTCCTAAAGCGACTGTACAATTGAACTTTTAACACAACACTCATATGAGATCCCACCAATTAGCACATGACAACAATCCAATCAATTCCTGATGGACAAAATCAAGTCTCGCCTAACAGTTTTTCTTGTTCAAGAAGCCGAACCTATCCATCCATCCACAACTCAGTTGTCCATCCATCCATCCATCTGCAACTCATCCATCCATCTATCCATCTGCAACTCACAGTTGTCCGTCCATCCATCCATCCATCCATCCGCAACTCAGTTGTCCATCCATCCATCCACCCGCAACTCAGTCGTCCATCCATACATCCATACATCCATCCACCTATCCGCAACTCAGTCATCCATCCATCCATCCGCAACTCAGTTGTCCGTCCATTCATCCATCCATCCATCCATCCGCAACTCAGCTGTCTGTCTGTCCATCCATCCATCCATCCATCCATCCAACCAACCAACCACAACTCAGTCATCATTGATCTATCCGCAACTGTCATCCATACATCCGCAACTCAGTCATCCATCCATCCATCCATCTATCTGCAGCTCAGTCATCCATCCATTCATCCATCCATCCTCAACTGTCATCCATCCATCCATCCGCAACTTAGTTGTTGTCCATCCATTTATCTGCAACTCAGCTATCCGTCTGTCCATCCATCCATCCGCAACTGTTATCTGTCTGTCCATCCATCCATCCATCCATCCGCAACTGTTATCCATCCATCCATCCATCCATCTGCAACTCAGTCATCATCCATCATCCATCTATCTGCAACTCAGTCATCATCCATCATCCATCTATCTGCAACTCAGTCATCATCCATCCATCCATCTGCAACTGTCATCCATCCATCCATTCATCCGCAACTCAGCAGTCTGTCTATCCATCCATCCATCCATCCGCCCATCCGCAACTCAGTCATCCATCCATCCTCAACTCAGTCATCATCCATCCAGCCGCAACTCACAGTTGTCCGTCTGTCCATCCATCCATCCATCCACAACTGTCATCCATCCATCCATTCATCCGCAACTCAGCAGTCCGTCTATCCATCCATCCATCCGCCCATCCGCAACTCAGTCATCCATCCATCCTCAACTCAGTCATCCATCCATCCAACCACAACTCACAGTTGTCCGTCCATCCATCCATCCATCCATCCAACCAACCGCAACTGTCATCCATCCATCCATCTGCAGATCAGTTGTCTGTCCTTTCGTCCATCCATCCATCCATCCGTCCATGGATGGAAAAGCATAGTAATTTGGATGGATGGATGAATGGATGGATTGGTGAGAACAGGAGATTTATATTCTGGCATTGGCAAGACAGCACTGCTTAAAAAAATCCATAATGTTAACTACAACAAGAGTCAATTTTGACAATTTTTGCCCCTCCTTTTCCTGGTTACAAGGACACCAGTCCGTCCATCCATCCATCCATCCATCCGTATTACAGAGGTTGGAGCTTTACATTCTTTTGCTTTCTAGCAGTCATGCTGCAAGAGCCTCGTCATGTGTGAGTGTTTGCGTGTAAGAGCGTTTGTACAGTATGTGTGTCCATAATCTACTCCCCCAAATGCAAGGCCCACAAAGGTTCAGGGCCAAGCCACAGCATCACCACGGTATCTGTGATTTAGCACCAGCCAACGGGGAGGCTCCCTAAGGATTACTTCACTAGAGTTTTAATCACTGTGGTTGCCGTAGCCAAACTGGCAGAGCTCCAGTGAAGAAATAAAAAAATCCTATCAGCTCTAATGACTAGTGTTTGCTGGCAGTTATTTTTTCAGCACTGCACTTTATAGAAGAGAGTTATGGGCCTTTAACACACACACACTGACAATCACTAGGTCACACGAAAATGTGAAAGGAATGTTAAATAAATGATATTATAGAACTTTTGATGATGAAAGACAGAATGATCATAAACACTGCAGCGTTTGGCTTAGTCATGCATTCCACAGACTGAGATGTTCCTAGATCAGTAGAACTGCAGAACCCTATGAGGATGGGAACTTGAAATGGGAAAATCAAGCAGAAATCATACCATATAACTCTATCATACCCTTCTTTATATAATGACAGACCAGGGGCCGCTTGCACCAGTTATGCATAAGTTACCATTAAACTTGAAATGTAACTCTACATATAAACTAAACCTTTATGGAAATCTTCGACCAGGATTGATTAAATTGCATCAGTAATCTCATGTTTAACTTGAAAAATTAGAAAGTGAGAAAGTTGACATTTAAACTCGTTAACTGTCATTATTTGTTTTTTGCACCTTGTTAATGTCAAATACGTTTTCTGAATGCCATTTACATATAAAATCCTGGATGAGAAATGCTATTTGAAGCCTTTTTTTAAAAAAAGCTGATACATGTAACTGCATATTAATTGCATTAGTATAAAATCAGTTAAAATATCAGTTTTCCTAGTTACTTGCCAGATAAATTTGTGATTATTTACTATTATTTTTTATCTACAAGTGCAGATCAAGTTAGTTTGTAAAATCTCTTAGTTTGTAAAAATGCTGAAGATGATTTTTCATGTTAGGCATTTTATTACGTCTTTGAAATGTAAAATGCCAATTTCTACATCTACATAATCAGCATATGTGACAAATATAGTGAGATATATGCTGTGACTATGCAGGCTTGGATAGTTGTCCAGGTTGTTTGTTTTAGTCCGAGTCCATCACTGGATATTCCCACTAAAGCCCTGTTGGGAAACTACAGTAATGAACATCCTTTCTGCTTATAGCTTTATTACACATTTTTTAAGTATTTAAATTTAATATGTTTAACAATAAATACTCTCTCACCACTGAACAGTCTTTGGTCTGCTGTGGTATGTAATCCACTCTGTTCATTCCACAAGATTTTTATGCTCCTGGAAATCTGTCTTTGCTGTATTTTACGAGATGTCCATGTTTGACTTTTTTTTCCCTAACTAATGACCTTTTGATTTGAGGAAAAGTTATGATGTTTACAAGAAAAAATCATCCAAACCCTTGAGGGCCATAAACATGAAGAGTGAGGAGAGGCTTTTAATGTGGTTTACCTAGTGTTTGCATCAGACCCTCATGTGTGTTTAAAGGAGATCAGACCCAGAGACTTTGAGCTAGGGTGGGTGGAGTGCTGAAACACCATAGAGATGTCGAAAGATGAAGTCTGTCATTCATTCATTCATTCATTCGTTCATTCATTCATTCACTGTTCAGTTAATTATTTTGTGTTCATTTAATTATTTATTTTTCTGTTAATTCGTTCTTTAATTAATTAATAAATAAATTCATTCATTAATTCATTCATTCATACATTTTGTTGTTCGTTCTTTCATTCATTCATTCACTCATTCCGTTATTCATTCATTCACTCATTCATTCACTGTTCAGTTAATTATTTTGTGTTCATTATTTAATTATTTATTTTTCTGTTCATTCGTTCTTTAATTAATTAATAAATAAATTCATTCATTCATACATTTTGTTGTTCATTCATTCATTCATTCATTCATTCACTGTTCAGTTAATTATTTTGTGTTCATTTAATTATTTATTTTTCTGTTCATTCGTTCTTTAATTCATTAATTAATTCATTTTGTTGTTCATTCATTCATTCATTCATTCCGCTGTTCATTCATTCATTCATTCATTCATTCATTCCGCTGTTCATTCATTTATTCATTCATTCCGCTGTTCATTCATTCATTCATTCATTCATTCATTCCGCTGTTCATTCATTCATTCATTCATTCATTCATTCATTCATTCATTCATTCATTCATTCTGCTGTTCATTCATTCATTAATTTACTGTTCAGTTAATTATTTTGAGTTCATTTATTTATTTTTTCATTCATTCATTCAATTATTTTGTGTTAATTTAATTATCTATTTTTATGTTCACTTAATTATCTATTTTTCTATTCATTCATTTTGCTGTTCATTTAATTATTTATTTTTCTGTTCATTCGTTCTTTAATTCATTCATTCATTCATTCATTCATTCATTTATTCATTTACTGTTCAGTTAATTATTTTGAGTTCTTTTAATTATTTATTTTTTCATTCAGTTATTTTGTTCATTTAATTATCTTTTTTTTCTATTCATTCATTCATTCATTCATTCATTCATTCATTCATTCATTCATTCATTCATTCATTCATTCATTTAATTATTTTGTGTTCATTTAATTATCTATTTTTCATTCATTCATTCATTCATTCATTCATTCATTTTGCTGTTCATTTAATTATTTATTTTGTTAAAACGCAACAGTTTTGTTTTTGCCCCCATTTTTCATGAGCTGAACTCAAAGATCTAAGACTTTTTCTATGTACACAAAAGGCCTATTTCTCTCAAATATTGTTCACAAATCTGTCAGTGAGCACTTCTCCTTTGCCGAGATAATCCATCCACCTCACAGGTGCGGCATATCAAGATGCTGATTAGACAGCATGATTATTGCACAGTTGTGCCTTAGGCTGGCCACAATAAAAGGCCACTCTAAAATGTGCAGTTTTACTGTATTGGAGGGGTCCGGGCCGGGGGGTCCCGGGGGTCCAAAAAAAAAGTCAATATCTGGTGCGACCACCATTTGCCTCACGCAGTGCAACACATCTCCTTCGCATAGAGTTGATCAGGTTGTTGATTGTGGCCTGTGGAATGTTGGTCCACTCCTCTTCAATGGCTGTGCGAAATTGCTGGATATTGGCAGGAACTGGAACACGCTGTTGTATACGCCGATCCAGAGCATCCCAAATATGCTCAATTGGTGACATGTCTGGTGAGTATGCTGGCCATGCAAGATCTGGGATGTTTTCAGCTTCCAGGAATTGTGTACATTTCCTTGTAACATGGGGCCGTGCATTATCATGCTGCAACATGAGGTGATGGTAGTGGATGAATGGCACAACAATGGGCCTCAGGATCTCGTCATGGTATCTCTGTGCATTCAAAATGCCATCAATAAAAGGCACCTGTGTTCGTTGTCCATAACATACGCCTGCCCATACCATAACCCCACCGCCACCATGGGCCACTCGATCCACAACATTGACATCAGCAAACCGCTCACCCACACGACGCCATACACGCTGTCTGCCATCTGCCCTGGACAGTGAAAACCGGGATTCATCCGTGAAGAGAACACCTCTCCAAAGTGCCAGACGCCATCGAATGTGAGCATTTGCCCACTCAAGTCGGTTACGACGATGAACTGCAGTCAGGTCGAGACCCCGATGAGGATGACGAGCATGCAGATGAGCTTCCCTGAGACGATTTCTGACAGTTTGTGCAGAAATTCTTTGGTTATGCAAAACGATTGTTGCAGCATGATAATGCACGGCCCCATGTTGCAAGGATCTGTACACAATTCCTGGAATTCCAATAGCCAAGATTATTTCGATTCAATCCAGTATGAATAAAAGTTTTAGCCTATTTTTCATGCTGGTAAAAAAAGTGGACCAACGTTTTTTAATCTATGCCTTTTAGACCTCTAAGCGTATAGCATGACCCAGTGATGTGATTTATGCACAATTTGTACAAAGTAGATTGTTCACTTGATGTATAGTTTTATATAGTTTACACAATGTTGCACAGATGTTGACAGATGTCTCTTTCTCTCTCTCTCTCTCTCTCTCTCTCTCTCTCTCTCTCTCTCTCTCTCTCTCTCTCTCTCTCTTCCTCTTCTTCGTTGTTAACATGATGGGCTGCGTGTCTATTAATTCTTCTTGCATGAACTCATAATGCGTAATGTTTATTGCTTACGTTACATTAAAAAAATAAATAAATGGTTTTTGTCTACTTCGAGTGGGAAATTTATTGCGGGTGCGGGTTGGGTCGCGGTTTTCACGTCAAGCGGGTCGGGTCGGGTACGGAATTAAATTAGTGTTTCTGTCAGATATCGTGTCGGGTGTGCTGTTAATAAAGCGGGTGTGGGACGGGTGCGGGTTTATCAAACAGGACCCGTGCAGGACTCTGCTCTGGATCAGTGTATACGACAGCGTGTTCCAGTTCCTGCCAATATCCAGCAACTTCGCACAGCCATTGAAGAGGAGTGGACCAACATTCCACAGGCCACAATCAACAACCTGATCAACTCTATGCGAAGGAGATGTGTTGCACTGCGTGAGGCAAATGGTGGTCGCACCAGATATTGACTTTTTTTTTGGACCCCCCGGGACCCCCCCGGCCCGGACCCCCCCAATACAGTAAAACTGCACATTTTAGAGTGGCCTTTTATTGTGGCCAGCCTAAGGCACACCTGTGCAATAATCATGCTGTCTAATCAGCATCTTGATATGCCGCACCTGTGAGGTGAATGGATTATCTCGGCAAAGGAGAAGTGCTCACTAACACAGATTTAGACAGATTTGTGAACAATATTTGAGAGAAATAGGCCTTTTGTGTACATAGAAAAAGTCTTAGATCTTTGAGTTCAGCTCATGAAAAATGGGGGGAAAAAACAAAAGTGTTGCGTTTATAATTTTGTTCAGTGTATAAGTAACTTTGCAACTACATGTCAACTAACTCTCATTAATTTGCAACTGCATGTCAAGTAACTCTCATTAGAGTATTAGTAGACTGTTATGGTTAGTAGAATAAGTTGACATGTACTTGCAATGTTACTTATAGTCAGAAAAATGTCTGTTTTAGGAGCATCAAAATAAAATGTTAGCAGATATTCAGTAGATGGTTTTCTAATACTCTAATGAGAGTTACTTGACATGTAGTTGCAAAGTCACTTAGTAGAATGTCTAAAGTGGATCATCAAAATAGTGTTACTATTATATTTAACGTTAGTTGAAAAAATTAAGTGCCCATTTAGTTGAAGCTAAGTAAACATGTTACGTAGTTGTGTACAAGTGTGATGGATGAAACCCAGTGACAGACTTCCATCTGTTACATATTTTTTATTGACACAAAGAGTGAATAATAGAGAGATCTAGACAATACAAACCATGAATTAGAGACAGCAGTAAAACTGTTGTTCAATACATTCCATTGCATTGAGGGAAATTATGGCACAACTAAGTTTTTTTTTTTTTTTTTTTCTTTTTTAATATTTAATTTTACAACTGCAAAGACTTAGACAAAAATAATGTAACTAGGTTACGCTCAAATGACTTTCAGCTGTTCGAAACAAAAGGATTTTATTATTTCAGTGCAATGGCTGCTTTGTTCTATTGATGGTTTATATTTTTGATGGTCAGATGTACATTTTTTTTTTTTAGTAAACTTCCCACTATAATATACATGTTTAGGGCTAGAGCTACAGAAGGTCAAGAAACATATGTAACATGCAAGCTCCACAATTTTAGACTTTTACTGCAACGGTACTAATTTTACAATAGGTTTTACCGACCATCTGGGTCACATTTTTATATTTCTCTTTTCTTGTAGCTGTGTATTTAAAGTAATTATGCTAATTGACACTCACATTTGTGTTTACTATGTTAATAAGTATGATTAAGATGTGACATGCAGAAAGTTGAATGAGTGTTGAGTGTGAAACTGACCTGCCAAACACCAGCATTTGTGCTATAAATACGGTGGCCGAGAAGTGCAAAACAAATCACAATTCCGAAAACAAAATAACAAATTATAAACGCAATGGCAAGTCCAAAAAACAAATTAACAAGTTAGGAAACACAATAACAATTCCGGAAACAAAATAACAAATCAGAAAACACAATGACAAATCTGAAAACAAAATAGCAAGTCAGAAAACACAACGACAAGTCGGACAAAACGGAAAAAGGTAGGTATATGTGGCGAATGGAACACTGACCGCTGATTGGACGAGACATCTGTCAATCAAGACATGCAGAACGTACAGCAGGCATCGGCAGGAGAAAGTTGATTCGCGTGTGCATGTGTATATATTAGAGCCGTCTCTTTTTTACAGGCTACTTTAGTGCGATTAATTATGGAGAAAGAAAAACGTTTCATATTAAATATGCCTACCACTGTCTGGTTGAGTCAGACAAAATTACAAAACCCGAATGATAAGTGAGAGAGTGGCGTGTAGAGTAAGAACAACTTAGCTTTTAACGCGAGCAACCTGAGTTCGAGTCTCCCTTTTCCCGATCCCTTTCTTTTCCCTATACCCATCGCTTATCAGCTTGGAGAGGCATTTAATTTTAAGTAAAAATAAAGTGTCTAACAGGTAGCCTACTTAATAGACCTACAATATGATAATCTATTTGTACTAAATGGCGTCTTGCACATCTAGAATAGCCTCTGCCAACTTTAAATCAAGAAAAGTTTCCATTGGCAAGGAAATGGAATTTACACAATGCATTTACACTGCGTGCTATAAGAGTAATGTTTTGTTTTGTTTTACTGTATTGATATAGCCTATGAAATTGTTTTAAATGAAATTATAGGCTATGCACGTTTTTTTTTGTTTTTCGGAATCACATGTACACACATTTGAGAAACGATCTTAGATCAAACGTAGGGCAGTTTCTACGCAACATTATATAAATGAGGCCCCTGGAATGCATTATAACTGCTTTCTAATAGTGTTTTTGTTTGTTTTTTGCAAAGTGAGTGACATAATAATTTTAGCTCGCAGCTTTGCAGATCATTAAAAAAACAATTATTATCGTAGACGATACATCTCTAATATTTACACATGCACACGCGAATCAACTTTCTCCTGCCGCAGCCTGCTGTACGTTCTGCATGTCTTGATTGACAGATGTCTCGTCCAATCAGCGGTCAGTATTCCATTCGCCACATATACCTACCTTTTCCGTTTTTTCCGACTTGTCGTTGTGTTTTCTGACTTGTTATTTTGTTTTCAGATTTGTCATTGTGTTTTCTGATTTGTTATTTTGTTTTCGGAATTGTTATTGTGTTTTCTTACTTGTTAATTTGTTTTTAGACTTTCCATTGCGTTTATAATTTGTTTTGTTTTTGAATTTGTTATTTTGTTTTCATAATTGTGATTTTTGTTTTGCACTTCTCGGCCACCGTATATAAATGATGAAATCTAGTGTATATCTGGAGGCTCTGAAGCATATGTTGTAGTTTAAGTGATATTGCTCCCAACTGTACCGTACACCGGCCTACCATTACAGCAGTAGAGCGACAGACCATGATGGATGGGAGGAATTATCTACACCATTACCTTATGCAATCCACTCCATTTGCCCCACTGGGTCCATCATGTACAATTTTGCAATTGTGCTCCAGACGTGCTGTCTCATGAAACTACCCATCATGCATAGGGAATTCAAGCTTCATGTCCACACATTTCTTTCTCTCTTTGCTTGCTCGCACTCTTAATCACACCATCCTTATTCCATTAGATACTTGCTGTTTACAAAAAGACGTCCCCACCAAATGTGTGGGAAAGTGGAAAAATGAAAATTGCGCATCTGTTATTAAATGTGTTCACTTAACAGAATAAGGGGTCGTTTACACAACATCGTTTTCAACTAAAAACTGAAAATGTATGCGTTTTGGCCATTAATTTGCATGATAATGGCGCTCTGGCAGCCTGAAAATGCAAGTGTTTAAAAAATGGGATTTCAAAGTGCAAGTTTTTGATAACGATACCGTTAATGTCTCTGTGTAAGCTACAAAAATGTGAATTTGTGAAAACGCTGACATCATACAAATGCGTATTACTTGTTCAGCCTATAGGTCCGTAGTGTTTCTTTACAAAAGTGGCATTGCCAACTACTGGCCTGGCAGCATAATACAGCGCTTTTAGTAATTTCGCGGAACGTTAAAAGCAAAGGGGTAAAAAAAATCAGTTTTTTAGTACATCATTGTCGTACATACCCAAAGAAAAGCCATTTGGTTGAGTGTATCTCTGATTGAGTGGATCTCTGAATTTTCCTCTTATGGAAGATTGTTTCTGCCTCATAATAAAAAAATAAGAGGTATATCCAACGCTATCTCATGGCCAATTCGTGCGTATTATACAAGGTGGCTAATTCGTACGAATTTATACGACCTCACTTGTGCAAATTTGTACAATTTGTCTAAACCCTAGTGACGGGTAGGTTTAGGGGCGGGGTTAGGGGTAGGTCATTTGTACGAATTCATACGAATTGGGCAACTCGTAAAATATGTACGATTTAGCAAAAATCATACAAATTCATACGAGTGAGGTCATACAAATTTTTACGAATTAGCCACCTCTTAAAATACGTACGAATTGCCATTAGATTGGGCTGGTATATCTCACAATTTTGGAAAAAGAAACAATTGCGAGTTATAAACTTGCAAATGAGAGAAATAAAGTCAAATAAAGAGTTTATAACTTGCAATTCTGCCTTCTTTCCTCAGAATTGCAAGTTTTTATTTCGCAATTCGGACTTTATAACTTGCAATAGTGAGTTTATAACACAGTTGCGAGAAATAAATTCAGAATTGCGAGATATAAACTGGCAATTGCAAGGGGAAAAAATCAGAATTGCAAGATAAAGTCAAATAAAGAGTTTATAACTTGCAATTCTGCCTTTTTTCCCTCAGAATTGCAAGTTTATATTTCGCAACTCGGACTTTATAACTTGCAATAGCAAGTTTAAAACACAGTTGTGAGAAATAAATTCAGAATTGCGAGATTTAAACTGGCAATTGCGAGAAAAAGTCAGAATTGTGAGTTTTCATCTCGCAATTCTATATCTTGCAATTATATATATATTTTTTTATTCTGTGGCGGTAGCAAGCTTCCATAGTTTCTTCAAAATCACAGTAATATTGATCCCAAACATATGTGAAAAATAGATTTTACTGTTAATATGAAGGTTTTTGAGTTTGTTGGGGGACAAAAGGAAGGGGAAAAGAAATTAAAACTAATTTAGCTTGATTAGATTGTAATATGTTGATTAGCATGTCGTGTTTATGTATATAATTGTAGAATTATAATATACACATGGTTGTGTGTTAATTTTGAATGTAGATTAACGTGTTTAGGTAAAAACAGTAATGATCTTTACAATCTTGTGTGTAAGAGCCAACTAGAATTTTATGTTTCATGATTATTATTTTTGGTCTCAATCTATAGATCCATATTTCTGGGCATACAGCTGTGGAGGTTGTTTAATCCACACTCAAGATCGGCCAAATAAACTGTAAACAGTGGTCCAATTATTCACTAAGCCAGTTGGAGAGAAACAGTGATTAGGCGAAACGTTCCCCATGTGTACGCTTACTTCTTTTTATGGGAACTGCGCTGCCTTTGATTACAGCAAACACATCCACAGATAGTGGAAACTCATTTCCCCGTGTAAAGTGATTTTCACTCAGTTAACCCATGCTGCAGTCAGAGAGTCAGTGCTTGACTTGTGTTGTGATTTTGTGGTGGGCATTTTTACTTGTTCATTACTGGGCATTCAACCTCAAGGTTTCACGTAATGATTTTTCCCTGTAGCATTCAGATGGTGATTGTGCAGCATAACAGTATGTGATGATGGGTTTTTTCTGTAATAGTGTTCAGAAGGTCTGATTGAATCCTATGTTGATTGGACAACAACAGTAAGTATACACTACCATTAAGGGGTGAACAGTATTTATTTGAAATAGAAATCTTTTGTAACTTTATAAATGTCTTTACTGTCACTTTTGATCAATTCAATGCAGCCTTTCTGAAATATGAAATATTACTGACCCCAAACTTTTGAATGGTAGATATTGCTTCAATGCACCATATTTCAAAGATGCGCTCAAATGCATGTGCTCTGTATAATATTAAAAATATGTTGACAGCTTACAGTAGTTTTTATTTTAAAAAAGCATAGAAAAATAGTAAACAAAAAAATAAAACTTTAAAGTATTAACAATTATAAAATAAAAAATAAATGAAAATAAATGAAAATAAAAATTGAATTCAGTTATTCAGAATTCAGCTCAGATGTGATAATTTAATAGAAATTAAATATAAATATTTTCCAGATAATATTTTACACATTTTTTTTTCACAGTATAAATTGTTTTTTTATACATGAAATGTACAGTAGCTGTGTCTATATTTTAGGAAGGTCTCCATGGCATCAACATGTTTTAACATTTCAGAAAATTTCAGATTTGATCATGTGTTTGAATGATACAAAACACAGAAGTGCTTCAAATGCAATATAGTAGTACACTAGAATCTTACAATTACACTGTTATAAAGATATTTTGATTCCCTTTTTTCTCCATGCAGGACTTGAACCACATAGGATTAGTGAATGATGAAACCCTAAAAAGTTCAGTCTTGGGTAAAATAATGGAACCCTTTGAAACGAGCTAAATACGACACCAAAGTGACATTTTGGTGGTGAAGGCTAAAAGCCGCTTTGGTCCTTGAACTGTAAATCCCATATCCAGGTTCAAAATATATTATTTAATGCAAAATGCATGTTCCACTAACCTAGAAGATGACCAAATGGTAGAAATCCAATTCTTCAGCACATTTAGATTCTTTATGCTCTCCCCAAAAGGGCCTCTCTCTCTCCTCTCTGTGCATACTTAGGGGTATTTCAGATGCTTTTAAAATAAAAACATGAGTATGGACCTGCCCCGAAGGCACCAGCATGCCAGCAGGCTCCATGACACCCCTGTTTCTCATTTTGGATAAATACAGCCATTCTGGACACCGACATATGGTTCACGTTTGAGAAGCACATGTTTCAAGACTTGTTGAAGCAAATGCCCCACCGGAGATATCCAAAACAATAGTTTTTCAGATGGGCCTGTGTTTTTTGAATGTGCTGATGAGCAAATGATGTGTCCTGTTTTGGGAATACTCATCTTGTGATTCAAATCAGGGAGATTTTTTGAGGGCTTTTAAGAAGATTTTGAAGCTTTGGTGCTCTGGAATTTTTGTTTTCGAGATGGGAAGTTCTTGTCAGAGCCTCAGTTGTTGTTGTTTGTTTTTCTCAAATCATGGAAAATCCTCAGAAAACCATGCAGAATTTTTTTTTTTTTTTGGCAGGTGCAGAGTTAACTATGGTAGGCATTAGTTGGGCTTCTGTTCTAGATCCACATTTTACATCTGACCCTTTCAAATAATGCCAGACAATGTTTGTAGTCTAAAGATCAAGAAAATGGCTTTGATGCTTCAGATGGTTTAGATTTGGGCTTCATGAGGATTGATTTCAGTTTTGGTTTTTGTCTCGACTGATGGATACAGTAGATCCTGAAAAGATGGCGTATTGAGTATAATGCTCTCCGAAGATAAATACGTTTAATACTTGATGTAAAGAAGCCTTGTTTTAAGACTGCATTTCTGTATCAGTAACAATGTGTCTCTTAATCCAGACATTTTACTATCTCTATAATGTCTGGTGCATAGTTGATTTTTCTGGTCAAGAAGTGTCCGCTTCTTTTAACTGAATCACCCATCCATTCAATCCATCCCATCCCATCCAATCAATCCATCCAATCCATCCATCCATCCATCCATCCAATCAATCCATCCATCCATCCAATCCATCCCATCCAATCCCATCCATCCATCCCATCCATCCAATCCATCCCTTGCTGATTCTTTGAGCAATCTTTTGCCATACGCGAGAGACTGGCCATGATTTTTCTTGGTTATTTATTTATTGAATTTTCTTGGTTTTTTATTTTATTTTTATTGTATTACAGGTAGGTCGCCAGGTGTTTCCCCAACCCTCCCCACTGCATGGCTTGGGGCTCACACACACACATCCACACCTACAGACAATTTAGTGTCTCCAATTCACCTATATTGCATGTTTTTGTATTGTGGGGTGAAACCCACGCATACACAGGGATAACATGCAAACTCCACACAGAAAGTCTCCTAGACTTAAACCGGGGACCTCCTTGCTGTGAGGCGACAGTGAGCTGCTGTGCCGCCTGCTTGATTTATAGGGGAGTGTAAATGAAATGAATGTTACCACAACAATACATTATACCATTCGAAAGTTTAAGGTCGGCAAGATTTTTTAATACTTTGCCCAAATTCACGCTATGGGTTGTGCCAATGGGGGGAGAGGCAGAAGAAAATATTTAAAATCAAAAAAGTCTCACTTCAGTCTACTGTAAAGATCTAATTCAACCTTGCAACACCAACAAAAGAAGATGGTCTTCAAACTGGAGCTGTTTCCATATACTCGCACAATCCCTGCCACACTCCCTTCTCATAATTCACAATGCAAGTTAAGAGTAGCTGGACCACAACATGCGCCTGAAGGCTGTTCTGGCCCCTCAGACTCCAGGGGTGCAAAGAAATTGGATGACCAACGAGGAGGTCTTTTCTTGTTAGTGAGATTTATTGTTTTTTTCCGCTGAGTAAATGAATCAACAAACATGGCATCTCCCCCTGTGAGCAGTGGACTAAGATGAACCCTGTAGAGTGTTGGTTTAAATTTTGTTCGCTGCTTGGATTTCTGGGTCACCAGCTCAGAAGGATATTGGAACTTTCATTTGTCTTTCAGTTTTACTAAAGTGGTTCAGGCCTTCATGCATCCTTCTAAATCTGAATGCTGATAACTTAAAAGTATAGTGTCTAAAAGTTATCAATTTAATTTGAACAAGAAACAAAACCTCCAAATTTGAAAGAAAGTTAAACAGGTTTGGAATGGTTTGAAAATGGTGAGGAAATGTATTGTAAAGTTGGAAGTGTGAAGTTCATCTATATCAGGACAAATAATTGTATTATTATCAGGGGCGTTTCCTCCAAGGAACGTGGGGGAAAAAAGCATCTCTCATGCCTCCCCTGAGCCCACTGAGTTTTAACAGATCCCCTAAATCGTGTTGTGTGTTTAGTCGGTATAAATGAGAAGAAATGAGGAAAGTCATGTGAGAGGAGGCATTACCATCATCTCTCTATGAGTGCTTCTCAAACGGAAGGCTGCATCCTAGTGAGGCTGCATATCTCGGCTGCGAAGTCATCAAGCGCCGCTGAAGGCCATCTCAATTTAAAGGATCCTTGAAAGGCAGCCTTCGTTTCGCGTTCTTTATTCTACTCATTTTGAAGGATGCATCAAGTCTATCCTTCTTGTCCTCCAATTACCCACAATCCTTTGCACACATTTCAATTCACGAAAAAGAAAAGTCGGCACTGAGCTTGTCTCAGTTCATTATGAAATGTAACAAAAATAATGTTTTCGGAGATGAATGCATACATTTTATCTTTTGTTTTGTTGTAAATTAATCACTTAACACTTAACTGCCACTGGGAGACTACAGACGCTTGTCATTCACTGTATTGCATTGATAGAAAGGCAGTTAATATAAAGATTATTAGGAAACACTTTAGTTTAGGTTGCTATTAACTAGTTGCTTATTAGCATGCATATTACTAGGATATTGGCTGTTTATTAGTACTTATAAAGCACATATTCTACATGACCATATTCCACATACCTTAATCCCAATACCTAAACTTACTACGTACTATTAATTGGGAGTTTATTGAGGCAAAAGTCGTAGTTAATAGTGAGAATTGGACCCTCATCTAAAGTGTGACAGATTATTAATACAAAGGTTTTCGTGCGCGCTCCGCATTCGCAAATCTGTCTAAATGAATAAATATGGTGTTAATGGGAAGACTAATTAAAAAGTAAACAGCTCAGTAAACCCACCGCTTTGTCAATAACACCGCTTTCAAAATCAAACCAAACCTGGAATCAATTGAAAACACAGTCAGTGAGGGTTTTTAGTGAGCAATCAGCTTGGTGAAATTAAAGGTATCTCTGTGTCTGTGACCATCATGACACCTGCAGTGTTTACCAGATTTGAAGACTGATGATCGAAAAATAAGTTGACTATTAAAAAGAACAGCTGAACATTATTCACAAATAAAATGAACAAATAATTACATTGCTAGTGTAAAACTACTAAATAGAACTGTATTGCTTGTTGTTTTTACTTGATAGTGTAAGTAATGTTTATTTATTTAACCTGAAAAATGTCAACATAGAACATGAATTTACATTTTTTTTAAAGTCTTTTAGGTCTTTGCCTCCTCATTTCAGAACGCCACTGATTATTTTGTCTTTGTTTCTTTGTTTGTGTGAGAGAAACTGTATTTCTTCCTGCTTTCCTTCCTGCATAAGGCAGTTTGATCATACTTCGTAATACAAGAGGCCCACTTTCCACATGCCAGCCAGAGAACGATCGATTTCACGAGGCCCCTGTAGCTTCAACACGCTCACACACATGAGGTCAGCGTAATCAGCCCACCCTCGCTGTCTCCGTTAACTCTTCTCTGCCTTCCTGTCAGTGGACTAGACTCAGTGGCTCTGATATGATAGATGGCTCCCCGCTGACTATGAAAAACTTTCTCTCTCTGACAGGTGCAAACTAATATTATTCCTCCTTGCCCTCTAACTGATACCTGTGCCACATGTGGGCGGCTTCGGTGTCTTGTAACGTTGGCTCTTTTAGCTCAGGTCTCCTCCTGCATTAAAGGTCCCTACTGTAAACCTGCTAAAGACAGCCAGAGGGAAGATGGTAATGCGAAAGTGTGTTAATAGTTGCAGAGATAGAGGAAGCGGCAATAGGACACTGGCTGCAGGCTCAGCACAGAAGATTGTTTATACTAGAGGACATCAAAGCTATCAGATAGATTCCTTCCTAACTGACTTCCTTCCTTCCAAACTGACATCCAAACTTCCAAACTGACTTCCAAACTTCCAAACTTCTAAACTTACTTCCTTCCAAACATCCTTCCTTCCTTTCAAACTTCCTTCTAAACGTCCTTCCTTCCAAACTGACTTCCTTCTAAATGTCCTTCCTTCCAAACTGACTTCCTTCCTTCCAAACTGACTGACTTCCTTCCAAACTTCCTTCTAAACTTCCTTCCTTCCAAACTGACGTCCTTCCTTCCAAACTGACTTCCTTCCTTCCAAACTGACAGACTTCCTTCCAAACTGACTTCCTTCCTTCCAAACTGACTGACTTCCTTCCAAACTGACTTCCTTCCTTCCAAACTGACAGACTTCCTTCCAAACTGACTTCCAAACTTCCAAACTGACTGACTTCCTTCCAAACTGACTGACTTCCTTCCAAACTGACTGACTTCCTTCCAAACTTCCTTCTAAACTTCCTTCTAAACGTCCTTCCTTCCAAACTGACGTCCTTCCAAACTAACTTCCTTCCTTCCAAACTGACTGACTTCCTTCCAAACTGACTGACTTCCTTCCAAACTTCCTTCTAAACTTCCTTCCTTCCAAACATTAAATGGGGATTGGAAAAAAAATTCCAATCTAAAATATTAAACAAAACCTGATGTACTGTGTCAATATGATTCACATTCTTGCAAGATGATTGTTTCTCTCAGACATGGAAAAACTTGTTTGTTTCCGGACTTTGGCAATTCTTGTGGGAATCTTGCTTTATGTTTCAAATTCAAAGTAAATTAAGCAAAACAAATGGTTTGTTGTCTGTCTGGAATAACCGTTCTGCAATCAGTTTGGTAACTCAAATGTCTCCACACCCTGCTAGTTTGGGAAATAAACATCATTGCCCAACCTTTCAAAATGTCTGGCAGATATCCTGATTTTTCATCCCTCAATTCTGATTGAACTCTGCTATTGCTTTTACGTCACAGTGAGGGTGTTTCTGGCGCTTCAGGGTGCTGAAGTGTTAGTCACAGTTGCTGACTATCCAGCCCATATGTCAGACTGGATCAGATTGTGGCATAGGGACATAGTGTTCCCCAGCTGTGGTCATCACTTAGAGAAACTCAAAGGAGACTATCTGCATATCATTTAACGTACAGTAAGAGGACCGCTAATGATTCTCAAAGATACATTAGATGAAAGCAACCAAATTGCTGGCACACATTCATTATTAATTTTTTTTTTGTTTCATCAAACATAATGAAAATGAGACTAAAAATTTGTGTCATGGCGATAATTAAATGATTTTAATGAATAAATCTCAAAATGAAATGACATGTAATAAACCTGTAATAAACATGTATAAAATCAAATGTTTTAAATCATAGTTAGTAATGTTGGAGATTGATCTGCTTGAGCTGTGAGGGCTGAAGCTGAACAGTGAGTGAACACTGTTAAGTGTGATATTTATTCCCCCAAACCAGTTAAAGGTGCAATGTGTAGTATTTATGAGGCTCTATTGACAGAAATGCAATATAATCTACATTTTTCAGTGGTGTATAAAGACCTTACATAATGACCCGTTATGTTTTTATTACCTTAGAATTAGTCATTTCTATCTACATACACTGCTGGTCCCCTTACAGTGAAATCACCATTTTGCGGCGCCATGTTTTTACAGTAGCCCTAAACAGACAAACTGCTCTACAGAGCGCTAGCTACTCTCTGCTGTCTCAGACGACGACATCTTTGTCCTGTGTCGGCCACCGTAGCTTCTTTATGTGCTTCGAAAGGGAGGGGTGAGCGGTGGGCGATTACAATTTGCAACCTCATCATTAGATGCTGCTAAAATTTACACAGTGCACCTTTAAGTTCAAACTCTCCGCCCTGCAGTCGATTTCATTGGTCAGGTCCATCCATTGGATCCATCCATTATATTTCTAAACTCTGAACTGAATCCATGAAATCTGACCTTTTCTTTACAGGTGGCTCTGTGAATGAGTTACCCAATGAAATCAGATGCGGGTTGAGGTTTGCGCTTCATGCCCCTGTTTGACTGAAGTGCTTTGTTAGCAGGATAATTAATTCACTCAAAAGCATTCTAAAAATGTGAGATAATCACATATGTATATACACAACATAAACAGAATATTACAACTTGCATCTGCACAAAATGACACAAAATGCACAAGTAAACTTGAACTGTTACTGTACATCTTAGTCAGATTGTGAATATGCTCTTTGCATAACAACATACTCAAACAGACGCTGAATTTCCACATTGTTTTTGTTCAAATGTTCAAATATTTATTTTAATTTTGTACTTTCTCGTCAAACTTTTTGTCGATTGAAATTAGATTTAGTCAGCATAAAACTGCTTAAAATTATTGAATATAACATGACAAAATATTAATGTAAATTTAAAGGATATTTTCGTCAAAAGACAAAAACTGTTTTGTTTTTGTTTTTTAAATAAAATGTTAAAAAAAATTAACACCAAATGTCAGCTTACCACTAGCTAAATGCAGTGGTGGCTGGTCGGTTTTAAAGGGGTGGTTGATCAGCTTTTTTCGAAGGCTTGATTGTGTTTATGGGGTACGCTGTAACATGGGTTCATGCTTTGTTTAAAAAAAAAAAAACTGCATTATTTTTCACATTTTACACAGCTGTGTCCCCTCTCGTAAAAACGGTCTGTTGAGTTCCTGGTTCCATGAAGCCCCTCCCTTCAGAAATACACAATGGGCTCAGATTGGTTAGCTGGCCCAGTGTGTTGTGATTCGCTAACCGCCTAGTGCACGTTGTCCGGAAACGTCACGCCCCTTACCATTATGGGTAGTTGCATGTGCTCAGGTGTATTGTAATAAACAATTGCGTCAATATTGCTCGTTGTATTATTGCTAGTTGTGTCATACTTTGTAGATACGCTGTTATTTGTAAATGCTACTACTGTTTATGTTAGCTTTTGATATACGGTTTTAGCCTTATTAAAGCTTTAGTACAGCAGAATACATGATTGCCTTGTAGCCTTTTTTTCATATAATCGAAAAAAATTTAATTTTTACAAATGATACTACAGTTCTCGAAGGGATTATCTGATTACAGACTGTGGATCTATAGTGATCGCTACTGACTGCAGAGCACCGTTAGTTTTGTCTTTATAGAATGAGTGTAGCCAAATATCTGTCGCCAGAATGATGAGATCATTATGAAGACTAACCATGGATTTATTACAGTGTCCAACCAAATCAAACACAGAACCATGTTTAGCGTGCCTGCATTTACACTGATCACTTAAACGCCAACAAGCACCAACATTCGAAGTTCGCTAGTG
This sequence comes from Coreius guichenoti, assembly GCA_039654105.1. NCBI lineage: Eukaryota > Metazoa > Chordata > Actinopteri > Cypriniformes > Gobionidae > Coreius > Coreius guichenoti. Next base: position 11,536,445 of record CM077185.1, on the reverse strand, counting down.
GGATTAAAAAGAAGTTTGTAGGTGTTTGTGGGATAAATTTGAATTAGCAATTAGGTAACTGGCTAGTGGAGCCAAACAGCGTTTCCCTTTGTTTACATCCTTGCTACAGCAAAAAAATAACGATAGAAACTATTCATGGAAAACACATCAACAAAGAATAAAACATACTTGCAGGTTGTGGCCCATAAACAACAGTTTCTGCTTTTAAAGTGGGAAGTGCTCCATCTTTGAGGACAAGCTTTTTTGCGAATCCGGCATTGAACTCGCGCTGATTGAGGAAGCTGTCCTCAGTAAAATGTGCAGCACAGAGAGCTATATTTGGATAATAATGTTCAGGAACTGAGTTAAAAATAAGTTCCCTAAGTCCAGCGAATCGGGGTGAAAATGTCAGCGTTTCGACGGCACGGCAACAACACTACTAAATAACTCTTGCACTTCTCAACATGACCTTTGTTGCGTGTTCCCGGGGGCGGGGTTTATGTAAATTTTAGGGTTAGTGATGTCACTAACCCATGAGAAGCTCGTTGTAGTCCCTACCGGCCGTTTGTTGTAGTCCTTAAAAAGCAATTTCTTTAAAAGAAAATATCTCCCTTTTCTTTGAACTTTGAGCGTTGTAACTTTGCAGATGTTTTTTATGCTCAAACAGCAACATTACACACGAACTAAAGTTAAAAAAGTGAAATCATAATCAACCACCCCTTTAAAATAGAAGCGGAACAAAGATATTTTATTTTTTTATTTTTTGCTCAGCTGCTTTAAAATGGCTTTTGGGTCACTTTTAGACAGAAAAATGACACATACAGCGAGACAATATAAATATAATTTCACTCACCTACCACATCACTTGAAATCCATTCTACTGTCTTTTTAAATGCCTGTGTTAAAGCACATTCGGCCAGTTAGTGAAGCTGATGGCTGTGGGATATATCCAACTTTAGATGGATTTTTAATTTGTAGCTGCTGTTCGAATGGTAGCTTGGTAAATTTGTTGGAGATCACATATTCAATAAGTCTACTCTCCTTAATTAAGGTAGTTGGTACATCAGCAGTAGCAGTTCAAACTAATATTACATCATTTATGTCTCTACAATGATTAGTTGAGGCTATAGCCTTCATGTGATGTATTTTTTTTCTCAGCACTCTAACCGCTGAAAGCGAAACACTTGACAGTGATTGGCTACTTCTTACCAACGGAGGCAAAAGTCTCTGGCTATGGATTTGCCTCCTCCTCCCTTTCTCTTCGTCACACTCACTTTAGCAGTTTAATTACATCGACAGATTCGGCACATTCGGAGAAGAACAGCGGTGGTTCTGTCTTCAGCAATATTTTATGGTGTTACAATGGTGAAATTATAAACAAGAAATTGACATGAACTGAAATGAATAACTGGGAATTTTATTCACGTTAAATTGTCCTTCTCCCATTTTCACCTCATAATTTTGGGAGGGCTGTGCCTCCCCCGAAGAGCCGCCACTAGCTAAATGTCTTACTTAGTTTGACATATTGGTCATAGACATGAGATCATTCAGCCATGACATCCACATCCGTGGTGTTACGCTGGGAATTCTAACCATCTACCCTCCAGTTAGTGGTATTGAGGGTTTAACCACAGAGCCACAGAGTGACTGAAGCATCCTGTGAGAAAACCAACTGCTCTGTCACTATCTATAGGTCAATGAAATCTCCCATTCATGGAGGTCTAAGCAGCAGACCCAAACCAAGAACACCTAAATGTGTTTTGATTGAAATTTTGATTGGCTAAGAGCTGGCCAGTTGAGATAATGTTTTGAATCAGACTCGACTGCAGTTTTTTGGGTTGCAAAAATTGTTGTATGAGGTTATTGATGATGAATGGTAGTGTGCAAAGGGTTTCCTGTGCCTGCAGGATGAGGGTGGAGAGTTTAAAGGAGGTTAAGGGCTACTGGGGCAATGTGCATGAACAATAATAGTACAAATAGTACAAATAGTACGTTTGCTATGTGATAGAACGCTCTGTTCAGTGTTGGTTTTTGTAATGAAATACCCAGAGACTGTATTTAAGAACAGGACAATAAACTCACCAAAAACTTCTAATCTGCACTGATTGCATGCAGTCCTATACACAAATCTATGATTGAGACTTATTTTTTGGCAGTATAAAATTGGAAATGATTTCAGATTTAACTTTGTTTATTTTTCTTACTTGCGTGATTATGTCCATGTTTTTTTTTTTTTTTCCTGCCTGAATATGCTCAATTTCACAAGCAGCTACAAAAACAATTGTGTGATAAATATGTACTTAAAATCCATCATGTCTGACAAGTCTCTCTTTTTTTAAAACGGTCTAAGTTAGATGTATAATTTATGTTTCTCATTTCACCACAGACGTTGAGCCATTGTGCAAAGACTTTGCATCATGTGAAAGTAAATTTGGGAATACTGTAAGTAGCATTTATGGGAAGTTTTACTGCTCTAGATCAGTTTGTTGACATCTGTACTCATAGTGTACACACAGTGCTCCCTAATAGTTGATAATGTCGGTTCCTCTCCATGAATCTGTCATTTCATTGGGCCGGGTCCGGGAAACCTTGCATCCTCAATTCATAAGACCCAGCTGTTTACCACGGTGTATACATGGTCTAGTAACATTCGAGAACATCCTGTACAAGACTGCCAGCGGTGATCAGAACATGGAGGTCTCATTTATACACTTCAGCTGCACAAACGACAAAATGGATGTTTCAGTGATAATGGCAGGCTTTTGGACTCCATTAGATTAAGTCATGCCACATGTAAGATCAAACAGTCCAGACTCTCTTCCCTTTCTCAAAGCTTGCATGGTAGCACTAAAGGTGTTTTTCTATATGCAACATTTATATCTTCACTTATAAATATCTTCTTATTTTAAAATATCTTCATTTATATCTTGAACAATTTGTTTCAATTAACCACAGTTCTTTTTAACGTAATACCATAACGTGGTCCCTGACTTCTTGCTGAAGCATGAAGCCATATTGTTGGCACATATTGCTATCATGACTTGTATAATACGTTTTATTAATAAGAGTGCTTATGGTATTTGCATGTATTTGAATATAATTTGCATTTACTACAATTCATTTACATTTGACAATGTTTTTGCAGTTTATCGCATGCTATTTATTAAAATTGTTTTGTTTGCATGTTGATAAAATTGTCATTCAGTTTGCAGTAAATTTTATTTGTAATGTCGGTAACCCTTTATTTTGATGGTCACTTTTGAATATTCTGTTGACTAGTAACTTTGCAACTACATGTCAACTAACTCTCATTAGAGTATTAGTAGACTGTCAGCTTAATATCTGCTAACTCTTTATGTTGGTCCTCCAACAGACATTCTACTGACTATAAGTAACTTTGCAACTACATGTCAACTTATTCTAACCCTAACCCTACCAGTCTACTAATACTCTACTAACACTCAAATGACTCTAAACACTCTAAAAAAACCTTAATCTTAAAGCACTAAAAAGGTTAGCGTTTTGAATGTTCCTAGAACTTTATGCAAATAAAGTTTTCTTAAAGGGTTGATGAATTGAGAAATCAAAATTTCCTTGAGCTTTTGACAGAGGTCAGCATACTATAAGAATATCCTATAAGTTTCAGAACTGAAAACTTCCTTGTTAGTCCAAAAACTGCTGTTACTGAAACCAAGCCCAGAGAACGAATCGTTTTAGAATATGCCTATTTGTGACCCTGGACCACAAAACCAGTCATAAGGGTACATTTTTTTGAAGGACAATAGGACAATATTTGGCCGAAATACAACTATTTGAAAATCTGGAATCTGAGGGTGCAAAAAAACCTAAATATTGAGAAAATCGCCTTTTAAAGTTGTCCAAATGAAGTCCTTAGCAATGCATATCGCTACTAATAATACATTTTTGATATATTTACGGTAGGAAATACACAAAATATCTTCATAGAACATGATCTTTACTTAATATCCCAATGTTCCCTTTCGTTCAGTCACTCCGAGTAACGTCAGTGACTGACGAATGGGGGTTTCGCTTAGAAGCCTATCATCTTCGAGATCTAGAAAACGCCCAATGGCAGCGCCAATGCCATGGGCATGCGGAATTTGCATAGCGTAACTCCGCCCCACAGCGTGGGTATATAAGGAAGTACGCTGGCAACATCGCATTATGTTTCTGCTTCGGAGCCAAGAGTATCTCTTCACTCCTCAAGCCTTCTGAGTATCGTCAGCTTCTTCGAGACGAACAGCTTTCCAGTTGGTGTTGGTGTGACGGCGTGTTCCAGCGATCGTTTACTGCCTGCCTGCTGATCTGTGCAGTGGTCTGCATTCAGCCGGTATTCGGTCCCTGGGCGCTTCGGCATCACTGCGAAGCTTCCTCTCTTAAAAGAGCTCACACTTGGCACGTCTTTTTCAAGATGTCTCGCCAGTGTGCTTCTGGGTGCGGTCGATATCTGCCGCCCTCTGATGGGCACAATCACTGCCTGATGTGCTTGGGCTTTCAGCATGCTCAGGCAGCGTTTGTGGATGAGACATGTTCCCACTGCGGGGACATGCCCATCTCGGTGCTGCGGTCGAGACTCAATGAGCTCCGTAATAGAGTGAGAGTCCCCTCTGCCACACCCCAATCTGCGGTCTCTACGCGAGGCAGCACTTTGGCTGGTGGCCAGGGTGACCTGAGGGTGACGGTGTGGAACAAAGCCCCGACGCTCATGCCTCGGACCACACCCCCCTCTAGCGCACCGTTCCCGCCGTGCGCTCAGACTGAGACACCGGAGCCGGCTCCTGCTGTTCCGAGTGTGTCGTTTGGCGCCGCAGAGGACGAGCGTATGTCGATCGCCGCATCACAAGGTGGGCTGGAGTCCTCCGAGGATGATGATTCGGCTGTGCTGCCGCCTTCCGGTGTGCCAGCATTGTCCGAGACGGACCCGGAGTTGACAGCCATGCTTTCCCGGGCAGCCGCGAGTCTCGGGTTGGAGTGGAACCCTCCACCCCGTCCTGAACGCTCGCGGTTGGACGATTGGTTTTTGGGGGCGCCGCGTTCTGACACCCGTCAGACCACGCCCCCAATACCTTTTTTCCCGGAGGTGCATGAGGAGGTCACGCGGTCCTGGAAGTCCCCGTTGTCTTCCCGTGACCGATCGGCGGCCTCCTCCGCCTTCTCTGCCCTTGATGGGGCCGCGGCCAAAGGGTACACTGGGGTTCCCCCGGTTGAACGCTCTGTTGTGATGCAACTGTGTCCGCAGAGTGCTTCAACGTGGCGTGGCGACCCTAAGCACCCCTCCAAAGCCTGTAGTTTCACATCAACCTTGGTGGCGAAATCCTACAGAGCTGCGGGGCAGGCTGCCGCCTCTTTGCATGCCATGGCCATCCTTCAGGCCTATCAGGCCCGGATGCTCAAGGACATGCACGAGGGTAGAGCTGACCCAGGGCTCAGAAATGAGCTGCGTGCCGCCACCGACCTCGCCCTCCGGGCGACGAAGGTGACCGCACGCTCCCTGGGCCAGGTGATGTCCACAGCAGTGGTCCAGGAGAGACACCTATGGCTCAACCTGGCTGATATGCGGGACGCCGAGCGGACTCGTCTCCTCGACGCTCCCATATCCCAGGATGGGCTATTCGGCGGCGCGGTTGAGAACTTCGCCCAACAGTTCTCAGCCGCCCAAAAGCAGACTGAGGCCATCAAGCACGTACTGCCCCGGCGGCCAGCTGCTGCTTCCACCCAGCCGCCGGCACAGTTGCCTCAGTCTGCTCGCCGCCGAGGGCGCCCTCCCGCGGCTCCCGCCCCTCCCGCGCCACCCAAGCAGCAGCCTCCACCTGGGCCGCGCCGTGGAGGACGCCGTAGGAAGGCGCCCCAGTCCGCTCCAGCCCCGCAGCCCGCCAAGCGCCAGGCTAAGCGGCGCTCCTGACGCGGACAGCTCAGGGATGGGCAGTTCTTTCCAGGAGATGGTAGCAGGACCACTCCTTCCCCCGGTGGAGGGCCGGGGGAGAATCCTTTGTTCCGCTGCTGGCCCCCGGGTCAGCAGCACCCTTTTATGGTTGAAGAAAGAACTGACATACCCATCCCTGAGCGACCAGAGACCGATGGCAGTGTGCGCCGCCCCCGGGCCACGCCACTCTCGTCCCTCTCTGACGCCAGTCTCCTCTCAGAGCAGACCCCAGTGGAACGCGCGTCCTTCCCTGGTCTCCTCTGTCAGGACGCGGCTGATGACCGTGCCCCCACACCGGGACGCTACGCCTCCCACGTCTGGGCCGGTCACGCCGCCTCGCTGCCCCACCCGGGGTACGTCTATGGTTCGCATGACCCCGCTGGTGCAGTTTCTGGGAGCCTGGCTTCAGCTCCCTGGACTGTCCCGCTGGGTCGCGAAGACCATCAGGCTCGGCTATGCGATTCAGTTCGCTCAGGCTCCTCCTCGTTTCCGGGGAGTCCGATTCACCATAGTGGGGCCCAATGCCCCCCTCATGCGTGCGGAGGTTGCTACCTTGCTGGCGAAGGGTGCGATCGAGCCTGTCCCTCCAGCCGAAATGGAGTCCGGCTTCTACAGCCCTTACTTCATTGTACCCAAGAAAACCGGTGGGTTACGACCGATCCTGGACCTGCGCGTCCTGAACCGATCCCTTCACAGGCTTCCGTTCAGGATGTTGACAGCGAAACGCCTTTTCGAATGCGTTCGTCCAGCAGATTGGTTTGCAGCGATCGACCTGAAGGACGCCTACTTCCATGTCTCCATTCTTCCTCGACACAGACCGTTCCTACGGTTTGCTTTCGAGGGGCGGGCATACCAGTACGCGGTCCTCCCATTCGGGCTAGCTCTGTCCCCTCGCGTCTTCACGAAGATTGTCGAGGCAGCCCTTGTGCCACTCAGGCAACACGGGGTTCGCATCCTGAACTACCTCGACGACTGGCTGATCCTCAGCCACTCTCGAGAGCAGGTGTGCGAACACAGAGACCTGGTGCTCCAGCACCTAGCCCGTCTGGGCCTTCGGGTCAACTGGGAGAAGAGCAAACTCTGCCCAGTGCAGAGGATCTCTTTTCTCGGTATGGAAATCGACTCGGTCGCCATGTGTGCGCAGCTTACGAGCGAGCGCGCGCAGTCACTGCTGACTTGCCTTCGTCAAATCGAGAGCAAGAGTGCGGTTCCACTGAAGTTATTTCAGAGGCTCCTGGGGCATATGGCATCTGCAGCCGCGGTAACGCCGCTCGGTTTGCTTCATATGAGACCGCTTCAGCACTGGCTTCGCGATCGAGTCCCGAGATGGGCATGGCAGTCGGGCACGCTCCGGGTCCCAGTGACTCGGGCCTGCCTGCAGACCCTCACCCCGTGGTCGAACCTCAGTTTTCTACGCGCCGGTGTGTCCTTAGAACGAGTTTCCAGGCATATTGTTGTGTCAACAGATGCCTCCACCACGGGCTGGGGTGCCATGTGCAATGGACATGCTGCCGCGGGCTCCTGGACAGGACCCCAGCGCCTCCTGCATGTCAATTGCCTCGAGTTGCTGGCAGTACGGTTCGCCCTGCACCGCTTCCGAGCGCTGCTCTAGGGTCAACACGTGCTAGTCCGGTCAGACAACACGGCCACAGTAGCGTACATCAACCACCAGGGTGGTCTGCGTTCCCGCCGCATGTCTCAACTCGCCCGCTATCTCGTCTTATGGAGTCAGAAGCACCTGAGGTCCCTTCGTGCCATCCATATCCCGGGAGTCCTGAACCGTGCAGCCGACGAGCTCTCACGGCTTCAGCCACTTCCTGGAGAATGGAGACTCCATCCCCAGACGGTTCAGCTGATTTGGGAACAGTTTGGCGACGCACAGGTAGATCTGTTTGCCTCCCACGACTCTTCCCATTGCCGCCTGTTTTATTCCCTGACCGAGGGCCCCCTCGGCACGGACGCTCTGGCGCACAGCTGGCCGCGGGGCCTCCGCAAGTATGCGTTTCCCCCAGTGAGCCTTCTTGCACAGCTTCTGTGCAAGATCAGGGAGGACAAGGAGCAGGTCATTTTGGTCGCCCCGTATTGGCCCGGCCGGACCTGGTTCTCCGAACTCGTACTCCTTGCGACAGCCCCTCCCTGGTCGATTCCTCTGAGGAAGGACCTCCTTTCTCAGAGACGGGGCACCCTTTGGCACCCGCGTCCCGATCTTTGGAACCTCCACGTGTGGCTCCTGGATGGGACGCGGCAGGTTTGAGTACCCTACCACCTCAGGTGGTGGCTACCATCACTTCCGCTAGGGCCTTGTCTACTCGACACGCCTATGCGTTGAAGTGGAACCTCTTCGTCACCTGGTGTTCTTCTCGCCAAGAAGACCCCTGGAAATGCCCGATCGGGTCCGTGCTCTCATTCCTCCAGGAAGGGTTGGAACGAAGGCTGTCTCCTTCCACCCTCAAGGTTTATGTGGCCGCTATTTCTGCCTACCACGACCTTGTGGAGACGAAAAAGGTAAGTCAGCACGACCTGGTCATCAGGTTCCTGAGGGGAGCGAGGAGACTAAATCCTCCTCGCTCTCCCCTCGTACCCTCTTGGGACCTCGCAGTAGTCCTAAGCGCTCTGCAGAGGGCTCCCTTTGAGCCATTGCGGTCAGTCGAGCTTAAGTTCCTGTCTATGAAGACAGCGCTCCTGACCGCCTTGGCCTCCATCAAGAGGGTAGGGGACCTGCAGGCATTTTCGGTTGACGAAGCGTGCCTGGAATTCGGGCCGGCCAACTCTCACGTGATCCTGAGACCCCGGCCTGGATATGTGCCCAAGGTTCCCACCACTCCCTTCAGGGACCAGGTGGTGAACCTGCAAGCGCTGCCTTTGGAGGAGGCAGACCCAGCCTTGGCACTGCTCTGTCCAGTACGCGCCCTCCGTGCTTACGTAGACAGAACGCAGTGTTTCAGGACCTCAGACCAGCTCTTTGTCTGTTATGGTGGGAAGCTGAAGGGAAAGGCTCTCTCCAAGCAAAGGTTGTCTCACTGGATAGTGGACGCCATTGTTTTGGCTTACCAAACGCAGGGGCGCCCATGCCCCCTTGGGGTCAGGGCTCACTCCACCCGGAGTGTGGCCTCCTCTTGGGCTCTAGCGCATGGCGCCTCGCTGACAGACATTTGCAGAGCTGCAGGCTGGGCGACACCCAACACATTCGCCAGATTCTATAATCTCCGAGTGGAGCCAGTGTCCTCTCTTGTACTCGCCTCTACTAGTGGCCGGTAATGGACTAGGCTCAGGTGTCTTCGCTTGCTCGCCATTCCACTCCACGGACTGGATACGTGCGATATTTTCCTCAGGTAGTTTCCCTGAAGCCCTGAGTTCCTCCAGCACTGTTGATGCCGACACCAGTACGTCTGCCCACTCGCTCAGGCCCTCGTGTTGGCTAGGTGCCACCGTGTGCATGGTTCCCCCGTTGGGCGACCCCCACATGTGTATTCCCACTGTAAGTCTCCCTGAGCAGGTGTCTTTCCCTTGGCAAGCCCCTTGCCACCCCTGGGGGTAAAATTCTTCCACCTTCGGCTGGTTACCCCAGAGTTTCCCATATGTAGCCCTGAGCGGGTCATATGTGTTCTTAAGTCCTCCCTACGGGTAGGCATTTGGCGCATACTTCCACCTGGAATATGCTTCCCAGTGTACCTTGGTATTCCTGTGTTAAGTGGGAGTCCTTCGTCCGTACTAGCTTACGACAGGGAGCTCACGCTTACGCAGGGCACTGGATGACAGCCGAGTGGCGTGATTATACTGGGACCCCCATTCGTCAGTCACTGACGTTACTCGGAGTGACTGAACGAAAGGGAACGTCTCGGTTACGTATGTAACCCTCGTTCCCTGAGGAGGGAACGGAGACGTAACGTCCCTCTGCCACTTCCGCTGTACCGCTGGAACAGCCGGGAGTTCAGTCTTGGCTCCTCAGCAGGTAAACATAATGCGATGTTGCCAGCGTACTTCCTTATATACCCACGCTGTGGGGCGGAGTTACGCTATGCAAATTCCGCATGCCCATGGCATTGGCGCTGCCATTGGGCGTTTTCTAGATCTCGAAGATGATAGGCTTCTAAGCGAAACCCCCATTCGTCAGTCACTGACGTTACGTCTCCGTTCCCTCCTCAGGGAACGAGGGTTACATACGTAACCGAGACGATTTTTGGCATAAAAGAAAAATCGATAATTTTGACACAAACAATGTATTGTTGGCTATTGCCACAAATATACCCGTGCGACTTATTGACTGGTTTTGTGGTCCAGGGTCACATTTATGACGTCATAGGTGAAAGACCGCCTCTGCAGAAGAAGATCGACGCCCACTTCTACATCGTTACCACTGTAGCCTGTAAGTAAATAACATTCGTGACGCTAACACTGGATTGAGCAACTAAGCCATAAACATGCCTTTGAAGAGTGCAAAATCTTGTGCAGTGCCAGTTTGTGGAAAAATACAGTCGGTGCATAACCTTCCTTCTGACGCTGGATTTGCAGAGAGACTGAAATTTAAAAAAACAATGCTGTGCCTTCTACAAACCCGATTCCAAAAAAGTTGGGACACTGTACAAATTGTGAATAAAAAAGGAATGCAATAATTTACAAATCTCATAAACTTATGTTTTATTCACAATAGAATATAGATAACATATCAAATGTTGAAAGTGAGACATTTTGAAATGTCATGCCAAATATTGGCTCATTTTGGATTTCATGAGAGCTACACATTCCAAAAAAGTTGGGACAGGTAGCAATAAGAGACCGGAAAAGTTAAATGTACATATAAGGAACAGCTGGAGGACCAATTTGCAACTTATTAGGTCAATTGGCAACATGATTGGGTATAAAAAGAGCCTCTCAGAGTGGCAGTGTCTCTCAGAAGTCAAGATGGGCAGAGGATCACCAATTCCCCCAATGCTGCGGCGAAAAATATTGGAGCAATATCAGAAAGGAGTTTCTCAGAGAAAAATTGCAAAGAGTTTGAAGTTATCATCATCTACAGTGCATAATATCGTAAGGGTCAAGGCCGGAAAACCATACTGGATGCCCGTGATCTTCGGGCCCTTAGACGGCACTGCATCACATACAGGAATGCTACTGTAATGGAAAATCACAACATGGGCTCAGGAATACTTCCAGAAAACATTGTCGGTGAACACAATCCACCGTGCCATTCGCCGTTGCCAGCTAAAACTCTATAGGTCAAAAAAAATGGACTCATTTAAAATGGACTGTGGCAAAGTGGAAAACTGTTCTGTGGTCAGACGAATCAAAATTCTTTTTGGAAAACTGGGACTCCATGTCATCCGGACTAAAGAGGACAAGGACCCAAGTTGTTATCAGCGCTCAGTTCAGAAGCCTGCATCTCTGATGGTATGGGGTTGCATGAGTGCGTGTGGCATGGGCAGCTTACACATCTGGAAAGGCACCATCAATGCTGAAAGGTATATCCAAGTTCTAGAACAAAATATGCTCCCATCCAGACGTCGTCTCTTTCAGGGAAGACCTTGCATTTTCCAACATGACAATGCCAGACCACATACTGCATCAATTACAACATCATGGCTGCGTAGAAGAAGGATCCGGGTACTGAAATGGCCAGCCTGCAGTCCAGATCTTTCACCCATAGAAAACATTTGGCGCATCATAAAGAGGAAGATGCGACAAAGAAGACCTAAGACAGTTGAACAACTAGAAGCCTGTATTAGACAAGAATGGGACAACATTCCTATTTCTAAACTTGAGCAACTTGTCTCCTCAGTCCCCAGATGTTTGCAGACTGTTATAAAAAGAAGAGGGGATGCCACACAGTGGTAAACATGGCCTTGTCCCAACTTTTTTGAGATGTGTTGATGCCATGAAATTTAAAATCAACTTATTTTTCCCTTAAAATGATACATTTTCTCAGATTAAACATTTGATATGTCATCTATGTTGTATTCTGAATAAAATATTGAAATTTGAAACTTCCACATCATTGCATTCTGTTTTTATTCACAATTTGTACAGTGTCCCAACTTTTTTGGAATCGGGTTTGTATATTGGATTCAACAGGAATGGCGCAACACACTTATGTGAGTGATTTTTACTGTGTCACTATTGCTTTGTTACAGATCATTTGATATGTACTGATTATGTGTATGTGTCTAACCTAAATCACCAGTGACCTGTGATTTCTGACATATCATTTTTCATATACAGTCAGACGTCCTCAATCGTTAATTGCTGTTTATGTGTCAGTAAAACAACCAGTGACTTCACATTGTTTAGTAGAATGAAAATAATCTGTTATTTAAATATGATTCAATTATATATAGAAATCGATCAAAGAATGCTCCCTTTACGATCGCTGGAGCTGTCAAACAAATGTGAGTTTATCAATGGCTGAGTTCTGGACTCTTGCCAAAACTCCCATTATAATCATTGAATCTTTTATTTACATTGTGTTTGAATTGTTAGTTATGATGAAAGCAATTTTTAGTGTGCAAAAATCGAGTTGAAATTACAAGATCACTGCATTCATACGCTCAATATGTCTGTGATCGGCTACAATGCTCATCACTGCAACCTTTCATGCCACAATCTAAATATAATGTTATAGATCTAAATATAATGCTATAATCAACAATGTAATGCTAAAAGTTTTCGAGAGAGTCCCACATGTAATACTTAGCTATTTCATATGCAAAGATGTTAGCCAATCACAGCAGTGGGCGTTTACTGAAGTCTCACAGCAGACACGCCCCTTAAAACAGAGTGTTCAAAACAGAGGGCTAAAATCAGGGTAGGAAAAATGCCTTTTATTTCTAAATTATGACCATTTTTGATATAAAAATCATACTAACATTATAAGTACAGACCAGGAAACATTATAAAACAATAAAACAATGCAGTTCATGACCCCTAAAACTTAATGAAAACGTTAGGAAAATGGTCTTACAACAAAATTGTTAGCTGTGATTATACATCAAAGTATTTGGCTTTTGACAGATATGAAAGGTCTGTTTTCTGCTGGAAAATAGTGAAGGTCTGGAAAAGGTCTTCTGGAAAATGGTGAATCATATTGTAAACATGAAAGCTGTAGTCCTTGTATAGATGCTTCAGGCACAGCAGTGTTGTGAGCTGGGACTGTGTGTGTGTGTGTGTGTGTGTGTGTGTGTGTGTGTGTGTGTGTGTGTGTGTGTGTGTGTGTGTGTGTGTGTGTGTGTGTGTGTGTGTGTGTATAATGATGTTTTACAATTAGAATGAGCTGGAGTCTTCCTGCTCAGTCACCATGTGGAAATGTTTTAGTGAACAAGGTATCAAAGTGAGACACCTGCAAGACATTAAGGGCAAAGTTCTGCACACTGATGAGTGAGTGTGTTTTGGTTGATGAAGGAGAACTGCAAAGTGTACATTGATGTGTTTTTGTCCATACAGAATGTCCAACAAAAGTCCACACCTGCTGTAAATTACATACAAGCAGAGCACATACACACATGACAGATACAGTTTTAGATCACCAGAAAAATAAAGCAATGCAGTGTAACACCAACAAGGTGCTGGGAGACCTGCAGCTGCACTGAACAGTGTAAATAAAACCCTAATTTCAGATCACTCCTGACTGTCCGTGACAGCTCTTCCTGTCTAAATGTAAATGTCTGGAAGAGGGCTGTCAGAACAGGGTTTAATTCCACCATGAGTGTTGAGATGGTAGTATGCATAAGCTTTCACCTTTGGAAATGACATAATTACTATTTTCTCTAAAGTACAGGAAGGAAACCAAGTTTTTCATTTACTGACTTGGAAGAAAAAACATGGAAGTGTCTGACACATGACGCATACATTATAAACATATTTATACAAGTAAGTGGCCCCAAAATATTTGGACTCTTAAGTCACACTTAAAAATGCATGAACTTCTTTGCATTAAACATCAAACCAAGTGGCAAGAGCTTTCAGAACTAACTTCACATTTTTGCATTGACTTTTAACCAACGTTAACCAATGTTAAGTGTCATTTTTAGTGGATGTATGAAGTCAGTTCATCTCAAGTTCATGCAGGTGTCCTAGCAGGTGTAGTTCATCACATTAACTGTGAACATGTTCCACTTATGTTTGACAATCAAAAGTGTCCAAATACTGAACAGAATATCTGTTGTGGACATTCTGTGGACATTGTGCCTTTGGCTCTCACTTTATATTGTTGACTATATTCTAAATAAACTACAAAAAATATATATTTCTTTTGTCCTGTTCCTTAGCTCCCACTCAGTCCCATACCTGACTCAAAGGCTCATTCATTATGCTGCCCATTATGCGGTTCTTTTCTTCTCTCAGGTGTAAATCACAGCATTACTCATGATCGTTCATGCCACTTCGCATATGTCTTACAAAATTTAAATCAATATATTGTTTTATGGGAATGAGTAGGCACAAAGATTCTCACATCAGTTTGAAGCAAAAACTCTAGGCAACAACATCCATTAGTCAAAAGTCTTGTGGACACATAATTACTGTGCATTTTGTGGCCTTATTTCAGTGTCTTAAATGTTTTTTTGTTTTTTTTTCAAAAACCATGCATAAACGTTATTCTCTCAAAAATACAAGCATGCACATACATGTTGCTCACATATTATGGTAGCCCAGTTTGTGATGATTACAGTGTAATGACACTTTTGCCATTAATATGTTTATAAGCAACTGGAAAAAGCACAAATGTCAGAGCATGTCAAAACTTCTAAAGGGCCCCAAAATCTTTTTCATCTTTTTGAAAGTCTGCTTGTGCTAAATCTCTTTAAAATAAATGCTAAATATATTTTGTATCTAATGAAAGATATTTTGAAGTGTGTGTTAAGCGTCCAAATACTTCCAGGGCCATTATAAATACACTAGCCATGAAGAATTGAGATTTATCTCCAAAGCTCACTATCATTAGTTATGGCTTTAGTAATTCGCCTTATCCAAAGAGCTAAATGTTGTTGTGGTTTTTCTTTTGGCTTTACTGAACTTGGTCATTTGTTTTGCATTCTGTTACAATTTAAGTTTGTTGGTGTTTCATCTTTCTGATTTTAATTTCTTTTCCACATATACTGCATAGCAGAGTTTGATCAAAACAAAATGCTGGTAATTACAATCATATTCATTTGTAAAGAATATTAGAACTCTAAAGAAAAAATAAACAACATGCTGCAGCTGTCCGCTTTGAGCGTTTCCTGGGTTTGAGCATTATTTAATTGTGTGGTCTGTGTGTGTGGTTCAGGTAGCCTACGTTATAGAGACAAAATGTCCCAATATCCGAAAACCTTATCCTTGTAGGGACATTTTTTGGTCCACATGAAGAAAACAGCTTATAAATAATACAGAATGATATTTTTTGAAAATGTAAAAATGCAGAAAGTTTTCTGTGATGGCTAGGTTTAGGGGTAGGGTTAGTGTACAGGGATAGAATATACTGTTTGTACAGTATAAAAACCATTATGTCAATGGAAAGTGCCCATAAAACATGAAAACCCAACGTGTGTGTGTGTGTGTGTGTGTGTGTGTGTGTGTGTGTGTGTGTGTGTGTGTGTGTGTGTGTGTGTGTGTGTGTGTGTGTGTTCATGTTTTTCTATCCCGGTGGGGATTTCAACCTGAACGCATGCTGACTCATGGGGACTCGTGTCACCGTGGGAACCTAAATTGAGGTCCCCATGAGGAAACAAGCATGAGGAAGCAAGCCCCATAACACATGAAAACTCAACATGTGTGTGTGTGTGTGTGTGTGGTCAAAATGTCCCAATATCCGAAAATCTTGTCCTTGTAGGGACATTTTTTGGTCCCCATGAGGAAAACAGCTTATAAATCATACAGAATGAGTTTTTCTGTATAATTTATTTTTGTTGTTGAAAAAATAATGCAGAAAGTTTTCTATGATGGTAGGGTTAGTGTAAGGGGATAGAATATACAGTTTGTACAGTATAAAAAACATTACGTCTATGGAGAGTCCCCACAGTGATAGTGAACCAGACGTGTGTGTGTGTGTGTGTGTGTGTGTGTGTGTGTGTGTGTGTGTGTGTGTGTGTGTGTGTGTGTGTGTGTGTGTGTGTGTGTGTGTGTGTGTGTGTGTGTTGAAAGCGAATGCTCAGAGGATATAAGACATTGGTGCTATCGGGGCAGACAGCCGAACGATGAGCAGAGGTTCCGCTGGGTTCCTTGGAAACAGGAAGACCTGCTGATTGACTACGGCCTGGGGAGTTCAGAGGGCACTGACTGTGTGTGTGTATGTGTGTGTGTGTGTGTTCTGTAGTCATTTTTATGGAGTTTAAGTGGGTAGCAAAAATACTTCACATGGATAACATACATACTGTAGCTACAGTGGGGAGAACAAGTATTTGATACACTGCCGATTTTGCAGGTTTTCCTACTTACAAAGCATGTAGAGGTCTGTAATTTTTTATCATAGGTACACTTCAACTGTGAGAGACGGAATCTAAAACAAAAATCCAGAAAATCACATTGTATGATTTTTCAATAATTAATTTGCATTTTATTGCATGACATAAGTATTTGATCACCTACCAACCAGTAAGAATTCCGGCTCTCACAGACCTGTTAGTTTTTCTCTAAGAAGCCCTCCTGTTCTCCACTCATTACCTGTATTAACTGTACCTGTTTGAACTTGTTACCTGTATAAAGGATACCTGTCCACACATTCAATCAAACAGACTCCAACCTCTCCACAATGGCCAAGACCAGAGAGCTGTGTAAGGACATCAGGGATAAAATTGTAGACCTGCACAAGGCTAGGATGGGCTACAGGACAATAGGCAAGCAGCTTGGTGAGAAGGCAACAACTGTTGGCGCAATTATTAGAAAATGAAAGAAGTTCAAGATGACGGTCAATCTCCCTCGGTCTGGGGCTCCATGCAAGATCTTACCTCGTGGGGCATCAATGATCATGAGGAAGGTGAGGGATCAGCCCAGAACTACACGGCAGGGCCTGGTCAATGACCTGAAGAGAGCTGGGACCACAGTCTCAAAGAAAACCATTAGTAACACACTACGCCGTCATGGATTAAACTCCTGCAGCGCACGCAAGGTCCCCCTGCTCAAGCCAGTGCATGTCCAGGCCCGTCTGAAGTTTGCCAATGACCATCTGGATGATCCAGAGGAGGAATGGGAGAAGGTCATGTCGTCTGATGAGACAAAAAAATAGCTTTTTGGTCTAAACTCCACTCGCCGTGTTTGGAGGAAGAAGAAGGATGAGTACAACCCCAAGAACACCATCCCAACCGTGAAGCGTGGAGGTGGAAACATCATTCTTTGGGGATGCTTTTCTGCAAAGGGGACAGGACGACTGCACCTTATTGAGGGGAGGATGGATGGGGCCATGTATCGCGAGATCTTGGCCAACAACCTCCTTCCCTCAGTAAGAGCATTGAAGATGGGTCGTGGCTGGGTCTTCCAGCATGACAACGACCCGAAACAAACAGCCAGGGCAACTAAGGAGTGGCTCCGTAAGAAGCATCTCAAGGTCTTGGAGTGGCCTAGCCAGTCTCCAGACCTGAACCCAATAGAAAATCTTTGGAGGGAGCTGAAAGTCCGTATTGCCCAGCGACAGCCCCGAAACCTGAAGGATCTGGAGAAGGTCTGTATGGAGGAGTGGGCCAAAATCCCTGCTGCAGTGTGTGCAAACCTGGTCAAGAACTACAGGAAACGTATGATCTCTGTAATTGCAAACAAAGGTTTCTGTACCAAATATTAAGTTCTGCTTTTCTGATGTATCAAATACTTATGTCATGCAATAAAATGCAAATTAATTACTTAAAAATCATACAATGTGATTTTCTGGATTTTTGTTTTAGATTCCGTCACTCACAGTTGAAGAGTACCTATGATAAAAATTACAGACTTCTACATGCTTTGTAAGTGGGCAAACCTGCAAAATCGGCAGTGTATCAAATACTTGTTATCCCCACTGTATATACATCTTATTACTATTTGGTAAACAGGAAATTAAATCATAAAGTTTCAGGAGTGACAACCGCATTTAAGAGATGTTGTTGCCACACGTATTATAAGTGTTGCCATGTCCACATATTATAAGCAGTTTAGGACTGTTGTTTATGTGTGGCTCATAAAGCGATGAAGAATGCGGTTATCACTCCAGTAAATTACTGAACTTTGTCTTTACAGAACAGGATTTAGCATTAAAAGGTGAATTAGCAACTGAATTTAGCTGCAGTGTGCATGTGGCTAAGATAATTTGATATTTTTATGACAAGATTAGTTTAGGCTGTAATTAATTAATTATTTTAAGGCAAGATTAGTTTAGGTTGTAAAATGCGGTTTGACTCCCCAAAAATGTAATTATATTTATGAATAAATAAGTCAAGATTTGAATTGGAAGAATTGCGTAATTCAAATTAGTTTTAAAAAATGAAAAGATTATACTTATTAATTGATGGTTATAACATTTTACATTTTTGGAGCCTATTTTTTCTTGAAAATGTTTTTCAAAACCATATGAAACCAACATTAATGCAAAAAGTGCATTTCTAGGAACTTAGCATGTGTTTAAAACAAGATGTTAAAACATACATTGTATAAATATAATATATGTAATATATAATATATAAATAAATATACACTCACCTAAAGGATTATTAGGAACACCATACTAATACTGTGTTTGACCCCCTTTCGCCTTCAGAACTGCCTTAATTCTACGTGGCATTGATTCAACAAGGTGCTGAAAGCATTCTTTAGAAATGTTGGCCCATATTGATAGGATAGCATCTTGCAGTTGATGGAGATTTGTGGGATGCACATCCAGGGCACGAAGCTCCCGTTCCACCACATCCCAAAGATGCTCTATTGGGTTGAGATCTGGTGACTGTGGGGGCCATTTTAGTACAGTGAACTCATTGTCATGTTCAAGAAACCAATTTGAAATGATTCGAGCTTTGTGACATGGTGCATTATCCTGCTGGAAGTAGCCATCAGAGGATGGGTACATGGTGGTCATAAAGGGATGGACATGGTCAGAAACAATGCTCAGGTAGGCCGTGGCATTTAAACGATGCCCAATTGGCACTAAGGGGCCTAAAGTGTGCCAAGAAAACATCCCCCACACCATTACACCACCACCACCAGCCTGCACAGTGGTAACAAGGCATGATGGATCCATGTTCTCATTCTGTTTACGCCAAATTCTGACTCTACCATCTGAATGTCTCAACAGAAATCGAGACTCATCAGACCAGGCAACATTTTTCCAGTCTTCAACTGTCCAATTTTGGTGAGCTCGTGCAAATTGTAGCCTCTTTTTCCTATTTGTAGTGGAGATGAGTGGTACCCGGTGGGGTCTTCTGCTGTTGTAGCCCATCCGCCTCAAGGTTGTGCGTGTTGTGGCTTCACAAATGCTTTGCTGCATACCTCGGTTGTAACGAGTGGTTATTTCAGTCAAAGTTGCTCTTCTATCAGCTTGAATCAGTCGGCCCATTCTCCTCTGACCTCTAGCATCAACAAGGCATTTTCGCCCACAGGACTGCCGCATACTGGATGTTTTTCCCTTTTCACACCATTCTTTGCAAACTCTAGAAATGGTTGTGCGTGAAAATCCCAGTAACTGAGCAGATTGTGAAATACTCAGACCGGCCCGTCTGGCACCAACAACCATGCCACGCTCAAAATTGCTTAAATCACCTTTCTTTCCCATTCTGACATTCAGTTTGGAGTTCAGGAGATTGTCTTGACCAGGACCACACCCCTAAATGCATTGAAGCAACTGCCATGTGATTGGTTGATTAGATAATTGCATTAATGAGAAATTGAACAGGTGTTCCTAATAATCCTTTAGGTGAGTGTATACTGTATGTGTGTGTACGTATGTATGTATGTTTTTTTTTTAAATGCAGTTGTGGCTCCCAAAAGCATGGTCATGGTGTACAAATGAAAAGCATGCGCTTGTTTTCAGTAGCAGTATCAGAGTTCTTCAGCTCTCTGAGTTCACTATAGTCATAATACTTTTCTTGGCTGGAAAAGTAGATGAAAAAGAGGTCAGTATGTCCTATAGCATGATGATCGTACCTCTCTGTCTCTGTCTAACAGAGTCCCCTGTAAGACTAAACCATCGCTCTTAGCAGGGGCTGTTTTGGTTTGGCTGGCACAGACCTCTGTGCAAACAGGAAACTATAGTGCGCTGCTGTAAATCTTGCTGTTGCCACGGTGACTGGGTCATGATCCTTGACACTGACATTGGATAGGCTGTACAGAAGCTCAGCATGGAGTGTAAAGGAGAGTCGACTGGTCAGGTGATCCGGTCAACGTCTGTGACATCATTAGCGTCATTTAGCAAAGTGATGGCGGAAAAAGGGCTGATGTGTTAAAGATAATTGTGACTTTTTCTCTCTCAGTTGTGAGTTTACACCTCGCAATTCTGAGAAAAAAATTTCAGAATTGCGTGATATAAAGTTGGAATTGCGTGATATAAAGTCAGAATTGTGAGATATAAAGTCAGAATTGCGAGATATAAAGTCAGAATTGTGAGATATAAAGTCAGAATTGTGTGATATAAAGTCAGAATTGCGAGTTATAAAGTCAGAATTGCGAGATATAAAGTCAGAATTGCGAGATATAAAGTCAGAATTGCGAGTTATAAAGTCAGAATTGCGAGTTATAAAGTCAGAATTGTGTGATATAAAGTCAGAATTGCGTGATATAAAGTCAGAATTGTGAGATATAAAGTCAGAATTGTGAGTTATAAAGTCAGAATTGCGAGTTATAAAGTCAGAATTGTGAGTTATAAAGTCAGAATTGTGAGTTATAAAGTCAGAATTGTGAGTTATAAAGTCAGAATTGCGAGGTATAAAGTCAGAATTGTGTGATATAAAGTCGGAATTGCGTGAAATAAAGTCGGAATTGCGTGATATAAAGTCGGAATTGCGTGATATAAAGTCGGAATTGCGTGATATAAAGTCAAAATTGTGTGATATAAAGTCAGAATTGTGTGATATAAAGTCAGAATTGTGTGATATAAAGTCAGAATTGTGAGTTATAAATTTAGAAATGCGTGGTATAAAGTCAGAATTGAGATATAAACTCACAATTCTGACTTTTTTTCTCGCAATTCTGACTTTATATCACACAATTCTGACTTTATATCTCGCAATTCTGACTTTATATCACGCAATTCTTGGCTTGGGATTCATTTGAAAAACGATTAGTTTAATTGACTCAGAGTCGACTCTTACTTTTGAGAGACAATAACTTTATATACGGTGCACTTTCAGATTTAAAACTTTGCAGGATGTTTTCATTCACTTAGAGCTTTTACACACTACATGAAAGGTTATTTTAAAAAATCCAAAATCTATAATCCATCTCTGCAAAATGGACTTCAGGATAGGAGATGGACTAAAAAGGAACTCCCAAAACTTACTGCCAGGATTTGGTGCTGGTGCTTCAAGAGTCACTCTCAACCTATCTGTCTATAAAGCCTATATATATAAAAAAAACAGTCTTCATGTATTTTACAACATTTCCGCTTGTGATTCTTATTAAGTGGGGGTTATTTTTTAGGATTCTTTACCTAATTTAAGTCTCTGAGATCCTGACACCTTGCACTTCTGGAGACTCCAGGTAGGTTGCAGTTCTGGAAAATGGTGGCGCTGGAGACTAAAGGGTTCCTGATGGTTTCACAATAATTCTTCACCTTAATTCTTAATTATTTTGCAGTTAACATGTGTCTTTTCTTCACCACCTGTTTTTGTCTGACCCTGCTGACCCAATGAGCATTTCACTGTCTAATGGTCATGCCTTAACTGCAATGTCTAGTATTGCATTAGTATTGCATCCTTCTCATGGGCATTTAATCATTTTTGACTTTTCAGTCTGAGTTAAATCTCTTTTTAGGCTCATTTTATCTGTAAAAGAAAACGTGCCTAATAATTCTGCACACCTGAATATAAGGTGTTTTTCATTTCCAGCCTTCATGAACAATTATATATCACTTATAAATTATTAAATACAAAATTAATAGTACTTGTGCAAGTAGCTTTGGGTTTGTATTATAAAGTATTATAGAGTTATAATATATATTAGTAAGTATTATAAAGTTAATCTTGCTCTTAAAAATTACTTGAACAGTATCATGGTACGGGGTATCAGTTGATGGTACTTTTGTTATTATCACTGAATTGTTATCATATTCATGTACCATAGGATGGAATTATTTATTTGGACACTGATGGGGTGCTGCTGATAATTACATTGTGTTATGAGTCAGTGTTCTGATCAAAATGAGCAATTTGTACAAGTTTTTTTTTAAGGCTCGTGCTCTATATCTTTTAGCACTTGCTGAAGAATAGGAAGTCATGATGACAGACAAAGTCACATAATTTCTCTGAGTAATGTTTCCTGCCGCAGCGTGTCAAATCGTTCTGTTTTCTAACAGAGCTATTGTGCATGTCATCACTTTGGAATTCTGAATGTGAAGTAAGAGGCATGGGAATCTCTGAGCTAATGATTCATTTTGATTCACTTTCCTTCAGGCGACAGTCTTGGACTGTGGAATATGTTGCTTAACTTTTTATATGCAATTCCTTGCTGTTCCAGCATGTTATATCGCTTATTCACAGATCATAGTGAAATAATATCTTATGACATTTTTGCAAAACAAGATAACTGGGTATGTTGCAGGGATATACATATGTAGCCACTGGTGCTCATTGGATAAATGAGAGGTAAACATCAGATGATGAAACAAAATATTGCAAGGCACTCATGTGGTTAAACTAAAAAGCCTTTAATATGCTGTGCTAATTCATTAAAACATTAAAAAGTTGATCAACACATTTTGGCTACAAAGCTTTCTTCAGGATGCGCGTCCTTTGTACACTCAAGCATTCTTAAACTATTAGCAATTAGTGAATCATCAAAAAAGCTGGTTAACCTGGGGGAGTAGCTATAACTAGCCAACTCCTACACAAAAGACAATATAGTCATACAATACTGAGGATAATGACAATTATCACAAAAATGGTAAAAAAAAAATCTATTTCCTCATTCACTCCAGGTAACTTAAGTGTATAGATCCAAAACGTTCCAAAAAATGTTTTGAGGTGGGTAGTGAGAGCTCCCTTAAAGTGATTAGAATTGAATCTGTTCCATGTACCAAAAGAGGTGGAAATAGATTGTAACGTCTTCTACAACGTGAGACATTTTGGATGTATACAGTTAAGGGTACAAAGTTACCTGGAGTGAATGAGAAAATTAATTAATTAATTAATTTATTTATTTTTACCATTTTTGTAATAATTGACATTATCCTCAGTATATGAAGGTATGCACTGACATCACTTTCCCGCTTGAACACGCCCCCTCAGCCGGACTGGGTGGCAGAAGAGCTGCAGCATGACTGGATTTAATAGGGGAAACTCAAGTAAAACAAACAATTATCAGCTTAAACTAAAGGTTAGGCTTGATATAGTGTTCCTTACAACTTACCAAAGATCTAGTGATCCATGGATATTGACATGCAGCCAGGTCATGTTTCCTGACATTTATATGAGCCTGATTTCGACGCCGGTGAAATACATGAAGCAAATTAGCCTGTGAACGCTTTATATAAATACAATACAGGTAGGTCTAAATCTGGGTGATGATATTATATCAGTGTTATATATATCGTCATATCGTCCAGCCCTAACACTTGTTTTTGTCAGTGTTTATTTAAAAACATCTATGCAGAATCTAAGATGGTAAATATGTAATTGATGAGTTGTCAATACAATATATAACAATACAATATACAGGGTATGATTTTACCCCAGAATTCAACATACTGACACAAAATAATAACTGCAAATCCAGTTTTCGCTTCCTGGA
Organism: Coreius guichenoti; assembly: GCA_039654105.1. Classification (NCBI taxonomy): domain Eukaryota; kingdom Metazoa; phylum Chordata; class Actinopteri; order Cypriniformes; family Gobionidae; genus Coreius; species Coreius guichenoti. The sequence continues at coordinate 11,512,657 of CM077185.1, read as the reverse complement.
GTCCAGTTGTTTCTGTGAACTGCAGTGATCCATTTGCTTTTCTTTTTCTGTAGCTTTCGGCAGTCTGTAAAAATATACCTCAGATTTCTTGTCAAATCTATTTGTACAGTCAATCTCAAAGCTCTTTCCCATTTTAAACGCATTTTGTGTGTTTTTTTTTTTGCGGTATTCACACACAAAAAAAAAAAAACAAATACTGCCACTTAAGGCCAAGGTATACTTAATTTTTTATGCGTACGCGAGGGTCAGTGTACAGTGCGTTTGGCGCAAATTTTGTCATCAGAAGAGTACGCGCATACTGATCGCTCATCGCCTGATTTTTGTAACCACGCTTACTTTGTACGCGCAGGTTGCACATGCGCATTTAATTTTTTTGCAGCATTTACATGGGTTGTAACTCGTGGCAAGAGATTGCTCAAAACTGCGCATGCGTTGAATGCCTGTGTGCGAGTCAAAAGGAGTATACTTTGCAAGGCTGTGCATTCAACTGTATGCACACTCGCGTACACGTAAAAAAACGAAGTATACTTTCGGCCTTCAGTCTTTCTGCCACTCAGTGGGCGTAACCGCAGTCACTCCGGCCGACGGTGACGTCACATGCATACCCTATATTGTTTGTGTATATTGTCTTTTGTGTAGGAGTTGGTTAGTTATAGCTACTCCCTAGGTTAACCAGCTGTTTTGATGATTCACTAATTGCTAATAGTTTAAGAATGCTTGAGTGTACAATGGATGTGCATCCTGAAGAAGTCTTGATAAACATGTTGAGCAACCTTTTTAATGTTTTAATGAATTAGCCCAGCATATTAAAAGCTTTTTAGTTTAACCACATGAGTGCCTTGGAATATTGTGTTGTATCTTTTTGAAATGTTTGACTCTACAATACTTCACTTGTTTTCTTTTAAGGCAGCGGCTATTTGCACTTAGTGCAAATAGCGAAAGATGCTATTTACTAAGTGAAATAGCATACTAAGTGAAAATAGTGATATATTCTATTTAACACCATGTAAAAGTAGCAGTTCTTTGCAATATGTGTAAATAGTAATTAAATGCTATTTATACTTTATTTTGACAGATACATACTATTTGCACCTCAGTATTGTTGTACATTAACAGGATGCAATAATAACATAGAGTGTAAATGATTATATTTATTAAAATTATTAAATGGATGCTGCCTTAATGGGACAATAAAAGCCCTCCATACATCTTCCCCTAACCCTACCCAATACATTTTGATTATTTTTTTGATTACTTTTATTATTATTAAACATTTCGTTAGGCACTTTATTTCCATTTTTAGAACATTTTCTTAGTTTTTATTGAAAGTAAATGCCTTTCCGATGTGATATGTGATGTGATATGTGAGAGAAGAGCGAGCTCTGCAAAAGGCGGATTCGAACCCGGGTCGATCGTGTCAAAACCTAGATCTTTAAGCCTTGTGGTTTACTGATTACACCACTGAAAACATTTAAATATGCCTGTTAATTTTTTAATCTTGTTTTTCTTAAACAGGCATTGTTAGGTGGAGCTAGTGTGAATAGCACTTGCAAATAAAGCACGCTATTTGCACTTGGTGTAAATAGACACTCCGTTCTTTTTTAAAGGCCCATTGAAATGTCTTCTATCTATCTGTCTGTCTGTCTGTCTGTCTGTCTATCTATCTATCTATCTATCTATCTATCTATCTATCTATCTATCTATCTATCTATCTATCTATCTATCTATCTATCTATCTATCTATCTATCTATCTATCTATCTATCTATCTATCTATCCAACCCGATCTCACAGCAATTCGTACGTATTTTACGAGGTGGCTAATTCATACAAATTTGTACGAGCTCACTCGCACGATTTTTGCTAAATCGTACGTATTTGACGAGTTGGTCAAATCCTATGATTTCGTACGAATGACCTACCCCTAACCCCGCCCCTAAAACCTACCCGTCACTGCAGTATAGACAAATCATACAAATTCATACGAGTGAGGTTGTACGAATTAGCCACCTCGTACAAATACGTAGATTGATAATCATTACCAGTGTGATGTTTTCTGATGAGGTCTCCTGATGTTTTGGTACAGAGATGATAGTGTGTTTTCCAGGATGTAGCCCAAAATAGCCTTATTTCTAAAAGGGTCAAGTGAGACAACACTAAATTGAGTTGAAAAAGAAAGCAACTTTTGTTGGAGTGCACAAAGCATCCTCTATCTCTCCCCTCTCATCCTACTTACTCCCTTCTTCCTGTCCTCATTTGGCAGTGGCCCTTGAGTACCCACACGGCTGTAGTTCAGAGGTCAGGCACTTAAGCCTGAATAATGTGTGGCTTGTATCATCTCTATCACACCCTGTTTGTGCTCTCTGTTTCTTACAAGACAGAGTGGTTTTGTATAGAAGGGATGTTGCAGAATGGAAAGACTGACTAGACAACCTCCAGGGACAAAAATTGGGTTTTTAATGAACAGTAGGAGAACAGAGGAAATGAGAGGGAAAGAAGAAACAGGATGTTCTGAAGAAATGTCAAATAATTTGGAAACACCATATGCAGTACACAGCCCTTGATCTCTGGTGATTTAAATAATCATTATTACTAATGATTATGAGTGTGTCTCAGCACCAACAGTGAACAGTAACTTGCAATATATTCTGAAGTCATACGATAACTTTATGTGAGAGAATTTTGTTTTGTTTCTCATACAAAGTACAGTATTTATGATTTCATACTAAGCTTAAGCTAATAGCTATATTTTGATACATCTGGTTTCTAGATAAGTGTAAACTGGTCATTATAGTCATTATCCAATCCAAGCTTTTCATTAGCTTGTTGACCTTAAGCTGTCAGCTTTAGCTAGTTTGTTGCTGGTCCATAAAGATCTACCAGCTAATGATCAGCTTAGACCAATATCCATGTTCCAATACACTAAGGCTGTGTCCGAAATCGCATACTCTCTTGAGTTGATACTTACTCCCAGCTAAGTAAACAAGTAAATATCCCACCCAATCTTACAATCTGTTGGAAAGTGGAATGTTTTCCAATATTTTTTGCATACTGTTTTATGAATATGTATTTGGACTCATTTGACGTACATGCTTTTTTTGCGTACTATATAGTAGGGAAGTTGGCATGTTCGGTTAATTAGTCTAATGTGAGAAAAAATATTTAAGGGGGTCATGAACTTGTTGTATCCTGGGGTGCACTTATAATGTTAGTATGATTTTTACATCAAAAAATTGTCATTATTTAGAAATAAAAGGCATTTTTCCTACCCTGATTTTAGCCCTCTGTTTTGAACACTCTGTTTTAAGGGGCATGTTTGCTGTGAGACTTCAGTAAACACCCACTGCTGTGATTGGCTAACATCTTTGTGTATGAAATAGCTAAGTATTACGTTTAACTCTCTCTCAAACTTTTAGCACGTTTTTATAGTTATAGCTCTCAAGGTTAACTAATCGTGAAAGTGTTGATTATAGCATTATATTTATATCTATAGCATTATATTTAGATCGTGGAATGAAAGGTTGCAGTGATGAGCATTGTAGCCGATCACATGTTGAGCACATGAATGCAGTGATCTCGTCATTGCAACTCGATTTCTGCACACTAACGAATGCTTTCATCATAACTAACAATGCAAACACAATGTAAATAAGAGATTTTTGGATTATCAAGGGAGTTTTGGCGAGACTCCAGAACTCAGTCATTGATAAACTCGCACTGTTTGATTGACAGCTCCAGCGATAGCAAAGGGAGCATTCTTTGATCGCTTTCTATTAGGGGTGTAACGGTACACGTATTCGTACTGAACCGTTTCGGTACAGGGCTTCCGGTACGGTGCACGTGTGTGCCCAAACGGTACGAATGCAGTCTTTAACAGTTAACAGTAGGCTTGTTTTACGCGCGGAACATACTTCAATCCGAGTTCCCACACGAACATATTAAGTATTCTGTCCATTTTATCACGAAATTCAAACGATAAATGCCGTTTTGACGCTCTTTAATGTGACGTGACAGATCACTGTATAGGCGAGTGAACGCGATCATCTCTTCCTAGTCAAAGAATAAACACGAATCAACATCTGATTCTGAAAGTATGTTGAGGATACAGTAACTTACTGAAATGTATCATATGTCGTGTAATCGCTCAATCAGTGTTTCAACGGTGGAAAGACGTCAATAAAACAGCTTGTAAACAATGTCACATACATTTACCTCAGGCAGTCATTCAGTGTCCACAGCTGGTTATTCACTAGAGAAATCAACTCTTTTGCTAAATATATGCACTATATTAGCCTATACATTCATTATATTCCACTTAACCTGTTAGTGATGTCTTGATTATTTAATGTATGTTTAAATGAATCTGTCATGAAAATGACAGCCACTGTGTATAAATGATTATATTTCAACAACGAATTGGAGTAAAAACATAATTTTATAATTAGATTTAGAAGTAATGCAAAAACTGACTTATGTGAAGTTTACATGATTGCATACAATGTGTTATTTGAGTGTTGATTATTATATCTAAAAATGCTGAATTTAGGTTAATTTGGGCTCTGTTGTTATATTATAGTAATGTGCAAGTAAGGGCTCCCTATATAGTTTACACTTTATAGCATTAGCAGAGATATTTTTTTTTATCTTTAAGAAACTTTTAGTTATAATTGAATTAATTTAAGGACAGACACAATTTGTTCAGTAAACCACTGTTTAATAAAAAAAAAAAGCAATTTTATATTTAGTTTTCTCTCCCCTGCTGTACTGAACCCGTACCGAAGTGTGACTTCAAAACCGAGGTACGTACCGAACCGTCAGTTTTGTGTACCATTACACCCCTACTTTCTATATATAATTTAATCACAGTTTAAATAACATTATTTTCATCCTACTAAGAGAAACTATGTGAAGTTGACCATTTAGTCACTGGTTTGATTTACTGACGCATAGACAAAGAACATCTGACTGTACATGAATCATAACGTATCAGAAATCACTGGTCACAGATCAGGCATTAGAATCACGGTTAATTACATGTTGTTGCATTCTGTTGAGTCCATATCGCAAAGCCTGTTTGCAAAGCCTGCCGAAATTGCGACTGATTTACCAAAGAAACCACAGTGAAATGTACAACATACAAGTATGCTCAACTGAGACATTTACATTGTTGGAAATAAATAAAATAACCACATTCCTAGCATTGGGATCCTTTGGAAGGTAATGTTATTTGTAGTCTATCCTGTATTGCTCTTCTCTCCTCATCATCTCACTAACACGCCAGTGGGCGAGGCCAAAGTTGCAATGATCGTTATCTGGGCATGGTAACAATAAAAGCTGTTTTTGGACTAACTCTGGGTTCGGGCCAAATTCTGAGCTCGGAGCCATCCCCTTAGACAACACGCCAAATACACATAACCTTTACTCTATCTGATCATATGTAAGTGTGAACTTGTGAATTCACTTACGTGACAATATATTCAAGTCATTGGTCTGTTGTCTTGCGTGATGGTGGTATAATCCCATAATATTTATGCATCGTGACCTCTATGTGCTCTCTTTGCCTAAATAAATCCAACAGCTCTGAATACATGAGCACAGATGAGAAATTTCCTCCCATGTTTGCCTAGACCATCAGAACAGCAGCAATATTTTTAAAGGCAACAAAAAGAGAAATAGTCATCCATCCAACGTGCACTTTCTTTGGAGGACCCTGTGAGGAGAGTCAAACGCCAAAACGATAACAAAATGAGCCTGAGTTATTATCGAATCCAAGATACTGACATGTTTAACTTTGAATGCAACTGTATGTTCTAACACTTTTATATTTTTTATGATTGGAATTGGAGGCATTCGCTTTTTGATGGTGTTCGTGAATACTGAAGTCACCATAAAAATACTTTACTGGAGGAATCAAACTGTGAAGGATTTTCACATTCCACATTATCACGTAATACAGTGAAAGATCTTTTGTTCTGTCACTCTGTAAAGACCGATTTAACACTTTACCCAGTTCTTTGAGTTAGTTGTAGTTATACGTATCATGTTGTAAACCCTCATCACGCCTGCCAAACAAAAGACCCTGCAAACTCAAATAAACAGACAAAAGCGAAGCAGCGGATTCATCAGACTGGTCTGACGTAGTCTTGGAGCTTTTAGAGAGTGAATACATTAGATGCTGGGCTGATGTGCGGCTCATATGACTCAGGTGGTCTCAGACAGGCCATGGGGCGATTTACAAGCTGGGCTTCCTGGAAGAGTCTGTGATGCTCACAGCAGGAATGGAACGCTGGCCATTTTGAGGTTTACACCACTACCAGGAGACAATTTAATCCAGTTAAAGATGTGAAATAAAACCTAGAACAATTTAAAGTCACACAGCCAGGAAGAAAAGAAAGATAGAGAGAATGAATAAGGGTGGATTTAGGAATCTTACAGCAATTACACAATTTACTGTTACAGTTAAAACCGTGATGCTGCTCAAATTACTTGCAGAAGAACACCTCTGTGTGAATGCCATGATGTCTTTTATTAAATGAAGAGTTTTTGATTAAAGAGGCCACATCCAGAGGTCTGCAGAAGGTCTAAGCCCCTGTTGAGCTGGAGCGATGAGACGCTGGGGAATAAAACAGCTCCTCAAGCCAGTTTTTTGTAACGACGTAATCCATTTTTCTAGGGAACGTGCTAAAACTGGCTCTGAACTCAGTATCTGACAGTGCAGATGCAGAAAACATGATTTACAATACTTGAAGTCATTCTTGCTGCTTAGATCCACGATTCGTGTTACACTCAAATGGGCCTGAGCCACTGAGTTTGAATAATTTCAAAAGCTTTTGTCAATCATGTATCTATATTTGTTCTTTTTTCCTCTTCATAAATGTTGGCCATAACACACTCTCATGGCAATTCGTAACTATATTACATTTTGGTGAATTGGTTGCGAATTTGTACAATCTCATTTGTACGTTTTCGTAAAATCTGCTTGCATCCAAATGACGGATAAGTTTAGGGGTAGACCTTCATTTGTACACTTTTTTTCCTAAAAATCACATTTTTGTACAAAACTAATTGTCCTTCTTAATGGAATGTCCCCGGTCCAAACAAGTTAAGCTCCATCAACATCTGAGGCATGCTGTCAATTACCACAAGTAATGCAATGCACTTAAAATAAAATTTCTGTAGGGTCTAGCAGAAATGAGCATTTCATATTTATATTCCTTCTTAAAAAAGTGTAACCCTAAACCTATAGTAAGTACATGTAGTTGATTATTATTACTTAGTGCTTAAACGTATAATTACACTGTAACATAAGTGTAAACACTTCTGCTTGTTTTTACAAATGAAATTGATACTTAATGGTTAATCAATAGCATGTCACACATGCTGTTGGTGGAGCTTAATATTTTTAAACCTGGAATATAATGTTTATAATTTAAAATTTATACTGTAGTGCAAAGGGGGGGAAAGGCAGTAGCTACACATTTAATCAATATCAAGTGTGTCTGTTCGATTTAAATGACAGCATGTAACACTTAAAGACAGTTCACCCAAAACATGGAAATTCTGTCATCATTTACTCAATCTCATGTTGTTCCAAACCCAAAGACTATTGTTCATAATCATAAACACAAATAAGGATATTTTAATGAAGCCTATAGGATTTATGTCCTGTCCCTCTATTGAACCAAAACTTTGCTGCTTCAAAAACTTCATAAAGAGATCATAAAAGAAATCCATATGAACCATATCCAAACCTCATGGTTTATTGCACATCAAGAAAATATGCTTGATTTTCTTTTTACCATATTTGATGTGCTCTGTGTATGTGCAATGATCAATGTTCATATGAATAAAATTTAAATCTGTCATCATATACAGTGATTGTGAAAACATTTTTTACTGTGTAATGTTGCTGTTTTTATCATGAAAAAGGTCTGTAGCATGAAAAAGTTATAAAGCACAAAGTCACTCCAAAGGGAGTAATTCTCTATATCAGTAAGCACTGTTTCTGAACTCCCTAATATGTCTCAACTGTAGTCTTGAGTTTTCTTCTGGAAACGTACACATCACAATATTCCTCATTTAAATAATTCCCACCCAAGGCATACACAAAATAAAGGGACCAGGCCTAATTGAGTTACATTAGTAGTGTGTTGAAACTTGAGATTATGGTGAGGGGCGTGACACACTCGTAGCAGTTGACCAATCACAACACACAGGCCCAGTGACCAATCAGAGCACTGAGCTTTTCCAAAGGAGGGGCTTCATAGAGACAGTGTTACTGACAGACTGGGAAAAGAGGTGCTGCAGCAGTGTAAAATATGTGAAAATAGTGTGAACATTCAAGCATGAAAACCGTAGACCCCAAAAACAAAATCAAGACTTTGTAAAAGGGCATAATATGGCCTCTTTAAAACCACTCGATTCATATGGATTACTTTTATGAAGACTTTCTTACGATTAACTTTTTGAAACGTTTGGTGGAATGGAGTATAAATGGAGGGACAGAAATCTTTCATGATACATTAAAAATATCTTCTCTTGTGTTTAGGGCTGTGACGGTATGGGATTTTTTTCTTACCGCGGTAAAGAAGCAACAAATTACGTGGTTTGGCAGTTAACCCCTACCCCCTTAAATGGAAGTTAAATGAAACGACATGAGGGTTAGTACATGATGACAGAATTTACATTTTTGGGTGAATTATACCTTATAAATACAGTAAGCTGAGCCTTGGATAAAACAATTCTATATCGCGAATCATATCGTTTACATAAACGATACATATCGTCGCATTTTTATATCGAAGACAGTAAATTATGATAAACAATGATTATTGTGTTTATAGTTCATATCACACTGTACACCATATGCACCCCTGTAACCTTCACCAGCAAAAAAATGATGACGGTGATGACCTCAACACTGCGGTAGGCATCTCATTACTGCGGTAATGTGGTTATCGTCACAGCCCTACTTGTGTTTTGAAGATGAACAAAAGTCTTATGGGTTTAGAACGACATGAGGATGAGTATATATATTTTTAGGTGAACTATTCCTTTAAGATTTGCACGTCTTGTCTTTATCAGCTGTCTAAAATACAAGTCTTAATTGGGAATGTTTTATATCACTTGGCATGTTTATTACTGAAATGTAATTAGCCATTAAACAGACACTAAAATCATTTTAAGGGGTGTACATTTGAACAGAGCACGACTTTAATGGAGCACTTCACTGAGGCTTGTAAAATCTTGCCTTCTGAGGTGATTTATTCTGTATCATAGCGAGTCCTTTGGCAACGGGGCCTCTGCACTAACAAAAGCCAGATCTGAATCCGAACAATGAACTGGGTCCCCTGGTGCTGTGATCGTTTGTCCAAAGGTGACATAAGGAGTTGGAGGACGGCCAGTGTTCCTGATGTAAGTGTGTGTGTTTCAGGGTGATCGTGAAGCAGATCCCTGAAGGCTGGCTTCATTTTTCACTCTGGCATTTAAGCCAACGGTAACGTCAAGCAGAACGAGAAAGAGTTAAAGGTGTGCTGTCTCAGCGGGGACGTTCAGAGAGAATTCTGTCATCATAGGACCATAGAGGGGGTCAGAATCTCCTGCAAAAATAAACACAGATGCACACTAGCAGGGCTCTTTTAGAAAGCATTCATCACTCCTCTCTGCAGGTGTCCATCTGCGGGTGTCAAAGAAAACCGATTTACCATATTCATAATCAGGACAGTGACACAACATCATACCACAAAACAGAGACCGATGGGGCATATATGGAGTGAAATAACTGTCACAATGCAGCATTACCGATACTACTGTGGTTTTTCGAACATGTACCGTACCCATACTATTGGAAGCACCTTGGCAGACCATGTTAATGAATTTAGTAGGGTAGAGTGGGGTAAGCTGTGCCACTTTTTACTTGTCTTCTAGGCAAGGAAAAATGAGATAAAGGTAAAACAGTAACTTTACAATTTGTTAACATTAGTTAATGTATTAAATAACTTACATAAACTAACAATATAAATTCTAACAATCAGCATTCATTAATTCATTAATTCATTCATCAGCATTCAGTTCACAGTGCATTAACTAATGTTAAAAGATACGATTTTTACAATGTATTTGTAAATGTTTAAATTAACTAAGACTAATAAATGCTGTAGAAGTATTGTTCATTGTTAGTTCATTGTGGGTATCATATCAAGAGGTTAATGTATAAATGAATAGCCTAATTACAATTTTCAAATAAAATAATTGAGAATTTTTTTTTTTTTTTTACTAATGCACAATCCTATATCAAAGTCTGGTTATGCTAAAAATTATTTAGATATTTTAGAAATGTGACTTCGGTGTAAAAATAAACTGTTAGAAACTTTAGAATTACAAAATATGTCACTTTTCTTTATGTTTTCAATATGTTAATTTGTTCAATTTTTTGTGACACTATACCCACTGGCACATCGTACCCCTCGTCATTCATACAATATTACCATATGATATCATTGTTGTACTATGATACTGACACTGTGCTTTTTTGTTAAGGTTATGCTTTTGCTCAGGTGTAGTTCAGTGTGAAAGCTGTATATCAGGCTAATTGTGTCAGCAAACTCTTATTTTCATGACCAAGCTAATGTCTGTGGCAGAGGTTGAAATAAATTATTATTTTATTTGCTGAAAAGCCCATTTTTAAAAAAAAGGTTGAGGGATGTTTTTTATGGTTTTATGCAGACGCATGCTGAGAAAGAGTCAAAGTTCCCACGTTATATTTTCTTTTTCATTTCTTTTTGTGTGTGCTTTGGATATGCATTGTTTCAGAATCATTCCAAGGGGAAAACCTGAGCTTATTTTGGAAAACCATCATTTTACCAGATGAGAGTGTGGGAATATGTGTCAGAATGGGGAAAAAAAATGAAACTTTATTTCATGCACCGTACTCCCCTCATGTCTCTTTATGTTTGGGTGGGTACATCTGACTTCACGTAAGAGGGGCACATGGGTGAAAAAGAAAAGATCGGACAGTGACCCTGAGGAACTGAACCTGTCGTGACGCATGCTCCACTTATGAGCATATTATCAGAGTTTTTTTTTTTTTTTTACATTCCAGCTAAGGCAGGAGAATATTTTTGGGAGAAATATGTATTATGGAGCCCTAGGTGATTGCAAGCCACCCCCTGGACTATAAATCCTATTTTTCTGCTCTGGCGTTTTGTTATTTTTGCACTGAACAAAGAATGATGCCGAGAGGGATTGAATCCAGTTTGATGACCCCTAATAAACTCCAACTCTAATGAGGCCTGAATTTAATCACTCACTTGTTCCTTCATTCACATGGCTGTAATCCTGCTGAGGGCATTTTAGTGTAGCTAACAGGTCTGTTTTCATATGTGGATGTACGTTTAAAAGTTTTATGTTATGACTAATATAGCCTGCAGGGTTTCAACACAGGTTAATTAACCTATTATCTAAATTGAAATTGTTCCCAGTTGTTTATGCAACTAATTATTGAACAGCAACACTGACCTAATGGACATTGTTAATTACTTCAAATGTAGGGACTGCCTATATGATATAGTTCAGCTAGCTTGTTATCAGCTTTGTTTAACAGGCAACACATGCAATTAATTGCACAATATGGTTTCGCTTTGCTGTCATTCATTGTTTTCATACAAGCTCAGACCTAAGACCTGCTTCTTGGAATTGGTTTGGCTTTAACCTGACATTGTTTTGAAATCCCCTGTAATGAAGCATATCCAATTGTAGTGCTGGCAGCGTATTGCTCTTTTTGGATAATAGCTCTTCTCAAAGTCTGGAAGCAGAGGCCCTAGTACAGTTAAAAGGAATCACAATATTTTGAACCTTAGTTTAGTGCACTTGTACAGGCACTGGGTGCCTTTATGTGGTGGCCTGTGGTAATGTTACACAGCTGTATGTCATTTTTGTTTCTCTTTCGAAGATCCAGAACACAACCAAAAGCCTTTGTGACAAAAAGCTCAATCATTGTAGGGGGCATTTGGTTGTTCTTTGACTTTGTTTCGACACTGCAGATATCACTCACTCACCCGGCTTTAATTATAGACCACGTCAAAAGCAGCCAATAAAAAGTCTTGGCTCTTTTTTGTTGTTCTACACTCTGTATCTTTCATCAGAATGTGCATATTTCCCTGCTATAGTACATAGTATGCATAAGGGAGTACATCAAATAGTAGGATGCACATAGAGTACACGCATATATTTTGTTCATATGTTGAAATAAGCAATATGGACATAATAGCAGACATCATCTAAAACATAAATGCACCCCTTGAGAAATGTTAAAATCAATTTACATCAATCAGTCAATCAATCAGTAAGAATGGAAAAATCACATAAAACAGAATAAACTATTACAATGTCAAATTAGGTACGTGTTAAATAAATCTATTAAATCCAATATATTGAAGTAAAATGACTGAGATGTCATGGCTGAGAAATAAGTTCATCAAATTCATAACCTCGGATGATATGTGATATTATGACATATGATAGTGTGGGAATTCGTAGCCTCCCCTGACACTCCAAACACTACACCGTTCGTGAAAGCATGCTGGGTCTCCTGCCAACCGTAACTGATTCAGGACAAAACAAACTCCTCAGAAAGCAGCCCACAAATTGCAACATCTTGCCCCCAGCAGAGAGGATGGAAACCCACTGGAGGTCTCGACACAAGCCAGACCTGCACTGGCCGTCAAATGGGTGAATTATTCTGTAAATATCTCAACATGTTTTACCACATCTTTCTTTGCCTTCTAATTGATTTCTGCAGTTATTAGTTACATGCAGTCACTGTGTGTGCACATAAATGCATGTGCTTGTGTGTAAATCCCTCTTCCCAGTGAGTGGCTGTTAAACGTTGAGCTCACAGGGATTACTTGGTGACTGTGAACGCTGCTCTGGCAGGAAGTTCCCACTGCTTTCGCTATCAGGGCGGAAAATGCATGTTTGTCAAAGATCCTAAACCTGGCATTGATTTCCGCGCCATGTCATTCCTCAGCCCTGGCTCCAGCTCAGTCATTTTATCTATATCCTCTTCTCGGTATCCATAATCACACAGATTAGGAGACAAGCAACTGTCAAAGGACTCTGATTTGTTTAATGTGAACCTGTTTTCACAGTATGTCCTATGACTAATTGGGCAGTCTGTCTTTCAAAACAATCCATTTGTTCATGGTATTATGTACCTTCATCTCCATTGTAATTGGTCTGACTGTGTTTATTTAAGAAGTCTCAAACCAGACAATCCTCTCAGTGACCAGTCAGAGCAAGACATCAAAGTACATGGTACTTTGGTTCATTGTCTTGACAGGAACTTGTTCAGCTGACCAGTTATCGTTCCCAGACGTACTGGTCTGAATGCCAGAAAAGAGGAGCTTTTCCCAGGTATGGTCATTAAATGTTGCTAACACAAGCTTAGGGTTTCGGGCAGCTACTATTTTAATGCCTGAGGGACTGATGAGTCAAATGAAGCACTGGGATACTATAAAAGTAACATTTATATTCCAGTTGCTCTGGTATTACTGCCCAATGTCAGTAACTGTCAAAGTCGCTTTAAGGCAAGTCAGTTCACTTGGCAGCCAGCTTGGAATTGAAGATTCCCAGTAAGCAATTTTCAGTGCTGATGGGTAATACAATGTGAAAAGTTAAACATGTGCAAAAATTGTTCCTTTAGAGGTACAGTGGGGAGAACAAGTATTTGATACACTGCCGATTTTGCAGGTTTGCCCACTTACAAAGCATGTAGAAGTCTGTAATTTTTATCATAGGTACTCTTCAACTGTGAGTGACGGAATCTAAAACAAAAATCCAGAAAATCACATTGTATGATTTTTAAGTAATTAATTTGCATTTTATTGCATGACATAAGTATTTGATACATCAGAAAAGCAGAACTTAATATTTGGTACAGAAACCTTTGTTTGCAGTTACAGAGATCATACGTTTCCTGTAGTTCTTGACCAGGTTTGCACACACTGCAGCAGGAATTTTGGCCCACTCCTCCATACAGACCTTCTCCAGATCCTGCAGGTTTCAGGGCTGTCGCTGGGCAATACGGACTTTCAGCTCCCTCCAAAGATTTTCTATTGGGTTCAGGTCTGGAGACTGGCTAGGCCACTCCAGGACCTTGAGATGCTTCTTACGGAGCCACTCCTTAGTTGCCCTGGCTGTGTGTTTCGGGTCGTTGCCATGCTGGAAGACCCAGCCACGACCCATCTTCAATGCTCTTACTGAGGGAAGGAGGTTGTTGGCCAAGATCTCACGATACATGGACCCATCCATCCTCCCCTCAATACGGTGGAGTCGTCCTGTCCCCTTTGCAGAAAAGCATCCCCAAAGAATGATGTTTCCACCTCCATGCTTCACGGTTGGGATGGTGTTCTTGGGGTTGTACTCATCCTTCTTCTTCCTCCAAACACGGCGAGTAGAGTTTAGACCAAAAAGCTCTATTTTTGTCTCATCAGACCACATGACCTTCTCCCATTCCTCCTCTGGATCATCCAGATGGTCATTGGCAAACTTCATATGGGCCTGGACATGCGCTGGCTTGAGCAGGGGGACCTTGCATGCGCTGCAGGATTTTAATCTATGACGGCGTAATGTGTTACTAATGTGGTCCCAGCGGTCGCAGCTCTTTTCAGGTCATTGACCAGGTCCTACCGTGTAGTTCTGATCCCTCACCTTCCTCATGATCATTGATGCCCCACAAGGTGAGATCTTGCATGGTGCCCCAGACCGAGGGAGACTGACCGTCATCTTGAACTTTTCTCCATTTTCTAATAATTGCGCCAACAGTTGTTGCCTTCTCACCAAGCTGCTTGCCTATTGTCCTGTAGCCCATCCCAGCCTTGTGCAGGTCTACAATTTTATCCCTGATGTCCTTACACAGCTCTCTGGTCTTGGCCATTGTGGAGAGGTTGGAGTCTGTTTGATTGAGTGTGTGGACAGGTGTCTTTTATACAGGTAACGAGTTCAAACAGGTGCAGTTAATACAGGTAATGAGTGGAGAACAGGAAGGCTTCTTAAAGAAAAACTAACAGGTCTGTGAGAGCCGGAATTCTTACTGGTTGGTAGGTGATCAAATACTTATGTCATGCAATAAAAGGCAAATTAATTATTTAAAAATCATACAATGTGATTTTCTGGATTTTTGTTTTAGATTCCATCTCTCACAGTTGAAGTGTACCTATGATAAAAATTACAGACCTCTACATGCTGTGTAAGTAGGCAAACCTGCAAAATCGGCAGTGTATCAAATACTTGTTTTCCCCACTGTTTGTCTCTGGGGTTAGTACTTTTAAAGATATTTTTGTACCTTATTTAACCAGAAAAGATGCATATTGGAACTAATATGGGATGCAATGCAATTTTTACAACTGAAAAAAGAAACTTTAAGGTTAACCAGATATCTTAAACCAGAAATCCTAAGCACTTTATTGGATACAATTTAGCTTATATAGTATTAGCAAAAAACTACTTTTTATATATATCTGTTGAATTGTGCAATATATTAAAATTAAATATTATAGTAGTAATGCTACCTGAAGTAAGAACAAGTGTAATCATTAAGAAAAACATAACTTTTTCAGTTTGTTTAGTTAATTCATCAAAGTTTAATTTAAAATATTCATTTATTCAGTTGGGCAGCATGGTGGTGGGTAGCATTGTTGCCTCGCAGCAAAAACATCCCAGGTTCAGGCCCTGTCAGAGGAGGCCTTTCTGTCGGCCTCAAGTTTGCATGTTCTCCCTGTGTGGGTTCCCTCTGGGTTCTCCAGTTTCCCCTTGCGTATGGCCCGAGATGCTGGGATAGGCTCCAGTATCCCTATGACCCTGCATAGGACAAACAGTTTGGAAAATGGATGAATTTATTCAGTTTTCATTTTTGGCCCAGTTCTGTCAGGACCACTATCGTCAAAGATGATTGACAATTAGCATACAGTTTGGATTGGCTTGATATGGTTCTGTTCTGGGCAAGAACTCCCTGCGCATCCATGCAGCCTAGCATGGAGAGCAACAATAACCCCCTTAGGGTAAACAGAACCAACATAAATGTATTAAATAACATAAATGCAGATACATAAATGTATATTGCAGATATCATTCATCATCTTCCTAGCATTATCCCGCTCATTTGCAGGGTCCACCTCACACACACCTTTGATTTGGCACAGGTTTTATGCCTTCCTGACACATTCACACTCACACACAATCCTACAATTTGGCATATTCAACCACCTAACCTGCATGTCTTTGGACTGTGGGGGAAACCGGAGCACCCGGAGGACACAGGGAAAACATGCAAACTCCACACAGAAAGAACTCCTGGGGACCTTCTTGCTGTGAGGCAACAGTGCTACCCACTGAGCCACCGTGCTGCCCCGTATTGCAGATGTCATTAATGTTCAATAATTTAATGTACACATAAGAGGAGGAGCTAGGGATGGAGGATGGTAATTAGCTGCTGATAATACTGAAGGACCTTATATATGGATGCTGTGATAGGTGTCGTATTCCTATAGGTAGACGTGATCAGCTGAGAGTCATCTGATGCAAGCTTGACTGACGTGACCTGCCAGAACTAACACTACGCTTGATTGTGCCCCTACATTTTCCCATTTCAGAATGATCACTAACTAATCACCTTTTAGGTGTAGGTGTACCTATAAAGGTGTACTTTTTAAGGTACTGCCCAAGTGACAAGCTAAAGGTACAGCTTTTGTACATTTTCTTCTGCCGGTGTTTTCGTGCAAGTACAGCTTCTTCTCCTGATAGGTAAACGGCATAAATCTGCTGTTGGCGCTAAATAGTGCATTCCTTGAGCCCCCATATTGTTATGATTTCTCCCATTTCTTTTTGTACAAGTGGTGATCTACACTACTTCCCTTTATAATATCCCTGCTAAAGCATTACTGCAACTACCAACAATAATGTCTGCAGCAGAGAGGATTTTCGGCGCAAAGCTCCAGAGATGACAGGAAATATTTCAGCACCTTCAGCTAAAAGACGCCCCCCAATGCGATCAGAGCAGCCTCACTACCTTTCACTGTGTTGAAAACTGGACCTGCACACAACCACTGCAACCCTTGGATCCTGTTGACGGACTTAAACTCAACCTCAGGCCCAGCAAGCCGTCTCAGTCTTCCCAAAAGCAGGAGCTCTGGATTTGGTTTCCAACCCCACAAGCCTGGGGTTCAGCTTCCTGCCCCTGGAGCCCCAGAGACTGCAGGGGCGCAGGCTAGAAAAAGAGAGGTATGTTCAGCCAATATCCTCGTCAGGACAAGTGCTTTGATGATGGGTTTCACTGGCTGCGAGCACACAAAACAGCCCAGGAATAACACACTGTAAAGCAAGACTGATTGAGATTGGACATCTGCCGTTGAATCTTAAAGGGATAGTTCACTAAAAAATGAAAATTCGGTCATCAGTTACTCACCCTCAAGTCATTCCAAACTTGTAAGACTTTAACAAAAGAAGATATTTTGGAAAATTTCAGGGGTTTTTTTATCCATTAAATGAAATTCAGTGGGGTCCACAATGGGGTTGTTCAAAATATCTTCTTAGTTAACAGAATTTCTACAGAGTGCCTTTCACTTCAACCCACATTCAAGTGCTGCTTGGTTTTACTCGCTTAACAAATCCATCAAGTTGCCCCTGAACTGGATGTCAAAAGAAATTACATTTGCCTTTGATGATAATAATAATAATAATAATAATAATAATAATAATAATAATAATAATAATAATAAAAAACTTTATTTTATATAGCACCTTTAAAAATTGCATCTTAAAACACTTTACAAGAACATACAAATAAAATACATTGAAAAAACAGAATAATCACGTATAAGCTAGCCTGAAAAAATAAGTTTTAAGAGAAGATTTAAAGACACTAAAAGATTCAGTATGTCTAATCTCAGTGGGAAGAGAGTTCCAAAGTGTTGGAGACAAAAAAGAAAAGGCCCGGTCACCCATAGAGCATAAATGAGTTGAAGGAACAGGAATCAGAAGAGCGGAGATCACGCCTTGGGGTGTAGATTGTTAAAAGTTCAGACAGATATTGTGGAGCTAAACTATGCAAGGCCTTGTAGGTAAGCATGAGAATTTTAAAAATCTATGCGAAACCTGACAGGGAGCCACTGCAAGGACTCCAAGATTGGAGTGATGTGCTCACTTGTCCTGGACCTTGTCAGGATTCTGGCCGCAGAGTTTTGTACATACTGCAATTTGTTTAGGGTAGATTTAGAGACCCCAGTGAGCAGACCATAACAATAATCAATGCAAGAAAAAACTAAGGTGTTGATCAGTTTTTCAGCCACGGAGAAATATAACATGGGGCGCAGTCTTGCAATGTTTCTGAGATGAAAAAAATGAAGTTTTAACAGTATTCTGGACATGAGGATCAAATGTTAAATTTGCATCAAATATCACCCCCCAATTTTTTTCATTTTGTTTAAAACTCCAGAGCAGAGCCATCCACCTTTAGGGTTAATGAACCAGCTCAGTCTTGTCACTTTTGAGACAGAGAACATTTTTGAGACGTCCATATTTTTATCTTAGAAATACAACGTTCAAGAAAGGCAACAGCCGCATTATAACCAGCTTTTGAGTGTCATCAGCATAAAAATAAAACTTAAGACCAAGGGATCTTAGAAGCTGACCAATAGGAAAAAATTACATGCTAAAAAGTAAGGGACTCAAAACTGATCCCTGGGGAACACCAAATTGCACTAAACCAACTTTGGACCTGCATCCAGCCAGGGACACAAAATGCCTACGGTCTGAGAGGTAAGACTTGAACCAGTTTAATACAGTATCAGTAACACCAAAAATCCATACGAGTGATTAAAAGAGAATGATCTACAGTGTCAAAAGCTGCACTGAGATCGAGAAGAATCAGAATTGAAATAACACGTAAATAACCTTAACTAATGCCTTATTCAGTGCTATGTAGTTTGCGGAAGCCAGATTGGAGGGGCTCAAAGAGATTGTTTAAAGTGAGGTGTGTATAACTGAGAAGCCACAATTCGCTCAAGCATTTTAGCAAGAAAGGGAGGATTGGAAATGGGATGAAAATTATTGAGGTTGTCCCAGTCTACATTAATCTTTTTTGGTACAGGGGTTACAGCAGCAATTTTTAACGCATCAGGCACAACATCCGTGTGCAGCTAGTCATTTATTATACTCAAGACGACAGGGAAAAGAGAAGTGAAACATGATTTAAACAAACAGGTACGTATGGGGTCAACTATGGAAGTGGCAGCTTTCATTTGTGAAACCTCTTTACCAAGGGAGACAAGATCAAGTGAGGAAAAAGAGGGGGGAAAAGTGCCAGAGAAATAAGAGATACTAACAGCAGAGGCAGACGAGACAGAATTAATGCATTTGCAAGCATTGGTAGTTTTGGACCTGAAATGATCAAGAAATCTATTACAAAGATGAGCTGAGGTAGCTATATTAGAGGATATGTTACTTAGGCCACAGAACGGATCACACCTTCAAATGTTGACATGAAAATAAGTCTTACTAACTAAAGATGCATGTTGGAGGCAACACCAGAGCATCGCACCCCTATCCTGGACGCAGTAAAGGGTTGTGTAGACATGAAGGAAAAAGATCTTGCCAGTACCAAAAATAACAAAAAAAGAAAAGATTTTTCTCCCGAAGAACGAACTTCATTGGAGTATTAAACTGTATGACATTGTTTTGCATTCAGACAGGATTTGGATCACAAGGGTCGCTCTTTATTAGAATACAAATATATACAAATACTTTCATAACAGCCCTGATTGAAATTAAGCTCAATGAGGAAATAAACAAAGAATGTTATGGTATGAGATAAGAGAGGTACTTCCGCCTCACTTACTGTAGCAACGACCCCACTGACTATTCAAACACGAGAGGTCTCTAGGAGAACCTCCCCCTCTTTCTATAGAGTTTGTGCCTTTAATCAGGCTGTGGATCTATCCTAAAATCTCTTTGCTGTTAAGTGAAGATTTGGCTTGACAAATGTGAACAGTGTACTGGGAGTATCCAGCTAAAAATTGAGCCAACACTGTTCCATATGAGAGATTGGAAAAAGAGAGGGAAGAGACGAATATGACAAAGGCAGAGGGTTTCAGGGCAACATTTGGTTGAGAAAAATACATTTGTGACAGAATGAGGGCATCAACGATCTTTCTGATTAGTTAAATAACAGGAGCTGCATTATATGCAAAAATGGCAAGAGCTGGTGAAATCTGCTACTTCCCATTTTATTGGCTAACCACTTATTGGCTTTTTATCAGTCCACTGGGAAACAAGGTTAACTGATGTATATCCACGAAATAGCTAGTACTTATTATGAATGTAGTCTACACATTTCACATTTTATTTCTTCAATGTTGTCTCTACAGTCTTTCAGTAAGATCTCATCAGCATCATTTGAATGGGCATGCCAGTCTATTACTGTGGTACCATCAATTGCAGGTTTACCAGCCCCTATACGTTATGTAAAAACAAAATCCAACTATTATTTTTTTATACAGAAAGGGTTGGTCAAATGGCCTTTTCCTATTAAATTGGCCAGTTCTTGGACAAAGTAATGGTTGATAGTAAACTATGAATTTTTTACTGTCCATTTTTCAAGTATACTGTATGCACTTGATCAGTAGGGATGCACCGAAATGAAAATTCTTGGCCGAAACTGAAAACCGAAAAGAGGAAACCAAGGCCGAAAACCGAAACACCGAAAGAAATGATGCCAATTATTAGTACCATTGCATTTATGGCTATGACTGTGTACTAACTTTACTAAAATCAAGGCATTGCAATTGCATAAATTAATATTAAAGTTTCAAAGAATAAATCAATTACAAATTATGCAAATATTTATTTAGCACATTACAACAATGCACAGTATAAAATAAAATTCAAACTAAAATGTTTAACTTGACCCCACTCATGTGTACATTAAATAATAATGTACAGGCCTACTGGCCTGCAGAAAGGTTTTAAAATTAAATGTTCTCTCATAAAAACAAAGTGCATTTAGGTCGAGTGCATTTTAAATTTTTCTCTGTAGGACTACTACAAGAAAGTGCATTCAGAACAAGTGCAACTGCTTAAAGATACAACAATATTTTCTCTGTAGGCCTTCAACATAAGTGTATCAAAACAAAGACTGCCATAGCCCATGTGTTAACTGTGGAACTTTAACAACAACAAATGCACCAAGAATTGCAGATGTGCAAAGTGGATAATAAATATTTAAACACTAGACAAGCCCATTCTACTTCTTGAGGTAAAGTGGCAGGTTTTTCTTGATGAAGAGTAGCTTCTCTGCTTTATCACAGTGAAGTCTGTTCCTCTTCTCATCGAGAACATGAGCTGCTGCACTGAACAGTCTCTCGCTGTCAGTGCTTGTGCACGGAGCAGACAAGTACTTGCGTGCCATCTTTGCCAGGTCAGGAAAGCGGCCGTGATTACTTCTCCAGTAGGCAAGAGGGTTATCACTTCTGGGGATGGGGACTTCAGACAGATAACCATCTAGCTGTTGAGCAGTTGAGCTTGTCATCTGCCTGACATTTGAGAAAGATTTGAGAGAGTGTATTTAAATAGGGCCAGCGCATAAATAAACATTTTTATCAAATTAAAAAAATATCTAGCAGAAATATGGCTACAATCTGATAGTCACATATATAGTAGCCTAAGAACAGAATAGCCTACCTATTATTATTATTTGAGGCATTTTCTTGCAGGATTTCACTGAACATATCAGACAACGAGGGTGCATGCCCCTCGTCTGGTGCAGAGAGACGAGTCTTTTTTTCTGCGCTCTGATCTCCTTCTCCTGTGCTGGGCACTGCTCCGTCTCCATCTCCACGCGGGTTCTCGGCATCCATCGCGGCCTGGATCATTTCTCGTGCTGCTTTATTTCCGCATCCAAGTAATGGTCTTTATAACGTGGATCAAGTACAGTCGCGATGAAGTGCAGAGGATCCGAATAGATCTCAGTGAAATGTGTGCTGACAGACTCTAAAAGTGTGCTTTTCATTGTTTTCACTCCGTGGTCCATCTCAACCACTTTGCTTAGGAGACGCTTTAGTGCTGCGATTAAAGGAATAACGTCTGCTACAGATGCATCAGAGGAGCTGATCTCTTTAGTTAGCTGCTCAAAGGGGGCAAGAAGAGAGAGAATGTTCTCTATTAAGACCCACTGGTGTGAAGTGAATGTCGCGGGGAGCTCGTGGTCTGCGCTATATGCAGCCAAGACTCGCTTTTGCGTAAAGAGTCTTTGCAACATGTAAAAAGTGCTGTTCCACCGCGTACTCACGTCTTGCTGGAACCGTTTTATTGGTGTTCCAAACTGATCTTGCATAGACTGCAAGCGGGAATAGGCCAGCTGAGAATGTTTAAAATGGCCAACAATTCTTCTGCCTATAGCCAGTACGTCTTTTATGCTGCGTTGAGACAACACTCCCTCATTCACAGCCAGATGTAGTGTGTGGGCTATGCACCATATTCCCTTCAGCTGGCTGTCTTCTATCGCTTTTGTCATATTTCTTGCATTGTCACTGACAATGACATGCACTTTAGATTGGTCGATATGCCAGGTGTCGAACATATTGGCGAATGCATCAGAAATGGCTGCTGCTGTATGTGACCCTCGAAACTCTTGTGAATGGAGCAGAATCTTTTGCAGCTGGAAATCAGCGTCGATCCATTGTGCGGTTAGACTGAGCATACTGGTAATGCTGACGTCTGAGCTCCATATGTCTGTCGTGAAACTGATTGCTGAATTATCTGCAGCTACAGTGGGGAGAACAAGTATTTGATACACTGCCAATTTTGCAGGTTTGCCCACTTACAAAGCATGTAGAAGTCTGTAATTTTTATCATAGTTACACTTCAACTGTGAGAGACGGAATCTAAAACAAAAATCCAGAAAATCACATTGTATGATTTTTAAAAAATTAATTTGCATTTTATTGCATGACATAAGTATTTGATCACCTACCAACCAGTAAGAATTCCGGCTCTAACAGACCTGTTAGTTTTTCTTTAAGAAGCCCTCCTGTTCTCCACTCATTACCTGTATTAACTGCACCTGTTTGAACTCGTTACCTGTATAAAAGACACCTGTCCACACACTCAATCAAACAGACTCCAACCTCTCCACAATGGCCAAGACCAGAGAGCTGTGTAAGGACATCAGGGATAAAACTGTAGACCTGCACAAGGCTGGGATGGGCTACAGGACAATAGGCAAGCAGCTTGGTGAGAAGGCAACAACTTTGGCGCAATTATTAGAAAATGGAAGAAGTTCAAGATGACAGTCAATCTCCCTCGGTCTGGGGCACCATGCAAGATCTCACCTCGTGGGGCATCAGTGATCATGAGGAAGGTGAGGGATCAGCCCAGAACTACACGGCAGGACCTGGTCAATGACCTGAAGAGAGCTGGGACCACAGTCTCAAAGAAAACCATTAGTAACACACTACGCCGTCATGGATTAAAATCCTGCAGCGCACTCAAGGTCCCCCTGCTCAAGCCAGCGCATGTCCAGGCCCGTCTGAAGTTTGCCAATGTCCATCTGGATGATCCAGAGGAGGAATGGGAGAAGGTCATGTGGTCTGATGAGACAAAAATAGAGCTTTTTGGTCTAAACTCCACTCTCCATGTTTGGAGGAAGAAGAAGGATGAGTACAACCCCAAGAACACCATCCCAACCGTGAAGCATGGAGGTGGAAACATCATTCTTTGGGGATGCTTTTCTGCAATGGGGACAGGATGACTGCACCGTATTGAGGGGAGGATGAATGGGGCCATGTATCGCGAGATCTTGGCCAACAACCTCCTTCCCTCAGTAAGAGCATTGAAGATGGGTCGTGGCTGGGTCTTCCAGCATGACAACGACCCAAAACACACAGACAGGGCAACTAAGGAGTGGCTCCGTAAGAAGCATCTCAAGGTCCTGGAGTGGCCTAGCCAGTCTCCAGACCTGAACCCAATAGAAAATCTTTGGAGGGAGCTGAAAGTCCGTATTGCCCAGCGACAGCCCCGAAACCTGAAGGATCTGGAGAAGGTCTGTATGGAGGAGTGGGCCAAAATCCCTGCTGCAGTGTGTGCAAACCTGGTCAAGAACTACAGGAAACGTATGATCTCTGGAATTGCAAACAAAGGTTTCTGTACCAAATATTAAGTTCTGCTTTTCTGATGTATCAAATACTTATGTCATGCAATAAAATGCAAATTAATTACTTAAAAATCATACAATGTGATTTTCTGGATTCCTTCACTCACAGTTGAAGAGCACCTATGATAAAAATTACAGACTTCTACATGCTTTGTAAGTAAGCAAACCTGCAAAATCGGCAGTGTATCAAATACTTGTTCTCCCCACTGTATATGCTCATGGACGTGAGTTGCAACAACATTAAACAGTTCAGGTAAACACACCTCTGAGAAATGTCGTCTGCTCGGCATGACATAATGGGGCTCAATGTGCTCGATCAGCCTACGAAATCCCACATCTTCTACGACAGAGAATGGCTCATCATCTAAGGCAATGAATTCCATAATCTTCTGTGTAATGCCCTTTGCCTTGACAACATCACTGGGAAACTTCCTTGCCTTTTCAAAAACGTCCGCCACAGACGGAGTGGGCGTGCTCGGAGGTGTTTTCCTTTTCTGTGCCGCGTTCCTCTCATATTCAGAGTAGCGATCGGAATGTTTGGATTTCAGGTGATAAATTAAACCCGACGTGGAGAAAGTCTTTGCAGATGCACCCCCTCTTGAAATTTCGGCATTACATGTTTTGCAAATCGCTGTCCGTGGGTCTATATATATACTGATATACTGAAATACGTCCACACCACAGACATGTTGCTTCAGACAAGCACGTGCAGGTCACGTGCATGTGTTTGCGTCATCACAACATTTCGGCCGTATTGTTTCGGTGATAAAAGTCTTTCGGCCGAAAACCAAAAATGCACTTTTGAGCCATTTTCGGCTGAAAATTTTCGGGTGCTGAATATTCGGTGCATCCCTATTGATCAGTATTTTTATTTTGGAAAACTTTTACTTCACTACATTCCAAAGCCTGATCTGACTTTTTACTCATTTTTAGAAAGACATGTCGTTCCTCGTCAATTTGATGCAAAGAAATTGAGGGTACGTTTACATGACAACGATGTATTAAAAACTGGAACGTTTTTCCTTTGTGTTTTTTGTGTACAGATGACAATGTTGTCAAAACAATCGGATCTGTGAAAACGATTAAAAATGCTGTATTAAGCTGCCAGGCCAGTAGTTGGCGATGACACTTTGTAAAGAAACACTACATGCCAAGCCCTGTAAAGTAAAGCCAAAGCGCTTTGATCTCCCCCAGGTGACTGGTCCGAGTATGGGTCATAAACCCCGCCCTCTCCATGTAATTGAATGGGACGTGAGACAAACTAAACAATCAAATTACATTTCAAAAAAAATTTTCCAAAGATGGTTTGGAATTCATTCAGTGATCCGGTCCGAGTGAGTCTCAAGTTAAGAAACCAATGGTATTCTGAGATTATGGAATAGCCAAAAATAGAAAATGGTAGTCCTTATAGATCAGTCATTTTATTTTTGATACTTATAGAAAGTGTACTATATATTCAAAAGTAATTACTTTTGTAGTTTTACTCATGAGAAGTATTTATACTTTAACTGAAGTAAAGTTTTATCGGAATATCTGTACACTGTAAAAAATTATTTAAACATTCAGTATGTTTCACAAGAAAATACTATTTCAGTTGTTCTTAAAAATGTCACGTTTAATTCATAATCCATTGCTTTTTGTATTTGTGAAATTTACTAGAAATTTATGAGTGAAATTTTTCAAAGTTTTTTGTGCGCTTTAACTCAAGTTCAGGATTTGTGTATCTTGTCTACCACTGAAAATAAGTAGTTAAAATGCACTTGACGATGTCAATAGTCAGCTTCTGGCTTGCAGGCTGCTGTTATGTGATGCAATTCTGTTACACATAACATTCTCTGCTTTGGTGGGTGGAAACAAACCTATAAAACTAGAATATAATTGAATTAGACCCATGGAAGTAGAAGCAATTTACCCACATTTTCAGTGGCACGTCTTTTCTAAATTAACTTTGTAGCTTTATTGTTCTTCGGCTTTGAATAATGTGGAAAAATGGAAAAACTCCAGCCAGGTGCATAATGTATCCCGAGTGATTTCCCGCATATGACAATAAAGCTCAGTTAGCACCACATGCTAACGCTCAACCACATGCTAATGTAGACAACTTAGCAGACAGAGGAAAAACCATTTAAACGTAAAGAATGTTACTCAGTGATTTACAAGGTCCCTGAGCTCAGAAAACAACACCTCAGATTTTAAAATGAGCAGTAAGTCTGTGTTAAAAGTCTGAGGGGGGTTGAGGAGAGATTTATGCATAGAAAATTACGGACGGAATTGAATAAAGTGAGGTTTTACTACTGCCTACATCGTGTGTGATCCTCATACCAACTGTATAGATTTTACTGGTGAGTAACTAAGTGCTTTAATTTCACACTCGTGCTGCTAGCCACTTAAACCTTGGTGGCTTCATGGGCCGAGATGTGGAACATTCCAGGCAATCAAACAATCAGGGTGCGTTTAAAGGGAGATCTGGTGGCCATTTCATGCAACGAAGGATCTTGCCAAAACAGCGCTGTTTGAATTGGACGTGCTTTACTGAGAAAGGTGTGATAGTGTGCTGTGCCAGGATATGAGGAGGGTGGAACTGTGTGAACTTGTTTACCTTGTAACCCAGAACACATTCCATATTGCTGATCCTCTAAATGCTGACACTTTGATTTTTCAGCTTGTTCATCAGCGTGATCAAAGACTCTGGTGGTAAACCTTATACCAAATATTTGTTGTTGCAATCAGGTCCACATGTGCTCTAGAATGATTCTGGCATAACAGTATCCAAATCGACTCAAATGTGTTTGCATCGGCAAAAGACATCTGGCAAACCAAAAGTACTTGCTGGATATTGCTTGCAGTGTGGCATGCACATGTATCCTTCAATCACTGTTGATGTACAACTCTATCACTGTGCATGACTGACCTTGCTTTCAGTAAAGCTTAGGTTAGGTACAATCTCCAGATATTAGATCAAGCTGTATATAGAGGAAATATGTCCGTTACATATTAATTTATTTTTTAGGTAATGTTAATTGATTTGCAAAATTATTAGAGCTGGGTAAAAATATTGATTACAATATTAACTGATCTTTATTTGAACAATTCTTGACATTATTGATTCTTAAAGGGGGGGTAACACACACACAGTTTCAGCCAATCTCATGTTAATCTTGAGTACCTATAGAGTAGTATTGCATCCTTCATATCTCTGAAGAGTCTTTAGTTTTATCATATTTATAAAAGACAGATACGCTGTACGGATTCTTTCCGAAAACAGCCGAACTCGTGGAGGAGTGCAGTGGGCGGAGCTAAAGAGAGCGCACGCGCGCACACACACACACACACACACACACACATGCACAATACAATCTTGGCATTATCCCTCCCTGGATAACTTTAAATTCAATATACGTTTGTGTTGTTTATATTATATGCACTTACGCACTGATTGCCAACAAAACACAGACATTTGATGCAGTTTCACTCACCGTTTTCAACTCGTGACAGGGAACAAACAAACACACTTGCAGAACTCCGTTGCTGCTCCAGAAAAACAAACTGCATCCACTGTTTAACGCTGGGTTATTTGGGAAGCTGAACAAGGTTATCTTTCCCTCACAACCAGAAACACACTTCTTTAGAGACATTGTTGATTTCGTGGTCTAAAAACAAAATGCCAGCGCTGCCAGCGGCTTCCGTAACCCGAAGGAAGCTCGTTGATGGACGCTCTCCGCATGCGCTCATCCGGGAGAAGTGCCCATACAAGCAATTCCACCTATTATGACCTCACACAGGCCTATACTCAAAAAAAACTTTCCGAAACGTATTCAAATCCCGAAGGATTTTTTTTTTATTTTGGCCAACTCTTTAACAGTGTAAATAAGTCAGAATGCATGAAATAGCATTAGACCTCCCCTTTAAATCTCAAGATCAATGTTTTACTCCATGCTTAATTTCATTGGCTGCTTATTATAAATAAATAAATGGCTGTGTTCTACTGAATTAACACAGTTAGCTGCATAGTTCGGGCCCTGTTATCATGGCAAGAAGCATCTTTATTGAGTTGTCCTTGAGCGATGCAAGCAAAACAAACTAATGTGACCTGATTCATGACTTTTATGAGCCAGTTCTTTTTAGTGATTGATAAAAATACAACTTGATTCCTGAATAATTGATTCTCATGAGGTGGTGCTTTTAATGAATAGTTCAAAAAGAAAAATGGATCTGTTTGAAACGCTGCACTGTATAATTTACAGCATTAGCAGAGAGATTATTTCTTTCATATATTAGTAAAATGGACAAAACAGACAAAACTGAACTATACCTAAATGAATCAGAATTAAATCAAATAGAATCAACAGTTGGTTTAGCCATTCAATCTGCTACAGTATACTGTAGGTGCACTGTAACACTGCATGCACTGTCATTGTAGGTTAAATTATTTGTTTAATATCATTGATTTACTAATAGCATGTATAATATCATCAGCATGCCTCTGACCTTTACTGCAGTCCACAGAATACCTGCCATGCATTATTTCATTTTTAAACACTGTCTATACTTTTTGTTTGCACTGATTAAGTTGGATTGGTTATTGCATCAGGGATGCACTGTAAAAAATGTGTTTCAACTTAAAAAAAGTAAGTGTTCGTGCTGCCTTAAATTTTTAAGTTTGGTCAAGTCAAATATCCAATTCGTCACTTAGTACAACTTCACATTTCAAGTTGACTAAATTTAAAATTTTAAGGCAACACGAACACTTACTTTTTAAAGTTTAAACAACATTTTTTTTACAGTGCATAATTCGTACCTTCTGTCTATATTGAGTTGACAGAGTTCTGTTGGTGAGAGGTTAATAGTTAATATCATTAACCAAGATGGTAATTAATTAAATATAAAATATGTAATTGAAGTTAGATGGTGCAATGAGGCAGTAGTTTTATTTCTGTATGGCCATGTGAAACAGGTCCCAGTGCTTGCTTTCATAGGCATCTGAGAAAACAGTGTGGATGTGATTCTAAGGTAATGAAGTATAAATGTGATGTAACTCAAAACATTTCAAACAATGATGTTTGGACACACATGGTGCTCTGCTCCACGAGACAACAGAACATTAAAGGTCCCTGAGGCAGATGTGATGGTCAGGGCCAAAGTTTTACTCCAGCGCTCTAGCTGAAGTTCATGCGTGTTTGTCTCTACAGGATTGCAAGTATATTTTCAACGTTTTACAGGACATTAGAGCTTTTGAGAGCTAGGTGGCTCTAAGTCTATTGCTCTGGCAGAGTGTAAGTCACCTGATGGTTCGTCTGTGTCTCAGAGGAACTTAATTGGGTTTGAGAGCCAGTAACTTACAATATTGTCACAGTATTACTATAATCTCAATGATATAAAACGTTCTCTAAACCAAAGTTCTCAACCCTGGCTCTCTTTCTGGCAGAGTTTAGCTTCAACCCTGATCAAAGTCACCTGCCTGTAGCTTGCTAGTAATCCTGAAGACATTTGCTGTGTTCGAAATCACCCCCTTACCCTCATTCACTATTCCCTACATTAGTCCACTAATATTGTCCGCTTAAAGAAGTGAATGAAAACGAGTGAGTGAATTCGGACACTGAGTGCGCCGGAAAGGCTGCAGCTTTTGCATAGTTTCTGCTTGCTGTTTAATAATTAATTGAAACGTAGCAAACTGGCAGCTCCAGTAGTAATGAAAATATTTATCTTTAAATTAGCATGTATAGACCGTAATTAAACAATTAATAAATTAAAAAGGAAACAAATTGTTCATCATTAAATATAATTATCTTATTATTATTATTATTATTATTATTATTATTATTAGGGGCTAAGCACCAAAGGTGCGATGGCACCTATTGTATCCGTTGGCGTTCTTATTATTCTCCTGTTTCTTCTTTTTCCGCTCTTGAATCTATGGCAGCCCATAGAACCTCTTGTGGGAAAGTTATGAAATTTGGCACACTGATAGAGGACAGTCCCAATATTAACTACAGCAAATTTGGTATCTCTAGATCAAACTCTCCAGCGCAACCACTTGTTCAAAGTTTCACTCATGGTTACGCTAATAACTTTTGAACCATAAGGGTTAGAAACAAAATTGGATTGGATTGCGCCTGTTGGTGGCGCTATAACTGAACAAAATATTAAAAAGCCACTAATTACAATAAAGTATATGAAATGAAATGCTATATTTTACTGATGATTTTACTTCTTGCTTGCTTCTTTGTGCTTGGCCCCTTAATTGCTGCTTGCAGCTATATTTATTATTATTATTATTTTTACTGGAAAACAAGAAAAAAAAAAAAGAATTAAGCTTCCAATATTCAATAAGTGGACGACTGGCTTTAGTTGCATCATTACTCAACTGTTCTTTGGCATAGTTTACATATATATCATTCAGCCTAGTCTATGATGATTATCAGTCTATATCACTATTAGTAAGTTCCTGCTTGGAAAAGCACTTCTAATAGTGGACAGCTGAAGAGAAAATCCAGTTTTACCACATCCACTGACACAGACCAGATATCTCAGTCTTGGTGAGGTGGTTGGACCACTCAAACCCCTATAGGCCGGCGCTGGTTTTGGGACCTGTTTTCCGTCTGGAGCGGATTACTCAGTTGTTAGCAGGAAGCCACACAAACACACACACATACACTCTCAGTGCCCATAGAAAGCAATCACTCATCTGGCAAACATATGGCACAAGGGAGTCAAAATGAAACAAAATTCCCCTTGATTAACACACAAACAACCTCATCTACTTATTTTCTTGGCCTTCGAAAGTCACCAGCTTTTTTTGACCCTGATCCTTCGGGCCTTCACCCCAGGAATGTGTCTATGAGAGTTATGAAATTATGATTGCACAGGGTGTGTCTGTGTATGTAACCGTGTATTGCGTTTGTCTGCTGGCCAGGGTCTGTTTCCACCTCACTGTGCCACTGGTCTCTCAATGTTCCTGGGAACACCAGATTTGGCCCACCTGCCAAAAATCTGTAATTTTTCACCCTGTGAGTGCCCTTCACCTGACCTATAGACTCATTCATAAGTACCTCACCATTCATCTTAAACCAAACCATCCCACCCAGGCCCTTTACCTCTCTTCTGGTTCCTGAATGAGCCTTTGGTGGTGGCAATGAGGGAAAAAAAAATGTTTTTATTTCCTCTCAATACTATGTCCTCAGCCTTCTTTGTACCTCTTTTTTCTCGGCTGTGGGTCTGCTGTTTGATCCTGGTGTGAGGAAGTGTGGGTGTAATTGTGAGTAAAAAGGGGCCAAAAAGGGGTAATTCCGTTGAATGGGTTTCAGGCTGGGCCAGGAATTTAAAGAGAGCCAAAATGAAGAAAGGAGAAATGAAAAATGTCACAGAAAACACTATGATAAGAGCAAACTGAAAAATATGCACTACAAAAAAATATTTTCGTAACATTTTGTTTTAATGTGCCAATGTTGCTTGGCAGCTACAAACAGTCAATTTTGATGTTTGTTCTTGCAATTGCGAGTTCATATCAAGCTGCAACCTCCCCCAGTTTCTCTTGAAGCCAATACGGAAGTGACTTAAACTGCAATTCATCGACTGGCCGCTAGGGGCAGGCTCCAAAAGGGAGCAGAATCTCATTGAGATGTTAAAATGCCCAACTTTACAGCAGAAAAAAACATGTTTACAGCCTGGTACAAATTGTGGTTTTGGTCTATATAGCTAATTTTGCCCTTCATGACAACTGTGAGGGGGGTGAATTTTTTTATAACTCATTTATTTACATTATATAAAGTCTTAAAGTTCTAAGTGGATTGTCGTTTGTCACCTCAGCTCCACCCACGTCCCGCCTCTTTGCCCATTTTCAGTTATCCGGGAGTGACGCGCGGTGACGCTCTGTCAAGATGGCAATGGCCAGCTCGACCCTACTTTACGCTTCAAAACTGCTCTTCAGAATCCTTTGGGTGATGTCACGGACACTACGTCCATATTTTTTTTACAGTCTATGGTTCATATCTCACAATTCTGACTTTTTTCTCAGAATTGAGATATAAACTTAATAATTGCGAGTTATACCGTAAAAATTTTAAGATATAACCTCGCAATTGTGAGATAAAAACTTTTCACAATTCCAGGGTTCTAGTAACTACTTTTCTGTAATGTCAATGTAATATAACAAAAAACAATAGTGTTACAAATGTACATTTATACAAAAACATGAAAAAAAAAAAAAATATATATATATATATATATATATATATATATAAGCAACCTTGCTAGATTTACGATGTTAATAACTGGAAACTCGTCATCAAAATCTGTGAAAAGTGTCCATGGAACAAAAATATTGGTTAAGAATAGGATTTTTTGCAATGTACTAATGGTTAAATCACTGTATTATGATTACAGATCGGGTAAGAAAAATAATTGTAATTGTTATTGATTTCTTAGAAAACAAATATTTTTATCTTATCAAATAAATTTGTTATTTTAAGGATTTTTAGAGATTGTTCTTTTTCTGTTATGAGACAAATGGCATACTGTGCTACAGGGAAGATTGTATAAAGAAAACGTCTCGGTTACGTATGTAACCCTCGTTCCCTGAAGGAAGGGAACGGAGACGTTACATCAGTTACTGACGAAATGGGGATTTCGCTTAGAAGCCAATCGCCCTTTGAGCTCTACAAAATGAGCCAATGGCATGAAGATGCCATGTGTCTGCGGAATTTGCATAATGCAACCCCGCCCCACCGTGTGGGTATAAAGGGCGTTGCGTAGCAATCTCGCATTATGTCACCTGCTGAAGAGCCGAGGCATGAGCGTCCGGCCGTTCCAGCGGTACAGCGGAAGTGGCATGGGGACATAACGTCTCCGTTCCCTTCCTTCAGGGAACGAGGGTTACATACGTAACCGAGATGTTCCCTTTCAGTCAGTACACTACGAGTTACGTCAGTTACTGACGAAATGGGGGTCCCAATACAATCTCGCCACGACGGCTGTCTTCCAGCGTCCTGCGCTGACCAGGGCTCCCTGCCGTGAGTCTTAGCACGAACGAGGGGCTAGGCTCAACGCCGATACCAAGGTACACTGGGAAGCATATCCCACGTGGAGAAATGCAACACAATGCCTGCCTGAAGGGAGGACTTAAGAATACACATATGACCCCCGTAGGGACTGCATACGGAGCACTCTGGGGTATCCAGCCGCAGGTGGAAAATTTTTCAACCCCAGGTGTGGCAAGGATGTCTTGCCAAGGGAAGACACATGCTCAGAGAAACTTACCGTGGAATACACATGTGGGGGTTGCCCAACGGGGGAACCATGCACACGGTGGCACCTAGCCGAACACGAGGGCTGACCAAGCGGGCATGCACTCTGGTGTCGACATCAGCAGTGCTGGAGGAGCTCAGGGCTTACTGGGAAGCTCACCTGAGAGAAAATGCGCACGCATCCAGTCCGTGGAGTGGAATGGTGCAGCAAGCGAAGGCACCTGAGCCTGTCCAGTTACTGGCCACTTGGGGCGAGTACACGAGCGGACACAGGCTCCACTCGGAGATTATAAAATCTTGCGAATGTGTTGGTTGTCACCCAGCCTGCAGCTCTACAAATGTCTGTCAGCGAGGCGTCATGCGCTAAAGCCCAAGATGAAGCAACACTCCTAGTGGAGTGTGCTCTAACCCCAAGGGGGCATGGCATGCCCTGAACCTGATATGCCAGGACAATGGCATCCACTATCCAGTGAGACAACCTCTGCTTGGAGAGAGCCTTCCCTTTCTGCTGCCCTCCATAACAGACAAAGAGCTGGTCTGAGGTCCTGAAACACTGCGTCCGGTCTACATAAGCGCGAAGGGTGCGTACTGGACAGAGCAGTGCCAAGGCTGGGTCTGCCTCCTCCATAGGCAGTGCTTGCAGGTTCACTACCTGATCCCTGAAGGGAGTGGTGGGAACCTTGGGCACGTATCCAGGCCGGGGTCTCAGGATCACGTGAGAATTGGCCGGCCCGAATTCCAGGCACGCTTCGTCAATCGAAAATGCCTGCAGGTCCCCTACCCTCTTGATGGAAACCAGAGCAATCAAGAGCGCACTTTCATTGAAAGGAACTTCAGCTCCACAGACTGCAGGGGCTCAAAGGGAGCTTTCTGCAGGGCAGATAAAACCACTGCAAGATCCCAAGAGGGTATTTGAGGAGGGTGAGGAGGATTTAATCTCCTCGCCCCTCTAAGGAACCTGCTGACCAGGTCGTGCTGACCTACCGTTTTTGAATCCACCAGGTCATGATGAGCCGAAATCGCGGCCACATAGACCTTCAGGGTGGAGGGAGACAGCCTTCGCTCCAACCCTTCTTGGAGGAAGGAAAGCATGGACCCGATTGAGCATTTCGTGGGGTCTTCTCGGCGAGAAGAGCACCAGGTGACGAAGAGGTTCCACTTCAATGCATAGGCCTGTCTCGTGGACAAGGCCCTAGCGGAAGGGATGGTAGCCGCCACCTGAGGTGGCAGGGTACTTAAACCTACCGCGTCCCATCCAGGTCCCACACGTGTAGGTTCCAAAGGTCGGGACGTGGGTGCCATACGGTGCCCCGTCTCTGAGTAAGGAGGTCCTTCCTCAGAGGGATCGACCAGGGAGGGG
The DNA here is from genome assembly GCA_039654105.1 of Coreius guichenoti. NCBI lineage: Eukaryota > Metazoa > Chordata > Actinopteri > Cypriniformes > Gobionidae > Coreius > Coreius guichenoti. The sequence continues at coordinate 11,477,854 of CM077185.1, read as the reverse complement.
CTGTCGCAAATCAAATCAAATCAAATCACCTTTATTTATATAGCGCTTTTCACAATGGCAATTGTTTCAAAGCAGCTTCACAGTGGTAACAGGAAAATGATGCAACGGAATTTGATTCGGCTGTACAGCCGCTCTGGAGAAAACGGTGATGTCATCCAGCTCATTTCAATTATCATATAGTGTCAATGCGGGCGGATCAGTAATATAGTTGAAATTTAGGTGTCCCCAACTGAGCAAGCCAAAGCCAAAGGCGACGGTGGCAAGGAACCAAAACTCCTTCAGGGCCAGAATGGAGAAAAAAACCTTGGGAGAAACCAGGCTCAGTCGGGGTGCCAGTTCCCCTCTGGCCGACGAACAAATAGTGTATGATTATGATTCTGGTAACATTACAGGTCAGAAGTCATATTAGATAAATAGATATTCGTAGGATTATTCGAAAGATTGGAGTTGTCACGCCGGGGACGGGTTTAATTCGGATGTCGTGTCAATGCGGCATTTACAGGGGGGAGTTTAATTGACACTATTGTCTCTACAGACACTTCAGGGATATGGTCGTCATGTCCAGGCTAAGGTCCACCATCTGGTCTGGATACGACCCGGATCCGGCCGACTGCAGTAAACCTCGGGATAAACAGAGAGACTAACATTAGCGTAGATGCCATTCTTCTTATGATGTAACGAGTACATCAGGTGTTATTGGAAGTGTTCCCGGTTCCGGCTGACCTAGTTAATGCAGCCTAAAACAATCATTTAACTGATTTGAATAATAGAAATTAAAAATGTTTTATGTGTATGCCATAGTAAAGAGATGTGTTTTTAGTCTAGATTTAAACTGACAGAGTGTGTCTGCTTCCCGAACAATGCTAGGTAGACTGTTCCAGAGTTTAGGTGCTAAATAGGAAAAGGACCGACCGCCTGCAGTTGATTTTGATATTCTAGGTATTATCAACTGGCCAGAATTTTGAGACCGCAATAAACGTGATGGAGTATAATGCGTTAAGAGCTCGCTCAAGTACTGGGGCGCTAAACTATTTAGTGCTTTGTAAGTAATCAGCAAGATTTTAAAATGTATACGATGTTTAATAGGGAGCCAATGCAGTGTTGCCAGAACCGGGCTAATATGGTCATACTTCCTGGTTCTAGTAAGAACTCTAGCTGCTGCGTTTTGGACCAGCTGCAGTTTATTTATTAAGCGAGCAGGGCAACCACCCAGTAGAGCATTACAATAATCTAGCCTTGAGGTCATGAACGCATGAACTAACTGTTCAGTATTTTGCATTGAAAGCATGTGCCGTAATTTAGATATATTTTTAAGATGGTAGAATGCAGTTTTACAGATGCTAGAAACGTGGCTTTCAAATGAGAGATTGGTATCAAAGAGCACACCCAGGTTCCTAACTGACGACGAGGACTTGACAGAGCAGCCATCGAGTGTTAGACAGTATTCTAGGTTACTACTTGTGGAGTTTTTTTGTCCAATGATTAAAAATTCAGTTTTTTCTGAATTAAGTTGCAGGAAATTACTAGTCATCCAATTTTTTATATCAGCTATGCATTCTGTTAATCTTGTGAATTGGTAAGTTTCGTCAGGGCGTGAAGAAATATAGAGCTGAGTATCGTCAGCATAACAATGAAAATTAACGCCATGCTTCCTAATAATATCTCCCAGTGGTAGCATGTACAGGGTGAAAAGCAACGGTCCTAGCACTGAGCCCTGCGGTACTCCATACTGAACTTGTGTTCGGTGTGACATCTCTTCATTTACTGCTACAAACTGATAACGGTCAGATAAGTATGATTTAAACCATGCCAATGAAGTTCCACTAATGCCAACATAATTTTCGAGTCTATTCAAAAGAATATTGTGGTCGATAGTATCGAATGCAGCGCTAAGATCGAGTAACACTAATAGAGATATACAACCACGATCGGATGATAAGAGTAAATCATTTGTTACTCTGATGAGAGCAGTCTCAGTACTATGATACGGTCTAAATCCTGACTGGAAATCCTCACAGATACCGTTTCTTTCTAAAAAGGAGCATAATTGTGAGGACACTGCCTTTTCTAATATTTTTGACAGAAAGGGTAGATTTGAGATTGGCCTGTAATTGACTAATTTTGTAGGATCAAGTTGCGGTTTTTTAATAAGTGGTTTAATAATAGCCAACTTAAAAGTTTTCGGTACATATCCTAATGTCAAGGATGAATTAATGATATTAAGGAGAGGCTCTATGACCTCTGGAAGCATCTCTTTTAGTAGTTTAGTCGGTATGGGGTCGAGCATACATGTTGTTGATTTTGATGATTTAACGAGTTTAGCCAATTCTTCTTCTCCTATAGCAGTGAATGAATGTAATTTTTCCTCAGTGACACTACAATGCACTGTCTGATGTGATACTGTAGTAGACGGCTGCATGGTTATAATTTTTTTCCTAATATTATCAATCTTACAGGTAAAGAAGTTCATAAAGTCATTACTGCTGTGCTGTTTACAAACATCAGAAGGTGAACAGCAAGGAGTATGAGTTTTGAGAACCAGGTCCGGCCGGGCCAATATGGGGCGACCAAAAGGACCTGCTCCCTGTCCTCCCTGATCTTGCACAGAACCTGTGCGAGAAGGCTCACTGGGGGAAACGCATACTTGCGTGGGCCCCGCGGCCAGCTGTGCGCTAGTGCGTCCGTGCCAAGGGTCCCCTCGGTCAGGGAGTAATACCAGCGGCAATGGGAAGAGTCGTGGGAGGCAAACAGATCTATCTGTGCGTCGCCGAACTGTTCCCAAATCAGCTGAACCACCTGGGGATGGAGTCTCCATTCCCTCGGAAGCGGCTGAAACCGTGACAGCTCGTCAGCTGTACGATTCAGTTCTCCCGGGATGTGAACGGCACGAAGCGACCTCAGATGCTTCTGACTCCGTAGGAGGAGATGGCGGGCGAGTTGCGACATCCGGCGGGAGTGTAGACCACCTTGACGGTTGATGTACGCTACTGTCGCCATGCTGTCTGAACGGACCAGTACGTGCTTGTCCTTGAGCAGGGCTCGGAAGCGGTGCAGGGCAAGACGTACGGCTAGCAACTCGAGGCAATTGACATGCCATAGGTGATGGGGTCCTCTCCAGGAGCCCTCGGCAGCATGTCCAGTGCACATGGCACCCCAGCCCGTGGCAGAGGCATCTGTTGATACAACAACATGCCTGGAAACTCGTTCTAGGGGAACACCTGCCCGTAGAAAACTGAGGTTCGCCCACGGGGTGAAGGTCTGACGGCAGGCCCGAGTCACTGGGACCCGGAGCGTGCCGTGTTGCCATGCCCATCTCGGGACTCGATCGCGAAGCCAGTGGTGAAGCGGTCTCATATGAAGCAAACCAGCGTTACTGCGGCTGCGGATGCCATATGCCCCAGGAGCCTCTGAAAGTATTTCAGTGGAACCGCACTCTTGCCCTCGAACTGGCGAAGACAAGTCAGCAGTGACTGCGTGCGCTCGCTCGTAAGCTGCGCGTACATGGCGACCGAGTCATTTTCGAATGGCTGTCAACATCCTGAATGGAAGCCTGTGAAGGGTTCGATTCAAGATGCGCAGGTCCAGGATTGGCCCACCGGTTTTCTTGGGTACAATGAAGTAAGGGCTGTAGAAGCCCGACTCCATCTCGGCTGGAGGGACGATCTCGACCACACCCTTCGCCAGTAGGGTGGCGACCTCCGCACGCAAGATAGGGGCATTGCCACCCACCATGGTATAGCGTTGAGCCATAAGTGGCGCTCCTGGACCACAGAAGTGGACATCACCTGACCGAGAGAGCGAGCGGTCACCTTCGTCGCTCGTAGAGCGAGGTCGGTGGCCGCCCGCAGCTCCTGCATTAACGCGGGGTCAGCATTGCCCTCGTGCATGTCTCTGAGCACCTTGGCCTGGTAGGATGCAGGGTGGATGCGGCCTGGCCCGCAGCTCTGTAGATTTTCTCCACCAGAGTAGACGTAAACCTACAGGCCTTGGATGGGTGCTTTGGGTCACCACGCCACGTCGCAGCGCTCTGCGGACACAGTTGCATCGCATCAGAGCGCTCAACAGGAGGAACCCCAGTGTACCCTTTCACCGCGCCGCCATCGAGGGCAGTGAAGGCGGAAGTGGCTGCCGAACGATCGCGAAAAGTCAAGGGAGACTTCCACGACTTTGACACCTCTTCATGCACTTCCGGGAAGAAGGGCACTGGGGGCTGACGGGCGCCTTCGGCACGGGCCGCCCCCAGGTACCAACCATCTAGCCGAGAGCGCTCGGGACATGGCGGAGGGTTCCACACAAGCCCAAGAGCCTCGGCCGCCCGGGAAAGCATGGCTGTGAGCTCTGGATCAGACTCGGGCAATGCTGAGACTCCCGAAGGAGGCAACACAGCCGAATCGTCATCTCCGGAGGAATCCAGCCCACCTTGTGATGCGGCGATCGACATAGCATCCTCCGTCGGTGCGCCAAATGAAACGCAGGGCCCAGGACGGGAAACACCTGCGCCCTCATCCGGCAACACCACAGGTTGCAGTGTGCTAGAAGGGGGTGTGGCCCGAGGTGGATTCGTCGGGTTGGCCCGCACCGTCACCCTTAAGTCACCCTGACCACCAGCCAAAGTATTCCCACTCGTGGAGGGAATAGATTGGGGTGTGGTAGAGGGGACTCTCCCTCCAGCACGGAGATCACGGAGTCTTGACTGCAACACTGCGATGCCCATGTTCCCGCAGTGGGAACATGACTCATCCATGAACGCGCGCTCGGCGTGCACGAGGCCCAAGCACGCCAAACAGCGATCATGCCCGTCAAATGGAGGAATCAGCTGACCGCACCCAGGAACGGAGCACGGGCGAGACATCTTGAAACAGACGTGCCACGTGCAGCTCTTTTAGAGAAGAGTTTTTGCTCTGCAGAAATGCTGAAGCGCCTAGGGAGAACACACATGCTGTGCTAGATCACTGCACAGATCAGACAGGAATGCGGAACTCGCTAGAATGCGCCGTAACACCAACACTCTGGAGAGACACTCGTCTTGAAGAGAAAAAACGCTCAGGCAGTAACACTCGGCTCTGAAGCAGAAACATAATGCGAGATTGCTACGCAACGCCCTTTATACCCACGCAGTGGAGCGGGGTTGCGTTATGCAAATTCCGCAGACCCATGGCATCTTCATGCCATTGGCTCGTTTTGTAGAGCTCAAAGGCGATTGGCTTCTAAGTGAAACCCCCATTTCGTCAGTAACTGACGTAACTCGTAGTGTACTGACTGAAAGGGAACAAAGTTTTGAATTGAAGATGAGTGACAGACAGACAGAGAGAGGTGAAGTGCCCTCTGCTGTGTGTGTGTGAGTACTGAGAGCTGCTTACCTCAGCATAGTTCGTCTCTCTACAATCCCACTCTCTGTTCCATCTCGCATTAGTGGCGCTTTCATATTCAAATGACTGTTGTTTTAGTAACATCATCTATTCATCCTCCCTTTGGAGTTTATTTGTTTTGATGGTTGGGGTCATACAAAAAAAATTGTGCCGAAAGTTGGACTTTGTGTGTGTGTGGTGTGTTCACTTTAAAAAAGAGGTTGCTGTTTCATGGCCCGGCCTCCTGTGGTCCCCAATTCCAGAGAGGGAAACGTCTTGACTTTTATCTCCCCCTTTTGAAGTGGCACAAGAACGGCCTGTTTCTGCCAACATCACAAAACCATCCAAACACTCACTGCTGACCATTAGCAGCACTAACACACACTAATGTGTTAATTATCACTGTACGGTCAGCTCTGTTTTTAAACACTGTACATGGGAAAAAGCACAATTTCCCACTTATGAGGTTTTTGATCACAATTGGCCAATCTGCTAAATAATTCCAAGTCTGTGTGTTCAGTTATCCCAAAGGAATTTATCTTGTACATTTTGGGTGCATCTGAAGATTTCTCAGCAATCAATAGCACTTCATTAAATCTGTAATATCAAGATAAATATTGGGTGAAGATGGTAACACTTTAGTATGGGGAACACATATTCACTATTAACTACGACTTTCTCCTCAATAAACTCCCAATTAACTGCTTATTAATAGTTAGTAAGGTAGTTTTTGTAGCGTTCAAGTTTAGGTATTGGGTAGGATTAAGGATGTAGAATAAGGTAATGCACAATAAGGCATTAATATGTGCTTTATAAGTACTAATAAACAGCCAATATCCTAGTAATATGCATGTTAACAAGCAACTAGTTAATAGCGAGAATTGAACCCTAAAATAAAGTGTTACTGGTGAAGATATATTCTGTTGTTTATGATACTGAAGAAGATGGTTGTTGTGGAATCTGAAGTTATTCTGTCTGGATTCTTCGGGTGCTGAGATCCACACCCCAGGAAAAACCTCAAGTACCAGGCAAAGACATTATCCAGACTCCATCGTCTTCACCTCTCCTGACCGTTAACAGGCTCTCAGTGAAAACTCTTCAGTTTGAATGACAGCGTGATGAGGGATGCTTTTAAGAGACATTGAGAAAGTTAGAAATGAAGCTCTTTTCACATTTATTGCTACAATGTGGAATGAGTAAATTCTGTGAAGTGCTAAAAGTTACAGAAATGAAATGGGGGGAGATGTGTTTGAAAAGACAGACATTTGTTCTTAGTGTTGTCTCATCATTGTAAAACAGAAAAAGAGGTTGGAGACTGTGCTGCATCTTGATTGAAATCACACACAGCTTTTGAACATGCAGTACCAGGTAAGAAAAGAAAAGTCCAAAAAGAAAATGTCCTACTCTTTTCTATTTGGCTTAAAGTGGGAGCGAGACATCTGGAAAGGACCCTATCATCACCTCGGCCTAACTTCTGTGCCTGCTGCCAAGTCCAACATTGTATCATGCTCTACATGTCGAAAAACAGCCTCATACATCAAACCAGCCGTCTCAGATTACACGACCACAGTGACAAAACTCATTGCATTTGTTTCCCTCTCAGAATGAAACGTATGGTCATGCATAAGCAAGGTTTAAAAGCCACAAGGGAAAAGAGAGCCATATTGTACCACTCATTTAATTTTCACCACTTGTGATCATGTTCTATATAGTAGACACACTCTGTAAATTTTGTCACTTTTCCAACTGACTTTCCTTTAACATACTCCATTCTGCCAGTGAATTGTCTTTAATGTCAAGCTGTCTCTGCTGTGCCCTGTTGCTTGTTAGTTCTCCTCATCTGTGCTCTTTGAAGTGCATCCAGACTCAGAATGGCAGAGGTACAGGGTCTTTCCAGGCCTCTCGGTATCAAAGCACACTAATATTACACACTGGTTATTAATGCCAGATTATTTCCCCACCTCAAGGCACCCAAGAGACCAGAATGAGAAGGAGGGTCTCAAAATTATGCAAACACGCTTATGAGCTGCCTGCACATTTACAAATATTTTCCCAATTTGTGAGGCAGGGCACAAGCTTAATGAACTGGAAAAAAAAATCCATTCAATGCTTTTAAACTCTTTGGTGAAACATTGTCGGTTTCCTCCATACATATGAAGGCATTTGCGGGAAGAAGTGGCTAAAGGCTTGAATGCTGATGCCACTTCAGATGTCTTAATGATGATCTCACACACCTGTTGCTCTTTGAGCAAACTCAAACTTCTCCAATCTGTGCAGGCCGCACAGCTAATGTGTACTAGATTCAGTCTTCAGACTGTCAGTGCAAATCCAATATTTGTGCATATCCGATTGCAATCTGATCAGGGGCGGTTCTAGACCCTTTTTAGGGGGGCTTTAGCCCCCCTGTCTGTCATTTCAGCCCCCCTAAAACTATCAGCTATCAAAATGTATTATTTATTTATTAAAATAAAAATGAAAATAACTAAAAACGACAGGACATGTCGATAAGAAAAAAAACTATTTTTTCCGAGAGTTTCAAGTTTTTATTATCGTTGATATTCTGTGCGTGCGTGATAGCCCACCGTTAGAAGTGCTTCATGTCAGCCGGAGGCGGGAGACGATGTCAAAAAATCACTTTCATGAGATGTTTCGTGACGTCATAGAAGGTATTTTCTATGATTTTTTGGATTTTTTAGCTTGCATTAACGCATGTAATCTGTACAATGTCTACAGAAATTTGCCATGACATGAAACATCAAACTAGAAACTAATTTAGTTTATAATTAAGTATTCGTAATTGTTTTCATTTAGTTAAATCGTGGTGGCTGTGATTTACTAAAAACGAGGGAATAAGTTGTGAGAACGAATCTTCGTACTGTAGTTAAAATTGCAGTAGCTATTTAACTTTTTTGTGTTCAAAATGTACAATCATAAATCCATTTTCAAAACCGTGTTCTTGTCTTATCCTGAATCACTACGGTACACCTATAAGTGTTTATATTCGGAATATTTTAGTCCGGTTCAGGTCACACTGCTGCGGAGTAGCACAGGACCAGGACTGTCATAGATATAAACAGAGAGAAGTAGCTCCGGCTACAATGTTCTTCCGCAAGACGCATGCAGTTCTGTTTAGAGCGCCAAAAGTTACGGACTGCAGCTTTAATAATCATCATTCAGTTTATAATTCATCATTGCTTGGTCACGCTTTGCAAACTGAAGCAATTTAGTTCTTTGTTGAATGTCATAAAATGATAAATTTCTTGAATACAAAGTCTATATTTTTTGCATTTAGTTAGCTAACAGTAATACTGGTTGATGATAATAATGAGATGGTGACTAACTATTGTCAGGCTAAAAAGACTAACATGATTGTCAAAACCAACTTTGGTAGCTACTACAGAAAAAAAAAAATGAATGCAAATAAATAATTTATTCATAAATAAATTTTAAAATAATGGCCTTGGTTTAAATAAACAAGTAAATATGAGTGAAAAAAGATAAAAATTATAAGCAATAAAACAAAGACTGCAAAGTTTTTAGTTATAGGTTTATTTAAGCTAAAGTAATTCAGCCATGAGCACTGATTGTCTTTATCTTGTGCACAGAGATTACATTGGTTCTTCACATATGTGATTGTTTGCATTTATATTTGCTATCGACATTCTGCAATACACAGCCACAACATTAGGTAGCGAGAGCTAAGCCCCCCTAAGGATAAAATCCTAAAACCTCCCCTGAATCTGATCATATTTAGCAAGCAGTGCTGGGCAGTAAAGCATTACTAATAACACGTTACAGTAATAGTATTACAGTAATAGTATTACTTTTTTGCAGTAACTAGTAGTGTAACTAATTATTAATAAGATTTTAGTAAAAAAAATACAGTTACCATCCATAAAATAGATCATTACAACGTTGCTTTTATTGTCTCAACCCCTACATGATGGGTTAAAAACAACAATTTCTGGGATATTTGGCAACCCAGCACTGGGTAAATATTGGACAGAACACACTCTTTGTCCACACTAGAGTTTTCAAGCATTTTCCAGAAGTTTCTGAAATGTTGAAAAACACTAAAATGGTCTTACTGTGAATGCGTAAAAAATACTAACATCTCACTGAGATGATACAGATAGATCAGACATTCTAAAGTTCTCACAATATTCTCCTGGCACGGTCATTTTATTAGCAAAATATCTCAACTATATGATCTAAAACGCAATTGCCCTCATGTTTTGACACAGGACAGCAATTGCAAGTACATTTTCTGTCATACTTTCCAGGAATGTAATCTGAAGATTGTACAAAGTAACATTTATCTTAAGCAACACTGTGAAAGTGAATAGCACATAGCAGACACATACCATTATAAGCATACAGCAGTACAATATGCATCATATGATTAATATGCATCATCATTTTCAAATACCTCCGTTTTCACAGTCCACGCTTTTTCAAATTTATTTTTGCACGACAAAAGTGGAAGGAAGGCCAAAATGTAGAGAAAAAGATGCATTTTCAAATGTATCCAGACATAGCCTCATATACCCTGGATGACTAGATTTCTGCAAATTGAGTCAAGCAAATAGTCTAAGGCAGATGTATTTGAGCTACAGTTTGGAACAAACATATTAATATCATTTTAAAAACAGATTTCTGAATATGTTTATAAATTCATATTAATATGATTAATGTTTAAATTAGTTACATGTATAGTACATATTTTGGAAATGTATTTTTACACATTGATATTTAGATAACTATTTGGGAAAGTTGATACTCTACAAAAAGGTTTATAAATTTACTTTGAAACCATTTTCACTCAAAAATTGCTAGTAAATATCACAAATTTAAGAAGTAGAAAGACTGAAATACTATTTTCCTGTACAACATCCTCTAATGATAATGAAAGACTGGGTCGGGGTCAGGGCTGTGATCTGTTAATTGGTGACCTGTGGTCTAGAGGGTTCTAGCCCACTGCGTCACTTACAAAAACAAAAGGTTCAACCTGTCTGAACTAAAGAACCTGTTATTCAGCGGAGTGAAATCTTATTGAATCTGAAATTATAACTTGACTGCAGGCTTTAGCGACCCAAGTATCACACTCCCCCAGTGACTGAACAAGCACACCTCCCTCCTGATCCCAGTGTGAGATGAGCAAGAAAGCAACAGGTCACCCGCTTGCACAGTATTTTTCTATTTGCTTTAGAAAATGCCAGGAATCCCTCTCCCCTTTGTTTTGCCTATGAATCATCTATTACCTTTTTCATTTGCGCAATTTACCGAGGTTGGGAGGTCTTCGTTGGGGTATAGTGACACTTGCCCCGGGAGGGGAGAACGAGTGCGAAATGCGAATGAAAGATGAGATGTGCTTCTGCTGTGTTTCCTTGTGTGGTACTGTATTATTAAGCCTTTTTAAACTATAGCAGATTTCATCCAGCAAAACAATTGCATGGCTCTTTTTCAACTGGCATGTTTTGAAATATAAGGTCACTATTCCTCAACATTTGGAAACTATGGCCCTGTTTACAGCTGGTATTAAGATGGTCGATCGGATCAACAAGTAGACTGGTATTTTATTCTGTCTCTTTTGACCACTTTCAACCATTTTTGTCCTGATTTCTTTGAGGGAAGGGTCAAAATAAAATCACGCAATTTACATATGAATGTGACCGGACATGACAGGAAAAACATGCGAAGAGCAGCAGCTTTCGTTTCTGCTCTGATAGCCGCAAAACCACGCTTGTTAAAAATAGAACATTGTGCTTGGTACGTTTTTCGTCTTCAAACCAAACTTGGGTCTTCAGCCAACAAAGTTTAAATCCCATCTGGTTAGTGCGCTTCCCATAATGTTTATGCATTAAGTCAATAGAAGGGAAAATAGGCTATCTTTTCTGGCTGTTCGAACACATTCGACCACATGAGCATTTACACTACGAAAGCAATCCGGTCAAATGCGTTTTCGACTACATGTACCTCTGGAAGTGGTTGAAAGTGGACAAGTTCAAAACTTTTTAGACCCCATTTACAACTTGTGATCTGATCGACCAAAACGCTTCTTAATACCAGGTGTAAACAGGGCCTTTCCACCTGAGAGTAAATAAATAAATAAATAAAAAGTCACATTTTAGTATATAAAGAATACTCGTCATTGAAAAACGTAGTCACATTTGTGAGAAAGTGGCAGTTGTGAAATATAGTCACATAGTGAGATATAAAACGATATGTATTGTGAAAAGCACTATACAAATAAATGTGAATTGAACTGAATTGAATTATAATGTTACAATTTCTTGTAATTGAGAGAATGAATGTCATATCTGTGAGAAAGTGGCAGCTGTGAGATAAAAAGTCACATAGTGAGATATGTTAAAATTTCTCACAATTGTGAGAATTAAAGTCGCAATTACGCAAAACGATGTTGAGTCATTACTGAGAGACATAACGTCACAATTACAAGAGGTAAAAATGAAAAACAAAGTTGCAATTGTGAGAAATAAAATTTAAATGACATAAGAAATAAAGTTGCATGAAAATAACTTTGATAAAATAAAGAAAGATTGATTAGAGGATAACAAATGTATCTGTTTCTCAAACAAAAATATTGTATGGCTTCTGAAGATCTGAAGATTTGGAATGTAATTCACAAGTCATATGGCCCACTATTATGATAATTTTATGATGCTTTTTACATTTTATGTTGTCTATTTTACAGCTTGGTAGGTTTGGAAAAACATGAGGGTGTGCAAATAAATTTAGGGTGAACTATCCTTTAATCAAAGTGGAGGAAGAGGTAGAGCTGATGGCAATACTGCTAGATGCTTGGATGAAGGTACCCATAAATGTAGCTGGTGCATATGTGTTTGTTTGACTGTGTGAGTGTGTATGATAGAGCGGGAAGAGGATAAGATCTGAATAAAGGTTGGAGTAAGAGAGAGAACGAGAGAAGGATCTTGTAATGAAAAGCAGATGTGCTGAATTCTCATATTGTTCCCAAAAGAAAGCAGCTGGCCACTCTTGGCTCATCCTTCTAAATAAACATTCCGGGATGGCCGTGAGCGAACAAGGACCTGTTACTCATTAAGAGCTCCTCTCTCCCGCAACCCACTTTGAAGAGTTGCTGTAACGCTTCAAAAGTGACGCACAGAGAATGTGAAAACCGACTTTAAGAGGCTTATCACACCTCAATGCTGGGTGCCTTCGTTCAGTGGGTTAGTGCTAAGAAATGAAGGCCAAAATGTGGTCAGAACATTCCAGATGTTTGATGAAACTATACCAGAACATATAATAACAAAAAAAAAGTATGTACTGGCTTGAATTCAAGAGCATCATAGATAGCTCTCAGAGCAATAACACATCCAGCTAAAGATCCAAGTATTATGCTATCCTCAATCAGAACCTAGGAGCACACATGGTATCCTCAGATAAACTCTTGCTGCACACAATGTGTTCATTTGATTGGCAGCTGGTGGTGGGGAAAACACAGATGACAGAGGCATATGTTCAATACAATACTAATTTCCTTGACTTGACATTAGACTCAGTTTGTCATACAAAAGGTATCTATACAAAGACAATGATTAGGTGACATTCATAGATCAGTACAAACCTCAATCCATCTTAACTTCATTAGCTTTAGCCATTAGCTTCATTACGTGACGCAACTAACTTTTTCATTTTTTTTATTCAAAACTCACATGGCTGCAAACTCAGTGTTTGAACTAGCTTTAGCTTCAATGATATCATATATCTGTCCTTTCTTCAGATAAATGTTTAAGAATGTTTGACATTTGCAATTGAGTACTAGATATCAAGGTTAGCTTGTTAAAGACAGAGATGTTTATGACATAGCAAGTAGGCCTGTCAGTATATGTACACAAATTCAGGCTCTGGTAAAGGGCCGTGGCTCACTACACATTGGGACTGGCTGTGTACTCGTGTTGTAAAGTCCAAAGTATATTTGGGTTTTTACATGTACGCTAGGCATATATAAATTTGTCATCAGCACAGTATATGCGTAGCCTGATTTTTCTAACCTATAGTAGTTCTAAACTACTGGAGATGCAACAATAGATGCCCACGTTGTTGAGCGTTTGTGTGAGATGGTTCAGAGTAAAAGGACAGATCTTTCTTTTCAGAAAGAAATAGCACAGACACTGGACAAGGATGAAAGTCCCCAATGTGCATGTATCGACTGGCTCTGTTTGTGCAAACTATCAAATGATTGTTCCCTTTCGTTCAGTCACTCCGAGTAACGTCAGTGACTGACGAATGGGGGTTTCGAATGAAAGCCTATCATCTTCGAGATCTAGAAAACGCCCAATGGCAGTGCCAATGCCATGGGCATGCGGAATTTGCATAGCGTAACTCCGCCCCACAGCGTGGGTATATAAGGAAGTATGCTGGCAACATCGCATTTTGTTTCTGCTTCGGAGCCAAGAGTATCTCTCTCTTCACTCCTTAAGCCTTCTGAGTTATTGTCAAGCTTCTTCGAGACGAACAGCTTTCCAGTCGGTGTTGGTGTTACGGCACGTTCCAGCGATCGTTTACTGCCTGCCTGCTGATCTGTGCAGTGGTCTGCATCCAGCTGGTATCCGGTCCCTGGGCGCTTCAGCATCGCTGCGAAGCTTCCTCTCCTAAAAGAGCTCACACGTGGCACGTCTTTTTCAAGATGTCTCGCCCGTGTGCTTCTGGGTGCGGTCGATTTCTGCCGCCCTCTGATGGGCACAATCACTGCCTGATGTGCTTGGGCTTTCAGCACGCTCAGGCAGCGCTTGTGGATGAGTCATGTTCCCACTGCAGGGACATGGCCATCTCGGTGCTGCGGTCGAGACTCAATGAGCTCCGTAATAGAGTGAGAGTCCCCTCTGCCACACCCCAATCTGCGGTCTCTACGCGAGGCGGCACTTTGGTTGGTGGCCAGGGTGACCTGAGGGTGACGGTGTGGAACAAAGCCCCGACGCTCATGCCTCAGGCCACACCCCCCTCTAGCGTACCGTTCCCGCCGTCCGCCCAGATTGAGACACCGGAGCCGGCTCCTGCTGTTCCGAGTGTGTTGTTTGGGCCCGCAGAGGACGAGGAGATGTCGGTCGCCGCATCACAAGGTGGGCTGGAGTCCTCCGAGGATGATGATTCGGCTATGCTGCCGCCTTCCGGTGTGCCAGCATTGCCCGAGTCGGACCCGGAGTTGACAGCCATGCTTTCCCGGGCAGCCGCGAGCCTCGGGTTGGAGTGGAACCCTCCACCCCGTCCTGAACGCTCGCGGTTGGACAATTGGTTTTTGGGGGCGCTGCGTTCTGACACCCGTCAGACCACGCCCCCAATACCTTTTTTCCCGGAGGTGCATGAGGAGGTCACGCGGTCCTGGAAGTCCCCGTTGTCTTCCCGTGACCAATCGGCGGCCTCCTCCGCCTTCTCTGCCCTCGACGGGGCCGCGGCCAAAGTGTACACTGGGGTTCCCCCGGTTGAACGCTTTGTTGTGATGCAACTGTGTCCTCAGAGTGCTTCAACATGGCGTGGCGACCCAAAGCACCCCTCCAAAGCCTGTAGCTTCACATCAACCTTGGTGTCGAAATCCTACAGAGCTGGGGGACAGGCTGCCGCCTCTCTGCATGCCATGGCCATCCTCCAGGCCTACTAGGCCCGGATGCTCAGGGACATGCACGAGGGTAGAGCTGACCCAGGGCTCAGAAATGAGCTGCATGCCGCCACCGACCGAAGGTGACCGCACGCTCCCTGGGCCAGGTGATGTCCACAGCAGTAGTCCAGGAGAGACACCTATGGCTCAACCTGGCTGATATGCGGGACGCCGAGCAGACTCATTTCCTCGACACTCCCATATCCCATATCCCATTCGGCAGCACGGTTGAGAACTTCGCCCAACAGTTCTCAGCCGCCCAAAAGCAGACTGAGGCTATTAAACACATACTGCCCCGGCGGCCAGCTGCTGCTTCCACCCAGCTGCCGGCACAGTTGCCTCAGCCTGCTCGCCGCCGAGGGCGCCCCTCCCGCACTGCCCCAGCAGCAGCCTCCACCTGGGCCGCGCCGTGGAGGACGCCGCAGGAAGGCGCCCCAGTCCACTCCAGCCCCGCAGCCCGCCAAGCGCCAGGCTAAGCGGCGCTCCTGACGCGGACAGCTCAGGGATGGGCAGTTCTTTCCAGGAGATGGTAGCAGGGCCACTCCTTCCCCCGGTAAAGGGCTGGGGGAGAATCCTTTGTTCCGCTGCTGGCCCCTGGGTCAGCAGCACCCTATTATGGTCAAAGAAAGAACTGATATGCCCATCCCTGAGCAACCAGAGACCGATGGCAGTGTGCGCCGCCCCCAGGCCACGCCACTCTCGTCCCTCTCTGACGCCAGTCTCCTTTCAGAGCAGACCCCAGTGGAACACGCGTCCTTCCCTGGTCTCCTCTGTCAGGACGCGGCTGATGACCGTGCCCCCACACCGGGACGCTACGCCTCCCACGTCTGGGCCGGTCACGCCACTTCGCTGCCCCACCCGGGGTACGTCTGTGGTTCGCATGTGGGAGCCTGGCTTAAGCTTCCTGGACTGTCCCGCTGGGTCGCGAAGACCATCAGGCTCGGCTATGCGATTCAGTTCGCTCAGGCTCCTCCCCGTTTTCGGGGAGTCCGATACACCATGGTGGGGCCCAACGCCTGTCATGCGTGCGGAGGTTGCTACCCTGCTGGCGAAGGGTGCGATCGAGCCTGTCCCTCCAGCCGAAATGGAGTCCGGTTTCTACAGCCCTTACTTCATTGTACCCAAGAAAACCAGTGGGTTACGACCGATCCTGGACCTGCGCGTCCTGAACCGATCCCTTCACAGGCTTCCATTCAGGATGTTGACAGCGAAACACCTTTTCGAATGCGTTCGTCCAGCAGATTGGTTTGCAGCGATCGACCTGAAGGACGCCAACTTCCATGTCTCCATTCTTCCTCGACACAGACCGTTCCTGCGGTTTGCTTTCGAGGGGCGGGCATACCAGTACGCGGTCCTCCCATTCGGGCTAGCTCTGTCCCCTCGCGTCTTCACGAAGATGGTCGAGGCAGCCCTTGTGCCACTCAGGCAACACGGGGTTCGCATCCTGAACTACCTCGACGACTGGCTGATCCTCAGTCACTCTCGAGAGCAGGTGTGCGAACACAGAGACCTGGTGCTCCAGCACCTAGCCCGTCTGGGCCTTCGGGTCAACTGGGAAAAGAGCAAACTCTGCCCAGTGCAGAGGATCTCTTTTCTCGGTATGGAAATCGACTCGGTCGCCATGTGTGCGCAGCTTACGAGCGAGCACGCGCAGTCACTGCTGACTTGCCTCCGTCGAATCGAGAGCAAGAGTGCGGTTCCACTGAAGTTATTTCAGAGGCTCCTGGGGCATATGGCATCTGCAGCCGCGGCAACGCCGCTCGGATTGCTTCATATGAGACCGCTTCAGCACTGGCTTCGCGATCGAGTCCCGAGATGGGCATGGCAGTCGGGCACGCTCCGGGTCCCAGTGACTCGGGCCTGCCTGCAGACCCTCACCCCGTGGTCGAACCTCAGCTTTCTACGGGCCGGTGTGCCCTTATGCTCTTATGGAGTCAGAAGCACCTGAGGTCCCTTCGTGCCATCCATGTCCCGGGAGTCCTGAACCGTGCAGCCGACAAGCTCTCACGGCTTCAGCCACTTCCTGGAGAATGGAGACTCCATCCCCAGACGGTTCAGCTGATTTGGGAACAGTTTGGCTATGCACAGGTAGATCTGTTTGCCTCCCACGACTCTTCCCATTGCCGCCTGTTTTATTCCCTGACCGAGGGC
The DNA here is from genome assembly GCA_039654105.1 of Coreius guichenoti. Classification (NCBI taxonomy): domain Eukaryota; kingdom Metazoa; phylum Chordata; class Actinopteri; order Cypriniformes; family Gobionidae; genus Coreius; species Coreius guichenoti. The sequence continues at coordinate 11,460,718 of CM077185.1, read as the reverse complement.
TCCCTCGGCATGGACGCTCTGGCGCACAGCTGGCCGGGGGGCCTCCGCAAGTATGCGTTTCCCCCAGTGAGCCTTCTCGCACAGGTTCTGTGCAAGATCAGGGAGGACAAGGAGCAGGTCCTTTTGGTCGCCCCGTATTGGCCCGGCCAGACCTGGCTCTCCGAACTCGTACTCCTTGCGACAGCCCCTCCCTGGTCGATTCCTCTGAGGAAGGACCTCCTTTCTCAGAGATGGGGCACCCTTTGGCACCCGCGTCCCGATCTTTGAAACCTCCACGTGTGGCTCCTGGATGGGACGCGGCAGGTTTGAGTACCCTACCACCTCAGGTGATGGCTACCATCACTTCCGCTAGGGCCTTGTCTACTCGACACGCCTATGCGTTGAAGTGGAACCTCTTCATCACCTGGTGTTCTTCTCGCCAAGAAGACCCCTGGAAATGCCCAATCGGGTCCGTGCTCGCATTTCTCCAGGAAGGGTTGGAACGAAGGCTGTCTCCTTCCACCCTCAAGGTTTATGTGGCCGCTATATCAGCCTACCACGACCTTGTGGAGACAAAAAAGGTAGGTCAGCACGACCTGGTCATCAGGTTCCTGAGGGGAGCGAGGAGACTGAATCCTCCTCGCGCTCCCCTCGTACCCTCTTGGGACCTCTCAGTAGTCTTAAGTGCTCTGCAGAGGGCTCCCTTCGAGCCATTGTGGTCAGTCGAGCTTAAGTTCCTGTCTATGAAGACAGCGCTCCTGATCGCCTTGGCCTCCATCAAGAGGGTAGGGGACCTGCAGGCATTTTCGGTTGACGAAGCATGCCTGGAATTCGGGCCGGCCAACTCTCACGTGATCCTGAGACCCCGGCCTGGATATGTGCCCAAGGTTCCCACCACTCCGTTCAGGGACCAGGTGGTGAACCTGCCTTTGGAGGAGGCAGACCCAGCCTTAGCACTGCTCTGTCCAGCCCTCCGTGCTTGCGTAGACAGAACGCAGTGTTTCAGGACCTCAGACCAGCTCTTTGTCTGTTATGGTGGGAAGCTGAAGGGAAAGGCTCTCTCCAAGCAAAGGTTGTCTCACTGGATAGTGGACGCCATTGTTATGGCTTACCAGACGCAGGGGCGTCCATGCCCCCTAGGGGTCAGGGCTCACTCCACCTGGAGTGTGGCCTCCTCTTGGGCTCTAGTGCATGGCGCCTCGATAACAGACATTTGCAGAGCTGCAGGCTGGGCGACACCCAACACATTCACCAGATTCTATAATCTCCGAGTGGAGCCAGTGTCCTCTCATGTACTCGCCTCTACTAGTGGCCGGTAATGGACTAGGCTCAGGTGTCTTCGCTTGCTCTCCATTCCACTCCACGGACTGGATACGTGCGATATTCCTCAGGTGAGTTCCCTGAAACCCTGAGTTCCTCCAGCACTGTTGATGCCGACACCAGTAAGTCTGCCCACTCGGTCAGGCCCTCGTGTTAGGCTAGGTGCCACCGTGTGCATGGTTCCCCCGTTGGGTGACCCCCACATGTGTATTTCCACTGTAAGCCTCCCTGAGCATGTGTCTTTCCCTTGGCAAGCCCCTTGCCACCCCTGGGGGTAAAAATTTCTTCCACCTTCGGCTGGTTACCCCAGAGTTCTCCATATGTAGCCCTTAGCGGGTCATATGTGTATCCTTAAGTCCTCCCTACGGGTAGGCGCTTGGCGCATACTTCCACCTGGAATATGCTTCCCAGTGTACCTTGGTATTCCTGTGTTAAGTGGGAGTCCTTCGTCCGTACTAACTTACGACAGGGAGCTCACGCTTACGCAGGGCACTGGATGACAGCCGAGTGGCGTGATTACATTGGGACCCCCATTCGTCAGTCACTGACGTTACTCGGAGTGACTGAACGAAAGGGAACGTCTCGGTTACGTATGTAACCCTCGTTCCCTGAGGAGGGAGCGGTGACATAACGTCCCTCTGCCACTTCCGCTGTACCGCTGGAACGGCCGGGAGTTCAGTCTTGGCTCCTCAGCAGGTAAACATAATGCGATGTTGCCAGCGTACTTCCTTATATACCCAAGCTGTGGGGCGGAGTTACGCTATGCAAATTCCGCATGCCCATGGCATTGGCACTGCCATTGGGTGTTTTCTAGATCTCGAAGATGATAGGCTTCTAGGCGAAACCCCCATTCATCAGTCACTGACGTTACATCTCCGTTCCCTCCTCAGGGAACGAGGGTTACATACGTAACCCGAGACGTTCTGTTGCATGACCCTGCAAATGAATTTTAATTGTATTAACTAGATTATGTTCACTACCTGTCTAACGATTTCTTTATGTTGACATATAATTAATATAATTGAATTTGTCCTTTCAAACCTTCTATCAAATGTCTTGATGTTTATTGGTTGGCGTGCGACTTGTGTTTTGCCTTTCAGCAATTTGATGTAAATTCCGTAAAGAGGGATTTTTAAGGAGCGAACGTTCCAGTCTACTGGATGGATTTTACCATAACATAAAGCGTAGCACAGCACACTTGATACCATCCAATTTTCCAAGGCTTACTTTAGAAAGTACTTTACTTTAAACAAAGCCATCTGTCATGGGATGCTAGAGATTAAAAGAGCATTAAATCATTTGGGAAGTAATGTATCTAAACACTCTGAATCCTCTAGGATAAACAAACAAAGAATATGAAACTACATTTAGCCAATTTAAAAATGTTCTTAATAATACTTATCGGTACACTTTCAATATTTATGGAACGTTACTTCTTTTTGTTTGTTTGCTTGTTTTCTTAAGTATGACAGTACATTATGGAATACCAGATCTTTCTGTTAGATCAGAGCTTTGATCTGGGACGGCTATTCATGCATTATAATATCAAGGTTAGACTACTGTAATTCAGTCAATTACTCCTTTCAGTGCCTCGTTCACGTTTTAAAGCTAAAGGTGACCAGACTTTCTCAGTGGCTGCTCCCAGGCTCTAAAATAGTCTTCCCCTCCATATTAGATCTTCCTCTTCTTTAAATTCTCTTTGAAGACCCACTTTTATAATTTATGTTTAAATTTTTTTTGAGGGTGTACAATTTTCATGTCCGCTAGGTTTTTGTATCATTAAATGTCTAGTTCTTAAATCTGTTTTATACTACCTGTATAGCATTCTGGTTTTAACTTCTGTTGTTTTTAAATGTGTTTTATAAACTAAACTAAACTAAACTAAATTAGAAGGCTGCACCCTCACACACAGCCTCAGTCAGAGGTTCTGGAAGCTCATAATTCATGTACAGCAAGGTATGAAGAAACTTGTGTGAAATCATACAGGAGAGAAGCCAGTCAGTTGAGTTTGTTTGTTACAGTGCTTGTACATTGTTGTCTTTCAATGCATATGATAAGTGAAATGATTGCCCCTAAACCCTCAATCACTATTCCCTACGTTAGCCCACTAATACAGTTCACTTGAAGGAGTGAATGAATTCGGACAGCCTTTGAGTGTACATCAGCTGTACACTCGCTATTGCGGTGCAATGTGGGATAGAATGAGTGCACTCGATAACGTCCACTATGGTTTCAGACACCACTACAAATGGCTGTCTCCTCAAATAATGCCCTATTTGAGGGTATTGGGGGCGATTTCAGATTCAGTGAGTGAGAAACTCGAGACTGGTGAGGCGCGCAGGTGACGCTCATTATCAATCACACCACCGGCCTCGCCCCGTTCTCACAGCCCTCGGCCTCATCCTGCTTGCCACAGGATGGATGATTCAGCTGTCGGCCCAATCTTCTGGTGAGACGGCAGACGATGGAAAACATTCAGTGCGTGACTCTCACAGTGCCTTACAGGTAGCCTATTCTCTAGGCATTGAGCATACATTGGTTGTACACTCATTATTACGGTGCATTGTGGGATTGAATAAGTGCACTCGATAACGTCTGGCTGTCCCCTCAAATAGTGCCCTATTTAAAGGTATGGGGGCGATTTTGAACACAGCCATAAGCCGAGTTTCCACCGCGGGAACTTTCCCCAGGAACTAGGGACTTTGGGGTGGTACTCGGTGTGTTTCGACCACAGGAATCAGGGTCTAAATAAAGTTCCGGGTAAAGATTTCCCCCTCAAAACGGCCATGCTTGCGAGGTAGTACTTTTTCAAAGTTCAGGAACTTTCGGAGGTGGGACTTGGGCGCTGAACATGCTGATTGGTTGAGCTCACGCAGCATTTTATTTCAACCTAAAAGTCTGTTGCGGTGCGTGCAGTAAGAGTCGTTTGCTATTCAAATCAACAATGGAGTTTAAAAAATACGACCGATGGACCGACGACGAGGTTCAGGCTTTATTACGTTTATTTGCAGAGGACGAAATCCAGTGGGCTCTGGAAAGTCGTGCGCAGTCCTACGTCACCGGACTAATTTGACTAATCTTCACGGTACTTTAGAAACGCAGACAGCAGCAGGTCTGGGGGAAAAAGAGTCCCTGGGAAAAAAGTTCCTGGGACAAATTGAGGTCCTGTTTATACTGCCACCTGGTGGTATGGATGAAACATTGTTAAAAAACAATAGGTTTCTAGGTTACCAATGCCATTGTAAGTATGTGTTTACGCAATTTTAGTGTACGCAGAAGGTTTAGAAGACATGAGGGTTACAGAGATAAAATTAGTAGTATTCAGGTGGTTATTTGATCTCAACCACATTGAAGCATCCCACTTCATGTAAAATAAATAAAACATTAATTAGGCTACTTTAAAATTATATTAGTTAGAATACAGAGTGAAAGCCTCAATCTTCAAATCAACAAATCAATGAGTAGTGGTTATTTTTCTACTATTTTTTTTTTTTTGTATCTGATTGATACTATGAGGTTTCAACCAGTAAATAAAACAGAAACCACATTAATGTATTGTAAAGAGCAGTGTGTTCACTGCCCACCCCATATCTGTCCTCCAAGTTTATTACTCTAGCGGTGCTGCATGCAGAGGGAGGTGTCCGAATGATATAGGAACATGTGTTGGAAGTGTGGAAGATAGATAATATAACACAGAGATTTATCCTACTTGTCATCCTCCTCCTCTCTCACCTTTCTCTGTTCACTCACAGTTCATCTGGTGGATTTCGTTTCTCGAGGGGTCTCGCGGTTCACCCCCAGCTGAGAATTCTTAGCAGAGATTCCTTAAAAATGCTGAGCTGTGCACTTTTCCCCTCCATTCCAAAGAGATTTCCTATTGTTCTACAATTTTTATGATTTGTCCAGAAAACTGAGGAATTCATTATACAAGGCTATAAAAAGTGTGAGTCTCTTTTGAACCAGCGGGAACCTTCCCTTGTTGGTTCATAATGATCAGAAGTTGTGATGTTTCACAAGAGGCTTTTGTATTGTAGTTTTTGTTTTCTGGCTTTGAAAATAACAATGAAACACTTCCATAAAACAGAGTTTGTCTTTGAAAGAGAGCAGTGATACATTGGTGGTCACGGCCTCTGTTTTGCATTTAATTTAATGTGGTTTGAGGGTTTCACCACCCAGTGATCCTCTTTTTGACTGATTCTGCCTTCCTTGGTGAGAAAGGCTGCTGTTGGGTCAGTTTTACTACAGATGAATGTATGAATCAGCTTGTGGTGGCTTACTGCAGGCCTAATTCACATTCCAGACATTGAATTGTACTGGTATACCAGGGTGGAATTTAAAGGGATCATGTAGTGAAAATGTAAACTGATAGTAAACTTGATGTTCATTGATGCCCAGTTCTGTAAGTGGCATGTGAATAATAACTCTGGAGCCGCAGAAATAGAATGTCATTTCATTGCTGATTGTATTGACAATAATGCACACAGTCCAAATGCATTACTAGCAACTATTCAGACTTCTGAGCTGCAATATAAAAAGAAACAGACACACTTTTAAAAGCCCTCAACTGGCCGCTGGTAAAAAACATCTATAATTTGTTTAATTATTTATATGATGTTTGAAAAAAAATATGGTCAGAATGCTTGGACACTTTTGAATAGTCATTAATGGATGACTTTTGAGTCCAGAGTAGTTACACCATCTACCAGCAGGGGCTAATGCTAACATGCTAATAGGTCCAACTCTATCCCACGACCAATTCATACATATTTGTACAAGGTGGCTAATTCATACGAATTCGTATGACCTCACTCGTATGACCTCACTCATATGAACTCACTCGTATGAATTTGTACGATTTGTCTATACTGCAGTGATGGGTAGGTTTTAGGGCCGGGGTTAGGGGTAGGTCATTCGTACGAAATCATACGAATTGACCAACTCGTCAAATACGTACAATTTAGCAAAAGTGAGGAATTAGCCACCTCGTAAAATACATACGAATTTCCGTGAGATCGGATTGAATGGGTCTCATAAAAGGTGATTAAGGAGAAAAAATATTATAAATAATATGTATAGCATATATTATGTTATATTATATCAAAAGCCACAATATGCCTAAAGATTAATCGATTAAAATCTGTTATTTGAAGAAATTCTATCTCTCAAAAAGCTTTGGAAAGAATTTTCAATATAGTGCACAACCTGTAGGACTTTTATGGTTAAGTATTTTTTGGGTGAACTACCCTCTTACAGTAACGGTGCATGTAAAAATGTCATAATATTTAAGTACTCTGATCTAGAAGGGGAAAGTAGATGAAAGGTTTCCTGAGTTAGTAGGTTCTTATGTGGTTGTGTTAATATATGCAGCAGGTAACATGAAGGGAATCCAAAAGTCTTTTTTTTTTTTTCATACCATGTGCTCAAAAATCTCACTCTCACTTCATCTGCACCTTCTCCCTCTGAATAGTTTTCCCTTGAAGATGCCAAGAGCAACAAACAGTATGCAGAGCTCTTTAAGACAGGATTTTCCACATCCAACATGCTTTCGCTCACTCCTTTCCCTTTCATTTCCCCTTCACACCCTTTGAAGATTGATATTTCTTACCCCGATACATCATAAAATCTCCCTCTAATGGCTGATCAGCTGGTAGGTAAAGAATTTCCTGTGGTCAGGTCAAAAGGTGAGAGGAAGGGTGAACGAGTGGAAGAGGACGAGGGAATGAATGAAATTAGACACTCACTGGTTCACTGGGATACTGCTGACACCATTTATGGTTGAGGCAATAGGTATAAGAGCACAGGGCCATGTAATAAGCTCCTCTCACTTTTCCTTGGTCATAAAATACATATCCAAATGTGGCCACTAGTGAGGCCATGCCAACCATTTGTTTGTATTTATTTTTGCGATGTTAAATCTTCCTAATCTGTCTCTAAACTTTCTCTTCACTTTCATTAAGTCTGAACACAAGTCTGGCTCTTCTGTTAGCCAAAATATTTACTATTATTTTATATTTTAATATATTTTAAAATGTATTATATATTCCTGTGATGGTTGAAATGTTCAATAGCTTTAGTGTAGCCAAGACTTTAAGGTGGGCCTATACAGAAAAATTAATTTCAGAATTTCAAATTACATTGACACTTTTCCAAATGCACTCAAGTTATTTCATCAGTTTATATACAGAATCAATCCCATTGTATTGGCATTGCTTGTGCCTTGCTTTGTTGAGTCATTATTATATCAGTGGCGTGCGGTACATTTATGCTGCGAATGCTGTGCATACCCATGCCATTTGTGGACTCACTGATTAGAATTAACACTATAAATTACTATAAATTCCCTTGTTTGAGGTGTACCATAAAGCTTACATGATAAAATGTTGGTAATACATATGTAACTCTCCGCCATTTATTTATTTGCCAAACAACGGTAATTTTCTTCAAATCTGCCACTCACTGATAGTTTCGGGTAAGCAGATCCACAGCAGCTTTGGCGCCTATGCCTTGTTGTTATGTATCGTCATCATTGTCCTGCGTTCTTATTGGTTTGCTGGTATATGGAGGATTTAATGCGCAGGGTAAGCTGTCCGTGAATCGCTCGCCCAAGCGGAAAAAAGTGCTGTTACTGTCAGATCTCCATCACCGAAAATCACATTGTATTTGATACAGAATTAACTAGACTAAATCAAGTGAAAAAGGTCATAACTGGAACTATTTTCATAGTATTTTATTTTCTCCATAGGGAATTAAAAAAAACAAAAAAAAAACTATAAACTGTTAAAGACAGACCTACTGTAAGCAGACCTGTTCAAGGGCCAGCCTTCGTTCCCCACGTGCATCAATAAGCCTTGGCCGCCTGTGACCCTGTCGCCGGTTCACCACTGTTCCTTCCTTGGACCACTTTTGATAGATACTGACCACTGCAGACCGGGAACACCCCACAAGAGCTGCAGTTTTGGAGATTCTCTGACCCAGTCGTCTAGTCACCACATCTTCGAACACATCAACTTTGAGGACAAAATGTTCACTTGCTGCCTAATATATCCCACCCACCCACTAACAGGTGCCGTGATGAAGAGATAACGTCTTGGTTACGTATGTAACCCTTGTTCCCTGAAGGAAGGGAACAGAGACGTTACGTCACTGACGAAATGGGGGTTTCGCTTAGAAACCAATCGCCTTTGAGCTCTACAAAACGAGCCAATGGCATGAAGATGCCATGGGTCTGCGGAATTTGCATAACGCAACCCCGCCCCATCGCATGGGTATAAAGGGCGTTGCATGGCAATCTCGCATTATGTTACCTGCTGAAGAGCCGAGGCATGAGCGTCCGGCCGTTCCAGCGGTACAGCGGAAGTGGCATGGGGACGTAACGTCTCCGTTCCCTTCCCTTCAGGGAACGAGGGTTACATACGTAACCGAGACGTTCCCTTTCAGTCAGTACACTACGAGTTACGTCAGTTACTGACGAAATGGGGGTCCCAATACAATCTCGCCACGACGGCTGTCTTCCAGCGTCCTGCGCTGACCAGGGCTCCCTGCCGTGAGTCTTAGCACGAACGAGGGGCTAGGCTCAACGCCGATACCAAGGTACACTGGGAAGCATATCCCATGTGGAGAAATGCAACACAATGCCTGCCTGAAGGGAGGTCTTAAGAATACACATATGGCCCCCCGTAGGGACTGCATATGGAGCACTCTGGGGTATCCAGCCGCAGGTGTGGCAAGAGTGTCTTGCCAAGGGAAGACACATGCTCAGAGAGACTTACCGTGGAATACACGTGGGGGTTGCCCAACGGGGGAACCATGCACACGGAGGCACCTAGCCGAACACGAGGGGTGACCAAGCAGGCATGCACTCTGGTGTCGACATCAGCAGTGCTGGAGGAGCTCAGGGCTTACTGGGAAGCTCACCTGAGAGAAAATGCGCACGCATCCAGTCCGTGGAGTGGAATGGCGCAGCAAGCGAAGACACCTGAGCCTGTCCAGTTACTGGCCACTTGGGGCGAGTACACGAGCGGACACAGGCTCCTCTCGGAGATTATAAAATCTTGCGAATGTGTTGGGTGTCGCCCAGCCTGCAGCTCTACAAATGTCTGTCAGCGAGGCGCTATGCGCTAAAGCCCAAGAGGAAGCAACACTCCTAATGGAGTGTGCTCTAACCCCAAGGGGGCATGGCATGCCCTGAACCTGATATGCCAGGACATTATCCAGTGAGACAACCTCTGCTTGGAAAGAGCCTTCCCTTTCTGCTGCCCTCCGAAAGGGAAGAGCTGGTCTGAGGTCAACAGACAAAGAGCTGGTCTGAGGTCCTGAAACTGCGTCCGGTCTATGTAAGCACGAAGGGCGCGTACTGGACAGAGCAGTGCCAAGGCTGGGTCTGCCTCCTCCATAGGCAGCGCTTGCAGGTTCACCACCTGATCCCTGAAGGGAGTGGTGGGAACCTTGGGCACGTATCCAGGATCTCAGGATCACGTGAGAATTGGCCGGCCTGAATTCCAGGCACGCTTCGTCAACCGAAAAAGCCTGCAGGTCCCCTACCCTCTTGATGGAAGCCAGAGCAATCAAGAGCGCCACTTTCATTGAAAGGAACTTCAGCTCCACAGACTGCAGAGGCTCAAAGGGAGCTTTCTGCAGGGCAGATAAAACCACTGCAAGATCCCAAGAGGGTATTTGAGGAGGGCGAGGAGGATTTAATCTCCTCGCCCCTCTAAGGAACCTGTTGACCAGGTCATGCTGACCTACCGTTTTTGAATCCACCAGGTCATGGTGAGCCGAAATCGCGGCTACATAAGCCTTCAGGGTGGAGGGAGACAGCCTTCACTCCAACCCTTCTTGGAGGAAGGAAAGCACGGACCCGATTGAGCATTTCGTGGGGTCTTCTCGGCGAGAAGAGCACCAGGTGACGAAGAGGTTCCACTTCAACGCATAGGCCTGTCTCGTGGACAAGGCCCTAGCGGAAGTGATGGTAGCCGCCACCTGAGGTGGCAGGGTACTCAAACCTACCGCGTCCCGTCCAGGTCCCACACGTGTAGGTTCCAAAGGTTGGGACGTGGGTGCCATACGGTGCCCCGTCTCTGAGTAAGGAGGTCCTTCCTCAGAGGGATCGACCAGGGAGGGGCTGTCGCAAGGAGTACGAGTTCTGAGAACCAGGTCCGGCCGGGCCAATATGGGGCGACCTGCTCCCTGTCCTCCCTGATCTTGCACAGAACCTGTGCGAGAAGGCTCACTAGGGGGAAACGCATACTTGCGTGGGCCCCGCGGCCAGCTGTGCGCTAGTGCATCCTTGCCGAGGGTCCCCTCGGTCAGGGAGTAATACCAGCGGCAATGGGAAGAGTCGTGGGAGGCAAACAGATCTATCTGTGCGTCGCCAAACTGTTCCCAAATCAGCTGAACCATCTAGGGATGGAGTCTCCATTCCCCCGGAAGCAGCTGAAACCGTGACAGCTCGTCGGCTGCACGATTCAGTTCTCCCGGGATGTGAACGGCACGAAGCGACCTCAGATGCTTCTGACTCCATAGGAGGAGATGGTGGGCGAGTTGCAACATCCGGCGGGAGCGTAGACCACCTTGTCGGTTGATGTACGCTACTGTCCCCATGCTGTCTGAACGGACCAGTACGTGCTTGTCCTTGAGCAGGGCTCGGAAGCGGTGCAGGGCAAGACGTACGGCCAGCAACTCGAGGCAATTGACATGCCATAGGCGCTGGGGTCCTCTCCAGGAGCCCGTGGCAGCATGTCCATTGCACATGGCACCCCAGCCCATCTTCGCATCTGAGGCATCTGTTGATACAACAACATGCCTGGAAACTCGTTCTAGGGGAACACCTGCCCGTATAAAACTGAGGTTCGCCCACGGGGTGAAGGTCTGACAGCAGGCCCGAGTCACTGGGACCCGGAGCGTGCCGTGTTGCCATGCCCATCTCGGGACTCAATAGCAAAGCCAGTGCTGAAGCGGTCTCATATGAAGCAAACTGAGCGGCGTTACCGCGGCTGAGGATGCCATATGCCCCAGGAGCCTCTGAAAATATTTCAGTGGAACCGCACTCTTGCCCTCGAACTGCCGAAGACAAGTCAGCAGTGACTGCGCGCGCTCGCTCGTAAGCTGCGCGTACATGGCGACCGAGTCGATTTCCATACCGAGAAAAGAGATCCTCTGCGCTGGGGAGAGTTTGCTCTTTTTGTAGAGCTCAAAGGCGATTGGCTTCTAAACGAAACCCCCATTTCGTCAGTAACTGACGTAACTCATAGTGTACTGACTGAAAGGGAGTCAGTGTTATTCACTTCACGTCATAATGTTATGCCTGAACGGTGTATATATAGGATTATACTAGGGCTGTGGCTGTTATAAATTATAACATGGTGAACTCAGAGAATCAAATACAATGGATCAAAATACAGAAGTATTTATGAAAGTAATATCAAAATACAACTTAACTCAGTAAATGGAAAACAAAACACAAGGAGACTGAACTGTGAACACCAACATACAGCAATAGAGGACAAGGCCCAACAATGACTATAGGAAACACTGGGATATAAATACACAAGATAACAAGCGCTAACAAGGAACAGGTTAGAGTAATCCATAACTAAGGAGACTAACAAGAGTAACTATGGAAACAACAAGGTAGCTATGGAAACAAAGACAAACAGGAACTAAACACAGGAAGTGAACACCGGAAACAATGATTGGCTAATAAACAGAAAAAAATCAAACTGACTACAAAATGGCGCTGGAAACAGGAAAAGAATTGGGCAGAATACAACCTAAAAGTCCAAATAACAAGGTAACAAAACGTGTGTAATATAAATATATATGTGTTAATGTGGCTCTATTTTTTTTATTTGTCTTGGTTTTACCCTCTTATGTACTTGGTAGACTTTGGCCTGTCCAGCTTTGAAAACAAGGTGTCTATGTCAGCAGCTGCTCTGCTCTGTTTTCTGTAGATATGATGTTGTCATCTTCCTCCGTTTACAGAGTTGGCCATCTGGTTTGCTTATCTCTCCGGTGCATGGCAGTGGTGGTGTTTTCTAACTTCGAGGTACACCAGCCAGTTCTGCTTCAATCAGTAACTTCTGCACACAGCTGCGAGGTATTATAAACAACTTGGTTTTGTTTAGGTTTGTCAACATGAAAATCTGTGTTTGCTTGCTTCGCTCTTGTTCACACACATATCCATTGTAGAACATTTCTTACTCCAAATTCTTCATGTTCTTTATGTTTATTTATTTAATAGGGACAATGCATGTTAATCAGTACATCAGTATAAGATACAAAATGTAAACATGCCGAATTAGAGCAACATTGCTTATTTACATCCGTATTCCCCAGGTAAAACAAAGACATTGCTAATAACAATATAGAAATACATAACGGCAACATACAATAACAGAAAAGTTAAAACATGCCTAATTAATAGTATGATATGTGGAACTTTCTTATTGCAAGTGGTAGGCTATTCCAATTTTCGCTTCCCTTAACAGACAGTACTGTTTGACCAAATGTTGTGTGCCTATATGGCACTTCACAGTCCCCTCTAGAAATGGCCCTAGTACCAGTGCCACCATCAGCCCTCTGTTTAATATGCATATTTAATATTTAATATGCATTTAAAGGCAACCCCATGTAAGACCTTATATAAATAAATAAATAAATAAATAAATAAAAAATTTAAAGTTCAAAAGATTATATTTTTCCAAAATGTTACAATGATGAAATGGAAAAAAAAAAAGGTTTTCTATCAAGTGTTGTACCACCTGCAAATGACCAGCTAGTGAAGCACTACTCAATATGTGAAAAAATCAATGAGGGTAAGAACAACCTAACAGCATCAACTGTCAAATATGGCCTAATTTTCTTAAAGGGTTAGTTCACCCAAAAACACAAATGAAGATATTTTAATGAAATCTGAGAGCTTTCTATCCCTCCATTGACAGCTACGCAACTGCCACTTTGACTTCAAAAAGTTCATAAAGACATCGTAAAACTAATCCATATGAATTGAGCGATTTAGTCCAAATTTTCTGAAGAGACTCAATCACTTTATATGATTAACAGATTGAATTAGGGCTTTTATTCACATATAAACATTGATGAGCGAACCTAAACAGAAGCTCAACCAAACCTGCCTGACGTGCGAAAAACAAACCTCTTGCAGAAGCTCAAACGTGCTGTGTAACACGAGAATGAACCTCTTTGTTTCTTGCAGAAGCTCAAACGTGCTGCGTAACACACAAGAATGAACCTCAATGGTTCCTGCGGAAGCTCAAACGTGCTGCGTAACACGAGAATGAACCTCATTGGTTTTTGCAGATGCTCAAACGTGCTGCGTAACACAGGAGAATGAAGCTCATTGGTCTTTGCAGAAGCTCAAACTTGCTGCATAACACACAAGAATGAACCTCATTGGTTTTTGCAGATGCTCAAACGTGCTGCGTAACACACGAGAATGAACCTCATTGGTTCTTGTGGAAGCTCAAACATGCTGCGTAACACACGAGAATGAACCTCATTGGTTCTTGTGGAAGCTCAAACGTGCTGCGTAAAACGAGAATGAACCTTATTTGTTCTTGTGGAAGCTCAAACATGCTGCGTAACACACAATAATGAACCTCATTGGTTTTTGCAGAAGCTCAAACATGCTGCGTAACACACAAGAATGAACCTCATTGGTTTTTGCAGACGCTCAAACGTGCTGCGAAACACACGAGAATGAACCTCATTTGTTCTTGTGGAAGCTCAAACGTGCTGCGTAACACATGAGAATGAACTTCATTGGTTTTTGCAGATGCTCAAACGTGCTGCGAAACACACGAGAATGAACCTCATTTGTTCTTGTGGAAGCTCAAACGTGCTGCGTAACACATGAGAATGAACTTCATTGGTTTTTGCAGAAGCTCAAACGTGCTGCGTAACACATGAGAATGAACCTCGTTGGTTCTTGCGGAAGCTCAAACATGCTGCGTAACACTGGAGAATGAACCTCATTGGTTCTTGCAGAAGCTCAAATGTGCTGCGTAAAACTGGAGAATGAACCTCATTGGTTCTTGCTGAAGCTCAAACGTGCTGCGTAACGCATGAGAATGAACCTCATTGGTTTTTGCAGAAGCTCAAACGTGCTGCGTAACACACAAGAATGAACCTCATTGGTTCTTGCGGAAGCTCAAACGTGCTGCGCACACACAAGAATGAACCTCATTGGTTCTTGTGGAAGCTCAAACGTGCTGCGTAACACGAGAATGAACCTCATTGGTTCTTGTGGAAGCTCAAACGTGCTGCGTAACACATGAGAATGAACCTCACTGGTTCTTGTGGAAGCTCAAACATGCTGCGTAACACACAAGAATGAACCTCATTGGTCTTTGCAGAAGCTCAAACGTGCTACGTAACACACGAGAATGAACCTCATTGGTTCTTGCAGAAACTCAAACGTGCTGCGTAACACTGGAGAATGAACCTCATTGGTTCTTGCGGAAGCTCAAACGTGCTGCATAACACACTAATGAACCTCATTGGTTTTTGCAGAAGCTCAAACGTGCTGCGTAACACACGAGAATGAACCTCATTGGTTTTTGCAGAAGCTCAAACGTGCTGCGTAACACGAGAATGAACCTCATTGGTTCTTTCAGAAGCTCAAACGTGCTGCGTAACACACGAGAATGAACCTCATTGGTTCTTGCAGAAGCTCAAACGTGCTGCGTAACACATGAGAATGAACCTCATTGGTTCTTGTGGAAGCTCAAACGTGCTGCGTAACACATGAGAATGAACCTCATTGGTTTTTGCAGAAGCTCAAACATGCTGCGTAACACACAAGAACGAACCTCATTGGTTCTTGCGGAAGCTCAAACGTGCTGCGTAACACTGGAGAATGAACCTCATTGGTTCTTGCGGAAGCTCAAACGCGCTTCGTAACACACAAGAATGAACCTCATTGGTTTTTGCACGCCAAACGAACATGCTTGAGCTTCCGTTTACCATCACTGATGTGTGAGTTGATAAATGTTTACATGTGAATAAAAGCCTAAATTCAATCTGTTCATCATATATAATAACAATCGTGTCTCTTCAGAAAATTAGAGTATAAATAACATAATCTGCATACATCTTTACATTAACATTATTACATAGTTTAGGTAAATCATTAATATACCATGTGAATTTGAACTCCTATAGTGCAGTCAAGGTATGAAGATTTAGTGCCATTAACACACACACACATTGCTTTCTATGTGAAAGATATGATTTCATCCAAACGAATTGCTTCTTCTGAGAAATTAAAATGAGTTAAGATAAAAGAACCTGGTGGTTAACAGTATTAAATGCCTTATTTAAGTCTAAGAAGACCTTGCCAACACAGACACTCTTATCCAATAAACATTGGGTGCAAAGGAGTATGGCCTTTATTTAGATGTTTAGTCAATAACAATAATTGGACGAATCACATTCAGAGTCATGCATGAAAAACTACACCTCATGCACATATAAATAGTAACATTCATATGATGCAAGTGTGCGTGACTCTGTGTATGTCAACATTTCCAATTCAATGAAAGGTTTTAATATAAGATGGAACAGCACGTATTGTAAGGTCATTGGGAATGACCCGTCTAGATTTATTTTCCTCCCCAAGTTCCATGATTCATTTTATTGCAGTTGACAACTCCATCCCTAAGCAGCAGACCCTTGCAAACTTCGCACAGCTGCGCAAAACTTAAAGACCGTCCCTCGACACCAGCAGTACTATAGCCAAGTGTGTGAGCGTATTCACAAACGCTAACTTGTCCCAAGATAGTCTTCACTCTGTAGCCAGTAGCTTTTGTGCACGTGTGTCAGCATGGATTTACATGAATACATTTTGTGTGAAAATATTTTTTCAGACCTGCCCTGAGGTGCAGTACCATCCATTACCAGAGTAATGGGTGTTTATTGTGAAACTCAAACACTGTGTTTAGTTGTGAGAGAACTGTAATTTACTTTAAAGAAATAGTATACCCAAATATATCTGCATGGCATGGGTGTGTGTGTGATTTGTTTGGATGGTGTGTTGAAATGTGTGTGTGTTTTGTCAAAATAGAGTTGGGATTTGGGATGTTTTTGTGTGAAGTGTTGAAATTGAATCATAGATGTGAAAGACAATAAGCACAATGGTGATGTGATTATATCGGCATGTGTTGATAGTTTCTCCATCTTCAAGCCAAACTGATCGTTTAATTACTGTTAACAGTATATCCTCAACACTGCTAAATAAACATACTGTCCTCTCATAACCCTCATTGTACTGATGTTTCCAGAACAATCAAAAAACAAGTGCAAATATATTCACGCTTCACATGTGAACCAGCCAAAAATATTCTCCCACAGAACCACTTCATCAACAAAACTTATGACAAAGCGCTCAGAAAGAAAAATTTCCTCATAACATCATATGGAGTATTAAATAATTTCATTTTTGAAGGAAATGTGCCGAAGATTGTCGGTAAAATGTTATATATTTGCACAGATCATTTTACGCATGACTGCTTCACCAACGAAGGTCAGTACAACGCTGGATTTGCGTAAAAAATTTTGTTTCTGAAGGATGGGTCAATACCAACACTTCGTGCTCTAACTTCATATCCAGAACAAGTAAGGATGGCACTTCATATTTTGTGAATGTTTGCAAATTTCCTTTCTGAATGAGCTTTCTAGAATGCTGTATGGCTAATATGGCTAAAGTTACCATAGTCTCTGACTGTATTCACAGAGACTAGAGCTATGTTGTTAGTTTTATCCCGAAAAACGCTCACTGTCGGCGTAATTCCTAAACGCACATTTATTATGCATTGTGTAGTCGGGTGACGGACGTGTTACGTTCCCACACAAGCACCTATACAACAATTTATAGATTAACATGACGGTACATGTTAGTCGATGAGTTGAATCAACGTAACATCCACTAATCATTCAGAAACATCTAGGTACAGTCTAAAAGTTGCAACCTCTTCCTGAGTCTCTCCATCAGTGTCCGACTCCGGTTCAAACTTGCAAGGCTGCTCTCCACAACTGGTTATTTTTGACATTTAGACTGAGTGAGATTTGTTTTGTTGTTGACATTGTATCCAAAGCTTGTGTAAAGGAGTCGCTCTCTTCTAGAAGGGGGGCGGGGAGCAGCAGCTCATTCGCATTTAAAGGGACACACACAAAAAACGGCACATTTTTGCTCACACCTAAATAGGGGCAAATTTGACATAATAAATGATCTGAGGGGTATTTTGTGCTGAAACTTCACAGACACATTCTGGGGACATCAGAGATTTATATTACATCTTGTGAAAAGGGGCATAATATGTCCCCTTTAAAAGGAATTTAAGGAAATAAAGAAAAAGAAAGGTAAAAGTCCCAGTTCTACTGTAGTTATGAAGTAAACTTTTTTTTTTTAAATATGCACACATTCACTCTTATTTTCGTCTGCCTAATATGTAAAAATGCAAAACGTTTCGTCACGTCATATTCAGTTATGATTTACATACAGTGGGGAGAACAAGTATTTGATACACTGCCGATTTTGCAGGTTTTCCTACTTACAAAGCATGTAGAGGTCTGTAATTTTTATCATAGGTACTCTTCAACTGTGAGAGATGGAATCTAAAACAAAAATCCAGAAAATCACATTGTATGATTTTTAAATAATGAATTTGCATTTTATTGCATGACATAAGTATTTGATCACCTACCAACCAGTAAGAATTCCGGCTCTCACAGACCTGTTAGTTTTTCTTTAAGAAGCCCTCCTGTTCTCCACTCATTACCTGTATTAACTGCACCTGTTTGAACACGTTACCTGTATAAAAGACACCTGTCCACACACTCAATCAAAGGACAATAGGCAAGCAGCTTGGTGAGAAGGCAACAACTGTTGGCGCAATTATTAGAAAATGGAAGAAGTTCAAGATGACGGTCAATCTCCCTCGGTCTGGGGCACAATGCAAGATATCACCTCGTGGGGCATCAATGATCATGAGGAAGGTGAGGGATCAGCCCAGAACTACACGGCAGGACCTGGTCAATGACCTGAAGAGAGCTGGGACCACAGTCTCAAAGAAAACCATTAGTAACACACTACGCCGTCATGGATTAAAATCCTGCAGCGCACGCAAAGCCCCCCAGCGCATGTCCAGGCCCGTCTGAAGTTTGCCAGTGACCATCTGGATGATCCAGAAGAGGAATGGGAGAAGGTCATGTGGTCTGATGAGACAAAAATAGAGCTTTTTGGTCTAAACTCCACTCGCCGTGTTTGGAGGAAGAAGAAGGATGAGTACAAGAACACCATCCCAACTGTGAAGCATGGAGGTGGAAACATCATTCGTTGGGGATGCTTTTCTGCAAAGGGGACAGGACGACTGCACCGTATTGAGGGAAGGATGGATGGGGCCATGTATCGCGAGATCTTGGCCAACAACCTTCTTCCCTCAGTAAGAGCATTGAAGATGGGTCGTGGCTGGGTCTTCCAGCATGACAACGAACCGAAACACACAGCCAGAGCAACTAAGGAGTGGCTCCGTAAGAAGCATCTCAAGGTCCTGGAGTGGCCTAGCCAGTCTCCAGACCTGAACCCAATAGAAAATCTTTGGAGGGAGCTGAAAGTCCGTATTGCCCAGCGACAGCCCCGAAACCTGAAGGATCTGGAGAAGGTCTGTATGGAGGAGTGGGCCAAAATCCCTGCCGCAGTGTGTGCAAAACTGGTCAAGAACTACAGGAAACGTATGATCTCTGTAATTGCAAGCAAAGGTTTCTGTACCAAAGATTAAGTTCTGCTTTTCTGATGTATCAAATACTTATGTCATGCAATAAAATGCAAATCATTTCAATTTGCAATTTGGTCATTTCTAATTATTCGGGGGGACTTGTCCCCCTTAATGTCTATGGTGGTTACGGCCCTGCTATGTACTACATTGAATGTATTTTATGGTTAAATCCCTTTCACATACTTTAGACAGACATGTCCATTTCCCTCATAAAGCTTCCACCCACCCCCCACCCCCCTCCCTGCAGGAATAAGTGAGCGCCATGAGGAATGGTAATTTTAGTTAATCTGGTTCACTGGATACTAGAAAATAAAACAATGGCCTATTGAGTTTTGAGCAGTTTGTTTAGTTTGTGTGTGTGTGCAAGGAGCACAGTGTGAATTGCCGTGAATTGCCTCTGTTTTAACCATTAATCTGGTCAAACTGACGCTGCACACTGGAGAGTCATCATGTCCAGTTTGAAGTGTCTGAAAGCACCATTTCGACTAAAGCATTTCTTTCTTCATGAAGTATTTCAGCTGAAAGAAAATAAAAAAATGTGACAAATGTCTGTCAGCACTTTTAGATGCCATGAGCAGAAAGAGCTCTTAAAGACCCTATGAAATCAGCTTTAGTCCATGTGTGTTAGCTTTGAAGCTAGGCATATATTAGTGATAACTGAACCATTAACAGACATAGACATTTAAAATTTACATTTTCTGTTTTGGAGGGGAACGGCCTAAATATATACTGTAGATGACTCATTCGGCACTACGCAAATCCAATAAAATGCTCTTTTGACTAGCAGCCATTATAATTAATGTGACATAAATTAAAGCTTGTTGGTTCCTTAAAATAGAGGGATGATCTCTTCAAATCAATCTCTTTTCCAATAGGAAATATGTCAAAACACATGGAAGAAAATTTCATTTGTGATTATTTTTAAAGACTTCCATGAAAGAAATTTCATGGAGGTCTTTAAAAAGAGTGGGTCTGCATTGGGCAGCTGTTCGTCTGTGTGAGGTGGCATTCTGGGAAATTCAAGCAAGTCTGAAGCCAACTCCTGAAGAGAAAAAAAGAAACAGCTGAGGAAAAACAATGATGCTGCACTGATGTTTTCATCTGTTAACTGTTCAGCTCTCCTCTCCTCCATAAGCTTGATCATTGTCAATGCCTGCACTCCAAATCATTGTTTATAGAAATCTTCAAAGAGTATCTAGGCATTTATCTGTTTAATTTATTCTTCAATCAGCAGATCCAGAAATGGCTGATCTGTGTCTCAAAGATGTATGGTGGAGAAATCATACAGGAAAGTGTCTCTGTGGAAATTCTTCTGTAGTTAAGGCCAGTTTCCCCCCATATGCCTCTGTTCTGGCCTGGAGAAGTCTTCAGGACTGGTACACAGGGGACCGCCTTGCTACAGCCTTATACATATATCTTCTTACAAAAACACTGGTCCTTCACAGGTCTATAGTAGCCCGCTGTCTCCATCTGCACCTTGATACACAACTCAAAGTGGGTTAACTTCAGTGTTTGGGTTTTTGGTTTATAGAAAGTTTCAAGCTCATCTTTAGGCTTATTGGGTGTTTAAACTTCATGTAACTTTCTAAAATAGTAATTGTACTTCTGCTCCTCAAATCTTGTTGGTCAAGCAGCTGATATACACTGTAAACCCTAACGCTCAAAATAAATAATTGGTTTGAGTAGAGCCAACTCAAATTAAACAAATTAGTTTAAACAAATTAACTTTTATGAGTAACTTTCTTTTTCTTTTGAGTTCTCAAAACTGACACATTTTAAGTAATCTGAATTGTTTCATTGTTTTATGAACTTTTTTAAACCAAATACATTGTTGTGCAAGTAAGTTTGTGTAACATTGCTTAATTATGAGTGGTGTATGTGTTTTTCAGTGTGAAATGGTTTTATTATGAGTGCAGTATATGTCTTGCATTGGGAATTTGGCACGTGTACAGATTCATATTTTTGGCGGTGTCAACACATTAATGGCTGAGTGCTTCTGCTAAGCCTAGCGGGGTTAATGACTGTCCTGCATCTTGAAACACTCCAAGAACAAGCACATGACTAGCTGTGGTGACTAACTGGGCACAAAAACTCCAGAATCTTGGCCAAGACACCAAACACGCTGAACTCTTTAAGAGCTAATCAACCCTGGCTCCATCTGCTATTCTGGTGAGGGCCAAAGTGTCTGCCCTATATGTGTATTGTAAGTGTGTGTGTGTGTGTTCTTGCTCTCTGCTGGATAATGGGAAGCCCGCCCTGCTCGTTTCATACATTAGTATTATTCATGTTAATCCTGAACAGCCATTGATTGAGGCACAGGTGTTTGGGTTAGTTTGACTGGGCTAGTTGACATAATGCAGCTGGCTCTCTTAGATATGGGTGTTTCTCCTCACCCGGTTCTGTTTATAGAGGGCATGCTCTGTATAAGCAATATTGTATATTTTAACATTTTCGGTTATGATAACATGTAGACCTGTGCTTTATAGGATTACTTAAGCCAATAATAAAAATTCTGCCATCATTCACACACCCTCACCCTCAAGGAGACATTTTGAATAATATACTGGTTGTTTTTTCCATCCAGTTAAAAGGAAAGGGTGAATGGATCTTTCAAACATGCAAAAACACTATTGAAGAATCATAAAATATTAATAAGTAGTCTATACATGACTCTTGTGCAATATTTCAGGTCTTCTAAAAACATACTTTTCTATTAATTATGATCGAAATTTAAAGGTACAATTTGTAAGATTTCAAAAACCACTAGAACAGTTATATATTTTGTTGACTTTCATTATCCCAAATGTTTCCGACATGCATCAACAGCCTTCAGCGTGCGATCACGTCCGGTGAGTGAGGTCAATGTACAATGTAGACGATCTGGCGCAAGCGGTGGAAGTGATCTGTCACGCGTATCTCTAAGCCAGATCGTGTACACTGACTTCACTCACCGGAAGTGATCACGCGTTGAAGGCTGTTGGACATAGTGGCGTATTAGAGGTAAAAAATGATATAAATACTGTTCGGTTTCTCACACAAACCGATCATTTCGTGTCTTAAGACGTCAATGTGTCGTCACGAGCCGCAGTGTTTAGTATGGATTTGTCTGTGCATGTTTTTTTACTGTTTTTTTTACTCTCATAGATTTTGTTACCATTCACATGCATTATACGACTGACAGACTGCAACGGTTGGAGTTAAAAATCTTCATTTGTGTTCTACTGAAGAAACAAAGTCACCTATATCTTGGATGCCCTGGGGGTAAGCAGATAAACATCAAATTTTCATTTTTGGGTGAACTATCCCTTTAACATTAATCTTGCACACACAAAAAAAAACATTATATAACTTCATTTTAGCATTTACTCTCCCTTTCGAGTGTCATGGCAAAGCATGCTCAGAAATCCCAGCCCTGATTTAGTTAAATTTAAGTTTGTCTATATTAAAAGAAACAAGTTCATAAAACTTAAAACAATGAAACAATTCAGATTACTTAAAATGTGTCCATTTTGTGAACGCAAAAGAAAAAGAAAGTTCTAAATACTCATAAAAGTTAATTTGATTGAACTAATATGCTTAATTTAAGTTTACCCTACTCGAACTAATTAATTATTTTGGGCATTAGGGTTTACAGAGAAATCCACAATTTTAACCAGTGACATGGCCTGCGTCTGTCAATGGCATCATATACCCTCAGCTGTTGATAGAAACCATGAAAATACAGTGTGCTTCCTGAAAACGGCTACTACTGCGGAAGTAGTAGTTGTAGTGTCTCTGGTAGCATCTAGCAAGCCCCAGTTGTTTGTTTTGCACATTTGTGATGGACCATAATTATTCATTAAGATTTGCTGCAGGTTCTGTCGCCAAAGATAACCCCATTAAGTGAAAAAGGCTGTGGAGGTGAACACGGCAACTCCCATGATTCCACACTCCATCACAGTGTCATCAAGCTACATCTTTGTTATTGTTTTGAATAAGCGACATCTAGCGGTGAAACTTACATACTGTGCTGTTAAAGATATTTTGATATCCTCCCCCTCCAGTGAACTGTTAAACACTGAAACTGGATCATTGGGTCAGTGAGAACTGTATCAGTCTGATTTGTGAAGGAATTATTCATATTTTGTGATCTGGATCAACCAAATTAATGAAAAAGATCTGATGCAAAAGAACAGTTCGTTATTGAATCAAATGTTACTACTTCTTCATGAACTCTCAAGAACATGCCAAGGACAGCCAGATGTGGAGATGTGTCCAGTTGTATGGTTCTGTTGTTGCTGTTGTTATTGTTGTTGTTTTATTTTGGCGCTTGAAAGGCCCAGTCTTGATCTCACTGACATAGTGTAAATTACACACTGGTGAGCTTTTTTCGGTGTCACGATATTGTCAAGATGTTGTGCAAAGTATAAATTAAAGTTATATCAGTCTTAACTTTAGCCATGCTAAAAAAAATTGACATTTCTCTTTCAAGGTTTTCGCAATTATAATGCAGTTTTTTGCTGTTACCTGGACTGTTCCAAAAACATGCATGATTGTTGAATCTGCGGTTTTATTGGAGTAAAGCTCTTCCGATCATTTTTGCCAAAATGTCAAACTTTTATAACCGTGTTCGCTCTGTATGTCTGTATTTTCCAGTATTTCCCATGCTTTCCAAAAACCCTTTAAATATTTAAGATTGATGGCCAGATAAAAGTGCTGACAGTTGATATTTAACTTGGCAAATACATGTTTATTTTTACCTCTAGATAAGAGCTTGAATTCCTATTTCATGTGTGTCTTTTGGATGTTTCAGCTTTTGCTATCCTTGTGGAAATGAAGCTTCCCCAGAAGAAGAGTAAAACCTGACATTTCCATGAGGACAAAGGATACTAAATAAGGAGACTAAGTATTAAATCCATGTTTAAAACTGCTATTCAAATAAAGAAATTAATAAAATGAAGTGTGTTGTGGTTTCAATTCTTAAACAATAGATATACTGTTTGAATGAAGACAATTATTATTATTTTATTTTTACACTTTCTAGTTGTCAAATGTTAGTGGATCAAGTCCATAGTTTATGGAATTGTCTACACCTGTGGTTAGGACACCTGCGTGAACTTGAGAAGAACTGACTTCATACAAATCACTACCACGCTAATTAAAAGTCAATGAAAAGAGGCTCAGAAAGTAAAGAAAAAAGTCTAGCAACAAATGTAATGCAATAATATTCAAATACTACTCTAAGAGTATACAAATACATTTTGGAGTCACTGTATTTCAACAATATATGAATGGGAAGCCCCCGCAAAGCAGGGGGGTGTGTGTGAGAGGGATTGTGTGTGAAATATAAATGTTAGTGGTTTGAAGAGTCCCTTGTTGCTAGTGTTAATTCTCATTGACTGAGGGCCAGAGTGAGGGGAGGTGTAGGTCAGTAGCTCTCACAGGACCAAACCATCTGATAGGTCACTGGATGATGTAATACCCACCCCATTAAAAAGCAACAAGAATTAAGAGAGATTTATTCCTGTTAAGTCATAAGAAGGTCATGTTCCCTGTTCCCTCAGCCTAACAAAATAAACAAAACCCAAATAAAAAAGAAATTGGATTTAGCGGCCCAGTGAGTCAGGCTCAGAAATTGATGTTACACTTTTTGGAGGCCAACAGCTGTGTGTTTAGGAACATATTTAGATATTTAAGATAACCAGACTCAATGGTCTCTTTACCGCTCTTCTCTCTCAACCATTTTTGTCTTTACTTTGAATCCACTGTTGATCTACAACAGTGATTTAAAATAGCATTTTCATTGAATTTGTTGGACAATCTTATCAATTTATTCCAACTGAGGCTCATTGAAAAAAACATACCTGTGGTAATACTTCTGCTAAATGATATTAGGTTGCTTTGTGCATAGTTTGTGTCACAAAATTCTAGATTTTAAAGCGATAATGGAGAATATTAGGAGGAGAAACGGTTAGAGATTAGGAGGAAACTGCGGCTTAGTTGCTTTGGCCGAGCTGTGATATAAACTAAACACTATTGGCTATTTAAAAAAAGGGGAGGAGCTGATCGATATGTCCCACCCTGTCTTCCTGTTTCAGTGGAAATTACATCAACATATTGAATAATGCTGCGCATTTCAAGGCACTTCAGTGGGCCTTTAATCAACAATCTGCCCTTTTTAAATAACAATGTGTATGAAAATGAATACTTTGGTCCCACTTTATATTAGGTGGCCTTAACTACTATGTACTTACATAAAAAAATAAGTACAATGTACTTATTGTGTTCATATTGTATTGCAAAACACTTTTGCTGATATTGAGGTGGGATACGGGTAAAGTTAGGGACAGGTGTGGTGGTATGGGTAGGTTTAAGGGTAGGGTTAGGTGTAAGGGAAGTGTCAACAGTGTAATCATAAATGTAACAACAGCAATTAATTACAGATATAATTACATGCAGGTTTTTTTTTTATGTAAGTACAATGTAAAAAAATTTATGTACACTAAGTGTATTGTATCAAAAGATTAAATTTAAATGTTTGTACATAGTAGTTAAGGCCACCTAATATAAAGTGGGTCCAATACTTTTTTGGTGTTTTACCTTCACTAGTGTTTATTTCAGCTGGAAACTGCAGTGAATTGTATGCATAGTTTTTTTTTTATTTTTTATTTTTTATGTACATAGAAGCGCATTTTACCAGTCAGCCTATATATTGACTTATTTCCCCTCAGCTTTAAATTACTGAAGTCTACTGAACTATGTTCCACTGTAGTGCACTCTACTCTGCTGTACTTTATTCTACTCTACCATCACTCTTTTAGACCTCATCGACAAGAATAATCTATTGTATGCCAGTCATACTTATTGATTATCCCCAGCTGTGTACTCTTGCTCTGTAACCAGTAGATTCTCTCTTTTTTTTTCGTTTTTTTTTTACAGCAAAATGTTATCATTGAAGATTTATACAGTGGGGAGAACAAGTATTTGATACACTGCCGATTTTGCAGGTTTTCCTACTTACAAAGCATGTAGAGGTCTGTAATTTTTATCATAGGTATACTACAACTGTGAGAGACGGAATCTAAAACAAAAATCCAGAAAATCACATTGTAAGATTTTTAAATAATAAATTTGCATTTTATTGCATGACATAACTATTTGATCACCTACCAACCAGTAAGAATTCCGGCTCTCAAAGACCTGTTTTTCTTTAAGAAGCCCTCCTGTTCTCCACTCATTACCTGTATTAACTGCACCTGTTTGAACTCGTTACCTGTATAAAAGACACCTGTCCACACACTCAATCAAACAGACTCCAACCTCTCCACAATGGCCAAGACCAGAGAGCTGTGTAAGGACATCATGGATAAAATTGTAGACCTGCACAAGGCTGGGATGGGCTACAGGACAATAGGCAAGCAGCTTGGTGAGAAGACAACAACTGTTGGCGCAATTATTAGAAAATGGAAGAAGTTCAAGATGACAGTCAATCTTCCTCGGTCTGGGGCACCATGAAAGATCTCACCTCGTGGGGCATCAATGATCATGAGGAAGGTGAGGGATCAGCCCAGAACTACACAGCAGGACCTGGTCAATGACCTGAAGAGAGCTGGGACCACAGTCTCAAAGAAAACCATTAGTAACACACTACGCCGTCATGGATTAAAATCCTGCAGCGCACGCAAGGTCCTCCTGCTCAAGCCAGCGCATGTCCAGGCCCGTCTGAAGTTTGCCAATGACCATCTGGATGATCCAGAAGAGGAATGGGAGAAGGTCATGTGGTCTGATGAGACAAAAATAGAGCTTTTTGGTCTAAACTCCACTCGCCATGTTTGGAGGAAGAAGAAGGATGAGTACAACCCCAAGAACACCATCCCAACCGTGAAGCATGGAGGTGGAAACATCATTCTTTGGGGATGCTTTTCTGCAATGGGGACAGGACGACTGCACCGTATTGAGGGGAGGATGGATGGGGCCATGTATCACGAGATCTTGGCCAACAACCTCCTTCCCTCAGTAAGAGCATTGAAGATGGGTCGTGGCTGGGTCTTCCAGCATGACAACGACCCGAAACACACAGCCAGGGCAACTAAGGAGTGGCTCCGTAAGAAGCATCTCAAGGTCCTGGAGTGGACTAGTCAGTCTCCAGACCTGAACCCAATAGAAAATCTTTGGAGGGAGCTGAAAGTCCGTATTGCCCAGCGACAGCCCCAAAACCTGAAGGAGGTCTGTATGGAGGAGTGGGCCAAAATCCCTGCTGCAGTGTGTGCAAACTTGGTCAAGAACTACAGGAAACGTATGATCTCTGTAATTGCAAACAAAGGTTTCTGTACCAAATATTAAGTTCTGCTTTTCTGATGTATCAAATAGTTATGTCATGCAATAAAATGCGAATTTAATTACTTAAAAATCATACAATGTGATTTTCTGGATTTTTATTTTAGATTCCGTGACTCACAGTTGAAGTGTACCTATGATAAAAATTACAGACTTCTACATGCTTTGTAAGTGGGCAAACCTGCAAAATCTTCAGTATCAAATACTTGTTCTCCCCACTGTATATGTGAAATGTTCAGGTTTCTATCAGATCCCCCACCAGAAATAATCAACCCCAAAATTAGAGACATTTCTTGTACAGTCTCATATACAGTATACTCATGTACCTTGTAATTGTTACATGATTCCTCACTCTTTGTCTGGTCACCGTTATGCTATGTTGTGTTGTTGCCTGTCTGCCTGCCTGCCTTGCATTTATTTCTATTAAAACACATTTGGATTCTCCTGAGTCTTCTGCCTGTTCCTGTACACACAACTGTAACAGATGACCAGACCCCCCGAAAAGATGGACGAGCGGGTAACAATTCTCGTCCTGGCTCAGGAGAGCCAAGATGCTGTCATTTCTGACCCGTTTTATCCCTGTGGCCGTTGCTAGCGATCTCAAGGATGAGACGCTGAAGATGCTATTCAGGATCGGGGTCACCTACCATCATCCCGTGGACCTCCCAGACACCGTGGGATTGAGCTGGAGAGAAGCGGTAATCCGGAGAGCGTCGCACCCGGTCCTGGATATCCCCTGTCTCCGTCCAGAGCCCAGAAATATCCCCTGTCTCCGTCCAGAGCCCAGTGGCATCCCTTGCCTCCGTCCAGAGCCCATTGGCGTCCCCTGTCTCCGTCCAGAGCCCATTGACGTCCCCTGTCTCCGTCTGGCTCCAGCCCGCGACAAGAGTCCAGAGAGGGCTCCAGCCCGAGACCAGCGTCCAAAGTCGACTCCGCCTCCTGTCTCCAGTCCAGAGTGGACTCCGCCTCCTGTCTTCAGTCCAGAGTGGACTCCGCCTCCTGTCTCCAGTCCAGAGAGGACTTCAACTCCTGTCTCCAGTCCAGAGAGGACTTCGACTCCTGTCTCCAGTCCAGTGAGGACTCCAACTCCTTCCATCCCGAGTCCAGGGAAGACACCAGCACCGCCAGGACTTCCTGTACTCCCACCCAGCCTCCCTCTCCCACATCCTCCAATCATCTGTTCCTTATCCCCGTCTCCGCTGCTGTCTGTCAGCCTCTCTGCTCACCCTCAGCCCACCATCGGAGGTGTGGGCTCGCCATGGGTCAGCCAGTCTTCAGCTCCATCGCGGTCCATGGATTCCCGGTCTCCGCCTCCAACCTCCATGACCAGGACTCTGCCTCGGCCCGTCGAGCCATTAGCTCCGCCTTGGCTCCTACCTCCCTCGTCTCCACCGGGCTCCCTCGTCTCGCCGGTTCCACCTTGGTCGTTCGTCGACCCGCCCTCGCCTCAGGACTGCACTCCTCTGGCTTCGCCTCGTCCTTTTGTCTCTCTGGCTCCGTTGGGCTCCTCACTCCCTCCATCTCCACCTTGGTCCTCTGTCGCTCCGGCTCCACCGCGGCCTTCGGGATCCCCGCCTGCGTCTCAGTAGCCAGAGCCTGCGGCGTCGCCATATCCCGCCGGTTCAGTTTGCTACTTAAGTTCCTCCCTGTTCCTCACTCTTTGTCTGGTCACCGTTATGCTATGTTGTGTTGTTGCCTGTCTGCCTGCCTGCCTTGCGTTTATTTCTATTAAAACACGTTTGGATTGCATCTCCTGAGTCTTCTGCCTGTTCCTGTACACACAACTGTAACAGTAATGTGCTCTAGAAATCAGTTTTGTTCAGGTCATCAAGGAATTTAAGCAACAGCTGTTGATAGAACGGCAACGGCGATCAGAAGTAAACTGTTAACTGCCGTAGCCAAAGAATGCAAAAATCAATAAGCAACAATAAAGAGGAAGGCGTCATTTAATCAATTAACAAAATACAAAAAAAAAGTATTTTAAAAAAGCAAGAAAAGGGTTGCTTTTGCCATTAAATTATATACAGATACAATTAAAATGCCACATAATTATGAAATACAACATTTACTCATCTAATATGTCACAATATGTTTTTGGACCACTTGAGATGGACTGACCCCTCATTCATTTACTTTTCTCAAATAATGCTATTGAGGAAGTGACATAAAAACACAATGAAGAGCAATGAGGTGATCAAAGAACAAAAGAGAATGTGGACATAGATTTCTACGTGCCATCAGACACATATACAAACACACGCAGACTCTTTAATGAACACTTTCGGAAATGTGAGGCTCTTGTGTTTCACAAGTTCTGCTCAGGGGAGTTAAAACAACTCCCAGGGCATAAAAGGTGGTCCAGCAGCACCCTAGAGAGCAACAGGCCCACGTGAATCTCAACCAGGTCTTCCTTCAAACACGACCCTTCCCAATAAACGATGTCTAATGCACTTGGTCTAAAACTAATAAACTACAGGGTGGAGTCAGTTTAATAAGAGGAAGAATTTCTAATGGTAATAAACTCTCTGTGTGTGTGTGTGTGTGTGTGTGTGTGTGTGTGTGTGTGTGTGTGTGTGTGTGTGTGTGTGTGTGTGCACGCTCTTGAAAGCTTGGGTGCTAATTAGTGAGGAATTTCCAAACATAGCTTTATAGAGTATACATGGCATAGTAAGATCTAGGGTTACATTTGTGTCTATGTTTTTTGGTTGACCATTAGAAGATCCTTTCCTGATCCTCGGAGTTTAGGAGGATTTGTACTAGTGATTCTGTCCACTGAACTATTTTTTTCTTTTCTCTTTTGCTTTACATTGAAAGACCAACCAAAAAATACACTACTTAAGTGTGGGGTCAGTAATATTTTTTAATTACTTTTATTCAGCAAGGATGCATTAAATTGATCAAAGTGACAGTAAATACATTCATAATGTTACTAAAGATTTATATTTAAAAAAAATGCTGTTCTTTTGGACTTTCTATTTAACAAAGAATCCTGAAAAAAAAAAAAGTGCCATGGTTTCCCCTATTTTACTATTAATTAGTTGCGTGTTAACATGCATATTAGGATATTGGCTGTTTATTAGTACTTATAAAGCACATATTAATGCCTTATTCTGCATGGCCATATTCTACATCATTAATCCTACCCAATACCTAAACTTAACAACTACATTACTATTAATAAGCAGTAATTATGAGTTTATTGAGGCAAACGTCATAGTTAGTTAATAGTGAAAGTTGGACCCTAATGTGACCAAAAATATAAAGTATAAAACGGTTTACAACATTGATAATAATAAGGCATTGATAATATGACCCTAAAGACTGGAGTAATTCTACTAAATATTCAGCTTTGCCATCACAGAAATAAATTACATTTTAAAATATATTAAAATAGAAAATTAGTCATTTTAAATTGTAATAATATTCCACAATATTAGTTACATTGTACTTACTCAAATAAGTACTGAGTAATATTAATTAACTACATGTAGCCTACTTAATAGAGTTACGGTTAGAGTATGGTGGTTTGGTTTAGGGTTAATTACTTGTAATTGTGCATAATTTACGATTACAATAGTAAGTACATGTAGGAACATGTAACTACGTCACCTTAAAATGAAGTGTTACCAAAAGTCTTACCGTACCCAAGTTTTTGAACAGCAGTGTACCTGTATAATATACACTATATTGCCAATTTTAAGTTTTGGGATTTTAATGACATCCCATTCTTAATCCGTAGGGTTTAATATGGAGTTGGCCCACCCTTTGCAGCTATAACAGCTTCAACTCTTCTGGGAAGGCTTTCCACAAGGATGTTCCACAAGGATGTTGGACGAGAAGGCCTGGCTTGCAGTCTCCGCTCTAATTTATCCCAAAGGTGTTCTATCAGGTTGAAGTCAGGACTCTGTGCAGGCCAGTCAAGTTCCTCCACACCATGCTCGCTCATCCATGTCTTTATGGACCTTGCTTTGTGCACTGGTGCGTAGTCATGTTGGAACAGGAAGGGGCCATCCCCAAACTGTTCCCACAAAGTTGGGAGCATGAAATTGTCCAAAATGTCTTGGTATGCTAAACCATTAAGTGTTCCTTTCACTGGAACTAAGGGGCCAAGCCCAACCCCTGAAAAACAACCCCACACCATAATCCCCCCTCCACCAAACTTTACACTTGGCACAATGCAGTTAGTCAAGTATCGTTCTCCTGGCAACCGCCAAACCAAGACTCGTCCATCGGATTGCCAGACAGAGAAGCATGGTTCGTCACTCCAGAGAACACGTCTCCACTGCTCTAGAGTCCAGTAGCGGCATGCTTTACACCACTGCATCCGACGCTTTGCACTTGGTGATGTAAGGCTTGGATGCAGCTGCTCGGCCATGGAAACCCATTCTATGAATTCAATGATTTGGAGGGGTGCCCCAATACTTTTGGCAATATAGTGTATAATATAAAGAGATGCTCCTATCTAATTAGCTGTATAATTATTGCTATAAAAATAGTCACAAATAAGCCATTTACATTAAATGTGACTTAACTGACTTTATCATTCACCTAAATGTATTTGAAAAACCTGTAGCTTAACTGTCTACACTTAAACTCACCAAGGGGACAATATTTCCTTCATGATATGTTGCATGTGTCGGCTGGGGATATGATCCAGAGCCTATAATGCAGTTGTCCTGAGGCTTTGAGACAGGCCCCTAAAAACAGCATAGTCAGCAGCTTTACATAATCACTCCGTTAAGTCCCCAGGCTGATTGTGGGGTCATGCCTTTCAAATACCCTGGCGCTCAGAAAACAGGGTCTCACGTAGAATGCCTCCCTTTATAACACTAAGGAGTAAACATGCCACATGTATTTACAGGTTTTGAGGGTTTATGAATCAGTATTCATACTAACAGGCTTTTCACACTGCATTTAACCTTGGGTTACCGTCTTTTTAAGTGGTTAATACTTTTAACCTCTTGTTAAACAACATTTCACCTTTTAAATTTTGAAGGTTAGAACTTCTTTTGCAGTGTTATGCCCAAAAATGTGGCTATGTGAAAAGATACACTGGTACAATGTTTTTTAGTAACAGACAACTAATTGTAAACTCAGCAGTGCTTGCCTCATTAAATATTAATGAGCTTTGTTGAGAGTTTTGTATATCCAAGGGAAAAGAATTAGACATTTACTGCAAACATGTTAACTGGAATGAAGACGAAACAGTACTGTTTTTGTAGTATGTTTCAAAAGACTTAAACCCTAAACGTGCTGTCTAAAGTCGGCTATAAAAACTGAAATGCTCTTTACGGTAAATGTTTAACATTGATGAGGAAATCAGAACTAGTCTGCAATTTTCATGCTGATGTTCTGTTCATAAAAAGGGCTTTACATCAGTCATAAATCCTCCAGGATCTTCTATCTTAGTCAGTATTGAACATAGCTGTGCCAAAATCTCATCGGTCATACTTTTCTTTCTCTCCAATGCTCAATTTCCTGTTTAAAACAGCTGTTGTAACATATGAAGAATTTGGCAGAGATTAATGTTTAGGGAATGACTTCATAACACATGTCCAGTACTCCATCAAATTATGCAATTGTTCACCTCCTTTCTTTCAAACTTTCAAACACTGTTTACGCTACTAGAATAAATTATTAACGTTGTCAAAGTAGGAAGTCAACTTCAGATTGACAAACTCAATTACGAAGAAGATTGTCGCAGACTGTAGGCGTTCAATTCACCTACACAACACAGGTTCTTATTGGCATCTATAATTCCATGAAGAAACTTTAATATCCGTGGAATCTTTTCATTGCACAAAAGGTTAATTATAGTGGAAAAGGTTTCTTTAGATTATTAAAATGTTCTACATTCATTGCTTCAAATGATTGTTTTTTTTGTTTTTGTTTTTTGTTTGTTTTTTTGCCTCTTGTTCAGTTTAATTAATTAAAGTGAGCTAAAGTAACACAATTTTTTTAAACATTTTGTCACAACTGTGTTCAATCAACCAGTGTTGGGCAAGCTACTCTGAAACTGTAGCTTTACAAGCTACAAGCTACTTGTAAGTTAAAGTAGTTAAGTTACAGTCAAGCTACCCTTTTGAAAAAGTAGTTAGCTACACTACAAGTTACTATCAAAAAGTAGCTAGCTACATTGAAACTATTTGTCTTTTTTCTTTTTTTTTACAATGACATTGTTACAAATAACTGAATAATTGTTAATGAAGAATGTTATAATATTTGGGGTTTCAAGCAACATAATGCAATGATTTCAAAGAGTATAGGGTGAATTCAGGTTGATTGGGACACTTTTGGGTCAGAATCATTTGATTCTGTAAACTATCCGATACACACAATACTTAAATATAGCCTGCATCTCAAACTGGCTGTCAAAGTGCAAAATGGCTACACATTTAACATCAGTGAAAGAACAAAATGTATGCAACTTAAATTAAATACTCAGGAGTCAGGATTAGTCTAAAAATGCAGGTTAAACTCACAGCACATGCAGTGATGGAGCACGCAGCATTTTGAACAGAAACTCTCTGAGACGCCAGTCATGAGCTGCTCGCGTATTGCTTGACTATTTCTTTTCGTTTCGAATTGTTTCGTTTAAAAGTGGACATTTCAAGCTTTCTATACACATATGTCTGTGAGGCAAGTAGCCTGCTGAGTTTCGTTTTATTTATGAGACGCGCTTCAGTTCATGTGCAATGCAAGTGATCGCTCCGGCGCCTCCATGTCATGATTATTGTCTGCTATAGTCTATTTGCTTCTAATTTATTAAATCCAGGCAATTGGCTGATGAAACATTGATTAAAATTAAGATACAATTTATACAAAATAAAATTCACTTTAAAGAAAGGCTTTCTACAAAACAAAACTTAATGAAGTGGTCAAAATCATTTCTGACCCTATGTCTTTGACATATATTACGCATCTTTGCACTTTTCATAATCAGTATAGCCTAGATGAAATTTAAGAATAACATTATAATATTTAAACATAAATATGAAACAAAATACATTGTTTAATGGCTACAACTAGTAGGCTATAGTAGGGTACAGTACAGAGGAATTTCATGTCTGAGCGGGAGTTGAGCGAACGGTGTTTTACCGGTGAGCGGTTCATGAGGGAAACGCCTGCAGAGAGCGGATTGTTGAGCTGAGCGTCCGTCACACCGCTCCGCTTCGCTCATTACAGGCTCGTTCTCATCAGAACCCAAAACGGAATGTAGCTTTTGGTTGCGCTACACTACTACTTGCTGGATAAAGTAGTTAGCTACTGGAAAAGCTACACTGTTTTAAAAGTAACTAAGCTACTGACAAGCTACTGAAAAATATAGTTAAGCTAGTAGCATCGCTACTTGTAGCTCGCTACTGCCTAACACTGCAATCAACCTAATATATTTAAAACTGATGTTTACATGATTAATTTGTGTTAAAACTGCATGAATCATTTTTGTTTTGACATAACTAACTAGGCAGTGGATCTGTAGTTCCCAGCATGCTTTGGGGATTAAAGTGTTATTTTGTGTGTTTTTCAGTAAAGGGAAAGATGTTGTAGTTAATGTTAGTGTTTAATGTTCAGTTATGTTGGACATTTAGAGAAGTTTCTGTAATGTTTTTGAATTTTGTGGTTACCATTACGCAGAAAAGTGGCACCTTTTAGGCTGTGGACACTCAGTGATCTACGCTAAGGTCAGGAGTGACACCAGTCTTTTCTTATTTGTTCATTATATACATTGTGTAAAATGAAGAATGAAACTGCTTATGATTGATTTTCCAATAAAATGTTTTAAGTTTTAATTCAAGCATAAAAAGTCATTTTATAAATGTATCAATTTCATTTAAACTGTAAAACTGAGTTGGGCCAACTCAATTACACTGGCCCAAATTGAGTTGGATCAATTTAATTACATTTAATTGCATGAATTTGAGTTTGTCCAATGTTCTTGTAAGAACTGTTCACTGAATGGTCGTTTGGTGAACCAAAAGTGGTTCAAGCTCAATCGCTGCAAAACCCCTCCTGGAACCTTTAATTTTAAGAGTGTATATAGAAATAAAATGAAATTCCAAAGCCACATCTTTATTACAAAATCATTTATTTTTTGCAGTTTGAGCTTGTCAAGGGATAGTTCATTCCAAAATGAAATGTCATAATTTCCTCACCCTTACACTGGTCCAAATCTGTATGGTTTACTTTCTTCTGCAGAACACAAAAGAAGATATTTTAAATAATGTTTGTGTTCATACAATGAACTCCATTGGCTTCCATTGTATGGACAAAAAAAAACAAAAAAACAATGGGACATTTGTTCAAAATATCTTGTTTTCTGTTCCACACATGAAAGAAATTTATAGGTTTTGGAATGACATAAGTTTCGTTTTGGGGAGAACTATCCCTTTAATTGCCTGATTGGACATTCCCACATAAACATTAAACAACAACAACAATAAAAAAGTTGCAAAATGCACACTTTCCGATCTTTTATCACTCAGTGTTAAGTTTGGACTATCTTCTTGTCCAGTTATGACTATAGTATCCAACTTTCACACAATTATTTTTTTATTGACCTAATGACCCTTCACCTCCATCCAGGAGAGTGTCCACTGAATGTCCATTCCCAGAGTAGATGTTTTTGATGAGACTAGATGCAGAGATTAACTCACTGTGGTGACAAGCTCAAACATCTCTTAAAAGGCACTGTAAGGCTTAGCAACTGACAGGAAAATAGATATCTAATGAAATAAAAACTAATCTGAGGCTTTGAGGAGACTCCAGGCCGGATTTTCTGTGGCTTTTGAAGGCATGTTTATGAGCTAATATTTTGAGGGACTCTTTCCCAAGGAAGGAGATGAGTGAGTAAGCATTTGTTGATCTATGATTGATTTATACGATGAAAGCCTTCATGCTCCCCAACGTTTGACTGACAGATCACCACACACTTTATAGACGCCTGCCTTCACATGGGATAACCACAATAAACTGAATTCAGTGGTTGTGTCATCATCAACACACACACATGGGTTCACTTAACTGGATCTGGATTTGTGAATCTCATATTTGTTGCATGAAGACAACCTTTGACCTTGTGTGAAACGTTATGCTTCTCAACACTAAACAACAGCTGTTGAATATGAGTGTGTGGTTGAATATGTGTATATATGCATTAAAGTTTGGGGATCCATTGATTAATGATGGGTAGATAACTGGACAGTGGCACTAGAGCAGCTTTTGCTGTGGCCTGTTGGAGGTGGACTGTTGAACAGTGACATCATGACATAGCAATGGCTCATCTCATAATTAATTTGAAGGTAATGCGTATGCTGCTAGGTAACTTTCACTGTAAACAGTGGATGTGTACAGTTGAAGTTATTTTTACTTGAACTAACCCTTAAAAATTAACTTGGTGTAATTCTTAAAGGTTTTAAAAGGGTGTTTTTGCAGCAATGTCATAGAAGAACTATTTTGGGTTCCCCAAAGAACCTTTCAATGAACAATTCTTAAAAGAATATTTTTTTTTTCTTAGAGTAAAGATGATTTTAATAATCTGAAGAAACCTATAAAGAACCTTTTGTTCAATGGAAAAGTTCCATGGATGTTCAAGGTTAGGTTCTAGGTGTTCAAGGAAAAATTTTTTACTTGAATAAAACCATTGCTCATATACCACGAGCCAGTACATACAAACCCGATTCCAAAAAAGTTGGGACACTGTACAAATTGTGAATAAAAACAGAATGCAATGATGTGGAAGTTTCAAATTTCAATATTTTATTCAGAATACAACATAGATGATATATAAAATGTTTAAACTGAGAAAATGTATCATTTTAAGGGAAAAATAAGTTGATTTTAAATTTCATGGCATCAACACATCTCAAAAAAGTTGGGACAAGGCCATGTTTACCACTGTGTGGCATCCCCTCTTCTTTTTATAACAGACTACATTTTAAATATACATGAAACCTGCAACCAGCTAATCAAGGTTTTATTGTTCAAGTGTTTAAGCAGTTGTATGGCCTTTCAGACAATCAACTAGCATTGAGGTGCAATATCAGACCAGCTTTACATTTCAGAAACCTTATCTCAATAGATATTTGTTTGGGCATGTGGGTTAGCTTAAACCTTCAGGGCGTATTCATTAAGATTATCAGTGTAGTATTTACTCATCTCTGACACATCAAAACTGAAATGTGAACAATTTAACAAAAAATTACGAATAGAAATATAATGTTCTGACCTATGATTGTTTGTAAATTATAAATTATTCTCTGGCGTCATGTTTGTGCTTCTCTTCCTTTAAATGGCGGTTGGCAAACCCAATTGAAATTGCATTCCGCCACCTACTGCGCGTAAAAAAATATCTGGCATTTAGCTACCGATCAGTTAAAAAATACTTAATCTGCCACCAATACCGATCTTTGAGATCCCAACATGTACTCATCTACTCATTAGTCCGCGTTTACAGCCTTGATATGTTTAGAATTTCACTCTTGAAACTATTCTAACTCCAACTTTCAGGGAAAATGTTTTTTTTTTTAATAAAGACTGAAAGAGTTGTTGGAAGCTTGGTGGTGACGTGGAAGTCATGCAACCATAGTGTGGTTCGTTTATAGCCTTCGTTTAGCTTTTTACTTCAGCCGAATGTTTTTAGGCTTCAAAAAGCACTTACAACTTCATAAAAGTTGTTAATTTGTGAAGATTATCATTCTCAACAAAACATGTAGAAATTATAAACTTTTGTTGGTTAGATTTTTTTGCAATAATCCAAAAGCCAATGGGAAAATCCCTTTTGGGTTTTTGTTGAGGGAACCAGGGTGATGCTAACTTCAGGTTGGCATACAAAAATATTTAATAACTGCAGCATTCTATTGACTTCAATTTTATGTACAAAAAGACATATATATATATATACACTCACCTAAAGGATTATTAGGAACACCTGTTCAATTTCTCATTAATGCAATTATCTAATCAACCAATCACATGGCAGTTGCTTCAATGCATTTAGGGGTGTGGTCCTGGTCAAGACAATCTCCTGAACTCCAAACTGAATGTCAGAACGGGAAAGAAAGGTGATTTAAGCAATTTTGAGCGTGGCATGGTTGTTGGTGCCAGACGGGCCGGTCTGAGTATTTCACAATCTGCTCAGTTACTGGGATTTTCACGCACAACCATTTCTAGAGTTTACAAAGAATGATGTGAAAAGGGAAAAACATCCAGTATGCGGCAGTCCTGTGGGCGAAAATGCCTTGTTGATGCTAGAGGTCAGAGGAGAATGGGCCGACTGATTCAAGCTGATAGAAGAGCAACTTTGACTGAAATAACCACTCGTTACAACCGAGGTATGCAGCAAAGCATTTGTGAAGCCACAACACGCACAACCTTGAGGCGGATGGGCTACAACAGCAGAAGACCCCACCGGGTACCACTCATCTCCACTACAAATAGGAAAAAGAGGCTACAATTTGCACGAGCTCACCAAAATTGGACAGTTGAAGACTGGAAAAATGTTGCCTGGTCTGATGAGTCTCGATTTCTGTTGAGACATTCAGATGGTAGAGTCAGAATTTGGCGTAAACAGAATGAGAACATGGATCCATCATGCCTTGTTACCACTGTGCAGGCTGCTGGTGGTGGTGTAATGGTGTGGGGGATGTTTTCTTGGCACACTTTAGGCCCCTTAGTGCCAATTGGGCATCGTTTAAATGCCACGGCCTACCTGAGCATTGTTTCTGACCATGTCCATCCCTTTATGACCACCATGTACCCATCCTCTGATGGCTACTTCCAGCAGGATAACGCACCATGTCACAAAGCTCGAATCATTTCAAATTGGTTTCTTGAACATGACAATGAGTTCACTGTACTAAAATGGCCCCCACAGTCACCAGATCTCAACCCAATAGAGCATCTTTGGGATGTGGTGGAACGGGAGCTTCGTGCCCTGGATGTGCATCCCACAAATCTCCATAAACTGCAAGATGCTATCCTGTCAATATGGGCCAACATTTCTAAAGAATGCTTTCAGCACCTTGTTGAATCAATGCCACGTAGAATTAAGGCAGTTCTGAAGGCGAAAGGGGGTCAAACACAGTATTAGTATGGTGTTCCTAATAATCCTTTAGGTGAGTGTATATATACACTGTAAAAAAAAATAAATAGTTGAGCTAACTTAAAATAAGACAACTTATCGCATTCAATTTAAGTTTTAAGTTAACTTAACTAATCCACTCCAGTTAAAATCAACTTAAATACTTTTGTTCATCTAATGAGTACAAGGTAATCTTTTGAACTTAAAACTTCTTCTCAAGACAACCAAAGAATGTTTAGCAATGCAAGCAGCTACAATCCTTGATTTCCATCTCCATTTTTTCATTTTCAAAGTACATGACACAAACATCATTTGCCTCTTAAAACTAGAGGCACACAATTTACCCATTTCACTCAGGCAAATAAGTTGCAAAAGTTGCAATGAGAAGAACATATAGCGTAATGCCTCAACACGTCTCATGTCAACACAAATCTCAAACATGGTGAAAAAATAAAGCAACCTATTGCACTAATTTTTTTAAGTTAACTCAAATAATTAGCTCCAGTTAGTCAACTTAAAACTTTTGTTCGTGAAATGAGTAGCAGGTCTTTTGAACTTAAAACTTATTGTCAAGACAACTAAACAATGTTTAGCAATGCAAGCAGCTACAATCAAGTTTTTTTCATCTCCATGTTTGATTTTTTTAAAGTTAACTACATGACATGAACATCATTTGCCTCTTAAAACTAGAGGCACACAGTTTACACTTCACCCACAATTTCACCTGGGAAAATAAGTTGCAAAAGGTGCAATGAGAAGAACTTATAGCTCAACACCTCAACACATGTCTCATATCAACACAAACATGGTGATGATCAAAAATTGTAATTCAGTAAAAATATAAACTCTGAAACATGAGACAGCTAAATAACAGTGACAACAGCAGCAGCAGCATAAATCAATCCAGTTAATGTAAAGCAATAATTGCTTTTATACAATAGTTACCACATTTAAAAAAATGTTCAAGCTGCAATGCATGCTGGGAACTGGCACAACATTGTTGAATGTAAAATTGTTTGTTCAGATAACTTAATTTGGATAGTTGGGACAACATTTGGACAAGTTTTGGACAAATACTTGAGACTCTAAGTAAGGTCAACAAATAAACTTTTGTTAGTAACATGTTTAGAGCATTCTTGTTTAGTTCACTCAAGATAATAAACCGACTCATCCCAAATAATCTTTGTTCAAGCTATTGTTACATTTGTTAGAAGAAAATGCTGCTAACAAAAGCTTTTTTGTTGACCTTACTTAGATTCTCAAGCATATGTATCATATCATATGTTCATATTTTTACTTAATTAAAATTTTTGATCATCACCATGTTTGAGATTTGTGTTGACATGAGACATGTGTTGAGGCATTACGCTATATGTTCTTCTCATTGCAACTTTTGCAACTTATTTGCCCGAGTGAAATGGGTAAACTGTGTGCCTCTAGTTTTAAGAGGCAAATGATGTTTGTGTCATGTACTTTGAAAATGAAGAAATGGAGATGGAAATCAAGGATTGTAGCTGCTTGCATTGCTAAACATTCTTTGGTTGTCTTGACAAGAAGTTTTAAGTTCAAAACACTACCTGGTACTCATTAGATGAACAAAAGTTTTTAAGTTGACTGTAACTGGAGCAAATTAGTTGAGCCAACTTGAAAAAAAGGCAACCTATCGCACTTAACTTTTTAAGTTGGCTCAACTTGTTTTTTTTAGTTGTCTTGACAAGAAGTTTTAAGTTCAAAAGATTATCTGGTACTCATTAGATGAACAAAAGTTTTTAAATTGACTTTAACTGTTGCGAGTTAGTTGAGTTAACTTAAAAAGTTGAATGCGATAAGTTGCCTTATTTTTTTTAAGTTAGCTCAACTTTTTTTTTTTTTTTACAGTGTATGACTTTGACTTTAAAGTCAAATATCTTTACAAGTCATACAGTTATTGACATGAGGGTGAGTAAATGTGACAGATTTTCTTTTTCTATCTCTTTAAAACAAAATTCTTTAAAGTACTTCATCGATTACTTGCTTGGTCAAATGCAGTGATAAAAAAACAAATGTGTGTTTTGTGTGGTCCAGGTATTCCCTACATTGTGGGAACCAAATGTCCCAATAAGAATAGTAAAACCTGAAATGTTTGTCCTTGTAAGGACATTTTTTGGTCCCCATGAGGAAAACAGCTTATAAATCATATTAAATTATATTTTTTGAAACAAATGTACAAATGCAGAATGTTTTCTGTGAGGGTTAGGGTGAGGTTTAGGTTTAGGGGATAAAATAAACAGTTTTCACAGAACATCATTATATCTATGGAAAGTCCCCATAAAACATGAAAACCTGATATGTTTGCCTGTGTGTGTGTGTGTGTGTGGGTCATCTGGGGGATCTTTCATTGGATTGCTGTGATGTTACACCCATCCTTTCCATGATGGGAAGATTCTGACCCTTACCAGTTCACTTTGTACATCACCCTCTCATCACTACTAACACCTTTCATCATCATCATCATTATCATCATCATCATCAATGTGTCAGCACAGAGAATTTGATGCAGTTTTTTTAATGCTCATATAATTGTCATGTTTTATCACACGTAAACTCTTGTACCTGAATCCAGCATCAGATATTTGGGCAGCTTCATCCATCTGACCACCAAGTCGTCCAGGAAACCAGCCAGCAGAAAAAGACTCTCCATGGGTTATAAAAGCACTGAGGGGCTCTCAGTCTCCCCTCCTTTACTTTACATTCCTTCTGCCAAACTATCTCTCTCTTTTTTTCTCTCTCTCGCTCTCTCTCTCTCTCTCTCTCTCCCTTTCTGCAGGAGTAGTTATCATTTTCCAGGTGCAAACCCTTTTTATGACAAGAGGTATACCATGAGGATTTGTAGTGGCATCTTTACACTCTAAATATATAGTGGTATTAACTTTTCTGTTAGTAGAATTTGTAACCCACAGGTGCACAGATTACATCAGTGGGTTTTATTCAGCAACATACTGCTCAGGTCTGGATAGTTGCATTGGATGAGAGAACGCTTAGTGACCATCATAGCTGCTTTTCATAAATGCGGCATAGTGAATCTTGTTTAAATTTATTTCCCTGCATTTGAAAATCTGCATGCGCAGTGTGTCTTGTTCTTGGCCGTGGGCTGTGGCGGTGTTGTGCTCTGGGGTATAAAGCAGTTTAAAGCATGGCTTGGCAGCGCTGTGCTTCCCCTAGAGGGCTTTTCTGTTTGACTGCCCCCTCTAAATCATACACAGCACAGCCCCACAGACCCTCTGTTTGTTATTCCATGGGAATTGATGGCACTTAGCATGGACGTGGATCACTCCCTGTACGTGTGAAGGTCGGTGTTTTTGTGTATGACTGATATCAGTATCAAAAATTAGATGCGTTTGAGGCACATACACAAATAGGGTACGAAGTAGGGCCTGAGGATACGTTTACACTACAACAGTGTACTAAAAATTTAAAAGTTTTTGGTCACACTTTAGTTTAGGATCCAATTCTCACTATTAACTAACGATTAACTACGACTTTTGCCTCAATAAACCCCTAATTACTGCTTATTAATAGTTAGTAAGGTAGTTGTTAAGTTTAGGTATTGTAGGATTAAGGATGTAGAATAAGGTCATGCAGAATAAGGCATTAATATGTGCTTTATAAGTACTAATAAACAGCCAATATCCTAGTAATATGCATGCTAATAAGCACCTAGATAATAGTGCGAATTGGACCCTAAACTAAAGTCTTTCCTCTTTTTTTTGTGTACAGACGACAAAGTTGTCAAAATGATCCCTGTTCACACAGATTCGCGAAAATTAGTAAAAACGCTGTATTATGCTGCCAGGCCAGTAGTTGGCGATGTCACTTTGTAAAGAAACACTACACGTCTATAGGCTGAACATGTAATACGCATGTGCATGAAGTCACCGTTTTCACAAATTCATGTTTTTGTAGTTTACACTTTGAAACCTGTTTTTAAAAGTTTGTTTTTTCAGGACCACAAAATGCCGTTGTAGTGTAAATGAATGGCAAAAAAAAATCATAAAAAGTTTTCTGTTTTTAGCTGAAAACTATGGAGGACGAGAAATGACAAGTATAAATAAATAACGTAAAATAGAATAAATACGTAAAAGCAGAATTAAATAAATAAATAAATGTAGAAATGTAGAAATGCATAAATAAATGTAGAAAAAGTATAGTATAACACAAATGGTACAAAAATAGCACAATTAAAAATTATACTTTTGACAAAATTATTTATTTATTCATTTATGTATTTCTACATTTATTTATTTAATTCTGCATTTATGTATTTATTCATTTATTTATTTATACTTAAGTCATTTCTCGTCCTCCACAGAAAACAGTGTCGTGAAAACAGCCCCTAATACTGTTAAGTCTTAAAGGGATAGTTCACCCAAAATAAAAATTCTGTCATTCAAATGTCATTCCAAACCTGTATAGCCGCGTTTCCACCGCAGGAACTTTCCCCAGGAACTAGGGACTTTGGGGTGGTACCAAGGGTCCAGGGAACTGGCAGGAACCAGGGTCTAAATGAAGTTGAAAAATGAACTTTTTCAAAGTTCAGGAACTTTCAGGGGTGGGACTTGGGCGCTGAAAATGCTGATTGGTTGAGTTCATGCAGCATTTTATTTCAACCACCATTTTTAAAAGTTTGTTGCAGTGCGTGCAGTAAGAGTTGTTTGCTATTCGAATCAACAATGAAGTTTAAAAAATATGACCGATGGACCAAGGCTGCAACCATGTCCTGAACATTGGGGAGGACCAATTTTTTTTATTTTTATAAAGCATAAAGAAACAGAACAGTGAATGAAGTTCTAGGTTTAATTCTAGTTTGGAAATAATCATTTTGGGACTATTTGCAAATAATATTTGCATTAATTTGCGTCAGATATATTGTTAGTCCCGAGATTCTTCACGTTACTGAATAAATACATAGATCTGCTATTGACATTCAAATTCCCTAGTTGTCTGGTGGTAGAATATTTGTAAACCATGTCAAAGGTTCCAGGTTCTAATCCGCCCTCATATAGTTTTTTTTTTTTTCTTCATTAAAATCAAAGATGTTCATCAAAGATTGTATATTAAAAGCAGGGACACATTTATGTGCATTTTGTTTTGTGGTTTCACCAGAAAGAATAGAGTCTCCGCAACGGCATTAAGCGATAGATTGACACGCTCGTCTGTGTGAAGACTGTGCACGAGCCAAAAGAGACTCTATTCTTTCTGGTGAAATCACAAAACAAAACGCCTGCTTTGATTTGATCGGCCATCTCAATCATTTTGACATTGACGAGCGCCATTAGACCACTGAGGAAGACCAGACTGAAAATGTAACTTTTAAACCTTTTTGTCATCCTAACATACAGAGCGCTGCATAATGAAGTGCAGCAGAGCAGTGCAAGAATTTCAAATATTGGGGGGGGACAATTTGGGCATTTC
Organism: Coreius guichenoti; assembly: GCA_039654105.1. Lineage (NCBI taxonomy): Eukaryota > Metazoa > Chordata > Actinopteri > Cypriniformes > Gobionidae > Coreius > Coreius guichenoti. The sequence goes on along the minus strand of CM077185.1, from coordinate 11,415,784 downwards.
TAATTATTCTATATATAGAATAATTATATATACTCAATGTCTATGGTGGTTACGGCCCTGCGATGGACCGACAATGAGGTTCAGGTTTTATTAAGCTTATTTGCGGAGGACCAAATTGGAATGGGAATTGGAAAGTCGCACGCAGTCCTATGTCACCGGACTAATCTTCACGGTACTTTAGACCGCGATGGAAACGCAGACAGCAACAGGTCTGGGGGGAAAAAGTTCCTGGGGCAAATTTTTCTGACATATGTCAACTCAGAAACTGGTTAAGACAGGCCAAATATTGCTACTTTTTATGCTAGGTTAATATTATGTTATTTAAGGGTTTATGTAATAGTTCTCACAACAACTTGTGCCTTAATGCTTTTAAAAAAGCACCAAAATGTAACATATTCATGTAATGTGACTGAATGCAAGAACTTAAATATTGCCCAAACATATGATAGTCAGATAATTTCATTTTCTCCCAAAAATATTGCATAACCACTGAATAAAAGCAAGCGTGGTAATTAGATGACTAATGGTTGGACATCAATCATAAGAGCTCACTGCTTATTGAGCATGTGCCCTCAGCATGCACTGACCCCACAACGGACCTCATGCGTTCTCCAATTCATGCTAATAACCAATACAAACATCAGCCTGAGGATAGGGAGGAACGCCAGGGTCAGATAACGGTTCTGTACTGTTTACATACACGGTATATAACCTGTAAATACGAGGGGAGGGTTCATCCTCACTGCCCCACTAACCCAAACCATGTGTGAGAGGACAGACCCCCCTCAAGCACGTCAATCAACAGGCCAGGGGAGCTGAGATCGTAACGTGGACTGGCAGAGAATCTTTCAGCCGTCCGCACACATAAACACGGCTGTTTGAGCGTGCACACAAACACGTACGCGCATTTAAACATTTATCTAGAAACAGACACTCTTTAAGCACATGAGCAGTCAAATACACGGATACACAAAGAGGGATTCTTAGGGGGTCTAACAGATGTGTAGCACTGGGTTTTGGTGTGGAAAGTTTTTGGGTAAGAAGCTCATTTCATAAATACAAAAAAGTGTAAACTGGATGCAAAACATTTTGTAATTGGATTATTTGAACCATATTCAGAGGTGTCACAAATGCATGTGACCATCGCATTTGTAAAATAAACCGATATGTTGCCGACAAAAACAAAGCACTGCCAACTCAACTGTCAATCAGTCTTTGCATGAAAGCAACGGTGACTTGGAATTTGGAAAATATTTATGCACTATATTTCACAGAACTTCTGACATCAACATGCAGTGACGTGCTGTAAGATTAAAATTTGAAAGTATACTTTCAAACTTTTATTTAAAATCAACATGAAAAGATTGAGTAATCAATGCATGTATTTAGAGACCCTTCCCACAAAATCTGATCAGTGTTGTTTTAGTACAGTATATAAATAATAGTGAATATTTTCAATTAGTTTTTATAGTTTCATTTTTTGTTTTAATTTTAGTTTAAGTTTTATGTTTTAGTAAATTTGATATGTGCTTTTGTCATTTTTATATTTCTTTATATCTTTTTATTTTAGTTTTAGTCTTAGTAATTTTATTACTGATTTCAGTTAGTTGCAACATTTCAAATTTTCACTATGCTTTTCATCTAATATTTATATTTGATTTTATCTTTATTTCAGTTACAATTTAAATAGTTTTAGTTTTACAGTAATAGTAACGACACTTAATATGAATACGTTTTTCCTCCTTTGTTATATGAAGGCTGCATTAAAACAATCTTTTTTCGTCATTATGTATATTTGCTGCTGTCATAAAACAGGAAATGAGACATGTAGATCAACTGAACAGGATATTTATTCACAGGATATGGTTTATTCACAGTGGTTAGATCTTTCAGATCGCCAAGCAGGTAAGTGAATGGCATAAGCCGTTCATTAGACAGTCACACACTCAAAAAAAAATATTCTAGCTATTTGCTCAGTTTATTAAAATAAAATAAGCTGAAACAACACAAATCTTTAGTTTTTTACTTAATTGCCATTTGCACTCAATTTTATTATGTTAAAAGAAATGAAATGTGTAAAATGTTAAGTTAACCTAAACCATTTGTGTTGGGATTACATGAATCATTTCTGTTGCGCTGACTGAACTGGGCAGTGTATTTCTAGTTCCCAGCATGCTTTGCATAGGGATAGATAAGGAGAGTAAATGTTGAAATTGAGTGCTGTTTAACGTAAAGGGAAAGACCTGTTAAAGTTTGGTGTTCAGTTATATTTAACATTTAACGTGAAATAAGTCTGTTAATGAGCTGTAACAGTGTTAATGCCAGAGGACAAGTGTTTAACTTGATCATTACTTGCATGCTACAAAAGTTACACTTCACTTCTTTTTATAACAGTCTGCAAACGTCTGGGGACTGAGGAGACAAGTTGCTCAAGTTTAGGAATAGGAATGTTGTCCCATTCTTGTCTAATACAGGCTTCTAGTTGCTCAACTGTCTTAGGTCTTCTTTGTCGCATCTTCCTCTTTATGATGCGCCAAATGTTTTCTATGAGTGAAAGATCTGGACTGCAGGCTGGCCATTTCAGTACCCGGATCCTTCTTCTACGCAGCCATGATGTTGTAATTGATGCAGTATGTGGTCTGGCATTGTCATGTTGGAAAATGCAAGGTCTTCCCTGAAAGAGACGACGTCTGGATGGGAGCATATGTTGTTCTAGAACTTGGATATACCTTTCAGCATTGATGATGCCTTTCCAGATGTGTAAGCTGCCCATGCCACACGCACTCATGCAACCCCATACCATCAGAGATGCAGGCTTCTGAACTGAGCGCTGATAACAACTTGGGTTGTCCTTGTCCTCTTTAGTCCGGATGACATGGTGTCCCAGTTTTCCAAAAAGAATTTCAAATTTTGATTCGTCTGACCACAGAACAGTTTTCCACTTTGCCACAGTCCATTTTAAATGAGCCTTGGCCCAGAGAAAACGCCTGCGCTTCTGGATCATGTTTAGATATGGCTTCTTTTTTGACCTATAGGGTTTTAGCCGGCAACGGCGAATGGCACGGTGTATTGTGTTCACCGACAATGTTTTCTGGAAGTATTCCTGAGCCCATGTTGTGATTTCCATTACAGTAGCATTCCTGTATGTGATGCAGTGCCGTCTAAGGGCCTGAAGATCACGGGCATCCAGTATGGTTTTCCGGCCTTGACCCTTACGCACAGAGATTGTTCCAGATTCTCTGAATCTTTGGATGATATTATGCACTGTAGATGATGATAACTTCAAACTCTTTGCAATTTTTCTCTGAGAAACTCCTTTCTGATATTGCTCTACTATTTTTCGCCGCAGCATTGGGGGAATTGGTGATCCTCTGCCCATCTTGACTTCTGAGAGACACTGCCACTCTGAGAGGCTCTTTTTATACCCAATCATGTTGCCAATTGACCTAATAAGTTGCAAATTGGTCCTCCAGCTGTTCCTTTTATGTACATTTAACTTTTCCGGCCTCTTATTGCTACCTGTCCCAACTTTTTTGGAATGTGTAGCTCTCATGAAATCCAAAATGAGCCAATATATGGCATGACATTTCAAAATGTCTCACTTTCAACATCTGATATGTTATCTATATTCTATTGTGAATAAAATATAAGTTTATGAGATTTGTAACTTATTTCATTCCTTTTTTATTCACAATTTGTACAGTGTCCCAACTTTTTTTGGAATCGGGTTTGTAAATTAGTTTGATTCAGTTCCCGCAATCTACATATGGTCATCAGTTCTACCCCTCTCAAACAATCTTGGAACATGTATGTGTGTGTACGGCAGCTACTCACAACCTAAGCACAAGCTCACCTCTTCACCACAATGGTAACCAAAAAAAAACAATAAAAAAAAAAAAAATCTATTAGACATGGCAAAACTTTATCTAGTTGGAATGATACCATTTTTATAGTAGTCTTGACTAAATTAATTTAAGTTCATACAACAAGATTACAACAAATCATTTTAAACAAATTAGATTTTGTTGGAAAAATGTAATTCAATTTCGTGGAAAAGTTTTCCTTAATTTAATTAAGTTCGTTCAACAGGTTTTTTTTTTTTTTTTTTGAGTGCACTTAACTGAAGAGTCTTTTTCTTTATAGGATCAATCGTGGAGCACACAGATGATAAGCAGACGTAAGGATCAATGGTTTGAGGAAGACGACGGAGGCTAGACGACGGAGGCTAGTAGACGGAGGCTAGTAGACGGAGGCTAGTAGACGGAGGCTAGTAGACGGAGGCTAGTAGACGGAGGCTAGTAGACGGAGGCTAGTAGACGGAGGCTAGTAGACGGAGGCTAGTGCACACTCATGCCGAGACTGACAAGACCGGACAACAGGTGAGTAAAAACTGTGTGCTTATAAAGGGTGCCTAATATGGATGTGACAGGTGTGGCAGCTTAAAACTCTGGTGATTGTGAACGAGTGGGTGGAGCTGAAGGACCTGGTCTGATGGCATGCTGGCTGAATCCATGACAGCTGATTTTTAGGAATTTTTTTTTTTTTTGCCCTCATTTTACCTACATTTTATATCTTAAGCTATGAAAATCCACCATAAAAATATGAATTATTACCTTTTTAAACTTTGAAAATCTAAACAGTCAAAGTTTTAAAATACACATAAACCATTTGATTGATGACAACCAAAAAAAAAAAAAACAGATTTTACAGATTGTCCTTGGTTACTAAGGAGAAAGCAGTGTGCATGAAGAGCTTGAGCTGACATGTGAGCCGTGATAAAAATCAACAGGGCCAAAAGTGGCTATAGTTGAAGAAACACTCATCTGAATGAGAGTAATTCTTCAGATTTAACGACTTCTGATGGGAGCATATGCTGTCATGTGCTGTCATGCTGTCTAAGAGGTCCTTCAGAGAGGTGTTAGTCTGGATGGTAATGATTATGTTACAATGTCATAGTACAGTTTTTTCTTTCTTTCTTGCATAAATGTGTGTTGATATTCAACACGTTCACGTATCAACACGTTCTCATGAAATGCATATCTATAGCACGAATTGTATTTATTATGCGATTTATACGCCAAAATTAGTTTTTACGTGCATATGATACGCATTGTCACCCCATTGGGTAGGTTTAGTGGTGTGGGGTACGTGCATATAACACGCTTGGGTAGGTTTAGTGGTGTGGGTTACGTGCATATAACACGTTATAAAGTGCGTATCATATGCACGTGAAAACTGCGTAACATACAGTGGGGAGAACAAGTATTTGATACACTGCCGATTTTGCAGGTTTTCCTACTTACAAAGCATGTAGAAGTCTGTAATTTTTATCATAGGTACACTTCAACTGTGAGTGACGGAATCTAAAACAAAAATCCAGAAAATCACATTGTATGATCACAGACCTGTTCGTTTTTCTTTAAGAAGCCCTCCTGTTCTCCACTCATTACCTGTATTAACTGCACCTGTTTGAACTCGTTACCTGTATAAAAGACACCTGTCCACACACTCAATCAAACAGACTCCAACCTCTCCACAATGGCCAAGACCAGAGAGCTGTGTAAGGACATCAGGGATAAAATTGTAGACCTGCACAAGGCTGGGATGGGCTACAGGACAATAGGCAAGCAGCTTGGTGAGAAGGCAACAACTGTTGGCACAATTATTAGAAAATGGAAGAAGTTCAAGATGACGGTCAATCTCCCTCGGTCTGGGGTACCATGCAAGATCTCACCTCGTGGGGCATCAATGATGGGCAGCAAGGTCCCCCTGCTCAAGCCAGCGCATGTCCAGACCCATCTGAAGTTTGCCAATGACCATCTGGATGATCCAGAGGAGGAATGGGAGAAGGTCATGTGGTCTGATGAGACAAAAATAGAGCTTTTTGGTCTAAACTCCACTCGCCATGTTTGGAGGAAGAAGAAGGATGAGTACAACCCCAAGAACACCATCCCAACCGTGAAGCATGGAGGTGGAAACATCATTCTTTGGGGATGCTTTTCTGCAAAGGGGACAGGACGACTGCACCGTATTGAGGGGAGGATGGATGGGGCCATGTATCGCGAGATCTTGGCCAGCAACCTCCTTCCCTCAGTAAGAGCATTGAAGATGGGTCGTGGCTGGGTCTTCCAGCATGACAACGACCCGAAACACACAGCCAGGGCAACTAAGGAGTGGCTCCGTAAGAAGCATCTCAAGGTCCTGGAGTGGCCTAGCCAGTCTTCAGACCTGAACCCAATAGAAAATCTTTGGAGGGAGCTGAAAGTCCGTATTGCCCAGCGACAGCCCCGAAACCTGAAGGATCTGGAGAAGGTCTGTATGGAGGAGTGGCCCAAAATCCCTGCTGCAGTGTGTGCAAACCTGGTCAAGAACTACAGGAAACGTATGATCTCTGTAATTGCAAACAAAAGTTTATGTACCAAATATTAAGTTCTGCTTTTCTGATGTATTAAATACTCCCAAGTGAGAACCCATTTGTCAGTCTAAAACACAAATTAGACAGTATTTTACAGTAAAATTACATTAAATGTTATGTTTACACTCATAAAATAAAGGTTCTCATTGATGGTTCCATGAAGAACCTTTAACATTCATGGAACCTTTCCATGAATTTCACACAATTAGTTTGGACTACTTTTGGCAGGTTTAAGGTGATTTTCCATCATTTATTTTGGAGTTAAACAGCATCCGCTTTCATTCACTGTATGGAAAAGAGCACCCAGTACAATCTGCAAAATTTCTCCTTTTGTGTTTCACAGAAGAAAGTAAGTCATACGGGTTTGGAATTACATGAGGGAGAGTAAATGATGGCAGAATTTTCATTTTGGGTGAACTATCCCTTTAATTCAATGTAACGTCAATGAGGAAAGCTGAGAGAACAATTATTTATCCAGGCGCTATAGCACTTCTACAGTGGCAGTAATGTTGGTAAATTCTGTTTTAGACTGTTGTGACCTGCATATACCTGTTCTCTAAGTTTACACAGAACTCACAGTTTTTGGTTCTGCCTTGTGCCTCTTTCCATAACAGCATGAGTTCAAATCCTGCTTGAGTAGTAAAGAAGAGCCTGTCCCAATGGCGCCATAACTGAGGTGGGAGGTACAGTTAAAGAGGATGAAATACTGCACTAGAGCAAGTTTTTCTGTAAGCTGCAATATGAACAATGTTGTTTCAGACGCTTGGAGACTCAAATGACAATCCAGACCCTTTCTCGATACCTAGCATGCTTGTCTACCTGGGATGTGGGTTTAAAACTTAGAGGTATAATTGATGAAAATGAATATTCTGTCATCATTAACTCACATTGTACTTTCTTTCTTCTACTGAACACAAAATAGTTTAAAAGCACATCAAAGAGTTTGATCTCATACCTGTTGTCTTTGAATTGGCAGACTGGATCCAGACTTCCAGCCCTGGAGGTCTATGGTGAACCACCCACTGCTGGCAGCGGTCTGACCTGGCTGAGGCATGCAGCGGATGGGGTGGGTGTTGAATCTAAGGCCCCTGTGGAGAGGACGGGAGTCCAGGTAAGCCACCCACACCTGCAGGATGTCCTGTCAGACGGTATAAAACAAACAGGCTGACGTCAGTTGACCAGTCCTATGTTTTTTTGGTTATATAAACTCTGTGTTGTATTATTAATATTTGAGTTTTGTTTATTTAAAGGGAGGAACTCCTAGGGTGGGATTTTTGATTAGATTGGGCAAGGTCCTGTGCCTGATCCTGATGTCACACAATTATGGGTGGTACAGTACTTAGAGATTGTAAAAGTTCAAGACATTACATTCCAATTATGTTTGGCATCTTCTAAAATTAGGCTGCTCTTTGTCATTTTCGGTTACTTAGTACCATGAGATCCAGATGAGAAAAAGATGCTGCTTTAAGCACAAATGAGATTTGTTAATTAACGCTGCATTTCAACCTCTTCCGAGATCGCAGATTTGTCTAAATAAACCACGAACGAAACAAAACTAATCACTGGATCAGTCGAATGTGTCTGTTATTTATTCATCTTTGTCCAGAATGATCAAAGAAATGTTTGTTTTTGTTAAAAAGTAGAGATGAATTTGTTTGCATGTGTGTTAACAGCAGAAGGAACCCAGATTTATGGAGGAAGAGAGAGAGATAAAAGTGAAAGAGAAAAAGAAAGAGTAAAGCTACGCTAAATATTCTTACCAGATGCTGTTTTTGAGTGGTTTCTTTTGGAGTTGTGATGTTTGTTTCTCTTGATCTTGGTCCAAATTCCCAATGCCAAGCAACTCTTCCAGAACCAGGTTTCTGCTCAGGAAATTAGCTGAAGAACATAGTTTACAAGGATCGTCTGTCCAGAATTCACATAAATATTTGAATAATTATTGCATTACTGTGATCCTAATGGAATAGAGTGGATTTAATCTATAGGATGAATGATGTTACACATACACCATCAGAGCTTTGGAAATAATTACTCTGAGGTAGAAAAATAAATAAAACTGTAATAGTGCAACTTTACAAGACGTAGAGGTGTACAGCCATAAACATTTGCAAACATATTTTTTTTAATGTTTTTATTTAATTGTGCCAATATTTCATGAACCTGTTATTTCAAAAGCAAGATATGGTGTGCCATTAAACAGAATTGCAGATAAAATATATATATATATTTTAAATAGGTGTATCTAATCCATAAAAAACCTGACAAAGGGCAGTTTAAAGTGATGTTTATCTTAAATGTAGATTGTTACGCATAAATATATATATATATATATATATATATATATATATATATATTATTTATTTATTTTTTGTCCTCGTGTAAATATTAATTTATTTGTATGCTTATAATATTTTTTTTACTTTAATTCTTTTTATATTTATTTAATCTGTCAGTTAGTAGTGATATTTATGAGATTCATTCTCTTTAATATTCCCTTTAAAATGTTCGTATAAAATCAAGTTTCTAAACCACTCGTCATATGATATATATTTAAATGTAGATTCAATTACATATACTCCAAAACATTGTTTTTTGTTTGTTTGTTTGTTTTGTTTTTTGTGTGTTTTGACCATGGATCCTCAGTATGTATGTATGTATTCATTCATTTAGTCAGGTAATAGGGATATTTAGTGTGATCCATTCCACAAAAAAAAAAAATCTTTCATAAAATCATCACGTATCTAGAGATCTATATCCCATGGAAATCATTGTAATAACAGAGATATTTAACATTCCTTTGCTATAGCCGCTGAAAACATCCCACTCTTTCATCCGTCTCTCTCTTTCCTCTGTCTTTCTCTTTGACCTATTGGTCGCATTCTCATGGGGTGTTACATAACTGCTGATACCTCTGAACAATTCTCTCATGTCGACACTTGTTGACGTGTTGCCCAGCATGGCAGATTACAAGCCAGTATTCTGCTCTGTGTTTGTCTCTGTGTGTGAATGCAGTATTCACTCTGTCACATCATGTGCTAAAGGCAGCAGAGTCCAGATTCTCCTGAGGGGCACAGAGAGGGCATACTGAGGGTCAAAGCCACCTCTACACCCCCCTGCTCTCTGCTTCACTGCCGTCAGATCCTTACATTCTCACTCCCTCCTCTGTCCACATACAGCACTCACACACACATAGACACACACATTAAACATCACACACTGAGGTGCCTCTTCAAAGTACTATTACCCCACTGCTTTCAAAAGATTCTGCTTTCCCTGACATTCCCATTTCACACTTGTGAGTACAAAAAGCTAATTTTCAACATTTTTAAGATTGTTTACAAACTTTTTTTTTTTTATTGAATGCAGTGTTGTTCAAAAGAATGTTACAAAGGCATCCCTAACCCTAAAACATACATGATGAACTCAAGGCAGGGGTGTCATGATTAACTGTTTTGTTTTATTTTGTATTGTATTTCTTTGCTTTGTTTTGGTTTGTTGGTTTTGTTGTGCATTGTTTTATTTTTCTGTGCTTTGTTTGGTTTTGTTTTGTTTTTGGTGTTGATTTGGTTGTTTTTATTTCTTTATTTTCTTTATTTTATTTTATTATTTCTTTGTTTGGTTTTGGTTTGTTTTATTCTATTTTATTTCATTTTATTTATTTATTTTTATTTCTTTGCTTGGTTTTGGTTTGTTTTTATTTATTTATTTATTTATTTTTAATTAATTTTATTTCTTTGCTTTATTTTGTTTTGTTTGTTTTAAGTTTTATTGTATTCTGTGTAATCTGTGAAAAATAAGTCATACAAAATAAAGTCCTAGGAGTGAAATGAGAATGGATAATGGATGATTTAAGAAACTTATCTAAAGGTGCAACTTTATTGGACTGAACATATTTAGACATGAATTGGTTATTTATTCTATATAGACATACTTATAACTCAGGGGTGGAAACAATCTGCAGCAGTATTTGGGGCTTTTCGATTAAAAAAAAAAATGAATAACATATCAGGCTATAGAGGAGTTAACTTAAAGGGGGGTATCACACACAGTTTCTGTCAATCTCATGTCAATCTTGAGTACCTATCATATTTATAAAAGACAGACACGCTGTACCGAGTCTTTCCGAATAAAACCGAGCGGCTGGAGGCGTATCGTGTGGGCGGAGCTAAAGAATCAGGAGCGCGCGCAGCTATTGCGCTGTGACATCTTTAGAAAATGTGGGGGAAAAAACTCTGTTTTTAGAACACTATGTCATGCGCGAGTTTTACAACATTTGTGTGTGTTTACTCATGGTTTATGAGGACATGATTTGGTTTATGGACTATTGTATGTGACTTTTTACACGTCAGACTAGTGCGTGTTTAACGTTACATAGAAAAACCACGGAATAGTAGCGCATTTGAATGAAGAAGCGCGATTTGTGTGAACGGCCCCTAGGTTTAATATGAAATAATTCATTCAGTTCAACATATTTTCCCACTCTTTGTGTATTGTTGTTTGGAGTGGTTTTACAATAAACAAACAGACACCTATATAGTGGTCAGCTAAACAAATGTATTTAAACACACACCATACATCGCATGCTCCATTGATAAATTAACTATACGTTCATGTTGTTTACTTGATGTGCACTTACGCACGATAGCCAACAACACACAGACATTTGAAGCAGTTTTACTCACCGCCTGCGCTTCCAACGCATGACCGTGAACCTTTATCTTTGGGACCGCTCCATCTTTCAGCATTAGACGATCTACAAATCTGGAGTTGAACTGGGCCTTGTTTATAAAACAATCATCGCCGAAATGCAGGGAACAAACAAAAACACTTGCGCAACTTCGCTGCTGCTCCGGAAAAACAAACTCCATCCACTGTCCCCTTAATGCTGGGTTCTTTGGGAAGCTGAACAGGGTTGTCTTGCCCTGACAACCAAAAACACACTTCTTTGGTGACATTGCTGATTTCGTGAAGTCATGTGACCTGTGCAGTGCAGCGCAGCCGACGACTTCCCTAAAGCCGAGCAAAGCGCGTTGATGGGCGTGCATTTGCTCTCTCGCTCTGGTCGACGTGTGTGCGCGCGCCCTTCCGGGAGAAGTGCCCGTACGGCCCTTACAAGGAAATTCCGCCCTTGTTGACGTCACGCAGACCCATACTCGAAAAAAACTTTCCGAAACTTGTGAGAAACCGGAAGGAGTATTTTTGGCACAGAAATACTCCATCAAACGTCCAACTTATTTTTTTGAAACTTTGTCCATGTTTAGCATGGAAGTCTTTAACAGTGTAAAAAGCTCAGTATGCATGAAATAGCATTATACCCCCGCTTTAAGTAGAAAATAGATTTCCCTTAAAACAAAATTTCATCATGTTGTCAAACATATTTACTTCAAAAGTTTTGCTGTGTTGAAACATCCCCAAAAAAATCAGTTTAATCTCCAAAGGAAGAGGTTTCCTAGGAAGTGTGTGTGGTGCCATACTGACTGTGGCACTTTCCAGAAGTGCTATCAAGTGAACATTCCCAGCATCACTAACACACATTCAGACATGCACTTGCACACTTTGGGTCATCTTTAAATAGCGTGTGATAGGCTCTGATGCCACTTTCTTTGGGAGCAGGGTGGGGGCTCTGGACGTATGGAAAATAAATATCCTGCTGTTCCCTGCTTTCTCCCTGTCCGGATCTGCCTGAGCAACAGTCAGATCATGCCAGGGAGCGGATGGGCTGGGAGTAGGCAGGAAATCTCAGGGAGAAAGGGGGTCGGATGGAGTGCCGATATTGGGACCGCTCCTGAGCAGGAATCAGGAAAACTGGAATTTGTTTTACAGTTTTCCCAAACTGTTGTTCTTCCTCTTCACCCCTGCAGTCGCTGCGGTTGGCTAGCCCACCTCTACTTCTATCCCACTGGGTACACGAGTGCTTATGGAAAAGGGAAAACACCTGTGTGACTAAACGGTTCACATTAAAACAATCCTGTACAAAATATACCATTGTTACCATATTTTCCACCACTACAGTAAAGCTATAATATATTGATATGGAGGATGTAAAAATGTCATTTTATATTTATATAAGTGATGTAAAGCTTTCCACAAAGATAAACGCTACCGGTCAAACGTTTAGAATAATTACGATTTTGGTCCCACTTTATATTAGGTGGCTTTAACTACTATGTACTTACATAAAAAAATAAGTACAATGTACTTATTGTGTTCATATTGTATTGCAAAACACTTTTGCTGATATTGAGGTGGGATACGGGTAAAGTTAGGGACAGGTGTGGTGGTATGGGTAGGTTTAAGGGTAGGGTTAGGTGTAAGGGAAGTGTCAACAGTGTAATTATAAATGAGACTACAGAAATTAATTACAGATGTAATTACATGCAGGTAATTTTTAAAATGAGTGCATTGTATCAAATGATTAATTTAAACGTTAGTAATAGTAGGTAAGGCCACCTAATATAAAGTGGGTCCAAGATTTTTAAATGTTTTTAAAAGAAGTCTCTATGTTCATTAAGGTTGCATTTATTTGATTAAAAATACAGTAATATTGTAAAATATTATTACAATTTAAAATAACTCTTTTCTATTTAAATTATATTTAAAAATGTAATTTATTCCTGTTATGGCAAAGCTGAAGTCTTCAGCGTCACATGATTCTTCAGAAATCATTCTTCAGAAATCATCATATTTTTATTTATTTATTTTATCTAAAAAAAAATTTTATATTTATATTTATATTTCACAATATTACAGTTTTTACTGTATTTTAATCAAATGAATGCAGCCATTGTGAGCATACGAGACTTTAATAGACCATTAATAGATCATTAATATATCTTAATATCTTAATTATTCCAAACTTAGTGTGTGTGTATATATATAAATAAATAAATATATGTGTGTGTGTGTGTATATATATATATGTGTGTGTGTGTGTGTGTGTGTGTGTGTGTGTGTGTGTGTGTGTGTGTGTGTATATATAAATTATTCAGACACTTTGACCTGACCATGTTTTGCTTAAGTGTTTTTTCTAATGTGACCTTTTACACCACAGACTGAACAAAATTAAGCATTGCTTGGTAATTGGTTGACCTAAATTGGTATTATCTAATTGTGTACTTAAATTTAACAGCTGACAGCTGATTGGTTGATTGTAATCCATTACATACCTTTCTATCAAAGTTATCTGACATTATCAAGATGAATTGTTGAATTGAACGAGTGCTTGTTTCAGTCAAAGTTAATCTTCTATCAGCTTGAATCAGTCGGCCCATTCTCCTCTGGCCTCTAGCATCAACAAGGCATTTTCGCCCACAGGACTGCCGCATACTGGATGTTTTTCCCTTTTCACACCATTCTTTGTAAACTCTAGAAATGGTTGTGCGTGAAAATCCCAGTAACTGAGCAGATTGTGAAATACTCAGACCGGCCCGTCTGGCACCAACAACCATGCCACGCTTAAAATTGCTTAAATCACCTTTCTTTCCCATTCTGACATTCAGTTTGGAGTTCAGGAGATTGTCTTGACCAGGACCACACCCCTAAATGCATTGAAGCAACTGCCATGTGATTGGTTGATTAGATAATTGCATTAATGAGAAATCGAACAGTTCCTAATAATCCTTTAGGTGAGTGTATATATATATATACATTTTTGTGCATTTTATTTTGCACATTTCTGACTGTATCAAAGGTTTATTAAAATAATTATGTAATAAAAATGAATTTTTACTGAATCTATGGCTACCATGGTGCCATCATGTACCATACAGTAAAAGACCTGACAAACAACAGAGTTCTTAACCATACATTCATGGGACCTTTACTTTTACTGAGCAAGACATTATGAGACATGAGGAGAGATTTAGAAATCAAATTTTTTTTCCCACTACCCTTTTCTTCAAAGACCACGAATGGAGGCCTGGAGCAGGTCTGGCCCGACACAAATCCGTGTACAGCTCCGGATGTCAGCGCTGTTCCAACTTCTAAGAGTCACCGCAAGTTGTATTGTTCTGCTTTTACTTTCTGGAAACTTCTCATTCACCTGGAAATCGCCGACATCCTCGCTGCTAAACTGAAATCCATCTGGCACCAGCTCATTGCCAGATTAGAGTGACTGTAAAGCAGTTATTTATGAAGAAATCAAGAACTGCAGAAAGTTCATTACGCATTACAACCTATGCAAACATTACATCATGTTGTATACGGGGATGCCAAGTCCCAAGCGGTTCCCACGGGAGCCGTTAGAGGGTATTTAGTGGAAAGGTCATGTTACACGGGCAGTATGTCGTACATGATTTCCACATGCCAAGATAACAGCTGGAATATGAGATGTTATGAAACTGGATCCTCCACGGTGTAAAAATAAACCAGAGTAGGAAGATGTCCGCCCACTCTGAGCATCCTAATTTTCATCCGCACAGGTTCCTGTTTGGTTGACTAATTTTAAAGATGTATCAATAAGTATGGAATGGCACGGGCAATGAAAGGAAACCACGCTGTTGAGTAAACTCTCAAACAAAAAGCCAGTTTTAGAACGTTCCTCCTCAGCATACACACAATGGCAGGAAAACAAAGAACGTCACACGAGGGGATAGACAGGGTCAGCTCAAGGCAAAGACACACCCTCTGTCTGTATGAACATGTCCCTGAATCTCCTGTCTTCAAGGGCACTGAGCACGTTCATGAGATGATGCTATAGTCTCCAGTCCTGTGAACACAGCTGACTGACTGTGTTTATGAATGAAATGGGTTGTTTTTAATGTCTATTTATAGAGACGAATGTCTTGCAGCTGTGTAATCAGAACTTGAAGTGATGGGCTTCCGAAACCCACTTCTGAACAGTAACGTGTCTATTACTTAAAAGTGTAGTTCACGCAAAAAATTAATATTCTGTCATTATTTACTCACCCTTATGTAATTCCAAACCGGTGTGCTATTATTATTTAATTCTCAAATTAAGAATTACAATAATTAAAATGAATTATAAAAGAAGTCATTATTAACTCTTACATTTCTCAAATGTAGGTTTATAATCAAATATGGCATAGGTTTGATGTCAGTAACAATGAGCGTAACTTTGTTCTTGCCTTGATCTTGTGTCTGAAAAATAACTACACAGAGATTTGCAAGGCCATGACAGAATTTTAGTTTTTGCACTTATTGTGCTTCTCTTGTGGAAGAGATACACTTTTGCGTACTTTGAATTGATTGTTTAGATGTGCTTGTTACAGTGTACACATTTAAGTACTGAGTAATATTGATTAACAGTATGTACTTACTATAGGTTTAGGGTTAGTTACATGTAATTATACATAATTACTTTAATTATAATTATAGTAAGTACATGTAACATAAGGACACTAATAGTGTTGCCAAGAGTACTTATTACAGAAATAATAAAAGAATACTTAAGACTAAACTGAATGTAATGTTTTCGGACACTTAATTACATGTTAACTGCAATTAATGAACATGTAATCTAGTTTAAATTTATATTAAGTGCAATTTTCTGAACTTTAAAGTTGCTTTTTGACCCACTTAAGTACATCTTTATATCATTTAATAATTACACTTTAACCATATTTTAAAGACAATAGAAGTGTCGAATGTACTAACAAGCATTTTTGGTATTTGTAATTACACATTTGCAATGATTACATTTTTTTTCATTTATAATATATCAACTTTAAATGTAATATTTAATAATATACTACAGTTAAAATTATAATCAAGTCATTTACATGTGCTTTAATATGTTAGTCAACACATCAAAATAAATGTATTTCTTTAAAACATGACAAACGATTTATAATAAAACAATGATTTACTTTAAAGTAAAAGTTTTTATTTGGCATTATTACATAGTTTCCTTTTTAAAAGTGTACTTAAGAGGGTTAAGACACAGTCATGCAAGTGTACTGTCTTTAAGTACACTTAAGTTGCTTTTTATTACATTAAAATATACTGTGAGACTTGAAGTATACACTACAAGTGCACATTCAATACAATTTAACACTTAGTTTCCTTAAGACATTATGTAATTCTAGACCTTTTGAAATACCGTTTTACTCACTGTTTGCATGTAATGAAAGTGATTTATGTGCGTGTGACCTCAGATTGCCTGCTTTTCAAGAGTTTGACGGCAGGATGTACCGGATTTTGCCATGACTACACTTAACCTTGGCTCTAATGGGGTCAAAGATCTCTATCTTTTGTTTTTTTTTTTGGCACATCCTGATCTGATAATGTAGTGTTTACTATAAAATTACATAATTTCATCATTGTTTGTTTTCCACAACAGCGTCAAGATGTGTTATTATAAACAGTGAATCTGGAGAATCTGGAGAAAGTTTGTAGTTGTGACTTCCGCTCTTGAACTTGAAAACGCAATCAATCACACGTCAAACATTTCATGTAGGCCTCACAAAGATGTTTGTTTAATGGTTCCTGTGTCCAAACACAACTGTGGCTTGTAACGATGTAAAAGATTTTACTGTCCCTTTTGATCAATTTTATGTATCCTTGCTGAATAAAAGTATTTCTTTAAAAAAAATATTAATGTGAGTTTAAATTCAAAGACATCAAACTTGAAAATAATATAAAATATTTTAGTTTGGCTCTCTTACTGTATTTTATTTTATTTTATTTATTTTTTTTATTTATACATTTTTAATTAAAAGCTCTATGGAAATCCTAATGTGAGACATACGACGCTTTGGTAACATTTTGCTTAAAGCCTTTATATATAATTCATTATAAAATTATTTTTACTTTTAATTATGCCTTGTAATGCACCTTATAATGCAATTATTGGTCTAATAATAATTTTAATTGTAACCACAGTTACAACACATTATAATAATTATCTATTCATTGTTACACTTTTAGAAAGTATAATACATTAAAACATGAAAAACAACCAATTTCAGATGTAACAAGGAATCTGCAAATATTAGAATACAAATATTCATAATTGTTTATGAAAGATATAATGCATTAAAATGTACATTATGAATATAATGCATTATACATAAAGGCTTTTTATACATATGCATATTTTTTTCTTGTATTCTGAGAGAAAATGTGATCTAACCTTGTAACGTTGCTGTTAAAATTAAAGTTTACATTTGTATATAGAGACACACCTTATTCTATGCTTTAATATGCAGGTGTGTAAACAGATTTGACATTACAGCAGATATTTAATGAACAAATTAGTGACTTTTACAGTTTTGGCCCACCAAATCATGATGTTAGGTAAGTTTTTGAAGGTTAAAACTCCTTATGAGTTTCCTTCCTTGAAGTCCTCAGTACTCAGAAACTTTCTTATTAAGCAAAACTTAAGATTTATACAGATTTCTTTTAAAATGACATCAGCCGTTACCTTGTATTACATCAGTGCTGACTTGGACCATGTCCTCTTTGTGTATCTCTATATTTAACAACTTCCTAATGGCACCAGAAATCCGACCCAGCAGCTTTATGAGCCTTGCATGGCATCTTTATGAGTGCATATTTCTGTGGATATGTATGTTTTACTGTAATTCTACAGAATAAAATCATAACCAAAAAGAAAAAGATATTGAACCACTTAGAAGTGTTTTTATCCACACAATGAAAGTCAACGTGGTCCAAAACAACACTAGAACCTAATGACTTCCATTGTCTGGACCAAAAAAAACACTTCTATATCTTCAATATCTTATTTTATGTTCCATGGAAGAAAGAAAGTCATACAGGTTTTATTTACTTATATTCATTGAAGTAGTAAATAAATATTACATAGATTTGAAACACAATCTTTTAAGTATTACATAAAAGAAAACATACAGTTGCACATCTTGTGTGGCCCACTCATTTGCTTAATCTTATCTAAACTGCGGTTTAAATATGCTGACTTCAACTTTAAAACCCAAGCAGATATTTTTCATGTCTCAAAATGATCGGCATTTCTCTCACTCTTGTTTCTGAACTCCAGAAAGCCCCAAGAGGAGCAGCCAATGACGTGTGTTTAGTGTTTGGAAAAGGTTTCTCCACAACCAGGAAGGACAGCAGCATGGACCAACATAAACAGATCAATCCCAATGACGTAGTGTGAGCGCAATGTCTTGCTCTGACTGTCATTATATTAAAAAAGCATAACCTTTTTATACAAATTTTGACATTAAGTATTGATTAATCTATTTTATTGCCCTTTACTGTATTTAAGCATGATATACAGGGTTATTAGTTTCAGTCATATTTAATAAGCAACTGAATACCGCCTGGGACCTCTTAAAATAGACCTTGGCTGTTCTCAACGCTCTTAAAGTCTGAAGTCAATATCCTCTTGTAGCCTCAAGTGGATCTCAAGATTGCAAATGTTTAAAGCAACTTGTGCAACATACTGTATGTCTACACTCTCAACTGAACGTAGAGTTAGATGTTCAGTGCATAACTCCAGAAGTTCTTTATAAAACAGGAAATTGCTGAAAGGAAATTGGTCAATGACATGACGCTTGAAAAATTACATAAAATATATACAAAAGGTGGTGTATTTTAAGCTGTCCAGAGCAATAAAAAATATTTCAGTGACGCTTTATTTCAATGGTCCACTTTAGACTTTCTACTAACTATAAGTAACTTTGCAACTACCAGTCATTAGAGTATTAGTAGACTGTCCCTAGAGTATTTTGATGCTCCCCAACAGACATTCTACTGAGTGACTTTGCAACTCTGTCAACTTATTCTACTAACCCTAACCTAACCTATTTTGTTGTCATGTGATAAGGCAACCATAAATGAGGAACTTATGGTGCATTCACATCATGTCGGGATTACCATAATTACGGTATTCAGATTTGTAAAAGGTGCTCAAGTCTTTGTAAAACTTAATAACTAAAACTTGTGAAATTGGAAACTTTTTTAACAGCTCTTATTTGTCATCTTGTAATTACAGTAATTCCAACATGTTGTGAAAACCCTGTTATATCACAGATACCTCATTGACCCTCATGACTGTTAATTGAGGTCAGTAAGTTTTTGTTGTTGTTTTGAAATACTAGATTTGAACTTTTGTGAAAGGTTAGTTCAAGTTAGGATGAACTTTGTTTAAATAGTACTGCCCTTCGGAAGCAACAGAAAATACTTACATGTTTCCCAGAAGACAAATGAAGTACAATTTACCTTTTCACCCCCCAGCTCTTAATACATCATGTTTCCTTCTGGAGCATCAGTGAATGCTTGAACCTTTTTTAACAGTTGTGTACGAGTCCCTCAGTTGTCCTCAGTGTGAAAAGATGGCACTCAAAATCATACAGTCACTGCTGGAAAGGGTTCAAATATGCAAAAGATGCTGGAAAACTGAAGAATTTGCAGGACCTGGAGGATTTTTCTGAAGAACGTTGGGCAGTTTAACTGCTCAGGACAAACAAGGGTCTCAAGAACAACCATCACAACATGAAAATCAGTCGTGGATCATCCAGGTAACGACACACAGTATTAAGAACCAAAGGTACATAAACATTTGAACGGGGTAATTTTTATAAATTCAGCTATTTTTTTGTCTTGTGGACTATATGTAAACATATTTTATGTAAAATATCTTATTCAGGACAGTACTAAATAAAAAATAACATGTATTTTGTATGATCCCTCGTATTTTGTTAAAATTATTCACATTTTCACAGATTCTGCAAGGGGTGTGTAAACTTTTGAGCAAGACTGTATATTACTACAGTAGACGCTTTTTCACCGTCGAGGTGAACAATTGAGCTATCGGTAAGCCTCGCCCCCTTAGTTACTGTTGCTAACTTGGACAAACAAACAAAGTTGCTAACTGTCTTACAATGACAGCTGTCAGTGTGAAAACTGTTTTTGGACACAGAATGTAGCGGACCCCATCTGAATGATGGCCAAACTTTACTGATGGTTTATGAAGTTTATTGCGTCTTTTTTCACTCCAAAAAAATTACCCTAAGAGCTGAACAAAGCAAGTTCATTAACGCATTAACGTCCATTCATAAACTCTCTCTCTCCGTTGCATTATCATTAACATACACAGCAAATTACACAAAAACACTCATACAACTAACAGTAAACAAACATATACAGACCTTATGCCTTTTCGGGGTGCTAATAAACATGTAAACTTTGTATCTGCAAAACAACTCTGATAAACTGCGAGCTCTCCCTTTCACTACCCACATCGCTCCGTAGACTATAATACCCATCAAAATAGGAGTCCCTCCTTAGTAAGACAGATAATGCAGACCTTAAACATTTAAACTCACAGAAATATAAAAAAAATTATACAAAAACAAATTAGAAGATACATCACAATAAAGTCTGTTACACAGAAGGATCACCTCTCGCCGAGGAGCATTCAACTGGGACTTAAATATGCCGTGGAGGGATATATAAAAGATTTTAAAATAAATATGGTGGGAGATTCATTTGGAACCGAGAGGTTACAGATCACAATGCAAGCTGCAACTTAATTTAGAAAAAAACTGAATTTTTAATCATTGGACAAAAAAACTCCACAAGTAGTAACCTAGAATACTGTCTAACACTCGATGGCTGCTCTGTCAAGTCCTCGTCGTCAGTTAGGAACCTGGGGTGTGCTCTTTGATACCAATCTCTCATTTGAAAGCCACGTTTCTAGCATCTGTAAAACTGCATTCTACCATCTTAAAAATATATCTAAATTACGGCACATGCTTTCAATGCAAAATGCTGAACAGATAGTTCATGCGTTCATGACCTCAAGGCTAGATTATTGTAATGCTCTACTGGGTGGTTGCCCTGCTCGCTTAATAAATAAACTGCAGCTTGTCCAAAACGCAGCAGCTAGAGTTCTTACTAGAACCAGGAAGTATGACAATATTAGCCCGGTTCTGCCAACACTGCATTGGCTCCCTATTAAACATCGTATACATTTTAAAATCTTGCTGATTACTTACAAAGCACTAAATGGTTTAGCTCCCCAGTACTTGAGCGAGCTCTTAACGCATTATACTCCATCACGTCTATTACGGTCTCAAAATTCTGGTTAGTTGATAATACCTAGAATATCAAAAGCAACTGCAGGCGGTCGATCCTTTTCCTATTTAGCACCTAAACTCTGGAACAGTCTTCCTAGCATTGTTCGGGAAGCAGACACACTCTGTCAGTTTAAATCTAGACTAAAAACACATCTCTTTACTATGGCATACACATAAAACATTTTTAATTTATATTATTCAAATCAGTTAAATGATTGTTTTAGGCTGCATTAACTAGGTCAGCCGGAACCGGGAACACGTCCCATAACACCTGATGTACTCGTTACATCATAAGAAGAATGGCATCTACGCTAATGTTAGTCTCTCTGTTTATCCCGAGGTTTACTGCAGTCGGCCGGATCCGGGCCGTATCCGGACCAGATGGTGGACCTTAGCCTGTCTGTGTCTGTAGAGACCGTGTCAATTAAACTCCCTCCTGTAAATGCCGCATCGACACGACATCCTCATTGAACCCGTCCCCGGCATGACGACTCCAGTCTTTCGAGTGGTCCTACGAATATCTATTGATCTAATATGACTTCTGACCTGTAATGTTGCCAGAATCATAATCATACACTATTTGTTCGTCGGCCAGAGGAGAACTGGCACCCCAGCTGAGCCTGGTTTCTCCCAAGGTTTTTTTCTCCGTTCTGGCCCTGAAGGAGTTTTGGTTCCTTGCCACCGTCGCCTTTGGCTTTTGGCTTGCTCAGTTGGGGACACTTAAATTTCAACTATATTACTGATCTGCCCGCATTGACACTATATGTGTGGCCGTGTGGTGGCATCTGGTTTCCTGTCCCACACACACACACGTGAGGCTGTGTGTGTAGGCCTTATCTGGCCTGGCCTGTTGGCCGGCTAATAGACAGCCAAGATGACGCGTCGTTTTTGGTCCAGAGGGAGAAGAGAAGAGAGAATCTGTGTGCCTCTCCTCTGTGAGTCTGCAAGAAGTCCCACCCTTTATGATCGAGTTAACCAATGGGATTGTTCCTCTGTGGGAGATTTATGGCTCTTTATTTCAAGCAGGATTCAATGGATCTGTGCCCATTTATACTCCAATTAATGCAACAAACACATACTGCCTCTTACAAGGAAGTGACATACATGAAAGTGTAAGTCGTGAAGTGAGCATTAATTTGACAGGAGACGCGACATATATGAGGTTACATGAACTAGCAAGTTGCTCATAAGACATGCATAAAGGAAATAACATACAAGGGACACTTTACAAGACAGTTATATGCGTACATACAATGTCCTGGAGTGCATGTTCATTTATAGACGGTTTGTCTATAACTTGAGGCAAAAGCGTGTGTTTTACAGGCTTTGTGTCTTAACTATGGCCTTTTCCATGTGGCCACATTTTTTAGGGCCATAAAACATCTTATCAGTTGGTATCCAGGGTAACTGAGGACCTTTCTCTGTTGTGTTGGGGGAAGGTCTGTTACTAAGCACAAAGAATTTAAAACATATTTGTTAAATGTAACAGCCGATTATGTGTCTGATTTGCCTCAGTCGCTACACGGGAGAAGCCTCATGTCACAGTCGTCACGATCGCAGATAATCAACATCCAGGATCAACAC
This sequence comes from Coreius guichenoti, assembly GCA_039654105.1. Taxonomy (NCBI): domain Eukaryota; kingdom Metazoa; phylum Chordata; class Actinopteri; order Cypriniformes; family Gobionidae; genus Coreius; species Coreius guichenoti. The sequence goes on along the minus strand of CM077185.1, from coordinate 11,392,762 downwards.
TGTTCGTGTTCCACAGTGTACATAATGCATTTACATTTAACCAGTTTAATATGGAGAAGCACTGAAATGTAGACCTTTGTTTACGTGTTTTTGAACTAACGTTACACTGTTACATGACGTGAGAACAGTTAGCTATTCAGGTTTGTACCTATCACTAACTTTAATCGTAACTTTAATGAGAGTATGACAACCAGAAAATCCTCTCAGGATAACTGGAGTCAGTGTTACAGTACCCCAGACACATCGTTTTACCATTTTGTACCATAAACAGCATCAAACCGATAACAGCTTCAGATCTTCCAATGTTTCTCTATGGCGCTGAAACCTAAAGATGTCCGAGTTCCGGTCCCCGTGCAACTGATACTCAACTGCTCATCTGCGTTCGAGGGGAGGGGCTTACCGATAGGTCAATTCTCATTGCGTAACCGTTCCATTCCGTGCCAATCCAGGCCAGTTGTACAGTTTTGGTTTCATTTTCCACTGTGGGGCTGATAACGGCCGCTCTTTGGAATGTAATACAAAAGCGTCAGTCATTGCCTTGGTAACACAGCGGTTTACTGACTGCATTATGGAGGATGATCAGATATTTCTTTTAATTTTATTATTAATTTGTGTTCACGTCGCTCAAATAGAGCGCTTAGCCAGATACAGAGAAACTGGTAGCCAGGCAACAGACAAGTGACCAATCCTGAGTGACGACGTCACTTCATGGATTCTACCAGCATGATTCAGCATGGTTAGACAACCGTGGCAAGAATTCCTGGCCGTTCCTTGCCATTCTAGGAACCGTTCGGCCCGATGGCGGAAAAGCGGCTAGTGATATTTATATCGCTGAGGAAATAATCTTTTTGGGGTTATTCATGGTCTGTAGTAGTAATTTGTTAATGGTTTTACACTTTTAAATTTCCTTTTAATGTTTGATGGTTGAAGGGTGAGTAGAATAATGTCATCTCAATCAGTAAAAGGTTCACTCTATGAACACAAAAATGAACATTTTCAAAAACTCGACCCACCCCCCTCCCCCTTCTTTTTTCAAGATGTACCTTTTAGAAAAAAGTTTTTTGAAGACCAAATGCTTTTATTTGAAAAGAATTTTCATATTGCATATTTTTCATATTTTAATTTTTTGTATTGAAAGTATGGTAAATACTGGTAAAATGTATCATCCAAACACTTTATGGCATACATACCATAATAATAACCTGTAGTCCATCTGAATTTAAAAACAATTAGGATATCAATCTCATAGTGAAAATTAGCCTACCAAAATTTCATTAACAGAAGAAGTGAAATCTTATTGTATAGTCTTCAAATCTGCCTGAGAGAGAGAGAGAGAGAGAGAGAGAGAGAGAGAGAGAGAGAGAGAGAGAGAGAGAGAGAGAGAGAGAGAGAGAGAGAGAAAGAGAGAGAAAGAGAGAAAACAAGCTAGATGACATAACACAGTAGTGCAATAAGCGCTGAAAGATCACATAGCACTGAAAAGACAGCAGTTTCTCCCTGAGGGCAAGCATTGGACAAGACTTGTTCTGTGGAGTAATGCTAATCCATTATGCCTCATCATTCTTCTGCACCAGCCAAGGCTGGCTTTGAACTCGCTGGTAGGTATGTTCAGCTCTTTGCCGATATCCAGTGCCTTCAGCTGGATGATGGCTCTAGTTATGGGAAGCCCCTCATTTCTTTTTATGGCTACGTACTGACACACTTGCCTGTCAATTTCTTTAAAGCAAACACTTTCAGGACAGCAGTAAGCTTTTCTTTGACTGTTAGCATTTGTCTTTTTGGGCACACCAACATTACACTCTGACACACCATATTTCTTGGCTGCTTGAGATTTGTTTGATGACTCTGCTACGTTTATCACCATGAGCTTAAAGTGTGCATCATAACCTCTCCTCAGTTGCAGATTCACTTGCCCGGCTTCTCTGTTCTGGATGGTCATTCGCCATCTTGAGGTCCCCTGGCACTGTAAACTACCAGTAGTTTAAAGGGGCGTGTCGCTTCAGTCCTGGATTTACACGTATTTGCCTCTACTCTCTAAAAAAGAATGTGTTGGCTCAACAACAAAAAATTAACGCAACAGTTTGCATAATTTTTTTTTTTGAGTTATGACAACTTTGAGTGAATTTACGTTCAACCAACAAGCTACATTGAGTTTTTGTAGCATAAACACACATTTTTAAGTTGATTACTCAAAAAAAATTAAGGTGAGACACGACATGCAGTGGTCAATTTTGAGATTTTGGTCCAGTTTGCTCCCTTAACATGTAAGCTTTCATGTCAAAATAAAAAATATGTCAACATTACACATTAAGGTGGTTATTTCATTATATTTTGTCAACTTGCGCCTTTAGATTTCTACCGGAAATCACCAAAAGTTAGCATTGTAACGCGAGCTCTCGTGCCGTCTCCATTCACAGAAACATGTCATGCCTGGTATCATTGTAAAGCTCTCAGTCTCATACACAGCGCTATCTAATCCAAATGTGGGCATTTCCTTTGTAGAATCTACAGCTGAAAACCACATCTGATTGGTCGATGTGAATTTCCGACTACATGATTGGTTCTCACGCGTCACATGATACACGCTTCCTTGTTTATTCTCCACCTGAGAGAAAATGCTGACAACGCCGAAATCAGCTCATAAACATTCACAGAAAAGACGACAACAGCTGTCACTTGCAAGAGCTAGTAAAAAGAAAGTAAACAACAACAGATTGGACGATGAAACCCCGTCAGCGAATTAGATTCAATTCGTTATAGATGGACATACAACAAACAGGGACAGTTCGTTTGCAGTTTTTGTGACTGTTGTTATGCATGTTTGTTAAGGTAGTTCTCCTCAGTTCTCTTTTGAAGATTTGGTCATTTGTGATATGTGTTAATGTGTAATAATTTTAGCTCATTATAACACTCGGTAAGCATCTCTCAGCAGTCCACCTCAATCAAATATCAGTTACCCTTGGCGCCCTTGAGTTGGTATGTAGTCTCTATATAGATCATCCCTTTGATTACCGAGCCAAAGGTTTCAGGTCTCATCTCATGCATCCCACCAATCTGAGAGAACTTCACGTGACACATCATGCCCCAGATTGAGAAATGTGCAGTGTGTTGAAATGTCTTGCCCCTCTCACGAAGTCAAGTAACTTATTTCTGTGGCTTTTCCCAAAAGTGTTTGCTTACATATTTGTGGAGAGTCTTTATTCACCCCAAATTCATCTAGACATTGAATGACCTTTGCTCACGTTCTGCAAGCATTCAAACCGCTGCTCGTAAAATTTTAATTGGATGTGATTTAGTTGTAGAACCCTGATGTTTTTCCTGAGGATTTGTTAGCATTTCAGAGAATTCAGCCTACAAGGATTTTCTGCAAGTTCAGTGTCAACATTGTGGTGAATTGCAGATGAGATGTGAACTTGAGTAATCCACTGTTCGCTTTATCGTGTTTGAGTATGTAGTATGTCAAGCAAAACAATACAGCAATACCACAGTTTATGTTGTGAAAGCATTTGTCCTACATTTGAATAAACATTAAGAGCGGTTTTACTGGCTATTGTAAATCTGTATATTTGTATACAGGCTCTTCAAATGTGATATACACCAGTGGCTCAACTGGTGGGTCATGACCCAAAAATGGCCCGCAGGTCTGAGACAGCAAACTAAATCAATGATAAATGCAAGTAGTAAAATGCATCTAACTAGCTGCTGCTAACTACAGTAATATAACTGTGCATAGGATAAGAACATAAATGTGTCCTGTCAAACGCTACACAGCAGGGTTCCTCAGATCTGGCCCTGGGGGATTTTTAGCTCCAGCCCTAATCAAAGACACCTGAGCAAGCTAATCACAGTCTTTAGAGTTGCTAAAATGACAGGTAAATGAGTTTGATCAGGATTCGAGCTCAACTCTGCTGGGCAGTGGCTCTTCAGGGCTGGATTTGAGGAACCTTGCTGTAAAGTATTTTGGCAAATTTATCTGTTACCTAGGCTGGCCACACACTTGCCTCTGACGTGATACCCGTGATAGCCAATAAGACCGAGCAAGCTTCACCAACCGGACATTGCGTGCTTCTATAGCTGGAACTTGACAGCCACAAACATGCCACGAAAGTGGAGAAAGAAGATCACCCATATTCTTTTTTTCTCCTTTGTTTTTCTTCCCGTAAAACAAAACTCACGCCATGCAGGAGAACCAGCTGACAAGATCAGTCGTCCTCCATTTGTTTTTCTTCTCAAGTCACTTGAGTCTCTATGAGATCTCGTCTCAGTGTGTAAACGTTACTACAATCGACAGGTGTGTGGTCTCGCGGTCCGGACGAATCTTCCAGTGTGTGCATTCGGAGGATTAAATCGGTTGAATTGGTTGAACTGCCCTTATGTCTGTGGTCCACAGTTTTAAAATCAGTTAAGATTTCAAAATCGCCTAGTGTGTCCCAGGCCTTAGTAGAAGCTTGTCAAAGTAGACAAATGCCAATGGATAAGTTACATGGTATCCCCATATCCTCAAATCAGAGAAACAAGACCAGATTACATCAGTGTTGTTGTAATTAAAACAATTAAAATCATTTTCTTTAAATGAAACAAAAATACAATATTAGATGAAAAACAAATGAAAATGAGATGTTGCCTAAAGTTGTGAAAAAACTAATTATTAAAAAAAAAAATAATAATAATAATAATAAAAATGACTAAAGCACATCAAAATAACTTTTATATATTTCAAATTATATACTGAAAATATAAAAATAAAACCAATTCAAAATATTGATATTTACTATAATAGCATATGAATAAAACTAAAATAACACTGGATTACATTAAATACGGGTTTACTTGCATATCGTTGTGTCTATGCAGTTTATGGTAATACTAATAATTTCAATGGTTTTTAAATACATTCATTTGATATTTGTGGCTACAGTCTCAACAAATATGTTTAAAAGTATAGTTCATCCAAAAATTTTAATTCCAGTGTACTCATTCTAAACCTGCATGACTTTCTTTCTACTGTGGAACATAAAAGAAGATATATCTCATATATATATACACTCACCTAAAGGATTATTAGGAACACCATACTAATACTGTGTTTGACCCCCTTTCGCCTTCAGAACTGCCTTAATTCTACGTGGCATTGATTCAACAAGGTGCTGAAAGCATTCTTTAGAAATGTTGGCCCATATTGATAGGATAGCATCTTGCAGTTGATGGAGATTTGTGGGATGCACATCCAGGGCACGAAGCTCCCGTTCCACCACATCCCAAAGATGCTCTATTGGGTTGAGATCTGGTGACTGTGGGGGCCATTTTAGTACAGTGAACTCATTGTCATGTTCAAGAAACCAATTTGAAATGATTCGAGCTTTGTGACATGGTGCATTATCCTGCTGGAAGTAGCCATCAGAGGATGGGTACATGGTGGTCATAAAGGGATGGACATGGTCAGAAACAATGCTCAGGTAGGCCGTGGCATTTAAACGATGCCCAATTGGCACTAAGGGGCCTAAAGTGTGCCAAGAAAACATCCCCCACACCATTACACCACCACCACCAGCCTGCACAGTGGTAACAAGGCATGATGGATCCATGTTCTCATTCTGTTTACGCCAAATTCTGACTCTACCATCTGAATGTCTCAACAGAAATCGAGACTCATCAGACCAGGCAACATTTTTCCAGTCTTCAACTGTCCAATTTTGGTGAGCTCATGCAAATTGTAGCCTCTTTTTCCTATTTGTAGTGGAGATGAGTGGTACCCGGTGGGGTCTTCTGCTGTTGTAGCCCATCCGCCTCAAGGTTGTGCGTGTTGTGGCTTCACAAATGCTTTGCTGCATACCTCGGTTGTAACGAGTGGTTATTTCAGTCAAAGTTGCTCTTCTATCAGCTTGAATCAGTCGGCCCATTCTCCTCTGACCTCTAGCATCAACAAGGCATTTTCGCCCACAGGACTGCCGCATACTGGATGTTTTTCCCTTTTCACACCATTCTTTGTAAACTCTAGAAATGGTTGTGCGTGAAAATTCCAGTAACTGAGCAGATTGTGAAATACTCAGACTGGCCCGTCTGGCACCAACAACCATGCCACGCTCAAAATTGCTTAAATCACCTTTCTTTCCCATTCTGACATTCAGTTTGGAGTTCAGGAGATTGTCTTGACCAGGACCACACCCATAAATGCATTGAAGCAACTGCCATGTGATTGGTTGATTAGATAATTGCATTAATGAGAAATTGAACAGGTGTTCCTAATAATCCTTTAGGTGAGTGTATATATATATATATATATACAGTATATATAGGCAGAGTTGACCAAAATGTTTTGTTTATCAAAATTTTCCGATTATCTGCAGAAGTCATACAGGGTTGGAACAACATGAAGATGAGTAAATGATACCATTTTTACTTTATGGTGAACTATCCCTGTAAGGCATTGTAAAAAGAGATAGAGCAAAACAGTAGAGCAAGAATATGCCTGAGGTTCATCAGATAACGTACTGTTTCCTCCTCTTTGAAAAGTAAGAGCTGAACATGAACTGATTTTTCCTTTGTTAAATTTCACTCTGCATGGGGCCTGCTGAGGGTTTTCAGCCAGTTCTGGGTCCGCTCCAAAAGGAATATTGGACAAAAGTATAGGCACATGCACATCACTGAACAAACAGCTCTGAAATATGTCCCTGGATTTTCACTTCTCATAACAAAAGCAGCCTCACTTAGTTTCAAAGGTCTTCAGGAACAGCCTCTTCACTATCCAAGGGGCATGTCATATTAAAACACCAAAACTTGCCGAGGCCATTCTTCATTCCTGAATCAGATGTATTTGTAGTTCCCTTACAGATTCATTGTTGGAAAACACAACGAGAAACATGTGCATGGCTACAAATGCCACTCACCCTGCACATAAATGATCAGTGAGATATGGGTGTAATTACAAACAGCCTGCTCAAAGACTACAGGGCAAGTGGTCTTCCTTCAAGCCGGGGCTCAGTTTTGGGGGTTTATGACTGGAAATTATGGTATGCATCTGGTTCAGGTTATTGTTGTTGTATTTATGACTAGTATGACATCTCTAGATAGAATGATTCGGGTTATCCATCAGAAGCAAGAGGACTCACATTAAACTTGAATCCCTCTGTGAGTTCACAGGTAGTTGGGGCCACGTTTTCGCATGTTACCCAGAAAACGCTTTAATTGCGTACCGATGCCCTCATCTGTTTCCTTTAGTTTGAGACTGGCTGGTGAATATAATCATTAAGGCAAAGCTAGATCCTGTGACCTCTTTGCTGGAAACAGGATATGAACTTAAGTTGGAGAGCTTGGACGAACTTAAGTGGACTTCTTTAGGGAATTTTGGCTTGAATTTCAGAATCAAATAGTTGAGAACAGAATCTTGAAATTCAACTACCACTATTACTACTATCACACAACTACTACTATAATAATTATTATGCATTAAATAATAATTAATGTATAAACAAATTCAGTTTCTTAAAAAAAAAGAAGAAAATACACATTGTGCAATCATTGGCAAATCTGCAAAAATTAAATAATAAAATAACTTCCCCCATACTTTATGGGCTTAGTCTTACATTACATTTAAAGTTGTTTGGGCCTGTGCATTAGTCCTCTGCTGCTGTTTACATTAACATTTCTATGTTTTAATGAATACATGATAATGACACAAATATTTTTTTAAAGAAATTAATTCTTTTATTCAGCAAACACAAATTAAATTGATCAAAAGTGACATTAAAGACCTTTATAATTGCATAATTTATTTTAAATAAATATAGCTCTTTGGAACTTTCTATTCATCCAAACAAAGTATCAATTTCCACAAAAATATTAAGCAGCACAACATTGATAATAATAAGAAATGTTTCTTGAGCAGCAAATTAGAATATTAGAATGATTTCTTAAGGATCACTGAAGACTGGAGTAATGATGCTGAAAATTCAGCTTTGCATCAGGAATAAATTACATATATATATTCAAATGCAAAACAGTTATTTTAAAATGTAATAATATTTCACAATATTGCTCTTATTACTGTATCTTTGGTCAAATAAATGCAGCCTTGGTGAGCATAAGATACTTCTTTCAAAAGCATTAAAAAATTCTAGACATTTGAACGGTAGTGCAGTTATACACACGATAGTGTGTATAAGTTAATATGCTAACATTAACAGCCCTAGAAATAATACCATTGCACACATATTTGGCTTATTGTCAACACTCAAAGTCAAGAGGGGTAAAAACAATGAAAAGTGGTAACCACAAACATCAAAACAACGTATCTCCATTCATCCATATTAAGTAATCATTCAATCCCAGCTGAACATGTTTAAACACACACAATAGATACTGTATGCCAAGAGTTTACTCTGATTCCACCCCTCTCCCAATGAGACCTTGCATTGCCAACATGCCAACAGACTGTGCAGACAGAGAGTTTAATGGCATGTCTGCACTCACCTACCATCACTCTCATAATTACACCCCTGCCACCTGAATCTTATTAAACATAATGGCTTATTATTTTCCCAGCTGAAACACCATATTTGGACATTTAAAAATGAATGTCAAATGTTTGCCAAAAAACCCCCCAAGGCTTTTATTTGTGTCCTTTATTATATTAGAAACTGAATTCTAAGAATGCTGGCTTGACAATACATGATTCTGAATCACAATTTCTTGCTTTGCTTTGCCAATGCTTGGCCTACTGATGGATACTGAAACTTGCCTGTGGCTTAGCCTTCTCAAAGATTTCTTAATCTTACCAAAACCTCACCACTAACCTCTTGCAAACTCTTACATGTGTATCATGGCTCGGTTCCTTCAGCCTCACTGGCCTGGTGAAAGCCAAGCATGAGTGTATCCCAGAGTTCCAGTGCCAGCATGCAGCGAAAGGCTGCTGTGCAGAGAGACCAGGTGCAGCTTTGTTTATCCTCCCCTGCTAATTATGTCAAATATTATTCCAGTCTGTCTTCTACATCCCTTCTGCAACCCTCTCCGGCTCTCCGGCCCGGGTGTGTATGTGTGTGTGTGTGTGTGTATTGCAGGGTGCTCACAGGTAATTAAGGTAACTGTACACCAGCAGGATGTGCCAGCCTTGTTATTCTTCAGAATGATCTGAGATTTTGAAAGATATGAATTTACATTTAATTACTCTTTGCTTATTTTGGAATAAAATGTATTTATTTATTTATTTATTTATTTATTTATGCATTTGATACATTTGACAAATTTAATTTTGAATTTTGCAACACTGTTAATTTCCTGTTTATTACAGTGAAGCTGCTTTGAAAAGCGCTATATAAATACATGTTAAATATTTATTTACAATAATAGGACTTGAGCACTCAATTGATTTTATTAGTAGTAGTTTTAGTATTATTATCTGTTTTTTTTTGTTTTGTTTTTTTTTTGTTATTATCAATTATTAATATATATTATTTATATGGCAATACAAAATCAACAGAATGTGTTTTAAATACTTGTTTTCAAGAATGCTTTTTTCACGGGACCAGATTAGCAAGCTCTTCCCTTGCCCTTGAACTTGTTGAGGCATTTTATTAGGCTAGGACTGAAGGCATTACTGATACTTTCTTGCTACAGTTAGGCAACTGGAGCATCTGTACAAAAAAATCTGGACTAAGAGTTATAGGCTTATGTACACTCAACAACAGTCTGTCCATCATTCTGCTCTGAATGATGCATGCAAGGACTACTACTCCAATCATTGGCTACGCTGCCTGCAACTGATCCTAATTCTCTGTTTAAGACTGTCAACAAGCTTCTTAAACCAGTCAAAGATATTGTTCATTCCTCCGTTGACCAGTGCAATAAGTTTGTTTAATTATTTAATTGGTAAGATTGAGGACATATACAATTCTTTAACCTCCATCACCCGGGCTGAGCTGGTTGATATTCAGCCTTTAATCCATCTGATCGCTACTTTTTTGAATTTTGAAATGGTTGGCATTGACTTTATTGTGAGAACAGTCCATGAACTCAACTAACAGTATTTTAGATCCACTCTCCTTTTCTGTTATTAATAACTGTCTTTCATTAATCAGTCATCATATTACTCCTGTCTGCCACCTGTTTGTCCTGCTGACTGCTATGCTCGCGTGTGCTTTGCTTGGTTTTGAATCTTTATTTGATATCATTCCCTGTTGTTTAAACTGCTAAATATAATTTACCCATCACCATATATTGTCTAATATTGCCTACCACATTAAATCTGACACCGCTAGCTTTTAATCTAAATCACTATCACGCGTTAGCATTTCGCTAGCCTGTTAGCTTGCCATCTCTGCACTCGGGTCTCTTGTTTTCTGAGTTCATTAAACAACTGTGGTAAGTTGGATTAGTAAATAGACTCCATCAAACAACTGTGGTAAATTGGATTATTCAACAAATACGGTAAGCCATGTCTTCTTCTCCTGTCATTGTCACTTGCACTGCATGTTTCATGTTTAGTATATCTTTCTCCGTTGGCGAACAGGGCTTCACATGTGATAAATGTAAGGAGATAGTCAGGCTGACGGAAAAGATTTCAGAATTAGAGACACGTATCCAGACTTTATTTGAGAGTAGTGAGAATGTAACAGCTTTAGACACTGCTTTGGATGCAAATAGCTTAGTGAACTCTGTACATTGTTCGGTTCCGGCTGTAGAGCCCGTGCAGCAGGGCAACTGGGTGACGGTTTCAAAAAAACACTCTTCCGTTCCGATTAGAACATCAAACAGGTTCTCCCCACTCAGTGACGCACCCACTGAGAATCCTGTTGAAAGTGCCCTAGTTATTGGCGATTCTATTACACGGAACGTGAAAATAGAGACACCAGCCACCATAGTCACATGTTTACCGGGAGCCAGAGCGCCTGACATCAAAGCAAATTTAAAAGTGCTGGCTAATGCTAATCGTAAATTCTCTAAGATTATTATTCACGTCGGCACAAATGATGTTCGACTTCGCCAGTCGGAGATCACCAAAATTAACATTAAAGAGGTGTGTAAACTTGCAAGTACGATGGCAGATGACATTTTTTGCTCTGGTCCCCTCCCCGTTAAAAGGAGTGATGAGATACTTAGCAGACTATCATCACTCAATGGCTGGTTGTCTAAGTGGTGTCCGCAAAATAACATAGGGTTCATAGACAATTGGAAAAGCTTTTGGGGCAGACCTGACCTGTTGAAAAAAGATGGTATTCATCCTTCCTGGGATGGTGCCACTCTTCTCTCTAGTAATTTGGCACATAGTCTTAGAGCTAAACATTGACTAACTGGGGCCCAGGTCAGGAAGCAGACGGACTGGCTTACCCGACCGCCTGCTAGCTGTCTCACGTCACAGAAGTCAGATAAATCACAGCACACAGAGACTCTTTCACCTAGATATTATCACATAGAGACTGTGTCTGTTCCACGAATTAGTAAATACAAAAAATCATCAAAACCATTCAACGGTAAAAATTGAATTGATGTCCAACAAATAAACAACAGATATAATACAGATGATCAAATGATAAAGCTCGGCCTGCTGAATATTCGATCCCTTTCCTCAAAAGCGCTTATTGTTAATGATATGATTACAGATCATAACCTAGATGTGCTGTGTTTGACAGAAACCTGGCTAAAACCTGACGATTACATTACTTTAAATTAGTCCACCCCCCAAGATTATTGTTATAAACACGAGCCGCGTCTGAAAGGTAAAGGGGGAGGTGTTGCTGTAATTTATAATAATATCTTCGGTATTACTCAGAAGTCTAGTTTCAAATATAATTCCTTTGAAGTTTTGGTGCTTTATGTAACGTTATGTAGTGAAACTGATAAATCCCGTTTGACATTTGTGCTGGCTACTGTATACAGGCCACCAGGGCACCATACAGACTTTACCAGAGAATTTGCTGATTTTCTATCAGAGTTAGTACTGGCTGCAGATAAAGTCCTAATTGTTGGTGATTTTAATATCCATGTAGACAATGAAAAAGACGCATTGGGATTGGCATTTAGAGACATTCTAAACTCTATTGGAGTAAGGCAACACGTGTCAGGACCCACTCATCGCCTAATACTGTCACATGGAATAAATGTTGATACCATTGAAATTCTGCAGCAGAGCGATGACATCTCAGATCATTACCTAGTATCATGTACACTTAATTTAGCAAAGGCTACAAAGCCGTCCCCTCGCTTCAAATATGGCAGGACTATCACTGCTGTGACTAAACATTTCTTTGTAAATAATCTTCCTCATCAGTTTCATCTCCTCAGCATCCCAGATAGCCTAGAGGAACTCGATGTTGCATCAGACAGTGCATTGTAGTGTCACTGAGGAAAAATTAAATTCATTCACTGCTATAGGAGAAGAAGAATTGGCTAAACTCGTTAAATCATCAAAATCAACAACATGTATGCTCGACCCCATACCGACTAAACTACTAAAAGAGATGCTTCCGGCGTGATGACTCCAATCTTTCGAATAATCCTACGAATATCTATTGATCTGATATGACTTCTAACCTGTAATGCGCCAGAATCATAATCATACACTATTTGTTCGTCAGTCAGAGGAGAACTGGCACCACGACTGAGCCTGGTTTCTCCCAAGGTTTTTTTTCTCCATTCTGGCCCTGAAGGAGTTTTGGTTCCTTGCCACCGTCGCCTTTTTCTTTTGGCTTGCTCAGTTGGGGACACTTAAATTTCAACTGTATTACTGATCTGCCCGCATTGACACTATATGATAATTGAAATGAGCTGGATGACATCACCGTTTTCACCAGAGCCGAATCAAATTCCGTTGCATTATTTTCCTGTTACCACTGTGAAGCTGCTTTGAAACAATTGCCATTGTAAAAAGCGCTATATAAATAAAGGTGATTTGATTTGATTTGATTTATTACTTTAATTGTGAATTCATCACTGAGTTCTGGATCTGTTCCTCCAGAATTAAAATGAGCTGCCATTACACCAGTCCTTAAGAAGCCTGGATGTGATGTTTCTGACTTGTCTAATTATAGGTCTATTTCTAACCTCCCATTTCTGGCACAGGTCCTGGAGTGTGCTGAGTCTGCTCAATTACTTTCTGTAATTGAGTCTCCTTGAACCCTTTCAATCAGGTTTCAGAACAGGGCATAATACTGAGACAGCCCTATTGAGGGTCATAAACTGCATTACTGCATTACTGCAGATGATACTGGTGTATACAGTATCTTGGTCTTGTTAGACCTCAGTGTTGCCTTTGACAACATATGCCATTCTGTCTTGCTGGACAGGCTGCATAGCTGGCTGGGTCTCTCCAGGGCGGTATTCGATTGGTTTCAATCTTACTTAACTAATCGTGCCCAGTTGGGTTGTCTGGGAAATCATAAATATGATACCATGCCAGCTTGACAGGGAGTTCTTAAGGGTTCATTGTTGGGCCCAACTCTATTTAACATATACACTGATCAGGCATAACATTATGACAGGAGAAGTGAATAACACTGATTATCTCTTCATCACGGCACCTGTTAGTGGGTGGGATAAATTAGGCAACAAGTGAACATTTTGTCCTCAAAGTTGATGAGTTAGAAGCAGGAAAAATGGGCAAGCATAAGGATTTGAGCGAGTTTGACAAGAGCCAAATTGTGATGGCTAGACAACTAGGTCAGAGCATCTCCAAACCTGCAGCTCTTGTGGGGTGTTCCCGTTCTGCAGTGGTCAGTATCTATCAAAAGTGGTCCAAGGAAAGAACAGTGGTGAACCGGCGACAGGGTCATGGGCCAAGGCTCATTGATGCATGTGGGGAGCGAAGGCTGGCCCATATGATCAAACAGACGAGCTACTGTAGCTCAAATTGCTTAAGAAGTTAATGCTGGTTCTGATAGAATGCTGACCCCTGTCCACCACTGAAAGTGGCAATAGTGGGCACGTGAGCATCAGAACTGGACCATGGAGCAATGGAAGAAGGTGGCCTGGTCTTATGAATCACGTTTTCTTTTACATCACGTGGATGGCTGGGTGCATGTGCGTCACTTACCTGGGGAACACATGGCACCAGGATGCACTATGGAAAGAAGGCAAGAAGGCAACTGTGATGCTTTGGGCAATGTTCAGCTGGGAAACCTTGGGTCCTGCCATTCATGTGGATGTTAATTTGACACATACCACCTACCTAAGCATTGTTTCAGACCATGTACACCCTTTCATGGAAACGGGATTCCCTGGTGGCTGTGGCCTCTTTCAGCAGGATAATGCGCCCTGCCACAAAGCAAAAATGGTTCAGGAATGGTTTGAGGAGCACAACAACGAGTTTGAGGTGTTGACTTGGACTCCAAATTCCCCAGATCTCAATCCAGTCGAGCATCTGTGGGATGTGCTGAACAAACAAGTCCGATCCATGGAGATACCACAGCACACCTTCAGGGGTCTAGTGGAGTCCATGCCTTGACGGGTCAGGGCTGTTTTGGCAGCAAAAGGGGTACCAAAACAATATCATAATGTTATGCCTGATCGGTGTATATGCTTCCATTTGGGCAGATTATTAGGAAGTATGGTCCTGGGGAATCACTGTTATGCTGATGATACTCAAATATACATCACCATTAGCTCTGATGTCCGCTGAATGTTAGCAGTTTTGAGTGAGTGTCTAGAAGAAATCAGAATCTCTATGCTGCATAACTTATTGAATGGCTACAAAACTGAAATTATGCTGATTGGTACGATGGTGGCTACTCTGAAGGTTGATCATATTAGTTTGGCTGTCACTCCAACATGGTACTTCCCATTTCATATGTGTGGAATCTTGGTGGTATCTTTGATCCTCAGCTAACATTTTATGCGCATATAAAATATATCTCAAAAATCACCTTTTATCATCTTGGGAATATTGCCCCAACTTCGAACTTTTCTCTCTTTTGCTGATGCAGAAAGGCTCATACATGCCTTCATTGCGTCTAGGCTGGACTTTTGTAATGCCTTGTTCTCTGGCGTCCCAGCTAAATCTTTAAATAGGCTTCAGTATATTCAAAACTCTGCTGCTTGTGTGCTCACCCATACCTCTCCTTGTGAACACATTACACTGGTGCTCTCACAGTTGCATTGGCTTCCCATTCACGCTAGAATTTATTTTAAAATTCTTATTTTAATATACAAAGCGTTACATGTGGTGGCACCAGTGTATCTTTGTGATCTCATAGTCCATGTACTCTTTGGAACATTTTAAGCATTTTAAAAGTTGATTAAGTCTCATTTATTTAAGGCTGTTTTTTATCTAACTTACTGTTTTGCTTTTTTCATTATTATTATTATTTCTGTTGAATAAAGTTAAACATCATATATTATGTATAAATATCTGGTGTCACTGGAAATTACGCTGGTACTGAAATTACATGCCCCTGTGCACGTGTCTGTGAGTTCTTTAATGCGTATGAGGTGTTGAAATATTCTGGACTTGGGTAACAGTATGAGTAATAGCATTAGAGTTCAGAGGCCCTGCCGTTTGACTCTGTCATGCCAATATGCTGGCGTTTGGATTTAGTGGTTGGGGGTAGAGACCCTCAGGCAGCTGGATATTCATATCTAATGGCATTATAAATGGATATGTTTATGCACTTGAGATTTGAGAATGTATACGGAAAAGGTATTTAGATCAAGTTCATATGGAACTTGAAATAAACATTTTATGGGCCTGCGATAAGAGGTCCATTGCTGTCATGGAACACAGATGAATGAATAAGGATAATTAGCATATTGGACACACCCCAAGTAAGTTGAATTAGGATTTGTAATGAAAGGAAGAATTCATCTATCGTGTTAGTCTGTCTTGCTTTGAGATAGATAGATAGACAATGTTTATTTTCATCAGTAGTTAATGATTAAATCCATCTCACTGTTTCAGTCTCACTTCAGCATATATACTAGCCTAGAGGAACTCGATGTTTCAACAGAAACTATTGACTCTCTTTTCCAGCACTTTAGACATAGTTGCTCCCCGGCGCTTAAAGAAGATTAAAGAAAATAGTCCAACGCAGTGGTACAACGAGCACACCCAGGCCCTTAAAACAGCAGCCAGAAAAATGGAGCGCAGCTGGAAGAAAACAAAACTAGAAGTTTTTTCGCATTTCGTGGAAAGAGAGCATGATTGCATACAGAAAGGCCCTAAAAACTGCTTATTTCTCGACTCTCTTAGAAGAAAACAAACACAACCCTAGGTATTTATTCGATACAGTGGCTAAATTAACCAAAGATAAAGCTTCACCTTCTGATGTTTGTAAACCGCACAGCAGTAATGACTTTATGAACTTCTTTACTTGTAAGATTGATAATATTAGGAAAAAGATTATAACCATGCAGCCGTCTACTACAGTATCACATCAGACAGTGCATTTTAGTGTCACTGAGGAAAATTTACATTCATTCACTGCTATAGGAGAAGAAGAATTGGCTAAACTCGTTAAATCATCAAAATCAACAACATGTATGCTTCCAGAGGTCATAGATCCTCTTCTTAATATCATTAATTCATCCTTGACATTAGGATATGTACCGAAAGCTTTTAAGTTGGCTATTATTAAACCACTTATTAAAAAAACGCAATTTGATCCTACAGAATTAGTCAATTACAGGCCAATCTCAAATCTACCCTTTCTGTCAAAAATACTAGAAAAGGCAGTGTCCTCACAATTATGCTCCTTTTTAGAAAGAAATGGTATCTGTGAGGATTTCCAGTCAGGATTTAGACCGTATCATAGTACTGAGACTGCCCTCATTAGAGTTACAAATGATTTACTCTTATCATCCGATCGTGGTTGTATCTCTCTGTTAGTGTTACTCGATCTTAGTGCTGCATTCGATACTATCGACCACAACATTCTTTTGAATAGACTCGAAAATTATGTTGGCATTAGTGGAATTTCATTGGCATGGTTTAAATCATACTTATCTGACCGTTATCAGTTTGTAGCAGTAAATGAAGAGATGTCACACCGATCACAAGTTCAGTATGGAGTACAGCAGGGCTCAGTGCTAGGACCGTTGCTTTTCACCCTGTACATGCTACCACTGGGAGATATTATTAGGAAGCATGGCGTTAGTTTTCATTGTTATGCTGACGATACTCAGCTCTATATTTCTTCACGCCCTGACGAAACTTACCAATTCACAAGATTAACGGAATGCATAGCTGACATAAAAAATTGGATGACTAGTAATTTCCTGCAACTTAATTCAGAAAAAAATGAATTTTTAATCATTGGACAAAAAAACTCCATAAGTAGTAACCTAGAATACTGTCTAACACTCGATGGCTGCTCTGTCAAGTCCTCGTCGTCAGTTAGGAACCTGGGTGTGCTCTTTGATACCAATCTCTCATTTGAAAGCCACGTTTCTAGCATCTGTAAAACTGCATTCTACCATCTTAAAAATATATCTAAATTACGGCACATGCTTTCAATGCAAAATGCTGAACAGTTAGTTCATGCGTTCATGACCTCAAGGCTAGATTATTGTAATGCTCTACTGGGTGGTTGCCCTGCTCGCTTAATAAATAAACTGCAGCTTGTCCAAAATGCAGCAGCTAGAGTTCTTACTAGAACCAGGAAGTATGACAATATTAGCCCGGTTCTGGCACCACTGCATTGGCTCCCTATTAAACATCATATACATTTTAAAATCTTGCTGATTACTTACAAAGCACTAAATGGTTTAGCTCCCCAGTACTTGAGCGAGCTCTTAATGCATTATATTCCATCACGTCTATTGCGGTCTCAAAATTCTGGCCAGTTGATAATACCTAGAATATCAAAAGCAACTGCAGGCGGTCAATCCTTTTCCTATTTAGCACCTAAACTCTGGAACAGTCTTCCTAGCATTGTTCGGGAAGCAGACACACTCTGTCAGTTTAAATCTAGACTAAAAACACATCTCTTTACTATGGCATACACATAAAACATTTTTAATTTATATTATTCAAATCAGTTAAATGATTGTTTTAGGCTGCATTAACTAGGTCAGCCGGAACCGGGAACACTTCCCATAACACCTGATGTACTCGTTACATCATAAGAAGAATGGCATCTACGCTAATGTTAGTCTCTCTGTTTATCCCGAGGTTTACTGCAGTCGGCCGGATCCGGGCCGTATCCGGACCAGATGGTGGACCTTAGCCTGGACATGACGAACGCATCCCTGAAGTGTCTGTAGAGACCGTGTCAATTAAACTCCCCCCGGTAAATGCCGCATCGACATGACATCCTCATTGAACCCGTCCCCGGCGTGACGACTCCGGTCTTTCGAGTGGTCCTACGAATATCTATTGATCTAATATGACTTCTGACCTGTAATATTGCCAGAATCATAATCATACACTATTTGTTCGTCGGCCAGAGGAGAACTGGCACCCCGACTGAGCCTGGTTTCTCCCAAGGTTTTTTTCTCCATTCTGGCCCTGAAGGAGTTTTGGTTCCTTGCCACCGTCGCCTTTGGCTTTTGGCTTGCTCAGTTGGGGACACTTAAATTTCAACTATATTACTGACCTGCCCGCATTGACACTATATGGTAATTGAAATGAGCTGGATGACATCACCGTTTTCTCCAGAGCGGTTGTACAGCCGAATCAAATTCTGTTGCATTATTTTCCTGTTACCACTGTGAAGCTGCTTTGAAACAATTGGCATTGTAAAAAGCGCTATATAAATAAAGGTGATTTGACTAAATCAGATTGTTTATAGATGCCCTGAGGACCATAACTGTAAAGCTGGACCCATGTATTGAGTGTCTTTGGCTGAGAGTGTTGCATTGTGTAATAGGTTGTGTAACAATGGGTTTGATGTTGTGAATAATTGGTTTATATAGACTGGCTGTTGGCTTTTGATGGATAAGAGCATGGCTATGAATGTTTTTTTCAGGGGCAGTGAGAAGCTTTGGTGCTGTTTTAGGAATAAGTGACCAGTTTCACTCTTTGATTGTTCACTTTTTTCCTGCTGAACTTTGATTTTCTGCATGTTTTCTTGCAGAATGAGTTTGCATTTCATTATGTCTGAATGTGAGCTAATGATCTACATCTTTTAAATGAACAGAGGAAAATTACCTCATATTTGAGCTTTAGCCAGTCTCTTTCTTTTATTATCAATAATAAACTGCAGGTAACAAATAATATTTGGCTTTCTGCGGTTTCCTTTGGCAGTCTTTGTCCTGTAGTGCAGACATGCACAGGGGGAAAAAGTTCCCTTGATGCTTCATTTTGCAGCCCATGGAGTATATTTGTCTGTGTGGGTTTGTCCTGGGGCATTTTGGATTCACCCTGTGGTCGGAGTCTTGGGGACCTCTTTAAACACGGTGTGAAGACAAAAGAGACGCCGTACATCAAAGACTCTTTCCCAGTGTGTGTTTGGAGTAGATATTATACCAAACATCCTCAGCCCACAGCATCCAGCAGCCTTCTGTCTCTGAACCAAGATGGATACTAACAGTGAGGGGAACCTTCACAAGGGACCATATGGATTTAGTCTTGTCTGGCCTGTGCGAAAGTGACCCCTTATAGACATCAGGGCATTCTGGTCAGATTACGGAAATAGGGATTCATTACACTTTTTCCACCAAAACTGTGCTATATTTGGCCTGTTTTGCTTATTGGAATGATACTGATAACATTAAATAGTCATATTTTTTGTCACTGAAGTTGTATGGTGTATCTCAGATGTAAATTTACTACATAACCTGCCCATAAATTTATATTTATCATAACGTATAAACGTCTTAGGAGTTTTGTAAACATGCAGTGTTTTAACATGCAGAGTGATTTAATTCAGCAACTTCATGACGTCCTAAACTGCTTAAATGCAACGTTTCAAAGCTATTGTAAATACAATTCATAGAAATGAATTTGCACATATAATTTTATTATAATTGTTACAATAAAGTATCTATTTTTTTTTACTAGTTTAACATTTAACAATCATTATGCATCATTAGTTATTTATATATATACACTCACCTAAAGGATTATTAGGAACACCTGTTAAATTTCTCATTAATGCAATTATCTAATCAACCAATCACATGGCAGTTGCTTCAATGCATTTAGGGGTGTGGTCCTGGTCAAGACAATCTCCTGAACTCCAAACTGAATGTCAGAATGGGAAAGAAAGGTGATTTAAGCAATTTTGAGCGTGGCATGGTTGTTGGTGCCAGACGGGCCGGTCTGAGTATTTCACAATCTGCTCAGTTACTGGGATTTTCACGCACAACCATTTCTAGAGTTTACAAAGAATGGTGTGAAAAGGGAAAAACATCCAGTATGCGGCAGTCCTGTGGGCGAAAATGCCTTGTTGATGCTAGAGGTCAGAGGAGAATGGGCCGACTGATTCAAGCTGATAGAAGAGCAACTTTGACTGAAATAACCACTCGTTACAACCGAGGTATGCAGCAAAGCATTTGTGAAGCCACAACACGCACAACCTTGAGGCGGATGGGCTACAACAGCAGAAGACCCCACCGGGTACCACTCATCTCCACTACAAATAGGAAAAAGAGGCTACAATTTGCACAAGCTCACCAAAATTGGACAGTTGAAGACTGGAAAAATGTTTCCTGGTCTGATGAGTCTCGATTTCTGTTGAGACATTCAGATGGTAGAGTCAGAATTTGGCGTAAACAGAATGAGAACATGGATCCATCATGCCTTGTTACCACTGTGCAGGCTGCTGGTGGTGGTGTAATGGTGTGGGGGATGTTTTCTTGGCACACTTTAGGCCCCTTAGTGCCAATTGGGCATCGTTTAAATGCCACGGCCTACCTGAGCATTGTTTCTGACCATGTCCATCCCTTTATGACCACCATGTACCCATCCTCTGATGGCTACTTCCAGCAGGATAATGCACCATGTCACAAAGCTCGAATCATTTCAAATTGGTTTCTTGAACATGACAATGAGTTCACTGTACTAAAATGGCCCCCACAGTCACCAGATCTCAACCCAATAGAGCATCTTTGGGATGTGGTGGAACGGGAGCTTCGTGCCCTGGATGTGCATCCCACAAATCTCCATCAACTGCAAGATGCTATCCTATCAATATGGGCCAACATTTCTAAAGAATGCTTTCAGCACCTTGTTGAACCAATGCCACGTAGAATTAAGGCAGTTCTGAAGGCGAAAGGGGGTCAAACACAGTATTAGTATGGTGTTCCTAATAATCCTTTAGGTGAGTGTATATATATATATATATATACAGTGGGGAGAACAAGTATTTGATACACTGCTGATTTTGCAGGTTTGCCCACTTACAAAGCATGTAGAAGTCTGTAATTTTTATCATAGGTACTCTTCAACTGTAAGTGACGGAATCTAAAACAAAAATACAGAAAATCACATTGTATGATTTTTAAGTAATTAATTTGCATTTTATTGCATGACATAAGTATTTGATACATCAGAAAAGCAGAACTTAATCTTTGGTACAGAAACCTTTGTTTGCAATTCCAGAGATCATACGTTTCCTGTAGTTCTTGACCAGGTTTGCACACACTGCAGCAGGGATTTTGGCCCACTCCTCCATACAGACCTTCTCCAGATCCTTCAGGTTTCAGGGCTGTCGCTGGGCAATACGGACTTTCAGCTCCCTCCAAAGATTTTCTATTGGGTTCAGGTCTGAAGACTGGCTAGGCCACTCCAGGACCTTGAGATGCTTCTTACGGAGCCACTCCTTAGTTGCCCTGGCTGTGTGTTTCAGGTCGTTGTCATGCTGGAAGACCCAGCCACGACCCATCTTCAATGCTCTTACTGAGGGAAGGAGGTTGTTGGCCAAGATCTCGCGATGCATGACCCCATCCATCCTCCCCTCAATACGGTGGAGTCGTCCTGTCCCCTTTGCAGAAAAGCATCCCCAAAGAATGATGTTTCCACCTCCATGCTTCACGGTTGAGATGGTGCTCTTGGGGTTGTACTCATCCTTCTTCTTCCTCCAAACACGGCGAGTGGAGTTTAGACCAAAAAGCTCTATTTTTGTCTCATCAGACCACATGACCTTCTCCCATTCTTCCTCTGGATCATCCAGATGGTCATTGGCAAACTTCAGACGGGCCTGGACATGCGCTGGCTTGAGCAGGGGGACCTTGCTTGCGCTGCAGGATTTTAATCCATGACGGCGTAGTGTGTTACTAATGGTTTTCTTTGAGACTGTGGTCCCAGCTCTCTTCGGGTCATTGACCAGGTCCTGCCGTGTAGTTCTGGGCTGATCCCTCACCTTCCTCATGATCACTGATGCCCCACGAGGTGAGATCTTGCATGGTGCCCCAGACCGAGGGAGATTGACCGTCATCTTGAACTTCTTCCATTTTCTAATAATTGCGCCAACAGTTGTTGCCTTCTCACCAGGCTGCTTGCCTATTGTCCTGTAGCCCATCCCAGCCTTGTGCAGGTCTACAATTTTATCCCTGATGTCCTTACACAGCTCTCTGGTATTGGCCATTGTGGAGAGGTTGGAGTCTGTTTGATTGAGTGTGTGGACAGGTGTCTTTTATACAGGTAACAAGTTCAAACAGGTGCAGTTAATACAGATAATGAGTGGAGAACAGGACAGGTCTGTGAGAGCCGGAATTCTTACTGGTTGGTAGGTGATCAAATACTTATGTCATGCAATAAAATGCAAATTAATTATTTAAAAATCATACAATGTGATTTTCTGGATTTTTGTTTTAGATTCCTTCACTCACAGTTGAAGAGTACCTATGATTCGACATCTTTATGATATCCAAAACTGCTTTTATGAAATAGACAGCGGCTATCATAAATAAATACACAGAAATCAGTTTGGATATCAGTGGAAATCAGTTTGGACACATTGTTTGATATTTGTAAATATTTTATTTTAAAACAATAGTAAAAAAAAATAAAGTAGCTTGAGTTTACGAATCTTACAGGTTCTGAGAAAATATTTTAACAAATAGTTTTATGATAAACGCACTGTCAGAAGTTATTTAAATACTTTAAAATCAATAGCAATGAATCTGTTTACAAACAGTATATGATGTTTTCATCATTTTGAATCATTTTATTTTTGATTGACAGAGAGGATGTGTGTGAGAATGTGGTGAACTCATGAATATACCATGTGATCACTTAATTGCTAAAAGCTGGTTAATCAAATGACATCACCAGTTATGAAACACAGTGCTGATAAAAAAGCAATGCAAAACAATGTAATTAGATCTCATTAACAGACAAACTGTGTTCAGGCAATGTATGTCAAACGGCATTACAAGGAATCAAACACTGGTATTTGATGTATTTATGTGAACTGAATAATTTGGCTGTGGACCACTGAACAGCTTCAGGACATTCTCCAAACATCTACCATATAAGGCACATTTTGTGTTTGAAATGTCCAACCAAGTGTTGTATGAACCATGCAAATCCTTTGAAAACTTAATTTTTGGACCATATGTTTGAATTTAAGTGTGTCAGCTGATGAAGAAAGTGAGATTGTTAGTTATATGACAGGTTGCGGCATAGGATGGAGAGGAAGGGGGTGAGTAATCTGTTAATTCTGTGTATATACACGGAGAAGAATAGCTGCTCAATGTTACAACAGAAAAATCTGACAAAATGTGTTGTTTTTTCCCCCTAGTCAAACATGCATGTGCATTTTGCAGTTTCAGCTCTGGTAGTAGAAATGTGGTATGGCTTTGTGCCTTTGAAAATACAATAGAGATGATTGATGAGCTAGAAAATCTTTAATTTTAGCCCGCAGGCAGAAGCGAGGTATTTTTCAGAACGTTTTCCTTTCTAAAAATCATGCTATTGTTCTTATGTATGATCCCGTCAAGCAAAAGAGAGCTTTAAAAATTGTCATCAACAACAATTATTGGCAGATTTACAAAGTCTAAAACGTTGGGCAATTGTGGCTTTGACAATGCAGAAATCTCTGCGGCCTTCATCGTCTGCAGTGTGCCAACATTGACTCCTGTGTGGTATTTTGTAACGGTTACACAACATGCAATTGTACTGAGCTGCTACTCTGTGTCCCAACATCCCTAAGGAGTGAGTGGACAGCTCTTGATTGTGGTCCATTGTCTCTGTGGTCTGAAATGAGGGGAATTTTTGGCATCATGATCCCCGCAGGCTCGAAGCAGAGGAACTGGAATCAACCTTTCTGGTTGGAAATGTATCTCCCTCTAATCCTCTTCTGTTACATATCTATAAAATGTTCATCCCTGAACTGGACTGTTCATTGGATGCAGATTTTTTACTGTCCTCCAGGGCCATAGCTAATGGGGTGAAAGGTGGGAATGATTCTCAAGGCCCACGGCTCCAGGGAGGCCAACAACAATTCTAGTAGGATTAATGCCAGATCAGGAAAAAAAAATCTGAAAAAAACACAAATATGGGTAAAAAAAAATATGTTGTATATGTTGTCTTTTTTCATACTGTTGCAGCGGAATACAAAGGGGAAAAAAGAAAATAATCATGAGGAAAAGAACGCAGCGACTGAAAAGAGCTCTTGCCATAGATATTCTTTTTATAACATGTCATATTAAAATACCAAACGTTAAGTTATTTTCCTGACGCCTGAAAATAGAACATGAAGGAATTTTTAAAGCTAATTCAGTCAAACTGACAGATGATTATTGTAGCACAACCTTGAATTGAAATTATTTGTTTCAGTCTTTTTGAGTGGAACTTCCCCAAACCGGAAGTGCCACCCATAATCTAAAATGGCTTGTTAGAAAAAAAGGTGGATACGAAAAATTCCTCCATACACAGTACACTGGGCCCTATTTTACTGAATTATTATACACTGTCCAGCCAAAACAAAAGTCTCTGTTTGGATTGAAATAGGCAAATGCTAAAGAGTCTATAATTGGATCATTAGATCAGAGTCTATTAGTGGATCATCACATTGCAGTGATTATTGTGTTTCTAGCATGTTATATGTTTGGCAACAGTTCTTCTAACCCTAATTGATGGAGTGTGTAGCTTTTAATTTCTTAAACAACCATGTAGGAAGACACATCATGGCCATATTCCAGGATGATGAAGCCAAGATGCATCAGGCTCAAATTGTTGGGATGAAGCATGAAGAATCATTTGCACACATGAATTGGCACCTCTGAGTCCAGACCTTAAATTCATTGAAAGTCTTTGGGATGTGCTGGAGTAGTTTTAAAGAGTGCTTGACTCTTGCATTGTCCATACAAGATCTTGACCAAAAATTGATGCACCTCTTGATGGAAATAACATCATAACATTTATTTTGTATTGACAATGCAAGAGGTGCCAATTCAGAAATAAACTCTTTTAAATGAAACTGAAGATTCTCCATCCGGCCCTCCTCCGGGGGAAGAAGTGGTGCAATCACCACCTCCTGGTTTAGAGCAGCTCCCTCCATCTCTGCGGCACCCAAATCAAGGCAACTTACAGTAGATGGACGCTTAGAAGGTTTAGCGATGGCCTGAGGGATGGCCTGTGTCACCTTCCTGCGGGGGGCTCGACGGGCAGCCGGGTTGACATCTCTGGTCATGCCAGAGCAGGTGTAGAAGTCACAGGTGGACACCCTTACCGACGAGCAGACTGGGGACCAGCCCGTGGCAGCCTGGTGGCGGTGGTATCACGCCGGGACAGGATGTGCTTTTGGACTGCCGAGAACTGCTGGGCAAAGTCCTTGGCAGTGTCACTGAAGAGGCCACCTTGCAAGATGGGTGCGTTGAGGAAGAGGACTTTGTCGGCATCCCGCATCTCTGCAAGGTTCAGCCAGAGATGGTATTCTTGGACCACCAAGGTGGACATTTGACTGGCCGAGGGCCCACGGCGCGACTTTTGTTGGCGCGAGGTCAGTCGGCGTGCACAGTTCCTGCATCAACCCCGGCTCAGAACTATCCTCGTGCAGCTCTTTGAGTGCTTTGGCCTGATGGACTTTGCAGGATGGTCATCACATGCAGGGCGGAGGCAGCCTGTCCAGCGGCACTGTGAGCCTTGGACGGTTCCGCCAGGTGGTGGCACTTTGCAGGCACAAGTGCACCGCAGTTGCACGCTCCACCTGAGGGATCTCCACATAACCCTTGGCGGCCACACCATAGAGGGTTAGCGGGAGTGGAGGAGGCTGCAAAGCAGCTTCGGGCAGTAAAAGGTGAACCATCCAAGAATGTCATCTCACCATGCTCGCGGCCCAGACATGTGAGACAGCGATCATTACTATCAGATGAGGACAGGAAACAACCCCATCCAGAAACACACGGATGGAAAGACATCTTTAAAAAGACACTTGCCGTCCGTGCTTGTTTTTTTAGGGAAATCTCTTTTGCTCTTTTGCGCCAAAGCACCCAGGTGGGAATTGCTGCACTTAATTGAACACTGAACTCGAAGGCGAAACACAGCTGAATGCGCTTTTTCTCCAGCAAGAGAGATCTCCTCTCATTTGCAAGCTCTTTTAGGCATTGGAAATGCTCTTTGTGAGGCAACTGGAAAAGAGTAATCGCTGTACGCAACCACTTGGCTCCAAAGCATAAATCTGAATGAGTGGATGCGTGCCGCCATCTTATATACCCGTATGTACGGGGCAGTGGCTTGGCATGCAAATTCAACTCACCAATTCCATTCCCCTTTTTTTTTACAACTCATAAGTGATTGGGCTCCAAGTGAGACAACATAACATCGAACGTGACTTGAGTAGCACTTTATTTCAATAGTCCACTTTAAGCATTCTACTAACTGTAACTTTGCAACTACATGTCAACTACAAGTCATTAGAGTATTAGTGGACTCTCTGCTTAATATCTGCTAACACTTTATTTTGATGCCACCCCAACAGACATTCTACTGACTATAAGTAACTTTGCAAGTACATGTCAACTTATTCTACTTACCTGAACCCTAACACCTAACCTAAAAGTCTACTAATACTCTAATGGGAGTTAGCTGACATGTAGTTGCATATTAATGAGAGTTAGTTGGCACGCTGTTGCAAAGTTACTTATAGTTAGAATTTCTAAAGTGGATTATCGAAATAAAGTGTAACCAAAACTTGTAATATGGTAATATTGGTGGGATTGGAAAATGAGATTTGAAGTTGGCTTGCTAGCACAAAAGTGAAACTGCACATTGTTAGAGCATCTAGCTCTTAATCTTAATTTTCATTTTAAAACAAGAGCCCATAGCAATCAAGGGACCCATTATGCCTTTTTTCTGATGTACACCTACCATCCTTCAATTCAGTTTTCACAAACCCCTTCTAGTCTCATCCCTCACTGTTCTCGGTTTCATGTGAAACATTTTTTCTGAGAGAATCTAACTCTATTTCTCCTCACTTCCAATAATGGTACCTGAGGGATTAAAACAAAGAAAGCTACTATCAGATTGGCGCTGTGCACAGACACTAACACAAACACAGCCTGTATCCATGACAGCGTGTTTTGTTGTTCCACTGTTTAAAGAGATGGGATTCAGTCTTTCATCTAGCACAAACTGTTTGATTCAGCAGTATAACATTGTCTTAGAACAACATTAACAAGGAGCTCAGGAGAATTTAAACGAAGAATCGTAAACTGGAAAACCTCAAAAGACACAGCCTGTCATAATATGGTCAGCATTAACATTAGATTTTTTGTAGGGATGGGAATCCCACGCTGCTGCTTAAACTGAGGTGCAACAGCAATCTGTCACACTTCATTAAAGAGCATCAAAACTGCATAAAAATTTAACAAATTAGAAAGCTGTTGGCAGAAACAGAAATCAGCCGATAAGGATTATTTGCAGATACACTGGTGCATCCCTAATTAAGACTCATATTTTGGAACAGCTTTCATGCCTATGAAGCCTTAAATTAGATTAGATTGCAAAATGGATTTGCCATTCACAGTTGGTGTGTGTTATTACTGCATGTACATTATAATGTGTCCACAGGAAGCAGCATTGGAGCTCTCATAAGCCAATACATCACCACCATCTGGTTCAATAACGGCAGCTGGATATGCAATAGGTATAAAGTTCTGTGTTACAATATCACCATCTGGAACAAATTAAAAAAATTAACCATATAAGAGCTTGTTTGTCATCATCCCCAGCTAAGCAATCTTCCAGTGAACTTCTTGTGTATTGTATAACAGAGCTGGACAGTCTTGAGTCATCTCTGAGTATTTGGGGTTTGTTCAGGTTCCACAGAAATTGAGAAAATGCCAGGAAGCCCGGTGATAGACACAAAAGAACCAGATGTATGACCTTAATTTATGGATGTAATAACATTCTACATTAACAGATTTTTGGCTTTATAAATATATAATCATTCATCGCAATGAGTAAAACCAAAGAATATAGTTCTGATGTGAAGCAAAAGATTGTTGAGCTTCACAAAATAGAAAGTGGCTGTAAGAAAATAGCTAAAGCTTTGAAAATTCCCATTTCCACCATCAGGGCAATAATTAAGAAGTTCCAATCAACTAAAGATGTTACAAATCTGCCTGGAAGAGGACGTGTCTATGTCGTCCTAATGCACGGTGAGGAGGAGAGTTTGAGTGGCCAAACACTCTCCAAGGATCACAGCTGGAGAATTGCAGAGATGAGTTGAGTCTTGGGGTCAGAAAGCCTTAAAAAAAATGTAAACAACCCCTACATCACCACAAGTTTTTTGGGAGGGTTTCAAGAAAAATCTTCCTCGCTCATCCAAAAACAAACTCCAGCATATTCAGTTGTCAGACACGACTGGAACTTCAAAAGGGACCTGGTTCTATGGTCAGATGAAACAAAAAAAAAGAGCTTTTTGGCAGCAAACCCACCAGATGGGTTTGGTGCAAACAGGGATAAAAAGTACCCCATGTCCACGGTTAAATATACTGCTGGACCGGTAATGTTGTGGGCCTATTTTTTTGCTGGAGGTCCTGAACGTTTTGTTCAGATACATGGTATCATGGATTCTAGCAAATACTAACAGATAAAAAATGATGGCCTGATGGCCTCTGCTAGAAATCTTATAATGGGCCGTGGTTGGATCAGGACAATAATCCAAAACAAACATCAAAAATGTGCAACAAAAATCAACAAAAATGTGTCACTGAGCACAAAATGAAGCTTCTGCCATGGTCGTCCTAGTTCCCTGACCTGAACCCTATAGAAAATGAGTAGGGTGAACTGAAGAGAAGAAGCACCAACATGGAGCTGGGAATCTGAAGGATCTGGAGAGATTCTGTATGAAGAAATGATATACACAACTGTATATATATAAATATATATATACATTCAGCCCTGCTGAATCATGCTTAATGAAGATGAAACGCGCAGCTATGTAGGCATTACTGGGTCAGCTGGCCCTATGTGCCCTGCTCCTCTGAGTTTTTGATTGTTTGTGTGTGTATTTCCCCAGGTGTTTTCCTGCTTTGATGGTTGATGGAAAACTCTTTATAACATCAGTAAACTCGCTGAGCACTGTTTCAGCCTCCTTATTCTGTTCAACAAGATGGTTAATCCACAAAAAATTGAGTTTTACTGCAACTGTTTCATGACAATTGCAGTTTCCACCAAAGTTCTGTTCCTGCACATGACAAAGTGCACAGTCAACAAGGTTAAGGAGAAGAAACAGAATCTCTCGAGCGAGCGCGGCCAACAGTTTGTGAGTAATGGGAACCACATGTATGAAATTTTGATTTAAGTGGTACTACATGAGAAAACTAAAGCTTCATCTTTTCCTGCGGGTTCTCTGTAACTCTATCTCTCCACAGCTACTCTTCAGGCAGGAGGGGAGGAGATGTGAGGGGGTATGATGAGGTCAGTCTCCTGGTTCCTGATAGTAAAAATGAAAAATCAGGGAGAAAATATGGACTCATGGCACACGTTACAGCATTTAATTTACAGAGTCTGGACTGTGGAGGTACAACTCAATGATAAATCTGACAAATTTCATTTGTTCCTCAAAAATCTTATTAGACTTATTCAAACTTATTAGAGGTTGTAAAAAGCCATTAAAAGGGCAAACTATTTTGCATTAAAATTTCTGTAATCTTTCGCATTCATCAAATTTTATTTACTGAACAACAATGTTTACATATATATGCCATTTAGAGGGCATATATGTACCATAGTTATAGATTACAAGTTGTACAAGTTATAGCTTTAACTTCAATTCTTGATCTATTAAACAAATCTATTAAACTTACTCTATTATACATTTGTTGGAGAGATATTGGATTTATTTTCCATGGCCATAAATGTCATAAGCTGTATATTTTGGGACTCTTTACAGCAAATTTTTATCTCAATAACAACAATAATCGTTTTTTTTTCTTTTCTTTTTTTCATATTGCAGTCTGGCAATGCAATAGCCAATTGTAAATTGGTTTACAAACCCAGTGTTCAGTTACCAACTTTTGATTGTAAGGGGAAATATTCAGTTTTCCAAAAGATATGGGAAATGTTCATTGAATTTTTAGAGTTATAATTTTGCTAAATCATTGGAGTGATCTGTCAGACTGATATGCAAGTGGCAAACAATGAAATTTTTTTCCCAATTAACTTTTTGTGCATCTCTCTCTCTCTCTTTGTATTTTTTTAAAAATATTAAATATGTTATTCTAAATTTATAATTTAATCTGTAACTTTTAATTTTAAGGTACTATAACAGACACGAAAACACACATTAATTGCACACATACTGCTTAAATTATCCTCTTATGATCATGTGTAAATGTGCTAATCAGTTTAGTAAAACTGGGCCTGTCCTCCAAGCTGCATACTTTTGATTTAAAACATTTTAAATGCTTAAAAGCTGGACATTTATCGAAGGGTAGCCAAAATGTTTGCAAATGGACTTAGTATAAGATCTTATATTTCTGCCTTGAAGTTGTAGTAAAAGTTGGACATTTATGCTAAATGAATAACAGTGTCTGAAAACAGATGACAGAATGTTATATGTTTTCCTCATGTAGTAATCCCATGACCTCTTGTCTTTTCCACAAAGTACATGTTATTACAATGTAATAACACATATATAAGTAATCTATTTCAATGCAATTGTAAATAATTGCAGTGAAACGCTAATTTAATGATCCTATATGTGAGTGTTTGCCTCATAACTCTACATTATAAGACATCTCGCCACCACATAATTGTTTTTAAGTACATTTCAGTTGGTTTGTGGCCTTATAAAGTAAATATTTGATCAGAAAAGCAAGGCTTTTGATCGCTGCATAATGCTGTGGATATGAAGGGAGTAAACTGGCTTCCCCTTTGGTTCACAGAGAGTGTATTTCAGTGGGAGCCAATAAACTTCAGTCTATTACTCAACATCAATCTAATAATAATGTCATAATTCTCAGAATACCCCCTGATGACATCCATGTTGTTTGTTTCCCGTAGCTCTTCCTCTGTAGGCCAGGTGCTCTTCAGTCAGGGCCGTAACCACCATAGACATTGAGGGGGACAAGTCCCCCCCAATAATTAGAAATGGCCAAATTGTCCCCCTCAATATTTGAAATTCTTGCACTGCTCTGCTGCACTTCATTATGCAGCGCTCTGTATGTTAGGATGACAAAAAGGTTTAAAAGTTACATTTTTAGTCTGGTCTGCCTCAGTGGTCTAACAGCCCTCGTCAATGTCAAAATGATTGAGATGGCCAATCAAATCAAAGTAAGCGGGGTTTATGTTCTCTTTTGGCTTGTGCACAGACTTCACACACAGACGAGCGCGTCAATCTATCGCTTAATGCCATTGCGGAGAGAGACTCTATTTTTTCCGGTGAAATCACAAAACAAAATGCACACAAACGTGTCCCTGCTCTTAAAATACAATCATTGATGAACATCTTTGATTTTAATGAAGAAAAAAAAAAAACTATATGTGGGCGGATTAGAACCTGGAACCTTTGACACGGTTAACAAAAATTCTACCACCAGACCACTAGGGAATTTGAATATCAATAGCACATCTATGTATTTATTCACTAATGTGAAGAATCTCAGGACTAATAATATATTTGACGCAAATTAATGCAAATATTGTTTGCAAATAGTCCCAAAAGGATTATTTCCCAACTAGAATTAGACCTAGAATTTCATTCAATGTTTTGTTTCTTTATGCTTAATAAAAATTAAAAAAAAAAATTCAAGACAATTTCTTCAGTTTGAACAAATCTAACAGACAATTTTATTTTTGATATGTGATAGGAAACACTTTCAACACACAGCATCCAGCAAAGATTCAACTCCTACGAAGTTCATTAGGCTACTTGTATTTGGTACAACAGCACTGTATAAAAGAGAGAAAATGTTTTCACCCCAGTAAACCTCATCTCCTTAGTCTTCATGCCCTATGATTACAATGAGGGATTGTTGTAATGCAGCATATTGGAACACATTGCAGTTTAATGACTGTGTGTGGAGCGGATTATATGAGTTGGAGGGATACAGAATAATGTAGATATGCTACTGTGCAGGCTTTGCTTTCCTGTTACATAGAAAATGCTATTTAGGTCAATATGGTAGTGGTCAGGAGCCCATTTTCTTGGAAGAGTGATGCCTAAGCACAGAATTCCGTAAATGGGACTGTGAGAAGAAATCTCACTCCCCAATCCTCGCATCCCCCTTCATGACTCAGTGAGAAACTTTATGTATTCTTAAATCCATGATACAGGCCCTCCCTTGCTAAAATATTAACACATTATAGAACTTTATAGTTATGTATTTGGCACTAAAATTCTTACCAAGTCTTTTATTCTTCTCCCATTGCATTACTTACCCACATGCTTTAAATGCAAGTTTTAGTGAACAAATGCATGCAGGCAGGGTTTGGATTGGCTGTGATGAGTCACAAATTACTGTCTTTGATCTCAAGGCTCTCATCACTTAATCAAGCCAAGAGTGAGCGAGAAAAAGAGATGGGAGGATGAGACGTAAAGAGAGAGACACAGTCTCCATTTACATCTGGCTGAACATCAGGTTAGATCACATCCATATGTTATACCCTACTCTGTTCAAAACCGTTACATCTTTCTGAACATCTCTTGAACAGATTTTGTTAAAAACAATTTTATTAGGTCTGTTTTTTGCAGAATTAGAGTTCTCAGTTGGTGTTGCTTGGATGTTGCTATAGCACCAGATAAATTATTACAAACATTGATCATTGTGTTTTTTAGGATAGTTCGGTCAGCTCATAGTGAACTTATGAAGCATCAATTAGTGGTCCGCCGGCCAGGGTATACATTACTTTTCGCATTCCGCTCCATCTCACGCACAGTTGAGCGTGCAAGCCTTTCAAAGTATACTCCTTTGGCCTTGAGCGCAAAAAGATGTTGTCTAGTGGACTTTGTTTTCCAGCGATAAGGTCAACTACTGACCGAGGTGGAGCCAGTGGGATGAGGGAACCCGGTGGAGCCGCAAGGCTGAGGGTCTCTGTACAGACAGACGATGACAAAGGTTAAGTTTCAAAACACAAAGTTTATAAAAGTCCACAAAGTAATCCACAACAGGCTCAGAATTAACGCTACTTACACAGATGCTAATGCTAACGCCAACGCTCTTGACACAAACGAGACCGGACATTGAACACAGGAAAAGGAGGAACTTAAGTACTGACACAAAAGGTAAATTAATGATACACAGCTGAAAACAACAAACTAATCATGTTAGTAACCATAGAGACAAAGGTGGGAAATTCAAACAAAGAAACGTGACTGATGAAAACAAACTAAAAGTCAGTGAAAATGAAACGAAGAACAAACTAACTGCATATTTGTAACAATTTAATAATGACATTAATTAAATATGTTCAATGCCATCACATTTATTTAATGCATTTGCCTAATTTGGAATTAAAACAGCTTTATTCTGTTCTGTGTTTCAGGATTCTGTCACTTTACCCAAGTTAAAATAAAAGAAAATTATGTATTTATTTAATCATTAGCCTTCTTATTGATTGATTATTTGAAATAGATTTATAACGGATTTAAAGCTGTACATACATAAATACTTTTACATTTTACATGCTGCAAATACGTCCCTATTGCAGGTTACAGCGTATATCCAGATGTTAGAGATGCGTTGCTGCTTGTTGTTGTGGGGTCTGGGACACAGGGTTCTGGCACTGCATGTATTTGATTAAACTCTATTGCACCATGTTATCATGGACGTCTCTGCAATCATGCAAAACACACACATTATGTGTGCACTGCATGATTAATTTTCCAAGGCAAGTTGTGTGCGTGTGTTTATGAGTGCCACTTTGCTCCTTGCTGTTTCACTTTACCTAAATCAGCAAATAAAACCCAGTCTTGACAAAAGCACACAAATCAACAACATGTACGATAAAGTCATACAATCCATGCCTCCTGGAGCCAGTCTAACATTGAGTTTTCCTGTGAGACCTTCATTCAGCCAGACACAATGGCACTGAGGCAGAAACCAGATACTCATCAAACCTCCCGAGCACCTCTGGCCTTCTCCTCTCTCTCAGCTACATGCCTACAGTCTTGCCAGCATTATATTTATTGATTTCTCTTTTAGTGAAGTTATTAACGTAATTTCGGGAGGAGTACGCCCGTCCAATCTTCTAATTAATACCAAGGTACAAAAAAAGCCTCTTGCCAGTTCCCGTTGTTAGTTCTTTCAGCATCCCTCTTCTTCCCCTTCGTAATATGTAACGGGGGCAATCGGAGCTCGAGTAGAATATCCTCTCTGAGCCTCTCTATGTCAGACAGCAAGCCAAATCTGCTTACCACTTACATTAAAATTATATAGGCACACAAACTCGTGAAATGGTTTAGTTTTTTGACAGACAGTTTTGCTGGTTTTATAGAAATTTTCGGCGTTTGTCAACTTGGCCAGACTGGGAGACCAGCTTAAACCAGCTTGATACGTTTTTGTGAATGTGGACATATTAGAGACAGAAATCAGAATTCATCTTGGCCCTTGTCGTCAAAAGGGGAAAATGGTCTGAATATTGTGAAATTATCTATTTATTTATCTGTAGAAATTGTATCATACATTAAAAAAAAACTTTTTTATATTAATTTAAACTATTTTCTTTTACATTTTAAATTGATAAAATATCTATTTTTTAATACATTTATTTGATAAATATATTATAAATTCAAAGTATCTATACTTATGTATTTATCTGTGTAAATTGTATCATATATTCATTGTAAATATTCATTGTATAACTTATATAACTTGTATAAATGTATAAATTATCATATATATATATCACTGCATCAGACAGCATTTTTATTCTACCTACCTCCATACTAACTCCCAGTGTTTTGACACACAAATATCATCAAGTTAAAAGGCAACAAAATCAGTGTTGGCTTTGGTAAATCTGGACCCAGAAATCACAAATGAATCTAAATATTTGGATGCTCAATTGTGGGTTGCTCTGGAGTAGCTCATGATGAGAATTCTGGGAAATTTCTGTGTGCAGAATCTCACCAACTGTGACCTAAAGTTTATTGTAGAGGATCATACATACATTGTCATATATTATTACGTACAGCATATGTGATTACACCCCGTGCCCTGCGTTATATCAAAGTTTGCTTGAGTTACCAAGGTTTGCAGCAACAGGTTCTGTGTAAACCATCCATTGCCTTAGAGAAATTACTACCAAATGTCTTCATTGCAAAAATAAAGTACCTGCATGATGGTCAGTTCAGACAGATGCTCAGGGTGTTGCCAAGTATTCTCCTCTCATACGGGCTCATCTGCATAAGTAAACAACCCTGATCGGTTTGTTCATGTGGGAACCTTAATGGTTCATTGAACAGCCAAGGCTTTCTCTCTGAGGACCTGATTTACACCTCATGTAAATAGCTGTGAATGGAGAGAGAGAATGAAATGTGCCCTGAGAGGGCAGCTTGCGTCTTTCCTTTGAGACTCGCGTGTTATGCTGTCCATTGTGTGAGGAGATTTACAGGCTGCTCTGTGTTTGATAGCACCACAAAACCACCTAAAACACAATGAGCTCTGAATCTCTGAAGATCAATGGCATTAACAACAGAAGCAGACTGACCAGCTGCTCAGTGGAAGTATCTGTAGTGATAGGCATTACCAGCAATCTCACAATACACTTTGATGAATTAGAGTGATCAACCTTGTAACAAGGTTTAATAGTTCAGGGAAGAAGGAGGTGGAAACCGGCGAATGTTTCACACGTTTTAATCATAAAATAAACAAACATGAAAACGAAAGTAAAGCGGAAGCCCCTCACGGACGACTGCCGCACAAACATAAACAAAACACAACGTAAATAGTCCAGGCCTGGTCCTCTCTCGTCCTTCACTGTCGTCGCTCCTCTGTGAGAGACACAAGGCCTTATTAGCACTCGCGCCACCGGCCTCTCTCCGTTCCCATGCCCTGCTTGCCACAAACCTTTATAAGCTAAATGACAAAAACTAGAACTAGAACTTGGGTAAACTAGAACTAAAGGAAGACATCTCTATGACAACACTTGTTATCTTCTTTTTAGCCTTATTGAAGCATAAAGGGGGGCACGCTATTGAAGCATAAAGGGGGGCACGCTTATTAGACACCCAATACATTGTTTCCTTAATTTTCTTGCGCTTTCAAATAATTTTTGATATATTACGCTTGTCTGCGCTGGTTCATTACAGACAGACTGTCAGTCGGTGCATTAGTGGTGGGGATTTTTTACTGAATTTTTCTGCACGTTACATTGTTTGCCAGTAGGTCTTTATGAGTGAGCCATTAAATAATTTACTCAACCAATTAATTAAAAACACTGATTCATTCAGAAACATAAATGATTGTCTTTATGAGTGAGTCATTGAATCATTCACCAATTTGTTCAAAACACTGATGCTGGAGAAAAAAAACTGGCAGGTTTGTATTGTTTTTTACTTGAAGGTTTTCAAAGCAGCTTTACAGAAAATGCATGTTTCAAATAATACAATAAAGAAGCCAGTGGTGACTGTCAATAAAAAAAAAAATCAATGATGAGGTATTAGAGAAAGGCCTTGAGAGGCTCCAACTCATCAGGGGGAGCCCATCCTCTGGCAAAAAAAACACATCTCGCTCTGTAAATAAATCTTTTAAAAATTTGTTTTGATCAAAATTGTTGTGTATATTATTGCGTATATGTTGAGCAGGGACAAAGTGAGAGCTCTCTCTCATGTGTCCTCACTGTCAAGTAGCATTTTGTGAAGTGTTTTTCTTGGATTTAGATTTATTGGATTTATATTTAATATTAAATAAACTAAATTAATTTATATCATAGACATTGTTCATGTTGAAATATCAGCAAACAGTTTGTTCTGCATAGTACAAAGTGTGAGTAAGAATACGAGTAAACAGTGTCGGACCTGATACCAGTTCTGGCATTCCGAAGTATATAGGCCAACCAAAAGCAATGCAATCACTGCCCTCTGTGTGTATGATTGCATGTCCTGTATGTGCGTGATCCATTTGTCTCCTTCGCTATCATCCAGAAACGGGCCCCTTTGCATGTTCTGCTACCCTGCAACTTAAGATACATGCATATTCATTTATCAGGCAGAAAAGCCTGAGTAATTATGCTCAAGAGACAGATGGACAGGGTGATGGAAAAAGATTTAAAAAAAAAAGCTAATAAGGAAAAATATAAATAATGGTTTTGTGCTGTTAGGGGGATCCCTGCTAATCACAACAGCTGTTTTTGATTACTCTGGCCTGGTGGGAGGGATGCGTTATGAACCCCTTGCTGCTCTGGTGTTTACTGCAGCAGAGCATGGAGACCGTAGCCCTAACACTGTACGTCAAATGGGACGAGGGTAGGGTTGTTTGTGTGCTTGTGTGTGACGGGGAAGGCAGGGGTAGTGACCAGGCTGCTGGAGAACTGCAGTCTGCTTCTTATTAGCATGAAGAGCATAAAGTATCCCAATATCCTCTCCTATAATCCACTTTCTCCTGCCGAAGGGATCCAGCTGTGGGTCAGCGCTAGGGGAAGGATACGCGGAGACTTTCGAAATCAAAAGCTGTATTTATTGCAAGGAGCTATAATGGCAATTCAATGCAATAGGTCAATAAGTTTTAAATAAAATTGTATGTATTAAGTACTGTACTAAGAACTAATGGCAATGAACTGCACGCACATGCAAGCATCACTATTACTATCACTGAAATTTTGTTCCATAACCCATTTCACAGTAGTTATCCCGAGGACATGAATCATATTACCATTTTAAGTGGTCATATTTTCATCTGGCACATTATAAAATGGCTGGAAAAACCCATAGACTTACATTGGTGAGGCTTGAGCAATATCTTGAGCAATACCCACCCAGATCTAGTAAGCAACCACCCATATATTTATATACACTATATTGCCAAAAGTATTGGGACACCCCTCCAAATCATTGAATTCAGGTGTTCCAATCACTTCCATGAGTCTGGGTTTGGCGGTTGCCAGGAGAACGGTACTTACCTGACTGCATTGTGCCAAGTGTAAAGTTTGGTGGAGGGGGGGTTATGGTGTGGGGTTGTTTTTCAGGGGTTGTGCTTGGCCCCTTAGTTCCAGTGAAAGGAACACTTAATGCTTCAGCATACCAAGACATTTTGGACAATTTCATGCTCCCAACTTTGTGGGAACAGTCCCTTCCTGTTCCAACATGACTGCGCACCAGTGCACAAAGCAAGGTCCGAGTTTGTTGTGGAGGAACTTGACTGGCCTGCACAGAGTCCTGACCTCAACCCGATAGAACACCTTTGGGATGAATTAGAGCGGAGACTGTCCAACATCGTCCAACATCAGTGCCTGAGATTTTTGACCTGCTTCTAGAAGAATGGTCAAAAACCCTAAACCTTGCGGAAAGCCTTCCCAGAAGATTTGAAGCTGTTATAGCTGCAAAGGGTGGGCCAACTCCGTATTAAACCCTACGGATTAAGAATGGGATATCATTAAAGTTCATGTGCATGTAAAGGCAGGCGTCCTAAAACTTTTGGCAATATAGTGTATTTATACATATACATATAGTGCCTTGCACACCCAAATCTCAGAGGTGGGAGTAAGTCACACATGTGCAAGTCACAAGTCTCAAGTCTTAACCTTCAAGTCTCAAGCAAGTCCAAGTCAATTTTTTTGAGAATCAAGCAAGTCAAGTCAAGTCACTGCTTTATGTCAAGCAATTCAAGTCAAGTCGTAGCTTGGGTCAAGCAAGTCACTGGCAAGTCATACAAATGTTTGATGATTTAACTGAATTTATATATTAAAATAAGTTAAAACTACAGTAGTTATGGACTATGGGAGTTTTATTTGCAACAAACAAATTGCAATATGTATTTCTACTCAAAAGGTGTCCACATACAGCTGAGTTGTTAATACAATAAAAATCTAAAAATAAATAATTAAAACTACATAGCCTAAAATGTAAATGTAACTGAAATTAGGCCAATATATTGGGTGAGATACGTTCTCTTTGTATTATTTGAGTTTTCTCTCTCCTGCTTGTCCTGTACAGCGTGACAAGGTGATTGTTATATGACTAATTAACTAAAGAGAACTCAGATTGTGTTTGTTGCTCACACCCTGACGAAGGCTCATTAGCCGCAACGCTTAGGTGTGCAGTACTTGTCACCTGTTTTTAAAATATTAAAGCCATGATAAAATAAAGGCTTTTTATATTTTTCAATAATATTCGAGTGCCTTGGATTATTGATTTTTATTAACTCTTAACATGTCCAAACAGTGGCGTAGCCATCATTTCAAAAGTAAGGGGGACAGAATGTCAAGTGTTACACCAGTTTTTTTCTGACGTTTGTCTGATTGACGGTTTTATTTTTAATCTTATATCTTTTTTGCTTAACTGGCTTAATATGCTATTTATGTAAGCTATCTGGGTCTTTTTGACCCCAAATGACGTTTACTGAAATAAATTTTTTTTTTTAAAAATCATCTAAAATGGCATGAGACATGATGTGGTGGTTGACATTTGCTAGCTCTACAAACAAAAAAAATAATTGGAATAATACTTGTTGTATGTTAGTGTGAGAAAAAGTCTGTAACATAGTAATGTAATTTTTTTTAACAAATGTAATATTACTCACTTTAATAATGTTTTACTAAAATGTTTTAAATTTGTGCAGTGTTGAGGGGGATTTAAGCATTTTTTTTTATTTATATAAATTCAATCAATGGGAGACTATAAAAATTACTTTTTGTTACATAATTTGTCAACAGTCAGCTCCAATGCAGAACACACAACGAAATGATGGAGTGACTTTTAACCTAGCCGTCAAATCACAGTGGAGGACAATGTCATTGTCAACAGATGACAACAAGAAGCATAAAAACGAACAAAATGATTGAAAACAAGAGCCATAGCAAATACTTTACATTGTGTCGACATTTTTATTTAGAAACAATACAGAAACAAACTATCTGTGAACTGAGATAGTAACACTTCCGTGGATATTCCGTATATCTCTCACACACACACACACACACAAAACACTTCACTGCCGAAACGCTCACAGCTAGGTGTCTTCAGCAAAACTAGCTAATTATTCAACAAGAGAAATAGGCAGAGTAATTCATCATTGTGCATCACAATTCGGATACCACATACAACTTACAGTGCTTGACGTTTTCGTAGTGAAGAGGTTTTTTTTTGCCATTTTGAACTCATCGCGACCTCTTTGTATGAAAATGATGGATACAGCGCGGGTGCGAGCATGGGCGTGCCATGACCCGTGAGTGACCGATTACCATGGAAACTCGAAATTCACATAATCCTGGTAATCGAACTTAATTATTCTTGGCATAGCGCCTTCCATGTTCAGTCACGACTGTCAATGCTCTTAGTTAACTCTCTGCTTGTCTGCTGCGTTACGTGGTTAGGTTTCGGTGCGTTCAAAAACAGATATTTATTAAACAAAAGACAAGTTATTTCAAGTCATTTAACTCAAGTCCGAGTCAAGTCTCGAGTCATGAATATCAAGTCAAAGTCAAGTCAAGTCTTTTATTAATATTTGTCAAGCAAGTCTCAAGTCCTAAAATTTGCAACTTAAGTCTGACTCGAGTCAAGTCATGTGACTCGAGTCTCCCACCTCTGCCAAATCTTGCGCACGTGTTATATGCCCAAGGAAGGTCCATTGACTAAAACATTGCTAATTAAAGGCACAATATGTAATTATCACCACTACAGGTCGCTTATTCAAAACAAAGGCGTAGCTTGATGGCGTCTTGATTTCGGGGAATCATGGAAGTTGTTGTCTTCACCTCTACAGCCGGTGGAAAAGAATCTGACGGGACTCGGGCAGAAATCATAGCTAATGTATTAAAGATTTATTAATGTTACTGTAGTATGAAGCAGGGTGCGGCTGAACGAGGCCGCTGGAGCGATTGCTAATGAGAGACAAGCACAACACACGGCTCGAGAGCAGAGGAGCTTTTATTATGCCGCAGATGGCCGCTTCCGCTTCTTCCGGTCATGCGTATGTGGGGTAACGCAGCACTATTTTATCATATTAGATACATTTGAGTGTGTTGAAAGTTGTTATGATGCTTCTCTGTGTGTTCACTCGGTGGCTAATATGAGACACTTGTTGCACACTGCAGTAAGCTAGATCGATATTAGGCAAAACGTGGTACTTGCAGTAAATCAGACTAACTGTGTTGAGCTATATAACAATGATTAGTTTTCTGTCGACGAATGTATCCAAACAGTTGCTCATCTGTCTAATAAAACACATTATATATTAAAGCGTTTTGGTGTTTCCATGGTTTCTACAAAATAAAACCGGAAATCAAGGGTAACGTATGATGTCACTGATAGGCAAAGCACAGACACGGTCAGTGTCCTGGTTAAAATTGCTTATTTCTCTGGACTTAAACATTCTTGGAAACATTTGGGATACTGTAAGTACGCATGTCAACAAAATATATAACATTGTTCTAGTGGTTTTTGGATATTTTAATCCAAAAATCTTACATACTGTGCCTTTAATAAACA
The DNA here is from genome assembly GCA_039654105.1 of Coreius guichenoti. Taxonomy (NCBI): domain Eukaryota; kingdom Metazoa; phylum Chordata; class Actinopteri; order Cypriniformes; family Gobionidae; genus Coreius; species Coreius guichenoti. The sequence continues at coordinate 11,350,859 of CM077185.1, read as the reverse complement.
CTTTTTGTGATTATGCAAGTTGTGCGCAGGATTTATATATTTTCTAGTTCTAAAAACATAAAAACTTCATAAAGACTGATGGGTTGATACATGACTGCTGTTATCCTGTTAATTTATCCAGGAATCATTAATGTGATCCCCAGTTTGGAGGAGTTTGTCTAAATAAAGTATCACATATACATCAGTGACTCTGAAGCAGATATCAGCAGCTGAGGATGTTTACGAGTGGATTAAGCTACCGATCCAAACATTCCAGTAAATCTATCATATACTCGCTTACTGCGATTTAGAAAAAGATATGAAAGAGATCTGTCCAATCACTCAACTCTTACACACAAACACATTTCATGCTCTCTCTCTTGCTCATTCACTCATAAACACAATTCCTGACTACTTCCCAGGGGAAGGACTTAGATTTATGTATGTTTATTTACTTCAGCACAGGCAGTCTCCTGTGGTCTTGTAGGGTTCAGCATTCCCAGAGGAAAACAAGGAATTTCTTTCACCACAAATTCAAACACCCGACCGCACAATTCCAAGGAGCTCTTTATTGCTTCTTCTCATCAAAGAAAGTCTAGGCTATATCTTGGATCTTAATTTCACTACTTTGTTAAGAGATATGTGCTCTAGTTTCTCATGTATTCTAATTTTTGTATTCTAATCTAATTCTAATTTACTTCTGTCTTTTACTCAGAACTGCATTTCTTTTCCACAGGTGTTTTGAAGCATTATTTTTATTTTGTGTCCTGTTCTTAAAGGGAGAAATTGTTTAACTTGCTCTGGAGCACCTTGTGTAAAAGTACACTTTAGCATACTTTTAGTAGGGTCACCACAAAAATGAAATTCTTTGAAAGAATATACCTAAGTGTAAACTTAGTCATGTTTTGTTACATGCCTGTTATTTACAATTAAATGAGAATTTTTCATGGTTTACATTTTTTTTTAAAAATGCAATTACCTAATAATCTTTTTTTTTAACCCACTTAAAGGGATAGTTCACCCAAAAGTGAAAATTACCCCATGATTTACTCACCCTCAAGCCATCCTAGGTGTATATGACTTTCTTCTTTCAGACGAATACAATCGGAGATATATTTAATAATGTCCTGGCTCTTCCAAGCTTTATAATGGCAGTGAATAGAGGACAATATTTTGAAGCCCCAAAAAAGTGCATTCATCCATCATAAAAGATATCCACACGGCTCCGGGGGGTTCATAAAAGGCCTTCTGAAGCGAAGCCATCCGTTTGTGTAAGAAAAATATCCATATTTAAAACTTTATAAACTAAAATAACTGGATGCACTTTTTTTCCGCATTTGTGAGGTCAGGCACTGATGTTGGACAAGAAGGCCTGGCTCGCAGTCTACGCTCTAATTAATCCCAAAGGTGTTCTGTCAGGTTGAGGTCAGTACTCTGTGCAGGCCAGTCAAGTTCTTCCACACCAAACTCGCTCATCCATGTCTGTATGGACCTTGCTTTGTGCACTGGTGCGCAGTCATGTTGGAACAGGAAGGGGCCATCCCCAAACTGTTCCCACAAAGTTGGGAGCATGAAATTGTCCAAAATGTTTTGGTATGCTGAAGCATTAAGTGTTCCTTTCATTAGAACTAAGGGGCCAAGCCCAACCCCTGAAAAACAACCCCACACCATAATCCCCCTCCACCAAACTTTACACTTGGCACAATGAAGTCAGGCAAGTACCGTTCTCCTGGCAACCGCCAAATCCAGACTCATCCATCGGATTGCCAGACAGAGAAGCGTGATTCGTCACTTCAGAGAACACGTCTCCTGCTCTAGAGTCCAGTGGCAGCGTGCTTTACACCACTGCATCTGACGCTTTGCATTGCACTTGGTGATGTAAGGCTTGGATGCAGCTGCTCGGCCGTGGAAACCCATTCCATGAAGCTCTCTACGCACTGTTCTTGAGCTAATCTGAAGGCCACACGAAGTTTGGAGGTCTGTAGCTATTGACTGCAGAAAGTTGGCGACTTCTGCGCACTGTGCGCCTCAGCATGCGCTGACCCAGCTCTGTGATTTTACGTGGCCTACCACTTCGTGGCTGAGTTGCTGTTGTTCCCAATTGCTTCCACTTTGTTATAATACAGTTGACCGTAGTCAACACATTTAGTAGTGAGGAAATTTCACGAATGGACTTATTGCACAGGTGGCAACCTATCGCGGTACCACGCTTGAATTCACTGAGCTCCTGAGAGCGACCCATTCTTTCACAAATGTTTGTAGAAGCAGTCTGCATGCCTAGGTGCTTGATTTTATACCCCTGTGGCCATGGAAGTGGTTGGAACATATTAATTCAATGATTTGGAGGGGTGTCCCAATACTTTGGGCAATATATTGTATGTACAATTTGTCTGAAAGAAGAAAGTCATATACACCTAGGATGGCTTGAGGGTGAGTAAATCATGGGATAATTTTCATTTTTGGTGAACTAACCCTTTAAGTACATCGTTGTATGGATTTTCATAATTACTTGTGCTGTCTTTGAAATAGGTTTAAAGTTTATGTACTGACAAGCATTTATGGTAAACCAACTGAAATGTGTGTCATGCATATGTTTAAATATATTTGTAAGTACACATTTGTAATGGCAGAGCTGCAATTTAGTAGGCCTATACCGTTAAATGTAATACCGAAAAACACTACAGTTAAGATTATAATCCTTCACACAGTGTGTTAGTCAGCACATCAAAATAAGTGTACTTCTTTAAAGCATGACAAAATACATTAAAGGGGTCCTATTATGCTTTTTTACATTTTCAACTTTAGTGTGTAATGTTGCGTTAGTAGTGTGTTGAAACTCACGGTTATGGTAAGGGGCATGACATTTCCGAAACATGCTTGAAACTGCTGACCAATCACAGCACACTGATCTAGCTCACCAATCAAAGCACATTAAGCTTTTCAGAAGGAGGGGCTTCATAAAAACAGGAACTAAACAGAGCGTTACTGACAGACTGGGAAGAGAGGTGCTGCAGCAGTGTAAAATATGTGAAAAACAATGTTTTTTTTGAACATTCAAGCATCAAAACCAATTAGACCCCAAAAACTACATCAAACTTTGAAAAAAGGGCCCTTTTAAAACATAATGATTTAAAATGTATTTTAAAATAAACCTTCTAATTTAACATTATTATAAAGTGGACATAAGTGTTAAGAAACAGTCATGAAAGTGTAATCTCTTTAAGTAAACTTAAGTGGCATTTTATTTAAATAATATCATATCTGCAAGTAGGCCTACATTTTTCGAAAAATATACTTTTAAGATTTAAAGTAAACTACAAGTACATTCAATGCAATTAAGCGCACGTCTTTCTCACAAAGGAGTTCAAGGCCATGACTAAAGAACCGTCTGATGAAAGGAAGGCTAGCATATTGTTAGCATCACACATGTCCCAAATTAAACACAACTGTCGGATGGTGATTCATATGCCGGCACTGGGAACCAAATGTGTGTGTGTGTAAGTCCACAACAACCAAAATATTTGATGCTTGTATCAGGTAGGCAGAAACCATTGAGTGGGCATGGTTTGGTTGTCTTTCACATAATAAACTTCCCCCATTTTCACTACTGCCATCAGTTTTTGGAACAAATATGAGACAAAGGCATTATTTGTACTTGAAGTTTATGCGAAGATAAAGTGGTAAAATAATAAAAACGCCTAATTTGAAGAATATGTTTACGCTTCATTTTTCGCCACATCTTCTCCAAAGTGTCCCATAATAGGAATAATGATTCTGAATGATTTGTGAACACAGCACGACTTTATGAGCTCTGTGTTTGTTCTAAGTCCATCGGTGAAAAATCTATTGAGGATGAAGGAGTTCATGCATGTCACATTTGTGGTGCACTAATGTGTTTTCTGTGGCGGAATCGGGCAATCGGCCATTTACAACACAGAGATCCTCTTCTCTTAGACATATCACCCTTTTCTTTCTTTGAAATACGCTTTAGACAGTTTAGACACGGAATTTGTGTTGGCCTCGGCACAGAATGGTCCATGTTTTGAGTGAAATAATCCTCTTTTCACCCTTTCTTTCAGTGTTATGACATTGAATGTGTCAGTATTAATGTACAGTTTGTTTCATATGGAGAGTAGAAAGCACATTAGGATTTGTCATTGAACTTCATTTATACAACAGTTAGTGCTTGCACTTAATTGGTCAAATAGCGTTCCAACAGCACTGTGACTTCTCACTGTTTGTATCACTCTGCTTATCTGTGTTTGTATCAGACAGATCAGTCTGTGTGTAATGGGTTGTGGGCATATTTAAAGTCGGCATCGTGAAATTAAAATGAACCCTATCTATTTTTTAAATGCATATTATTGATCTTATTGTGAACGATTCATCCATTGTTTCATTTTGTAACATGTTATTTTTTGACCTCATCAATTTCATTTAGAATGTCATAACTCGATCTTCTACTTTGCGGAAGTTGATTCTGCCTTGACTGTCTAAAACTATTCTTTTGCCAATTTTCTTTTTGCCGTCGTCAATGCAATATAATCACGCTGGTGGTCAGCACTGCTTGTGATATACTCCAGTCAGGCATAACATTATGACCACTGACAGGTGAAGTGAATAACACTGATTATCTCTTCATCACGGCACCTGTTAGTGGGTGGGATATATTAGGCAGAAAGTGAACCTTTTGTCCTCAAAGTTGTTGTGTTAGAAGCAGGAAAAATGGGCAAGTGTAAGGATTTGAGCGAGTTTGACAACAGGCAAATTGTGATGGCTAGACGACTGGGTCAGAGCATCTCTAAAACTGCAGCTCTTGTGGGGTGTTCCCGGTCTGCAGTGGTCAGTATCTATCAAAAGTGGTCCAAGGAAGGAACAGTGGTGAACCGGCGACAGGCTCACTGATGCACGTGGGGAGCAAAGGCTGGCCCGTGTGGTCCGATCAAACAGACGAGCTACTGTAGCTCAAATTGCTCAAGAAGTTAATGCTGGTTCTGATAGAAAGGTGTCAGTATACACAGTGCATTGCAGTTTGTTGCGTATGGGGCTGCATAGCCGCAGACCAGTCAGGGTGCCCATGCTGACCCCTGTCCACCGCTGAAAGCGCCAACAGTGGGCACAAGCATCAGAACTGTATCATATCACTGTGTATATCAGAACCAACACAATATTAGGACATAATGTTATGCCTGATTGGTGTATATATATATATATATATATATATATATATATATATATACATATATTCATAAAGTGCCCCAGTTATGCTTTTTTCAGATATTACCTTTCATGTGTGTTATATAGTTGTTTATGAATGCAAAAGGTCTGCAAAGTTTCAAAGATCAAAGTGCATTATAAACAGATCTTCCAAAACAAAGAACCAATTCTGAACTGCCTGAAATGAGTCGTCAGTAATTCCAGTCTTACTTCCTGCTCGAACCTACGTAGGTTTGTAACAAATTTGCATAATGCCAGCCTATGGTGTTCACTGACTGCCCGTGAACAATATCTATCAACTGCTCGTACATGCAATGGTGGTTCTGGTTGATTGTATACTTCTTCCAATGTTTCATTATCGGACTCTGACTCGAATTGATAGAGTAAAACATTGTTACTGTTCGTATGACTGTGCATACAACTGTGCATACAAGTGCTGAGGAAAATTCAGATAAGTGTTTTGTTTCCGACACGCGCTGTAAGTGGTAGACCAATCACAACACACCGAGCCAACTGACCAATCAGAGCAGTGTAGCTCTCAAGGGTTTTACAGAGATTGAATCCTTTATCGAACCGTTTCAGAAACTGTGAAAAAAGAGGTGATGCTGCAATGTATAAAGTGTTTTTTGACCTCAGATGCATGTAAACCTATTGTAGGAGACCTCCAAGACAAAATTAGGAGAGTAATTGGAACACTTTAACGCTTTATACACATTAATGTAATGTGTATAAAACATACAGCTTTTTAATGTATGTTACTCAATGTGCTGGGCCTGAATAATGCCAGAAACCCAGTATTGGCAGTATTTGAAAGCGTGTTGTAAAGTGAAGCAGGTTAGCAGACTTAAAAGCCCCGGAGGCAACTACAGAACATTAGCACCACTCAACACAAATTACCCACTCGAACAGGGGCTCATAATTAGCCTTGTCAAAAAATGTGATTAAGCACTATATCCACATGCATACAAATGGCTGTATCCATGACCTCTGCTGCTCTGCCCGGGATTTGCCCCGCAATGTTAAAACTATTTAGGAGGGTGTAGCACCCAGTTCAGCCATGATGAACTGTAATCATAGATATATGCCAGATGTTTGTGAAAAACATGCTCTGTATTTGAAACTAAGTGTGTTTTATAAACACTGGAGAAACAGAGACCTATAGGGTGGGGGAACTAACCAATGAACATCTCTCAATACCGAGGCCCACTAACGGCATAAATCCTGTTGTACAAGTCCTGTGGACTGGAGGAAGTGTTGATTAATGAGTCATTGTGCTTAGTTACTTTCTCTTTGCTTTTAAGTGAGTGTTAGAAGCGGCATTCTGGGATATAATTACTGTAAACACAATATACGCACAACATAGCATTAGACATCTGTAAGTTTGGATTACACAGTAACTTGGGTCATTCATAATGATAAATCTCATTATTAAAACCTTATTTATTTGTCCTTCCTCTCTAGTAAGATGTTCTTATCCATATATCGATGCCTCGAACTATATTCATCCGTGCAGAGGAGCAGAGCCGAAGCACGAACAAAACAATGTTTTTCCGCAAGACGCATGCAGTTTTAATTTTTTGAATAAAAAAGTTTTTTAAGTCATATAACCTATAGTTCTTTGACCGATTTAAACCAGTTTCAGAAGGTTAAAAAGGCAAAGCAGCACCTGTTTGTGAAAAAAAGACGTGGCCAAGGAAACATTGACTTGCACCAAAATAAAAAAGTACTTCTGTGAGTTGTATAACAAGTGAAGGACAGCTTACCACTTTAAAAGATAAAGAAAACCTGCTATGAGTTAGAAGAGACAGTCTTTGTTTTTAACTTAAATATACTTGTTGAGTATGTTTAAGTTAAAAGACTAAATATATCAAGGGAGAGAGAATATCTTTCTAGGTAGTTAGATAACATTGTTACACAGTTTAGACTATGTGTATGTGTGGTCAAAATCAAAGTGAGAACAAGAGATAAATTTGGTTTGCCCTGTTAAACCATATCACATTGTGAAAATGTCAAACATATCAAAGAACTGATATCATATTGCGTATAAATGCTGCATATTGAATATGACACTACAGGATAGTATTTGCAAGTTATTAAAGGGATAGTTCACCCAAAAATGAACATTTTGTCATCACTTACTCACACTCAAGTTGTCCCAAACCTTTATGAGTTTCTTTCTTCTGTTGAACACACAAGAAGATAGGAATGTTGGTAATCAAACAGTTGCCATTGACTTCCATAGTAGAAAAAAAAATACTATGGAAGTCAATGGCAATTATTTTGTGTTCAACAGAAGAAAGAAACTCATACAGGTTTGGAACAGTATGGATGAGTAAATGATGACAAAATTTTCATTTCTGGATGAACTATCCCTTGAAATGAACAGAAATCAACAGGCCTACAGTAATGGTTTTGGACTGTTAAACTGTCAAGTGCATTAAATGACTCCATGCTGATTATTTTGGTATCCCGACATTAGAGCCTGAACATATGATACATGGGCCACTATCTCTGTGGATGAGCACCTCACCATACATGGCCCTGAATCTATCACTGAGGTTATAGTCAAATTCAGGTTAAAGGTTGAGTCAGACTATGTGTGGGCTTAGTCTGCCCTCTGGTGGATGTAAAGAGAGCGGTTTGAAACATAGCATTTCATTTATATGGTAAAAATAAGCATAAAAAGAAGCCCCCCACACAACATTTGCTCATTTGCATCAACATCCAACATAAACGGCCAATAATCATGACTGCACAAAATCATTAGTATGTAAAATTATGATGTGAGGCATATTTGTTAGGAGCATTTTCCTTAATCGATTTGAAGCATTTTTCCAAACTCAGATCACTGCTCGCAAAACAATTAACATGGTGATCTAAACACTTTGTAATTGTCCTACACAGACTGTAAGTTTTCATTCATTTCATACAAATTACAAATCATATATATAATTTTCTCAAAACATTGTGTACAAACCCGATTCCAAAAAAGTTGGGACACTGTACAAATTGTGAATAAAAAAGGAATGCAATAATTTACAAATCTCATAAATTTATATTTTATTCACAATAGAATATAGATAACATATCAAATGTTGAAAGTGAGACATTTTGAAATGTCATGCCAAATATTGGCTCATTTTGGATTTCATGAGAGCTACACATTCCAAAAAAGTTGGGACAGGTAGCAATAAGAGGCCGGAAAAGTTAAATGTACATATAAGGAACAGCTAAAGGACCAATTTGCAACTTATTAGGTCAATTGGCAACATGATTGGGTATAAAAAGAGCCTCTCAGAGTGGCAGTGTCTCTCAGAAGTCAAGATGGGCAGAGGATCACCAATTCCCCCAATGCTGCGGCGAAAAATAGTAGAGCAATATCAGAAAGGAGTTTCTCAGAGAAAAATTGCAAAGTGTTTGAAGTTATCATCATCTACAGTGCATAATATCATCCAAAGATTCAGAGAATCTGGAACAATCTCTGTGCGTAAGGGTCAAGGCCGGAAAACCATACTGGATGCCCGTGATCTTCGGGCCCTTAGACGGCACTGCATCACATACAGGAATGCTACTGTAATGGAAATCACAACATGGGCTCAGGAATACTTCCAGAAAACATTGTCGGTGAACACAATCCACCGTGCCATTCGCCGTTGCCTGCTAAAACTCTATAGGTCAAAAAAGAAGCCATATCTAAACATGATCCAGAAGCGCAGGCATTTTCTCTGGGCCAAGGCTCATTTAAAATGGACTGTGGCAAAGTGGAAAACTGTTCTGTGGTCAGACGAATCAAAATTTTAAGTTCTTTTTGAAAAACTGGGACGCCATGTCATCCGGACTAAAGAGGACAAGGACAACCCAAGTTGTTATCAGCGTTCAGTTCAGAAGCCTGCATCTCTGATGGTATGGGGTTGCATGAGTGCGTGTGGCATGGGCAGCTTACACATCTGGAAAGGCACCATCAATGCTGAAAGGTATATCCAAGTTCTAGAACAACATATGCTCCCATCCAGACGTCGTCTCTTTCAGGGAAGACCTTGCATTTTCCAACATGACAATGCCAGACCACATACTGCATCAATTACAACATCATGGCTGCGTAGAAGAAGGATCCGGGTACTGAAATGGCCAGCCTGCAGTCCAGATCTTTCGCCCATAGAAAACATTTGGCGCATCATAAAGAGGAAGATGCGACAAAGAAGACCTAAGACAGTTGAGCAACTAGAAGCCTGTATTAGACAAGAATGGGACAACATTCCTATTCCTAAACTTGAGCAACTTGTCTCCTCAGTCCCCAGACGTTTGCAGACTGTTATAAAAAGAAGAGGGGATGCCACACAGTGGTAAACATGGTCTTGTCCCAACTTTTTTGAGATGTGTTGATGCCATGAAATTTAAAATCAACTTATTTTTCCCTTAAAATGATACATTTTCTCAGTTTAAACATTTGATATGTCATCTATGTTGTATTCTGAATAAAATATTGAAATTTGAAACTTCCACATCATTGAATTCTGTTTTTATTCACAATTTGTACAGTGTCCCAACTTTTTTGGAATCGGGTTTGTACAAAATTCTCAAATGTGTTCACTACAGTTCACACAAAATTTTACTATATCAGGAACAGGGAGAAAGAGATCAAGGGCAGTTTTTCAGAATTGAAGTTCAAGAACACTGAGGTGGATGACCCAGTTTGTTTTCAGTGAAATAAGAGCATATCAATACCAACAATAACAATGGAAGAGGCCTGTGGAGAAAAACCATTTTTTTCTCTTGGGGAACAAAACGTATAACTATACCTTTAAAGGTACACAATTGGTCTTTAGGGTACAAGGATACCATTGTTTTCCTCTACTTAGAGGTACAAAAATGTACCCTTAAGGGTACCACTCCAGTGAAGGCCACTTGTACCATAAAAGGTACAATTTTGTACTCTTTTTTTGAGAGTGTACAAAGAACCCAAACTTGGTGGGAATGGGATGGTCAGAAATCCCAACCGCTACGCGCTTAACGAAACTTGGTACACATACCCCTGGTTTCACAGACAAGGCTTAAGCTAGTCCCAGACTAAAATGCATGTTTGAGCTGTTTTAACTGAAAGCAACTTGCACTGACATATCTTAAAATATGTCAGTGGCATTGTTTTGTCTCAAGATGCACACCAATAATGTTTTTTTCTAAGGCATGTTTATAAAAGCTACTTTAGTGTCCTAGTTGAACTAAGGCCTAATCCTGGCTTGATCTAAACCTTGTATGTGAAACCGGGCCATAGACAAGAGAACATTCTGTGGATACACGTCAAAATTTCCCATAGGGGCGCTACAAAAGAATGCCATACTGTATGGCTTATGAAGTTGAAAACTGGCATACGTCTTCTTTGGTGGACGTCCCAACATATCCTCTTAATTTCACTCGGATACATTAAAAAACATGGCCACAAGCAGACAATCAAATTTCAGCAGCTAATAACATCAAATCTGAATGGCCTACCATTGCACATATTAACATTCATAGACCGTGTAAAACCGAGTAGCCTATGTGTTCCAAATTGTGTGACAATTGGCCATACGGTGGCGTTATAATATGCAATTTTAAATTTTTGTTAATAATGCCGCAACCGTGCTTGATAAAATCAAACAAACCAGACATGATTAATTATTTTATTTTATTTGTCTCTTTTAAGATAATATAGGCCTATACTATAGTATTTCTATAGGATTTATGTAATTTTTTCTAACATGTTTTTAGTAATGTCACAACTTGTTGTAGTATTTTTGCTGCATTATAATATTATAATTTGTACAAACATATTATAGCCAGATATCAATCCATTCTTCCGACCACTTTATCTTCTGTAGTGTAGTGGTGTGGCTGAAGTCCATCCCAACATCCTGGGCCACAGAATTATATTATATGATTAAAACAATTTTTGCAGGCTGAAATAAATGATTTCCTTTGGAAGTCAGTTGTCCCTTTTGACACCAGCATGTATTGCTAACCTGCTTCATCAAACCCAAACTATCATCCACATGGGCCATTTATGCTTGGACCCTGATGATTGTTGCTATATTCATTAGTGTATTTATGCTGAATATGCTATAAAATCAATAGAATTTACTTTTAATAAATGCATAACCAGAAAAAAATACAGTGCTGTTTGGTTACCTGTTAGGTAAGAGTGTGTTTAGTTAATTGTTTTGAGAACAGAGACTTGAGTTTGGAGAAATGTGTCAAACTGATGGAGAAAATCTGTAAAATATGTAATTCATATTATCGCATTCACTTTTTTATTCCAAAAGTTCACAAATTGACATTTTAGTTAGGTTAGTTAAGATTTTGAAAATAATTAGCAATACAAATACAAATGTTTAACAAAACATTCTCTTTTCTAACTGCAAACATACAAAAAAGTCATTAACAGAAATAATCGGCAAATCATCTTTAACAACATATAACAAGCAATTTTAAATACACTGTACAGGTTTATCTGTATTCATGCCTTTTGAAATCTTAAATATGTATTTTGAGATCAGGAGTCAGTATGAACATGTCAAACTTTATACTCCTGCCCTTTGCAGTCTTGCCTGGATTATTGAAAACCAAAGCATAGCTTTTGATTATTAAATGAGCGTTCAATATGGGAATTAATGTTACTTACTGAACAGTCCATAACCTAGGGACTATGACAATACTATAGAGTGTATCATAACAAACAATCTCAGAAACATTTTGAGGATGACTACATTGAAAAAGGGCCTGGACATTTTCACCGCTTCTCCAGTTTCTTAAACTTGGCCTCTGTGAATAAACACACAAATAGAAGTTATTACACAAGTGATAAACAAAATACCGAAAGCTGCATATCTGAGTGCTATATTAATTTCACACAATGCGCTCCCTACTATAACAGAAGAGGAGCCAAGCATCTATTTTGGTCTAATAGCGCCATCTAATGTCCATTTAATCAGTGAACCATCAATTGTTCACCAATTAATTCAGGGGTATTTCATTTATTAAGTCCAGTCTCTACATCTTACACATAACACAAGTGAAAATAAGTAGATCAAAAACTATAAACATCATAAGCTGGATCTGAATAATGGTCAGTTTATGTAAATATATAACAAATACAGTTCTGCGATCAATACATATGCTATTTGTAAATAAATAATTTGATCTCAGTTGAACTGCAAAAGTTCAATGAACTGCAAAAGCAGCTGCACAGCAGTTTAAAAATAGAAATGGGGTGCATGTCATCTGAAGTGGGCGCCTGCAGAGTAGACAACTCTATTGATTGTGATAGAACATGAACTAGTTTCATCACAAGATGCTCTTCCAGACATGGTGGAGGCGGTTCTCCATTGAGTGTTGCAGGGATGACATAGCCAACTATGGCACTTATGGGTCAGTACTGGCAGTGGCAAAGGTCATATGGGCCATATCTGGCCCACACACATCAAGCCATCAAGTTGTGGCTTGCTGTGTGTGGCCCATGTGACCTTTGCCGCCATGTGCCATATTTGATCCAGATGAGGGTATGTGTGCTATTGCCAGCCACACTCAGGTTGAAAGCTTGTACTAGTCTTGAAAAAGGCGATTGCTAACAAATGGCTCAATGGGATTCAAGAGGTTGGTGCAGTGTGTAATATTTATGAGGATCTATTGACAGAAATGCAATATAACCTTACATAATGAACCTTCATGTTTTTATTACCTTAGAATGAGCCATTTCTATCTACATACACTAGGGGTCCCCTTTTAGTGAAGTTGCCATTTTGCGCTGCCATGTTTCTACAGTAGCCCTAAACGGACAAACTGCTCTACAGAGCGCTAGCTACTCTCTGCTGTCTCAGACGATGACATCTTTGTCCTGTGTCGGCCACCGTAGCTTCTCTATGTGCTTCAAAAGGGAGGGGTGAGCAGTGGGCGGTTGCAATTCAGAACCTCACCACTAGATGCCGCTAAAATGAACACAGTGCACCTTTACAGATAAACTCACTAGTCCACTTTCACAGCCTTGTTGTGCTTATAATTGTGCTCTTGTAAACTCAAGCTTTCAGGGAAAATGTTTTTAGTTGACAGAAGATTAGTGATGGTGACGTTGACAGAAGATTAGTGATGGTGACGTTTAAGTCGTGACTGTAGTTCATTTATAGCCTACGTTTAGCTTTTTACTTCTGCTGATTGTATTTAGGCTTTAAAATTCATAAAAGTTGTGTTCATTTGTGACGATTATCATGATAAAATGTGTAAGAATCATAAAATTGTGTAGGTCACAGAGCTTATTTTCTGCAATGGTCTAAAAGCCAATGAAAACATCCTATTGGGTTTTTGTCAAGGGAACCAGGGTGATGAGCGCTTTTGTTTTCTCTATGTCTGGTTAATCATTTTTTATAAAAAAATAATAATTTATAATCAAATTAAACATGCCTATATAAAAGCAAATAGTAAAATATTACTTAAAACATGCAGTATTTTCCCCACAGAGTTCTTGGTGTTTGTACTCACCCAGTTTCTTTGAATATGTGTCTAGTTTATATGCAGCCTGCTCCAGAGCCGTAACCTGCTCCTCGATCTGGTTAATCTGATCCAGATAAGGCTGCAAACTGGCATCTAGAGCCAAAAATGAGAACATACTCTAAGATGATCAATATACAGTATATGGCTTGCATATTCACTTATCAGCAAATCACAAAATAAACACTTGCAATGTAACAATGACGTTAATGAAATGGTCATAAGTGTACTTTATTTCTAAAGAACATTGTGATAGGATAATGTGGTTGCAAAACACTTAATGTCATATTAACATGAATAAATGCATGTTGGTTGATTTTATACACTGCCCAGCCAAAATAAAAAGTCGCTGTTTGGACTTAAATAGGCAAATACTTAAGAGCCAATGACTGGATCATTATTGCAGTCTAGCATGTTATATGTTTGGTATCAGTTCTTCTAACCCTAATGGATGGAGTGTGTAGCTCTTCATTTCTTAAACCACCATGTAGGAAGACACATCCTGGCCATATTCCAGGATGACAATGTCAAGATTCATCAGGCTCAAATTGTGAAATTGTGAAACATTGGAAATAAATGTTGTGATGTTATTTCCATCAAGAGGTGCATCAAATTTTGATCAAGCCCTTGTATTGGCAATGCAAGAGTCAAGCACTCTGTAAAGTCTCCTCCAGCACATCCCAAAAACTTTCAATGAATTTATGGTCTGGACTCAGAGGTGCCAATTCATGTGTGCAAATGATTCTTCATGCTCACTCTCAACCATTCTTTCACAATTTAAGCCTGATACATCTTGACTTTGTCATCTTGGAACATGACCATGATGTGTCTTCCTACATGGTTGTTCAAGAAATTAAAAGCTACACACTCCATCAATTAGGGTTAGAAGAACTGTTGCCAAACATATAACATGCTAGAAACATAATCACTGCAATAATGATCCAGTCATAGACTTTTAAGCATTTACCTATTAAATATCAGAGCCACATTTCTTACATTTCTGATTGAGATCTTGCAGATTGCGGCTGATGTTGATGGATATGTCCTTCATCTCCATGTACTTCAGACTGGTGAGTTTGTTCATGTTCTCGAGGAGTTTGTAGTCCTCACAAGTGGCTGAGTAAAAAGGACAAAACAATTACACACAAAGATCTAGAAGTCTACAGACAGATTCATCATCATTATTATTCTATTCCCATTACCAGTGAGCTCTCCCTGTAGGAAAACTGCCATTTTGTCAAACATGTCTCTGCAGAGCTCATTGATATCTGGTTCAGCGGGTTCAGTGGCCTCCTCTGCTGTCTCCACACCTCCCTCATCTGTTACAGACAGCAAACACTTTTAGTGTCCCATACCCTGGCAGAACTTCTGGGCATTAAATGTGGATTTTAAATACCTATGTAGCCTGGGTAGGCAGCTTATTAGATTTAGAGACACGGACACAGTCTAGTTAGTCACTGTACACAAAACACATTCATCTCAATGGGAAGAGAACAAGTCAAATATTCAGAAACAGGAAGAGAAACAGGTTGCAAATATCCAGAAACATGTTGCATTAGCTAAAAAAAATATGTGCCGAACACAACATGATCAATAACAGCACTGAAGAGCTAAGAGAATCACTACAGATGAACTTGCAGTATGCAGTGACTTGCACAGCTTAAATTGTTTACAAAAGCAACTCACTGTTATTACTGGGTCTTTTGGCTTTTTGCGTCTCAGTCGCATCGCTTGTGGCCGCATCTCTCCTGGGCTCGGGTTCGGGTTCGGGTTCGGGTTCGGGTGTGAGGTTGAGGTCGGTTGGGGGAGCGGGTGCTTTAGAAATGCTGTCCATCGCTGCGGCCTCCTCCCCCGTAGCTGCCATTTTCAGCTCACATGATCACATGACCAAAACCACTTTCACGTGACTACTTATGTCCGTCTTTTTTTCTTGAAATTAAGTGAAATGAAACCGAATACTTTTTTTTAAAAAAATCTGGCGAAACGAAACGGACAGAAGACGATGATTGTATTAAGTGTGACGAGGATTTGTGAAAAAAAAAATATTTTAAAGTGCTCAGATTATCAGTTGCTCTTATTTCTCTTGTATATAATATTCTTTTTGGTGTGCATATCATTACATTCCTGAATTAGAAATGTGAAATCTAAATGTGGGCCATTAAGGGTTATAATAAATAAAGTATAGGTCAGAAAACACATGTTTTATATACAGATATGGGTGGGGCTGCGTGACAACTCTGCCAATTTAAAAAGAGTGAAGCAAAGAACAATAAGCTGCTATTCGATGTATTTCCGGTCAAATGCATTTCAAAATACATTTGAACTCGGAATTCATGCCCTCATGTCTAATATATTTGAGTACATATTATATAGTACACATTGAGCCATAGTTTACAGTTGTTACACTCGTATTAAGGATCAGGGATATATTTTCATTCACACTCTAAGATGCTGAATTAACGTTTTTATTTGTATTTTCATTATTTAGTGTTACTTGCTTGAGTTCCTATTTATTTTTTTATATATCATTATATTTATATACATGCATTTTTATTTGAAAGTACTTATGATAATAATAATAATAATAATAATTATTATTATTATTATTATTATAAATGCGTGTTTCAATTTGACCTTTATTTTGAAAAGTATCCAAGTCTACACCCACTTAGCCAGTCAGTGGAGACGCCAGCTTCACAGGCCTGGCGCGGCCCGCTCTCAGCCCCGCTGCCCTCTGCTTGTGACGGGAATCCATCGTGACAGGATACCAGCAGCACCACCGACTGTAAACATGGCGGCATGCACAGCCGGATGCCTGTGCTATGTGCCCCCTTACTGAAGCCCCGATCATCGATACACTTCCACAATGGAGACAGAGGAGGAGCAGCATATGACCACGCTGTTATGCATGGGTTTCCCAGACCCGGTGGCCATCCGGAAAGCCCTGCGCCTGGCCAAAAACGACATCAACGAGGCTGTCGCGCTGCTCACCAACGAAAGCCCGGGACTCGGATACGGCTACGAGCCGATGGAGAGCGGCACTTCTCCGGGCTCCGGCCTCAGCGGAGACGGCGAGAACAGCGGGCGCACGGGCACCGGAGGATTTGATCCTCCGCCTGCGTATCACGATGTCGTGGAAAGTGAGGTATGATTATGAAACGCATGCATATGTGTTCATTTGCACGGCTGCTTGAGGCGGAACCACTGGGGCTGTCAAAAACCGGAGGGAAAGGCGCGCGCACGCCTTTATCGCCCCTGTATATGCGTGCATACCTGTTGTGCATATGCGTGCAACACCTGACGAGGATGTCAAGATATTGTCTCTTAACCTAGGATCCTTGTGCATGCAGTAGCAGATTACGAGTGAATTCTGCTGCCATGTGATGAATGCCTCGGCTGAAGTTGTAGGATCTTGGGGGATGGGTCTCGTAGATTGCCTTTAAATGCACGACCTGTTAGATTTTACGTTTTTATTTTCGTGTTGAACGTAAATCATTAAGCCAATGGGGTATTTTTCCTCCTGATTAATAATGAAATTAGTGTCTATTTTACAGTTGAGCAATAACAGGAAACGTATGGCTGATGATTTACATGTTAAATTGTTGAACCATCAAATGTCATCTGTTGTATTAACAGATGCAGGCGATATTAACCAGTGTTGCTGGGTAAATTAAAGAGGCTGATAAGAAGCTGCTGTATATTAGCATGTGAATAAGAAATTACTTTTCTGTGCTTGAAATCTTTCCCACAGGTCTCGAATGGTTATTTTTCTAAATTTGGATAAACCGCTCTAGTTATATGTGTGATAAATTCTGTGATAAAGCATGTGGCCATCAGCCTTTGTGATTATTGCCCAACTGTTGCAGTGTTTCTTTTGCTATTTCCCTCATGGCTTCTTTGACCTGTTGGTCAACCGCAGTCAGAGCCAAACACTAAGTGCAATGATTTAAAATATCCATGTGGGTCAGTGCGTTCAGACCTGACTCGTGTGCACAAACATTACTTCAACTATTGTTTTTATCAGTGTCGAAAAAGCTCGTAAAAACTGTAGCTTGTAAAAGTAGTTCAGCTACAGTGAAATAGGTAAATGGTAGTTAATAAAAAGTACTTAAATCACTAAAAATAAAAAACAAAAGCACAGAATAAACAGTAATTATATTACATTTATTCCCAATTACAATAGTCCCTTTACAGTCATTGCTCTCATAAAAGTAAAATTTCTTATGTAGAACTTTAAACCCACATTTAAGGTCTGACAACAGATATTTTAGAAAAATTAGTCAGAATTTTAGTCAGTTTCAAGCTAAATGTTTGACGTTAAGCTGCGGAAGAAAGTCAACATGAAACGTAGATTGTGTTGGTCTTTTCTTCCCTATTTTGACGTATATCCGAGTGAAATTGCTTCTCAAATGAGGAAAAAAATAGGGCTTGATACTGTGACATTGACAAATTGATATCTCTATATTTTCTGGGATTTTGTCGATAACGATAATTAGATGACGTTTTGCGCAGTGTGGTTGTGTTGGTACCTTGGTAGGTTTAGGACTGCCGTGGACCGCTGACTCCCAAAGCTTTTGATGTTCTTTATATGTGACCCATGCTGGCAAAATGAGTCACAGTGAGCAAATTTTCTCCTAAAAAAACTTCAAAATGATGTATGATTTGTTTGAATCGGACAAAAAATGACTGAGCTACATCTATTTGAATTCGATAGAGTCAGCAAAGTCAATTTTGAGCAAAATCGAGTTTTCTGAAGGTTCCCAAACAAAATCACCTAACAAACATACCTTAAAATCCCTTTTAGAATCCCTAAAAGATATCCCACCAAATATCTATAGGAAAAAAATATATTTTAGTATATTAAAATATATACTTTAGCACAATTGTTTGATTAACATTAACCTAATGAAACAGACTAGTACAGTAGGTCTTAACAGGACTAGACCACACGGATCTAAAATAATGTCACACATCAGATGTTTTTTCCCACAGTTAACCAGACGTTCACATAAGACATAACAGATGATGTTTGCGTGAATATTCGCCAAGACAGATATTTTGAAATACTATTATTCTGTGTATGTGTGTATATCGGGATCACGCGCTGTCTGAGGCATCTTTGTGTGTGCGCTTCGGATCTGTCAGTCAGCGCGAGTACGATCATTTTCATGGACAAAGGAAAGGTACTCCTCTCCGAAAACATACAAATAAAGATACTTTTAGATGTTTAATTGTTATTTGGAGCATTGGGATCGTTAGACGAGGGCTTAATGAACTCATTTTTGTGAATACCTCAAAATCGACCAAAATATCGGTTCAGGCACCGCACTGGTACTATTTTAAAAGAGTCGATTTGGCACCAGTTTTGTTAAAAAAAACAATACCCAGCCCTAGTAGGTGGCAGCAAGTAACTGTTAATGAGTGAGTCATTGAGATTCAACCGATTCATTCAAACGGCTGATTCATTCAGGATCAAAGGTCTTAATGAGTCATTGAATCATTTATGCAACCGAATCATTCAAATGGCTGATTCCTTCAGTAACAAAACACTGCTGTGTTGCTCAGACACGCAAAACAGTGCTGTGGCTTGTTTTGAACTATTTACATTGGCAAAATGGAGCAATAACAGGGATATTGTAAATGTAAGTCACTTGACTTCTTTGTGTGATATTAACTATATTAAATTAAATAAATATAAAAGACATACAGGGACATTTTTGCCCCTTATTGTGAATTTTGAGGGCATTATAAATGCATTTTAATAGATTAAATCACGCAGTGAAAGTGTGCACTCTAAAAGCTCACATGCACTACTCTAACCTGCTAGACTACATACATAATAGCGTGCGTTCTCTCTGAGGGTTTTTGCAAAGTGAGGGATATATTCGACAATATCAGACCGCATATTGTTAAAACAACAATTACGATATTATCGTAGACGATATCGCAGACCATTAGGACTTAATTTCATCGATTGAGAACTGATTTAATTGTTTTCGTTTGCTAATCTCATGTGACAATTGTTGGAGGGAGAGATTAAATGTGCATGTGTAAATCATTTATAATAAACACTGCATTCCATAAAACAGTTGTTTCATGGTGACTTGAAAACATCAATTTGGTCAAAATGATCCGCAACAGCATGGGAAGGTTTAAGCATCACTACTTTTAACAGTTATTCTCCTTCATACATTGGGCAATATTAGTGTAGTTATAGAGATGATTTCATGTCAAATAAGGTACATCTTTTGGTTTCAGGCAATTACTATGGTTTCTCTTTGATCCTGAATAAACCAAAGCATAACCTGTAGTCGTCTTTCAGACATGATAGGCTGATATATGGCCATTATGACTGGACGGAAATGTTATGTAGCCGTTCTGTTCCAGCCCTGTTTGTAATTGCTTCATGTAGAAATGCCACAGAAATCCAGATGACATTTAAACTAGGTTCTCTCCTGTCATCCACCCTCTATGTCTTAGGTTTGCCTCTTCTGCCTGAAAAGTGTTGTTGGATGACAAGCAGGTTTGACAAAGCTGAATGGTTGTTGTGTAATGCTTTTGGCAGACGTGTCTTTTGGAAGGGTGGTGATGCTATTAGGAAACCAAAGACTGTGGGGTGGACCTCTGTCCTCCTAGGGGACAGAATTAAAATTATTTGAAAGGTGCAGTAAGTGATTTCTGAGAAACGCTGTTGAAAGTGGATCAGACCGAGCAGCACAACACACTTGTAGCCAGTCAGCAGTAGGGGGTGTGTCCACTCATGATGGGGGAGGAGAGAGAGTGAGCAAGAGGGAGATTTGAAGAAAGACTGCAGAAAGAGAGTAGAGCCCGACCGATTTATCGGTCTGCCGATTTTATCGATATGAGCCTGTCGCAGATATATCGGCATCGGCCTATATGCCGCCGATATGCCACCGATATGAACACGCGCCCACGCGTCTCACAGCGCGCGAATATTCACACAAAATTGTCAAAATGCCGGTCTTGTCGAGTATCATCGTAAACGTAGTGAACGTAAACATGAAATTTGCCAGTCACCGCCAGCGTTTTTGGTCATTTTCACAAGTTTCATGGCCCACAGAATATCTTGTATGAATATCTGAACATGTAATATATCAAAAGAAAGAACAGACCCTCTGTTTTATTCTAGCTTCATGCATTCTTTTTTTTATCAACACTTGAATGTAAGTTTCATGAAAAAAGCAACATTTTGAGAAAAAAGCTGAGAAAATCATGACTAACTTACATACAGATGGGATTCAGAACGATGATCAAAACACAGATGGAGTCCATCAACACCCCAAAGCTTCACAGTCCTATAGCTCGTCCTGGGTCTACATTTCATTCAGTAACATTAGGCAGATTTTGATTTATATGCTGTTTAATGTCGATGATCGCGTTATTTTACATATGCATCTGCTTATAAAAGATCGCTTGTTCCTGCCTCCTCTTCGCCTGTTTTGATCAGATTCTGTACTCGTTCAGGAGATGTGTAATAGCGCCCCCTACCGTATAACAGTGAAAACACCGAAAAAATCTTGTAAATGTCAGGGAAGCGTTTTCTCATTGAAAGACGAGTTAAAAAAAGACAGAAAAAAAATCACTTTAAATAAGGGTTAATCTATATTTATACACTGAAGATTATGAAGTGATATTTTACATTTTGATTACTATATCTGTACATGAAAACCTGAAAATAACTGTTTTTCATTTGTATGTTTGTTCTGTTGTATTTATGTATAATGTATGTATGTATGTATATGCTGCATTCTATACACAGTACCAGTCAAAAGTTTGGACACACCACTGGGAAAGTGTGTCCAGACTTTTGACTGGTACTGTACTATAATATACACATAAAGAATATCGGCCAATATATCGATATCGGAATTTTTTTACTCCCTAATATCGGTATCGGACTCCAAAAACCCATATCGGTCGGGCTCTAAAAGAGATGGCTGAGAGACATTACAAAAGAGAAAAAGTCAGAGGAATATCACTGGAAAAAGAAGGGTTATAATCAGGCAAGAGCTTTAGGACCCGTGTTAATATTAGAAAAGCTTCCCAGCGCTGTAGAGATCTAAGCGGGAAGTCCTGAAAACGGATGCAGAGGTTGCGTTGTTTCTGCTCCATACGTGAGTCAGAATTAAGATATGCTGTTGTTGTAATGTTAGCTATAGTAACAGGACAGTTTTGAGTGTCATTGAAGCATTACTTTGGTTCGCTTCAGCTGTGATAAAGAGACATCCACTCTTGCATTGCGTATTGGTGCGTTTTGGGGGCGGAGCAATGAAGGGAGGGGTGTGTTTGCTTGGGTTGATTTAAAATATCAGCAGTTTCTTAGCAATCGCTTACTCCACCTAGGGGTGTAAGATATATACTGTCTACGATAATATCGTAATTGTTGTTTTGATATGCAATCTGACATTGAGTATGCCCCTCAAAAGGCAAACAAAATCACATATAGAGAGTCCACAGATAAATATGGCAGAAATATATTACAGTAGAATGTACTTCTCAAAGTAATAGTAGTAGTAATAATAATAATAATAATAATTATTATTATTATTATTATTATAATTATTATTATTAGTATTATACAGTTTAGTAAAATTGCCAAGAATCTAATGATATGATATATATCACGATACAGGGGTTACGATACGATATAGAGTGATGTTAGAAAGGCGATATATAGCAATATCTCGTTTTCTTTGGAAAGGGATCTAATTTTAGAAAAACTGTCATAAAACCTGAGCAAAAACTTTATTTTATTTAACTCAAAACTGTATTTTTGGATCTGCATTTGCATTTATATCACGAATCACTATTTTGTGCAATCTAAGTAGAGGGGAAATAATAAAGTGCTTGCAGGATTCTTTAGGTATATACAGTATACACTTATAGTGCATCGTACATCAATATATCAAATTTCAAATTTTTTTGATATTTTATACTATAAAGCTGCTTGCTTTAAAGCATCTACATCTATCGTAAAAGTGCTTCACTGGAGTGCTGAATTGCAGAGCTTGTTCAAACATCCACATCGCTATGATCAGATGCTTTCTTGCTGCTGTTCGCACAGCTGTCATTTTTGTTGTGTGTTTTTGTTATTGAGAGGAAAGCGTTCAGTACATATTTACATATTCTATCGTAACGCCACTCTCAGTAGTGCGGATGGCGTCAGGATGTTTAGTGCGCTCTTTGATCCAATACGTTTCCCGAGTATTGGACTTTAGCATGGCTTATTTTGCAAACAACATGTATTTTGTCGATCTCCTTAGAGGTTTCTTTATAGTGGAAGCCAAAACAAGTCCACATTTCAGCTCTGTAAACCACAGTGTGAGCTGAGTTTGCTAATGCTAACGCTAGCGATGCACCCTTGTTTACATTCTGAGATAACACTGCCATCTAGCAGTCGGTAGGGATGTGACGGTGAGGAAATTTTCCCACCGGTTAATCGACGTGTGACAACACCGGTAATACCGGTATCACCGACGGGGGCTTTTAAATCGCTAATTCTAAACCGAAAGTAAAATGCGCACGGCCGTTCGGGCATTCGTAACGGAGCGGAGCAAAACGAGTGTTTTCAATGAATTCCTATGGAAGTTGAGCAAGCAGCAAGCCTAGCGGTCGGGTTTAAACTGAACACAAAGCCACTGACACAAATCTTGGATGTAAACAAATAAATACATATCAATATAGTGTTTTTGAGAATTTATACAGTATCGCCAAACATTATATTGCGATATTCACGTGTCAATATTTTCTTACACCCCTAATTAAATTTTTTTTTATTTTATTTTTTTTATGGAATATCATACAGTTTTCCATTCTGTAACCTTCTGTTGTGCAGCACTTTGTTTGCCACAAAAACTAAAGGAATTGCTAAAATTTCATTTGATTACATTTTCAAAGATTAATTAGATTTGTTATGGTTTTGTGCATTTTAATTACAATAAAATTATCATAAAACAGAATTATTAAAAAATTAAAATGGCCAACTCAGAATATCAGGAAAAAATAAAACACATTTTATAGGGCACTATTATTGTTCAAATTTTAATAAATTGTTAAATGTTTATTAGAATTCAATTGATTAGATTAGATTGAACCATTAAAGCCTAGCTGCTTTGTTTACACATGGTCTTGCATGTAACAGGTTGCAAACACCGTGTATCGGGACTATAAATAGAGCCAGCAGGCCTGGTCTGGAGGGTACTGGTACACACAGATGGGGTCTCCAGTTACCCAGCCACTCCGCCCAGCACTGCGCAATGCAGTGGGGAACAACAAACAGCTTGCTCAAATCACAACTGGCAGGATTATATGTACAGTTGCTGGAAATGTGTAAGGGGTAGGTCTTTAAAGGGAAATGCATTCCAGGTAGTGGGCAACAACCACCCCGTTCCACCTAGACACAGATGCCATACATGGGATATGAGCCATTAGTTTGTGCCGAGGGAGGTTCGAACCCTCTAAAGTTGTATGTTTAGCAGGCAACAGACCGTGCACTCACACACCACCCTATTCGTTCCATGGCAACAAGTTTGGAATGTGCCATGTGACCTTACATTGGCCCAAAGGCCAGAGGCCTCCTAACAACACAAACTTTCTCTCGTCTCTTTAGATCATTTCACACGAACAGCACGCCAGCCCTAAATTCACAGTGTTTGTTTGAAATATTAATATTACACATGGCAAAAATGCACTAGAATTCTTCTAAATGGGCACAGATTGTTTGCACAGCAAAATTATTATTATCTCCATCGACGCGGGAGCGTAATCCTGCATTGAAATGCGGACGGGGACATAAGTGTCCAGTTACATGCTCGACGTTTATTTCCATAATCAGGCACCCTTATGTTAGACTGTATGGAATTCTTGACCTTTAAGAACAGTACACAAGTATGCAGACTTAAATGCTTGTAGAGCTGAACAATAAGAATATTTTTTTATATGTTGTTATTTAGTGGATTTTAACTGGTCACATTTTTATATTTACCAGCATATAATATATTATATTACATTAATTATATTATCACTATTTTTGCTTTACCTTTGCCCTAATCAAACGCTCACTTATAGTTAATCTTTAATAATTTAACAACACTATTAAATGTTATATTTAGCAAATCTCAAAATGAATGTGCTTTTTTTATACAGCACATTATAATGTTGGGATGCTTAAATTTACTTGTAGAATTTAAAATGATTAATTGTTTTTAGTTATCGTTTAATTTTTGTGAATTATAAAGCATATCTTCTATCACTATATGAGTAATTTTATTTTAAAGCGGCTTTGAATATACTGATACCTATGCACTTAATTTTCTAAAATGTTTACGTTCACTTAAAACATAAAGGACTGTGTTAATGGGGATACTTGCAAAGACGGGCATTTTGACACATGATTGTGTGTATTTGACCATTCAAGCCCAATAAGGCGGCAAGAAGAACTCAGTTCAGTACTCGTAGAAGCAGCTTTATATGCGCAGACAGCGCATGCATATACGGCAGTGAGTTCTCTTTCGCTACTTATTGCGCTT
Source organism: Coreius guichenoti (assembly GCA_039654105.1). NCBI lineage: Eukaryota > Metazoa > Chordata > Actinopteri > Cypriniformes > Gobionidae > Coreius > Coreius guichenoti. The sequence continues at coordinate 11,325,597 of CM077185.1, read as the reverse complement.
CAACAGTTTAAAATCACTTGTTTTTTAAAAACGCAAATGATAAGCTTTCGTCGCCGCGTAAGATGATGGTTCAAAATCTCAAATGACAAATTTTATTCCATTGACAAGTTTACCATATCACCCACCCCTAAATTCTATTAGTATACCCTCATAATCTTTAATCAAAATAGCTTCCCCTCCCTCTTGACATCTCTTTTCTTCTCTGATGATGTTTACTCTGCTAAATAAATAAACTTGCCTTGCCTTGCCTTACCTTATTGGCGGGACAACCTGTCACTCACATGACATGACATCACAGCAATAGCAAACCACAACCATCCAATCAATTCTCGATGAACAAGTCCTGCCCTACTTTGTTTTTTTTTTCCTTGTTTGAGAATCTGTCAAATTGGGTCCTCCCTCGAAATCGGGTCATTTTCTCACATTATCACAGTTATTCGCTATAGTTTAGAAAATTGTAATAAAATATAACAAGAACAAGAAGAATATACTGTGTCAGAACAAATTTATCTTGATAGTAATAAATTTTTACTAGTAGTCCACTGTATGAAGAATTTTTGGGTATAATATGTCACAGTTTACCTTTATTTTGCTATCCTCACTCACATAAATGAACTATAGTGTCCTGCACCCACTAGTAAAAAATTATATCTGGTGTCTGAATAATTTTTGGTTTGACTGTATGTAGGGTAAGCGCAAATGTGTGTATAAATTAAGCTATCAGGCTAATTGCTTATCTATGTGCTATGCTAGTATATAAGATAACTAATACAGACATAAATGGTCATTATAACGTAGTTGAAACAGTATTTATCAACGTCATGATTTTGTAGGAATTGTAATCAGGCGCTAAAGAGAGTACCTATTAAAAGGAATTTGGACCAGTGGGATTGTGTGGGGTCCCAAAGGAGACCTGATTTCGGGGGGGACCCAATTTGTCACTAGACTGACATTAACTCTTTCCCCATCATTAACAAGTTTCACAAAAACATAATTTTTTCTCAGCTTTTTGCTTAAAAAGTTGCTTTTTTTTAAATGAAACCACATTACCCTTACCCACATTATTTGCTTCTAATATTAGCCAGTAATTGCAACTAAAAAGGAACACCTTTTTATCTTTTGGCATAATCATAATATGAAACCGTGTTAGTAGGTTAACATACAACAAATACCAGCTATTCTTAGCAATTGTGGTTTCTCAGTTTTAAAGTCACGTGGCATAGGTTATGTTTTCACACTCCACAGCTCCTGAGGCGACTTTCATTTGAAATCAGTAGCCACAACTGTAAATGACGACATGTAGGTGACAAGTCAGGTGTCAGTAGCTACCTTCTCCTGTCATAATTTAATTAACATTGACAAATATAGATTACAAGAGAGTTTTAATATGTACTATAAATATATGCAAATTAATTTTATGTAGGTTGTAATTAGCATATTTTCCTCCTCAGAACAGACTTCAAATATTCAGATAGGAATAGAGATTTTCCAGTCTTCTGATCATATACAGTGGTCTTTATATTTTTAGTAAACACATTTATTTGATCCGAATGTTAAAATAGGTCGGAGCTCAACTTCCGTGTTCTCTATTTCTGTCTCTTTCTGAGATCCTCATAGTGCAGGTGGTGGTTGCCTCTACCAGAGAACAGAATAAGTAATTTGTTCCTGTTGCCTCTCTTCTGCTTTCCCAGCGCTGCCTCTTCCTCTCACATTGCTCAGCGCTTCTTATTTCTCCTGAACACAGAAGCTGTCAGACTCAACAGAAACACACAGATCTTTAACAAATCAATCGCTCCTCTACAGCCATTTAATGTTTCTGTCATAGAGATTGTAATGAGATCTCATAACAACTGCTGTAAACTCAAACCTCAACGACCTTAATAACGTGCGGTTGTGGCACTTTTCACTAATAGGTTGCAAAATAGAATGTGAATCAGTAAAAAAAGTATTGGGCAAGTTTTATTAAAAAAGCAACATGTTGAGCAAAAAGCTGAGAAAAACGCAGATTCAGAACGATGATCAAAACATAGATGGAGTAGATCGAGTCCATCAACACTCCTAATGCTTGCACAGTCCTATAGCTCGTCCTGGGTCGACATTTCATTCAATAACATTAGGCAGTTTTGATTTATATGCTGTTTAATGTTGATGATCGTTATTTTACATATGCATATAATTACATATGATATCGCTTGTTTCTGCGTTATCTTCGCATGTGTTTTGATCAGGAGATTCAGTACTCTTTCAGAAGATGTGCAGTTGCGCCCCCTACCGTATAACAGTGAAAACACAGAAAGACGGAAATTTCTGTCAATGGCAGGGAAAGAGTTAATTATCCTTTAATTTTTTTCTTTAACCCTGTTACTAAAATTTGGGACATGTTTAATTGCTGTATAAAACCTTGATTTGTTCATAATATGTATGATATTTGTAATCTTCAAGGAGTAAGTATAAAATACACTTCAAAATTAAATTTAAAATACATATATGTGAAATTTAAAAAATGAAAAGTGCATTATAATGGGTTAAAAAATAATTAAAATATTTAATACACAAGATTTGGGATGCAATTATGGGTGTTCAAAATATTTAGAAATGTGTGGAGCAGGGATGTCAAAAGTACCGGTACTGAAATTTTGAAAATGTGACGGTACCAGCATTTCTGTAGTACTTCCCTGGTGTCTGTGTGTGAGTGAATGCCGCAGACGCACGGTTTCATTTACCACACACACACACTGAAGCATGCGTGGCGCTCGCAGCGTTTTTAGCATGGCAGCACTGTATGAGGACATGAATGCATGAACTTCATCTCCAGAGCCGCTTTGAGAGTCACTTCATGAGCATTTTACCATTTCATTTGAGAAAAAACTAACGTCATATCATACGTCAAACACCCACTGAAACTCAAAGGTCTTCACGGCAACCCATCAAAATTAGCTAATTAGTGACAACTGAAGAAAAAGAAATGTTCATTTAGTGATTGTAAAGGGACCACTCTTTGTGTGCTTTTTTTTTTTTTTGCCAATATATATATAATCCAAAGGCCACAAGTTTTGTGAGTGACATCCACTAAATTCATGTATTTTGAGCGATTATTATTTTTTATTTTTCCGTTTCCACACACTTATTTGATTGGGTGGACCAGCTGTCAATCTGAGTGGGTCAGTGCAATCCTGGCCCATTTGTAGCCTCACCACTGCCCTAAACATTGATCTACACCCCCCCCCAATGGAAATAATTTTATTTCTGCGGGTCTTAAAAAGCCTTAAATTTGATTTTAAAAGCCCTGCAGATACCCTGTCTTTCACACTCGCTGCTCTTAGTTTGAGCTCAGTGTTAAACCTGCTGTATAATGGCTTTTTAATAAGTAAATAGTAACAGCTGAAGTTCAGTCACGTCAGAAGAAGCTTAATTTAACCCTTGAACTCAGAACCTGCCCACAGGGAGGCATTCACTCCTAATCCCAGGTCTAAATCAGATCTCGGTTTTCCCTCTCAGAGTTAGAAAATCACTGATTTCTGGACCTTGGGAATGCCACAGACAACTGACGTTGCCCTGAGGAACAAATAGAGAGAAGGTGACTTTCACTCTGTGTTGCTGCGCTCAGTCTTTCCAGACCTGATTGCACATTCACTTATTCCACTCACTCAAGGGCAAACATATGTCTTGTATACTAATATTCCCCTGGCAGAACTGTTTCCTGTTCGCAGAGTCCACAGCCCATAAAGCAGTAATCTACTACAGCACATATGCTAAAAATCACCAAACACCCATTGAAATATTTGGCTTTTAAAGTTGCGATATAATTGCAGTGAAAATTGAACATAAATAGCCTCAGAAATCATCCGCCAAACTAATTTCTTTTTGCACTCCACTCAACAACAAAAATCTGTGCTTGTTTCTTGGGCAACCATGTTCCAGATTGCAACGTTAATTATAAATGTGAAACAGATGACGTAGATAATAAATTAAATTAATTTAAAATGAGATATGTGGTAGTCGCAGTCGCACAGCATTGAAGGACATCCGTCAGTCTCACACTTTCTTGAAATGAAGAGAAAAAGACTGAAATAAATATCAGATAAATTAACCTGGCTAATATGTTTGTTAGCCCTTTTTTAATATTTCTGAAGTAAGTATTGTCTAAAAATATCAACAATTTGGGGTATTTATAATTTTTAGTGTTGCTGCTGTAATTTAATTGTATTATGTAGGCCTATGGAGTTGGCCAATATACTCTTTAGATATTGGTCAATGAAAAGTGTGTCTTGATTAACACATAATTAAGTGTTGTTGTGACCTTTGAAATAACTGAAATCATTTGGCGAAGTGATATGGAATTGTAATGCGGTCAAAACATGCCTGGAACTACTTTAGCCGTGCGTTTCCCTGAAAATAATTGCACAATAATTGCCCCGTAGTGTGTGAATAAAAAATAAAAATAAATAAATCATTTTTATATATATATATATATATATATATATATATATATATATATATATTTGTGGTTCAGTATGTAGTGCACAAACTCTTGCACTACAAATTGGTATTGCTGGATTGGATCTCTCTCCAATATTTTCATGTTCTCGACGTGTCCTGTTAAAAAAAAAAAAAAAGCATTAAAAGGCTGTAAATAAATTAAATATAGAATATATGAAAACAAAGAGTAATTGCAAGTGTTCATATTGTGACATTTTTCTCTTTCTCTCTCTTATAGAGGAGTAATGATGAGAACGGGAACTGTTCTGGGAACAGTATGGAGTTCCCCACCACTAATTTGTATGAGCTGGAGAGCAGAGTGTTCACTGATCACTGGTCCATCCCGTACAAGAGAGAGGAATCACTCGGCAAGTGCCTCATCGCCTCCACCTGCCTGGCCAGACTGGGTAAGTTCTTATGGCTTTATGTATATGTCTGGATGTTTGTGTACTCTAGAAAGAAATGTCACATCTGAAATCATGATTCCTCTTTCCAGGCCTGGCTGATGCAGATGAAAACTGTAAGAGGTTCATTGACCGCTGCATGCCTGAGGCCTTCAAAAAGGTTTGTGTGTGTTTGGCTAAGCAGGCATGTAAACGCACAAGCTCTACCAGGTGTTTGTTAGAGATTGTTATAAATAACGAGATGTGACATAAGATGAATAATTCAGATGTTAAATGGTGTCGTAGTTGCTGACGTCCAGTGCGGTGCACAAATGGGGAACAGAGATTCATGAGGGCATCTATAACATGCTGATGCTGCTGGTGGATCTGGTCGCAGAGAGAGTCAAACAGGATCCCATACCCATCGGCCTCATGGGAGTTCTTACTATGGTACACATACCCTTTTGAGTTTACATTCTAGTAACTATGGTTAGCTTTTACTAGGACTTACGACTGCATGATATAATTAAAATAATTATGTATTTTTGGCGATATACTATATGTATTTGCTCTGCTATATTAACATTATTAACATGTAGACACACAAAGTAAAATAATAACATACATTTGTTTTTACTAAGTTAATAAAATAATTATATTTTATATATAAAACATTAATTTATATGAACCCATTTAACAAGTAATGTATTTATTATGTAAATACATATCATTAAAATGTTATGCTTTAATATATATTTATATACAAATTTATTTTAATAATTCATTATAATAACAGCTCATACATATTAATATAATACATTTATTTATATATATATATATATATATATATTAGTGCTGTCAGTCGATTAAAAAAAAATTAATCACACATTTTTTCTGTAATTAATCGCAATTAAAAACATCAGCATTTTTAATATTTATTTTTTATTTATATTATATTGTAATAATTTCACAGTTACTCTCCAAATTAATGTAGAAACAACTTAAATACAGTATATTTGAAATAACTGTTGTAATGGCATCTTTTTATGAAGGCTAGTATCACTGATACTAAAACTGCTACGGATGTCTCTGAAATTGATTTTTTTGTATTTTTTTTTTTAACATTAATGATATAGATATTCAACATTACAGTATAATTAAAAGCTATATCAATTTTAAGTGAACTTAAAACAATCACATAAACCGATTATAATAAATGTCATATTTACCTGTGGCCTTCCTACCTGTCTAACAGGTAGGAAATATACAGAAGTTGAATAGTTGAAGTTAAAATTGAAGTTATAAAGCTGCATAAATAGAATAACTCCTTATTAAAGCTACAATTTTCTGTGTTCCCTTTGTTCTGTGATTAACATTAATGACTGACAGCATTAGTCGCTGCTGTTCCTTTAAGATCTGCCGCTGCCCAACATGACGCCGATCTAACGCGCTGTCACGCGCATCTAATTTTCTCCACAACTCTTTTAAGTTCATTTAAGATGTATTTAACTCATTTAAGAGTGCTTTTATGAGAATACTCGACAAAATGGGCATTTTGGCATAATTCTGTGTGTTATTATTCGTTCAAGTGTGAAGAGAACTCGATTCTGGCGCGCGTCTTTCAGACAAGGGGTGTGTCTCAATCAGCTCCCTAGTACAGTAGTCAGGGCACTGATCAGGGAGTCGGCCACAGTCATTTACACGATACACTGATTCACGACCTAGGAAACTCGGGAGCTGATTGAGACGCACCCAGGACATTCACAGACAGTGCGTTCTCTTGTCTTGTGGTGCTTGAGTGGCATTTGCATAAATAAGAGCATGATCATATAATGTTACGCTTAGCCAAAGGATGATAGAAAAAACGGATGCTGCTTTAATTGCGTTAAATATTTTTAACGCGTTAAACTAAAAAAATTAATCGCCTGCGTTAACGCGCTAATTTTGACAGCATTAATATGAATAAATATATAATAAATGTAATAAGTATATTATGCAATATTTACCTACTTATTTATTTATTTATTTATTTATTTATTTATTTATTTATTTATTTATTGTAATGAATATTAATGAATATGTTGGCTGAACGTCTGATGCATAAGGCACACAAAATGGGAAACACTCCGGGAGTTTTGAAGGTGTCATCTGACAATTCTCCAGGATTTCCAGGACACGTGTGTTTCACGTTCTTTAAGCCGTCATGTATACAACAGTGACAGTGAGCGCTACAAGGATCAACTAAAGCTGGATTTTCAAAATTTTGAGCAGTTCGCGGCACCATTGTTGCTGTAAACTTGCACAACGTTCATGAATGAATCATTTATTAGATGCACTCCGGTCTGTTATCGTAGGGATGTTGACTTTACATTTTCACACCCCTAAACATGATGCAGAACAAAACGATCTGTGATTGGTTAATGTTGGTCAGACATCTTCTTGACCAATAAAGGCTGCTATGGAGACCAGACCTTCAGCCGTCAGTCTGAATTTAAAAAATGGGTGACCTTTAACACATCTGTCTGCACTATGTCTGACTATATCTAGGAAACTACAGGATTTCTTTGTTTGAAAGATTAAAACTAGTATAATGACGTAGTCTTTAGAAAAATTGGTCTGTGTTTTGTTATTTCATATCACCGGCAAGTATATTGATAGCCCTGCGTCAGACTATCTTTGGGTTAACTTTTTTTCTCTGTGTTGTTTTATTGACAGGCTTTTAACCCTGATAATGAGTATCACTTTAAGAATCGGATGAAGGCCTGTCAGAGGAACTGGGCGGAAGTGTTTGGAGAGGACAGTATGTTCGCTGTTTCTCCCAGCTCCAGCTATCAGAAGGTACTGTAAATGTTCATGTGTGGGTGTGTGCGTGTGCTTTTGGCTTGACGGTTGACATGACAGTCCTAGTTAATGGACAGAAAAACTGGTTTTGTAGAAAATAGTGGCACAGTGGGTTTTTTTTTTTTTTTTTTTTTTTTTTTTTAAGAAGTACCTTTGCACATGTGTGCATGTTTGACGAGAGGATAGTGAATGAAAAATCAGCAAGTTTATGATTTAAGAAATTGTACTTTTATGATGCCAATGACTGTTGTTGTATTTCTGCAAGTAAGAAGCCTGTTAATTGCAAAGCAAAAAAGAGTCATTTTCTAAATATATTCTCTAAGATAAAATAATATAATTTGCAAAGAAACATACTTGCATAAGTGAAGTAAATACTAAATTTTTTGCATGAAATTTAACTCATATTCTGTGTTCTGATTGGACTAGGAGCCTCACGGCTGGCTGGTGGACTTAGTGAATCGGGTAAGAGCTTCAGTCTTCAGTCACTGATGGAAGGAATCATATTATATTACCTCGCATTAGACGTCAGAAAAATCTATGGGGTATTTGATATCTCTGAGTATGACTCTTTTTTTTTTTTTTTATATCTGCAGTTTGGAGAGATGGGAGGCTTCACAGCAATTCAGTGCAAGCTCAACCAAGAAGAATTAGAGATTGGGGTAAGACCGTGCACTCCGGATATTTCTAAATGTTCCTGATATCGAGTAGAGTCTTTATACTTATTTACCTCAAATGCCCAAGGTCAATTATAATCGGACAATTGTTTGTATTATTATAATAATTATCCTTTGTGAACTGACTTTCTCAATTGCACATAGACCTTTATCACACTTCCTATTTCCAGTAAGTTAAGCAGTATATCGCTACTTCCGGTACCATCGCAACACAATCAAAAATCAAGTCTGAATCCTCTCGCCGGTGTTACTGCAGCGATCCAGCTGCTTTAATTCTAAACAACGACAGCCTTACCTCAGATTTCATGATTTCCCTGACACAAAAAGAATTGAGGAAAGCATGGGTGAGACTGATACAGCGGGATGAAGGTCTTTCTTCTAAAATGATACGCGGGAGTACGTTTGTGTATAGGAGACCTATGCATTTCCAAACATCTTTGGAAGTTTACATCTCATATCTTCAACCTGCTGAAATGTTCATATAAATATATTTAATTATATATTAAATTAATATATTTGGAAATATATCCAAATGTGCATTCTAAATAATAAAGTCCAATGCTCGTCTTCTCATTAACAGTTTTTTTTCTCTTACTAATCATATTTCATACCTGTTGAATTTACATTTTAAATGAATTTGACTGATTAACACCCTTATGAAAATTAACCATGGTTTTATTATAGTAAAAATGTAGTAACCATGTTTTTTTCGTGGATTGATTGCCATTTGTATTACAGTTTTACTACAAATACCATGGTTAAACTATGGTTAGTGTAGCAAATCCATGGTTGATTTGTGGTTACCATGGTTTTAGGTGCACTGTGTAAATTTTAGTGGCATCTAGCGGTGAGGTTGCGAATTGCAACCGCCCACCCCTCCCTTTCGAAGCACATAGAGAAGCTACAGTGGCCAACACAGGACAAAGATGTCGTCGTCTGAGACAGCAGAGAGTAGCTAGCGCTCTGTAGAGCAGTTTGTCCGTTTAGGGCTACTGTAGAAACATGGCGGTGCAAAATGGTGATTTCACTGTAAGGAGACCCGCGGTGTATGTAGATAGAAATGGCTCATTCTAAGGTAATAAAAATATAATGGTTCATTATGTAAGGTCTTTATACACCACTGAAAACATAGTTATGTATATTATATTGCATTTATGTCAATAGATCCTCATAAATACTACACACTGCACCTTTAACTACAATAACCATGGTTTTTTTTGTTTTATTGTAGTAAAACCATGGTTAATTTTCGTAAGAGCAGTATTAAAATTGATGAATGCGCGGTAACTGCCTTAAAGAAATGTAATGATGTTGAACATTTAATTAATCTTAAACAGTAACGCATTACAGCACGACTGCTTTGAATATTAAGAATTTTGTCAAAAATGTGTGAATTACATACAGTGAAATGATTGTCAATGAAAAATGACAGAATAGTGACAAAAATATTTTATAAAAATAAATGTTCATTCTGACCTTATTCGGCGTGGTCACTATTTAGACGAGCACTGACACCAGTGTGGTGAAATAGTCACGTATGTTTACGAGCTTCGGCTTATGTTGGATTAAAAAACGTAAAGTTCCTTTGAGTTTGGAAAATTCTGTAACACGGTAATCATCAGAATATCTCTTCTCCTGTCTCTGAAAATGTCCGGATTTTGAAATCATCCTGTGGATGCTAATTTTAAAAGCCATTTAGTCAACTAGGTGTTAACAGCACATTGAAAATATACAGAACCGGAAGAATCAATACTGCTTCGATGAGCACTTCCGGTAATTAATTCCGCTGTGATAAAGGTCTATTGGTGGTGGCTTATGGCTTGCTTGACACAAATGAAATTGCATTGATTGTCAAAGCGTTGTCATAACATTCTGCCGGTTTCTTGTTTTACATTGACGAGAATCAAGCAATAGAAATTATTTTGGTGAAACGTTGTTTCCATAATTGTGATTTCTGTGTAAACACAGATGTGGCTTCTTTCCTCAAAGCGCTTGTTTTTTTTAGATGTAAATCTAATCTTTGCCAGTGTTCTGTTATTTCTTCAACTGATTCTTAAGTACAATTATTAAAATGTAAATATAAAAACAAAATTGAAATAAATTAAGAAAAACAAAACTGGACTGTATTAATGACAGTATTAAAGTGCCCCAGTTATACTATTTTGTTTTGGAGGTCTCCTACAATAGGTTTACATGAATTCAAGGTCAAAAACATTTTAATTTTCTCATAATATACATTGCAGCATCACCTCTTTTCTCACAGTATCTGAAATGGTTCGATAAAGGATTCATTTTCTCTAAACCCCTCCTTTCCGAGAGCCTACTCTGCTCTGATTGGTCAGATGGCCCAGTCTGTTGTGATTGGTCTACCACTTACAGTGCGTGTTGGAAACGACACACTCCTTACCATATCTGAATTTCAGCTCCGGAGGCTTCCTTAGTGCTTGATACACAGTGATACGAACAGTAACGATGGCGTCAGTTTTACCATAACCGTTCAAGCCCAAGTCCTCATCCTTTGGAAGTGCATACAAAGTGAGAACGTTGTCTTCTCGACATGTTGACAACATGAACCAAACTCTTCCAGGCTTCAGCTACTACTACAGTGTTTGAGGGCCGCAGTGTGCACACATAGTCTGCTCCTGTCCAGAGATATGATAGCACAGAGCGGATCATATGCACGAGTCGGCGCATACCACAAAACATATCGGACCCTTTTGATTTCTGCATAGAATGCTATATTTTAAAGGTGCAGTGTGTAGTATTTATGACGATCTATTGACAGAAATGCAATATAATATACATAATAGGGCTGTCAAGCAATTAAAAATTTTAATCTAATTAATAACACAATGTGGCGATTAATTAATCGCATTAATCGCACATCAAATTTGGCTGAGAAATTACTCCCAAAAGATAATTTAAAGTCATTATTGTGAAAAAATAGACATTACAAAAAGTAGCTTGAGAAAGAAATATATTTGGGTGAACTATACCTTTTAATGTTTGTTTTTATTAATATGGAAATATGAAATTATACTCTAAAAAAGAAACTGCCAATAGGTGGCGGTAAATGTCTAATTGAATCATTCATTCATTTGATTCGTTCATTCAGGAGTGAAGTTAATCACTCCTTTATGAAAATGGTAAATGTAAATGGTTCTCTTTATGGTCCATTGAATCATTAGTTCACCTGATTCGTTTAAAGGGTGGGGTAAAGGTGGGGTAAGTGCTTTCGGGTAACCGATGTTGATATTTCAAATCACCAAAACAAACATGCCCCTATTTTGATAGCTCCGCCCCACACATATGTAACCCAGGCAACGACTATGGCGGAATCTGTGTTACACTATGGTAATCCAGGTCGAATGTTCAATGAAAAAGTCATCCCTTCCATCCCAAAAACACAAACAGTTCTCATGAACATATTACAGTTATGACAAGATTAGAGGATTATATCGATCATGAAAAGAGGAACCAAAGGAAACAAACATATATTTAGGAGTATATTATATTACTTTTCAGACACATTTTGGGAGCTGACGCTTGAAACAGACCGTGGAGGAGGTTTAGACGCTCCAGGCTTATCGGGTGTGGAAATGAATGGGTCTTTATCGCTGAAGTGAACGACAATACGATCGCAAATGGACAAACAAGTGAACATGACACACGAGCATATTCAAGCAAAAGCCAGCATATATTAGTTCTGTGAAACAAAACAAAACCGATGTTACTCGCCTATCGAGAAGAAATAAAGCAACCTCAGCCTTCCCGCTCCTTGAGTTTTCTCCAGCGCTGGAAAGCTGATACTTCTTGCCTGATCGTAAGCCTTCTTTTGTTCCACAGACATCTTCCACTTTCGTTTTTTATCTGCCATCTCTCTCTTTCATTTCTCTTTTTCTGTCATCGCTCGGCTAGTGTCCGTCCTGTGTGTCGTGTCTTTTGAATAATAACGTGCACTGAGCGATCTCTTCTCACCATCATTAGTAGACACGCCCCTTACTGCTGATTGGCTACAAGTTTGTTTTGGTACTCGGCCCGAGACACTTTTCTAATGCATTTTTGAAATATCACTTACCCCACCTTTAAGATTAGTAGGCTATCACATTTGCACTGGTCTCATGCTATTCTGGACAGAAAAACAGAACTCGTGTGATATTGCACTCGTTACTCGTGTGATATTGCTCATGATGTAAATGTGAGGGCGTTTTCACACTGGTAGTTTAGTTCGAAACGGGGCACAGTTCACATGAAAAATTGGTAATGCGAAAGATGTCATGCGGACCTCAGGGGTACCGAATTCGAGACTGCCTGAAGGAGGTGGTCTGAGTTCGTTTGCGCAACTTGTGCTCGAGCTGTGCCGCGATTCACGTGAATGTGAAAGCAACACGGACTCGGGTGCACAAGAAAAGTAGCCTGCACATGCGTTTTATCAGATGACGATGCATTTAGTTCAATAAAACACATGCAAGGGATGATAGTGTTGATGATTTACCTCGGATACGAGCGAGAGGGAGCCTGCAGTGTATTTGCGCATAGCACCGGCGGGAACAATTGCGCTCTGACGTGGACCACAACAAACGTGCCCAGTGTAAAAACACCCTGAGACTAAAACTCAAACAGGGACATTTTTGCCTCATATCTTGAATTTTATGGACATTCTGACTGCTTTCTATAGGCTTCATCACACAGTGAGTTGTTGCCCTGCATCATATTCTTCATCAATCAACTGTATGAAATGTAAGATGACCTAAGTAGGTCTGGGGCGGGGCAAGTGCGTTAAATGCGTTAATAATTTTAACTCGTTATTTTTTTACCGTAACTAATTAATCTAATTAACGCGTTAAATTGACAGCCCTAATACATAGCTATGTTTTTAGTGGTGTATAAAGACCTTACATAATGAACCGTTATGTTTTTATTACCTTAGAATGAGCCATTTCTATCTACATACACTGCAGGTCCCCTTACAGTGAAATCATTTTGTACCGTCATGTTTCTACAGTAGCCCTAAAAGGACAAACTTCTCTACAGAGCGCTAGCTACTCCCTACTGTCTCAGACGACGACATTTTTGTCATGTGTCGTGTGTCGGCCACTGTAGCTTCTCTACGTGCTTCGAAAGGGAGGTTTGAGCGGTAGACGGTTGCAATTCACAACCTCACAGCTAGATGCAGCTAAAATTTACACAGTGCACCTTTAAAGCAATATGGGGGAGATTAGGAGGAGAAATGGTTAGAGATTAGAAGGAAACTGCGACTTTACTGAGCTCGACGGCTCTGGCTGAGCTGTGATATGAACTAAACGCTATTGGCTATTTTAAAAAAGGGGAGGAGCTGTTCGATATGTCCCGCCCTGTCTTCCTGTTTTTTTTAGTGGAAATTACATCAACACATTGAATAATGCTGTGCTTTTCAAGGCACTTCAGTGGGCCTAATGCAAAATAATAACCTTGTACCACACCTTAAATGTAAAAGAACATTAGTTGCACTTTCGCACAGGCTATGAGTTTATATATCCCAGATATGAGCAGGGCGCGTTATCTTTGGGTTGAGAATTAGGTTAGCATAATGGAATGGCAAAGAAATTAATGGTTAATTCATGTGTCATCAGAGCAAGAGAGTGAGGAAGAAGTGTCTGGATGAAGAGAGGCAGTATAAGTGAGATGCTGAGAGAGAGAGAGAGAGAGAGAGAGAGTTGAACGAGGGCAGATTCTATTATAGCGTGTGCGCTAAAGAGCTCAGGATGTTTATCACCATCACGGAGAGCATCCTACACACAGCAGACAGTGAGAAGGAGACGAGAGCAGGGGGATGAGAGAGAAGATGAGATGTCACATTCCTATGGGCAGAAAAAAAGAGCATTCAGGCCTGTTGTTAAGATACGCACTAACAGAATTGCTTTTAAACACCATTTCTTATCAAGCCCTCTGAGGTAATAAAGTTGTCTGAAAAACATTAAAAAGTGAGTTATGGGATAATGTCAAAGAATTCTACCGCACAGCCCTCAAACACAAACTAATAATGTTTTATATGGCGTGACGGGCGGATAGATAAACTGATCAATGGTAGTGATAGGCAGGGTGGTCAACTAGCTGTGGTTTGGTTTATTTTTCATTCATTTTTCAAAGTTTCCTGCCACATCTGTGTTTGTTTTTAAAGAAGAACCTCAGAAAAGCATCTAATCTGGTCTGAGACAGACAGACAAATAGATGCTCAGAATGTTTGACAGCTTCATTATTTTTAGCAGAAGAGGTGTCCGCTCCCCCATTTAGTGCAAGTGTGTAAATGCTCCCCCTTGTCTTGGAGCTGTGAAGCTGCCTTGTTTTTGGTTCCGCCCGCTTGTCTTTTGAAGGTGGGCATTAGCATGATCTGGGTGCCAGGGCTGAGAGATAGAGCTGGCGACAGGGAAAAGATGCTTTGATTTGGGATTTGCATATTAATGGCCTTAACACAGGAACAGGAAGTTTGAGGCGAGCGTAGGGAGGGAAATTCTTTTCAGGGGCACATACAACCTGCTGTGGCACGTATAGGAAACTCCGCTGGTTCATCGCCAGCTATGTTTTAATCTCAGACATAAAGGGATGCCCTGCTACAGTAACCATTTAATCTGTAGTGAGGGTAAGAGTCAATTAAAGCCAGAACACAAGAGAAAGACACTGTCTTTTCTCCTCCACTGACTGGACTGATTCATTCACTCTCTCCAATGGATGAGAAGTCATTAGATGCTGAACAGAGGAGTGATTCATCTGTGCTCACTCTCTGTTGGCAAATAGCTCTAAATAGATGTATGCCAGCAGAGAAATGTTGTATAAAAATCCCTGATTTTGTAGTTATGGCTCAGTATTTAATCAGGTGCCTCTGAGTGGCCATGAAAGGGTCAGTTCACCTACAAATGGAAATTGTCATTTGCTCACCCCATGTCACTCTATGGGCTCTTTTTTAACGCATGGTCTTTTCTGAGCACATGGTCTTAAGCACATGGCGCAGGTGCGCTTAGGGTGTGGCCGAATCCACTTTTACTAGTTTAGGGACGGAAAAAATGGTCTAAAAGGGTTGTCCCTAGTCTCTTAATGAGTCATGGGTGTGTTTTGGGTGTAACGTGCAATAAACCAATCAGAGTCTCATCTCCCATTCCCTTTAAAAGCCAGTTGCACTTGCAACATGGCGGATTTGCTATTTACATGGCGGAATTTGCAAGCAGAAAGACTGAACGCTTCTCCAGAGAGGAATCCTTTTGTTTTTAATATTTAAAAATGTTTGTGTGCTGCTGCGCGTCCCTGTGTGTGTAATAAGCAGAGTGTATGCGCGTTGTGCACCCGCCTATAGGCGCATATTACTAACGCGGCCTTTAAATAACACAAAAAATACTGCGGCATTGACTTTAGAACAGGTTTTTGTTGGTCAATGATGCAGTCGTTTTCAGTTGCCTCAAAACACACCTCGTTTTCAGACCAGCACGCCCATGGGCGAACAGATGGGCGTGAGTGCATTTGCTATTTAAACAATGTGGCGCTGGACGTGAAAGTGATAATTGCGTCGAGCTGAAACTAGCCCTAAATGTGTATGCTGAAATTTTAAAGAATCTTCTCATGGTGTTTTTCCATACAACGAAAGTTGATCTGCAGAGATTTTGTTTTTATGCCACTGGTGAAAGCATGAAGGTGAATAAATGACTGAATTTTCTTTCTTTTTTTTGTCAAACTATCTCTTAAAGAGTTGTCTCACCCCTTGTTGCCATGTCATGTCTTCAGCTTAGAGAAACATTTTGCTTTTAACAGGCGAAGAAATATGTATTTGATGTTTCATCACTGATTTGTTTTTGTGGTAATATTCAGAGTAAAATATATGTGTGTGTGTGTATGTTTCCTCAGTGTGTATCAGCTCTGGTTCAGCCGCTCGGTGTGTGTGCAGAATACCTCAACTCCGGCCTGGTGCAGGTGAGTGTTTCCACGACTGATCTGTTCTCACTTTGTTACACGGATCCCTGGAATACTTGATTCCGATTGGTCAGTTAATAGTTTATCTGGTATTTTCATATCTAGTTACACTAATTGAAAACTTTTTTTTATACACTGTCAGGAATGCATCTAATCTGGTCTGATAGACAAACAGACATAGATAGATAGATAGATAGATAGATAGATAGATAGATAGATAGATAGATAGATAGATAGATAGATCTTTATATAGTCAGATTTACCTTGTATTAATGATGATGTGGTGTTTTGAAAAAGATATTGCATCAAAAAGAATACATTTGAATGAACATGTTTTTAGAACAATGATTACCAGAGAAATTTCAAGGACACCGTCATGTGACCTTTACCTTAAAGTGGTTGGTGGTGTTGTATTTTGTAGCCCATGCTGGACCCAGTCATCCATAAGATGATAACATACGTGCAGAACCTGGAGGAGAAAGACCTGAAAGACAAGGTGAGGAACCTGCATACTTTATTCACTGTGTGTGGTGTGCAGCAGTGTGAGATTTTTACAGCTTTAAAGCTGAAATTTTTGTATTTTGTTTTAATGTTAAATGTATTTTATGGGTTGTTCTCTCCACCCCCCCCACCCCCCCCCCCCCCCTAAAATTAACTGTTGTGGCTCAGTTACACTATCAAAATAGTTAGTAACATTGACCTGACCAATGGCGCGAGTTTGGGGTGGGACTATCTGCTTTACTGACCAATGACAGATGGGCAAGTGCTTGGGAAACCTGTTTGAAAACAATAGTGTTGTTGTGAATAATGATTGTAAAAAATGTAATGTTGCTCATTGAACTGTTTTGTTGAACTGGCCGTTTTAAATTCCTGTAATGGTCGACTTTGACTCTGCCTTGTTGTTTCTCTTTTTATGTACGTCTCTTTCTCTCTAAAGCGTTTGGTGAGTATTCCAGAGCTCTTGTCGGCTATTAAGCTGCTCTGCATGCGTTTCCAGCGGGAGCTGGTGAACGTCGTGGATGACCTTCGGCTGGACATCCTCCTCCGAATGCTCAAGACGCCCCACTTCAGTGCCAAGATGAACTCCCTCAAAGAGGTTCAGATTCTTTTCTACATATTAGTGCTTAAAGTTCACGCCTGAGTTCTTCCCTCATGTTGATGGCTCTTTGCTCTGATAGGTCACGAAACTCATTGAGGAAAGCACAGTATCCAAGACTGTGAAGAACGCCATTGACACAGACCGACTCCTGGATTGGCTTGTAGAAAACTCAGTCCTGTCAATAGCTTTAGAAGGTAAGGAGTTCCCTGATCCAGTTTAACATGTTAACAGTTAATCTCATATCAAACCCATATCGGGCCTGTTAATCTTCTCCGGTTTCATGATGTTTTACCACACAGAGGAAATAATAAAGAAAACAGTTTTGTGATAAAATTTAGTCAGGGTTATTATCATTATCTAAAATTAAACCCATAAATAATTGTTATTTGAAATAAAATATTTTGTTGAAGTACTAGAATAACTAAAACCAATAAATAAAAATTAATAAATGTAATATAGACTTATTTAAAAAAGCAAACACTAATAAAAATGACAAAACACAACAAAACTTTAAAATTAAAGTAAAAATAAAAAATCTAATTAAAAATATTACAAAATTAATGATACTAAAATAACCCTGAATTCGGTCTACAATGTAGACATAATTTATAATTCCAAGCTTCCCACATTTATATATTTATCCTTATTTGATATTCAGTAATTTTGCAGGGATGTAGTCACTTATTTGATATGCAAAGAGGTTAGCCAATCACACAGAGGACATTAACATATTAATGTCTTAAGGGCACAGCCTGTTTAAAAAGTGTCAAAGAGAAGGTGGAAAAACTACTACTGTATATAATGCTACAAAAGCATAAAATACAGTCCCTTAAATATGGCTCTATGACGTGCCTTGTGTATGTGGACGCTCACACTTTCACACTGAGCGAATCCTCTATGTGTTAAAGTGTTCAGAAGCCAGAATCTCAAACTGTTGCTTTGTGTCTGAAGTCTTTTCACCTCACCCACTCATTTGTGTCATCATCTCTTTCTTCAGTTGTCTTTATTTAACTTCGCCTCATTGTCTTTTCTCTCTTTGTTCTGTTGGCATATCTCATGGCACTTTCTTTTTTATCCCCTCACTTTCTCTTTTGCTCCTCTCTTTCACTTTAATGCCTTTATTTGGTTTAACTTTCTCTTTGCGTTCTTCCTTTCATTTTCTCTTTTTCTTTACTTTCATTTTTCTATACCTCTTTGACAACTTTCTCTTTCACTTGTGCTCTCTCCCTGGTTCTCTTTCTCTTATTGTTCTAAATGTCCTCAGTATGTTTATTTTTTGTGCAATGATGGAAACAATCTGTTTTTTTTTAAATGTATAAGGAATGTATGATGTTTTTGATGTATTTAATTTTCATAAGGATTTTGTTTGTTCAGTTTTTTTTTTCCTTTTCAAAGCTTTTGTGTGGTCCTTAAGTTGCTCTTTAAAAAAATCAAGCTAAACGCAGATTGTAAAGTTGAGGATAAAAAGGGAAGTTTTTGTCTGTGATTTAAAAGCAATTTTTTTATTATTTACAGATGAATAACTTTTAAGAGGTTTTTACGTCTGTGAGGTTATAATGGAGTTATTTTCAAATTTTTTGAGTGCAATGTAAAATGTTTTGTGAGGGTTTTTTTTTTTTTTTTAAGTTAAATATGGAAGTAAAATAATGCCAAATGTTTTTGAAACAAAAAAGCTTGTTGAATTGCACTACTTGAAAAAATATGCATTGCATTAACCATGCTTGCATTTTAATGCATTGAATTTTTAGGGCTTGCATTTTTATGGGCTGAAATTCAACATGGTTGTATATTTAAGATGTGAATATTTCAATTCAAAACATTTCACACACATTTTCATTATTAAAAATTCAGTAATCCATATTCACCTCTCAGATTTCACTTCCAAAATATTCATTTTGTTTAAAAATACAACCTATAATATTCAACAGACAATTTTTGGTCCGTTTTATTTCGTTTTACAAATTCGCTTCCACAAATTCAGTGGTTAAAATTCGACAGAAAATTCATCAGTTCACATCCGGGAACTGCAGGAATAGCAGTAGATTACCGAGCATAATCTCCATCTGCTGTTAGTCGACCTCACCAGCAGGTGGTGCAAGCGGCTGTTGACGAAGACCAGAGCAACGGGTAGAGAGAGTCATTCATTCATTAAATGGATTTACAGAAATCGAGCAAGCTATACGTATTTGTGATGATTATCAGGGCCAGTGTATATATACAGTATATATGGAAAAGCTGATAAAGACACAAAAGCTGTGTTTACATTTAAGTCTTCACGGTTACTTTTATACATGTAAGCAGCTTTCTCTAACGTGAACGAGATTGTAATGTTATTCCCCGATGCTGACGTACAGATCAAATGTTACATCTGAGGTAGACATATATTTATCTCGGTTGTTTAGTTTCCTTAACTTTATATGAAAGCGCTGCGCTGCAGTACTGGGGGTTCCTCATACTCCAGGATTCCCCTGTCGTCGGGATGCTTAACATAGCTTAATACAGTGATATAAAAGACCAAACTCGCACCTTATTGGGGATGTAGGCTATACTATATAGGCTACAGGCAAGCAGGTGGACTCAGAATATGAACATAACGCACAAAGTTTCACACTAAGCATTTCCTAGTGATATACTGGCATAAAGTTGGCTTGACAATGACATTGGACAATAGTCGAACATTTAGGGACCATGTCTAAAGTTACATACGACATGCGTATACACGTTTCTAATTTCTTTAATTAAATTTTTTTTAAAGGTGTGCATCATGCCTGACACCTACATGAACACTTTACAGTCGGTTATATGACTGCAAGTCATTCTCTTCGAATGCTAGTGAAGTTATAAACGTGTATACACATGTCATATGTAACTTTAGAGACGGTCCCTAAATGTGCGACTATCTATGTGCGGTAGAGAAAGCTGTTTACATGTACAAAAGTAACCGTGAAGACTTAAATGTAAGCACAGCTTTTGTGTCTTTATCAGCTTTTCCATATATATATATATATATATATATATATATATATATATATATATATATATATATATATATATATATATATATATATATATATATATATATATATATATATATATATATATATATATATATATATATACTGGCCCTGATAATCATCACAAATACGTATAGCTTGCTCCATTCCTGTAAATCCATTTAATGAATGAATGACTCTCTCTACACGTTGCTCTGAATTTGTAGAAGCAAATTTGTAAAGCGAAATAAAATGGACTGAAAATTCTCAGTCGAATATTACAGGTTGTATTTTTAAACAGAATGAATAATTTGGAAGTGAAATCTGAGAGGTGAATATGGATTATTGAATTTTTAATAATGAAAATGTGTGTGAAATTTTTTTTAATTGAAATATTCACATCTTAAATATACAACCATGTTGAATTTTAGCCCATAAAAATGCAAGCCCTAAAAATACAATGCATTAAAATGCAAGCATGGTTAATGCAATGCATATTTTTTCAAGTAGTCCAATTCAACAAGCTTTTTTGTTTCAAAAACATTTGGCATTATTTTACTTCCATAGTTAAAGTTCATTTTTAAAGTCTTAAGAATGAATAAAATAAGTAAAATATTTTCTCTCTCTCTCTGTGTATGTGCTGTAGGAAACATTGACCAGGCCCAGTACTGTGACAGAATAAAGGGAATCATTGAGCTGTTGGGCAGTAAGCTCTCATTAGATGAACTCTCCAAAATATGGAAAATACAGGTAAGCTTTTATAGATATTCATCTACTCTGTGCTCCATCAAAGCTGCATGAACTTCTGACATTGAATCTAAAATGTCTTTTTGAATAAGATCGAAATGAATGGAGAGCATTTCAGTTGGTGTCCATCTGCATTCCCATTTATTTTAAGGATAGAAATTAAGCTGTGAACAATCTTGAGATTAATTCATAACACAAGGCCTTCATCATTTAGATTAACTTGATGTACTAAGTGATTATAAAAGGAGCGCTTTGTCAAAGTTTTTGTTTTTCATGACCCTATGACCCTACTTAAGTATAAAAAAAGTGCCAAACTTTGACACAAAATTATTTCTTGATGATTTGATATTTTAGTGATTTTTATAATGTCTAAATATAAATTCAAAAGTAAAACATGTGAAAAAAATATATTAGGTAGTAGAAATGGCTAATAAGCCTCTGTCGCCATCTATTGGTTATAGTGGTCATTTCATTTAAAAAAATATATATTGAACCCTGAGATGAATAATGTAAAAACATTCGACTATTTCTGTCACAATACCATGGTTACAGTTAGCGTTACTAAATTAAATCAATGGTGAATGTTGGTGATTTGTGGACTGAAAAGCCTTCTATAACTTGGAACTTTCTCCTGGTTTCCACGTCAGCACTGTTTGTTCTGATATCTATGGTTTATAACAGAAAATTATATTCTGCTTCTCACTAGATATTGCACCGTTGTTATTAATACTGCAGAAAATTCAAACACTTTCTCACTGGATCTCTCAGTGCTGTGCAGTAACAGTGTCACGTGATCGAGATCGGCTCACGAGTAAACCTGTTCTGAGCTATTATTGCTCCGAACTGATAAACAGTCCTCGCTGCGCAGCTCAAACGAGAAGCACGGTTTCATCCTGCTTTCGTTTAGTTTGCCGTTTGATGTTTATCATTTGCAAGAGAAATGGCAGGTCTTATCAGTTGGGCAACATGGTGGTGGCACCAGTGCGACCTCTAACAAAATGACCTTTTAACCATTCGGTCGCAGTCTGGAGCCCTGCTAAAACTTTAAAAACGGAAGATATAAAAATAAAAACTAATTCAAATTATTAATAAAATCTACTAGTACATCAATGATACTAAGGGGCCGTTTACACGGCACAAAAAAAATTATGGACAACGGCTCCCAAAACGCCATTATGGTGTAAATGAAGGGCCAAAATGTATTTAAAGTTTTCTGTTTTTAGTTGAAAACGGTGTCATGTAAACGGCCCCTAAAATAACACTGGTCTCAAGATCACTTACTATTTTTTTTCATGATTTTTAACATATTAAAAGGTATCAAAACAATTCCAGTTATCTTGAGTTATCACAATAATGCAGTAACTCGGTCATCCTTGCATGGTTAGTCTGCCTAAATATATGTAATTATATAGAATTATTATATTATATTATTTTTTTATTATATTATATTATATTATATTATATTGCATTTCAATTCTGTATATTGCTTTTTTATTATAAAATTGCTGTTAAAATTAAGTTTATGTAGTCTGGTTATATGAGCAAAAAGTTGATGTCCTATTTTGTGTACAGGCTGGTCAGTCCTCCACTGTGATTGAGAACATCCACACCATCATCGCCGCTGCTGCCGTCAAGTTCAACTTTGACCAGCTCAGCCACCTCTTCGTCCTCATACAGAAGGTCTTTTCCATCTTCCTTTGGACTCTTTCATCTTTGTGAACTGTGTTTTTGACTTTACCTTGTGTGTTTTCAGAGCTGGGAGGTGGAGAGTGATCGCGTAAGACAGAAACTTCTGAGTCTGATTGGACGGATCGGCAGGGAGGCTCGCTCTGAGGCAACCACAGGAAAGGTGTGTGTCGTCAGAATTAACCTGCATGTGTATTTCTGTCCCTCACCTGAAAGTTGGGCTTTGAACCTGCCTAGCTGTTAATAAGATAGAATGCGGAAATGTGAAAGGCAGTGATTGATGTAGCATTGTTGATGTTAGTGAAAGTTTCTTAATGCACTGTGTAAAGTTATTTTCTGTATTTAACAATAGATTTTAATATGCTACTTACCATTTAATATGCTACCACCTACACTACAGTACAAAAGTTGTGGGTCAATCTGATTTTTTTTTTTAAATGAAATTAATACTTTTATAAATATTGTTACAAATAAATGCTGGTTTTTTTTTTTTTACTTTTATATTAATCAAAGAAAAAAATATCACGGTTTCCACAAAAATATTTAGCAGCAGAGTTTTCAACATTGGTAATAATAAGAAATGTTTCTTGTGCACAAAATCAGCATATTAGAATGATTTCTGAAGGATCATGTGACACTGAAGACTGGAGTAATGATGCAGATATTCAACTTTGCATCACAGGAATAAATTACATTTTAAATTACATTCAAATAGAAAACAGTTATTTTAAATTGTAATATTATTTCACAATCTCACAGAATTTTTTTATCAAATAATTGCAGTCTTGGTGAATATAAGAGACGTATTTGTGTTAGAGGTGGGCGATATGACCAAAATATTATATCACTATATGAGTAATTTTATATATTTAACAATATATATCACAATATAGTTATTTTTGCTTTTAAATAAGGTTTTTATGATATCAAAATTTTTGATACCATTGAAATTTCATAATTCTTTTCAATATCTTCAAGCACTAGAAATACTACATAAAATGTATAAAGTAATAAAATGTATAAAAAAATCAATGCATAGTCTTTACTGTGTAAATTAAATACACAATTATTCTTATTAAAGTAAAAAAAAAAAGTGATTCAGTCAAGAGCAGTGAGAGAGTTTCTCTATTTTGTTGTTTGATTAGCATTAATAATGACAGCAGGTCATTTGTATGCTGTCGCTTTAAGACCTACTGCACGGATCCAATATACTTTTAACATTCACTTAAGACAAATGACTGTTTACTTGCTAATACATGGTCACTTTGACACATAGGTATGTGTATTTAACCGTTCAAGCCCAATTATGCGGCAAAAAGCACTCCGTTCAGTTCTCACGCGCTTTATGAGCAGCGGCTTCATGACGCACGTGCGTCTCTCAGACAGCGAAACAGTCTCTCAGAGAGCGCATGCATATAGTGAAATGAGTTGCTTTCGCTGCTAATTGTGCTTCAACGGTTTAAAATCACCTGTTTTTAAACCGCAATGCTTAAAAACGCATGCAAACGATAAGCTTTGTGACCGCGCAGCACAGCAACGTCACATGAGCGTAACCGTGATAGAGATGATAGCCCAAAATCTCTACCGGTTGACAAATTTCTACCAGTTAGTCTACCGCCCACCCCTAATCTGTGTGTTTTTTGTGGCTTGTGTGTCAGGTGTTGGAGGTATTGTGGGAGTTGGCACATCTCCCCACCTTACCTACCAGTCTAGTGCAGCAGGCCCTGGAAGAACACCTGACCATTCTCAGCGATGCATACGCCGTCAAAGAAACCGTCAAGAGGAACTACATCATCAAATGCATCGAGGACATCAAGAAGGTGAGCTGAGACCATAATTCTCAAATTTCCAATAATGGCCCAGACTCTTAATCTTCAGTGTTTCAGTTAATCAACTAATAGGAATCTGATGAATTTTTTATGATGCGACATTATTATTTTGTTTTTCTGTCATTATGGAAACTCACTGTCTGGCTTGCTTCTGGTGGTCTGAATTGGAGTGAGAGTCTCTCACTATCACACAAATCTCCTGTACTCCTCCATCTGCTTTGTGCTCCTTTCTGAAAATCCATATTCAGAAGGTTATGTACCGTAAACACAAAATAAACACAGAAACGCAATGACACACATTTTTGAGCTTCCTGGCTTCTCTTTCAGGCTAGAATCTGTGCAGTGGGCTATTTTAAGAGCTGATCCTGGGAATATAAAGGTGTTGTTCTGTCTCTAGTGCTAGATGTATATTTTTGGCACTCTAGTTTCAGCTTGCCTTATCTTACCCCAAACACACGCACACACAGGCATTCACTTTGCTCAATCTTTGCGCTTCAGCCTCTGGTGTGATTTGGGTACAGCGTCTGCCGCATAAACTCTTTAGTGGCGCTCACTGAATACAACTGAAGTTTATCTCTTTAGATGCAAACACAGGAGGATTCAAAGTCTCCCAGCGAGTCACAGGTCTCTTTTCTTACTGGCTCCTGGGGCAAGAAGAAACCGAGCTCATTGGCTAAAGTAAGAGAAGACCCACCCCTTTGGTTTAACACTGACCAATCATAACTCAGCCTGAATCTCACATGAACAGAATTTGATTTACAAACTGATGATTGCCACTTGATTCATGGGGAAGTACTATAAAGATATGTGTGATTTACAAAGGGGTTTACACCCCTACACCTCTAGGGGTTTGATCTTCAAATCCAAATATTAACTAATGACTTGTCTATTGGCTTCAATCTGTTGTTGGACAATTTGAAACGTTTGGAAATCAGAGACTCTAACCAAAGCCTGGGGTAATAGAGGGGTCAATGACGTGATGCTAATTTGTTTGTTCCTTTCATTAATTAAATTAAAAAAAAAAGTCATTCACATGTGTAATAATGTTTCTTAATTAAAACTAGAACAAATCCTCATTAAAAAAAAAAGCATGCAGAAAAACGAAACAAAAAAAACATAAAACAAGATATTTTATCATAGAGAGGACCCCTGCAAAACCCCTGCAAGACTGTCAACAAGTCTCTTAAAATATCAGATAATTTGACCATTTTATGACAAGATGTTAGTTTAGGATGTAAAATGTCATGTGGTGTGACTCTTCATGATTTAATAGTTCATGAAATTTGTTTAAAAAAAATACCAGAAAAATATTTGGGGATGTTCTATAGTCTCATCCCTTCATTTGTGTGTCTGTTGTAGATTTTGATTATTTTATTATCTTTTTGTTGTATTTCCCATTCATTTCCTATGACGGGTCAAATTGACCCGAGGAGAGAATTAAAGGGATAGTTCACCCAAAAATGAAAATTATCCCATAATTTACTCACCCTCAAGCCATCCTTGGTGTATATCACATTCTTCTTTCAGACGACTACAATCGGAATTATATTAAAATATGTCCTGGCTAATCCAAGTATTATAATGACAGTGAATGGCAGTCCAAAATTTGAAGCCCAAAAAAGTGCATCCATCCATTATAAAAGTAATCCACACGGCTCCGGGGGGTTAATAAAGGCCTTCTGAAGTGAGGCCGTCTGGTGAAAGTTAGACATTTTACTTTATAAGATGTTAAATATGGATATTTTTCTTACGAAAACCCATCGATTCGCTTCAGAAGGCCTTTATTAACCCCCCCGGAGCCGTGTGGATTACTTTTATAATGGATGGATGCACTTTTTTGCCATTTACTGCCATTATAATGCTTGGATTAGCCAGGACTTTTTTTCATATTTTAATATAACTCCGATTGCATTCGTCTGAAAGAAGAAAGTCATATACACCTAGGATGGCTTGAGGGTAAGTAAATCATGGGGTAATTTTCATTTTTGGGTGAACTATCCCTTTAAGTAATTTTTTTTTTATTTAAATTTTTTTTTTTTTTACAACCATAAAAACACCTAGAATCTAGTCCAATTTTTTGTGTGCATTCCAATTTCAAGTGCGGTAAAATTAAGCAAAGTCTTGTACCACTCAGATAAACGCTTAAAATTAGGTTCTTTCGAGTCAAAATGACCCAAGGAGAGGATTAAAAAAAACCTTTATTTTATTTTATTACTTTTTACTTGATGGTTACACCACATAACATTTTAGAGTTATTAAATTGAAAATTATATAAAGGTTTTATTAAACCATATGAAAGTACATATTTATACGTCATTGACCCAGATGGAGATTGCTGTATTCAATGAATGCACCATGTGTGTTATGGTTGATGTCATTGTGTGTTAATATCTATGTGTTTGTGCTTGTATTGTAGTCATCTCAGCAGACTAACCCTCAGACAGTGTGGGTGGTTCCTGCCTTGCGGCAACTTCACGAGATTACCCGGTCTTTTATCAAACAAACCTACCAGAAACAAGACAAGGTAGGTGCAGACAGCATCCAGACGGACCATCTGGCCTGTTCATTTTTTACACAACTGCTGCTACGTAAACAATATTTATTTATTTATTTTTTTGCTTTAAATGGCTTTGCATTTATACTTTGTGTCATCTTCTCTATCAGAGTATAATCCAAGACCTGAAGAAGAACTTTGAGATCGTGAAGCTGATCACAGGCTCTCTGGTGTCATGTCATCGCTTGGCCGTGTCCGTCGCTGGATCCAATGGTCTTTCTGGGTCCACACTGGTCGATGGGCGGTACACCTACCAGGAGGTATGTTGCCACATGTCCATTTTCTTTTAGTCATACTGAGAACTTGATGTTTATATTACAGCTCGATTGATAATAGATTTTTGGCAATAATGATTATTAAGGTGGGAAAGGTGGGAATAAAGTGCAAATCAGAATTTTAATATTTAAAAAAAAAAGTACTATGGACCATTACATTTTTGGTACAATACTGTTCAAAAGTGTTTGTTTTTTGTTTAGTTTTTTTGAAATAATTGAATACTTTTATTCAGCAATGATGCATTAAATTGATCAAAAGTGTCAGTATAGACTTTGTATTTATCAAAGAATCCTTAAAGGGGTCATAACACACACGGTTTCTGCCAGTCTCATGTTAATCTTGAGTACCTATAGAGTAGTACTGCATCCTTCATATCTTCGAAGAGTCTTTAGTTTGATCATATTTATAAAAGACAGATACGCTTTACGGATTCTTTCCGAAAACAGCCGAACTTGTGGAGTGGGCGGAGCTAAAGAGTCACGAGCACACACACACACACACACACACACACACACACACACACACACACACAAAATACATCATGGCATTATCCCTGGATAACTTTCGATTCACTATACGTTCTTGTTGTTTACATTTATATGCACTTACGTGCCGATTGCCAACAAAACACAGACACTTGATGCAGTTTCACTCACCGCCTGCGGTTTCGACTCATGACCGGGAACAAACACACTTGCAGAACTCCATTGCTGCACTGGAAAAACAAACTGGATCCACTCTTTCGTTAACGCTGGGTTATTTGGGAAGCTGAAAATGGTTATCTTTCCCTCACAACCAAAAACACACTTCTTTAGTGACATTGTTGATTTCGTGGTCTAAAAACAAAATGACAGCGCTGCTGACGGCTCCCATAACCCGAACAAAGCTCGTTGATGGGCGCACTCTTGCTCTCGCTCTGGTTGATGTGCGCACGCTCATCCGGGAGAAGTGCCCATACGAGCAATTCCGCCCTTTATGAAGTCATACAGGGCCATACTCTAAAAAAAATTCCGAAACTTATTCAAATCCTGAAGGAGTGTATTTGGCACAGAAATACTCCGTCATACGTCCAACTCGTCCAACACGTCTTATTTTTTTTTAATTTGGCCATGTTTAGCATGAGAATCCAACTCTTTAACAGTGTAAATAAGTCAGAATGCATGAAATAGCATTAGACCCCCCTTTAAAAAATGTATCACAGTTTCCACAAAAGCATAAATCAACATTAATAATCAGCAAATCAGCATATTAGAATGATGTATGTAATAGATAAAATAATAAAAAATCTATATAATATAAAACATTTTGAATCAAATTCAAAATCAAATAAAATAAACCGTTTTTCTGATGCAAGACTTTTATTTTGAAAGACGTGCATGAAAGTTTATGACTCTTCTGCCAGACAGAATGCGTTTTTCCATTCCAATACGCTACATTTCATTCTTATTCTATGTAAACGCGCTAGACGGATGTTTGACATTTACGCTCGTGTGTTTTGCAGTGTCTCGTGCATGACACGGCATTCCAAAAGTGTAGCTTAAGTTAAAAAAGGTTAAACTTTTAAACAACATGTCTACACCTTGCATAGCTTTTTCCGTTTCTCTGACCTGTGGCTCGCGTTGTGCTGTTTCAGTATCTGCTGTCAGATGAGATGATATCAGGCTATATGCCGGTGTCATTATTCTAACATTATTTTCAATACTTGTTAGGGCCGGTTTAAACAGAATGTGTTTTTACGGTAAAAATTAAGAGCATACAACATCGTAATTACGTTGTCAATTACCCAAATTACCAAAAAGTACCAATAAATTGCATAACTGCTATGCTGTGTGTTAGCTGGGAAGGAGTTGCGTACAGGTATGATGTTTATTCTATTCATCAAGATCAGTGTCCATATGTTTTATTAACAGTTCATCATAGTATTGTGAATTTACCATGGTAACTAGTTTCTGTAACCTTAATCCAAAATATTCTATATTTTTGATGAGTGTGGTGGCTCATACCAACTTATATTTAATAGCCTTACCTTATGATACTGTTTATTCATCAATGTTAGTGAAATTCTTACAATATATGTGTATGTTAAGTAAAGTGGGACGTACTTGTGTGTGTGTTAAATATTTTAGAGAAATAAATTTGCTTGGTTCTAATTCCTACAAATTTGGGTCACAGCTTTATGACCATGGGAAAATGTGGGTCCCATGGCCAAACCAGTTGAGGACTACTGATCTGCAACATATTACATCAGGGTTTTTTAGCGTCTTATTACAAAAAGAAATCAACTTCTAGTTTCTAGTTAAATACAGTGTAAAGAGTCTAGTAATTTCCTCTGGTTCACAGATGAGTAATATTATTTGGCTGAAGAATTAGCACAGAACAAAAATATATTTGTAGACTACAGAGGTGACTCATGTTATGCCTCATATTTAAAAAGAATCCAGGAGAGAAGTGTGGTTTTGACTACCTGATGTTATCATTTATTTTATTTTTTTTTCACATATTTTCAGTATTTGGAGGGTCACTTGAAATTCCTCGCGTTCTTCCTGCAAGAGGCCAGTCTGTACCTGGTCTGGAATAGAGCCAAAGAGATCTGGGAATGCTTAGTGTCCGGGATGGATGTGTGCGAGATGGATCGAGAGGTGTGGTGGTGTTGGTCTTTTTGTTTTGTTGTTTGCTTGTTTTTTTTTTTGGGGCGGGGGGGGGGGGTTGTTTTGGGTTTTGTTTTGTTTGCTTTTGTTTGATTTTTGCTTGGTTTGGTTTGGTTTTGCCACACATGCTTTGGGTTGAAGGCAAAATGCCATTGTTTTAAGTAACTTATTTATTTAAACATTAAAGTGTATTTAATGGCTTTTCAGTTCTGTAGTGTATAAATTGGTTGCATTTTAACAAGCTATGTAGTAGTTTTGATGATGTTCGTCTCCCTGCTGTAGATGTGTTTCGAATGGTTCACTAAGGGACAGCATGATCTAGAGAGCGACGTTCAACAGCAGCTCTTTAAAGAGAAGATCCTCAAGCTGGAGCCTTATGAAATCACTATGAACGGTAAGAGTTCAACCACAAAGTTCACTCACCAATTCCACTTAAAACCACAGCAATTCCACATTAAGTATAGCACATTGAGGTATCCTGTACATCTGCAGGAAACCACTGTGGTTACTGTGCTAAATTTACCCTCATTGGCACCATGGGGTGGAGTGGCATGAAGTGGTACTATGAGTATGTAAGTTTCCTGTGGGTTTCATCAATGTGTTACAGGGTTTAACCTCTTCAAGACCTTCTTTGAGAATGTAAACCTCAGTGACCACCGTCTCAAACGGCAGGGAACACAACTGGTATGAGATTCCCTGCTTGTTCTCAGTAAAATTGATGGGAAAATGCAGCATTAAAGTCTAGATTGGCTATATATATATATGTGATTCATTCTCTCAGTGTGTGGAGCGATTGGATCTGGCTGGGATGGACTTCATCTGGAGAATCGCAATGGAATCTCCAGACGAGGACATCGCAAATGAAGCCATACAGCTCATCATTACCTACAGCTACATAAACCTCAACCCCAAAATGAAGAAGGTCAGCAGTCAAACCCTGATTTTCTTTATTAATCTTGCCGTTCCAGTGCACATAGTTTCTCCATAATTCTCTGTTAATAACCCTTTTCTTTGTGTATTTGTTACAGGACTCAGTATCTCTACATAAGAAATTTATTGCTGACTGCTATAAGAGATTGGAGGTGAGTATTACAGTGTGAAATGACACTCTCCCCCCTCCCTTGTGATGATAATTGTGATAAAACTCATCCTTATATCACACACAGGCTGCTAGCTCTGCGCTGGGCGGCCCGACCCTCACACATGCTGTTACCCGGGCAACCAAGATGCTGACAGCCACTGCTATGCCAACGGTCGCCACATCAGTGCAATCTCCATCTAGGTATGACTAGTTTTTAAGCTAGTTGAGCAGCTTTCAGATCAGTTGATGAGATCCAGCTGATGTTGTTGGTTGCATTTTCATTGTCTTAAAATAATTAAAGCACTTTTACATTTTTATTAATTTAATATTCCAGAGCAAAAATTAGGAAAAAACACAAGGAGAATAGTACCAAAGCTGGAGCAGAGGGATTTAATTGTACAATAGTAATAGCTAATAGCAGTATTGTAGTAATTTATAACATAGGTATTATAGTAATAAACAAATATATTTAAAGACATATTATTGTGGCATAATTGTTAAAAAAGAAATCAAGGGAACGTTTGAGTCAGTTCAGTTGAAAAAATATTTTTTGTTGATCACTAATAGCAGAAAGTCTGGTAGAATAACAAACATTTGCAGAATCGCAAGTGTCTTTTGTTTTCTTTTTGTTGTATGTTATTATATTGTAGTTTTGTTTTTGTTTTGATTAATTCATATCCCACATTTACCTTGTCATTAAGTCGCATCAGACTTGGTGCAACATTAAAGTCTTAACTGATCTTAAGCTTGTTCTGACATCATTTGATATCAAGATTGACATTAAAATTTAACCCATTGAAATTCATAATCATCTGTCCTCAGGTCCAGTAAACTGGTGATCATTGAGAGACTTCTGTTATTGGCAGAGCGCTACGTTATCACAATAGAGGTGAGTGCTGATACACATACAGTATACACACACACACACACACACACACACACTCTCTGGGACATATACACTCATGTTACACACTGCTTTATGCATATGAGTGCAGAACTTTATTAGCTCAAGTTCATCCTGTATTGTACATCCTGACCCCCTCCATAGACAGCAATGTCAATGCAACTTTCAAGGCCTAGAAAGGTAGTAAAAACATTGTTAAAATAGTCCATGTGACTGGTTCAACCTTAATGTCATGAAGCGACGAGAATACTTTTTGTGCGCAAAAAACAAACAAAAATAACGACTTTATTCAACAATCTGTTCTCGTCTGTGTCATTCTCCTACACTGTTGACATAGTAAATACAGTGCAGCACTTCCGAGTTCTACGGGACTATTTTAACGACGTCTTTACTACCTTTCTGGGCCTTGAAAGTTGCAATGACGTTGCTGTCTATGTGTGGTTCAGAAACCGCTCGGATTTCATCAAAAATATCTTAATTTGTGTTCCGAAGATGAACGAAGGTCTTACGGGTTTGGAACGACATGAGGGTGATCAATGACAGAATTTTCATTTTTGAGTGAACTAACCCTTTAAGTTCATCCTGTATTGTACCTTCTATGAGTGTTGCTTTATTTATCTTAAATGACTTAGTTTATCTTTGTTTGAAAGCCCCAGCTTGTTTGCAAGCTGTAAAAATCAGACATAACATCATTGCTAATTAATTCTCTTAATGTGTTATAGCTGTCAGACTTGCAGATGTAGATGGTTGACTGCAATATACACCGTCTCCTCATTTCTCCAGCTGTTCAATTCCGTACTGAAATCTGGCATTGAGTCTGTCACATCATTTAGCAGATTCAGGGATAATCATCCCAGGACACAGCAAAAGTGATCCGATATGGTGTTGATTCCAGTGTGTATTCAGAAAGAGAGGCAGACATTTTGACACCCGTTCAATCTAACAGATGCTAATTGGTCGGTTATTGACAGACATTTGGCGCAGGAAGTGCTTTTGGACTGTAGCATTTTGTCTAATATGTGAATTTGAGTAAATGTAATATAAAGCCTGGTAGCTTTTTACTGGCATTCAGTACCCATTCAATGAAATGCTTATTCATGGAAAACTGATTTGAAATGGCAGATTTATTGCTGTAAGATATGCAAGAGCTCTGTAACCTCATATAATGTTACATTTACCTCAGCAAAGTGATCCAATAGCTTTTATCTTATTCTTAATAATATATTTTATATATTATAATAATATATGCATTATATTTTATTTATGTATATCTTAATTATTCTATATACACTATCGTTCAAATGTTTAGGGTCAAATTTTGTTTTATATATATATTTTTTTGAGAGTTTCTTATGCTCACTAAGGTTGCATTTATTTAATAAAAAACTAATATTGTGAAATATTAGAATTTAAAATAATGTTTTCTATTTTAGTATTTTTCACATGTAATTTAATCTTGTGTTGTCAAAGCTGAATTTTCTGCATCATTACTCCAGTCTTCAGTGTCACATGATCCTTCAGAAATCATTCTAATATGATGATTTGGTGTTTAAAAACTTTTTTTTTATTATTATCATTGTTGAAAACAGTTGTACTGCTTAATGTTTTTGTGGAAACCGTGATTTTTTTTTTTTTTTTTTTTTCCCCAGGATTCCTTGATGAATACAAAGTTCAAAAGATTTGTTTATTTGAAATAGAAGATTATACATGTCTTTGTCACTTTTGATCAACGAAATTAATGCTTCCTTGTTGAACAAAAGTATTAATGTCTTTAAAAAAGAAAAAAAGGTCTTACTGACCCTAAACTTTTGAACCGCAGAGTATCTGTGTGAATAAATCTTCAGCGAATGATATCTAAAAAATTCTTTAGAGGCCATTTTATCAAGTTTTTATGGCATCCAACATTTAAATTATAATACATCCACACTGTTTTGAATTGGAAAATGTGTTTTTGGGTCAGCGACTCATAATGAACCACTGAATCTGTTTCAGGACCTGTATTCTGTTCCTCGAACGATTCTACCTCATGGAGCGTCTTTCCATGGCCATCCGGTTACACTTCACATCACTTACGAATCTACCAAAGACACATTCACCTTGGAGGTAACGCCACACGCACACACTTCCTTGAGACAAAACCCCCTTTCCTTCTGGCACCCTCAACACAGACGCACACACTTATGACAGATTGTGAGCAGGGTTGATATAAATGCTAGACAAACATTCTCCCTATTTGGAGAATAGAGGAACATTGATAGATGGCCGGTGGACGTTCGGCATGAGATACCGAATGTGATATTCACAAACACAACGGTCTGTTGTGTGACTATTCACTCTGTAGACTCAACTGACTGTCATTTGCTTTGCCTTATTTGAAAGGATGAATCAAAATTGCCCTTATGTGTTTGTGTACATGTGAATGTGTGCAGGCCCACAGCAATGAGACTATAGGCAGCATCAGATGGAAGATAGCGGAGCAGCTCAGCTGCCCGGTGGACAATGTGCAGATATTTGCCAATGACAGCATGGTGAGTCAAACACTAACTGTGATCCGTCGCAGTCATACCCGAGCGGTGCACAGGTGCCAAACACTCCTACAGCACAGGCCAGCGCTGTTTGAGACTGCGGCAGCTATTATGACCGCATGTGGAGCCTTTGTTCTCGGACTAGTTATAGAGAGATAACATTGTCTATTCATATTGATTATTGTTACTATTAGTAGTGTTATTTTAGTAGTATTTATATACTATTATTGTTTTATTAAAGTATCCCTATTGTGCCATTTTAAAGGTTCTCCTACAACAGGTTTACATGCACCTAAGGTCAAAAAAACACTTACATTTTCTCATAATATACATCGCAGCATCACCTCTTTTCTCACAGTGTCTGAAATGGTTCGATAAAGGATTCAGTCTCTCTAAACCCCTCCTTTCCGAGAACCTACTCTGCTCTGATTGGTCAGATGGCCCAGTCTGTTGTAATTGGTCTACCACTTACAGCGCATGATGGAAATGAAACGCTCATTACCATATCTGAATTTCAGCTCCAGAGGCTTCCTCAGCGCTTGATACACAGTGATACGAACAGTAACGACAGTGTGTGTTTTTACCGTATCAATTTGAGCCCGAGTCCTCATCCTTTTGAAGTGCATGCAAAGTGAAAACGGTGTCTTCTCTACATGTCATCAACATGAACCAAACTCTTCCAGGCCTCAGCTACAACTACAGTGCTTGAGGGTCAAAGATGTTTTTCACGGCAGTCAATGAAGACCATAGGTGTGCATTATGCAAATTTGTTAGGTTCGAGCAGGAAGTAAGACTGAAATTACAGACGACTCGTTTTAGGTAGTTCAGAATCGGATCCAAAATTCTTTTGGATCTTTAAAACTTTGCAGATCTCAACAGATCAAAACCAGCTATATTATACACTACATGAAAGATAATATCCAAAACAGCATAATAGGGGCACTTTAATATTTTGAATTAGCTTTTATTTTTATATTTTCAGTTGCCGTTTTAATTTTTGTTATGTGCTTTTGTATTTTTTTATTAGGTTTTGTTTTTAAAAAATATTTCTTAATAGTAATAGTTTTAATTAACAATAACACTATTGGCCAATAAATTGTCATTTTGAAATGATCAACATTTGTCTAAGAGGTCTAAGGGCCTGTTTACACATGGTCACTTCATGTGTTTTTACTGATCGTAAAGCTATCTCATTTGTTAAAACGTTTCCATTTACACTTGGCCACATAAATGTGTCTCCGCAAAACGGATATAATTCCGATCTTCAATTTTAAACGGAGTTCACGTCAACAAAAGCAACAGATATGAGCTGCATTTTATTTATCATCAGCTAATTTCAAGATCAAAGACTGCAATAGGAGAGAGAGCGCCATCAGCACTGGTAAGATCATTCAGTCACTACTTTTAATGAAGATGATTGTGTGTTGAGCGTCTGCGACACTTTCAGTTTCATTTGCGGCAGTTTGCACGTCGACTTGCTGAAGAGATACTCAGCTGTGGCGATGCATGTTGCAGTAGCGCTATCATATCAGGCTATAACATGTCATATAGCCTATAACATGTAAAAAATTTACATGTGGTTTTAACAAGGTTCCAGGTTCGTCTGGAATGCGTCTCAGACCACCTCCCGAAGTGGTTTGAGTGATCGGATTGAAATTCGTCTCGAAAGCGTTTCGGAGGGCATTTACACCTGGTCTTTTCACGATGGGATAGCTATATGATCTGAGAAAACGCATGAAGTGACCAGGTGTAAACAGGCCCCAAACTTCAGAGTGCTATTTTTTTTTTTTTTTTTTTTTTTTGTTTGTTTTCTAATATTTAATTATTTGGCAACACTTTACAGTAAGGTTCCATTTGTTAACATTTTTTAACATTAGGTAACGTGAATGACAAAATACCTCTAAATTGTATTTATCTAGTTAATTTCAATATTTACTAATATATTATTAAATCAAAAGTTATTTAATGGCCCTGAGCTAACATGAACTAACAATGAACAGTTGTATTTTTCAGAGCTCCAGACTGCGAACAACTAAATTTAGTTCAAGGTCACACTGGTGCCACCACCTTGTTGCCCAACTGATAAGAACTGCTGTTTCTGTTGCAAATAAGACGAAAGCAGCAAACTAAACGAAAGCAGAACGTAACCGCACTTCTTGTTTGAGGGCCGTTTATCAGCTCGGAGCAATAATAGCTCAGAAAAAGTTTACTCACGAGCCGATCTCGATCACGCGATACTGTTACTGCACAGCGCTGAGAGATCCAGTGAGAAAGTGTTTGAATTAACCGCAGATTTAATAACATCGCTGCAATATCTAGTGAGAAGCAGAACAGAGTTTTCTGTTATAAACCATAGATATCAGAACAAATATCGCTGACGTGGAAACCAGGAGAAACATTCTGCCATGAACAAACAAGTTATAGAAGGCTTTTCAGTCCACAAATCACCAACATTCACCATGGATTCAATTTAGTAACGCTAACTGTAACCATGGTATTGTGACAGAAATAGTTGAATGTTTTTACATTATTCATCTCAGGGTTCGTACAACCTTTTGAGAGTGAAATGCACTTTTTAAGGACACTTCGAAGCTCTAAATGTTATCCAATTTTAAGGTGCAGTGTGTAATATTTATGAGGCTCTTTTGACAGAAATGCAATATAATATACATAACTATGTTTTCAGTTACATAATGAACCGTTATGTTTTTATTACCTTAGAATGAGCCATTTCTATCTACATACACTGCAGGTCCCCTTACAGTGAAGTCACCATTTTGCGCCGCCATGTTTCTACAGTAGCCCTAAACGGACAAACTGCTCTAAAGAGCGCTAGCTAAAGGGAGGGGTGATTGGTGGGCGGTTGCAATTCGCAACCTCACCGCTAGATGCCGCTAAAATTTACACAGTGCACCTTTAAATGTTATTTTTATTGTGATGACCAAAAATGAAAAAAAATATTTCAATATTTCCCTATAGAAATTAGGTTTTTATAAAACTTGTTTATCTGCATCTCAACTCAAGCTCAGTGCTATGCTATTTCTTTCATTTCCAAGAAATAGATATGTATATTATTAGTTACTGTACTTATTAATGCAAAATAATAGTAATTTTATGATTAAATTACCTTAATGATTAAAAATCTGTAGAACTTAGTGGCACTGGTGCTACTGCTCTCAAATGTTAGTCTGGAGCCCTGATTTTTATTAACTTATTGTAAATTGTTTATTTTTTTTTATTGAGCGTTCATTTTGAGCACATAAAAATAAATCTAAAATAGATTGTGGAACACAAAATGAGAATAATTAAAACCAAAAATGTATGCAGCTCTTTTCCGTTTAATGAAAATTTATAGCAAACAAGCTCTTCGTATAAACTCCATTTGTGTGTAGTAAGTAGTCATACTAAGTCGTCTTGTTAAATGTGCATTCCAGCTGACGATGAATCGTGACCAGAAGCTGTTGAATCAGCTGGGTTTCTCTGATGAGCAGAGTCTGACAGTGAAGAGCTCAGGAACAGGCACGCCGTCAGGCAGTTCAGCGGACAGCTCTGCCTCGGCCAGCTCCAGCAGCAGCGGGGTCTTCAACTCAGCGTACGCTCTGGAGCAGGTACATACACACACTGATCTGACTTATAAAAATTTCTGGTGTTTATTGGATCAATTGCACTCTAATCGTGCAAGTACACACTTGGTTCAAGTATATGCAAAATTGGGGGGTTGGTAAGATGTATTAAGTTTTTGAAAGAAGTCACTGCAAAAAAATGCTTTTCTTACTAAGTATTTTTGTCTTGTTTCCAGTCCAAATATCAAAAAATTGATATTTTTTGATAAAATTGATATTTTTTACCAGAAAACAAGACATAATATCTTATGTCATTGTACTTGTAAAGTACATGTCTAATAAATGCATCTTGATTTTAAGAATGTTTAGATTTTTGAATTGGAAACAAGACAAAAATACGAAGTAAGAAAAGCATTTTTTGCAGTGATATGCTCACCAAGGCTGCATTTATTTGATCAAAAATAGCTAAAACAGTAATACTGTGAAATATTTTTACAATTTAAAAGAACTGTTTTCTATTTTAATATCTTTTAAAATGTAATTTATTCCTGTAATGGCAAATCCTTCTATGTGCTGATTTGATGCTCATTTATTATTATTATTATCAATGTTGAAAACTGTTGTGCTGCTTAACATTTTTGTGAAAACATAATACATTTTTTCTGGATTCTTTTTTTAATGAATAGAAATTTATTTGAAATAGAAATCTTTTGTAACATTATACATTGATGTAGTGTTATGTTTGATCAATTTAATGTGTCCTTGCTGAATTATATCAAGTAATTTAGCTTTCTTTCCAAAAAAAAAAAAAAAATGTCGATCTACTTTATAAAACTCATCAGCCTACTTTATTTATCTATTAACCTACTTTATGAAACTCGTGTGTGATTGCAGGAGAAATCTCTTCCTGGTGTGGTCATGGCGTTGGTGTGTAATGTCTTTGAGATGCTTTATCAACTTGCCAACTTGGAGGAACCCAGGTAAACAACCCACAATGACTGCTAGTTATTCTATTATTTATTTGAAGTAGTTCAGTAGGCATAGTTCACCAAAAAATTTTAATTCTTTCATTGTTTGCTCAGCCTCATGTTGTTCCAAACGGGCATGCTGTTTTTCTTAAAGGGGTCATAACACACACAGTTTCTGCCGATCTCATGTTAATCTTGAGTACCTATAGAGTAGTATTGCATCCCTCATATCTCTGAAGAGTCTTTAGTTTTTATCATATTTATAAAAGACAGATACGCGCGCACACGCACACACACACACACACACACACACACACACAATACATCATGGCATTATCCCTGGATAACTTTCAATTCACTATACGTCCATGTTGTTTACATTATATGCACTTACTCGCCGATTGCCAACAAAACGCAGACATTTGATGCAGTTTCACTCACCGCCTTTCGACTCATGACCAGGAACAAACAAACACACTTGCAGAACTCCGTTGCTGCTTCGGAAAAACAAACTGCATCCACTGTTTCCTTAACGCTGGGTTATTTGGGAAGCTGAACAAGGCTATCTTTCCCTCACAACCATAAACACACTTCTTTAGTGACTGTTGATTTCGTGGTCTAAATGACAGCGCTGCCGACGGCTCCCGTAACCCGAACGAATCACGTTGATGGGCGCACGTGCTCATACAGGAGAAGTGCCCATACAAGGAATTCCACCCTTTTTGACGTAATACATGGCCATACTCAAAAAAACTTTCCGAAACTAATTAACAGAAATATTCATTTATCCAACTCGTTTTTTTTTTATTTTGGCCATGTTTAGCATGAGAATCCAACTCTTTAACAGTGTAAATAAGAATGCATGAAATAGCATTAGACCCCCCCTTTAAATCTTTTAATGGTTGATTTCGCTTCACAGGGGAATCTTTTCGCTTTGCTGACTGTATTGTATTTTATGTTTTCAGTTGACTTGTAATGACTGTGTGGCCATCTTGTTCCTATCCAGAATAACTTTGCGTGTGAGGAAGTTGTTGCTGCTTATCCCGACTGACCCAGAGGTGCAGGACGCCCTTGATAACTTTGTGCCAAAAGAGTCCAGCGTCTGGAGTCACCAGGTACTTGAACGCCTCTCCTTGACTTCTCCTTGAAATAGTACTTATGTTTATCATTTTCTTAAAAATCTATTGATCTAACGACTTATCCTTAAATGTTTTATTAAACAAAAAATATTGTAGACAAATATATACTACCATTCAAAAGTTTGGGGTCGGTATGATTTTTTTTTTTTTTTTAAATGTTTTTGAAAGAAGTCTCTTATGTTCACCAAGGCTGCATTTATTTGATCAAAAATACAGTAAAACAGCAATGTTGTGAAATACTCGTACAATTTAAAATAACTGTTTTCTTTTTTTATATATCTTTTAAAATGTAATTTATTCATGTGATGGCAGAGCTGAATTTTCAGCATCATTACTCTTCAGTGTCACATGATCCTTCAGAAATCATTCTAATATGCTGATTTGATGCTCAAGAAACATTTCTTATGCTGCTTAACATTTTTGTGGAAACCGTGATACATCTTTTTTTTCAGAATACATTGATGAATAGGAAATTTATAAAAGTTTGTTATAAATGTTTTACTGTCACTTTTGATCAATTTAATGTGCCCTTGCTGATGATAATTTCTTTTAAAAAAAACGTATAGACCCCAAACTTTGGTAGTGTGTAGCTTTGATTTGTTTAACATTTTATGCTCAATACATAATATGATTAAAATTATGGAAATTAATTAATAGTTTTGAGGAGTTAACTATTATTCTCAGATGTGGAAAATTATAATAGTAAAGAATGAGTAGGTGTGACTGGTAGTTTAGGTGAAATAGAGTCAGATGTGATCACTGGCTGGATGACTCGGCATTTTGAGAGCTGTAACAGTCATGTGACAGTGTTTTGTTTTTAGCAGGATGCACACAGAAGACAGTGCCCTCTAGCAGACCTAGTAAA
Organism: Coreius guichenoti; assembly: GCA_039654105.1. Classification (NCBI taxonomy): domain Eukaryota; kingdom Metazoa; phylum Chordata; class Actinopteri; order Cypriniformes; family Gobionidae; genus Coreius; species Coreius guichenoti. Next base: position 11,284,405 of record CM077185.1, on the reverse strand, counting down.
TACCTTTTCTCTGTCTCATCAGAAAACTCTATTTACACTGGGGTCTGGTTCTCAGGCCTCGAAGTCTCCATCTCTGTCCAGTAAACAGCAGCACCAGCAGAGTGCAGCATCTATCCTGGAGTCTCTGTTTCGTTCTTCTGCTCCGGGCATGTCTACATTCAGAGTGCTCTATAACCTGGAGGTTTGTCATGCATTTCTCATGGTGAAGTTATAATATTCCAGTTTCATGTGCAGAGACAATATGTAAGCCAGTCATAGGCTGACTACCCTAAACAGTCTAGTCTCTTTGGCACTTTTAAAACATTGCTCTGTTTTTCTTAACTTCTGGATCAATCAATGTCATGCGATCATCAATGTCATACACCGATCAGGCATAACATTATGACAGGTGAAGTAAATATCACTGATTATCTCCATCACGTCACCTGTGGGTGGGTGGAATATATTAGGCAGCAAGTGAACATTTTGTCCTCAAAGTTGATGTGTTAGAAGCAGGAAAAATGGGCATGCGTAAGGATTTGAGCGAGTTTGACAAGGGCCAAATTGTGATGGCTAGACTGGGTCAGAGCATCTCCAAAACTGCAGCTCTTGTGGGGTGTTCCCGGTCTGCAGTGGTCAGTGTCTATCAAAAGTGGTCCAAGGAAGGAACAGTGGTGAACCGGCGACAGGGTCATGGGTGGCCATGGCTCATTGATGCACGTGGGGAGCGAAGGCTGGCCCGTGTGGTCCGATCAAACAGACAAGCTACTGTAGCTCAGATTGCTCAAGAAGTTAATGCTGGTTCTGATAGAAAGGTATCAGAATGCAGTTTGTTGTGTATGGGGCTGCATAGCAACAGACCAGTCAGGTATTTTTTGTTTATTACTAGCAAATAAAAACCAGAGTTTGTGTATTCAAATCCCACATTTTTTACAAACCATACAGAAAATTGATTAAAAAAAAACTCTTCCTTGTGAAGGAAAAAATAAACACACTCTCTCACTTACTCACTCACCTCCATCCATTCTCTTAGGTGTTGAGCTCCAAGCTGATGCCCACATCTGATGATGAAATGGCGAAGACCAGTGTCAAATCTTTCTGTGAGAACTTCCTCAAAGCAGGAGGTCTCAGGTAGCTGTCTGCTTTTTACCCTCTTTTCCTCTGCATGTGGATAATTATGCAGTCTTAATGTGTCTGTATATTCCAATCATTAATTATCTCATTAATATTGTCTCTCTGTCTCAGTCTGGTGGTTAACGTCATGCAGAGAGACTCCATCCCCTCTGAGGTGGACTACGAGACCAGACAGGGAGTCTATTCCATCTGCCTGCAGCTGGCCAGGTGCAGTCTCATTTAGCAGTCTGGCTGTCTTCTCTTTCCTATTTCTCTATTTAGTTTGTACTTTTCTCTTTTTCTCTCTCTTTGGAAACACCACTCCAGATGTTAGGCAGCATAATAATATTGCTTTAAAAACGCTTGTATTCTTTTCAGGTAATTTTTGACATGGATGTTTGAGAACATACCTGAAACTCTAATTTAAACGAGTGCACATACATTTCTATTGCTTATCGAGAGAAATAGCACAAACCCTTGATGAGTATGACACTTTCTAGTGTGCATGTGTCAGGTACTTGTGTACACGCACGCTAGCATACTTTGAAAGACTATGCATTCGGCTGTATGCATACACTGTTCACATCCAAACTGAAGTATACATTTGGCTTTAGCGTTCAGCGAACTTGCTCTTTGTCTCCCCCTGTAGGTTTCTGCTGGTAGGGCAGGCTATGCCTAGTATCCTCGATGAGGAGTTGAGCAAGGACGGTCTCGACACTCTGTCCTCTCGGCCGTTCCGTAACGCTGGGCGGCAGAGCGGCCGGCAGCTCTCCGTCTGTGGAACTCCGGAAAAATCCTCCTACAGGCAGGTGTCCATGTCTGACAGATCCTCCATCAGAGTAGAAGAAATCATCCCGGCCGCCCGTGTTGCCATACAGGTGCGTGAGAGCATCCAGTGATCTGAGTGTTTTCGAAATGATTTTTTCCGCACCCTGTGTGACTCAACTGGTTTGTTGTTTCAGACAATGGAGGTGGGAGACTTCACATCCACAGTGGCATGTTTCATGAGACTCACTTGGGCGGCAGCCGCAGGCCGTTTGGACCTAGTTGGCAACAGCCAGCCAATCAGAGAGACGACCAACTCGCTTCTCCCACTAGGTGTACGCAGCAGGGTCAGCAGCACAGGTGAGACTCTAATCGGTACTCCACAACCGGTCGGAATTTTGGAATAATCAAGATTTTTTTGTGTTTCTCCTATTCTCCAAACATACAGTAAAACAGTAATTTTGTGAAATATTATTACAATTTAAGATTATTACAATTTTTCTATTTGAATATATTTTAAAATGTGATTTATTGTTGTGATGGCAAAGCTGAATTTTCAGCAGCATTACTCCAATCTTTAGTGTCACATGATCCTTCAGAAATCATTTGATGCTGATTTGGTGCTCAGTTTTTTATAAATTATTATTGGTGCTCAATTATTCTTGTTATTATCAATGTTAAAAAATAGTTTTTGTTGCTTAATTTTTTTCAGGATTCTCTGAATAGAAAGTTTAAAAAAACAGCATTGATTTGAATCAATGTCAGTCACTTTTGATCAATGTCCTTGCTGAATAAAAGTATTCATTTCTTTAAAAAGAACATTTTACTTACCCCAAACTTTTGAATACTAGTGTATCACAGTTTCCACAAAATATTAAGTAGCAGAAAATATTTTTTAAACATTGATGATAATAATAAGAAATGTTTCTTGGGCAGCAAATCATCATATTAGAATGATTTCTGAAGGATCATGTGACACTGAAGACTGGAGTAATGATGCTGAAATTTCAACTTTGCATCACAGAAATAAATTACATTTTAATATATAATAAAATCTAAAAAGGTTCTTATGAATTGTAATATTTCACTAGATTACTGTATTTTTGATTAAATAAATGCATCCTTGTTAAGCATAAGAGAGCTTCAAAAACGTAATTATCTTTTGACCGGCAGTGTATACATCTGTCTTTCAGTCTTTGCATCTCTCTCATTGTTCTTGCGTGTGTGTGTGTTACAGGAAGTAACTGCAGCTCCGGCAGTGAGGGAGAGATCACCACATTACAAGCTGGGATATGCGTCAAACAGCTGTGTGTGTCCATCAAAGACACTATTATCGCACGAGAAGCGCTCTCTTTACTTGTCACATGCCTTCAGCTACGCTCCCAACAGCTATGTAAGAAAAAAAACACGCTCATATGCTAAAGAAAATTCAGAAAAAATGTAAACGCTTATGGAGTCACTTTGTTTCTTGTTCTTTTTTAAGGTTCATTTTACAATCTGCTTTCTGTGAATGATTTCATCATTGATATTCTGCTGGGCTCGTCCAGTGGAGAGGTCAGTGCCTGTGTTGTATTCCTGACAAAATTAAACTTGTCTTATTAAGTATGACTTCTGAGTCCAGATGTCCAATGTCTTGTCCTTTCACAGATCCGACGTGTGGCGTGTGATCAGCTGTACACTCTCAGTCAGTCAGACACATCTGCGTACCCTGATCTCCAGAAGCCCAACCTCTTCCTGCTGAAGGTGGTTCTGACAGCCCAACTTCCTCTTTGGTCCCCTACCAGCATCATGAGGGGTGTTAACCAAAGGTCAGACCTAAACGAAATTGCTGAAATTAAATCAAGCAAGGATTGTTACTGTAACAGGCCCACAAAATAAAGATGATGTTGTGTAAACTTCGTAAAGCTGTGGAGCTAAAATGATGATCATGTTTTTAGGTTGCTTTCACAATGCACAGAGTATTTTGACCTGAGGTGCCAACTACTGGATGACCTGACCAGTGAGTGTCTTCCTTATTTTCAATAGAAATATATAATATAAATGGCATTTCCACAAATAAAGATGTTTTGCTCTCCCATTATTTATTTTCTAATTGTTCACATAATGTTCGATTACAATACATATTGTTAAGTGTAGTAAAAACTATTAGTCATTTTTAACTAATTTAATTACCAAACACATTTAGCTTCCTCCCACATTTTTACTAGTGAGTCTCATTTTTACATTATAATTTTCTATTACAATAAATGTAACATTTGTAATGTAATCATGAAATTGTGACACTTTTTGTACAGCACGGGGGAAAACACAAAGAAACTAATTCCATTTTCTAGTCATCTGCATTTATCAGTCTCACTCTTCAATCCTGTTACCCAAGTTATTGTTAGAAAATGCAGACAAATATTTATTTACTGTTTAATCATGGCAAATGTAATTCTATCATCAGCTTAATTAACGTTTGGCCCCAAACCAGCTAGTCGTTGTTTTGATGAATAGAAAGTTTAAAGGGATAGTTCACCCAAAAATTAGCCCATGATTTACTCACCCTCAAGCCATCCTAGGTGTACATGACATTCTTATTTCAGACTAACCCAAACGGAGTTATATCAAAACGTGTCCTGGCTCTTCCAAGCTTTATAATGGCAGTAAATGGCAGCCCAAAAAAGTGCATCCATCCATTATAAAAGTACTCCACATGGCTTCAGGGAGTTAGTAAAGGCCTTCTGAAGTGAATCGATGGGTTTTTGTAAGAAAAATATCCATATTTAACACGTTATAAAGTAAGATTTCTAGCTTTCGGCAGAAAAAGCGTAACTGACGTCAGACGTAGTGTAAGCATTTTGAACTGCGAGAGGCGTTACACTTTCTTCGTAAGTTGAATACGGAAGGCGGTCCGCCGGAAGCTAGATATTTTACTTTATAAGGTTTTAAATATGGATATTTTTCTTACACAAACCCATTGCTTCACTTCAGAAGGCCTTTATTAACCCCCCGGAGCCGTGTGGATTACTTTTATAATGGATGGATGCACTTTTTTGGGCTTCAAATTTTGGGCTGCCATTATAGTGCTTGGATTAGCCAGGACATTTTTTAATATAACTCTGATTTTATTTGTCTGAAAGAAGAATGTCATATACACCTAGGATGGCTTGAGGGTGAGTAAATCATGGGCTAATTTTCATTTTTGGGTGAACTATTCCTTTAACAAACAGCATTTATTTGGAATAGAAATCTTTTGAAACAAAGTCTTTACTGTCAATTTTGATCAATTTAATGCATATATCTCACACAAATATAATTTTTAAACTGTATTTATAATTTTTGCAAATTTCATATAAAATTAATCGAAAATAAAAAAAAGCTCATTAAATACATTTATTTTGGCCTACTGAAATGATCAGTATTTTCTGAATGTTAAACCATTTGCTCAACCCTGTTTTGTTCCTTTTACTGTATGTGGAAAGTTCCAAATGTAACTTTTAGGGGGTGTCCTTTGCTTTAGTTCTGCTTAACAAAATAATTTTTCGATTCCTTTGGAAAAGCTCAGCCCCATGTGTTTCATGTTCTCAGCATCAGAAATGGAGCAGCTTCAGATCAGCCCAGCGGCCATGCTGGAGGATGAGATCAGCTGGCTTGATAATTTCGAGCCCACTTGGACCACCGAGCTGGAGACCAGCGAGGCCGACAACATCCTGCTGGCCGGACACCTGCGCCTCATTAAAACCCTGCTGTCCCTCTGCGGCAATGAGAAAGAGCAGTTTGGTCAGCCACTTTTTTTCAATGAATATGACAGCATGATGTGATGCATATGGAGATTCGGATGTGGATTAGAATGATTTTTCATGTTAATGTGCTGCAGGTCCTTCTCTGATCCAGCAGCTGTTGGATGACTTCCTGTTCAGAGCGTCTCGAATCATCCTGAACAGTGACAGCTCATCTAGCACTATAGCATCTATCCACGACTTTCACCCAAAGTAAGATGAAATGCATTGCATACATTCACACACATTGACATGTAAGTTGCTAAAATTGCCTTGTGTGTCTCAGGTGCAGTACGGTCAGCAGTCGTCTGGCGGCATACGAGGTGCTGGTCATGTTGGCTGACAGCTCTCTAACTAACCTGCAACTCATCACTAAAGAACTGCTGTCCATGCACCATCAGTCTGACCCATCCCTCACCAAAGAATTCGACGTGAGTGCCCTCATCAGCCTCACTGCCCTTCTGTCTTTTGATGAATTTTGCAATATAGACACTGTTATTGAACTGAATTGAATAAACGTTGTGTGGAAGCTTGTTTCCACCGAATAACAAAGTAAAAAAAAAGGTAATTGCGACTTTGTATCTCACAATTGACTTAATTTATCGCAATTGCAAGTTTATATCTCACAATTCTGAGTTTATATCTAAAAAGTCAGATTTGCAAGAAAAGAAGTTGTGAGTTTATACAATTCTGACTTTTATTTCTCAAAATTCTGACTATTTCTGGCAATTCTGACAATATTTCTCATAATTCTGACTTTATTTCTAGAAAATTCTGACTTATAATTCTGACTATTTCTCAATTCTGACTTTATTGCAATTCTGACTTTATTTCTCTCCATTCTGACTTTCTTGCAATTCTGACTTTCTTGCAATTCTGACTATTTCTCACAAATCTGATTATTTCTCACAATTCTGACTTTGTTTTGCAGTTCTGACTATATCTCGCAGTTCTGAGTTTATAATTCTGACTTTATTTCTCGCAATTGAGTTTATAACTCACAATTCTGACTTTTTCAGAAGTGTGAGTTTATATCTTTCCAGAAATTGTGGAATTGCGGAAAAAAAGTCAGATAACTCGTAATTCGCTTTTTTATTTTTTATTCCGTTGCAGAAACAAGCTTCCATAGCATTGAACTGACTCGAGCTAACTAATGACACTATTGTCTTCTGTAGAGCTGCTTTTGGCTAAATTAAACTCTTTTCATAATGAACTTTACACAATTATTGAACTGAAATGACTTGAGCTGAATAATGACACTATTGTCTTTAGAGCTGCTTTACAGCAGAATTTGAATTTATCTTATATTTTATGAAGTTTGAATCGTGTTGTTTTCCTTACAACAGATGTACTTGCATTAATTTCTGTCATTGTGTGTGTTGTCAGTATCTTCCTCCCGTAGACAGTCGCTCTGTGTCTGGGTTTGTGGGGCTGAAGAACGGAGGTGCGACCTGCTATATGAATGCAGTGTTCCAGCAGCTCTACATGCAGCCTGGTTTGCCTGAGGTAAACTCTATTATCACTAGTGTACGGTTAGCACAGTTTCTCTCCACTAGGTGACGCCCTAACCTAAAGTAGTAGGAGTGAACTGGACAGTGTTTATAGCTGTCTGACTGACCCCGTATTTTGGTTATTAAACAAAGGATGATTTTTATGTGTGTCATTATAGTTTGTTTTAAGTTCTTAGTATTTTTTTGACACATGCTTCTTTTTGGTGTACTTTTTTTTTTTTTTTTTTTTTTTTTTTAGTATAATTCTTTGACATTAGCGCCCCAAGTTGTTCCATCTGTTTGATGAGACACACACTATTATAAACTGCATCATACTCAAAATAATACTGTCAAACTTTTTGTTTGTAGAATTTTCAGCAACATTGCGTACTGCAGGGAATGCTTCAATATTTATCAGTAGTCAGTATCACTTGACAAATGAATTAAATCAGACCAGCTTTTTTATGCAATTCTATTTATTTTTCTTTCTTAATGTTCCACACATTTATAGTTTCAGTTTAGTTTTCATTCTTTAATTCTTTTATAATCTCCCAACATTCTATTCATCAAAGAATCTTGCAATATTAAGCAACATAACGGTTTTCAGCATTGATAAGAAATGTTTCTTGAGCAGCAAGTCAGCATATTAGAATGATTTCTGATGGATCATGTGACTGAAGACTGGAGTAATGATGCTGAAAAATCAGCTTTGTCACCACAGGAATAAATTACATTTTAAAATATATTAAAATAGAAAACAGTTATTTAAAAAAATTTGTCTTCATAATTGGTTTTGGTGAGAATATTAACCTGTGTGTGTGTGTGTGTGTGTGTTGTAGTCTGTCTTGTCGATTGAAGATGACACTGAAAACCCAGAGGAGAGTGTGTTCTGTCAGGTTCAGTCTCTGTTTGGTCACCTGATGGAGAGCAAACTGCAGTACTACGTACCTGAGAACTTCTGGAAGGTGAGATCCACCTTTATGATCTGTCTGAGACTATCCACATGCACACAGCGTTTAGTTTTCATTATTTTAGTACATATACAGTATTTTAGTTAATGTTTTTCTTCTTTTAGATTTAGTTAATGATAATAACCCTGTCCCGGTCATCAGAATTAAGAGCAAGTATTTGATCATTCTCCTCACATGGTTATTCTCTTGATGTAGATCTTTAAGATGTGGAATAAAGAATTATATGTGCGAGAACAGCAGGACGCCTATGAGTTCTTCACCAGTCTGGTGGATCAGCTTGATGAACATCTAAAGGTACAGCTCACCTGAAGTCCCCTGAATACTCGAGTGTACACGCACAGTCTGAAGTGTGTTTGTAATTCTCATGTCTCCCTTATAGAAAATTGGTCGAGAGCAGATTTTCAAGAACACATTCCAAGGCATTTTCTCCGATCAGAAGATATGCAAAGACTGCCCACACAGGTGAGCCTTAAAGAAACAGCTCACCCAAAGATTTCTGGCATTGTTTGTTCATTTCAAACACATTCTGTTATTTTTTTCCAAGTAGTCTTCTTAATAACAGTGGCTTGAGTTTGTGTTTGTTTATGGTTTGTAGGTATGAGCGTGAGGAGACGTTCATGGCTCTGAATTTGGGGGTGACGTCCTGTCAGAGTCTGGAGATCTCTCTCGATCAGTTCGTCAGGGGTGAGGTCCTGGATGGCAGCAATGCTTATTACTGCGAGAAATGTAAAGAGAAGGTAAAGTTGGATTTGTTCTTCTTGATAAAGAACTGCAGTGAAGTATCAATGCACATTTGTGCTCACATATTTTGTGTTGCAGCGGACCACTGTGAAGCGGACCTGTATAAAGTCTCTGCCCAGCGTGCTGGTCATCCACCTCATGCGATTCGGCTTCGACTGGGAAAGCGGTCGGTCCATCAAATACGACGAGCAGATCCGAGTAAGATTATATAAATAATTTAAAATATAATTACTCTGTTGATTATTTCTTTATACACTACTACACAAAAGTTTGGGGTCGGTAAGATTTTTAAAAATGTTTTTGAAAGACACCTCTCATGCTCACCAAGGCTGCATTTATTTGATCAGTAAAAACAACAATATTGTGAAATATTATTACAATTTAATATACCTTCTATTTTAATTTAATTTAATTTCTATTTTAAAATGTTCTATTTTTCTATTTTAACATTTATGAATTTTCAGCATCATTACTCCAGTCTTCAGTGTCACATGATCCTACAAAAATAATTCTAATATGCTGATTTGGTGCTCAAGAAACATTTCTTATTTTTAATAATGGTGAACACAGTTGTTCTTATTAATATTTTAGTGGAAACCATGGCACTTTTTTTCAGGACTCTGATGAATAGAAAGTTCAAAAGCATTTATTTGAAATAGAAATCTTTTGTAACATTATAAATGTCTTTACTTTTACTTTTGATCAGTTTGTCTCCTTGCTGAATAAAAGTGAAAAAAAAAAAAAATCTTATTGACCCCAATCTTTTGAATGCTAGTGTATAATCTATTTGCATCCATTTCAATACTTGTTCACTTTATGTGCTCTTAGTTCCCCTGGGTGCTGAACATGGAGCCATACACGGTGTCAGGAATGGCCCGTCAGGATTCAAGCGCGGATCACGGAGAGAACGGGAGAGGGGGCGAGGCTGGATCCGGGGGGTCACCTCGGAAAAAGGTCACCATCTCTGAAAACTACGAACTGGTGGGAGTGGTTGTTCACAGCGGACAGGCCCACGCGGGACACTATTACTCGTTCATCAAAGACCGGCGGTGAGGGATGACGAAAGAGACCTTGTCTGTTAACGTGTTTTTGCATGTTGGTGTGCGGTTTGTGGGGTGTTCTGGTGTTTACTTACTGGCCCAAGTCAGAAGAGATAGTTTTATCATTCATCAGGCAAAACGTCTGATCACTATTCACAGGATTTTTCTGGTTCACCTGGGTATTTGTGAGGAGATGAAAAGATAACTAGTTAATTACATACAAAAATGTCAAAGTAAAAAAAAATTAAAAGGAAAACCATCAAAATAAAACACTTACTAAAAAAAGATTAACTATTTAATTTATTTACCACCATGTCATGTGACCATTAACCAATATCAGATAACCATGAACATATGAATGTTAAATTATTAGTGCTGTCAAAATTAGCACGTTAACCCATGCGATTATTTTTTTTTCAGTTTAACGCGTTAAAAATATTTAACGCAATTAAAACAGCATCTGTTTTTTCTGTCGTCCTTTGGGTAGCATTACATTATATGATCACGCTCTTATTCATGCAAATGCTTTTAAACCATTCAAGCGTGACAAGACAAAAGAGAACGCGCTCAGACACCGCGCACAGAAACACGCGCGGCAAAAATCGAGTTCTCTTTCACGATTGAACGAACAATAACACACAGAATTATGCCAAAATGCCTGTTTTTCGAGTATTCTCATAAGAACAGTCTTAAATGAGTTAAATAACGTCTTAAATGAACGTAAAGACTTGAGATGCGCGTGACAGTGGGTCAGATCTTAAAGTGACAGCAGCCTAATAAACCAGTTGCTGTGATGCCTGTCATTAATGTTAATCAAAGAACAAAGGTAACAGAGAAAAGTGTTGCTTTAATAAGGATTAATCTATATTTCATTTATTATTTATGCAGTTAAGACTGTTAAGTGTAAGATTCAGTTTCTGTATATTGATTATATATGAAGACCACAGGTAATTAAAAGGTTTTTTTTAAAGCCTAATAAATGTTGACATTGATAGCTTTCAGTTATACTGTAATGTTGAATGTCTATCATTAATGTTTTTAAAAAAATCAGTTTCATAGAGACATCAGTAGCCGTATTCGTGTCAGTGATACTGGCTTTCATTCATAAAAAGATGCTATTAAAATATTTAAAATATACTGTCTTTAAGTTGTTTCTACATTAATTTGGAGAGTAACTGTGAAATTATTACAATATAAAAATATTAAAAACATAATCGCAATTAATTACAGAAAAATATTTGAGATTAATTGCTTCATTTTTTTTTTTCATTGATTGACCACACTATACATTATATATAAATGTTTTAGGTAAAAGGAGTTCAGCTGACAGAAAAGTTTGGGAGTTCCTGGTCTACACAAACGATTAGAGACACATTACATTGGGTTTTAGTACTCGAGTTTAATGCTAGGAAACAAATCTCAAGTTGAAAATAGATTACGGAATGCATTGTAATGTTACATAAAGCTTTTATTAAAATATCCCAGATAGCTTGTGTTTGAACAATACATTTATGAAGTTCTGCAGAGTCTATTTCCATAATGCTTCAGCAACCGCAGTATCTGAAAATGGGCTTAATTTTCGTGGGAGGTCTTTTGCCCCTCTCTGTGTGTATTTATGGGTCTCTGGGGGGCTGTGCTTCTGTTTTTGGCAAGAGTGTTTTTATTAGAGCCTTAAACTGTCCCAGATGCTTGGCGGCATGATGGTGCTTTTAACCAGTGCTTTTTTGGGAATGAAGGAATATTTGAGTGATCACAATGAACTGAGCAAGATCCGTAACATGTTTTTCCAACGCTCTCTTCCCTTTTAGGGGTAGTGCACGAGGACGCTGGTATAAGTTTAACGACAATGTTGTGGAAGAGTTTGACATGAACGATGAGACACTGGAGTACGAGTGTTTTGGGGGAGAATACAGACCCAAAGTCTACGACCAGTGTAAGTCATTAATATTTCTTTAAATCCATATAAATTAATTATCTCAAACGTGGCAGTGCTTCAGTACCAAGTCAGTAAAATAAACAGTTCTGGTAGTACCTCCTCTGAACATGAACACAGAATTAGGCCTAAAAATAACAACAGCTATAAAATAAAAAATGAATACATAATATAAGAATATATAAAAAAAAAAAAGAAATAAAATTGTACATCTTATATATATATATACATATATACATAAACATAAACCTTCAAGCCTTCAAGTTTACTTAGAGGACCTATTATGCCCTTTTTCAAAGTGTTGTTTTTGGGGTCTACTAGAATAGGTTTTCATGCTTGAATGTTCAAAAACAGATTATTTTTCACATATTTTACACTGCTGCAGCACCTCTCTTCCCAGTCTGTCAGTAACGCTCTGTTTAGTTCCTGTCTCTATGAAGCCCCTCCTTCTGAAATGCACAGTGTGCTCTGATTGGATGGCTGGATCAGTGTGCTGTGATTTTTCGTGCACAAACAGCCACATTACACACTAAAAGACAAAGAAAAAAAAAGAAAATGTAAAAAATATGACCCCTTTAAATTTTGTTCTTTGTTATTAGCAAGAATATAATTTTTTTGCTGTGGTATCAAGAACCAATTTCTCTGTTATTGACTAGTTTTATTTATTTATTTATTTTTGGTTAACCTAATTTATAAACTACACCATACACAGTACGTCTTAAATTTATCCTAGATAGATTAAATTCACGTCATTATCACTCATGAGAATCCTATGTTCACATGCTATAGCGAACCCCTACCCGGATGTGAGGCGGCGCTACTGGAATGCTTACATGCTGTTCTACCAGCGCATCAGTGACCAGAACTCCCCCGTCCTGCCCAAAAAGAGTCGAGTCAGCATCATGAGGCAGGAGGCAGAGGATCTCTCCCTGTGAGTTAGCATCTTACTTCCTCCTACATCAGTGTTTGAATATGGACACATTTTCATAATCCTTCATCTCAGGTCAGCCCCGTCCTCTCCGGAGATCTCACCCCAATCCTCCCCACGGCCCCCCAGAGCCAACAACGACCGTCTCAGCCTGCTCACACGCTTGGTCAAGAAAGGAGAGAAGAAGGGTCTGTTTGTGGAGAAGATGCCCGCCAGGATCTATCAGGTAGAGATTTTAAGGCCTTTTCACGTCTGAAGTAACTAAACGAAAGGTTCTGGGTTCAATACATGTTGAGGTCATTTGTGGTGCAATTACTACAGAAAATCATTTAGACTTGTTCCTCAGTTTTGTTTTTTTAAAGGTGTCATGAACTGGCTTTTTTAATTTTTTTTATTCTGTTGTCTGAGGTCAACTTATTACGTTCACATGGTTTTTACATTCAAAAACATCATAATGAATAAGTAATAGGCTATTTTCTACACTGGTTTTGAACGCTTGGTTTTTATCGGCGTGCCGACTTGGAAGCAAACGCCCACTGCTATGATTGGATAACAGTTTTGCATAATAATGAGTTTCGGCTCCCCCGTCAGTACATGTGGGGAATTGTTTTAAAAACTTCCAATGTGGAGAAACGGCAACCGGAATCCGCCCACAGGGCTCGCAAAATGTCTTTATCAAACAAACACAATTATTTATCTCTCATCCACCCGCAATTAATATGAATGTTATTTTTTATTACTTGGCCCGCCCGATCGGTGGATATATCCGAGAACCGCGCATCACTAACACACACACACACACACACACACACACACACACACACACACACACACACACAAGCCAAGCACGTGCATCAGCAAAACTTCACTGCAGACAAATCAGCATGTTCAAAACTTCCACAACATAATCAGTAGATATCAAATGGTGTTGCACCATTCCTGTCGGATCCAATATAGAAGGCACAGCATTGTGTTTTAATCTTAATATGTCTGCAAATCCAGTCTCGACCTGTATCTTGCTTACAAACGATTCCGTGGTGAAATGAAGGAACAAACGCGCAATGTCTTACCCACGTGAGCTGGAACTTCATTAAAAATAAAGTTCAACCACACATTCCTAATATTAGAATCCGAAGGAAGCTTATGCAGCGACTGTGTTCTTCCACAATCAGGCATAGCGCAATATCTTGCTATCTTCGGCATGTTTATTGCTCGGTAGCGCGATCAGTTTAGCTCCACGAGTCGGTGGGCGGGCTTGAGGTGGGCGGCGTTTCACCACACTCTGACGTCACAGCCTGGCACATTCTGAGATCGAGCGTTTGCTGGGTCTGGTGTCAATAAAAGCTTTTTGACTAACAAGGAAGTTTTCAGCTCCGAAACTTACAGGATATTCTTATCTCACGATGAACTTTTATATATCAAAGGCTGAATGAAAAGTTGATTTCTCAATTCATGACCCCTTTAAATGATTTTGAATAAATACTGGTATAAAATAAACACATTTATATTTTTGATACCGTACATATTGTTTTGGTGCTAATCACTAAACCACAAATAATGCAAAGATGTTCATATACATTTTGTTTTAACAGGCATGTTTTTCTGTTTTACACTGAGAAACTCTTGGTACTATCTGAAAGACTGAATATCATCAGGAATAAAATATATAAATGGTTGAGAGAATCATTATGTGTCCCCCTGATAATATTGTTTTGACAAGTTTGACACACTCCCGATTTTTGGATCTGTAGATGGTGAGAGATGAAAATCTGAAGTTTATGAAGAACAGAGATGTTTACAACAGCGATTACTTCAGCTTCACACTGTCTCTGGCTTCTGTCAATGCGGTAAACTCTCATTCATTTGATTATTGCATCTTCTATAAACTCTGTATATTCCCACTCATATTTGAGCTTTTTTTACAGACAAAGTTAAAGCATCCGTCTTATCAGGCCATGGCAAAAACCAGTCTGCAGCTGGCCGTCCAGTTCCTCTTCCACACGTACCTGCGCACCAAAAAGAAACTCAGGTGAGACTAGGGGTGGGGGAAAAAACCAATACAGCATAATATCACGATATTTTGAGTGGGGATATTGTATCGAATCAAGGACGGCAAGTATCGATATTTTCAGGGACTGAATTTCAGCTGAATTTTACCGTAAGCTCCACGCTTATAACGCAGGAAATAATAATAATAATTTGAAATATTTCTTTCAGACTGTAATATCACAAACAGCGCATCACTCTCGTTCACACAAGTGCGCAGTGAGCTGTGTGTGCAGGAAGCGCATTCTCGCATATTTCTGAACGTGGACCGCTCTATCCATGATTATGTGTTAGTTACGTGTTAATTTGGCACAAATGCAAGCCAGCTGCTCTGCAATGCAACCGAACTTCGCTCGCAATTACAATCAATGAAGCTGTCTATATTATGCCATATCTACGCTGTCAGCGCACTCGTTCACTACAACAATACTCGTTCATCATACAATAGGCTTGCTGCGAGTCTGTGTTACCAGTGTTCAGCCGCAACACCGGTAACATCACTTACCTAACGCGGCATCGGCCACATCGTTGTTTTGATTTTTTTTTTTTTTTTTTTTTATAGTAGTAAAAATCATTTAGTTCAGTTAGAGAACAGACACTACAATTAAAAACTGAACGTGCAGCGTAAGCCGAATGAGAGTCACAGCACAGACCCGCAGCAGGAGTCAGATTTTATTCATCATGAGAGTGAGGAGATGAATGACAAGATGACGGTGGAAGATTTGGTTTCAACGAAATGTAAAAGCACCTATTTAAGTGAGTTTGTCTTTGTACTGCTTAAGTTGTTGTGTTTTTCATTAAGAATAACAACGAGCCCACCATTCAAGCAATTGCCGCCCCCGAATTGGCGCTAATTCTAAAGTGAAAGTAAAATGCGCACGGTCAATTTTTGGCCGTATTAATATGTTATTGCAATACTCAGCATATCGCAATTATTTTAAAATCGCAATAAAATTGTATCGTGGTTTAAGTATTGCGATAATATCGAATCGCGGGGCCTCTGGCGATTCCCACCTCTAGGTGAGACACTGCTTTTGTTTACAATGCTTAAACTCAATGCATAAACTTATTATTATTATTATTATTATTATTATTAGTATTATTGAACTATTACAAAGACGAGAATCAGTGGTGAAAAAATATTCAATTTCATTGATATATTATAAAATAAATGTACAAAATATACAAAAAAATGTAATCAATGTCTCATTATATTAATCTCCCAAGTGTGACTTTAGACTGATTGGTTTATGTTATCCCTTTGCAACTCTGACGTCTTCTCTCTCAGGGTGGACACAGAGGAGTGGATTGCTACCGTGGAGGTTTTGTTGTCCAAGAGTAGCGAGGCGTGTCAGTGGATGGTCCAGTACCTGGTGTCACCTGAGGGACGGGAGATCATCAAGTGAGCATCACATCCATCATCCTCTACACACACATTGGCAATAGAATTGCCATTGGCTAGTAAACATTTTAGTCACTCAATCACTGGTGAGTGAAATCTAATAATTTATTAGCTAGTGGCTAATAAATAGTCGCCTAGTGCAATTAAGTCACATGTCCGAGTGATTTACTCGCAATGAAGAGGGTTGATATCATAAGCAAGATACATTGACACCAAAAAGGTACCACACTTAAAGGTACACTATGTAACTTTTTTTTGTTCAAAATGTTAGTTTTTTGTTCAAGATTTAAATGTCAACACATCAATCCTTCTTCCAAAATGTGTTTTTGTCTTACCCTGATTCACTTTGCTAAGCCTATTATAAGTGTTTATATTTTAGACCTGTCGGGATGGTTTTTGCAGGGAATTGCGATTAAAAATTGCTCCAGCTACTTTGACACATGTATGGTCTGGGAGTGTCATAGGTTAGTTGAGCGAGTCAATGTTACAATGAGCGAGAAAGATTGACATGCAGCATGCTAAATCTCGAACCTCTGGGAAATCACCCGTTAAAAAAAAAAGCCAAACAAGAGAATGCGACAGAGCTCGTAATAAAACAAGAATCAACGTTGGCTTGGCTTTTCGGAGATGGTGAGAACTGAGGGATTCATAATGTTGTAAGCGACACTGAGATGGTGTTTTTATACGTTAATGTCTTCAGCTAGTCAGCTTAAGATCCATTCCTTCTAAATTGGTTATATCTCTAAAGCCTAGTAGTGAATGTTTTATGAGCATTAGGATAGCCATATTCATCCGCGAAGCAGAAGCACAACCAAAACAGTGTTCTTCCACAAAATGCATGTAGTTTTGTTTTTTAACCGCTAGAGGTTTCTACCACAAGAAATGCATGGAGAGCCGTAAACTGTCCCAGAACACCATGAGGGTTTTAAGATATTCCCTCACTTTTGATTTTGCTAGTGCCCAGTTCCCCCAAAACCAAAAACACCTGTGTTTGTGTAAGTGTGTGGTTGTAATTGTATTGCTGAAAATCAATAGCACATGTCTGGGCTACGGCCACAGCTGCTTTCTTTCATCCTGAAAGGTGGCCAATCCTGGGATGTTAATGTGTAGAGTGTGTACGCGAGATCTGGAGATTCGCAGTCCTGTTACACGATTGGTGGATTCGTATCGGATGTTAGGGCTGCCCCGATTATCACTCCGCACTGCAACCGAAGCCAGGGAATGTTCCGTATTGTTTTATGGTCTAGCTCTGACACACTTCCAACAAAACAAGCAACCATTTCCCTTATCAATGGAGACCTGGAGCCATAATTTTGCAAACACTTTCCCCCCTGGAAAGAACAAAGGAGCTGGCTCTGCAGGAAGAGTTTCCACTGAACCTCCCAACCAGCTCAGATATGCCAACATCCAGCATCTCCTACCACATATTCATGCGAAATGTAGAAAACAGGGGTCGGATTCACAAAACATTCTCAAGTTAATGGGTGAATCTCATGAAGGACATGTCTTTCTCTCTCTGTAGGATCTGTCTGTTGGAATGCAGTGTTCGGGAGGTCCGTGTCGTGGTTGCCACCATCCTGGAGAAGACCCTGGAGACTGCTTTGTACTTCCAGGACACTGGGCTGGACTGTCTTTTGGACATGCTGCTTTCTCTGTTGGATAAGGACGTCCCGGACAATTGCAAGAACTGTTCTCAGTACTTCAGCCTCTTCAGTAACTTTGCTCAGAGGGTGAGAATGATGAGGTCACTGTTATAGGCACCAGACAGTATATTTGAAGAATGTTCATGCTGTTCTTTTCCATAAAGAAAATATATAGTAAGCTCAAGAAAACACCATAAAAGTGGCCCACACAACTTGTACACTAATATTCTAAAGGAGTGCACTGCTCACAAATAAACTCTTTCAAACAAAGCAGCTTTCTGTTGGTCAGCACAAGGAATTCACGTGACCAAATTGAACACGAGCGAAATCTGCACAGGAAACTTTCACCCTCACATGAAACTCCCCATCATGCAGATTCCTATTAGAATGACTAGAGTTCAATAGAATGGTGAAAACTGTAAATGTGACCACACCTTAAGTCTTCTGAAGCCACAGAATGAACTGATTTGAGTTGTTCACTGATGATCTGTTTCAGGGCTGCGGACCGTGTCAGTTGCTGCTGAAACATTCAGCTTACCGTAGGATGCTAGTCTTCCTCCTGGGAGCCAACCGGCAAAACAACCAGGTATTGCAGGAGCTGTTTTTTAACGCCTGATTAAGTGTTCTGCGTCTTGTGAATATTGGGGTTTGCTTAAGCGCTCATGTTAACCTCTGTTGTTTAATGTCTGTGTTAATGACATTCTGCTCGTTGTGTGTTTTAGCACCGGCGCTGGAGTTCAGCACAGGCTCGAGAGTTCCTGCATCTCCACAACACTCTGGCCTTGATAGTGCTGCACACAGACCTCACGTCTCAGAGGACGGAGGGTAAGAACACACAATTCTGGACACACACCAAAGTTATTAGCATTAACAAAAACTTTTATAATGACATAAAAATGCAAAAGACAAAAAAATATTTTTAACTAAACTAAAATAAAAATGGAAACATTTGCAAAATACAAATGTGCGCTAAGTTATATGAGGGAACACTTTTTTTTTTTTTTATATATATATATATATATATATATATATATATATATATATATATATATAATTTTATAAATGGAAAAAATTACACAATTTTGAAAATACCTAAGATTTTAAGAAATTAATGCTTTTATTCAGCAAGGATGCATTAAATTGATCAAAAGTGACAGTAAAAACGTTCCATCCTGAAAAAAGTTTCCATAAAAATATTAAAGGCACAATATGTAAGATTTTTGGATTAAAATATCCAAAAACCACTAGAACAATGTTATATATTTTGTTGACTTGTGTACTTACGTTATCCCAAATGTTTCCAAAATAATACATTTCAACCAGGACACGGACCATGTCATTGTCGCCTATCAATTACATCATACCCGCGTTACCCTCGAATTTAGAGGTTTTATTTTGTAGAAACCATGGAAACACCAAAGACGCTTTAATATATTATGTGTTTTATTAGACAGGTGAGCAACTGTTTGGATACGTTCATCAACAGAAATTGTTGTTATATAGCTCAACACAGTTAGTCTTATTGTTTAAATCTCATTTTCTTGATTTACTGCGAGTACCATGTTTTACCATGCCTAATATTGATCTAGCTTACTGCAGTGTGCAACAAGTGTCTCATAGTAGCCGCCGGGCGAACACACAGAGTAGCATTATAACACAGCTTTCAACACACTGTATCTAATATGATAAAACAGCGCTGCATTACCCCACATACGCATGAGCGGAAGAAGCGGAAGCGGCCATCTGCGGCACAATGAAAGCTCCTCTGCTCTCGAGCCGTGTGTCGTGCTTGTCTCTCATTAGCAATCGCTCCAGCGGCCTCGTTCAGCTGCACCCTGCTTCATACTACAGTAACATTTAATATATCTTTAATACATTAGCTCATCCATGAATATAATTTCTGCCTGAGTCCCGTCGGATTTTTTTCCACTGGCTGTAGAGGTGAAGACAACAAATCCATTGATTGAGGGAAATCAAGGCGTCATCAAGCTACGCCTTTGTTTTGAATAAGCGACCTTTAGCAGCGAAAATTACATATTGTGCCTTTAAGCAGCACAACTGTCAAAATTGTTAATAATAAAAATTCAGCTTTGCCATCACAGGACTAAATTACATTCAATTAAAAAACAGTTATTTTGAATTGTAATACAATCACAATATCACTGTTTCACTGTATTTTTGATGAAATAAATGTAGCCTTGGTTAGCATTTCAAAAACTTTAAAATGTCTTACTGACCCCAAACTTTTGAATGGTAGTTTATATTATTAAAAAAATGTATTTAATGAACAAAGTCCACTACATCTATTCAGTAGTGTAGTCTGCTGCTTGTGTTTAGATGTTACTGGTTGTCTGTGTGACTGATCAGGTAACGCTGATGTGTTAATGCTGTTCTCGTGTGTGTTCAGCTCAAGGAGTGTTCAAGCACGCTTCCTCAGGACTGGTGGCTCCATCTTCACCCCTCCTCCCTCTACATCCAGACATCAACACGCTGCTCTTTAAAGCGGAAGGACAGGTGTATCTCATGGAGGTAAGACTATCTCTTTTTCACTCTCTCCTGTCTCTGTCTGTCGGTATTGCACACTACTGACTGAGGCACATGTCTTTCAGGTGATGTTTGCCATGCGTGAGTTGTCCGGCCCGTTGTCGTTTCTCATAGAGATGATCACATATTGCTCATTCTGTAATGAACCTTTCTCACTGGGAGTCCTGCAATTACTCAAGGTTGGTAACATGACTAGTTTAAACCTTCCAGGGTAGATGTCTAATAACTTCATGTAGAGTTATTATATTTGTATAATTAATAATTTATTATTATCATACAAATTATTTAGGGAAAAATATTGTATGTATACTGTTTAATGTCAAGTAAAATGATCATAAAAATATACAAATCTAAAGTGTCGTTGAGCTGATCCCTGCCTGTATTTTTATACAATACAAATATACCTGACAATATGTTCATGTTCTAGAATCATCTGGAAACGGCTCCTCCTCATGAACTGAAGAACGTTTTTCAGATGCTGCTAGAGATCCTGGTGAGTGATGGGCGTATGTGTGCTGTTATAAATACTAGTTTCGAGTAGGGTGTAATGATGTAACACCACTTTTCCTGTCACCTCTCAGATGGTAGAGGACCCTCTGCAGTCCCAGAGGCTTAAATATGCATTTGAATCTGAAAAGGGCCTTCTGGGTAAGAACCATATCACTTGGATCTTATCAGCATGAGTATATGTAAGATTAAACTGATTTGAACTAACTTGAATGTTGTTTATTCACAGCTTTAATGCATCAGAGCAACAATGTGGACAGCAGTCGCTGCTATCAGTGTGTGAAGTTCCTGGTCACGCTGGCACAGAAGTGAGTAGAAGATTGGAGTCAAATTAAGGATGCACAATATAGATACAGTGGGGAGAACAAGTATTTGATACACTGCCGATTTTGCAGGTTTGCCCACTTACAAAGCATGTAGAGGTCTGTATTTTTTATCATAGGTACTCTTCAACTGTGAGTGACGGAATCTAAAACAAAAATCCAGAAAATCACGTTGTATGATTTTTAAATAATTAATTTGCATTTTATTGCATGACATAAGTATTTGATCACCTACCAACCAGTAAGAATTCCGGCTCTCACAGACCTGTTACGTTTTTCTTTAAGAAGACCTCCTGTTCTCCACTCATTACCTGTATTAACTGCACCTGTTTGAACTCGTTACCTGTATAAAAGACACCTGTCCACACACTCAATCAGGCAGACTCCAACCTCTCCACAGTGGCCAAGACCAGAGAGCTGTGTAAGGACATCAGGGATAAAATTGTAGACCTGCACAAGGCTGGGATGGGCTACAGGACAATAGGCAAGCAGCTTGGTGAGAAGGCAACAACTCTTGGCACAATTATTAGAAAATGGAAGAAGTTCAAGATGATGGTCAATCTCCCTCTGCCTGGGGCACCATGCAAGATCTCACCTCGTGGGGCATCAGTGATCATGAGGAAGGTGAGGGATCAGCCCAGAACTACACGGCAGGACCTGGTCAATGACCTGAAGAGAGCTGGGACCACAGTCTCAAAGAAAACCATTAGTAACACACTACGCTGTCATGGATTAAAATCCTGCAGCGCACGCAAGGTCCCCCTGCTCAAGCCAACGCATGTCCAGGCCTGTCTGAAGTTTGCCAATGACCATCTGGATGATCCAGAGGAGGAATGGGAGAAGGTCATGTGGTCTGATGAGACAAAAATAGAGCTTTTTGGTCTAAACTCCACTCGCCGTGTTGGGAGGAAGAAGGATGAGTACAACCCCAAGAACACCATCCCAACCGTGAAGCATGGAGGTGGAAACATCATTCTTTGGGGATGCTTTTCTGCAAAGGGGACAGGACGACTGCACCGTATTGAGGGGAGGATGGATGGGGCCATGTATCGCGAGATCTTGGCCAACAACCTCCTTCCCTCAGTAAGAGCATTGAAGATGGGTTGTGGCTGGGTCTTCCAGCATGACAACGACCCAAAACACACAGCCAGGGCAACTAAGGAGTGGCTTTCCGTAAGAAGCATCTCAAGGTCCTGGAGTGGCCTAGCCAGTCTCCAGACCTGAACCCAATAGAAAATCTTTGGAGGGAGCTGAAAGTCCGTATTGCCCAACGACAGCCCCGAAACCTGAAGGATCTGGAGAAGGTCTGTATGGAGGAGTGGGCCAAAATCTCTGCTGCAGTGTGTGCAAACCTGGTCAAGAACTACAGGAAACGTATGATCTCTGTAATTGCAAACAAAGGTTTCTGTACCAAATATTAAGTTCAGCTTTTCTGATGTATCAAATACTTATGTCATGCAATTTAATTACTTAAAAATCATACAATATGATTTTCTGGATTTTTGTTTTAGATTACATCACTCACAGTTGAAGAGTACCTATGATGAAAATTACAGACTTCTACATGCTTTGTAAGTGGGCAAACCGGCAAAATCGGCAGTGTATCAAATACTTGTTCTCCCCACTGTATTTATCATATATCTCTACAACTGTGAGATTCTATAGCAAATCTCAAAATAACTATTCATTGTTCATATTCTACATTATAATATAATGCATTTTAATGTACATTAAAATGCATTATAATTCCTTGTTACATCTGAAATTGGTTGTTACACCTTTAGAAACTATAACGCACTAAAACACAAGTATTATAATGTACTCTAACTTTGGTTACAATTTATTCTTTCTAACTTTGGTTACCATACAATGCTTTATAAGGTGCATTACAAGGCATTATTAATGCATTAAAAATACTTTTATAGTGAGTTATAAATAAGGGCTTTAAGTAAAGTGTTATCTGATTGGTTTTAGTTTTTAATGTTTTACATTTCCTTTATTTAGACAAAATAGTATGTATCTGCCTTTTGTCAGTTATTAGCCATAAGTGTAATATTATGATTTAACAATTTTGTTGTGGTTTTGTAAAGCGTTGTATTTGGTGCACAATATTGGCAAAAGTATTGGGGCACCCCTCCAAATAATTGAATTCAGGGTTCCAATCACTTCCATGGCCACAGGTGTATAAAATCAAGCACCTAGGCATGCAGACTGCTTCTACAAACGTTTGTGAAAGAATGGGTCGCTCTCAGGAGCTCAGTGAATTCAAGCGTGGTACCGTGATAGTCCATTCATGAAATTTCCTCACTACTAAATATTCCACGGTCAACTGTTAGTGGTATTGTAACAAACTGGAAGCAGTTGGGAACAACAGCAACTCAGCCACAAAGTGGTAAGCCACGTAAAATCACAGAGCGGGGTCAGCGCATGCTGAGGCACACAGTGCGCAGAAGTCGCTAACTTTCTGAAGAGTCAATAGCTACAGACCTCCTTCAGATTAGCTCAAGAACAGTGCGTAGAGAGCTTCATGGAATGGGTTTCCATGGCCGAACAGCTGCATCCAAGCCTTACATCACCAAGTGCAATGCAAAGCGCTGGATGCAGTGGTGTAAAGCATGGCACCACTGGACTCTAGAGCAGTGGAGACGTGTTCTCTGGAGTGACGAATCACGCTTCTCTGTCTGGCAATCCGATGGACGAGTCTGAATTTGACGGTTGCCAGGGGAACGGTTCTTGCTTGACTGCATTGTGCCAAGTGTAAAGTTTGGTGGAGGAGGGATTATGGTGTGGGGTTGTTTTTCAGGGGTTGGGCTTGGCCCCTTAGATTCCAGTGAAAGGAACTCTTAATGCTTCAGCATACCAAGACATTTTGGACAATTTCATGCTCCCAACTTTGTGGGAACAGTTTGGGGATGGCCCCTTCCTTTTCCAACATGACTGCACACCAGTGCACAAAGCAAGGTCCATAAAGACATGAATGAGCGAGTTTGGTGTGGAGGAACTTGACTGCCCTGCACAGAGTCCTGACCACAACCCGATAGAACACCTTTGGGATGAATTAGAGCGGAGACTGTGAGCCAGGCCTTCTCGTCCAACATCAGTGCCTGACCTCACAAATGCGCTTCTAGAGGAATGGTCAAAGAGTCCCATAAACACACTCCTAAACCTTGTGGACAGCCTTCCCAGAAGAGTTGAAGCTGTTATAGCTGCAAAGGGTGGGCCAACTCCATATTAAACTCTACGGATTAAGAATGGGATGTCATTAAAGTTCATGTGCATGTAAAGGCAGGCGTCCCAAAACTTTTGGTAATATAGTGCATCTGCAATTATTATAATGCACTGCATATACATGTGGGACGCCTTATACCGGTGAAAAATACCTTGTATGTTAGCATACTTGGCCAATAAAAAGCTGAGTGATTGATTGATTTGATAACAGAAAAATAGTTAACTTATCAGTAACGGCCATGAATTTGTGCAACATTGTTTTTACGATATGATGAGGCAATAACCAATATTAGGGTTTATATTTTTAATGTCTACTATTTTTAAACATTAATTCCTCACAAAATTAAATAAAATGTTTCAAAAAATATTTTAATGTACAGTAGAAAAGATGCATAACTCTTTAGTACAGTGTAGTAAAAAAAAATACTGTCTTCCAGTATCCGCCTAATAATTATGGTCACCGATAAATGATGCATTCTTAGATACAGTGTGATTAATGAACTGTCAGTGTTTCCGGCAGCAGTGATGTTAAATGCCTCTGTGTTTCTGTTAGATGTTCTCCAGCTAAGGACTATTTTAAAGAGCTCTCAGGACATTGGAGTTGGGCAGTGCAGTGGCTTCAGAAAAAGGTAAGAGACCACAGATTCGCACTCACACACTAGTACTTCTTTATTGTGCATTTTTCAAATCCCCCCTCTCTCTTTCAGATGTCTGAGCACTACTGGACGCCTCAGAGTAACGTTTCGAATGAGACGTCCACGGCTAAAACCTTCCAGCGCACCATTTCAGCACAGGTACGTTTCATTATGCTGCGTTTATGTCAATTCTGAACTTGTTTTACACTATACATAACCAGTATAAACGTATGTATTTGTCAAACTTGTAATTTCAACTTTACAACGTAAAATTTTTTTGAAACATTGTTAGCTCCGACCTCCCAATGACTGTTTTGATGTCATTTAAAATTATTGAAATGCAGGGACTCCATTGGGGAAATGTACCCTTTACTGATTCTGTGTTATTTTAGTATTATTCATATATTATTAATATTTTGAGATGGCTTTTATTTTTATATTTTCAGCTTTCATTTTAGTTCTAGAAATTTCGTGCTTTTGTCTTTTTTTTTATTTTTTTATTTTTTTATTTCTTTATAGCTTGAATTTATTTTTATTTTAGTTTTAGTAATTTTAGTACTTAAACATTTCATTTGGTTGAGAAGGCGGCATTTCTAATTTTAAAGGGTACGTTTTTCATCTTATGTTTTTTTTTTTATTTAGATTTCCATTTTATTTCAATTGCCGAAAACTATTTTTAATAGTTTTAGTTTTAAGTTAACAATAACAACAAATTAAGGGAAATTAAGTGTGATTTGTAAAGATCTTAGGGGTAAAAAGTCCCTTTTCCTCTCCCTGACTTTTGTGCATCCTTATTGTTTTGCTTTTCTTTGAGATGAAAACACCCCCAAAACTATACAAAAGTGCTAATTTCCTGTTGTACAATTTTTTTTTTTTTTTTTTATCATTAAAAAGATTAAGATTGTATATTAAAAACATTTACAGAAGACTTTTATCTTTATTCTTTTTTACCTATTTTTATATTTTGTGTTTTATTTTAAAGGGTTTGTTCAACCAAAAATTCTATCATCATTTACTCACCCTCATGTTGTTCCAAACCCGCAAGACTTTAATTTATCTTCAGAACACAAATGAAGATATTTTAATGAAATCTAAAGAGATTTCTGTCCCTCCAATGAGGTTCATTCTTGTTACGCAGCACGTTTGAGCTTCAGCAAGAACCAATGAGGTTCATTCTCATGTGTTACGCAGCACGTTTGAGCTTCAGCAAGAACCAATGAGGTTCATTCTTGTGTGTTACGCAGCACGCTTGAGCTTCCACAGGAACCAATGAGGTTCATTCTCGTGTGTTACGCAGCACGTTTGAGCTTCAGCAAGAACCAATGAGGTTCATTCTTGTGTGTTACGCAGCACGCTTGAGCTTCCACAGGAACCAATGAGGTTCATTCTCGTGTGTTACGCAGCATGCTTGAGCTTCCACAAGAACCAGTGAGGTTCATTCTCATGTGTTACGCAGCACGTTTGAGCTTCAGCAAGAACCAATGAGGTTCATTCTCATGTGTTACGCAGCACGTTTGAGCTTCAGCAAGAACCAATGAGGTTCATTCTTGTGTGTTACGCAGCACGCTTGAGCTTCCACAGGAACCAATGAGGTTCATTCTCGTGTGTTACGCAGCATGCTTGAGCTTCCACAAGAACCAGTGAGGTTCATTCTCATGTGTTACGCAGCACGTTTGAGCTTCAGCAAGAACCAATGAGGTTCATTCTCATGTGTTACGCAGCACGTTTGAGCTTCAGCAAGAACCAGTGAGGTTCATTCTTGTGTGTTACGCAGCATGCTTGAGCTTCCACAGGAACCAATGAGGTTCATTCTCGTGTGTTACGCAGCACGTTTGAGCTTCAGCAAGAACCAATGAGGTTCAACTATACAAAAGTGCTAATTTCCTGTTGTACAATTTTTTTTTTTTTTTTTTTTTTTTTTTTTAAATCATTAAAAAGATTAAGATTGTATATTAAAAACATTTACAGAAGACTTTTATCTTTATTCTTTTTTACCTATTTTTATATTTTGTGTTTTATTTTAAAGGGTTTGTTCAACCAAAAATTGTCATCATTTACTCACCCTCATGTTGTTCCAAACCCGCAAGACTTTAATTTATCTTCAGAACACAAATGAAGATATTTTAATGAAATCTGAAGAGATTTCTGTCCCTCCAATGAGGTTCATTCTCGTGTTACGCAGCACGTTTGAGCTTCCACAAGAACCAATGAGGTTCATTCTCGTGTGTTACACAGCACATTTGAGCTTCAGCAAGAACCAATGAGGTTCATTCTCGTGTGTTACGCAGCACGTTTGAGCTTCAGCAAGAACCAATGAGGTTCATTCTTGTGTGTTACGCAGCACGTTTGAGTTTCTGCAAGAACCAATGAGGTTCATTCTCGTGCGTTACGCAGCACGTTTGAGCTTTAGCAAGAACCAATGAGGTTCATTCTTGTGTTACGCAGCACGCTTGAGCTTCCGCAGGAACCAATGAGGATCATTCTCATGTGTTACGCAGCACGTTTGAGCTTCAGCAAGAACCAATGAGGTTCATTCTTGTGTGTTACGCAGCACGTTTGAGCTTCTGCAAGAAACAATGAGGTTCATTTTAGTGTTTGAGCTTCCGCAAGAACCAGTGAGGTTTGTCAAGCAAGTACGGTTGAATAAAAGCATAAATTCAATCTGTTCATCATATAAAGCAATCGTGTATTTTCAGAAAATTTATACTAAACTGCTTGATTCATATGGATACGTTTTGCGAACTCTTTATGGACGTTTTAAAGCGTCTGGTTGTGGTTGTTGAGTGGACTATCAATGGAGGGACAAAAATCTCTCAGATTTCATTAAAATATCTTAATTTGTGTTCCGAAGATGAAAGAAAGTCTAACAGGTTTGGAATGACATGAGAGTGAGTAAATGATGGCAGAATTTTCATTTTAAAATATACCCAAAAAAGCGTTGAGAGAATCACTGCATTTGACCTGCTGAATGGAGCTCAATTATTGATGGTTTTGTGTTTAGGACACTCTGGCTTATGCCACAGCTTTACTGAATGAGAAGGAGCAGTCCGGCAGCAGCAATGGATCAGATGGCAGCCCGGCCAATGAGAACTCAGACCGAAGCCTCCGACAGGTCTCATTAATTCAGCAGTCCATCATCAATTATATCATAAAACAGTCTTGTGTTTAAAAAATAATTGTACTTACCGTTTTATCATTTCTCCCTCTCTTTCTCTCAGGGATCCGAATCCCCAATGATGTTGGGTGATTCTCGAAGTGATCTGGAAGATGTGGACCCCTAACGTTTCTCATTGTTTGTGCGCAACAAAACAACAAAAAAATGTCCCTCCGACGGAAAGATGTTGTGGCTCTAAACACACAATCAGAAAACTGCATTTGATCTTCTAGGGACTGGAAATAAAGCGACAGAAAGCAGCCAAAGGGCCCGTCGGAGCACTCGCTCTTCAAGCCGCCTCGTCAGAGACGTGAACAGACGCGAATATCTTTGGGGTTTTTTTTTTCTTCTTCTTTTGGTGGTCAAAGCCTGGCTGGAAGAAATTAGAGTTCATGTCTTGCAAGTAATTTAGATGTTTCGTCTGCCTCGATGAGTTCTGTCAGACGAATGGGACTTTAAAACGGAGGCTTTCATTTCCTTGACGTTTTTACGCAGAACTACTACTACTATGGTGCCAGACGGGGTGTTTTAAAAGAAATCAGTCAGCGTATATTTGCCAATGTAATTAAGTAGATACTATTCATGAGAAATGTAAAGATGTGTTCCATAAGTGTAATTTCAAATGTAAAATAATATTTTTAAGAATCCTTTACTGATTTTCTTTATTTTTTTCTGGATCTGTTTGAGAGGTGCCTCAAATCTATTCGAAAAAAAAGAGGAACTTGCCAAGTCTCTGAGAGTCAAATAATCACACCGTTTTTTCCCCTTCTCATTTTTGCTGGTATTTTTAAAATGCACTTTATATTTGAATTCAGTTTGTGACAGATTCATCACGTGGAGACAATTGGACAGACATGTCCCTCGCTGCTCTCTGTCCATCCTTGACTTTCTGGATAGGAACAGCGTGCAGCAGAAGACACGAGCTGTTACGCAAGTGCTAGACAGAGAAATATGACGGTGGACATGGGGGACAGACTTCACAGCGGAAGACACATCGCATCAGCAGATGCGTCCTAAGACACATATGCAACAAACAGAGACGCTACTGTCCAATGAACGTTTCTTCCTCCTGAAAGACAATGAGTGCTACAATCAGCAGTGGGTCATCTCACTCTTTCTGTTCATCTGTTTTGATGTTGTCTTGTGCCGCTCTGGTATGAAGGTCTAGGACGTGAAGACACTTTTCAGGGTTAATTTTGCCAAATTTGTCCCTTTTTTTGTTGTTCGTTTGCCTGCATCTTTTCCATTCAGTCTGCCTTATGCGATAGAATGACGGGGCGAGGATCGGGCAGAAAGGATGAAGGGGGAGGGGAAAGAGTTAAGACAGAGGTTGTTAAAGGGATGGGAAGTTGTCACAGAGCAGTAAAGTGCCTTTACTCGTCTCGTCTCCTACACTGCTCGCGTCCTCGTCTTGAGATAAACCAGTGGACACGTCATGCTACACAAATGCCTGAACTCGCTCGACATTACGATAACAACGCACACATATCCGCTCGGCCGCGCTCATCTCAGAGTGCCATATGAGGACACAGTTGGTGTCTCGTGCGTCACAGCCGCTTGTTTGAGCCGGGCCTGTGATGTCTCTCTTTCAGGGAGTCCGCAGGGTGATTCATCTGCCGTTTGCTGCTCATTTTGTTTTTAGACTGAAACACTTAGCGACGTCGCTTCAATGTTTACAGAGGAAAGACCTCAACACCACCTCACACAAACGTTTGCTGAAAGAGTGAACCGTAGTGCTGCTTTTTACCTCACAGTCACCTGCTTTTTGCTTGGTTTTTCGGAAACTTTCATATTGATGCTTTTTTGACGTGCTTCTTCGCGTGTTTGTGCGTGTGAGAGACTCTCTTGAAGGAAAAGAACTAAGTAAACTGGCCGAAGCTGAAACGTGCTGGTCCACCTGTTGAGAAAAAAACATCTTAAACCAGCCTAAGCGGGTATGCTGGTCTTAGTTTGTTTATGCTGGTCTCCCAGCCTGGCTTAGCCATGTTCAGCTGGTTTAGTGGCCAAAAGCCATTTAATACCAGCAAGCAGACCAGCTTGATCTGGCTGGGAGACCAACAGTTTAGACTTTTTTTTTTCCAAGAGGGCAAGCCTGCTTAGCTGGTTTTAGGGGGTCTTGGGCACTTAAACTCTTGATTGGTCTGGCTGGGTGATCAAGTAAAACCAGCATACCATCTTAAACTGGTTTAACATGGGGGTTTTTTTAACACGGCCAGCCTGGTTTGCTGGTTTTAGAGTGATTTTGGGAACTTTGACTCAAGAATTATCAGTGTGGGAGACCGGGTAAAACCAGCAAACCACTTAAGGCTGGTTTAAGATTTTTTTTTCTCAGCGGGAAAGCCTAATTAGCTGGTTTTGGGGTTTTTTCGAGCACTTAAACACTTGATTGGTCAAGCTGGGTGATCAGATAAAACCAGCACACCATCTTAAACTGGTTTAACATGTTTTTTTTTTTCAACAGGGTCAGCCTGGTTTGCTGGTCTTAGAGTGATTTTGGGCACTTTAACTCAAGATTGTTCAGGCTGGGTGACCAGGTAAAACCAGCAAACCTGTTGAGGCTGGTTTAAACAGTTTTTTTTCAGAAGGGTATTGAACTTTTTTGACTTTCTCTTGGTGTTATCCTCTAATAGTCAGCGAAACACTGCAGTACTCACAACACAACTGCCTTTATACTTTGGAGTAAATGATTCATTGCTAATTCATCGCCCTAGAAGTGATTAGTGTTTGGGTTAAACAGGTTTTAGGATGACCGGAGGACTTTTTCGAAATGTATCGGGCTGAAGGCACAGGGTTCAGTGACGATTGAGGGGGCAATTCATCAGATCAGTGCCTGAACATAAGGCATCTTTCTTATTTTGCATGAATACGCACATTCGCAAAGATGTCACACTAATTTCAGCTCAGCTGCCTAAAATGGTTTTCACTAAAGGAGCCCATAAGAAACGGTGGTGTTACAGTTTATACTCTGTGTACTTGAGTGAACAGGGTGTGATTTAAAACTCATCAAATCTGATCCTCCTCCCTCCGAGCAACCTTTTTTAAACCTTTCCTACACCTGTAGATGCTGTACCAACCACTCCGCAGATCTGTGACGAGGCTTGCATTTTTAAGCTGGGTGTCAGGACAGGGTTGAAGATGCTTAAAGAGTTTTTAATAACTGGGGATTCTTTGATTCATTTCTGCTGCGAGTGTGTAAAGATGTGTAAAGGAATCTGTTAATGCATGTTAAAACCACATTTTAATTTGTACATGAGAGTTTGACAATGAAATCATTTGATATAAAAAAGGAAAAACTGGAATGCACAACTTTTCACAGATTGTGTGACATTTGTACGTGTCAAGTCTGAAGTTGATTTTAGACCATTACTCAAAGTTTTTATAAAACTTATGTAAAAATATACATTTATAAAAAGAATGATACTCTTATAAACAGGGCACATGCATAATAATAGATAATGCTCTTTCCAAAATATAGTAAAAATTGATCTTGTTCAGTTCAGAATGTAAATATTCAAATGAAAAGTGCTGACTTAAAGGTGCAATAGGTGATTCTCTACATATTTTTTTGTTATGCTGGTTGAAAGTCTCCTCATACCCTGATATCAATCACTGTTAAGTGGTCTGGATGTATTTTTATAAATATATATATCCTCTGTGGAAGGCGTAGGACCATAAAATGTTTGTTCAATCATTGCATTCGGTCCGAATGAAATGATAGCATGTGTTCCCTGTCAGTCAACGTGTCTGCATACCACTGTGCAGCCTGTTCACGCAGACATCATACATCATCAGCACGTGAGAATGGCTTTCCTTCTAAACAGACAATAAGTGGCAAGTATCTACGTTTCAGGTATGACAGTACAGTTCTATGTACTGCTGACTTTGCAGATAATTCAGTGAGATTCAGCTGTGTTGCTGCTATATCCTGAAATCACATATGAATAAAGCTGAAATACAGTGCATTCTTTAATTTGTCAACAAGTCAACTTCTGATCTGAAGTCATTTCACAATCACATACTTATGTATGCAAGCAAGCACTTTTGTTTCTCCCCTCACTGTACTGTAATAACGTCTCTGGTCGTCTCGCTTCTGGTCGCGTGTTCATGTGTTTTCGGAGAAGGTGTGGCTTTGGACGGCGATTTGCAGGGATGGTGGGATCGTATGCTTTCAATGCTAGCAGGCTAAAGTTAGCATTTCCCAGATCACCTATTGCACCTTTAATACACAGTGTTATCGATTATTTTTATCAGTAATATTGGAGGAGGTTTGTCAGTTTATCAGTATTGGTCCATATTTTAAATATATCATTGTGTTTCTTTTATTTTTACGTTTAGATTTCCCATCATCTAAGGCTCACTGTTCAGAATTGATCAATGCATCCTTAAGATGCATAAATGTGTTTTGCGGTTTTGAGGTCTATTTTAAAGTGTTTTAGCATGTCTAGATTGGTTATGGTTATATCCAGTTACAATGCTCTTCTCCATCGTGTAATATTCCGTAGTGGCAGAATTTAACTTGTGTCACGCCTCCAACTACTCTGTGTTATAGCAGTTATGTCCTTGGCTACGTGTTTAGAGAAGGGAGGAAAGAGGAACACGCATCCCCTTGGGTGTTGAGGTGATCTTCAGTGGTTATGTGTCTGGTGGGAGGGGCGATGCCTGCAGCAGGTGGCGATGGCGGCAGCTCCTTTATTTCCTCCAGATGTACGAACTACACAGGTGTTTCCCAAAGCAAATGCCCCATGAGACAGAGAACCATGCGAAAGAGCCTGACAGCCTGTCAGTGTCCAGGAGTCCTTACATGAAACTTCCACCTAAAAGAAATAATGCAGGTTAGTTCTGTTTAGATACACTAAAGGTTCAGTAATATTAGGGAAATTTCAGCAAAATGTCAATAGTGTAGCGATGTTTGAAGCCCAGCTCTCACAGAAGTCACTGTCAAAGGAAATCCATATGAATCGAGTGGTTTAATCCAAGTCCTCTAAAGAGACATGATCGCTTTATAAGATGAACTGATTTAATGTTGGCTTTTACTTAGACAAACACTGATCGGTGAACGTACATAGAGCACTCAACTATGGTAAACGGAAGCTCAAGCATTTATTTTACGATGATTACTCTTTATGAATGAGTTTTGGGTGAAAAAAAATCTCTCGGATTTCATTAAAAAATATCTTAATTTGTGTTCCGGAACATGAATGAAAGTGTTATGGGTTTGAAACAACATGAGGGTGAATAATTGATAACAGAATTTTCATTTTCGGGTGAACTAACCCTTTAAGTCATGTTTCAATGAATCCACAGTTGTACAACAGATTCAGGAGTTAAACTGCCACTTGTATGAATGTTAGAAGCCGTGCATTTGTGCTTGTGTTCACTGAGTCTTGTGAGAGTAAGTCACCTGCTCGCTAAGACCTGTGGGGTCGTGTTCCTTCATCTGACACTCCAGAGAGGACGTGTGGCAGCAGGAGGCATATGACGTTACACCCCTTTTAGCAGGACATGCCCTGCGGGTGCCATGTAGAGGTCGATCAGAGTCTGATACGTCTCCAGATGAAGAGGAAGAACTGCAGCCTGAATAGAAATGTGAATAGAAATGAACACATCGAGTTGTCATTAGGATAAGAACTCTGTTCAAACCAATTTTCAGTAGCAGTGACAGCAGAAACTTTACTCATTAAGAAAATAATTTCAAAACAAATGCATGAGATTAGAGCTCTCAAAAAAAGCACATGAATAAAAAAGGTCTTAAAAATAAGATAATTTTATTAATATTATTATTAACAGTATTTTATTAATAATTATGATTTTTTTTTTAATGAAAGAACCTTTTTCAGAGTGAAATTGTCTGTGATAACCAAAACCCATTACACTAAGTTCCACTGACCCAGAACATTCCATTAATAATCATAATTTCTTGAATTTATGAAAAACGCTGCAGTGCAAAACCATCTGTCACCTGTCAGCTGGTGGTCTGGGGGACATTCTGCATCCGCACCTCTCTCGGGACTCTCTATCATCTGGCACTGAGCTTTATGGCCTGTACAACAGCGCGCTACAGCATACACACCTTGCCCTCCATTCCCATTGACAGCAACACACTCTTTCTGCCCATCTCTCACCTGTCAGAAAGTAAATTACTAAACATTACTCTACTTTACTTACTCTCTTGTGTAGAGTAGTGACTTGCATCAGGTTGACAGTTTAAACTATTTTTTGAGGATACTTTCTCTGATAATGACCTCCAGTCTTTCTCCAGCTCTTGCGCCGTTATGTGAGAAACTGGAGCAGCTCAGCATCTCTTCACCGTTGCGACAGCGGGCGACAGCTGTGGCGAAACCTGAAGCGCCTGACCTCTCAGACCAAACCGATCTACAGAGCAGATCCTTTCCTGTGAGAAAACACACATGTAGTGGCAACCTCGTTAAAAATACACAACAACAGCATTTAAGGCCACCTTGATGATTAGTAGGAGTTGAACGACTTCAGATTTTTTTTTGAAGTCGACGTCGACTAGTCGTCGATGACGTCATTAATGAACAAATAAGCCTGAAACTTGAGCGGAGACTTGAACACGGGTCGCCTTGTGTACAGCTATGGCATATGACACAGTGCTGCCCACGAGGCTATTGCTCCTACATAATAGCTTATTTTTATCAGTTCTTTTGTCTTTGGGTCGTTATATTTCTCACAGATTTCTGCTCGTTCTAAATCAGATTCAGATAAAGTAACAGTAAAGATTACATTTATATGAATGCATTAGTGAGAGAGCGATTGCGCGTGAATTAATTCTACCTGGCAGCGATAGTGAAGCTGTGGGTTTTAGTTACTAATATATGCTAGAACTTTTCAGTTTCTAAGCTATTTTACTGATAAATCACAGAACAGTGTTGACAATACATTTCTGTGCATGCGATTTGCACGTGATGTGTGAGCTTCTGTCTGTAAGTGTGTACGTTGCGATGCAGCGATTAATTTGCGTGTACAATAAGCTGTTTAAAACGTGCATTCATCTGATCAATTTTGAGCATCCAGATGGTGTAATCAAACATGTCTAGTGGAGTACTTGCAGATTATGCATTTATTTGTCATTTTAACTGTTGGAAACGGAGCTAGTCACTAGTCTTAAACTGGTCTACCTGCAAAAGCATCCATCTAAACCAGCCTGGGCCAGTAACAGACTACCAAAAATGCTTTAATACCATTTTGGAAGTTAAACTGTTCCAAATTGTTCCAGGGAAGAATAAAATGCAATAAATTATAAAATATAAAATGTAACAGTATGTCACTAATAAACAGACAATTAATATGTTAATAAACCAGCAAAACAAAACAATAAATAAGGTTAGTATTGTTAATATTATATTTATTTATTATATTACTCAGTGCAGTATGATGAATATATTAAATCAAGCGTTACATGATGAAAGTCACTACTAAATACAGTATGTAAATAAACCAGTAAAACAAAACAATAAATAAGGTTAATATTAAAAATAAATATTAATACGGTATTATAATAATATAATATAATATTCACTGCACTCTGTTAAATATAGTATTTAATTAGAGGTTAATATTAATATTAAAAAATAGTTTTATATTTTATTAAATAATTTCATTGCAGTCTGCTAATTATAGAATTAAATTATTAAAGGTTAATATTAAAAATTGTGTTATATTACATTATATTATACATTTATTGCAATCTGCTAATTATAGCATTAAAATAATCATCATACATTAGACTAATATCAGTCCATATTATTACTGTTGTTGCTCAGTAAGCCACATTGTTGAAGCTTTTCTCGTGAGCTCTGACCTGTGAGTGTGGAGGCAGGGTCGGGCAGGGCGACCACCATGTTGGGTGTAGTGAGGCGGCTGTCCTGTGGCAGAGAGTCTGGGTTAATGACCTTTTTGACTGAATGATAGAGGAGCTGTTGCAGAAGCTCAGCAGAGCTGGATTTTGGACTCAGATTCAGGAGCACCGCCGCTACACCTGAAAACACACATGGACCAGAGCTGGTTATATGGACAGACTGATAAAATATGCACTAATAAATTTTATGCATTAGCGTATGTATGTGTGCTAACCAGCGACATGTGCTGCTGCCTGTGACGTTCCGCTCTTGGTAGTGAAGCAGGTAGAGCAATCACTGGATGCGCTGATGATGTCATCACCGGGTGCAAACACATCCACGCAGCGGCCCACATTGGTGCCTGTCTTCCCAGTGCTCAACGGCTGGTCAGCAAAATTAACAGCCCCTACTGTTATCACCTGCAGCAGGGGAACAAATGATGTCAAAACCGATTATATTCACAAGCAAATGCTTTTCTGAAGGATTTAACCCATTGTAATCTCAGGCCGGTACCTCAGGCTCTGAGGCTGGTGAGTACAGACAAGCATCATCGTTGTAGTTACCAGCTGCAGCAATAAGCACTGCGCCAGATTCAACCATTTTCCTGCAGGCAGTGTTGAGGGTGCGACTGAATCCCCCTACAAATGGCAGCAGTAGGATCACAGGTCTGATAGGCTGAGACATCAGAGATGACTGGATGTACTCCAGACCTGCAACAGAGGTAAAATATAATTTCATATCATATAATATTTCCTGCCAAAGCTCCTGACAGTGTTTATTATTTAAAAATAAATATTTTTTATTTATAATTTTTCCTTTTATTTACTTATATTTTTTATTTATGCCTTATGTTTACCTGCCAAATCACCTGACACAGTATATATATATACACTCACCTAAAGGATTATTAGGAACACCTGTTCAATTTCTCATTAATGCAATTATCTAATCAACCAATCACATGGCAGTTGCTTCAATGCATTTAGGGGTGTGGTCCTGGTCAAGACAATCTCCTGAACTCCAAACTGAATGTCAGAATGGGAAAGAAAGGTGATTTAAGCAATTTTGAGCGTGGCATGGTTGTTGGTGCCAGACGGGCCGGTCTGAGTATTTCACAATCTGCTCAGTTACTGGGATTTTCACGCACAACCATTTCTAGAGTTTACAAAGAATGGTGTGAAAAGGGAAAAACATCCAGTATGCGGCAGTCCTGTGGGCGAAAATGCCTTGTTGATGCTAGAGGTCAGAGGAGAATGGGCCGACTGATTCAAGCTGATAGAAGAGCAACTTTGACTGAAATAACCACTCGTTACAACCGAGGTATGCAGCAAAGCATTTGTGAAGCCACAACACGCACAACCTTGAGGCGGATGGGCTACAACAGCAGAAGACCCCACCGGGTACCACTCATCTCCACTACAAATAGGAAAAAGAGGCTACAATTTGCACGAGCTCACCAAAATTGTTGCCTGGTCTGATGAGTCTCGATTTCTGTTGAGACATTCAGATGGTAGAGTCAGAATTTGGCGTAAACAGAATGAGAACATGGATCCATCATGCCTTGTTACCACTGTGCAGGCTGGTGGTGGTGGTGTAATGGTGTGGGGGATGTTTTCTTGGCACACTTTAGGCCCCTTAGTGCCAATTGGGCATCGTTTAAATGCCACGGCCTACCTGAGCATTGTTTCTGACCATGTCCATCCCTTTATGACCACCATGTACCCATCCTCTGATGGCTACTTCCAGCAGGATAATGCACCATGTCACAAAGCTCGAATCATTTCAAATTGGTTTCTTGAACATGACAATGAGTTCACTGTACTAAAATGGCCCCCACAGTCACCAGATCTCCACCCAATAGAGCATCTTTGGGATGTGGTGGAACGGGAGCTTCGTGCCCTGGATGTGCATCCCACAAATCTCCATCAACTGCAAGATGCTATCCTATTAATATGGGCCAACATTTCTAAAGAATGCTTTCAGCACCTTGTTGAATCAATGCCACGTAGAATTAAGGCAGTTCTGAAGGCGAAAGGGGGTCAAACACAGTATTAGTATGGTGTTCCTAATAATCCTTTAGGTGAGTGTATATATATATATATATATATATCTCATTTAATTAATTAATTGCATCTAACATAAAAGATTGTTTTTATATATATATATATATATATATATATATATATATATACACACGCACACACCGATCAGGCATAACATTATGACGTGACGTGAATAACACTGATTATCTCTTCATCACGGCACCTGTTAGTGGGTGGGTGGGATATATTAGGCAGCAAGTGAACATTTTGTCCTCAAAGTTGATGTGTTAGAAGCAGGAAAAATGGGCAAGCGTAAGGATTTGAGCGAGTTTGACAAGGGCCAAATTGTGATGGCTAGACGAATGGGGCTACATAGCCGCAGACCAGTCAGGGTGCCCATGCTGACCCCTGTCCACCACCGAAAGCGCCAACAGTGGGCACGTGAGCATCAGAACTGGACCACGGAGCAATGGAAGAAGGTGGCCTGGTCTAATGAATAATGTTTTCTTTTAGATCACGTGGATGGCCAGGTGCGTGCACGTCGCTTACCTGGGGAACACATGGCACCAGGATGCACTATGGGAAGAAGGCAAGCTGGCGGAGGCAGTGTGATGCTTTGGGCAATGTTCTGCTGGGAAACCTTGGGTCCTGCCATCCATGTGGATGTTACTTTGACACGTACAACCTACCTAAGCATTGTTGCAGACCATGTACACCCTTTCATGGAAATGGTATTCCCTGGTGGCTGTGGCCTCTTTCAGCAGGATAATGCGCCCTGCCACAAAGCAAAAATGGTTCAGGAATGGTTTGAGGAGCACAACAACGAGTTTGAGGTGTTGACTTGGCCTCCAAATTCCCCAGATCTCAATCCAATCGAGCATCTGTGGGATGTGCTGAACAAACAAGTCCGATCCATGGAGGCCCCACCTCGCAACTTACAGGCCTTAAAGGATCTGCTGCTAACATCTTGGTGCCAGATACCACAGCACACCTTCAGGGGTCTAGTGGAGTCCATGCCTCGACGGGGGGACCAACACAATATTAGATATGATATAAATCATATAAAACAGATAAATCATAATGTTATGCCTGATCGGTGTATATATATATATATATATATATATATATATATATATATATTTTATATAAAACACATATTATATAAAAAAATATATATATTAGATGCGATGAATCAATTTATTTTATTTTATTTTATGCTTTGGTTTACCTGCCAAAGCTCCTGACACAGTACCCTTGCCTTGGCAGTTCAACACTCGGACACTGTTTACACTGGCACCTCGAGCTACACCTGAGTCCCGTCCACTGACCACTCCTGCTATGTGCGTGCCATGACTGTCACACTGACTAGCCTGTGGGCAGAAGACCGTAGAAAGGGATGGACATATGCTTCTCATTAGCACTTACTCTAAAAACTGTGCAGTTGTTATAAAACATTTAATTACATTTACCAACCTGTCTGTGAACTCTGACCCCATCCTCCTCTGGCACACTATTGAAGTCCATCACCATCACTCTGTCCTCAATCTCACGATGAGTCACCTGAACGCTTGTGTCTAAAAGATACACTCCCACCTTTGCACCGTCATCTGCATACACACAAGCATGACGATTCAACAGATTAAGAACCATAAATGTCAAAATACTTGAAGAACAGGGATTGAAGATTCAAGATTAAACATTTTATTACCATAAAAAGCATTTACACAGAGCAGAAGACAAATTTGTCACTTTTGGATCTCAGAATATAATTTTAGAAGTTACATTAAAGTTTTTGGGAAAGAGTACAGAGAGGAGACTTAAACTCACTGAGTGGTGTGTATTTTCCAGGCTTATGTTTGTTTTGAAGGATGCGCTGCAGGTTCCATGGGATGCTCTGGGCAAAGATGGAGGAATCCTCTTCGATGTATTCCACATGGGGCAGCTTTACTGCCTGCCAAAAACACAAGTGATGGAATGAAAAAGACAGACAATAACTGAATTTAATTCCATTTTCAAGTTTTTCAGTCCATAATACTGTTCAAACATTCTTAGGTGTATAAAATACTTAAACTGGGAGCATTATTGTGTAATAGTATCTGTAAATTACCATGTGAAGAACATCGCTGCTCATTTTCACCAGAAACCCATGGAAGGCTCCAGAATAAGTCTGCAGTATTTCGATCAGGTATCCGCGTTTTGCGGCTTTTGCACGGAGTCTGCGCGCAGTGCGCTCCACCTGGTTCACGTGCGTTCCGTTCTGCATCACCACTATATACTGACCCGGCATGCGCCACACGTCCTGTGCGTAAAACATGCAGAGTATGTGATTCACAGTGGTTTTGATAGCCTCCTCGTTCCACACATACAGTACTTTCATTTTAGACTTTCTTGGCTTATGCCAACATGTTGTTGTCAGGACAACTTGTGAGTGTTTGTACACAACTAATAAAACATTGACGATTTGTGGGAAGTTTGGCAGTTATATAAACGGTAGAATATGGGAGAATGACGCTACTCACATCTGGCACCAGGTGAAAAGTGTGTTTTCATTGTTGTTAAACTTAGGGCCTATATTTTTCTTTGATATATATATATATATATACACACCGATCGACCACTGACAGGTGAAGTGAATAACACTGATTATCTCTTCATCACGGCACCTGTTAGTGGGTGGGATATATTAGGCAGCAAGTGAACATTTTGTCCTCAAAGTTGATTTGTTAGAAGCAGGAAAAATGGGCATGCGTAAGGATTTGAGCGAGTTTGACAACAGGCAAATTGTGATGGCTAGACGACTGGGTCAGAGCATCTCCAAAACTGCAGCTCTTGTGGGGTGTTCCCGGTCTGCAGTGGTCAGTATCTATCAAAAGTGGCCCAAGGAAGGAACAGTGGTGAACCGGCGACAGGGTCATGGGCGGCCAAGGCTCATTGATGCATGTGGGGAGCGAAGGCTGGCCCGTGTGGTCAGATCAAACAGACGAGCTACTGTAGCTCAAACTGCTCAAAAAGTTAATGCTGGTTCTGATAGAAAGGTGTCAGTATACACAGTGCATTGCAGTTTGTTGCGTATGGGGCTGCATAGCCGCAGACCAGTCAGTGTGCCTATGCTGACCCCTGTCCATCGCTGAAAGCACCAACAGTGGGCACGTGGGCATCAGAACTGGACCACGGAGCAATGGAATAAGCTGGTCTGATGAATCACGTTCTCTTTTACATCACTTGGATGGCCGGGTGCATGTGCGTCGCTTACCTGGTGAACACATGGCACCAGGATGCACTATGGGAAGAAGGCAAGCCGGCAGAGTTTGAGGTGTTGACTTGGCCTCCAAATTCCCCAGATCTCAATCCAATTGTGCATTTGTGGGATGTGCTGAACAAACAAGTCTGATCCATGGAGGCATCCATGATTGTTTATTTGAAATACTTAAAGGGGTCATGAACTGAGAAGTCGAAATTCCAATAGTGGATTTAACATCAAAATTGAATGTTAAAATTTTTAATGTAACCTTCTCCCTTTACGTACTTTGGTAAGATCAGGAATAATTTATGTAATTGTATATTGTTTATTAGTTTCATGTCTATCTTTGTATTATTCAACTGGTCGAGGTTGATATGATATTTTAGAAAGTAATTAGTAAGTAATCCAATGCTTTTTTTAGAGAGAGTAATTAGTACAGTAATCTAATTACACTGTTGAAGATGTAATTAGTAGCTAGTAATTAATTACTTTTTTAGAGTAACTTACCCAACACTGTGTGTATATTAGGGGTGTAACAATACCCTCATGTCACGATTCGATACATATCACGATACGATATTATAGCGATACTCTAAGATATGGTAAAAGGTTAACAAAAATGTACTGTTGATTAAAATGCTAAATTTGGTATGACATTGGGGGTGGAAATTAATAGGCTTGGACTTGGTGCTGATAACCCAATGCACAGGACAATGGTGAAACCAGAATAAAATTATTCATGATTCTGAAGCTGAAAATACAGAATTATTTTAGACAAATATACTTGCACTCTGTCACTGACTAGATATATTTAAAATAATTTAGGCCACTTTTTACTGGTAACATCAGACATTTGGCATTATCAGGACCCACAAATAATCCCCCATTGCATTATTAAATATTATATTCAACATTATGTAGAGTAGTTTAATGTAGTAACAATAATTTTCATTTTGGGTGAACTATACACAATACAGATTGTCACTATCCACGATGCATATTGTTGCATTTTTGTATTGCGATATATTGTGACAATATATTGTTACACCCCTAGTGTATACATGCATATAAACATTTGTTTTACCTTGGACATTAGTTTTTACATTATTTAAATATTGCATTATTTCTTATTTTATTTGATACAACTATTAATTAAAATCTGCATCCTGTAGACATAGTAAAAGCACTTTGCTTGATTTAAAAGAAAACAAACTTTTCATATATCAGAATAATTTCCTTTACTTTCATAAAAAGAACCATTTCATGTGATTAAAAGCCCAGTATAGAACACAGAAGACAGAAAACTGAATTATTGAATTTTGCTATTTAATATGCAGCATTTCCCCCCTAAGCATTCATTTCAAAAACTAAACAAAAATGTTAATTAAGGAAAAATACTGTTTTTAAAGTTAATATCAGGTAATAAGCCCATAGAGTTATTAGTTTG
Source organism: Coreius guichenoti (assembly GCA_039654105.1). NCBI lineage: Eukaryota > Metazoa > Chordata > Actinopteri > Cypriniformes > Gobionidae > Coreius > Coreius guichenoti. The sequence continues at coordinate 11,241,613 of CM077185.1, read as the reverse complement.
TTAGATCATTTAGCAGGTAGTAGGCCTACCTTAGTGCACCTGTAAAACTGGGCGGATGGCCTGTTCTCTGCTTCAGGCTGGGTGTCATCCTGCAGAATTAGAGACAGGATCATCTCTTCATCCTCAGTGTAGTCTTCATCACTTTCAACTATAGTCACAAGACCCAGCAGAAAACTCAGGCAGCACACCGTCACGACGCCTCTCATTCTGTGGACACTTTTTGTGCTTTTAGGTCAAGAATATAAAACAAGTCGTTCAAGTGATATTGCTCAAAATTCTCTTTTTTGGATTGTTGTTCGTCATGTGGTAAGGCAGACGTGTGAAGCAGAGAGATTTAGAGCTGAAGTGTATCCTCATGTTATTTAACATCTGTCTGACGGACTGAACGCAGTGAGGTGGGGCGTGCTGACGTTTCTCTGTCCTTATATCGAACGATGTTCGGTAATAAATACAGCAGGAGTCAGATTACAGTCCACCCACACACATATTATACGCTTACTATTACTATTCCTGCACAGACTTGTAACATTTGCAGGAATGAAACCTGCGTCAATGAATGATTTAGAGGTGGCTACAAACTGCCTAACAAAGTGAACAGGCTTAAGCAATAAATTGGCGACATTTTATTTGTTTCTTTTTTTTACTAGGCAAAAAGAAGACGCATGTCTTACTGTTTTTACACAGACCATAAGCTCACATGTCACCTGCGCGCGTCCGTGAGAGTCAAAAAGTTGCACGTTTCGGATGCTGCACTTTGACCAAATACAGATTCATATCGTCCTCTGTTGGCCAGATACTGGTATTGTTGAAGAGCTAAAAGAGTCGTAATCAAATGAAACGTGCAAAACACAATACAATCCATTATGTGAAAGCAGCCTTTTTTCTTACAGTGTTGACCTCTGTTGAGTGAAGGAAAAAAACAGTTTGTGAGAAAACGCAAGAAACAGATGCACCTAAAATAGGCTACCGCTGACATGCTGATCCTAAAATAGCCTAGGCCTACTTTTTTTTCTCTCTTACAGTTTTGTTTCCTGTTGGTTGCAGTAGCCTACTCAATAATTATTATGAGACCGGTGTGAAAAAAATGCAAAAAAAATAACTGGCTGTCAAAAGAGAACTTTTACTGAAGCGACGATGACGCAATCCCGTATTTAGGAGTGTCATATTTGTAAACGATCTAATTATGCAAATCACACGCCAGAGGCCTGGGCAGTAATATGATTAATAATTGCTTTTAACGGCGGCTGAACGTTGTCAAGTTTTGCATAGGCCTGACTTATGGGAAGCAAAGTTCCCCAGAAATGTAAACATTCCGCAACGCATTCTGCAGATATCCTAAACAGAACATTATGAATTGTTCAATAACGAGTTTTCGGAAACTTTTATATACATTTATCTTTCTGTCCTATACGCTTTAATGAATGTATATAGTTCTTAAATTTTCATTTTCGTGCTTTGTCATATTCAGTTTTAGAATGGTGAGAAATCAATAGGCTATTGAAAAAATCTAAACGTTCTACTTGTTTACCTGCATATCTGTAAATACATTTACCGAACTTTCTCTGAGACCATGCATATACTTATGAAGCAAATGCCATCATTTATAGAAATCCTTCCATAAACGAAAGAACAAAACAACAAATATGCCTACTACCAATTTATCTTAACAAGTAAATGACTGTAGACATGGACAAATGTATACTGCAACGCTTATCTTAACACATAGGCAATGATTGTAGACAAGGACAAATGTATAGGTAGGCTACAAAGCAGTCAACTCCTTTTTGGCACAAACCTCATAACCTCATAAATGGAAAGTCCCCACCATGACAGAAAAACAAACATGTTTGTTGCACATACTTTGTGGCCCAGATGATTCACATTTCAATAGGCTACTGCAAGGTGTTTTTTTTTTTTACATAACTAAAATATCTATAACTGGCTCAGCAATTATCCCTAACACATTTAAAGAATTTTACTACAATACTACATGTAAATAATCTAAAATCAGACATCAATCCAGATATGGTTATTTATCCTGCATTATGAAGTCTTGTGTAAAAACTACACATTCCAGAATCCAGGCAGTTCCTCTTTCAGTGTCCGCTGGTCTTGGTGGCATACATGAGTCAAGGTCACAAGTATTTCATCACCTAATGTTTAAACTTTTTCCATCCTTAATTCCCTGAGAGTGAAACGATCCTTATCATATGTTTGTGGCAAGTCATGGCCAGACCTTGTGACATTAACATGCCTAATGTAAAATGTGAGTCGCATACACACTTAAAGGGGACCTATTATGCAAAATTCACTTTTATATTGTTTTTGAACATTTATGTGTCCACAGTGTGTGTACACAACCACCCTATTATGGTAAAAATCCATCCACTCCGTTTGTTATTTTCCCCATAAATCTGAAACATTGTCTAAAATGAGCCATTCAGTAATGCACTCCAGTGTGACATCACATTGGGATAGGCCCCGCCCACAGCTGGTGACGGAATCTGCCCTATTAGCTTAGCTCCTCCCCTGAGTGAGCTGTACACAATCCGCCATGTTTATCTCCTCATCAGAGCGTTTAACAACAGCATTCAAGTAATAAATGTATTCTTATTAAAGCTACTAAAGTTATTCAATCAAGAGCAGGAAGTGATTTTCTGTTTTTCTTTTGTTGTTTGATTCATATTAACAGCACAGCAGTAGGTACTATATATTACGCTGCTGTCACTTTAATACACAGATCTAATAGCCTATACACGATTTCTTTCCCTGCTGTTTACGTTCATAGACAACCGACTGTGTTTATGTGAACTTTGTGTGTTTTTGACATAACCATGTGTGTATTTGACAGTTTAAGCGCAATAACACGTGAAAGAGAACTTAGTTTAATACTCACAGGATGTGCCTTCTGACATCCAGCTTTCTGTGTGCGTGCTTTGGATGTGTGTGCTCAGAAAACCATATATCAGAAGTTTAGACTGATATGGCTTTAAAACGCATGCAGATAATAAACTTTCATTATGCTGTAGAACTGCAATGTCATGTGAGCGTGACTGCGATAGAGATAATAATCAAAACCAAACAGATGTTTTGTTCGTTTTTTTGGCAGAGTATCCGAGGCAAGAGCTGTAAAGGCTCCGCCCTCTTCTGGAAAATTGGGTGGGGAGCAGCAGCTCATTTGCATTTAAAGATACATGCACAAAAACAGCATGTTTTTTTCTTCCACTCAAAAATGGGCATTTACAACATGGTATAATAAATGATCTGGTTGGTATTTTAAGATGAAACTTCACAGACACATTCTGGGGACACATGAGACACTATTATGTCTTGTAAAAAGAGGCATAATAGGTCCCCTTTAAACATATTGTTATAAGTTATTTAAAATATTTTTTTTAAAGTTGTCTGGCAAATCTTTATGTCAGATGTAGATAATGATTTTGGACATAAACCAACAGGTACTATTCACTCTCCAGCTCAGATGTGAAGTAACACGAGTCCTCCATTTTCCCATAGTACATCTCTCGGTTCGGGTCTGTTCCTGTGGTTCTTCTGTCCGTCAGTGGAGTGCTAGAACATGCCAGCACACTGGGAGAACTTCGACATGTGTGGAGGACGATGACACGCTCACTGTGTTTGAGCTCAGTGTGGAGTTTTGGATCTGTTGATATTTCTACTTTTTCTTCATCACAGAAGCCAGCCAAGGGAGCTCTTATTGGCTTCGGTGGACTGTAACAGGAAAATATGTGTGAGATTTATGCAATTTTAAAGGTGCATATTGCAGTTGGTGCTAATTTAAAAAAGCTTTACACATCAAGAAATAAGTTGTATTTTTGTGAAGAGTGAATGGCGCATTATTTGAATGGCGCATAAAATGATTAGGAACTACATTTGAATTTGAACTTACTTTGCGACCATTAAAAAAGTACATTCTATATAATATGAATGTGTGTAGTATGAATGTAATCTGGACGTACTACATTCGCCATGTTGTCATTATCATGTGACCTACCAGCGTCAGTCGCTTCACTGCCATTCATAAATCCTCTCTTGTGGCCTCATGGGATAGTAAAGTGTCCATCGAATGCGCACTTTAGAATCTCGCCGGAAGTAGTAGGTCATCCGGGGACTTTTTGCCTACTGTTTTTCCTAATAGTATGGCTGCATCCTATCCGAAATCGCATACTTCCCTACTATATAGTAGGAGAAAAACAGTAGGCCTATGTGACAAAAGAAGTACGAATTCAATACGAATTAACAGAACTCATAAAAGAGTAGGCAAAAAGTACCTGGATGACCTACTTCTTCCAGCAAGATTATGAAGTGTGTATACGATGCATTACGCTTAGTAGTGTACTATCCCATGAGGCCACGGGAGAGGATTTATGAATGGCAGTGAAGCAACTTAACTGAGGCTGGTAGGTTAAATGATAATGACAACATGGCGAATGTAGTACGTCCAGATTACATTAATACTACACACATTCATACTATATATAACAGACTTTTTTAGTGGTTGTGAAGTAATTACTTATTCAAAATAAGTACCTACTTCAAGAGTATGCGATTTCGGACGCAGCCAATGTATCCGGACATACTACACTGTTGGCGTACTGTTTTCGCATATTAAGTAGTAGGGAAGTATTCAATTTCGGACGCAGCATTATAGTTTTCTATAAAAGCGTTTTACATTGTGCGGGCTATATTGCCAAAAGTATTGGGGCACCCCTCCAAATCATTGAATTCAGGTGTTCCAATCACTTCCATGGCCAAAGGTCTATAAAATCGAGCACCTAGGCATGCAGACTGCTTCTACAAACATTTGTGAAAGAATGGGCCGCTCTCAGGAGCTGAGTGAATTCAAACATGGTACCGTGATAGGTTGCCACCTGTGCAATAAGTCCATTTGTGAAATTTCCTCACTACTAAATATTCCACGCTCAACTGTTAGTAGTATTATAATAAAGTGGAAGCAATTGGGAACAACAGCAACTCAGCCACAAAGTGGTAGGCCATGTAAAATCACAGAGTGGGGTCAGCGCATGCTGAGGCGCACAGTGCGCAGAAGTCGCCAACTTTCTGCAGAGTCAATAGCTACAGACCTCCAAACTTTGTGTGGCCTTAAGATTAGCTCAAGAACAGTGCGTAGAGAGCTTCATGGAATGGGTTTCCATGGCCAAGGAGCTGCATCCAAGCCTTACATCACCAAGTGCAATGCAAAGCATCGGATGCAGTGGTGTAAAGCACGCCACCACTGGACTCTAGAGCAGTGGAGACGTGTTCTCTGGAGTGATGAATCATGCTTCTCTGTCTGGCAATCTGATGGACAAGTCTGGGTTTGGCGGTTGCCAGGAGAACGGTACTTGCCTGACTGCATTGTGCCAAGTGTAAAGTTTGGTGGAGGGGGGATTATGGTGTGGGGTTGTTTTTCAGGGGTTGGGCTTGGCCCCTTAGTTCCAGTGAAAGGAACTCTTAATGCTTCAGCATACCAAGACATTTTGGACAATTTCATGCTCCCAAAGATTTGGGGATGGCCCCTTCCTGTTCAAACATGATTGCGCACCAGTGCACAAAGCAAGGTCCATAGACATGGATGAGCGAGTTTGGTGTGGAGGAACTTGACTGGCCTGCACAGAGTCCTGACCTCAACCCGATAGAACACCTTTGGGATGATTTAGAGCGGAGACTGCGAGCCAAGCCTTCTCGTCCAACATCAGTGCCTGACCTCACAAATGCGCTTCTAGAAGAATGGTCAAAAATTCCCATAAACACACTCCTAAACCTTGTGGAAAGCCTTCCCAGAAGATTTGAAGCTGTTATAGCTGCAAAGGGTGGGCCAACTCCATATTAAACCCTACGAATTAAGAATGGGATGTCATTAAAGTTCATGTGCATGTAAAGGCAGACGTACCAAAACTTTTGGCAATATAGTGTATTTCGCCATGTTGATATGACGTGACCCGGACGCTCACGCTCATTGGCTGCCGCCTCTGTAGTTACGCTTAGTAGTGTTTTTTAATGATGCAAAGAGCGAAAATTGGACAACGAAACTCCCTTGCCATGTTTACCTCCGGTGACAACGGGAGAATCAGTACCTGTACGGCTGAAGAAGCAGAAAAACTCTGAAGGCTGTAGACGAACGACAAAAAAATAAACACATCGGTACATCATTCACAAGGTGGAAGGATTTGAAGGAGAAAATACAAAGTAATGCCCAAGTTGTTTATTTTTTGTCGGACAGGGAATTAATTATTGTGTAGACCGCTCTCTTAAACTTACTAGCATCCGTGCAATTTACATAAAACTGACGATCATGCCGAACCACATTGACAGGAGCGCACAATCTAACACCCCTGTGGTATTGAGCTAGCTCTTAGAGGCTGTTGAGTTGTAAAGTTGTACCCTTGTCTCTTTAAGATTTTTACAAAAATAATCTCATCACATACAGCATAATTACATTCTCTGGAAGAGGTAAGATTCTCTAAGATTCAATTATCCAGCCGCTTAACCCAGTTACAGAGTGAGTGAATTTAGACTTAATGAGTCTTGATGGGCCCTCAGAAAACACACACACACACACACACAGACTCCAGTGTAATGACAGAAAGAGAAGGAAGAGTTCATTGAGTTGACTGGATGAATGAATGGAGGGATGTGGAGAGATCATTTACATTAACCTTTTACTCTTATAGTCACCATAAAAATCAAAATTGACAAATCTTATTTTATTTTTTACAGAATGTTGCAGTGTTTAATATAAATGATTTGTCCATGCACATAATATATATATTTTTTTAAATGTATGTCCTCATAATCTATAATCAAAAATGTTAACCTCTCCCTCAAAATGACATTTGTTCTCTTCATGACGTGTGGGACTAAATATATTCCACAAGTGACTGCAAATTGGCATTCAAATTGCATTCAAATTAACACCCAGCTTCCTATAATCCAGTCAGTTCTCGATGACAAAATCGAGTCCTTTCCTCATTCCTAACGAGCTTTATAGAGGCTTTATTGCCAAAAAAATAAATAAATATTTTAGTATTTTCTAGAAGATAAATTTGCAAGAATCACATTTATAGATATCACACAAAATAGACTTGTTTTCTTGAATTAACTTTTAGATTCCAATTAGCAAATGTATTCTTTTAAATAAATACATAATTTGCCAGTGTTATGAAACTTTTATTTTTTAGAATGATATAATTTATTTTATGTATTGAATCTTATTTCAACATATATTCCCTGAAAAGTCTTAATATCTATACGCAATTTATTTAAAATAATTTATTGTGTTGTGATCTTACTCAAACCTTTTTCCATCCAAGCTTTCAGCACTCAAGTCCTGTTTTTCAGCCCCACAGAGCTCTTCCTTCTCTGCCAGTATAACAGTCACCTGTTGGACAGGGGAAACACTCTAATGTAACACTCTGTCAAATTATATGCACATTATAATCAAAGTAAATGCTATGAACATAAAACATATAATTAATCTATTACTGAACAGTGGGAATAGCCCACTTTCCTTACCCTGGGGTAACACTGACACACCGACCAGACAGTCCCCATGCCCACCATTATCACTCCTATAGCACAGAACGTGGCGAACACCTGTGGTTCCTCTACAGAAATCATGAACATACCCAATGCCACAAATGCCATCCCAAGAACAATGAGCCCATAGCGGTACGGCTTGTTCTCTGCCATAGAAGAAGCGTAGAGATCCAGCAGTGGTTAACTAAGTTAACAGAGGAAAGAACCGGTGAGAGTGTGGAGCTTTATGACTGTGTCCCCATAGAGGTGAAGGGCAGACTGAGAGGGCAGGAGTGACTGACAGGACGCAGAGCCAGTGGAGAACCAAGATCCAGATCATTGAACCTGTAATGGGCCTTAGTCAGGTGACCTTCCCCCAGGTAAAGGTTGCATTGGCTTAAGTAATCTTACTATGTTCCTTTCCAGAATATTAACTAAATATAGTAGAAGTCATACAAGATAAAGTACACATACAAAAACCTTTAGTTTGATAATATTACTGGTTACCAAATACAATTCAACAACAGAGTTTTTGTATCATAAGGTGTTTATATGCACAGGTGATAGCCAGGCAATACACAAAGAAAATCACGTGTAACTGACAAAACATGACAGAAAATAGACATATGCAGCATTATGTGATATAGTAATAATAAACATACACACAAAACAGAGATAATAGTTTCTGGTAGGCCTGTTAAAGTGACAGTGAACGTGACATTCTGGAGAGAGGCAGATTTCCTCAATCCTAAATTATACAACATAAAGTAAGCCTACCAAAAATAAAATTATATACATTAGGAAATTTCTAAATCTTTCTAAAAAACATGTTTCTGGTCATTAACAAAAATCAAGGCACAATTAAAAATTTGGTTCAGCTTATTGATAAAGAGGTACTCAATGCCATGAAAAGTATTAACCTTCAAGTTCTGTTCAGACAGACTTTATATTTGGGGTCCCAGATCCCCCAATAATATACACTACCATTTTTTTTTTTTTTTTTTTTTTTTTTTTTTTAATTTTATTTAAAGAAGGTAACTTTTATTTAGCAAGGACGCATTAAATTGATCAAAATAGTCAAGACATTTAGATTTACTTTATTCATCAAAGAATCTTAAAAAAATTTATTGGTTTCCAGAATAATATTAAGTAGTTACTTTCATAGTGTGTTTTCAGCTGTTTTCAACATTGATAATAATAAAAAAATGTTTCTTGAGCAGCAAAACAGCATATTAGAATGATTTCTGAAGGATTATGTGACACTGAAGACTGGAGTAATGATACTGAAAATTCAGCTTTGCCATCACAGGAATAAATTTAATTTTAAAACGTATTCAAATAGAAAACGGTTATTTTAAATTGTAATAATATTTCAAAATATTACTGTTTTTCCTGTATTTTTGATCAAATAAATGCAGCATTGAGGAGCATAAGAGACTACTTTCAAAAACATTTAAAAATCTTACAGACCCAAAACTGGAATGGTAGTGTATGTGTAATATTAAATAATAATAATAATAATAGTATTTTTAATATCTTATTTCCCCTTCAAATTCCCTTTAAGTCCATCTAATCCTATTCAAAACCCATTAGACAGATATTACTGACCCCCTTTATACCATAAAGTAGGAATGATCATTAATGTGACTGGTATCTATATTCTAGAAACACTGTTTCTGTTTTTGACCCAAGTAAAAATACATTGTAGAGAAATACAATCAAACAAATGAAAGTAAACAAATCAGAAAATCATCATGCCAGCATCATGCCAGCATCATGCCAGCATCATGCCAGCATCATGCCAGCAGCCATATCACCCTGTAGCCTAAGAGTGGTTTCCCACTGAAGCTAAGCAGGGCTGAACCTGGTCAGTACCTGGATGGGAGACCAACTGGGAAAACTAGGTTGCTGCTGGTAGAGGTGTTAGTGAGGCCAGCAGGGGGTGCTCACCCTGTGGTCTGTGTGGGTCCTAACACCCCAGTATAGTGATGGGGACACTGTACTGTAACAAGCACCGTCCTTCGGATGAGACGCTAAACCGAGGTCCTGACTCTCTGTGGTCATTAAAAATCCCATGCCACTTCTCGTAAAGAGTAGGGGTGTAACCCCGGTGTCCTGGCCAAATTCCCTCCATTGGCCCTTACCAATTATGGCCTCCTAATAATCCCCATCCACTGAATTGGCTCTATCACCCTCTCTCCTCTCCACCTATCGCTGGTGTGTGGTGAGCGCACTGGCGCCGTTGTACTGTGGCTGCCGTCGCATCATCCAAGTGGTTGAGGAGAGACCCCTGACATGAGTGTAAAGCGCTTTGGGTGTACAGTAGTACATATGAAAGCGCTATATAAATGCCTCATTCATTCATTCATTCATCATCCTTCAAGGGAAAGTAGTTAGTATGAACTACTTAGTAGGTTAGCAAGTAGTAGTAAGAACTTTTGTAATGGCATTGGGGTCTCTCAGACCCCAAACAGAACATGAGGAGTAAATAGTCTTTATAACTTTTATACTGTGATTTACTGGCAGTTCATTTAAGTATATTTTCCATTTCAGTATCCACATACATAGCTATAAAAAAGTAAAAAAAAAAAAATGCTTAAGTCATTGTTACCAGTTATCAGCCAATAAACATGATTTTTTTTTTTGTATGTACTCAGTACCAATTAAACAAGTAAAATAGCCTGCTATATATTTTTTAGCCAAATGATGGCACTCCACATTATTTCTAGTTGGACTACCTATTTTTAAACGCATAAAAGTTGACCATGTGCATGTATCATTTCTTTGTTCCAATGGTTTATAAAAATTAGCCTACAAATCCTTTGTGACTGTAAGATTGTTTTCTTCCTGTTTTAAAAGCAGTTTTACACTGTTTATGTCATTTGAAGCATGTAGAGATTTGGACTTTGGTTATCAGTTTTAAAACATAAAAAAATTATCGATTATCACATAGGCCAAAATTGCCATATCAGTGCATCCCTAAGAAATAGGAAACTAGCATGTTCAGTCAAACTACATGTAACAATTAGCACTAATGTTGGATAGTTCAGTTTTAGGTTGGAAAGTCCAAAGTATTAGTACAAAATTTAAAAACTGAAGTTTCTTGTCACTCAAGGCACTTCATTTTTAGAACATAGAAATAGAGCTGCGCGATATATCTGTTATCGGTAGATATTACAGAATTTTTTATTTATTTATTTTTGCAGTCTGTATCTAACAATAACTTAAAGGGATAGAGGTATAAAAAGATATAACCCTTTAAGTGCATCATCTTGACAAGTGCATGCAGAGCTGTGTGCCTTCATGCATAAAAAATAATTTACATTTTTGTCATTCTTTAGCAGATCTAAAAATGAAAACGTATCCTTCTTTCATACTTTACATCGTTTTGATGCCTACATTCGGTTGTAGAATTTAAGTACTTAGCTTTTACTCAGTTTTTTTTTTATAGTTTGATATCTGACATTTATCGGCTATCAGCAATAACATGAAAATAATTACTGGCTTATCTGAATCGGATGGATTTCCCCAGTTAGACCAGCTTTTCAATCATTAAATGTTGGTGTCCATAGTCCCAGCAGTAGTTATAGTTGGTTCACAGCTGTAGTGGTCTTCATAACAGTCTCATAGGATGGCGGCGGCTCCATTTGCCAGGGAGGTGGTGTTGCAGGTTGGCTCTGTGGACTGCCGACTGAGGTGGGAGGCACTTGGACTGTACTGTGATTCTCTGCCGTAGCCCTCCGGATCCGATCCAGCCTCCTGGGGAAAGGGAAGAGCAGTGACACATGAATACCTGTATCACAATATAGTTTGACTATGTGGCTTAAAATGCCCCAATATAACTCACAGTGAAGTTCTTTTTTATTCTTCGCTTAAAGAAGGGGTAAAAGGAGTTTGAAATACCTTTGTTGTGATATTTAGATAAATATGTAAATATGTGCTGCACACTTTACTCTCAATAACAAAAACACAACAAAAATGACAGCGGTGAGAAAACAGCCGTTAACCCTCTGGTACTGTTCGCTTGTCGGTCAAAAATTCTTCTTTTTTTTTTTTCAATGAAATGATTGCACTATATTTTAGTTTGATAATGTTTTTTTATTCAATATTTTGTATTTTTAGGTGATTTTATGGTTTAGTTTTATGAAATTTCCAACTTAAACTGTCATAAATCTTAAATGTTTTGAAGTACAGAGTAAGTTTGGTCTCTTTTTAAAGATAACACTTGGCAGATAATTGCTAAAGTGAAAATAGTTTTAAAAAGTGAAAAAAGTTATAATCAAAACTGCACTAAAATACAATTCAATTTTTATATGAAATACATATTTTCCAAAAAACTGTGAGAAAATCAAAGCCATAAATCTAAACAAGCTGTGTTCCAAATTTGAGGTTGATCTCTCCAAAAATTAGCTTTCAGTAAGAATTTGTTTGTGCGCAGTACCAAATGTTTCCAATAGATTACATTACAATGCGGTCATTTTTGATTCATTTGTGACTATTTTTTTCAGGACCATTTAACCTTTTCGAATCATGTCCATTATTTTTTTTGTGTGTGTTCACACAGCAAGTGCCAAAACCTTTACCAAGTTTCGTACTGTTCCGATGAAGTAAAAAATTCTTTAAAAAAAAACAAAACATCAAATTTTTCAGCACCAGAAGGTTAAGAAAGCATCTGATACTTTATACAATAGATTCCTTTATAGCAAGAAGCTTTGCAGTTATTACGCATGAAAAATAGTAGGTGCGTTTACATGGAGCACTGTAATCAGTTTAAAAGTCCAATCCGAATGAAAATGCTCCATATAAACATCTCAATCGGAATAAAAATGTCCAAAATGAAATTGTAATCGGTTTGAGATGGGTGGGATACCTTTTCATGAACCGATCAAACGAAAAATTCCACCATGTAAACGACCTGACCCGATTACTTTTGAGTGTACGTCCTTCTGTGACACGATATACAGCGCGCGCCTCCACAACTGAAGAGTGCACGCCGCGCTCACACCAGGCTATAATGTTGACAAGAGAGGAAAGTTAATTTTTCTGAGGTGTTAAACTTTTTATTTCGTAACAAGTTATGAAGATAATGTTGTAATAATGACACAGACATAGCCTGGCTACACCATCTCATCTTTACAGCGTTTGTCCCAGGCACTTTTTACTTCAACTGCGCCTTTTTCTGAGATGATTCTTACACTTTACAACAAATAAATAGCTTTTATAAAACCGTATAAGTCCTGATGGCCGTTGACAGTTGCTATGGCAACCGGGAACACATTCCAGCTGCTGGAGAGGACAGCGTCGACATTTCTGATGCGGCAGATAAACTGTGTGCGCATGTCACAAAATGATTCCGGATAAACACCAGATCGGTTTAGATAACGTCTCATGTAAACAGTCCACTGAATCTTTCATTCGGAATGATTTTAATCGGAATGACAAAAAAGTGTGCATGTAAACGTGGCTACTGATATCAGAAACACCGCTCCGGCTAAAGTATTTGCGGCTAAAGTATTTAAGTAAGCTCTGAATATCACAAAAGTTTGGTCTATAACATAGCCTACATTAAATGAAAAAAAATGTATAAACAATAGGAGATAGTTTCAACGTGGTTTATTGGAACACTAGTGTGCAAAGATTTATTCCTACGACATGTCAAGCTTATTAGGCTTTATCAGCATTAAAAGTTAAATATCATTGCTGCTTTTTGCAGTGCAAATTTAGTTTGGAAAGACGAAAATAGTACGTTATTTTATCTACAGGTAACTACATTACAGATTTCTGCTCATTCAGAATCAGATACAGATAACTGTAAGCAGATAAGCACTGTAGATTACATTAGTTTGAATGCGATTGTGTGTGAATAAGTGCTACCTGTTTAAAATGTGCTTTCACCCGATTATATTCAGTAGGCGTAGAAGGTAGGCTACAAAAAATTAATTGAACTATAACATCCCGCTCATGTCAATCGCCGACATCATAACCTTTACATTCTTTCTGATTTGAGTGATCCATCTGTATCAAGCTAGTTAAAAATGTATTTAACGTGTGAGTTCTGGCTAAAAATGCAGTTATATTATGGGCCGTTGGCATGAATTGTACTCGTGATGGAGCTGTAGAACTTGCGGTAAAATTGTCACTTTTTGTGCCTTTAAATGCAAATGAGAAGAGGGCAGAGCTTCGAGAGCTGGTGTTAGCAGCTCCAATTACCTCAGGCAGACATGCACTGAAAATGTCAGAAACTGTTCAGCCTTTTATGTTCAAACCGGAGTCGGACAATGATGGAGAGACTCAAGAAGAAGTGACTACATGTAGACTATCTTCAAGTCATTGATTAGCATATTCTGTCACAATAATCTATAAATCGCTTGTGTGGGAACTGTTGTAAAATGCCTACAGAGCCAGAGAATATATGCTGCATGAAGATTGAACAGGTATAGTTTAGTTTAATTACGGTTATAACTTATGTTGTCATCTTGCTTTTATGACATGCTATTGCATTTGTGTTACATACTGTATTGCAATAAATGTGAAAAGTCGGATGCGACAGCTTGAGCAGACTGCCAAATGTGCTCTACTACAACAACTCTTCCTCTTCTCAACGTGTTGCCGGGGGCAGGGTTTATGTAAATTTTAGGGTTAGTGATGTCACTAAAGCCGAAAGTATACTTCGTTTTTTTGCACAGTTGAGCGCACAGCCTTGCAAAGTACACTTCTTTTGACTCGTACACTTGCACAGGCGTTCGACGCATGCGCAGTTGAGCAATCGCTCGGCATGAGTTACAACCCATGTAAATACTGCAAAAAATGTTAATGCGCATGTGCAACCTGCACATACAAAGTAAATCCGGCGGTGTGCATTCAGTATGCGCATACTCTTCTGATGACGACATACACGTCACGCGCACTGTACGCTAACCCTCGCGTAGTTATTAAAGTATACTTTGGCCTTAATACGTGAATAAGCTTGTTGTAGTCCTACCAGCCGTTTGTTGTAGTCCATAAAAAGCAATTTCTTTAAAAGAAAATATCTCCCTTTGCTTTTAACTTTGAGCGTCGTAACTTTGCAGATGTTGTTTATGCTCAAACAGCAACATTACACACGAACTAAAGTTTAAAAAAAATGAAATCATAATCAACCACCCCTTTAATTAGCAACTAATCTGGATATTTAGGTTAACAAATTATGGAAACAACATTCATTTCAGAGGGAAACCAAATAATCTGGAATCGCCCAGTTTGTGCTTGCAATTGTTTATGCAATTCTTTTTTTTTTTTTTAAGTGAATCCAACTTTGAGTTCAAACCAAATACTTTTTTTTAAAGATGTTTACCATTATTCTCTTAAAACTACTGTACTTCAGTTGCCAAAAAGACAAGGGGTGGAGAGAAGGGGGAGACCCCTAGGCACTGATTTGATGGCTTCAGCATGTTGCAAGAAACAAAAATCTCTTCTCTCTTCCTCTCGAGCCCTCCCTCCTCATTTTTTCTGGGCTAGTGTACAATGCTGACTGCTTTCTGTTAACATCTGTAGTCCTGATCATGTGGTCAGAATAAACCGCTCTGCTCCCTTTGATTCTTGGTTCTTTGATTCTCCTATCTTCCACAGCATGATTCTCTAAACAAAAAGCCCATAAATAGATTTATATATAAACTAAGATCATTATGAAGTACCAGCACCTTACTAGTATGTACATGGCAATGGGCCCTTTCTTTCTCTTGTTCTCTCTCTCTCTTTCCCTCAGACATGGAACACTGAAAGAATTTGGCAGCCAGCAGCTGTTCAGTCTTCACTTGGTCTGTAAACATTACCTTGCCTTAACATTTTCTCTCAGTTTCTCTATTAATTACATTACACGATTGCATTTTGTCAAGCGCTGACACGTTGAAAAAGGTTTGAATGCTTTGACAAAAGGGAGTCAGTTTAAACACTTAAACTAATTACTGTAATTCACAACGATATTACATGGAAAACACTCTTGTGTTGAGCTATCATTCAAATGGGCACCACAGAATGACACCCTAAAAAAAATCTAGTATGCAATTTCTGCATCACTAGAGTCACCAAACAAATTGCAAAAATGCTCAACAAACAATGAGGAATGTTTTGATAGCACCACACAGTTGTCTGCATGCATATTAAACTGGAATTATAAAGTAAATAAATAGATAAAGCTGAAGTGTGAAGTATGAATGAACTACCAGCATCTCATATATAAAGGCATTTTGGATATATGGTTCCTCGCTCTTGTTATAAGAGGAAAATGTAAACCTTGCCTTCCGACGACTAGTACATCGTACAGTGAAAACAGATGTAAATGGAGGAGACGTGAGTTAGTTTATGGACAGGGTGCAGCAGACCCATCATGTCTACCATCTAACACTGCAGACTCTCACTATTTTCACTGCTGACCTACTTCTATAATCAGAACATTTGTTACATCTGCTTAACTTTGGCTTTCAAACTAAGAGTGGGTCGAGAAGAGACAGAGCACCGTCTTAGTTTGCATATTTTTGTATAACTGAAAGCCAGAGAAATACTGAGTGTATACAAAACCCCCAATCAGTGTATTATTTTTCAGCATTCTTATGTTTCGCAACTTATGTTTACATTTTTTCAGAAGTCATATACTGTGTGCAAAACAAAACATCACTATTACTATTGTTCATACTAAGTAAATGTAAGCCAGTAAACCAACCACCTGTTGTCCCAATAGGCTTTATGCTGAACGTCACATGGACAAACAGGAAAACAGGTCTCAGTGCATCCACTTGCTGGAGAAAGTGTTAACGCCAGTACGAACTGACGGCGATATCTACGGACTTTTAAAGGGTTAGTTCACCCAAAAATGAAGATTATGTCATTAATTACTCACCCTCATGTCGTTCCAAACCCGTAAGACCTTCGTTCATCTTCGGAACACAAATTTAGATATTTCTGATGAAATCCGAGAGGTTTCTGAACCACACATTGGCAGCAACGTCATTGCACCTTTCAAGGCCCAGAAAGGTAGTAAAGACATCATTAAAATAGTCCATGTGACTACAGTCGTTCAACCTTAATGTTATGAATCCATCTCTGCCGTCTCATATGAGGACATGAACGCACAAACGTCATCTCCAGAGCCGCTCTGAGAGTCACTTCATAAGCATTTTACCGTTTCATTTGAGAACAACTATCGTCATATCATAAACACACAGAAAGGTCTTCACGTCAACCCGTCAAAATAAAAGTTTGGTTTAACTTGACAAATATATTACTGTTGTACAGTAGAATTTATGTAAATTCTGAATGTATTATGTCTCAATGTAATAATAATACTAACACTAATGTAATAATAATAATAAATGATCAAAACTTTATTTTTTAAGTAATAAATCACAATTTTTCTTCCATGTTTTAATTTTAACAGTATAAAGCTCAGTTGTGCAGCACTTAGTTTGAAAAGTTTGTTTAATTAAATTGAAAGATAAATTAAATTAATGTTTTATGTCTTCATTTGATTACCAGGAAATACACAACACAGAATTTGTGGGAAATCTTTTCATAGAAATGAAATTAAAAAAAAAAGAATATTAATATGGTTGTTTTTATGAATTCAGTTAATTAAGTAGCTAGTAGCCTACTATTTACTGGTAAATATTACAGTATACAAACATGACAGACAATGGCAGACAGCGACCAAGACAGCTCTGGCATAATGTCAATAACACTTCTATAAATGACTTACAGTTTCTTTACAGTTGGAAACATCCCCAAAGTCCGAAAAAAGGTACCGTTGGGTACCGGTACCGAATTTAAATGTGTTAAAACAGTTACCCAACCCTTATAATGAGCCAGCGTTCTGACAGAGAACCTGGAAGCGCTGCACTGTGTTTACTACGTTGACGTTGACATTGAAGAGATTTTTTTTTTTTGAGCATAAAAAGTATTCTCGTCGCTTCATGATATTAAGGTTGAACCACTGTAGTCACATGGACTATTTTAATGATGTCTTTACTACCTTTCTGGGCCTTGAAAGTTGCAATGACGTTGCTGCCTATGTGTGGTTCAGAAACCGCTCGGATTTCATCAAAAATATCTTAATTCGTGTTCCGAAGATGAACAAAGGTCTTACGGGTTTTGAACAACATGAGGGTGAATAATTAATGACAGAATTTTCATTTTTGGGTGAACTAACGCTTTAAGGTAATCAGCTAACCTATCTAGTTCTTTTTATAGTTGCCATTTTATTCTATTAAATATGTAAATGTTAGTGAGAAGAAGATATCAATCTGCATTTGCGATGGATCAGTTATGCTCATCTTTGCTCGCTCCTTTGAAGGTATCTTGAGTAAAACAGATCTATATCTGTATAACAGAGCACATACGAAAGACTTATATATATATTCATTATGACATCAGGACAGCTGTACCATCCTGACATTGTTGATTTCATGCATTCGAAAAGTATCCAAATGTATGATAATTCAGGTATTAAAAACATGTTCATCATAAAAGCCAAGTCATTGTACATACGAACTGCATTTTTAAGGTATTTTTTAATAAATTGATAGATACAACAAAAAAAATGAGTGCTATGAAATTGATCCATGTGGGTTCCTGAATCCTGACCACTCAAAACCCATGATTATTTATGTTCTGATTTTGGTATTTTCCATTTACACTACAACTTTTGTACATATTTTTGTCCCGAATTACAGTCTGCATGAGTCAATGCTAGTAGCCAAAGGTCAGAGGCAGTCTGCAGATATTAAAATCTGTTCCGATTTTAAAGGTCACGTAGTGTATTTCAGCCTTTAGCCTCTCTGTTTATATTGTATCTATTCACAGTGTTCCGGAAACTTGATTGACAATTTGACAATTACATACTCCATGACACTCGTCTGACACTCGTTTGGCTAAACCCTTGGATCTCTTTAATTGCACTCATAAATTAATGATATGTGACCCTAGGCCACAAAACCAGTCACAAGTCGCACGGGTATATTTGTGGCAATAGCCAACAATACATTGTATGGGTCAAAATTATAAATTTTTCTTTTATGCCAAAAATCAAGTAAAGATCATGTTCCATTAAGATATTTTTAAAATGTATTATTAGTAGTAATATGCATTGCTAAGGACTTCATTTGGACAAATTTAAAGGCGATTTTCTCAATATTTCAATTTTTTTGCACCCTCAGATTCCAGATTTTCAAATAGTTGTATCTCGGCCAAACATTGTTCTATCCTAACAAACCATACATTAATGGAATGCTTATTTATGTATAAATCTCACTTTCCAAAAATTGACCCTTATGACTAGTTTTGTGGTCCAGGGTCACATATTTGTGTGTGACACTGGTGTAACATTTGCGTCTTACCTCTGCACTGCAATGGCTTGATGATGGGTGTAACGGGTGCCCGTTCGTGGGTGTAGAAGGAAATGACCTGGCAAGGCTACATGACTGGATTTGATGACCATGCAGAAGGCACGGATAAGGATGAACAGGCCCAAAAACACTAAGGCCACACCAATGAGAACAATGTAAGGCTCCATGGTCATGAAGAGCACCATGCCTGTTACCACAACCAAGATCCCCAATGAAACTTGCCCTTTGTGCTGGAAGGACATGTTGTTTCTTCTGGCTACGCCATCACTAGTAGGCACATTGTCTTCCTCCCTTGTAACACCGTTCGTATCACCGTGCATGTGTGTATGAGAGTTTGAGTAAGTCGCGTTGCATAAAAAGCACAACACAAAAGTCAGTCCAGCCCTGGTGTCAGTTCATATCCTTGGAGATCCTAGAAAGAGATTGCAGACCATCCAACACATAGAGCAGAAAAAAGAGTGACCATTATAGGCTACTACATGCACCACAGATAGAAAATATGTAACCTACATTGATTTAATTGTATTTTTATACTACAGTAGGCCTACAATGCAAAAAAACAACAAAAAAATCCAGGTAACCAACAAATATGTTAACATCTGCTGTTCAGAAGTCAAAAATATAATATGACAGAATAAAACTGACTACATTAGTTAGACTAGACTCCAGTCACTAAAATGTCACTGTAAGGGTTAAAGTAAAAATAGATCCTACCAATTGCTTTTTACAACTTCCCTATCAAATATGAACACCTAATACAGTCTTATCCAAACAAGAGATAAATTTAATTAGAATTGGCATTACAATTATTATAGTCTAATATGGTGAGTTAATATTGTGACTGACTGTTTTCTCTTTTTTTTTTAGTCTAATGTACAACAAAAAAAAAATCAGACCTGAGTTTTTCCTGTTTATCGTCGTTACATTAAAATACATAGGCTACAGTACCTTGTCGGGTTGACGCAGTCCGACGTGCGTTTGTTTTGACCGTGAAGTTGAACATGAGTGGATGAGTGTAAACGTCTCTTCTAATGAGCTGTCTTCAACATCTGTCTGCACGTCCTGAATGAGCGTCCAGCTCTGCTTCTGTCATTGTACTCAACGAGGATAATCATTTCCACCGAGCTCTTCCCTTTATCACGGAAATCACGACTCAGCCAGTCATTTCCTTAAAGAATGCTTGATGGAAAATCTAATTCTTCCCACAGTCATCGCTGTTGGTAGATATGCCATCTGTTTCAGTCTCTGTGGGTTATTTAAAAGAGAAAAGGAAGTGGCAGCGTTTATGGGCGGGGGTTGATGCCACTTAGGAGCGTTGTCCGATTCGTGAATCGTTCTTTTAAGTCGAATCTTTTCAATGATTCGGGTGAGCCGGTTCATGAACAGATAATTTGGCTCAGAGGCCATACAGAATTTAATATTATTAGGGTTGCTTGCATTTTTGCTGGGAAAACTGGTTTTGGCATTCTGCTGGTTTTGTTGGGAAAACATGAATCAATTACTCACAACAATTTTATTGACAACCATATTTTTAAACAGTAACAGCCTGATTTTATATTTGCAGAATTAGACTATAATATAAAACCTAATTAATTATGTTGTCTTAATATTTTACTCACACAGTATAAATGGGTATTTTATACATTAGAATAAATAGCTGCATTAGGAAGGTGTTCATACGAAAGGGGATTGTCTTTTTTTTTTTATTCAAAAACATGAAAATATACAAAATATACAAATACCTTCAGGTGAACATTAAGCATTCAACAAAACATTTGTATGTAAATTCAAGAAAGAAGTAAAGATGGGCTAATCATATATGAAGAGGATAAGTGAAAGTAAAAAAAAAACAAAAAAAAAAACAGGTAGGCTACAATTCCTATAAGGAAACAATAATAACAAATAAAACGAATAAAAACAACAAATGAAAGAAAGAAAAGAAAGAAAGCTGGTTGTAAAGGGGATTTTTGTCAGGCAAAACTCGATGACGTGATTATGCCTTGATGTACAAGAATCGCTGAATCTATTTTGAACCTTTTTTTTTTTCTTTTTTTTTTAAATGAACTGTTCGAAAGAACCGAGTCGCGGAATGACTTCCCAATACTTTGTCGATTAGGAAACCACCCAGTGCTGGCTGGGCGTGGAAGAACTCTCACGTTCAGAGATTTCTCATACACAGCTTTATTAAAAGAAAAAAAAAAAAATTGTATTTCGTCATATTACATGTTGATTTATAGTAACTAGCCTATTCGCTCATAACTCAGACTAAATTCTTAAAGCATGATTGCAGGGCCACTTAGGCTAACTCACTTCCAGAGAGGGACACAATTCTGGTCCAGATCAGATAAAATTATGACAAAGAACACTAAGACAAAAACAAAAAGGTTGACATGGAGCACGATAAATAAATACATAAATAAATAAATAAATAAATAAATATAAACTGAACAGAGGAGAGTCTGCTGGCGTGTTTTTGTCTTAGTGTTTTTGGGGATTGCAGCACTCCTCTCAAAAATAGCTTCAGTACACATCTGTATAAAATTTAAAGCTTTCAAGGCTGACACGTTATGGGAAATAGATTGGAAGGAATTGGGAAATTTCTCCTAACCATTATTTCTCATTGGTGTGCCAGTGCCGGCATGTTAGTTGAAAACAGCAGGCTATGGGTGTTGTTTATCATGCAGGCCTACATGGTTAAGATGGTTGTATTCTTGGAAATGATCTGAAAATGTTTAAAGGGACACTGTGTACTGTAACTTTTTTGTTTAAAATTAAATAATGAGTCAATACATCATCAATCCATTTTCCAAAACGTGTTTTTGTCTTAGTGTTTATATATTTGACCTGTCGGGATGGTTTTTGCGGGAAATTGCGAATACAGTTGAGTACTTGCCCCATTTCCCATGCGTGTCTTGTCATATCTTTAAAGGCACAGTATGTAATTTTCTTGATGCTTGATGACGCCTTGATTTTACGGAATCATAGGAGTTGTAGTCTTCACCTCTACAGCCAGTGGAAAAGATTCCGACGGGACTCGGGCAGAAATCATATTCATGGATAAGCTAACGTATTAACGTTACTGTAGTATGAAGCAGGGTGCGGCTGAAAGCAGTTGGAGTGGAACGAGGCCGCTGGAGCGATTGCTAATGAGAGACAAGCGAGACACACGACTCGAGAGCAGTGGTGGTTTTATTATGCCGAAGACGGCCGCTTCCGCTTCTTCTGGTCATGTGTATGTGGGGTAACACAGCGCTGATTTATCATATTAGATACATTTGAGTGTGCTGAAAGGATGACACGCACCCGGCCATCCACATGATGTAAAAGAAAACGTGATTTGTCAGACCAGGCCACCTTCTTCCATTGCTCCGTGGTCCAGTTCTGATGCTCACGTGCCCACTGTTGCCGCTTTTGGCGGTGGACAGGGGTCAGCATGGGTACCCTGACTGGTCTGCGGTTATACAGCCCCATACAGAACAAACTGCGATGCACTGTGTATTCTGACACCTTTCTATCAGAACCAGCATTAACTTGAGAAATTTGAGCTACAGTAGCTTGTCTGTTTGATCGGACCACACGGGCCAGCCTTCGCTCCCCACGTGCATCAATGAACCTTGGTCGCCCATGACACTGTCGCCGGTTCACCACTGTTCCTTCCTTGGACCACTTTTGATAGATACTGACCACTGTAAAACGGGAACACCCCACAAGTGCAGTTTTGGAGATGCTCTGACCCAGTCATCTAGCCATCATAATTTGGCCCTTGTCAAACTTGCTCAAATCCTTACACTTGCCCATTTTTCCTGCTTCTAACACATTTTAACACATTTGAGGACAAAATGTTCACTTGCTGCCTAATATATCCCACCCACTAACAGGTGCCGTAATCAGTGTTATTCACTTCAACTGTCAGCAGTCATAATGTTATGCCTGATCGGTGTATATAGCTATAACAATGATTAGTTTTCTGTCGATTAATGTATCCAAACATTTGCTCATCTGTCTAATAAAACACATAATATATTAAAAAGTCTTTGGTGTTTCCATGGTTTCTACAAAATAAAACCAGAAATCAAGGGTAACGCGGGTATTATGTCATTGATAGGTGACAAACGGACGGTTGAAACTGGTTATTTCTCTGGATTTAAACATTATTGTAAACATTTAGGATAATGTAAGTACACAAGTCAACAAAATATATAACATTGTTCTAGTGGTTTTTGGATATTTTAATTCAAAAATCTTACATATTGTGCCTTTAAATAGAGAAAAGTTGCTCCAGCTACGGAGGTAGTGGCATAGATTAGTGGTCACTACAAGTGAGAAAGATGGCGAGAACTGAGGGATTTGAAATGTTGTAAAAGCGCTGAGTGAGTAAGGTGTTTTATTGAACAGATAAATCGCCATATAGCTCTCTAACAGAGTTCATCGTAAAGCATCTATTGTGAAGTGTCATTTCATTATGGTTGTTGTCTTCAGCTAGTCAGCTTCAGATCCTTTCCATCTAAACTGTTTACATCTCTTGGCCTAGTAGTAAATGTTTTATGAGCAAGATAACCATATTCAATATTGATTGAACAGCAAAAACAATTTGCAATATTCTTCAGCAAAATGCATACAGTTTTGTTTTTTTAAAGTTATATAGTGTACCTTTACGTGTCATACATTGTGTGTATTGTATATTTATCCGTTTAAATTTTACACTGACATACTGTACATACAACCAACCTAAGATTTACAGATTTTAAAAAAATTTAGAAAGTGGTTTCTTCACTTAAGTATTAAAAAAGTATGAGACATTTAAAGAGCCTGACGCTCATTTTTTTTGCCACTTTGTCACTGAAGGTAAGATCTTAGGTAAGAAGGTAAGATCTCAAGTTTATAATCATATACTGTTTACTTTTCAATCATACCACATCCGAAAAAGGAACTGGAGTCTGGTTTATGCTTTAGTTGTTTAAATTAAAACAACAACAACAACAAAAAAAGTACAGCATTCTAAAAAAAGTCTTGCATGCACACAAAACTGATGTAAACAGCCCTCTGTAGATTATTCATTGCAGTTCAAAGGAAACAGTAAATACTCAGAAGGTAGAGAATAGCCAGAAGTGCCTTTGTTAAAAGACGAATACCATTATAATGGGTGAGTCAGAGGAAGTAGTGGCCGCGAATGCCATGTTTTACAGTGTTCCAAACAATATTAACAGAGCATTAGTTCATCATTAAACTCAGTAATGCTGTGTGGTTTTCTCAGCAGAGATGTGCTCCCATTATCAGGCACCACAATGTGTGCCTTATGCATAAATCATCTCTCTGGCCAGATCTCTAAAGTGACCTGACCGTGCGGTTTTTCAGTCTGTGAAAATTGTGTGCTCATGCAGGCTATCCCATGAAAATATTCTATCGACTAAACACAATATTTTGCCCTGAGAGTCTAAAAAAAATGAATAAATATACAAACAAAACATTTTCGCTTTTCAAAAAATCATCCACATCACTGCCGGAAAGTAATTAGGATGCCAAGTGCACTGACTAGTTAAATACGTTTTAATTTGGAACGTTTTGGAAAATCTTATGAATTATGAATGATTTTGATGTTTTGTGAACATTACTATTAAATGGATTTATGGATATGAACTTGTTTTAAATATTGGTTGTTAATATTGGTTATTAACATGTATGTATGTGTGTGTGTGTGTGTGTATATATATATATATATATATATATATATATATATGACCCTGGACCACAAAACCAGTCATAAGTCGCACGGGTATATTTGTGGCAATAGCCAACAATACATTGTATGGGTCAAAATTATCTATTTTTCTTTTATGCCAAAAATCATTAGGATATTAAGTAAAGATCATGTTCCATGAAGATATTTTCTAAATTTCCTACCGTAAATATATCAAAAATGTATTATTAGTAGTAATATGCATTGCTAAGGACTTCATTTGGACAACTTTAAAGGCGATTTAGATTTTTTTGCACCCTCAGATTCTAGATTTTCAAATATTTGTATCTCAGCCATCATTTTCCTATCCTAACAAACCATACATTAATGGAAAGCTTATTTATTCAGCTTACCGATGATGTATAAATCTCAATTTCAAAAAATGTTCAAAAAACCGGTACCCTGGTTTTGTGGTCCAGGGTCACACACACACACATACATATATATATATATATATATATATACACTCACCTAAAGGATTATTAGGAACACCTGTTCAATTTCTCATTAATGCAATTATCTAATCAACCAATCACATGGCAGTTGCTTCAATGCATTTAGGGGTGTGGTCCTGGTCAAGACAATCTCCTGAACTCCAAACTGAATGTCAGAATGGGAAAGAAAGGTGATTTAAGCAATTTTGAGCGTGGCATGGTTGTTGGTGCCAGACGGGCCGGTCTGAGTATTTCACAATCTGCTCAGTTACTGGGATTTTCACGCACAACCATTTCTAGAGTTTACAAAGAATGGTGTGAAAAGGGAAAAACATCCAGTATGCGGCAGTCCTGTGGGCGAAAATGCCTTGTTGATGCTAGAGGTCAGAGGAGAATGGGCTGACTGATTCAAGCTGATAGAAGAGCAACTTTGACTGAAATAACCACTCGTTACAACCGAGGTATGCAGCAAAGCATTTGTGAAGCCACAACACGCACAACCTTGAGGCGGATGGGCTACAACAGCAGAAGACCCCACCGGGTACCACTCATCTCCACTACAAATAGGAAAAAGAGGCTACAATTTGCACGAGCTCACCAAAATTGGACAGTTGAAGACTGGAAAAATGTTGCCTGGTCTGATGAGTCTCGATTTCTGTTGAGACATTCAGATGGTAGAGTCAGAATTTGGCGTAAACAGAATGAGAACATGGATCCATCATGCCTTGTTACCACTGTGCAAGCTGGTGGTGGTGGTGTAATGGTGTGGGGGATGTTTTCTTGGCACACTTTAGGCCCCTTAGTGCCAATTGGGCATCGTTTAAATGCCACGGCCTACCTGAGCATTGTTTCTGACCATGTCCATCCCTTTATGACCACCATGTACCCATCCTCTGATGGCTACTTCCAGCAGGATAATGCACCATGTCACAAAGCTCGAATCATTTCAAATTGGTTTCTTGAACATGACAATGAGTTCACTGTACTAAAATGGCCCCCACAGTCACCAGATCTCAACCCAATAGAGCATCTTTGGGATGTGGTGGAACGGGAGCTTCGTGCCCTGGATGTGCATCCCACAAATCTCCATCAACTGCAAGATGCTATCCTATCAATATGGGCCAACATTTCTAAAGAATGCTTTCAGCACCTTGTTGAATCAATGCCACGTAGAATTAAGGCAGTTCTGAAGGCGAAAGGGGGTCAAACACAGTATTAGTATGGTGTTCCTAATAATCCTTTAGGTGAGTGTATATAGTAATTTATTTCGACATCTTGTGGTTCACTGGCCCTGGCGGACTGAATAAGCACCCATATGTAGAAGTGATTTTTTTTCAGGTATAAGGTGTGCTTCACACATTCAGGCACTAGAATATTTTTCTAAAATGAGTGATGAGTTATTGAAAGGGTGGGAGGCAATAGGCCTACATAAAATTAAAGCCACATCTCCTGTAAAATGCATTACATTATGTTAAATGAGAGATTAACCACTTATTTCCAGTAGCTTATATGTTTTATATTTATAATGCATTTCATTTGAGAAAAGGCTGTTAACACATGGTTAAGATGAAAACCATCTCAAGAGGCCCCTCTGCGAGCTGTGGATTGTCAATGCCTGTTTTGTAGCTTCATCAACACTTGTTTGTGAACATTTTAGGGTGGGTATTCAGCTCCTCGGTTCAGGTCTCAAGAGAGGAACGCGGCACAGTTGTCACACTTCGAAACTGATCTCCCGTGAGCGTCCAAACAGAGGTTCAGTGAGCAGCTGTGTGTCTGAGTAGCTGCGCCTCAGGTGTGTGGAGCTCCTAGTGGTTTTGATGGCCACCTCATAAGGCGGAGGAGGTTCCATGTCCCAGTGAGGCGGCCGACCCCGGCTGGTAGGGCTGAAGCATGTTGGCTCCATGGGGGGATAGTCCAAATCGTCACCATATACACCTCGCCTATGCACAGTCCTTTAAGATCGATCACACATTATTATTATTAATAAGTTCAAACTACAATATACAGTATATATGTGTGAAGTATTACAGTGTACTCTGGGTCTGGATAACTGGGACCAAAATGAAAAGTTTTATACAGTTTATCAACACTAGAGGGCCTTTCAGTATCAGATAACAGCGCAGAGGAGCAGCAGCAGTTCTTAGACTTCTCATCTAAGTGATTTTTAATGGCATCTGAGGGTGGGAGAGAGGGGGAAAGGAAAGAGATATGGCACAATGGCTGGAATAGTAAAATTATCTCCATGTTTGCTCCTATGTATGATTTTTATTAAGACGTGTGCAAAGCTGCATGAAAATGCATGCATCTATTTAATTGATGTAAATAATGTTATCTCCTCCTATGGCTCACTTTTTGGTAAATTATCTATCAATAGAGGAGCATTTACACATTTTCCAGGCTGCTCTTTTTATATTAGGTCAGGTCTCCTCTTTGATTTTATGTTTGTTTATATATATCAGAATTATTTTAATGTAATATATAACATGCATTATGTGTTAAAAGGTTTGTGAGAGGAAGTGAGTTCGGAGAGATTAAGTTAACTTTATGGGTGTTGGAATAAGAACAATAATAGCCTACAAAACATATAGCCTGTAAGAGTACTATTCATGAAATGTGCAACAAATTAATTTCTTTCAATTGGCAATTTTGTACGGGTTATGTACTTTGTAACAAAAAATCTGCATTAAAATGGACATGAGTTTATGTGAGTGCACATTTATGGATACTTTAATAATACAAAACATTGTTTTTTATTTTAATTATTATGAAGTGTTACTGAGAAAATCTAAGTTTGGTGTCCCTGAGACTGCAAAGCTTGATCGTGTGTAATAACGCACTTTTCGATGGAACCTCCTCTATGACTCAACTCTAAACTGATTTTATCTTCTGTGCGTTGATTTCATTTTATCAAAGCATCATCGCAGCCATTTGGTTCATTTATGATGCCATTCTCCCCACTTACCCGTGCAGAAAGACGGACTGGGATTCGGGGAGGTTTCCGGTCGGTGGGGTGAACATGACTTGACTGTAGTCGTGGCTGTACTCTTCATTATAAGGCACCGGGGTTCTCTTGCCGTTCATAGCCCAGAAAAGTCCTAATATGAGCATCACCGCGCCGAGCACCACACAGCACATGCTGAACGCCTGGAGTCGACTTTGATTAGAAGTTAGAAAAGCGGTGGAGCCACCGGTGACTATTAAAAATACTCCAATAAAAATAGCGCCATGATGTAGTGAAGGCATAATGCAAGGTCATAGCATTGATCTATCTGGAATGGTCCGCGCGCATCGTCCAGCTTCAGGATGATATCGAGACTCCAGGGTGAATCAAGTTCCTCAAACGGGTCTGCATTGGTTCACTTCTAATACTTTCATATACTAAGTGTCTTGATTTAGGCACTTTTAGCTATAAAAAAGGAACATAAAGTGCATTATACAAATTTAACATAGCCTGCACTCGATCGAGTTGCTGTTCGCGCGCATCAGGTTTAGTCCATGCTGTCAAATGAGCGCAGCTGCTTCGCTGTCAAACTCCTCTGTCATTATAAGAGCATCATTAGAGTTCATGCCCCACCCAAGAGCCGTCTGTAGGCCAGATGGTTATTGGCATGGATTTCAAATTATGATCCCCAACAAGAAGACATGTAGAGATCTTTATAGGACCTATTTGTTGTGCATGGCGAAGCCTAACCTTTTTAAAATAGATTTCCCCAAACAGGTTCAAATAAAAATCCAGTTGATAGCCTAACACATTCGGTGTAGCCTATATTAAGTGTGAATCGTTCGTTTGCCGGTTAACCCTTCATGAGATGCTCAATCATGACATCAGTTTGTAGGTCAACTAATTAGGCTATTTGTAGAAACATTGCTCTGAAATTTCATATTTTATTATAATAATAATTTTATATAGTACCTTTAAATGCTACTTCTCAAAGTGCTTTACAAAAAGGACACAGTGTACAAAGGTAAAAGAAAATACACAAAAAACTGAGAAATAAAAACAATATAGGCCTACTAAACATACTACAAACATGATATTCAAGATATACAAAATATACAAAAAAAACTACGAAATCACATATAAGCAAGTCTAAAAAGGTGAGTTTTAAGAAGGGATTTAAAAACACTAAAGGATTCCGCATGTCTAATCTAATACGGAAGAGAGTTCCAGAGTTTTGAAGCAAGGGAAATAAAAGCCTGGTCACCCATAGAGGGTAAGCGAGTTGAGGGAACAGTCAGAAGGCTATAGTCAGAGGAGCGGAGATCACGCCTTGGTAAACAGTTAAGAGTTCAGATAAATAATTTGGTGCCAGACCATGCAAGGCTTTATACGTAAGTATCAAAATTTTAAAATCTATACGATACCTGACAGGGAGCCAGTGTAGAGATTCCAAAATAGGAGTGATGTGCTCTCTAGACTTGGTCCCTGTCAGGATAGCAGCTGAAATTTGGACATATTGCAATTTATTTAGGGTAGTTTTCGAGACCCCTGCAAGCAAAGCATTGCAATAATCAATACGAGAGAAAACAACCATTTCTTTTAGATGTTTCTTTATAGGGTTTTTATTTTATTTTTTTAAGTAAATTAATGCGTGAACCTGAAGAGACGTAATGGTTTAGTTCACCCAAATTGAAAGTTCTGTCATTAATTACTCACCCTCATGTCGTTCCAAACCCGTAAGACCTTCGTTCATAAATGAAGATATTTTTGATGAAATCCGAGAGCTCTCCGAGTCTGACCCCTCCATAGACAGAAATGTAATCACCACTTTCAAGGCCCAGAAAGGTAGTAAAAACATCATTAAAATAGTCCATGTGACTGGTTCAACCTTAATGTTATAAAGCGACGAGAATACTTTTTGTGCGCAAAAAACAAACAAAAATAACGACTTTATTCGACAATTTCTTCTCGTCTGTGTCAGTCTCCTACGCTGTTTACGTTGGCCAGCTCCTGTCAGCATCACACACGTGCGTCGTGGTGCTCACATGAACAGCATCGGCCAATGGTAACCCATCGTTCTGGTGTAGCTCTGACGTAACTCGGAAGCGCTGCACTGTATTTACTGTCAACATAGGAGACTGACACAGACGTAAAGAAATTGTTGAATAAAGTCGTTATTTTTGTTCCGCTTCATAAAATTAAGGTTGAACCACTTTAACGATCTCTTTCCTACCTTTCTGGGCCTTGCTGTCTATGGAGGGGTCTTATTTATATCTTATATTTTAATTTGTGTTCCGAAGATGAACGAAGGTCTTGAACGACATGAGGGTGAGTAATTAATGACAGAACTTTCATTTTTGGGTGAACTAACCCTTTAAGATATGAAATTGCTAAGTTGTTGCTAAATAAGAACTAATGCATATTTTTCAAGAAGGTAAAAAGCAGGTAAACTTAAATATTTTCTTTTTAGCATATTTCTACAATAGTGGTTCCTGTTTGATTATAACTTGCTAAAATGTTCTTTTTTATTTTTATTTATTTATTTTTTTACAACCATTAAAATGTTCTCAGAACGTTCAAGTAGCCTAATGTTAATCATAGACCTTATTTTACTCATAAATTAGAAACCATCATGCTGAAATTGCTGTTCCAAACCTTGGACAGAATTCGATATAAATAGCACATTATAGTATTAGATTCATCTTTTAAATTATATCAGTAAAAAATATAAAGAGATAAGCTCGGCAGCAGGTCAGACATGTGTTTATCTGATCGGTATCGCCTCATTTCTCAACTGCTGCATGATAATGAACACATCGCACTGAGTCAATGGTGTGACGGTGATTCTTTCTTGTGATTGGCTAAAGAGACGATACGAAACCACTGGCGTCATCTGATTTGACGCTCTACTGACCAATCACCGGGTGTTGGGGGCGGTGCTTAGACCACCTGTACAAGTTCCCAAACTGCATGCAAAATATAGATGACAACTCGTACGCGTGCAAGTGGTGAGACTTATCGCTTAACGAATACAAGAAGAAGAATGAAATGACAGTTTATTAGACCGCGTTAATGCATGTGTTTTTATCTTCGTCTGTTGTAAATACACATAAAAAGCATTTGCCAAAGAAAAGACAAGCAACAAGCTCCATGCTTTTTTAAATTAGGAGACTCGTGATTTAAAAATCTGTCGGAATGGATCCGTTGTTATATTTGGGTGGGTTAGTTGTTTTGTTTTTGTTATGGATTAAAGTGAAGGGCTTGGAGTACGTGATAATACACCAGAGATGGATCTTTGTTTGCCTCTTTCTCCTCCCATTATCCGTCATCTTTGATGTGTACTATTACTTGCGCGCGTGGATCATCTTCAAGATGTGCTCAGCGCCCAAGCAGCACGACCAGCGAGTCAGAGACATTCAGAGACAGGTAAAGGCAAAAAAAAACATTATGCTTTATTTTAGTAATAGATAGAGCGTGGGATTTTTACTGTACTTTTATATACAATGTAGTATTTCATATATTGTACTTAAATATCGCACTACAGCAAATCAGGATCTTATTGCATTTTACTGTCCAATATTTATTCAGTACATTGAGATTGATAATGCATTCTGCATACAAATTAGAAATGAATATGCATGAAAAACATGAAATGTGCCTGATCTATTAAGTTAGGGAGGAAGTGCCTCTTCAAATAATTCTGATAAAATAAAAAAAAGACGGTATAATAAAAAGTAGTAAGCAGCGTCTCTACATGTCGCTGTTGTAATGGGGGTGATGACACTGGGGGCGTGGCGAAAAGTTATTGGCACACCCCCTACTATTCGACATAACAATAACAGCATTTGTGCACCTATCAAGGCAACTGAAAGTAAAACAATTTAAAATCGTTTTTGGTATTTGAAATAGGAAAAATTTAGGAAAAATTTAAACTGAAATAAATAAGTTGAAGTACTAAAGTTACTAAAACTGAAATACAAATAAATGAATGCTTGCCCCATGTTGCAAGGATCTGTACACAATTCCTGGAAGCTGAAAACATCCCAGTTCTTGCATGGCCAGCATACTCACCGGACATGTCACCCATTGAGCATGTTTGGGATGCTCTGGATCAGCGTATATGACCGTGTTCCAGTTCCTGCCAATATCCAGCAACTTCGCACAGCTATTGAAGAGGAGTGGACCAACATTCCACAGGCCACAATCAACCACCTGATCAACTCTATGCGAAGGAGATGTGTTACACTGCGTGAGGCAAATGGTGGTCGCACCAGATATTGACTTTTTTTTTTGGACCCCCCGGGACCCCCCCGGCCCGGACCCCTCCAATACAGTAAAACTGCACATTTTAGAGTGGCCTTTTATTGTGGCCAGCCTAAGGCACACCTGTGCAATAATCATGCTGTCTAATCAGCATCTTGATATGCCGCACCTGTGAGGTGGATGGATTATCTCGGCAAAGGAGAAGTGCTCACTAACACAGATTTAGAAAGATTTGTGAACAATATTTGAGAGAAATAGGCCTTTTGTGTACATAGATCTTTGATCAAGTCTTAGATCTTTGAGTTCAGCTCAAGTTCAAAAACAAATAATTTTGTTCAGTGTATAATACTAAAACTTACACTAAAATGAAAAAGAACTAAAAATATGAAACTGAACTAAAAAGGAAAGCTAATTCAAAATATTAAAAAATACTATAATATTATATAAATAATACTAAAATATCACTGAGGTGCACAAATATGTATGTCTCGCACTAAAATTAAAAGGAAAACTGAAAAAATTAAACTGAACTAAAAATGAAAGCTAATTCAAATATTAATAAATACTATAATATTATATAAATAATACTACAATAACACTGATGTGCACAAATATGAATATGTCAAACTGATAAAAATAGACTAATTACACAGTAAATGACATCACTTTTGGTCACAACCAAATCAAAATTAACTTGAAATTACTTGAAATATAGTAGTAAGTGAAAGATATACAAAATATTGCAACTGTTTTATTGTGGTTATTGCTGAATAAATGTAAAAAAGGTTTTAATTTTAATTTTCCAGGTGCGAGAATGGAAAAAAGACGGAAAAAATAAGAAATATATGTGCACAGGTCGTCCAGGATGGCTGACTGTGTCCCTCAGGGTGGGAAAATACAAGAAGACGCACAAGAACATCATGATTAACATGATGGACATCCTGGAGGTGGACACAAAACGCCAGGTGGCTGTTGCCAAATATGCTTTTTTAACAGAAAAATTGTTTAGATATCTTATCCTCATTAAAAGTTTGGAAAAACAATGCTTTTAGTGGACAGTAAAAATGTATTTAGATAAGAATTTCATCATATGTGATTATAAAAAATAATGCAGTGTAAAGAGAGAGGAAACTTACAATTGTTACAAACAACAAATCAAGCATTTACTTTACCAATTTTCCAGGTGGTGCGTGTTGAACCTTTAGCTAACATGGGTCAGGTGACCGCTCTGCTCAACTCTATTGGCTGGACACTGCCTGTGTTGCCTGAACTTGATGACCTCACAGTTGGTAGGTTATGAGAGAGAAGTGAAAACGAGTCATTAGTAATTCCACTCTTACTTCCTGCATGAACCTACGTAGGTTTGTGTTGTCGACATGTCGAGAAGACGCTGTTGTCAGTGCTTTGAAAGCAAATCCGCTTTGCATGCACTTCCAAAGGAAAAGGACGCCATCATTACTGTTCATATCACAAGTGCTGAGGAAGCCTCCGGAGCTGAAATTCAGCTATGGTAACTTTGGTAAATTTGCAGGAAATAGTATGTGAACCCATGCACATACTATGACTATCTGCGTAAAGGGTTCACATACTTTTCCCAGCATCTGTGTGTTAAGCCTAGTTATGCTTGTTTGTTACCAAGTCTTAGATTACAGCAAACATCTAGATGCATCTGAACATTTTCTATTCAGCACACGGTAACACTTCTCTCCATTTAGATGAAGATGAAGAAGTCATCATCCCTGACCTGAATGATCTCTCACTCTCTTTCCGCACGCTCCATAAGGGATTTATTTAATGTCTCTGAGCACTTGCAGATATTCGCTTTCTTTAATTGTAGCATAACGTTCTCTCCTGATCAATATTATATGCCATGTGTGGTGCATCAGAGGCTGCTCCTAATTAGGTTATGGATGAGCATAGTCCCTGTTTCAATGAGGCAGATTCGATTAGGGCGGATACGGGTCCTATTGCTGAAAGTGTTTATAGATCCCAGAAAAGAGCGCTCATCGGCGGAGAAATGTTTTATACGGACTCTCCTTCAAATTCATTTGTAATTCTGTAGAGACACAGTGCTTAGTAATAAGACAATGGAAAGGTGTGTTGTGTTTGTAAAGTGTTGGACGATAGGAGATATTTCTGGCCACATGTATTGATTCCTATATCTTTGAAACTGTAAGCACCGTATCAAAGCAATAGTTTTATACGATACTATTTCTAAAAGCAGTTTAGAGCTGTGCATCTGCAATCAAAGGTCAGTTATTTGGACTTTTGATCCTTCCTTTGTAGCCTCCAGTTGGAACTTTTCCCAAAAAGGGTATAATATGCTGTCCCATTACTTAAAAAAAAAAAAGTGTCACGGAAGACTGGAGTAATGATGCTGACAATTCAGCTGTGCCATGAATAAAGTACATTTTTAAAAAATTCAAATAAAAAACATTTTAAATTGTAATAATATTTCACAATATTACAGTTTTTACTGTATTTTTGATCAAATAAATGCATCCTTGGTGAGCATAAGAACATCCGACCCCAAACCTTTAAACAGTACTAGTGTATGCATTATTAATTATTAAATTTGCATTCCAAATATATTATCAATGTATTTTTGGGCTGTTTATTGTGATAGAGGTCATCCCCATCAAGTGTTTGAAACTGTCTCTCATGATTGTCTCACGTTCCGTTCAGGTGGGCTGGTAATGGGAACAGGCATTGAGTCTTCATCTCACATCTACGGCCTGTTCCAGCACATTTGTGTGGCCTTTGAGCTGGTGTTGGCTGATGGTAGTCTGGTCCGCTGCACTGAGGTGAGTCCATTGTTACAGATTATATAAAATACAGACACACACACAAACAAACATAGACATGTTAC
Organism: Coreius guichenoti; assembly: GCA_039654105.1. NCBI lineage: Eukaryota > Metazoa > Chordata > Actinopteri > Cypriniformes > Gobionidae > Coreius > Coreius guichenoti. The sequence continues at coordinate 11,206,458 of CM077185.1, read as the reverse complement.
AAATCTATATTAAAACAAAATTCTTGCTCTCAGAAAGAAAACCCGGACCTGTTCTATGCCGTTCCTTGGTCCTGCGGTACTCTGGGGTTCCTGGTTGCGGCGGAGATCCGGATAATTCCAGCTCGAAAATGGGTGAAGCTTTGTTACGAACCTGTTCGTGGCTTGGATGCTATTTGCAAGAAGTTTGCAGAGGAATCAGCCAATAAGGAGAACCAGTTTGTGGAGGGACTGCAGTACTCTCGGGACGAGGCCGTGATTATGACGGGCACCATGACAGATTATGCAGAGCCTGACAAGGTGATAATGAACGTTCTGTAATAAAAGTCATCTGTTTCTCTTAGTACTTTTTCTATGGCCCACTTATGGAAGCTTGTTTCTGCCATGGATTAAAAAATAAAAAAGGTAATTGGGACGAGTTTATATTTTTTTAAATTCTACAAAAAAAGTCAGAATTGCATGTTACAAACTCACAATTCTGAGAAAAATGTCAGAATTGAGTGTTAAACTCGCAATTGTGAGAAAGTCAGATTGCATGTTTAACACAATATTGAGAAAAAAGTCTGAATTCTGTTAAACTTGCAATTGTGAGAAGAAAAAATCTGAATTATGGTTAAACTCAAAATTGTGAGAAAAAAGTCAGAATTGCGTGTTAAACTTGGAATTGTGATAAAAAAAAAGTCGGAATTGCGTGTTAAACTCGGAATTGTGATAAAAAAATTCAGAATTGCGTTTAACTTGCAATTGTGATAAAAAAAAGTTAGAATTGCATGTTAAAGGTGGGGTAAGTGTTATTTCAAAACTGCTTTATAAAAGTGTCTCGGCCGAGTACCAAAACAAACTTGTAGCCAATCAGCAGTAAGGGGCGTGTCTACTAATGATGGTGAGAAGAGATCGCTCAGTGCACGTTATTATTCAAAAGACACGACACACAGGACGGACATTAGCCGAGCGATGACAGAAATAGAGAGATGGCAGATAAAAAACAAATGTGGAAAATGTCTATGGAACAAAAGAAGGCTTACGATCAGGCAAGAAGTATCAGCTTTCCAGCGCTGGAGAGAACTCAAGGAGCGCTAAGGCCTGCAATCGGACGCCGAGGTTGCTTTATTTATTCTCGATAGGCGAGTAACACTGGTTTTGTTTTGTTTCACAGAACTAATATATGCTGGCTTTTGCTTGAATATGCTCGTGTGTCATGTTCGCTTGTTTGTCCATTTGCAATCGTATCATCGTTCACTTCAGCGATGATAAAGACCCATTCATTTCCACATCCTATAAACCACTGTCTGTTTCAAGTGTCAGCTCGCAGTGTGTCCGAAAAGTACGATAATAAACTCCTAATACATGTTTGTTTCCTTTGGTTCCTCTTTTAGTGATCGATATAACCCTCTAATCTTGTTGTAATATATTCGTTAGTTGGACTGTCGTGTTCGTGCTATCGAGTTGTTCATGAGAACTGTGTTTGTGTTTTTGGGATGTAAGGGATGACTTTTTCATTGAACATTCGATCTGGATTACCATAGTAACACATTGCTTTCACTTATTGATGGCATCATAGCCTCGGCTGGCTGGCACAGCAGATTCTGCCAAAGTCGTTGCCTGCGTTGCGTACATATGTGTGGGGTGGAGCTATCAAAATAGGGGCGAGACCCTTTTGGGGTAGGGGCTTGTTTGTTTTGGTGATTTGAAATATCAGTATCGGTTACCAGAAAGCACTTACCCCACCTTTAAACTTAGAATTGTGAGAAAAAAGTCAGAATTGAGTGTTAAACTCAGAATTGTGGTTAAAAAAAAGTACGAATTGAGTGTTAAACTCGCAGCTGTGAGAAAAAAAAGTCAGAATTGAGTGTTAAACTCGGAATTGTGGTTAAAAAAAAGTCTGAATTGAGTGTTAAACTTGGAATTGATTAAAAAAAGTCTGAATTCCATGTTAAACTATCACAATTCCAAGTTTAACACTAAATTCTGGCTTTTCTTTCTCAGAATTGTGAAAGTCTGAATTCCATGTTAAACTCGCAATAATGAGAAAAAAAGTCAGAATTGTGAGATATAAACTTGGAATTACGATAATCATGATAATTGTGAGAAAAAATGTGTTTTTTTAATTTTTTTATTCCGTTGTGGAAACAAGCTTCTATACCCACTTGCCTGTTCTCTACATATTAACAATGGCCCACTATTTCAATGACACTGGTGTGCGTTTATTATGAAACATTTACAATTAAACCATTATATTATCATACAGTTTCTTTTTCTCTCTGTCTTGCCCATTGTCTGTTAGACTAACTGTATAGGTCACTATTACAAGCCGTGGTTCTTTCGGCATGTGGAGGGTTTCCTCAAGCAGGACCGTGTTGCAGTGGAGTACATTCCTCTCCGGCACTACTACCACAGACACACCCGCAGCATTTTCTGGGAATTACAAGTAAATTACTCTGAAAAACTGCACTCACAAACAAAATTACCCAATTATATGCCTTTTTTTCAGAGCTTGGTTAATAGATCATTTAAACTTTAATCATTCTAAGAAATTTTAACAGCAAATTTTAGCCAACTGCTGTCACAGTGATTTTGGCTGTATGAAGTCAGTTCTATTCAAGATCACAATCCTAGAAGAGTATATATCTTTATATCTATTTGTACATATGCTATTATTCATCTACATTGGGTCTCAACTAGTATCCCATAATACAACCATTTTATTTATTCTAGTCCAGTGTAACATGAGGAGAGTAGTATGTAGTATGACTTTCTCCACAGTTATCCCAACATTTTATATTTTGTACTGGATCTCTAGGGAATGTATCTTCCAAGAACTGTCATCATCTAGCTTTGCATTTGACTCTTATTGAGACAGCCTGTTCCAAGTTTTAACTTTCAATTTGGCTTTTGGTTTGTGGTGTACTGTACACTTAAAGTGTATCAAGAATTTGAAACACTTAGTCAGACACATACTTCCTCCTCTATGGGTTGCATTAGTGTTATCATTTTTCACTTGTCCCATAATGCATATTTAAAGAGACAACTATTATCCCTCTCTTCCATCTTAATCAAGCCACGTGTCTCGCACTCTCTCTTAACCCTTCTGTCTCAAACATACTCACACAGTTTTGATGCATTATATCCACTAAAGCCTTCCATTAGCTACAGGAAATATGCGTTGTCTGTTGTTTGGCAGCACTAGTATAACATTACTCAATAAATTATGCAGCTAAAGCTGAGATGGACAAGGTCAGGACAGGAGTGTGCTTTGACTTTCAAACTTGACTTTTGTGATCATAAAGAATGGTGTACATACTGTATACTTGCTAACAGCACTTCCTGTAAAAATCCTGTAAAACATATTGATCGGTCAGCCAATTTCCTTTCTGTCTTATTCTATATCTTGTATATACTTTTTCATCTATCATCCATATAAAGTTTTGTTTGCTTTTCCATCTCATTTCCATCCACCATTCCCTGTTGTCTGTTTTTCAGGACATCATTCCGTTTGGGAATAACCCGTTGTTCAGATATGTGTTTGGCTGGATGGTTCCTCCTAAGATCTCCCTGCTGAAGCTCACACAGGGAGAGACCATCCGCAAACTGTACGAGCAGCACCACGTGGTGCAGGACATGCTGGTCCCCATGAAGCACATCAAGACCTCCATCCTACGTTTCCACGAGGACATACATGTGAGACACCCAAACAAATAGAAACATTTTAGTATATTTTTTTTTTAGTAGGATTGTATTTAAAATACATTTATTTCACACTAAGTATACTACAAATCCATTAACATATTTACTGACATATCGCTTGCGACTGATATAAATATTATAATTAAAATTTATTTGGAGTACTTCTTTATTGCACAATGCACATTTCTTATTATTAAGCCTAAAATGTGTTTTAATATCACTATTAGTAAGGATAGTATGATCACTGTATAATATCAGTCTTTAAAGAGATAGTTCACCCAAAAATGAAAATTCTGTCATCATTTGCTCACCCTCATGTTGTTCCAAACCTCTATGAGTTTCTTTCTTTTGTCGAACCAAACAGAAGATATTTTGAAGAATGTTGGTAACCGGACAGTTGACGGTAGCGATTGACTTAAATAGTAGGGGAAAAAAATACTACAAAAGTCAGCTACCGTCAACTGTCTGGTTACCAATATTCTTTTAAATCTGTACTGTTTTGTTGTTGTGTTATTCTTATATTATAATATTATAAATATTTGTTATTATTAGTTTAAAATGCTAAAGTTTCAATGCAGGAATCTTTATTTATTGAAAAAAGCAGGCATCAAAATATAATTTATTTATATGAAAGTCTGTTCCAGTAATGCTCAGACTTTATTTTACACAAAAATCGAAAGCTGCTATTCTGAAAACACATTAGAGATTCTCATGGGAACTCATGACTCAAAAAGCTAATTCTCTTCCAGACTACAAACTGAACAGCTCTAAAGCAGCCAAATCAGAACAATGTCTACAATGTAAAAAGAGCCACTATTACACACATATATATTACATTTGATCATTTCTATTTTAATATATTTTAAAGTGTAATTTATTCCTGTGTTGGCAAAGCTGAATTTTCAGCATCATTACTTCATTACTACATCATTCTAATATGATGATTTGCTGCTCAATTCATATCTGTTATTACTGGTGCTCAATTACTAATATTGGCTCTTATTATTATCAATGTTGAAAACAGTTTTTGCTGCTTAATATTTTTGTGAAAACTTTTTTTTTAGGATGAATAGAAAGTTAGAACAGCATTTATTTGAAATAGTCTTTATTGAATACAAGTATTAAAAAAAAAAAAAGATCTTACTTACCCCAAACTTTTAAATGGTAGTGTATCACTGTTTCCACAAAAATATTAAGCAGCACAACTGTTTTCAACATTGATAATAATAAGAAATGTTTTTTGAGCAGCAAATCAGGATATTAGAATAATTTCTGAAGGATCATGTGAGACTAGCTATGTTTCCATCCACCTATTTTTATGCGCATTTCAGGATATCGCATAAAAAAAACACTGGATGGAAATGCCGAGATGTGCATAAATTCTAAAAATGCGCATAAAAAACTCAAGCGCTCACTTGAGGAGGATACATTTTTTTATCCAATAAGAAAACGTGCATAAACTACGATGGAGTAATGATGCTGAAAATTCAGCTTTGATCACAAGAATACATTTCATTTTAAAATATATTCAAACAGAAAGCAGTTATTTTAAATTGTAATAATAGTTCACAGTATCACCGTTTCTACTGTATTTTTGATCAAATAAATGCAGCCTTGGTGAGCCCTTCTTTCAAAAACATTAAAAAAAACTTGACTGAACCCACGTTTTAGATGATAGTCTATATTTGATGTATTACTTTAAGTGCATTTGCTCATGGTTATGCGTGTTGTAGGTGTATCCTCTGTGGCTGTGTCCCTTCGTGCTGCCCAACCAGCCGGGAATGGTGCATCCTAAAGGAGATGAAGATGAACTGTATGTTGATATCGGAGCGTATGGAGAGCCCAGAGTCAAACACTTTGAAGCCAGATCATCTACGCGCCAGCTGGAGAAGTTTGTTAGAGACGTTCATGGGTCAGTTATCACTTTTCACCTTTCTAATAATTGGTAAAGTCTGGCCTAAATAACCAAGTTTTGAAATTCAGTCAAATTGTCTGCGATAAAAGTCTTTAAAACGTCATTGTCATAGAAGGGTATTTTATAACACAACACTTCCATATCTAGATTCCAGATGCTGTATGCTGATGTATACATGGAACGACAGGAATTCTGGGACATGTTCGATGGAACTTTGTATCATAAACTCAGAGAGCAACTCAACTGTAAAGATGCATTTCCTGAAGTATTTGACAAAATCTGCAAGTCTGCAAGACACTGAATCCAATCAAACCTGAAAGGTGTGACCAGCTGAACAGCCAAACAAACTGTACAACCCATTTGCTGAAGAACATGAGCAAATTGGGGCAGATACACTTAAAAAGCAAATACTCTTATTTCTTTAATGAGCACCAGCTAAATTTCAAGTTCAACCCCCTTGTCCTATGTCTATATTTGAGACAAAATATAAAGGCCATTATTATTCTTAAGGTTTAACACAATTAGATTAATTTAAACAATATGTAGTGATTAACAGATCAGTAGTTTATGTACATTCAAATGTGAATACGTATAAATTATAAATTTAACTATTTTAGAGTACTTTGACTAATGACCTGTTAAGCATCATATAACAAAATGTTATTATAAAATAGTTACTATTGAAGCTAGTTTCCACCACGTAATAAAAAATAAAAAAAGTTTATCTCACAATTCTGACTTTTTTTCTTGCAATTGTGAGTTTATGTCTCACAATTCTGAGAAAAATGTATATCTATTTATAACTAAAAAATGTGTGTGTATATATATATATATATACACACTACCAGTCAAACTGTACTATTTTGATTGTTTTTGAAAGAAGTCTCTTCTGCTCACCAAGGCTGCATTTATTTGATCCAAAATACAGCAAAAACTGTATTATTGTGAAATATTTTTACAATTTAAAATAACTTTTTTCTATTTGAATATATTTTAAAATGCAATTTATTTCTGTGATTCAAAGCTGAATTCTCAGCATCATTACTCCAGTCTTCAGTGTCACATGATCCTTCAGAAATCATTCTAATATGCCAATTTGCTGCTCAAGAAACATTTATTATTATTATCAATGTTGAAAACTTTTTTCAGGATTATTTAATGAATAGAAAGTTCAAAAGAACAGCATTTATCTGAAATATAAAGCTTTTGCAACATTATAAATGTCTATACTGTCACTTGATCAATTTAATGCATCCTTGCTGAATAAATGCATTCATTTCTTTAAAATTCTTACCGACCCAAAACTTTTGAACGGTAATACAATGTTACAAAAGCTTTCTATTTCAGATAAATACTGTCCTTTTGAACTTTCTATTCTTTAAAGAATCCTAAAAAAAATGTTTTACACAACTGCTTTCAACATTGATAAAATTCATAAATATTTCTTTAGCAGCAAATCAGCATATTAGAATGATTTCTGAAGGATCATGTGACATTGAAGACTGGAGTAGTGAAGCTCAAAATTCAGCTTTGCATCAGGAATAAATTACATTTTAAAATATATTCAAATAGAAAACAGTTATTTTATATTTTAATAATATTTCACAATAATACAGTTTTTGCTGTATTTTGGATCAAATTAATGCAGCCTTAGTGAGCAGAAGAGACTTCTTTCAAAAACAATCAAAATAGTACAGTTTCCAAACTTTTGACTGGTAGTGTGTGTGTGTGTATGTGTGTGTGTATATATATATATATATATATATATATATATATATATATAGGCCTAGATAATATCTAAATTTAAATTTATATCTTAATATATAGACAAACAAGCTTCAATAAATAATAAAAAAATAACATTTTCCTACATTGTGAATGTTTCCTACCTCACACTAGATGTCTTAACAATATCTAACATAAATGATTTATTTTTGAGGTGTGTTGAAAGGGATATTTTATATACTAAAAACATTAAAGCACTTAATATAAGCCTGGCACAGTTTGTGAATGTGTTTAGCATTAATGTACTTTTTACATCCATAAATACACTTTTTATTATCAAACATATATTTGTACTAATTATGAAATGACTTTTGTAATTATAACAGTTATTGTCAGTTACATAGGTTAGTATTTTAGGTCTAAAAACATACTTAAAAAAAAAAATCATATTTGTGGCCTTCTGAACTTGTTTTTGCTCTTTTATACTGTGTTCACAATATATATATCTGTATTTGTATTGCTGTGTGCTGAAACTGTGAATGTCACATACTTAGCATTCTCAATATACTCATTAAAATAAATAATTTAAACCATCTACAGACTGTCCTGCTATTGAAATCATTGATTCCGGCTTTGATCAGTATAAAAATGTTCAATCTCTACTAATAATGGAGCTTCTGCAGAGTTGTTCTGGTTTTGATGGCAGTGCTTCATGTGTATGGCTGGGTGGGAGTGGATTTATGGCTGAGGAATATACAGTATGACATAGAAAACTATCATCCATCTGGTCCAAATGGACATAACGGCTCCCAGTCTCTCCCTGTAACATGATGCCGGCACATTATGATAATGCCTTGTTCAGCAGTCATATTCACCATGTCATATTAATTGACATCTTTGCTTCAAGAGAACATTTTTCTCTTTTTGGAAACATTATTAATACCCCCCAAAACTAAGCCATCATACAAATCTTTGCTAATATCTATAATCAGTCATTAAAATGTACATAAATGATGGAAAACGCTTAATACAAGATTTTCCCTCTTTCTTATATATCTATAAGTTAAAGAACTAGTTTTTGTGAATATTTACTTTAGCCTACGGATTATTTTGAATTTATGGATCACTGGCCATGTCTCCCTCTAGTGACTGAATTATACCTTCAAGTCTTTTCTTTCATGGTCCCACATGCCTATGAAACTGTCAGGCCTTCAATGAAGCTGGTAATTTTTTTCAGGAACATGAACCAACTTATTGTACAAAATGTAACAAATTTATATCATATATATATATATATATATATATATATACCGATCAGGCATAACATTATGACCACTGACAGGTGAAGTGAATAACACTGATTATCTCTTCATCACGGCACCTGTTATATAAGGCAGCAAGTGGACATTTTGTCCTCAAAGTTGATGTGTTAGAAGCAGGAAAAATGGGCAAGTGTAAGGATTTTAGCGAGTTTGACAAGGGCCAAACTGTGATGGCTAGACGACTGGGGACTGTTGTCGGTCTGCAGTGGTCAGTATCTATCAAAAGTGGTCCAAGGAAGGAACAGTGGTGAACCGGCAACAGGGTCATGTGCGGCCAAGGCTCATTGATGCACGTGGGGAGCGAAGGCTAGCCCGTGTGGTCCGATCAAACAGACGAGCTACTGTAGCTCAAACTGCTCAATAAGTTAATGCTGGTTCTGATAGAAAGGTGTCAGAATACACAGTGCATCGCAGTTTGTTGCTCATGGGGCTGCATAGCCACAGACCAGTCAGGGTGCCCATGCTGACCCCTGTCCATCGCTGAAAGTGCCAACAGTGGGCACTGTTATGTATAATATTAGCCCTTAAACAGGCAATGTGCACCACAAAATACATACTCTTTAGTCTCTTGAAGGAGGCATGAGAAACTTTTCAAATTTTTCACTCAATACTGTTATCATTATCATATTTGACATATTGACGTATTTTGAGTATGGGTCACATGACTTGGTTCAAATTTTCTGTGCTTGTTTTGTCAGTGACCTAAAACCAACATGGTGATGGATTTTCTGAATTTGTGTAAAGTAGTTTGATTTTAATCTTAATTTTCTTCATAAAAAAACAACAAAAAAAAAAACAATAAAACTGCTCATATTAATTGTGAACACTGTCTTAAGAGGCTGGAAAAGAAAATTAAGTCAGATGTTGTCTAAGGATCATGTGACACTTAAGACTGGGGTCTTCTGCCATTGCCATCACAGGAATTAAAATTACACATTAATTCACATTAAAAAAAAATATTACAATAGAAAACAATTATTAAACATTTTAATAATATATCACAATATTACAGTTTTACTGTATTTATTGTACTGTATTATTGAATAAATGTAGCCTTGGTGAGCATAAGAGACTTTGTTCAAAAACATTAAAAATTGTAATGTTTCCAAACTTTTGACAGGTGTATATACGCTAAGCTTGTTGGAATTCAGTTATCGTGGTATCTACATTGTACAAGTCTGGCCCAAGTTTTCTTTTACATTCACAAATCCACTCACAAATGTTCATGAAGTCCCTGTTTTTTCTAGGATTCACTGATTTTGTTCTCCTTCAGTTGCACATTGTAATTGCCCTGAACAACTGTTAATCAAAGCAGTGGGACAACAGTAAAGAAAGCGCCCAAGAGAGTTACCCTGTCCTTTACTCATTCACACCCATTAAGCAAAGACCAATAACATGTTGAGCACTAATTAATCCACCAGTTTGAACATGCCCTGTGGCTGAGAGCGAGAGAGTGAATCCTCTTATTATTTACAGTTAGAAGAACAGCTATAATTAAGTTCTTTATCAGTTAAAGGGATAGTTCACCATAATATATTATATAAAATTCAACCTGCCAAAGTGGCTAGTAGTGACTGCGTTACACGCCACAGCTGAAATCCACCCGCATTTGGCTCATTTACTCACCCTACAAGTTGTTCCAAACCTGTATGAGTTTCTTTCTTCTGTTGAACTAAAAAGAAGATATTTTGAAGAGTGTTAGTAACCAGAAAACAATACTATGAAAGTCAATGGCCCATCAACTGTCTGGTTACTGACATTCTTCAAAATATCTTCTTTTGTGTATTGTGTTCAACAGAAGAAAGAAACTCATACAGGTTATGAACAACATAGGGGTGAGTAAATGATGACAGAATTGTAATTTTTGGGTGAACTATCTCTTTAACTGGTCCTTTGTTGCGAGTAGGCCCTAACTGCTGACACATCAAACGTGTTGTACAAAATTTTTTTACTTTAATAATAATTAATAATAATAATAATAATAATAATAGTAATAATAATGATAAGATACACTTTTTGCCGAAGTTTTGTCCCAAATTTAAAGCTAAATGTGTATGTGTGTGTGTACTTAACCATTTTTTCAGGACAAATGTGTACCCAGAAGTGAGCTATATCTATTTTTAATGTGTTTTTTTTTATTTAGCTTTTAGGTTTTTAGTTTTTGTTTTAGTTTTAGGATTTTAGAGGGTTTTTTTTTTTCAAAATGCAGTAAATTTTTTGTTAGGCTATAACTAGCTGTATATAAAACAATAGAAGTATATGGAATGTCACCATAGCTTAAGGTGTGTGTGTAAATGTGTTCCGTAATCAAGAATTACCAAAAGTATCTGCATAAAGCACGCCCACCAGTATACAAACCACGCCCAACAATAACGAGAACATACACAAACCACGCCCATCAAACCACTCCGACCGCGTAACCAATACGCATAAACGCGTAAACCACGCCCATCGGTCTGACTACCAGTCCGAGAGTTACTACAGCTGCAGACCGGTTCCTCATTTATCGTACATTTATGGTGTTCTACCCACCGTGACGCGCAACCGGCCACCGACGATTTACATAGTGACGGGTGATCGTCCGGTAAGTAGATCGACATTATGGTGACAGCATGTAGCTGTAATGATATCCAGCCTTTCATAACCCTACAGGTGTAGCTTGCCTTTCACATGACGCAACAAAAATTACGTGCTGCTGTCTTGTACTGTCAATTGGTGCCAGTTCAGAAATCAAGGGATTTCCCTCTGTTGGAAAGAGTCGCGGTGCTTAATCGGAAGCTTTGGAGGTTTTTGGGACGCCATGGCTGTGTCTCAACAACTAGTGAGCCGCCTACATAGATAGCACTTTTGGGTCATCATTATAGATCGCGTTTATGCGTGCAGAGTCGGAACGAACCGAAAATGCAGTCTAGGTAGGCAGCTCAGTAGGTTTTGAGACAGCCTACATTCTGGACATGACGTTAGAGAATCAGCCTTTGCACAATAAAATAATACAAGCAGTGCAGTGCAGTCTCACGATTCTTAAAGGGACAGTTCACCCAACGTTTGTCAATTATTTACCCTCATTATGGAACGCAAAACATGTTAGGCAAGTTGAAAGCCTCAGTTACCCTTCACTTTCTTGGCGTACCTTTCTATGCAATGGAAGTGAATGGTGACTGGGGTTGTCATTCTGGGTTAGGAGGAATTTAGTGAGGTGACCATTTTCATTTTGGGGGGTGAACGATCTCTTTAATTTGTTTTACCTTTTGCAATGCGTGTGACTGATATGATTTATATTAGATGGCACTGGCAGATATTATTTTAAGAAAGTTTGTTCCATTATTGTATGCTCTGTTACTCATGTGGGTGAAAGGTGAGCGCCTCCACCTCTTTTGTTTCTAACGCAGAGTGTGTTTTGTATGCAAGCTTGTTTCCGTCACAGAATAAAACATTTTAAAAGATAATTGCGACTTTTTATCTCACAATTGTGAGTTTACATGTCGCAATTCTGACTTCTTTTCTCAGAATTGTGACTCACAATGTGAGTTATAAAGTCCAATTCTGAGGAAAAAAAGACTGACTTTTTTTTCTCTGAATTGTGTATTTTTAACCTCCTGGGACCCAGGAATAGACTTTTGTCCTCTGTAGTGGACATTATATATTTTTTTTTTTATGAATTTCTGACACCATAGGCTAAATGTCATTTTTAAGTCTGGATGTCCTGTAAAGAGCACATTCAGGGCTTTTCAGAGATACCAAATGTTTGGAAGTTTCACAATGACAACTGCCTCTCCTTGGACTTTAAAAATGACTGACATTAATTTAGTGATCAAATTTAACACTCTTATGGAAATATGATAATATTTTGTAATTATCATTTAAATCTGACAATTTTTTTAATTGTTTGTCATAAATCAACATCTCAGGAAAATGTTATGGGGTTTCAAATCAAAATATGACTTTCTGTTACGATACAGGGCATTGATTTCATACTTTCATACTTTTGATTTCAAGTGAATACGGAAAGAAATTATATTTCAATATTCCTATGAAATATTAGATATTATGTATATATTCTATATAATGTATATAATGGGAAATATTTTTACACACATATTGCATAAAACAAAATTATATATCAAATCATTCTGTTATATCTTTCATATTTTTATACAAAGTTTGGTATAAAAAATACTGAAACCTAAAAATTGATTGGTGATTTAAAAAAATCCATGTCTTTTTATTTAAAAAAAAAAATTGAGGCCTCGTGTCCTCTACAGAGGACATAGCATAACATATGAATAAAATATCTTTTATCTTTTATAAAATATATTTTGCAAAAATGTAATTTTTCCATTTTTTTTTTCTTATGCTCAACAATGTAATGACATGAAAAAATACTGTTTTTTTTTTTTTTTTTTCTCCATTCTGTGGCAGAAACAAGCTTACATAGTTTTGTGCTGAGTGTCAAGTACATGACTTAAGACTTGTAAAAGACATACTGTCTTACAAAAAACTAACATTTTGGCATCCTTTTAAACATCACAGTGACAGTGAGTGAGGGGGGTGAAAGACGATAGTGTGCCCGTGACAATGTCTACAGACAGAGAGCCTCCCGTCACTGCCAAACTCCTTCACCTCATGTTTCTCTCCACCTTCTGGGGAATGCAGATATGGGTCACCTTCATATCGGGTAGGTGTGGCCACTGTTTATTTTTTCACTGTTTAATTTATTAATGAAATAAAAGGCCACTTAGATACTTAAAGAGAGTACACTTTAATGACTGTTTCGATTAAATAAATAATGCACTTTGTAATAGTCAAATTAAAAGTTTTACTTTAGAATTTTAAATCATTGTTTTAGTTTTAGTGCTTTAAAGAAGTACACTTATTTTGATATGTTGACTATGCTATTCAGTGTTACGTTTCAAGTTTAAAATATTTTAAATTTACTAAATTGCAGTAATTTCAAAGACAGTAGAAGTAATTATGAAATTACACAAAGATGTACTTAAGTCTAACTTAAGTGGATCATAAATCACTCTAAAGTTCAGCTAATTGCATTTAATACACATTTAATGGTGCAGTGTGTAATATTTATGAGGATCTGTTGACAGAAATGCAATATAATATATATAACTATGTTTTCAGTGGTGTATAAAGACCTTACATAATGAACCATTATGTTTTTATTACCTTAGAATGAGCTATTTCTATCTACATACACCGCAGGTCCGCTTACAATGAAGTTGCCATTTTGTGCCGTCATGTTTCTACAGTAGCCCTAAACGGACAAACTGCTCTACAGAGCGCTAGCTACTCTCTGCTGTCTCAGACGACGACATCACCGCTAGATGCCGCTTAAATTTACACAGTGCACCTTTAAACCACACTAAATTTTTATTTAATTGTAAATAACATGCAGTCAAATGTCTTAAAACATTACATTCAGTTCATACTTAAGCATACTCTCTGAAAGGATATTATTTCTGTAATAAGTACTCTTTTTAAAAGTATGCAAAGTGTACTTCTTTTTCACAAGGGTAGTTTTATACATGAATACATTTATACAAATATAAACAAGGTTTATGATATGCACAGTACTTTAGGTTCACTTGATTTTTATTTTGCTCAGGCTTTGTGATGGACAACCATCTAAACCGACACACGTTTGGCTTCATCCAGAGCCGGCTCTTCCCATTTTACCTGCATATCGGCTCAGCCTGCGCTTTCTTCAACCTCGCCATCTTCGCCATGTACCATCCCAGCAACATGCTGGATGACAAAGAGGCCTTCCAGGTATTCAGAACAAAATGTTCCCAGATATGTGAAAAGATGTTACTTAAATAGTTCATCCAAAAATGATGAATGGCCCTCATGTCATTCCAAACATGTATGACTTCCTTTCTTCTTTGGAACAAAAAAGAAGATATTTTGACAAATGTGCTTGTCACTTTTATCCATTTAATTGCAATAAATGGCGACTGCAGCGTTTAAGCTTCAAAAAGGACACAAGATCACCATAGACTTGAGCATGATATTCATATACACCGATCAGGCATAACATTATGACAGGTGAAGTGAATAACACTGATTATCTCTTCATCACGGCACCATTTTGTCCTCAAAGTTGATGTGTTAGAAGCAGGAAAAATGGGCAAGTGTAAGGATTTCAGCGAGTTTGCCAAGGGCCAAATTGTGATTTCCAAATTGAGCATCAGGGCCAAATTGAGCATCAGAACTGGACAACGGAGCAATGGAAGAAGGTGGCCTGGTCTGATGAATTACTTTTTCTTTTACATCACGTGGATGGCCAGGTGCTTGTGCTTTGGTTACCTGGGGAACACATGGCACCAGGATGCACTATGGGAAGAAGGCAAGCCAGCGGAGGCAGTGAGATGCTTTGAGCAATGTTCTGCTGGGAAACCTTGGGTCCTGCCATCCATGTGGATGTTACTTTGACACGTACCACCTACCTAAGCATTGTTGCAGACCATGTACACCCTTTCATGGAAACGGTATTCCCTGGTGGCTGTGGCCTCTTTCAGCAGGATAATGCGCCCTGCCACAAAGCAAAAATGGTTCAGGAATGCACAACAATGTTTGAGGTGTTGACTTGGCCTCCAAATTCCCCAGATCTCAATCCAATCGAGCGTCTGTGGGATGTGCTGAACAAACAAATCCGATCCATGGAGGCCCCACCTCGCAACTTACAGGACTTAAAGGATCTGCTGCTAACATCTTGGTGCCAGATACCATAGCACACCTTCAGGGGTTTAGTGCAGTCCATGCCTCGACGGGTCAGGGCTGTTTTGCCAGCAAAAGGGGGACTAACACAATATTAGGTCATAATGTTATGCCTGATCGGTGTATGTCTTATAAAATGAGTGAGTGACACAGTACATTATTCATTGATAATCTTCTCTTCTAGTGAGCTGAGAACCGCTGCGATTATGTCTTCGAGTCAGTGAATTGAACTTAAACTGAATCATTCTGATTCATTAACAGATCATTGGTTTTGTGAACTGGCTCAGCTGATTTATTGACTAAAAGTCAAAAGAATGATTGACAATAATTCATAAATCGAGCATCTCTACTTTTCTCATGAATGCGTGAATGTTAAGATTTAAATTCTGGTTCTCACACAAAGCTATTGAGTGCCACAGTATATTCTTCTGAAACCATAAAAGTCTACTCGCATTCAGTACTTTTATGATGCTATTGTGTCCTTTTTGTGTCGATTCATTGCATGGAAAAGCACGGCCAGCACATTCTTCAAAAGAATGGAAGACATGATGGTGAATAAGTAATGATTTTTGGGTAAACTAACCTTTATGTAAGGTGACGGACTCTCTCTTGACTCCAACTTTTTTGGTTTCTCCACAGATCTTCATTTATTTTGTGTGTGTGACTGTGGCGGCAGTAAATGCCCAGTGGTTTGGTCAGATGACCTCGGAAATAATGGCGGACATGCACCTGATTGAGCAGGCCTGTGGATTGGGTCAGGACATCGGACTCTCATCCAATCGGGAAGCCTACGCCAAGCTCTGCGAGACGGACCACAAGTATAAAAAGCTGAGTGGTCGGCTGTGGCTGTACCACATGCTGTCCTCCCTTTGTAACCTCTGCTGTATCGTATGTAACGGATACAGCCTGTATTACCTGGCAGAAAACCTCACCACACTCTGATGACCTTCCTGCCTTATAGAGTTCTACTCCCACAGTGCAATGCAAAATCTTCGGTTAATGTCTGTAAGACTCCAGCAGCGACAACCTGCTCTCAGGTACTGGATTATTTCCTGACAAATCTGGTCATTCTTGTTATGAATTGTCTTTTTTAATCTTTGTTGTGCAAGTTTTAGCATAGATTAATGATGTATAGAGAATATTTTTGTAAATGTTATAGATAATGGCTTTGCATATTTAAAGGTGGGGTAAGTGCTTTCTGGTAACCGATGTTGATATTTCAAATCACCAAAACAAACACGCCCCTACCCCAAAAGGGTCTCGCCTCTATTTTGATAGCTCCGCCCCACACATACGTATGCAACGCAGGCAACGACTATGGCAGATTCTGCTGTGCCAGCCGGCCGAGGCTATAATGCCATCAATAAGTGAAAGCAATGTGTGTTACTATGGTAATCCAGATCGAATGTTCAATGAAAAAGTCATCCCTTATATCCCAAAAACACAAACACAGTTCTCATGAACAACTCGATAGCACGAACACGACAGTCCAACTAACGAATATATTACAACAAGATTAGAGGGTTATATCGATCACTAAAAGAGGAACCAAAGGAAACAAACATGTATTAGGAGTTTATTATCGTACTTTTCGGACACACTGCGAGCTGACGCTTGAAACAGACAGTGGTTTATAGGATGTGGAAATGAATGGGTCTTTATCATCACTGAAGTGAATGACGATACGATTGCAAATGGACAAACAAGCGAACATGACACACGAGCATATTCAAGCAAAAGCCAGCATATATTAGTTCTGTGAAACAAAACAAAACCAATGTTACTCGCCTATCGAGAATAAATAAAGCAACCTTGGCGTCCGATTGCAGGCCTTAGCGCTCCTTGAGTTCTCTCCAGCGCTGGAAAGCTGATACTTCTTGCCTGATCGTAAGCCAGTAGACATTTTCCACATTTGTTTTTTATCTGCCATCTCTCGTCGCTCGGCTAATGTCCGTCCTGTGTGTCGTGTCTTTTGAATAATAACGTGCACTGAGCGATCTCTTCTCACCATCATTAGTAGACACGCCCCTTACTGCTGATTGGCTACAAGTTTGTTTTGGTACTCGGCCCGAGACACTTTTCTAATGCATTTTTGAAATAACACTTACCCCACCTTTAAATTAAAAGATGTTACACTGCATGCTTGAGGAATGAGAAAAAATGACACGAGAGTTGAAATGGGAAAAAAAATGGGAAGTGGAGTTATATTTTCATTATTGTCATCATCATTATTTCATATATTATTTCATTGTTATATATATTTTTTTGACATTCTAGAAGTTATGGCATATATTTTCAGTTTTCTGAACAAAAGCAACCTCACTCTATCACAAAACAAATTAATTTATCAAATGATTTGATTTCTTTGTTTCAACAGCCAGCCTCACCCTTTTCTCCTGGACTGGGTGTGAATATATCAACATGTTTGCGCACAATCTTTCACTTCTACATTTTAACGGATAAATATGCTAATTATACTCTCACTTGAATGTTGAAATAGAGCTAAAATAAAATGCACTCAGCACCATTTGTACCACAGACTGTGGTCATGCATGTTATCCAAGTATTTTAATGACTTTAAGCAGATTCCCAAACAAATACTCTTATTTTATACTGATTGGCAATGTATACAGTGTAGTATTTATTACTGCACTGACTACAGCTGTGACCATCTGCTCAGAACTAATATAGTCTAATGTGTGCCTAATAAATAATTTTATTTATATATATATATATGGCCAAAATTATTAGAATACTTGGCATCTTTAAGAGGTTTCAGTTGTTTTTGTTGAATTGGCCATTACAATACCCATAAATCGAATGAAATATCTACAAAGTCATGATTATGCTCTATAAACCATAGAATAGAGCCATCATAAGGAGATAAATATTAAATATTAACTTTAATATTAAATATTAATATTAGTTTAAAATAAATATATTTAAAATTAATATTTAATATTATAGTTTATAGTTTAATACTAACTTTAATATTAAAGTTAAAAGTGGATAAAAACAGTATGACTCACTTCATCTGATATTTGTTGTGCTCAGAGCTTCCATCTGCATGTTTCATGAACATTATGAAATGAAATCATGTTTTGGAGGCAAAAAAAGGTCAATATTTTCAGATCTGTCAGGTGTTCTATTAATTTTGGCCACCACTGTGTGTGTGTGTGTGTATATATATATATATATATTTTTTTTTTACATTACATAAATTCAGCCTTGGTGAGCAGAAGAGACCTCTTTCAAAAACAATCAAAATAGTACAGTTTCCAAACTTTTGACTGGTAGTGTATGCATTCAAAAATCTTGCCGCCCTCAAACTTTTGCACGCTATATTTATGTCAGCTGGGTTCATGAAGTATGTTCCATGTTTTAAAATGAGGCATTGTTTAATTTATATTTGCTGTTAAGAGACATTTACAGATATCGATGCTCTCTATCTGAAACCATCAAATTGACCTTTGTCATGACAGGTTCAACAGGAACCAGTTTATCTCCTGTTTGACCGCTTTTGCACACTGTGCGTTTGCCTTTTGCAAGTGTTAAGCAACACCAAACCGGACTGGGTGTACACAACAAATTGTGTGCTTCAGAGTCATTTTTTTTATGTGAAACAAGTGATGCGCTTCACTAATGCGTTAGTCATATAAAATTTTGTGTATTCAGATAATAAGCACCTTTGTTATAATGGCTACACCTTGCTATGGAATGTAGCTTCTGCGTTGTCACTTTACACTTCTGCTGTCTGTCCATCATATTTGTGTATATTTATATCAGTTACTATACAGTGCCTTGCATAGCGATATCTTCCATTTTTCAGTACTGTATGACAGTACCCTGTAAGATGCTGGTGAGGCTTTTTTAGGGATTGACTATATTTTATCAATGCAAATGAACCGGCAGCTATAACAGCCCCAGTGAACCTGTTAATGATTATATTTAGTGGGTTTAAATTATGAAGGCTTTAAATATCTAGTATCACATGGTCAAAGGAATGAAATACAGACCATCTTTGTGCTTATACTGTGTCATTGAAGTTCCATGGATTTTAAGCTGAAATTTCATTTTTGTCTGGATATGAAGTAAGAAATGTTTGCATTACAGCTCCGCAACTAACAGGTAACATTCTCAGAATATTAGCTAACGTCGTGGCAAGTTTCTCTCAAAGTTATGAACAAACATTCTTATACTAACATTAATAAAACATTCTTACAAAGGTATCTTGACTTTAATAATGTTCACAAAAACATCGTTCATAGAATGTTTTTAGTTCATTCATTTAGGACAATTGTTTAAATCTTACTACTTGTTTCAGTTATGTTTGCAGAATGATTAAATGGAATGTTCCCTTAATGTTAACATAACAATGAAAAAACATTTTTAAAACATTAAGCTATAAAAACGTTATTTTTAAATGTTAGCATGTTAGCAAAACATTTTAGAACATTTTGTTAGCTGGATCTGTCTGAATATGTGAAGCTGAAGTGTGTTTTTTGGCATTAAACAGCTGAAAGTTAGTCAAAACAACCTTGTTTGTTCCTTTTGTAATTTACACGTCACCTTCAAGAATGAAGATTAATGTCTGAATCTGTGATGAATGTAAAGCGGTTGCAGTTATATTGTGTACTGTATGGAAATGGGTTGAATGTTTTTTTTTTTTGTTTTTTTTTCAAATAAACTCATAAAATTGTGTTTAGATTCTTATGCGTTTTGTTCTTAACAGGCCCACACTGTAAATGTAAAATGTCAAGGAGACCTTGTACTTGGAGTTTAAAATATTTTACTGGTATCTAAATGCAAATATATTTTACAAACAACTACAAAAGAATATGCTGAACATATGATAAATATAGGTTCACTTAACCAATAGTTCTGTTCCCAGATGCTGATTGGTCTCATGTGAAACTGATATTTATCTCCATATTTATGACCATAAGCAGGGCAGTAATGCTGATGAATACAAAAACACATTAACAGAGATATCAAGGGAAAAAAAAAAATGTTGATGTTGGATTTGATCTATATCAGGTCCCAGAAATGTTTTTTTATTTATTTTTTTATTTTTTTAACAGATTTCACATTAGCACACCCAACCAAGTCTAACATTCGTGGACATTTACAACCTGATCTCTTGGGAAAATGTAAATTTTTTTTTACGAGGTGGCGATTTTGTATGAATTCGTACGATGTGATTAATTTAAAGTCAGCATGAAACGGAAGTTGCGATTATTCATTTCTTCCCTGTTGTGATGTATGAGTGCAACAACTTTTCGAACAAGAAAAAATGTTGGGCAGGACTTGATTTTGTAAATGGGGAATTGATTGGATGGTTTGCTATTGGTCGATCTCATGTGAGTGACAGGTTGTCCCGCCCTTGCGCCAGTAAACACGTCAGCAGAGAAGAGATGTCACTGCAAGAGGGAGGGGAAGTTATTTTGATTAAAGATTACGAGGGCACATTAAATAAAAATAAAAAAATACGATCTGCAATATTCCATAAGAAATAAAAATGGCTAATTTCGATTTCATGGTGACTTTAAACATATAAAAACGTAATGAAGAAGGTCCATCCCTAATCCTAACTGCCTGTGGAGTTTAAGCAGATCATTCAAAAATTTACAAATGAGATCGTACAAATTTTTACGAATTAGCCACAAATTCGCTAAAATGTAAAGTAGTTATGAAATGCCATAAGAGTGCGTTATTAATTTATATTTGATTCTCGATCCATCCCTGTATATAGCGCCGGTATATAGAGATAGATTTCACAATACAAGCAAACTTAAATGTGCACTGTGTAAATTTTAGCGGCATCTAGCGGTGAGGTTGCGAATTGCAACCGCCCACCGCGCTCCCTTTCGAAGCACATAGAGAAGCTACGGTGGCCGACACAGGACAAAGATGTCGTTGTCTGAGACAGCAGAGAGTAGCTAGCGCTCTGTAGAGCAGTTTGTCCGTTTAGGGCTACTGTAGAAACATGGCGGTGCAAAATGGCGATTTAACTGTAAGGGGACCTGCGGTGTATGTAGATAGAAATGGCTCATTCTAAGGTAATAAAAATATAATGGTTCATTATGTAAGGTCTTTATACACCACTGAAAACATAGTTATATATATATATATATATATATATATATATATTATATTGCATTTCTGTCAATAGATCTTCATAAATACTACACTGCTAACTGCTATACTACACACTACTAATAACTGCTCAGGCACCAAATAAACTAATTTCGTACCATTAAAGCGGATAACAAAGTCTCACACTGGACCCAGTGTTAATCCTGAAGCCAGGATAGAGCGGTTGAGCAAATGCAGTCCGAATTTTGTGGATGAGATTCATTGAGTCTGTGATGCTGTAAAATGCCAAAATCCCTGCCGATAAATCGACATAAACACCAGTCCTGTGAGCCCACTGCATTTTGGGAATTTTAGTTTCCCTTCCACTGTGCCAGAATGTGTAGGTATCCTCAGAGCACACCAGACTCCAGGACTGGGCATTGTGTCCAAATGCACACTGTGTACTTTTTCCCTTCCTGCTGATGTCCTCATAGGACACTGCAATGTGCACAGGAACCTTCCCGCTCCACTCGGCCTCGAAGTAACAACGGCCGGTCACGCTCTCTCTGCACAGGACCTGGTAATAGCTGTCAAACCTCTCTGGGTGGTCAGGAACAGACAGAGATGTTTTGCTGAACGTCACCTCTCCACTCTCTGAGCAAATGCTGAGGTTTTTGTGAGCGGTGTTCAGGTCTAGAGTCAGGGGACCCGAATCTGAAATCCAGAGACGCAAGACGTGAATTAACTCTGTTGTCAATTGTACTGATTTCTGCTGCGTGTGTGTGGGTGTGTCTTTGTTACTTACATTCCAAAAACTGCTCCCTTACTTTGGGTTCAGGGGTAGGAATAAACTTAAGGTCTGTCACTAATAAGACAAAATATAATCAGTGCATGCATTTTTAACATTCATACTTTGTAGTTCATTCGTACATTGTACTTCAACTTATTTCAGCGTCTTTTATTATTTACAGTGTTTGGAATACTTGCATGTATTTACTGAATCCGGTATGAACTAGATACTGACAATTATTCTACAGTAATAGTAAGAGAAACACACTTTTCGAACACTTTTTAAACATTTCGAACATTACAATAGTCGTCACATAACCTCATCACATTTAGCATTCAGCTGTCAATCATTCCATCATTTTTCATTTCATTTGTAAATAAATA
This sequence comes from Coreius guichenoti, assembly GCA_039654105.1. Lineage (NCBI taxonomy): Eukaryota > Metazoa > Chordata > Actinopteri > Cypriniformes > Gobionidae > Coreius > Coreius guichenoti. The sequence goes on along the minus strand of CM077185.1, from coordinate 11,183,838 downwards.
AACACATTATTTCATGGTAATTGTTTCAAACAATAGTATGCATCATTGTTGTCAAATGACCTCATCACATTCATTTTCATCTGGTAAATAAGGAGTTATTTTTAATTTAATGGCATCCAGTTGTCATCTTGGAAAGAAGAATTCTTTTTCTTTGTAATTTTTAATGTTTGTAAATTTTAAATCTTATATATTTTTAAATTTAATTTTGTAAAATTAAAAAAAAAAAATTAAAAGTAAATTAGACTTATGCCAGTATTATCAAATAATGAATAAAAATGGATTCTGGTTCATTTGCCACGTTGGAAATGTAAACTCAAGTCAAATGGAGTGCATTGTGGGATTGTCTGTTGCAAACTGCCTGTTTTGTTAAAGGTGCGGTAAGCAATTTCTGAGAAACACTTGATATTTGAAATCAACCCAAATAAACACACCCCGCCTTTCATTGCTCCGCCCCCAAAATGCACCAACACACAATGCAAGTCAAAAATTAAGCGAAGATGACTAACGAACGACAAGGAAGAACAAAAAATGAACATACAGTACACAAGATTTGGACACAGCAGCTCCAGACAAACAATGACACTCAAAACTGTCTTACTATAGCTAGCATTACAACAACAACATATCTTGATTCTGTGAAACAGCATGTGAAACATGTTACTCACGTATGAAGCAGACACAACGCAACCTCGGCGTCCGAGTTCAGGTCTTCCCGCTTAGGTCTCTCCAAGACTGGAAAGTTTTCTAATATTAACACGGGTCCTAAAGATCTTGCCTGATCATAACCCTTCTTTTTCCAGTGATATTCCTCTGACCTTTTCTCTTTTGTAATGTCTCTCAGCCAGATCTGAGCACATGGTCTGAAGCGCATGGCGCAGGTGCACTTAGGGCATGTCTGAATCCACTTTTGGTAGTTTAACGACGGAAAAATTGGTTGGCGCACCAGGCGCATGGTCCAAAAGGGTTGTACCTAATCTCTTAATGAGTCATGGGTGTGTTTTGGGTGTAATGTGCTATAAACCAATCAGAGTCTCATCTCCCATTCCCTTTAAAAGTCAGTTGCGCTTGCACCATGGCGGATTCGTTATTTAGGCAAGGCAAGGCAAGGCAAGGCAAGGCAAGTTTATTTATATAGCACATTTCATACACAATGGTAATTCAAAGTGCTTTATAGAGAAAAGGGTGATAGAATAATCACAACATATGCATAAGAAATAAAAATAACAATCATATTTAACTAAAGGCTAAAATACTATTCCTGACTAAATTCGGGGTTCCCCTGTCTGAACAGAACAGAGATTTACGGTTCGTGAGACACACTAGTAGCAACCCGGCTTCCTAGTGTTTTTCCGACACCTTCTGCCTCTGATGGCTTCCAGTGTCCCTCCGACCCCTCAATGGAGTGGAGTTATCACCCACCATCTGCCTCTGAAGGCTTTCGGCAATACACCAGCCTGCATCCAAGGACCTGGTGTTCCACACTCACGTCTGAGTATGTACGTAAACTCACCGTCTCACTTCCCAGTTCTCTCAACTCTCCCAACCAGACAGCACTAACCAAAAATAAAAACAAGGTTAAATTAAAACAGTTATAAAAAGAAGTAAAAGAATAAAAAGATGATACATAGATAAGAGCAAACCAGTCGGACGTACAGTGGCACAGTGCTCATTCAGTAAATGCACAGCTAAACAGATGTGTTTTGAGTCTGGATTTGAATGTGACTACTGTTGGAGCACATCTAATCTGTTCTGGAAGCTGGTTCCAGCTGCGGCTGGCATAATAGCTAAAAGCAGACTCTCCTTGCTTTGAGTGAACCCTTGGTATTTCTAACTGACTTGATCCTGATGATCTAAGTTATCTGTTAGGTTTATATTCAATGAGCATATCTGCAATGTATTGAGGTCCTAGGCCATTGAGTGATTTGCAAACAAGTAACAGTACTTTAAAAATCAATTCTAAATGTAACCGGAAGCCAGTGTAAAGACCTGAGGACTGGAGTGATATGGTCATATTTTCTGGTTCTGCTCAGAGAGGACTCTGAGCAGGACTCCTTGTGGTCCTACGCGGCCTACGAACCACAAGGAGTTCGTAGGCCGCGCTCTCCCTCTCCCTACATGGCAGAATTTGCGAGCAGAAAGACTGACCGTTTTTCCAGAGAGGAATCCTTTTATTTTTAATATTTAAAAATGTTTGTGTGCTGCTGCGCATCCCTGTGTATGTAATAAGCAGAGTGTACGCGCATTGTGCCCCCACATATAGGCGTATTTTACTAACGCGCCCTTTAAATAACAAAAAATACTGCGCTATTGACTTTACACCAGGTTTCAGTTGGTCAATGGCGCAGTCGTTTTCAGTTGCCTCAAAATAGCAATGCGCTAACAATGCGCATGAACACACCTCGTTTTCAGACCAGCACACCCATGGGCGAACAGAAGTCCATTTGCTATTTAAACAACGTGGCGCTGGATGTGAAACACTTGCATCGCACCTGGCATCGCGCCAGGTGTATGATAGGGCCTCATGAGTGTAAACGCTACAAGTGTGTTGTGCTGATCCACTTTCAACAATGTTTCTCAGAAATCGCTTACTGCATCTTTAAATGTAGAATATCATCCAAGTATTCTGTGCATACTGCAGGAACAGTAAGAAAAGTATAGTTAGCATGCTATTCCAAACATATTCATTTGACAACTCACCTTTTTTTGATAATTTCTCCAATTTTTTCAGGCATAGATCTTTAATGTCCTCACTCAGAACTGCAAGTTTTCTTGACACCATCTCGAAACAGAAGTCTGGATTGACTAGAACTGCAGGAGAGGTCACCAACTCTGGCAGACTACACAGTGTTTCATAACTCTGAGGAATATAATGAAATAAACTCTTAGACCGAAATCACAGATGACAAGTACTTAGGTGCCCAAAAGCGCTGATGTTACCTTGAGGAACTGAGTTTTGTCATCAAGGCGTGCAATCGTGTCGTATTCAGCATCTCTCCTCTTGAACTCTGAGATCTCCTGCTCTAGTTTCTCCATAAATCCATGTGCCTCGTCTAATTCCTTCTGCTCCTTCGCTTTGATCATCTCTGTCACCTCAAAACACAGCGCTTCAATCGACTGAATCAGCTCACTGAAGATCTTCTCCGTATCCTCCACCGCTACCTGGGCAGAGCTCTGTTTGACAACATACAGAACCAGAGAAGTGATGAGTCCAATACTGCAGAACCTCTCTGCCCATAATTGATAACCCACACCATCCTGCTTCTCCATCAGGACTTTCCACGTCCTCCTGGCAGTAATAGACTCACTCTGAGGGAGAGTACGGCGTGACTCAGATCCTGTAGATCCGTCTCACGCTCCTTTATGACCTGCTGGAATCTCCTCTGTGATTGCTTAAGCTCTTGCTGCAGACCAGAGATGATACACACATAAAGAAACATTCATACACTCTTAGGAAAAAAAGTGGGGTTCTATTTAATTTTTTTAATTAATCTTAGAACCCTTTGCCAAAAAGTTTATAAAGAGAAATGTCATGTTTAGGCCTAATGGTTATTTCATTTTTTTCATAGTGATAAAATATGTTTACAAGCTGTTTAATTCATAAAATGAAAAAATTAATTAAAACAAAATTAATTAATTAAATATAAATCCATAAAATTATCTCATGATGGGATCCCCTAAAAGAGTCTATATATAAAGTGCCTGACAGAAACCTTTAAGGTTCTTTAAGGTTTAACATTTTCTTAAGAGTGTACAATAACTTATTGTTGGAACACACTTTTCTTCATTTCTGATTAAAATTCATTTTGATATATTTTGAGGCATAACATCAAAAATCAAAAGATGTCTTTTTAACATAATGAAGAAAAAAAGACAAAATAAAAGGATGAAACTCTTGAATTTATTATTATTATTAATATTTATTACGGGAAAAAAGCAGTGAAACAGTTTTGTTAAAATAATATAAATATTTGAGAAACTTTCAAAGTCATGTGGTATGACCAACATGCACAAAAGAACATAAAACAGGAAATGATGTCATATAGAGAGAATCCCTGCAGACCCTCATGACTGTGTGTCTACAAGTCTTTAAAAATATCAGATAACTTAACCGTTTTATGACAAGCTAAAGTAAGCACAGTCCTTGGTGTGATTCTCTCCTCCCACCCCCACAAAAAATGTATGATATTTAGGCTATAAATTAATAATTATTATACACACACACGTCTGGTTCACTATCTTTGTGGTGACTCTCCATTGAAGTAATGATTTTTATACTGTACAAACTGTATATTCTATCCCCTTACACCCTACCCCTAAACCTACCCATCACACAAAACTTTCTGCATTTTTACATTATCAAAAAACTAATTCTGTATGATTTATAAGCTTCTTTCCTCATGGGGACCTCAATTTAGGTCCCCACAGTGACACGAGTCCCCATGAGTCTGTGTGCGTTCAGGTTAAAGTGCCAACCGGGATAGAAAAACATGAACAGAAAAACATGAAAACACACACACACACACACACACACACACACACACACACACACACACACACACACACACACACACACTGATATATGATTTCAGAAGGCTGCTGAAATTTCAGCTTTACTATCACAGAAATAAATTACATTTTAAAATATATGTTATAGAAATAGAAATTATTTTTATAAAATGTTTTACTTGAAAAGTATCCTTGTGTTATCTTTCTTTAAGCTAAATACTTTTTATATTTTATCTAACAATTATATTGATACATTTAAATTAAAATTAAGTGTTGAAATACTACTGATCTTTATCAGTTTACTACTGACTTATTCATGAAAGTTACGTTTTTTTTTTAAAAATTGCTTACATACAATTTCTGAAATATACCATTTATTATATATACCATTTCTCAAAACTCTACACACAAACCTACATAACATGCACACAAGATGCAAAACGTCACACATCTCTTGCTTCATTCAAAACTATTTTAACTCTTTTAAAAATGGTGTTTTTGCATAATAACTCTACACACAAACCATTACAGTTTTTCTCAATGGCTTTGGTACATTTCTCAGATCAGAACTGAAATTCTCAAAACTACCTGTTCAATCTTCACATCATTGTGTCACTTGTGCACATCAAAAAAGCAGTTTCTCATTTCTTTGAACAAGTTGCAAATGCTTTGGTACATCCATGCAAATGATTATGTACAATTCTCTGCTGTTTCCTACATTATCAATTGCTTATGTCATGTTGATCAAAATGTATTATAATGGGTCTCTGTTGAATAGTCTCACCCCCCACAACATTTAGGCATTAGTTCATAGCATAAGTCTTTACATGCAAAATGATTGAACAAGTTGTCATAATATGTCAAGCATATTTCTATACATTTCCATTAGACTTTTTTTCTAAATCTGTCCTGAATTGGTAAATTGCTCCCAGGTGAATCTTGACTTTCTCTAACGAAGGTGCATCTCATGAACCATCAACTGGCAAGTATATATATAGCCGGAGCACAACACAATACAATGTTACAATGTCTGACAATGGAAGGACAAGGAATTGGACGGGGTCAGCAGCCAGAGAGAAGAAGACGACGAAGAGGAAGAGGAGTGAGGCTGCGTGGCGGAGGAGTTGGGAGGCAAAACAGAGGAAGAGGCAGAAGAGGCCGAGGACATATGCGCATTCCTGATGAGATAAGAGCCACACTTGTAGACCACGTTCTCAATCATGGGCTTACAATGGCCGAGGTTGGTCGAAGGGTGCAGCCAAATGTTGGGAGAACAACTGTGTCCTCAATCATTCAGACTTTTCGTCAACAGAACAGGTATGTAATCTAACAATAGGCACTGTACTGTAATACTATATACTTTCTGTAATGCTTTCTTTCTGTATACTTTAAACAGTGACATTTTATCTTTACTCAATTTTGTGTTTTGCATACAACTTCACAGGGGTGGCAGAGGGCCCCTTTTCACACCTGAACAGGAGGAGGCTATTTGCACCATGGTTGTAGAAAACAATGCCATAAGACTAAGGGAGATAAAGAGTGCCATTATAGAGGACAACAACATCTTTGAAAACATCCAAACAGTCAGCATCTCAACCATTGACAGGGTGCTGAAAAGACACCAAATGAATATGAAGCAGCTGTACACTGTTCCATTTGAAAGAAATGGTGAAAGGGTGAAGGAGCTGCGCATGTAATTCATAAAACTCATTTTGTGTCTTCTGGATATAGCGTATAATGGAACTGGAAGCAAGTGAACCATCGCACAGCTTCATCTACATGGATGAGGCTGGCTTCAACCTAACGAAACGCAAAAGGCGTGGTCGAAATATCATCGGCCACAGAGCTACTGTTGATGTGCCAGGCCAACGGAGCGGGAACATAATCATGGGTGCTGCTATCTCTGAGAATGGTGTGCTAACGCATATTCCCATTATTGGGCCATACAATACAGAGCGTCTTGTCACCTTTTTAGACACTCTCTACAGGGATCTCATCCCTGAACAAGAGAGGGGTCAGATTGGAGATGACCTGCCAAAGTATGTGATAGTTTGGGACAATGTCAGTTTCCATCGCTCCAACATCATCAGGCAATGGTTTGGCCCACAACAGGATGCTGATGGAGTTCCTCTCACCCTACTCTCATTCCTTAACCCCTGTGATGTGACATCAGAGCAGAGGCTGGATAAGACACTCTAAAAGATTCTTTCCACGCTGCATCGCAAGAGAAGATATTCGCTGTGATGTGGATGAGAATTTGTGGCCCAACAGACAGGAACGTCAGGAGGTGTAGGAAGACTGCACTGTAATTCCTACAGCACTGCATGTACAGTTTTCCCTAAGAAGATTGTCCTATGTTCACATTTCTACTTTTGTTTTGTTTTTTTCTTTGCGCTGTCTTCTCCTTTCTGTATCGCAATGACATGGTCTGCAAACAAATTACAGTACAAACAGTAAAAGCGTAAATGTGAATCTTGTCCAGTCTCTTGCAATCAAACTCCCACATACACTAAGGTGTAACCTACAATTTACAATAATTGTCATCAAAACTTTAGCCATAGTTTACATCAGAACATCCCTCCAGAGTACACTGTTATATTGACAACATGACTAAGCAATTTGACTGTCTTATCCGTGCACAAGGACTTGTCATTCTGATGGCACTGACATGTTCATTGGCACAGATATTTACTTTTGAGAGCTGAACTAAGGATTTTGAGCAAGAGACTGGCTTTTGCAGGTAATCCATGGTGTTTTGCTATTTGTACGAATTGTTTTGAGAAATGCACTTACTGTTTTGCAAAGGTCGAGGATGATTTGAGAAATGTACCAAAGCGATTGAGAAAAACTAAATGATTAGCAACATACACACCAAACTACGCAGATGTGAAAAATGCAAAACACTACTCTCGTGTCTTTTGCTTGCTCAGTGTGCAGTGGAGTTACAGGAGTTTGTCACACGTACATGTATGTGCACAAATACACTGTATATACAATATTTATGCACATTGCACAATTTATACATTTGACAGTTATTGAACTGAACTGAATCAACACTGAACTGACTTGAACTGTATAATGACACTATTGGCTTGTTCAAGCTACTTTACAGCAGAATTTAAATTGTTACTATTGTGATTGAAACAATCTGTATTGTGTAAAGTGCTACAGAAATAAAGGTGACTTGACTTGTATGCATATTCAGTATATATTTACAAAATAAACAGAAATGCAAGGGTCAAAAAATGTATTTGTTCCTCAAAACATTGAGTTTTGATTTCTAAGTGATCAAATTAGGTATATTTACATTATAAACAGAAATGCAAGAGGGTAAAAATGAACGTATTTCTTTCTGAAAACACTGAGTTTTGATTTCTAAGTGATCAGTTTATGTATAAGTGTTTTCACACATGATCGTTTTGGTGTATGTAATTGGGAAATGATTGTGAGATTTAAATGGCAGTGTTCTCTAAATGAAATACAAGAGCTGTTAGTTTTGAGTGATGTGTATAATGTAGAGAACTGTGTTTAGCATTTTGCTAAAAGTTTGTTTTACAAATGCAAACTGATTACAAATGCAAACGGTGTAAGCATTTTATAAAAGTTGGTAACACTACAATAAGGTTTAATTTGTTAACATTAGTTAAAGCATTAACTAACAATGAGTAATGCATTTTTACAGCATTTATTCACCTTTGTTAATGTTAGTTAATAAAAATACAACTGTTCATGAACTTCATGTTAGTTCACAGAATGTTAACAGAAATGACTTTTGATCTTAAAAATGTATTAGCGAATGTTAAAAATAAAATGTAATAAGATTAATAAATGCTGTAGAAGCGCAGTTCGTTATTAGCTAATGTTATCTAATGAAACCTTATTATAAAGTGTCACTGAAAAGTTAATTCTCATATTAGGATAAGTTATTACAAAGATTTAGCATCAGATGAGAAGTCAGACACACCTCACAGAACATGACGAGGTCCTGCTTTTCTTTTGGAAGGTCTTCATCATTCGTAGCTCCAGGTATGTTGTGGGAACGGATTCCAGTATGTCTCAGTTTCTCAACAACTTCAGCAAACAGTGTGTTTTTGTTGAGTGCAGGTCTCGGGGAGAAGGTTTGCCTGCACTGTGGACAGCTGCACAACTTCCTCTGGTTCTTCTGCTCCCAGAAGCTCTTAATGCACTCCATACAGTAGTTGTGTCCACAAGGAATGGTTACGGGGTCTCGCAGAAGTTCCATACAGATGGGACAGCTGAACTGCTCCTGGTTGACAAAAATACCAGCCTCTTCTTCTGCCATATCTTACAGTTAAAGTAAAAGACACAGGTTCTCTGTGGAGAGAGTATGGCGTTTGCTTTGCTTTGCTTTGTGCCTCCCACTAGTAGTGACTGTATATGAGGTTAGTAATGGGAGGGGTTCATTGTGTAATGTGTCACTGTGGCCATGTTTCAGAGGAGTCACAGGCTTCATTAAGTCATTAAATCATTGTTGTTGTTGTTGTTTTGAAAAGAATATTTTCATCTTTACTTTAAAAAGCACTGATTCACAGCTTTAAGTACACAAGCAAAGCGTCTGGAAAGATGATCCAGGGATCATGGTGGTTGTTCCAGTGCATGTCTGTTCATGTCCACTGATAAATGAATGCGTAATGACTACGTCTCACAAAATGTTTTCTGGATTATGTTTGCACTATTTATGGGACATAATAAGGGTGTGGATATTTGATAAAGTGCACGTATAGGGTGTGTGTAGTGCAGTACAGTAAATCTATCTATCTATCTATCTATCTATCTATCTATCTATCTATCTATCTATCTATCTATCTATCTATCTATCTATCTATCTGTACATAGATAGATAGATAGATAGATAGATAGATAGACAGATAGATAGATAGACAGACAGACAGACAGACAGACATTTGGGCCATTTTAAGGCCTTTTTTAACCAGCTTTAAGGGTTGTAAAAAAATTTCAAATAATTTTAAATGCCAAGAAAACTTAGCAATTTATGAATTATAAGGAATAAATAATGGGAATGGATCAGGTAGGCACGGTGAGAATTTTTCACATCTCTTATAACCAAAATGTAAATATTAAATTAACTTTAACATACCGGGCTATATAGATGAAATCAGCGTTTTTATATTTCAAGCTTCTTTATCATTGACAGTAATATCTACTCCACACTAGAGGCCGCTCTCATCATAACCATAGACTGCTGTCGTCAGTACCGGTGAGTTCTTCTTCTAAAAAAAATAGAATGAAATGGGCGGGGTGTAGCGGCCCAGGCGTTTTCTATTATTGGTCAAGTACAATGTGTATAAAAAATAAATTTTCATAATTTAAATCTCCACTTTGTAATATATATTAATTTCCCAGTGTGACAATTATTGTCCAGACCGCAGCTGAAGCAGCGCATAGACGCGTGGAAACTGTTACTTTTCTCCGCGATGGTCAGGATGGACCAATCACAGTCCAATGTAATGACTGGTATGGCATTTCAAAGTAATTTTATAGAAGTAACTGTAGGCGGATTTTTCTGTTTGTTTGTCAGATAACAATCATTGAAATTAGCTTGTTTAAACTTTTATATTTCATAGTGTAGATGTATCGTTAATAACTAAAAAGTTCACGGATTTGAACGTGACTCAATGGGCGACTGAGCTGTTTGACCACACACTCCTTAGAGGTCATCTAATGTGAAAATTTAACAGTAACATTTGCTGTCGCATGGTTCGTGTTGTCCGTGCAGTTTTGTCTCAAAGCCGATGGCAGCACACCCGTCTTTCACAGACCCATGACAGAAACTGAGTGGATACAGATCTCATCTTCTGCTCCACTTCTACACAATTTGTGTGACAGAAGGCAGCGCAACATACGCAGGTAACTGTCAAGTCTTTCCTTTCATTCTGTCAGACGAGAGCAGCTGTGTGTGTACGTTTATGTGGCAATGCATCAGCAAGCATTACACACATACTGCTGCTTTGCTGTTGATGTGTGTCCCATAGTGTTTACTTTGTTAAATGCTTTGTTAAATCTTAATTATGAAAATTAGCTTTTCTTATGCACATTATGTCATACTCTTAGTAGGTACTCTTAATACATACTTAGTAGGTATGTCATAATTATGAGATTGAAAAGTCAATTATGAGATAAATGTCAAAATTATGACTTTCTATAATAATTTTGAGTTAATGTCATAATTATGACTTAGTATATGTCAAAATGTTATAAGTATGTCATAAGTATGACTTTTTATGACATTATTACTTTTCATCTCATATATATGTCATGATTTTGAATTTTTATCTCATAATCGTGATTTAACAAAGCAGGATTTGTTTTCTTATGTGGTGGAAATGGGCTTACATAGCCATGAGTCTTATGCATGAGGGTCAGTCCTGTTATGTGATAACTGTAACTTTAAAAATTAATATGCTTGTGTTGTGTTATTAGGGAAGTATGCATGTTAAAGAAGTATATCATATCAGATATTCAAAAATATGCTCAGATCAAGCTCAGGCACTGAATTATTGATTATAACTTTATATTTTTTTAAATACATTTTAATTAATTATTAACATATTGGCAGGAACATAAAGAACATCGTTCCTAGCAGACTTGAAATAAAAGCTTACATTGGGGTGTCAAATTTAAGATAATTTTGATATTATCAAAATTTCAAAAGTAATATATTTGGGTTTATGTAATCAGAATCAAATCAATACTTACAGGTGTTTGTTGTTGTTTCAAATCAAAAATACTTCACCTAAAGGATTATGTCATTACATAAAAATAAAATGATGGAAAGTAAAATTCAATATAAAAGAAAACAATATTTCTATTAGGTTATTTGGAGTATTATCTAAATATCTTATTCAGGACAGTACTAAATAAAAAATAACGCATTTTGTATGATCTCTCTTATTTTGTTAAAATAATTCACATTTTCACAGATTCTGCAAGGGGTTCACAAACTTTTTCTTGTAACTGTATATATAGTTATATGTTTCTGTATATATAGTTAAATAGTTATATGTTTGTGTCATAATTTCTTTACACCGAACCTTTTATTTTGGGCCATAATAGCATTTTTTTCACTTTGTGAGAATATGAATGGAAGCAGGATATCATTCCATAATTTCCCAACCTGTAAAACTAGTTTTAGGACACGCCTCCTTTTCTAGTAAATGAACAGCTACTTAAAGAAAGAGGAAGTTCTTCAATCTCATTCTCTGATTCTGTGTATTTCTACTGGTGAGTACATTGCATTTTGGGTTATTTTATAGGTATACTTTTTTACATTTTCTAGCTGTGCAGCGTGACATTTAACCCTCAATGATTGTGCGGCGGTTGGCGTGTAGGGGTTTGACCTCTCATCTGTGTGCGGCAGTCAGATCTCCAAAGATGGCCAGACCAAGCTCAAGTAGGACACTAGCACTTTTAGGTGGAGATTTTTGGGGATGTTGTGTTAATGCCTGTAAACTAACTGTGTATTTATTTGCAGATTTAACAACATTTCGTAAGGACTTTGCTAAAGCAAAGCACATTGCTATCATTACGGGGGCTGGAGTGAGTGCAGAGAGTGGCGTACCAACCTTTAGAGGGCAGGGGGGCTACTGGAGGAAATGGCAGGCACAGGTAACACACACACACGTTGGGTTTCCATGTTTTATGGGGACTTTCCATAGACATAATGATACTAAACCTACCCATCACAGAAAACTTTCTGCATTTTTACATTTTCAAAAAACTTAACTTAGTATGATTTATAAGCAGTTTTCCTCATGGGGATCAAAAAATGTCCCCACAAGGACAAGGATTTCAAATATTGCCATCTTTGTGGGGACATTTTGTTCCCATAACATTAGGAATACCTGAACCACACACACACATCTCACACACACAAATAATGTTTGCAATGTGCATCTGTAGACAATATACGAAAGCAAGCTGTTTTAGCATCCTACTTACAATATATGACTTATACCAAGTATCCCAAGTATATTTTTTATATGTAAAAAAAATTAAATTTATACTGTGTGAGGAAAATATTAAATGTAATAATATTTAGATAACTAAATTTAAAAATTGTTTACAAAATGAAAAAAAACAATCATTATACTAAAACAAATTGTTAAAATATTATCTGAAAAACATATTTGTTAAATATTTAAAAATATAAATATTAAAAAATATATATTTTTAATTGTCGACAGTGTATTTGATGTAACTTTGATTGTAACTTTTTAAAAAGATATATTATTAAAAAGATATATAAACAAATTATCAGCAAGCAGAATAAAAAATGATTACGTTTAGTGAATGTAAAAAATAATTACATTAAACATATTTTATTAATCTAAGTGCGCACATTAACTTTGAATGCCCTAAAAAGACTTTTTCCAAATTAAAAAAAAAAAAATCATTATAATCTGTACAGTATATGTGCCTGAGGCTTGAGTAACAGTGAGAGTACAATGAGTAACCAAGCTCTATTTCACAACATAAATAAGCCTAAAGTACGCACTTCTCAATGAGAGATTGGTTCAGTCTTCCTTTGCTGTGTAAAACGCATCATTGAATCTGTGTGAGACTTTGAAAAGTAGTGGAAAAGTTGCAGTAGTAGAGTACCTGTTGTATATTCAACTGCATGACTTTTCTTCAATTTATGTTTCGGAATTATATACAAATGGGCGTGTAAAAAATAGTTTACATGTTGCATTGTAAATAATGACTGTAAACTTTCAACATCTATTGGACAGATCTGACCAAATCTGTCAGGCTTCCTATAACAGAGCACTTAAACAGAAACCTACTGTAGTCACAACACATGTACGCAAGTAAACATTAATAATAATACACATTTATTTGTGGAATATGTAATTTTTTTTTCTTGGTATTACTTTAAAAGGACCATCTCTTAATCTTTCACCTCTCTTTGTCTTCTAGGATTTGGCAACCCCTGAAGCTTTCTCTCGAGATCCTTCTTTAGTATGGGAATTTTACCATTACAGGCGTGAGGTGGGTCACACACATTACTGATTAAATGGCTACCAATATCATAATGGCATTTTTTTCCTTTCAGTGATCAATTCACTGTAGTATTCATACATTTGATAATGTGGTAAAATAGAAATATTTGGATTAGGTTAATTCTTAAATGAGACTTTTTTTTTTTTGTTTTCCTTCATGCATGTTTTGCATGCTTAGAATTGCAGTGATGAATCTCAAAGATCCAGGAATGGTAGTGTTTATTTCTGGGTATGAAATTAAAACAGCATCCACATGGGGGTGGAGTTACTACTAGAATAGTAGATCAGTTATGATTTGCATGCTTGCATTTTTTGCTTTATTAGTGTACACCACACCAAAATTCAGTTGTAGGTACCAATACCAGTGAAACATCATCCGTTTAACTTTTTTTGTGTAAGGTTAAATATTAATACACATTAATTAATTGATTATATTATAATACAGTAACGTTTTTTTTTAACTTCGTTCATTAAGTAACCTGTAGATATTTACACACTGGAGCTACAATTAAATAGCTAATAATTATCATGAAATAAAAGGGAAAATAAAAGTTTGGTTGCATGCCAATAACATATTATATGCAGGTAATGCGCAGTAAGATGCCGAACCCAGCACACCTGGCTATAGCGGAGTGTGAGTCCCGTCTCAGCCAGCAGGGGCGCTCTGTTGTGATCATCACTCAGAACATCGATGAACTGCACCATCGTGCTGGTTCCAAACACGTCTATGAGATCCACGGTGAGACAACGGCTACTTAAACCAGGACTGGATCATGGCACCGTTATAGTACATTTATTATTGGCTAAAATCTGTTTAACAGAACTAAAAATGATTGGTCATCTATTTGGTGGGTCCCTATCCCATCTTTCTTTCCATACAATCAATCCTTCTCTTCAACCGAACTCTCTCTCTTTTGTCTATCTCTCTCTAGGTAGTCTATTTAAAACTCGCTGCATGAGCTGTGGAGAAGTCAAAGCCAACCACAAGAGTCCAATCTGTCCTGCTCTGGAGGGGAAAGGGTAAAAGCTCATGCAAACACATCACTGTTCTTTAATCAAATATTTAAACCACAAGAGACTGCACTCTCCTTATATGCTTATTATTGTCTTTCTTTTTTCAATCCTCAGAGAGCCTGACCCCAATGCCAAGGATGCCAGAATACCAGTTGAGCACCTACCCAGGTTTGTGAGTGTGTTTGTTGTTAAAGGTAGGGTAGGCAATATCGGAGAGGCTAGCAATAACAAGCTAGCTTTGAAAGTATAGAGGGTATGCACTGATGTCACTTTCCCGCCAGAACATGTCCCCTCAGGCGGACTGAGTGGCAAAAGAGCCTGTTGCATGACTGGATTTAATAGGGGAAACTGCGAAAACAAATGATTATCAGTTTAAACTAAAGGTTGGACTCAATATAAGTGTTCCTTGCAACTTACCAAAGATCCAGTGATCCTTGGATATTGACATGCAGCCAGGAATCATGTTTTCTGACATTTATATGAGCCTGATTTCGGCGCCGGGGAAATACATAAAGAAAATTAGCCTGTGAACGCTTTATATAAATACAATACAGGTAGGTCTAAATCCGGGTGATCACTTATATCAATGTTTTTATATATATATATACGTATATATATCGTCATTTCGTCCAGCCCTAAAACTTGTATAGTTTTTGTCAGTTTATTTAAAAAAATCCATCCAATTATGCAGAATATAAAATGGTAAATATTTAATTGATGATTTGTCAATACAATATATAAGGTATGATTTTACAAAATGATAACTGCAAATCAACATTTTGCTGCCTGGAGACCAGTTGTTTCTGTAAAGCAGCAATCCGTTTGTTTCTCTTCTCTGTAGCTTTCGGCAGTCTGTAAAAATATACCTCCGATTTTTTGTCATATCTATTTGTAGTCAATCTCAAAGCTCTTTCCCGTTTTAGCTGTGTTTTGTGTGTTTTGTGTTTTTTCGCGGCATTCACGTTGAAAACCAGTGCTGCCACTCAGTCTTTTTGCCACTCAGTGGGCGTAACGGCAGTCACTCCGGCCGACGGTGACGTCACATCTCCAAAGCCACACATCCTCCAAAAGACATGAACAAGCACAGCATAGTCTGCAAAGTGTCACGAGAGACGGCATTAAACTACCTCATGTCTCAAAGCACATAACATTACAATAATAATGAACGTAAACAACTTAAAGAGCTCTGACTTGTACCACCTGACTGCTGCAGATTAATTTCGGCGTTGATAGTATTGCCAGAGAAACGCATAAATCCGAGTCTGAGGACGTGAGCAGCTCCGGGTAAAACATCACAGGTTGCAATCTCGTAATTACGGTTAGGATATGGTGTGAATGCAGCATAAGCTCGTTGTTTTGGTTCAGGAGAAAATGTAAAAGGTGGCTGCTGTATGTTTGTGGCGCTCGGTGACTGTCTGTCTACAACTCTGCATAGCCTTATATAACGCGCTGATGACGTGTGATGTCTGCGCAACAGGCTGCGCGGAGGTATGGAAATACATGTTGACAGGCAGGTAGGACATCGGACCGAATGCAATGATTGGACATTTTTTGGTCCTGAGACTTCCACAGAAGATATACACCGATCAGGCATAACATTATGATGTTGCGTTATGAAATTGCCCTGACCCGTTGAGGCATGGACTCCACTAGACCCCTGAAGGTGTGCTGTGGTATCTGGCTCCAAGATGTTAGCAGCAGGTCCTTTAAGTCCTGTAAGTTGCGAGGTGGGGCCTCCATGGGCCTCCATTGTTTGTTCAGCACATCCCACAGATGCTCGATTGGATTGAGATCTGGGGAATTTGGAGGCCAAGTCAACACCTCAAACTCGTTGTTGTGCTCCTCAAACCATTTTTGCTTTGTGGCAGGGCGCATTATCCTGCTGAAAGAGGCCACAGTCACCAGGGAATACCGTTTCCATGAAAGGGTGTACATGGTCTGCAACAATGCTTAGGTAGGTGGTACGTGTCAAAGTAACATCCACATGGATGGCAGGACCCAAGGTTTCCCAGCAGAACATTGCCTAAAGCATCACACTGCCTTCGCCGGCTTGCCTTCTTCCCATAGTGCATCCTGGTGCCATGTGTTCCCCAGGTAAGTGACGCACACGCACCCGGCCATCCACGTGATGTAAAAGAAAACATGATTCATCAGACCAGGTCACCACCTTCCATTGCTCCGTGGTCCAGTTCTGATGCTCACGTGCCCACTGTTGGCTCTTTCGGCGGTGGACAGGTCAAATCGCTCAAATCCTTACGCTTGCCCATTTTTCCTGCTTCTATCACATCAACTTTGAGGACAAAATGTTCACTTGCTGCCTAATATATCCCACCCACTAACAGGTGCCGTGGTGAAGAGATAATCAGTGTTATTCACTTCACCTGTCAGTGGTCGTAATGTTATGCCTGATCAGTGTATGTACGTTTTAATATTTAGACCACTTCTATTATTAATTGCTATCAGGACGTGAAGAGAGTTTCAACCAGTATAACAAAAACTGTTTATAAAAAATTGCTTACCCTACGTTTAAATGCAAATCAGTAGAGCGTGATGATAGGTCAAAAATTGTGGCACCTTGTAAAATGCAGCTATTTGGGGAAATATTTTGTGTAGATGTTTAATATACACAGGCTGAATCCGAAATCGCCCCCTAAACCCTCATTCACTATTCCCTACGTTAGTCCACTAATATAGTTCACTTGAAGGAGTGAATGAAAACGAGTTGTGTGTACATCGGCTGTACACTCGTTATTGCGGTGCATTGTGGGATAGAATGAGTGCAATAACGTCCACTATGGTTTCGGACACCATTACAAATGGCTGTCCCCTCAAATAATGCCCTATTTGAGGGTATAGGGGGCAATTTCGGATTCAGCCACAGTTGTGTGGAAGTCTGCAAAACCTTCTGCATGGGTTTGTTCAGAATTACACTACTATTTAGTTCGGGGTTTTGAAAGAAATGAATACTTTTATCCAGCAAGGACAAATTAAATTGATCAAAAGTTACAAAAAAAAAAAAAAAAAAAAACTATTTAAAAAAATGCTGTTCTTTCTTTTTTGATTAATCAAAGAATCCTGAAAAACTGCATAATGGTTTCCATAAAAACATTAAGCAACTGTTTTAAACATTGATAATAATAAGAAATGTTTCTTGAGCACCAAATCAGCATATTTATGCTGAAAATTCAGCTACGCCATCACAGGAATACATTTTACAAATATTTTTCTTTATTATAATAAATAATAAAATAATAATATTAATATTTTATTATGTTATAATAAAATAAATTAGAATATTTAATTTGATCCTGATGAGGATTTAATTTTAAAATGATTATTATTACTAAATAAAACTACCAAACAAAGTAATATTACTATTGTAATATTTCAGTGTAAATAAAAATAAAATGATTCAAATATAAAAAATAAAAAAAAACAGAAATTTTAAGTTGTAATAATATTTCACAATATTATTTTGAAGAAAAAAAAATAGTGTAGTGCATGTTGCATTATTAACTCTTAGACTGCTTCCACTAAAAACTCTTAGGAACATCACCCGCTCCTGCCTACAAATCAGGAATTATGTCTTGTGCCTCAACAAATCTAATCCGATGCTGCTGAGATGCAGACCTCTAGTTTGCTTTCTGTAAACATACTGTAAGGCTGTTTAATGTAGAGAGAGAGGGAGGGAGGGTAGCCGTGTAATACGAAATTAGGTTTTGGTGCAAAACCTCAACAAACATTATAGACTTCAGGAGTAAATTAAAAAAAGATACAAACCCGATTCCAAAAAAGTTGGGACACTGTACAAATTGTGAATAAAAACAGAATGCAATGATGTGGAAGTTTCAAATTTCAATATTTTATTCAGAATACAACATAGATGACATATCAAATGTTTAAACTGAGAAAATGTATCATTTTAAGGGAAAAATAAGTTGATTTTAAATTTCATGGCATCAACACATCTCAAAAAAGTTGGGACAAGGCCATGTTTACCACTGTGTGGCATCCCCTCTTCTTTTTATAACAGTCTGCAAACGTCTGGGGACTGAGGAGACAAGTTGCTCAAGTTTAGGAATAGGAATGTTGTCCCATTCTTGTCTAATACAGGCTTCTAGTTGCTCAACTGTCTTAGGTCTTCTTTGTCGCATCTTCCTCTTTATGATGCGCCAAATGTTTTCTATGGGTGAAAGATCTGGACTGCAGGCTGGCCATTTCAGTACCCGGATCCTTCTTCTACGCAGCCATGATGTTGTAATTGATGCAGTATGTGGTCTGGCATTGTCATGTTGGAAAATGCAAGGTCTTCCCTGAAAGAGACGACGTCTGGATGGGAGCATATGTTGTTCTAGAACTTGGATATACCTTTCAGCATTGATGGTGCCTTTCCAGATGTGTAAGCTGCCCATGCCACACGCACTCATGCAACCCCATACCATCAGAGATGCAGGCTTCTGAACTGAGCGCTGATAACAACTTGGGTTGTCCTTGTCCTCTTTAGTCCGGATGACATGGCGTCCCAGTTTTCCAAAAAGAACTTCAAATTTTGATTCGTCTGACCACAGAACAGTTTTCCACTTTGCCACAGTCCATTTTAAATGAGCCTTGGCCCAGAGAAAACGCCTGCGCTTCTGGATCATGTTTAGATATGGCTTCTTTTTTGATCTATAGGGTTTTAGCCGGCAACGGCGAATGGCATGGTGGATTGTGTTCACCGACAATGTTTTCTGGAAGTATTCCTGAGCCCATGTTGTGATTTCCATTACAGTAGCATTCCTGTATGTGATGCAGTGCCGTCTAAGGGCCCGAAGATCACGGGCATCCAGTATGGTTTTCCGGCCTTGACCCTTACGCACAGAGATTGTTCCAGATTCTATGAATCTTTGGATGATATTATGCACTGTAGATGATGATAACTTCAAACTCTTTGCAATTTTTCTCTGAGAAACTCCTGTCTGATATTGCTCCATTTTTTTCGCCGCAGCATTGGGGGAATTGGTGCTCCTCTGCCCGTCTTGACTTCTGAGAGACACTGCCACTCTGAGAGGCTCTTTTTTACCAAATCATGTTACCAATTGACCTAATAAGTTGCAAATTGGTCCTCCAGCTGTTCCTTATATGTACATTTAACTTTTCCGGCCTCTTATTGCTACCTGTCCCAACTTTTTTGGAATGTGTAGCTCTCATTAAATCCAAAATGAGCCAATATTTGGCATGACATTTCAAAATGTCTCACTTTCAACATTTGATATGTTATCTATATTTTATTGTGAATAAAATATAAGTTTATGAGATTTGTAAATTATTGCATTCCTTTTTTATTCACAATTTGTACAGTGTCCCAACTTTTTTGGAATCGGGTTTGTATAAAGATCACTATAGAAATCATGTAATCAAGGTTTTAGGAATAGTAACACCTTTTCTCCAACAGTGGGCAGCAGATATCCATGTGTCTAACGCTTCACATTCAAAGATGTTAGTTTTGTACTTTGTGTTTGTAGGTGTGAAAGGAGGGGCTGTAACGGCTTGCTGAGGCCTCATGTGGTTTGGTTCGGAGAGACTTTAGATTCAGATATTCTTACCGCTGTGGAGCAGGAGCTGGAAAAGTGTGATCTCTGTTTAGTGGTGAGTGATCACACATGAATGCATAAAACCTACCTAGTGAGCTCAGCTGCATACCTAGAAAGAGTTTTTGAGCATTAAGACTGTGCCAGAAGTTAAAGTCCCTGTAAAGGCAATTCTGAGATTTGTTTCTAAACACATTATAAATTTTAGAAATGTATTGCTGAAACATGTTACAAAGACTGTGAACTGTGTAGTACTGAATTGTGGAGTTAGACCGTTAAACAGTTTTTCACCATTTATGCAGTATGACAAACTCAGAACACGCATTTAATTATGACTTTACAGGGACTTTAAGCTGCAACATTATTCTGCCTTCTATAAAACCTTATTTCGAAGAAATCCAAAATTAGCATCACATCACATGCATTTTTTGCTTACTGAAGTATTGAGTTGTTAGCTTAGCAACGGGCTAACATCAGACTCCACTGCAATCAATTAGCGGAGATCAGTTATAATCAGAAATTACATTAAGTAAAGTTTCATGTGCCTTCAGTATGCAAAAATTGCTTAATTTCAAAATGGACAATGCTGAAAGGATTCAAACAAGTAACATGAGTGAAAATGAATCATTTAATGAAGCTGCTCAAATGAGTCATTTGTGAATCGAACTTCGTTGGCATTGTGAGTTTGTTTTTGTGTGCTGTTCGCCAACTGCGCAGTCTTTTTATCTCCTCACATTCAATTTTGAAAGTTCTGCAAATCAATACATTCACAAATTGGGTACATTTTGATTTTTTTTTTTTAAACTTCATTGCAGGTAACACTGGCATAACCTCAATAGAAACGATAATCATAAAATGTATACTGGTTAACATATCTCTTTCTATTGGTTTATCATTTTAACCAGTATATCGCCCACTTCTATTTGCGAGATGCTGTGATAGAATGCCGCCTAAGAAGGTAGCTGCCTATTTAGGCTACAAGGCAGCTCACTAGGTTTTAGAACAGAGCATAAGTGTCTGCCTAAAACATTTACTACACAATCTCATCAGTTCCACTCACAGATATGTGTGTTTTGACAGCTTTACGTAAAGAATGTGTCACCTCCAACTGTATTCTGTGTGCATCACATTGTTTTCCTGTCTCCAGGTGGGCACCTCCTCCGTAGTTTACCCAGCGGCCATGTTCGCTCCTCAGGTGGCGGGTAGAGGAGTGCCTGTAGCTGAATTCAACATGGAGAGCACACCTGCTACTAAGCGTTTTAAGTAAGACATACAAATACACATAGAGATGCCTCTCTGTCAGCCCATTTAAGAAGAAAAAGGCATAGCTGCTGTAGCGCAGACAAGCCTCCACATGCGCACGGACTCTAAGTGACGTCTTTCGCTGTCACATTTGAGCAAACACTGAACCATAGATTTCACAAAACAAATTGAACACCTGCGTGTGGTTTATTTGAGATGTGTTTCTCACCAACAGATATCACTTTGAGGGTCCTTGTGGCGCCACACTGCCTCCCGCCCTGGAACGACACGAGAGCGAGGCCATTTAAGGAGAAAGAAGGCATGACCCATCCGTTCATGCCCACTGCATTTAGCACTTTAATTGAGAGCATATAAACAGGCGCTGAGATTGGTTCATGCCTTCATGTGATTGGTTTTCCTATGGCTTGTGTGCTCAGCTATGAAGATTTACAGCAAAATTTGGCCGAAATTAAATAAGATGTAAAATGTCTTTGCTTGGCCTTTGTGTCAGCATTTTGTGAAAGTTGTGTTTTTTGCGGAGGTTCTTAGTAGATTTGTTCCAGTTGAATAACTTCTAGGTAGATCATTTACGGTGTTCCCACAGTCATGGAAAACCTGGAAAAAAATGATCATTTTATAATTGTAATTTCCAGTCATGGAAAAGTCATGGCAATTGATAGTCTTGAAAACTTATGGAAAGTTCTATCATGAGTACATTTTTGACATGATCCGCTGTAAAATATGGAATAATCTAGAAATAACTGGTTGAATCATGAAGATTCATTGGTCAAATGTTGTGAGAACCCTGATTGTAGGACTAGAGACCAGTAAAATGCATTTATTTTAAATTAAATGACCATAAAATAAAGTGTTCAAGGGCACATGAGCCTGATGATTGATTATGATTACGATTTTTCAGATAAAAAATTGTGATTGCGATTAAAAAAAAAAGAAAAAAGCTCTAGGTTTGCTGTATTTGTTTGTAGGCCTGCACAATTTGGTCAATTAAATTTATGATTATATCAAGTCTATAATATAATAATAATAATAATATTTTATTATGGTTATAATAAAATAAATTAGAATATTTAATTTGATCCTGATGAGGATTTAATTTTAAAATGATTATTATTATTACTAAATAAAACTACCAAATAAAGTAATATTACTATTGTAATATTTCAGTGTAAAATAAAAAAGAGTATTTAAGAAAAATAATATAATAATAATTTTATTTTATAGTGCAAATATTAAAAAAAATACAATACTAACATTTATTTTGGTGGAAAATTGCAGAAAGTGCAGCACAGATATTGAATTGAGCCGTTGCATTTGATAATCGCACCAGGCTATAATTTTTATTCATCGTGCAGCTCTAATTTGTGATTTTTATATGAAAGTTGGCTGCAAAATTTGTCCGAAATTAAATTTAAATAGAGCTTTTTTCTGGTGTTGGTTGGCGTACAGTATGTTGCAGAACTTGGTTTTGTTGGGTTTTTTTGTTTGTCAAAGTCAATATGCGAGTTTGAGTGAGTCTGTGTGTGTTTGTGTGTCTGTTTGTGTGCATGCACCCTGTGGCATTGGGTCACCTTGATTCTGTCTAGTCCAATGCCAGATCCCATGATTTCCAGCTGGAAATATGTCTCTCTCTCTCTCTCTCTCTCTCTCTCTCTGTCATTACTTCCTGGTCTAACTACTGTGTTCTGCTTACCTGTGTATACAAATTCACCCTTACATGTTAACACAGGACTGTGGAATAATGCTGAGTCGCTTGACTTATTTGACTTACAAATGTGCAACAGAATGCATGTTTGTGAATAAGAAATTGAATGTGTCTTCACAGACTGACACTGTTACTAAAATATTTTTTGGTATTTATATGTCGGAGATGGGTGGGGGGATGGGGGGTACGTCTGTGTTTGTAAATGATAAATGAGTGTGTAGTTTTGAGGTGTGTAACCAATCGCTGTTGGTGTGTGTGCATTTGGTCTCCTGGAGAGACTGTGGCTCATTAGTTTCTGAGGCGATGAGAGAGGTCTGCTCCAAAAATAACACACACCATTTCCTGTCCATTAAACCACAATTTCACACCAATCTGAGCTTAACGACGTACGCGCGCACATGCACAATAAATATCTCCCCTGACATACGCTTAGCCTCTAAAATCCTCTGAGACCCACAACATCAATCCTACACACACATACATGCACGGTCCCATTAAATATCGATTTCACACCAATCTGAGTGTCTCCCAGTCTGGGCTTGTCGGAGGACAAGGATGGAATGATGCGGGGGGGGGAGCAGGAGGATAGGGATGGAGTGATGGATAGAAGGATGAGGCAAGTGGGAGAGACGTATGGCGTGATATGAATCTTGGGGGATATGAGTCCATGGGGAATATATGTGATGATTGGTGAGTGCAGAGAATGGTATTGTCCAGGTTAGGACGAGGTCTGGCAGTCACATGCACTCTGGTGACTTCTTGATCTCAACTTCCCTGGGGCCTGACAAGGGAATGTTAGGGGATTCTTACTGGACACTTTATTTTTCCTATTTAATGTTTTATGTTCCTTTTATTTAAATTAAATGGCTCTCTGAGCCACAAGGGCATCATTTAGGAAGAATGAATCAAATTGAATTTTTATTTATTACTGCACAGCAAGGAGCAGTGGAATTTATTTCCATTACTGTCACGTTCTGTGGCCATAAAACAGTGCAACTTATTACAGGGACAGTCCCTCTGGAGCAACTTGGGGTTAAGTGTCTTGTTCAAGGTTACAATTGTGATGACTCATGGGTCTCTTCTAATGGGAATCAAACCAGCAACCTTCCAGTTACCAGGCTTGAGCCTTAACCTTGACTCCAAACCCTTGGTGTTCGCAACCTCACAATAACGCTTCACCAGTCTAGAGGCTTTGGCTAATTGCCAAAAGTGCCTACTCATTAGAAGCTTAGCTTTCAGGTTTAGCTAAAGGAATGTGAGACCCAAATGACCAATGCCCTCATGAGTATCCTTAACATCTGTCTTGGACTACTGTCCCCTCAGGCTTCGGCGCTGTCTCTATCATCTCTATGCCCTTGCAGTTACCGATAACCAAGGAGGTCTAATAAACCTGGAGAGAGTGATCCATTAGTATTCATCTCAGTTCCAGAAACAATTTCTTTAGCCAATCATGTTATTAATCACCAGGAATTATTAGCTCAGGATGGGTGGTAGGTTCAAAAAATGTGTCAAGAACTGGGTATCGGTTAGCAAAGTTGGGAGCCTAACTTTCTCCAGGTATACAGACCTGTGTGCTGCAAACGTGAAAACTGAAGCAAACCAGCCAAATACTGACCCCTTCCTATACCTACCCCCAAGTTATCTTTGTGGTGCCCACAAATTTAAATTGGTTGTTCTTTTAAAGTTGCCCTTCAGAATGATGGCAGTGAAATGTGTACCCTGATCTAAAAGATTGTGATAGGGGCTCCCCAATGGTGAATGAGAAGAGTACAGTAAGCAAGAACAGTTTTCCACACATCCAGAAAACTGTGGTGTCCCCCTGGCACTTGTGAAATCTACTTATTGACACTGAAATGGATTTGCAGATATTTGAAGAAGTGGCAGCTGTTTCACAGTCTTAATATTGACCATTTGTAAGGAAATGTTGCCTAACCGAGTCTGAACCCTTTTTTGGGTTGTAGGTTCACTAAAAGCCCTCTATTACCCCTTTTCCACCAGCATGAACCGGGTGCTAGTTCAGAGCTAGTGCTAGTGCCGGTTCGGAGTTGGTTCGACTGACGAGCCTTCTAAGAACCGGTTTGCCTTTCCACATGCTAGAGAGCCACCACAGAGCCAGGTCTTACATCACTGTATACGTCTCATCTTTCTCAGCAACGCTAGTGAGGCAGCGGGAAACACAAACACACCAGGCTTGTTCGAGATGCATCGGCGCTGTGCAGACCGATCAGCGTATGATATCAAAGTACCGCAAGAGCGATTCAAAAGCATAAGGAGTCGTATGATCTCACTGTACTTTGATGTCATACGGCGATCGGTCTGCACAGCGCCGATGCATCTCAAACAAGCCTTCCATCAACAATGGCGAACGTTGCGTTACTATTGATGAACATGGCTTTACGATCCTACATCGGCATCAAAACAGAGCGAATCCAACGCATTCGTGCAGCTCACCGTAATTTGTATAGACGGAGATTACAATCGAGCAGCTATTAGCTCGATTAGCTGCTATTTCAAAAATGGCGGTCACAAGTTTGTGTTCGTCTTGTTGGTCACGGTAACCCCGTCCCCAGCCCCTGACGCAAGCGATTCTTACTTCTAGACCAGCAATGTTTTGGTGCTACTTAAGAACCACTTTTCCTGGTTCAGAGCTGGTGCTTTGGGTGTCGAAAGACAAAGAACCGATTTGAAACTAGGCTCTGGCTCCGAACCAGCACTCAAACTGCCTTGGTGGAAAAGGGGTGTATTAGATCACCAAGTACAATAGTAGCATCAAAAGAGAAATTGGTGGCCATCTGGGCCATTTCATTTTAATGCCAAGTAGGACATACAGGATCATGAGGTCCCAATTACAACTGCCATCACCTTTGACATCATCACCTACAGGCTCTGGTCCTTTACAATATTTTTTAGAAGTTGCTTTCAAGGGAAGAATTAGTGCTGGATTGAGGGTGGCATAAACAAGGAGAGCCATAGTATGTTCATGACCCTGGGTATACTTTAATTGCAGACCTATGTGGACCCATCTCAGTACACTAAGAGGGCACATTAATGAAGAGTAGTACAACCAAGGGTCTAAACATTTTCTTATTGAAGCTTCTAGTCCTCTCCATTGGAATCAATCCTTGCAGTCTACAGCATTGCAAGCATTAAGTTGTCCTGTGAGGGGGTGGGAGTGTAAACTCCATCAATCTTCTTGGGGTGAACCACCTACTGTTCTCACCATGCCTGAACACAGCTAAATATAAAAGACATTTTAAAGTATAAAATCCTGCCCTCATTTCAGCCTGACAGAATTCAATGTTGTTTAAACCAGAATACAAATTATTAATACTTTCTCAGATTTCAAAGTAGGGATGTCAGTTGGCCAATGTGTTCATGAAATCAAGTCTGCAATCAATTAAAGTACTATTAATGTACTTTTAAGAAAGACAACTTATGCTTCGGAAAAAAATTAGCTGTATAGAGAGTAACAGAATGGGCATAAATGGAACTGATTTGGAATAGCTGGAATTCTAAGCACTGACTGTTGTACTGTAATTGGCGCCCTTTCACCAAGGGCAGTCTGGTGCATGTGGGTTCTGTATAATAGCAGGAGAGAGTCTTAACACTTTACTGTGGCTCTCAGCTAGAGGTTGGTGAAACATGCAGTTTTTTGTCAGCCTGGAAATTGAACAAATTTTCAGTGATGCCATTCTGATGGATTGTTGTACTAAGGTTTTTTAGTACAACAAATATAACATTAAACATAAGAGCAATAAATGTATTTAGGATTGGCAGAATAGTACAAATAATAATAATTAATACAAAGTATAAAATATAAACCTTTGGCGTCGATACATAGACATGAAGGACATGGAATTTTATTGTCATGAAATTATATATTGGGGTATAATTTTGCCATTATGACATATGTTGGGGTATGAGTTAAACAGCCACAATAATTTTATTTATATTTCACTATTTATATTTTTTTGAGTACCTAACCTGACTCCTACCCCTAAATCTAACTATTTGTCAATATAAAACAACATAAAACACAGGATGTAACTAGGCAGGCAGATACAACTACAGTCACAATTTATTCAAAAATTACAAATATTCCAAGTCTTCGGACACCAAACGATTGTTTTTTGTGATGAACAGACCCAAAAGTGATTACTGTCCCCATCCGCCCAATTCTGCCGTAATGCTCAAATCACAAACACATTCAAAAAATTGCTGCCTGAAGAAGCGTTACGTCAGCTTTGATCAAGTCACCTTTATTTATATAACGCTTTATACAATACAAATTGTTTCAAAGCAGCATTACAGTGATCACTTGTGAAATGCTATTGGGTCTTGTGTGTCTTGTGACTGATTGTAATGCAATATATTATGGAAATGTAACGAGTTGTGGCTGTTGTAGTAATGATTATATGAAGATGAATAGGAATATCCACAATAAACAGTATTTAAACAAAATCCTAAAAAGCTAGATAAAAATCAAAAACTAGAAAACACGCAGACGAATCACAAGAAGTAAAGATACACAACCATATAAACATCAACGAGTCTGAACAAAGAACCAAGGGAACTAAGGGCTATATATACACAGGGCAAACAAAGGGAGCTAAATGAAACACAGGTGAAACTAATCAGTAACTAGGAAACTAGGTCAACTCAATATGAGAGGTAACAGAACCAAGCCAAAATACAATGAAACTAAAACAGAACATAACTGTTACAGTAGCTTCTCCCACCCGGGAAGACTCATCCTTGCGCCCAAACTGGGGAGTGAGAGAGGGAGGGCGGCCGCTCTAGAGGAGGAGGACGAGGAGCAGACTGAAGAAGACACCATGGAGACAAGGACCAGAGGAACCAGGGAGAAGAAAGTGGGAGGAGCTAGGGCGAAGACAGAAGGATGATCCAAAGCCTATCCAGGACTGAGGCCCATGGTGGAACTGATGGTGGAAGGAGCCAGAGTGGTGTCAGCTGGCCGAACATCAATGGTGGAGCCAGGTGTATAAACCCAGGCGGAACCGAGGAGACCGAGAGACCTAGCGACACAGATGGTTCTGGAGGCCATGGAGGAGCTGTAGCGACAAACGTCCGAGGTGGAACCTAGGTGCCGGAGGACTGAGGCATAGCCGGTCGGACTGAGGACCAAGATGGAGCCGAAGGGGTGGATGGATGAAGCACAGCTAAAGCCAGTATGTACGTGGCATAGGCAGAGTGACGACTGACCAAGGCGAAGCCGGAGGGATGAGGGGGCCCAGTGGAGCCATAAGGACGACGGTCCCAGGTGGAGCTGGAGACTGGAAGACCCAAGGCGGATCTGAATTGCAGGGCGGAGCCAATAGAGAAGACAAGGGACTGAAGGAAGGCGGGCCGAAGGACTGGCTGGCTTAGGTAGAGGAGGTGGGAGAGGGAGGCTGGGTTGGACCATCTCCAATGAAGGAGACTTGGAGCTGTGTGGGACTAGCGGAGACGCAGGAGACTTGGAGCTGAGCAGGACAAGCGCAGACACAGGAGACTTGGAGCTGGGCAGGACCAGCGGAGACGGGAGACTTGGGGGAATTACCTCCTCCAATTCCATAAAATAATTTTCAGAGGCCAGGCTCATCTCATCCTCAGCGACGGGGGTGTGGGCGGGACTTCCCTACATGCCCTCATACTTCACAAGCAACCCCACAGGGACTGACAATGTAGCAGGCTCACACACCTGGTCAGACTCCATCTTGTGCACAGGCTTCGGGACGAAGAGGGCCTTCGGCATTGGCTCAGGCTCTGTGGCGGGCGCAGGCTCGGGGTCTGCGGTGGGCTCGGGCAGACTGTCCATGCATGGACTGGAGTGGGGTGGTGGTGTCTTTCTCAGCAGGGCAGATGTTGAATGGAGAACCGCAACTCACCACAAACCACTCCACAAATATATTGTGGAAATATATATATTCTTTTTAAAAATTGGTTTCTACCGTACAGGTTATTAGGAATCTTGAAAAAGGCACTTTATTGTCTGTTAATTTATGTTCATACTGTGACTTTTTTGGGGGGTTAACAGAGTTTCTCATGTCTCTCATGACCACTTTGATCTTAACAGAGAGACAGAAAATACTTAAATGTGACAAAGGAAGTAAGTCATTGACCATTAGCATTAAAAGAACTAAGGCAGTGACAATCCATAGTCCTTTTACAAGCCATAATCCAACACAGTCAGAAGAAAGAGAGATAAGTGAGGTAATGGTTGAAGAAATGAATAGAGCATGTGAAATTCTATCACGGATCTGGTGGGAAAGGGCAGGTGGTGAGTGGGAGAGAGTGTGGGACTGAGATAAAACATTGCCGACATGAAGAAGAGTCACAGTGACTGGAGGGAGTGGGGAGTGGCGGGGCCGGGGGGGGGGGGGGGGGAGGAGGGTGTTTCTAGTAAACACAAGGTCAAGATGTTTGGCAGCGTTCTGTGTAGCAGAGAACTGATAGACAGAAAAGCAAGATGATGTTGGTGAAAACTGGATGATTGAGCTGTTTGTTTGCATTTTAAAACTGACAAGTTGAAGGTAAGGTTGTACTGAATAGTTGACGCAACATAAGCAAGTGGGGCATGACTATTTTTGCACCATTTTTGATCACAGCATATGTGTGAATGTGAATGAGAGCCTGCATATTACGCCCTCTTGTTCTCTACTTAGACAATGAGACTGATCTCACTACTTCTGACATGGTTATATAAAATGAGTAATCTGTTCAGTCAGACAGTCAAATCGCATATAGAGCTGATAGCATAAGCTAATATGCGCAAAGGGTTAGAAAAAAATTATATTTTTAGCCTAAAATGATCAAAATGTGTCCTGATCTTAGACTAGGGGAGAAAAAACGCAACAGCTCGTTCAGGCTTAGCAAACTGACAGAGAAACCCAACACACTGACAACACTTCCAATGAGCCATGGACAGAGTGTCACCCTTATTTAAATTTACAGTTACGTTCTTTATGAAACTGATTTGTAAGTAAATGCATGTCACGTGCAGCAAATAGAACAAGATCATAATAATGACTATGCCACATAATTGTGAGTATATATTCATAATTGCACCTTTGTATCTAGCAAGTACGATTTTAAATCTTACAATGTGACTTTCTATATCGCAATATCTCGCAACTGCAACTTTATTTATGAATTATTACAACTGAGACTTAATTTCTCATAATATTTCTTGTAATTGCACCTATATATATTGCAATTGCGCCTTTATATCTCATAATATGACTATATTTTGCATTTTTAGTAATTGCATCTTTATTTCTTTGAATTGCTAATTTCTCATGATTACGTCTATAAATTCAGTTGTGACTGAA
Organism: Coreius guichenoti; assembly: GCA_039654105.1. Classification (NCBI taxonomy): domain Eukaryota; kingdom Metazoa; phylum Chordata; class Actinopteri; order Cypriniformes; family Gobionidae; genus Coreius; species Coreius guichenoti. Next base: position 11,153,411 of record CM077185.1, on the reverse strand, counting down.
TATATTTCTCTTAATTGTGAAAATCGCAATGGTGACATTATATCACATAATTGTAATTTTATATTAATATTAAATTATTTTACTATTGAGGAAACTTCAGTAGAACAGATACTGTAGAACGTGAACCATAGAACATGTTTTTCACCTGCATCTTGAAAATCCAAGCTCTGTAATTTTATAAATTATGCTTTGGATTTTCTCCTCTCTTTAATGCTTTAGCTCAGAGGTTACAGGTCAAGTGGTCAAGGCCCCTCTAAAGGTCACCTTGATTCTGCTTTTATGTATCAGCTTCTGTCTCTGAGCATCAAGTGGAAGCACACATACAAAATTATTGATCCCACTTTTGAGCAGGACCTGTGACCCAGATGACCCTCATTTCTTATTGAATCCAGGTGGCGTGTACTACAAATGTCCTTTGTGTGTATGTCAGAGCTAACACACTGCTCTATTCAAAAACATGTATTACACATACACAGAATCACACACATGTCTGCTTGGGTTTGTGTGTGTCTCACAGGGCCCTTTGTGCAGATTAAGAGATTTATAAATAAAAAAGCTTTGCTTAGAGACTCAAATCTCGGAGCCATTCGCGGATTACTGCATCCCTGTGGGATTTTGAACCAAAACCCAAGCTGACACACACACACACACACACACACATGTAAACGAACCCTCGAGCTCTGTACAGACAGAGGCACTCCATATCCACACTTTATTCTGACATTCCAGACCCAAAGCCAGTTCCACATATTCAGAGTACAGATGGCCTCTCCCTTGCTGACTGCCTTAATCTCTCTCTCTCTATCTCACTTCCTCTGCTCATTCTAATCACTCACTCCTTACCACTGTCCTCCTTGCTTGCCCGCTTACTATGTCTTTAGCATCTTTCCAGCTGTCATAGCTCTTCCCTATGCAACCCTGCTCTCCCTTTCTTCCCCTCCCCCGACCTTTCTTCTCGAAACTGTCTCATCCTTTCTTTGGCCTGGATGAGACTGGTGCTGTTGGTTGGCCAAATCGAGAGACCATCATTCCGGCTAGCAGCTAACATTTAGCTAATTATGCTAATACCCCTTCATCAGTTCCGAGAGCCCTGCAGGGAGCACAACAGGGGAATGCCACTGTAAATACTGCTTATAACTCTGAGGGAAAGAAAATATATGACATATATATTAGTGGTGCTTGCTAAGGACAAAATGTTGCCTTTTAACCATCATTTCCACTTCCATTTTAAACAGTCCTCACACATATCTAGGAATCAGAATATCATAAAGACTTAGGGCCAGATTTACTAACAGCTTGTGCCAGTGCGAAACCATCTTTTGGCGTTAAAAAACGACTGTCAGGATTTACTAAAGACAAGGGTTATCGTGGACAGGGTTATCTTTGCGGCTGACATTATTGCATATGCATTTGTAGTAGTTTCCCTTTCAGATGCAAAATTTATGGGAGTAGAGTATTTAAATCATGCAATGTGATTTACTAGGATTTGCGCTAGTCAATTTACTGGTATTTGTGCCGTTATTTACCGCCCAAAAAAAGCATGTCTTAAACCAGACACTAATTTGCGCTGCTCTTGGTAGATTGCGTTGGTCATTATGGAAATGATCCGGTTGCGTCTATGTTCTTTAATTTGCACGTCATCAGTAGATCACACGCAGAACTTTCCACTCCCATCTGCGCTTTTTTGGAATTGCGCTCTCATGCTAATTTGCCCTGTTTAGTAAATCTGGCCCTTAGATGTAGCCTAGCGAGTGCCCAGAACACCCTAGCAACAGACTAGCAATGCCCTAGTACATTAGCGACCACACAGAGCACCCTAGCAACTGTCTACCACTGGCCTAGAAATCACACAGAACACCCTAGCAAAGCCTTAGTGGTGTCCTAATATAACCAACACCATAGAAATGCCCTAGCAACCACCCAGAACACATGAACAAACCCGAATGCCCTAATAACCACAAAAACCCTAGCAACACTGTAGTAATTGCATAGCAACACCCTAGCAACCACCCGAACACTATCAAACGTCTATAAATGCCCTAATAACATCAACACAATAGGAACGCCCTAGCAACCACCCAAAACACACTACCAAACCCATAGTAATGCCCCAAAAAAACACCATTACCCTAGCAATGCCATAGCAACCACCCAGAAATGTTAGCAACCACCTATCAATGCCCTAACAACCACATAGAACACACTAACAAACCACTAACACCCCAGCAATGCCCTGATAATTGCATAGAAACCAACTATCAACGGCCTAACAACCACCTGAACACACTAGCAAAACCCTAGCAATTCCCCCAATAACCACCAACACCCTAGCAACCACCTAACAACCATCGCATAGCAAACTGCTCCAGCCATATCTTGTCTCATCTGCTTTCTTTACAGCACTATATCCACCTTTTACCTGAATGCGGAAGTCTTGCCCAACTCATAGCGGAATTATCCTTTACATTTCCAGTCTCTGATGTTTCTAGTCAAATTAGCGTATTATCCGAGCTGATGATGTAACGTTAAACCTATGAAAATGGTTTAAAAATGCACGTGGCTCCATAGTGCCTTCACTTTACAGTGTCGCAGTGTCTATAGGCATGCACAAGTACTTGACAACCAAAACAACAAAGGCAGGTTATTAGGACTGTGTTTGTGCTGCTCAAGATACTGAGATTATTAATGCTTCTCCAGCAAAGTGTAGATTTACTGATCCACTACGGCTACGTTCACACTGCGAGCCTTAGTGCTCAATTCCGATTTATTGCTCCGATCCAATTTTTTTGTATAGCTTTATAGCAACATTGTTGTTTTAAATGTGGCCAATATCAGATTCCAGTGTGAACAGATCATGGTCTTGAACTGATCCGCATACACAAAAGAGCGTTAAAAAGACGTCATGAAGCATGCTGTCATATGGAAGTAAACACGGAGAACATTAAAGTAAGTGATTACGCGTTTAGTTACAGTGTGTACACAAAATCCAGTGAATTTATGCGCGGGCAATATTTAAAAAAACAAAGATGAGGATGCGAAAAAAGTTTTTAAAACATTTATGATTCGAGCCTTCATGTTTTGCATGTATATAGCACTGTCACTGTATAAGTTTTGACACTGTCCTTCCACTGACTACCTTTCACAACTGTCTTGATAACTTCTGGTATGTAAAATCTTCGAAGTGAATCCCATGAGCGCAGAATTGTGACGAAATGTTTCTCTAGAGTGACGTAAAAGTCGCATGAATTCTGATATGACTGTTCAGACTGCAGTTGCATTGCAAAACATCTGACCTGTATCGGATTTAGTACCACATATGGAAGTGGCCCAAATCAGAATCGAAAAGATCAAATTCCATGTGGTTTGTGCTGTTCACACTGTCATGACAAAAACAGATCTGAGTCACAAATGAGCAAAAAAATCGTATTTGGTTAACATTTACCTGCAGTCTGAACGTAGCTTACTATGACCAGCGGAGATGCATTATTTACAAATTATTTACACCAAATACTAACATCACCAACTAATTCAAATTCTGACCTTGTCTACTACTAGCCTTGCATGCATAATATAGCGTTTTTAGTCATTTTCGTGGATCCGTGTGAACGGGGATTGTTTTGACAGCATAGGAAAAGCTTTTTCTTTTATGTACATTGTTGTGTAAACGTACCCTTAGTCACTCTTTTTTTTACCCCGTTTTAATAATGGTTTTCTACGGAGAGCGGAACAGGACAGCATCCAAACTGAAGTTAGGCCCTGTTTACACCTGGTATTAAGATGCGTTTTGGTCGATCCGATCACAAGCAGACGAGGGAGACACATTCTCGTTTACACCTGGTGTTTTAATCTGTCTTTTTTCCACTTCAATCAGTTCTGTCCTGATTTCTTCGAGGGGAGGGTCTATGGGTGGGTAAATGTGTGTTTTTTTTCAGATCTTTTGATCTAATGGACAAAATAAGCTTGCACAATTTACATATGAACGTGCCTGGAGACTACGGAAAAACATACGGAGAGCAGCAGCTTTCGTTTCTGCTCTGATAGCCGCAAGACCAACGCCGAACGCCATGAGTGCGTGTTAGTAATCAGGAATGGTGCAAGAACATTGTGCTTGATACGTTTTTTGTCTTCAAACCAAACTTGGGTTTTTAGCTGACAAAGTTTAAATCCTGTCTGGCTAGTGAACTTCCCATAATGTTTATGCGTGAGGTCAGTTTTGCAGCTGTTCGACCTAAGCGTTTACACTACGAAAGCAATCCGGTCGAATGCATTTTCGACTACCTCTGGACAGTGTTAGGGAACATTACTTTTAAAAGTAATGCATTAAAATATTGCGTTACTCCCTGAAAAGTAAGTAATTACATTACTTAGTTACTTTTTATGGAAAGTAATGTGTTACGTTACTTTTGCGTTACTTTTCGTCATCTAAGCTGAATGAAATTTCATGGCTTAAATAAATTACATTACTCGCAAATTCATTGACTTTTGAAGATCAAATAAATTTTTTACCAGGAAAGGCAACGCTATCTCATGACCAATTTGTACGTATTTTACGAGGTGGCTAGTTTTGTCTAAACCCCAGTGACGGGTAGGTATAGGGCCGGGGTTAGGGGGAGGTCATTCGTACGAATTCATACAAATTGGGCAATTTGTAACATACGTACGATTTAGCAAAAATCATACAAATTCGTATGAATTAGCCACCTCGTAAAATACATATGAATTGCCGTGAGATCGGGTTGGGAAAGGAGTGGTTTTGATGCACAACATTTTTTTAATTGTCTCTTATAACACAAATCTTTTATTTAAACTAATGAAAATGCAGATCCTGTTGTAAGTAATAGTCAAGAATCACTTTTTAAAACTCTTGTTCCATTATTACCCCTTAGCAGATTTTGACTCATATACATAGTATGCAAATACAGTACTATACAGAAGTCATGTTATTAAAAATCAAACAAGTATGTCGCTTGTTTGATTTTTAATAACAAAAAAGTTCTATTTTTGGCAAATGTAAAGGCCCTTTCACACCAAAAGTGAAATGAATAAGCCTCATGCTGAAGGAAATGCAAATTCACACCTGTACAGTAGAGGGCGCAGCTAAGTAAATGCATGCTCACATATAGTGTAGAACTACAATAACCATGTTCTCACAGCGTGACAGTGCACACAACGCCTTTGCACTTATGCTGCTTTCACGTGCTCTCGGAATTTCCAAGGTAAAAATTGCACATGAACGCCCTCCCATTTCGAACGCCCTCCCATTTCGAATGCAATGACTTCATAAGTGGGAATTATAAAATTTCAGAGAGCACGTGAATCATTTATTACTTATTTGAAAAAGTAACTCAGATATTTTGTAGTAAATTTTTAAAAATGTGTTACTTTGCTAGTTACTGGAAAAAAGTAATCTGATTACGTAACTCCCAACCCCCAACACTGCCTCTGGAAGTAGTCAAAGTGGACAAGCTCAAAACATTTTACACCCCATTTACACCTGTATTTAGCATCGTCCACTTGTGATCCGATTGACCAAAACGCATCTTAATGCCATTAAACAGGTCCTTAGAATCCATCATGGTGGCACTTATCGTTTGCTCAGGAAAAATGTGGATAGTGGAAAATTCCAACACTGTGACAGCAAGTTTTGTACCTGAAGCACCACTCACATTTTCTTTGTTCTTCATATTTGTTTGTCCACGATTAGTCTAGTTAGTTTCACTTGGTATCAAGCCGACACATCTGCTCCCTCTTCATGTATCAGCACAGTAAAGCTATTCGTAAGGTTAAAAAAAAAGAAATTGTTTAGACAAAGTGCCATTTCACAGATCTTCACCTCAGCTGCTCCTTTCATTATCATCTTAGTGATGTGCGACTGTGGTCTCTTATTGAAGATAAACCTGGAGTAAACGATTTCTTCCTGCTTGAAGCAACCACTCCATTAGGGTGTCTCTAATCCCAAATCCCACTGCAGACAGGTTTTCACTTGTCTGTGTATTGAAAACCTAAAGGATCTAAGAATTAAATTAATTTCCATTTCTTTGGGGATTACATTTTCTCCCTCTTTTTCTTTCTTTCTTTCTTTCTTTCTTTCTTTCTTTCTTTCTTTCTTTCTTTCTTTCTTTCTTTCTTTCTTTCTTTCTTTCTTTCTTTCTTTTTGCCTTTGAGAGAATGCTTTTCCAGCATTTGTTCTCCTGTCTGAATTAATTTACTCCCTGGCATGCAGTTGATTCTGAGTATAAAAAGTAAATACGAATGCCCATGTATCTCCTCTCCGTTTTATATTAAGCGTATGACTCTCAACATTATTGTAAGATTCCCCTCAAATGTTGATAGGAGTACATAAAATGCTGCCAGAGGATATTAGTAGAAAGTTTATAAATAGTTCAGCTGCAGGACTAAAAGGTACAGGCAGTTATCCAGACTATGCCTTCTATCTGTGCCGCCGATGCTGCTGGCTACTGTTGAGTGTTATGGAGAATAGGTCAGTGAAGAGCTTCAGGCCTGTTAGCATTGCATGCTAATAAATGTGTCAAAATCAACAGCACAAGCAGCTCTACTAGACACTACTGAAATTGTACAGCATGAACACTGCAGGTAATGTTTTATTTTTTTTTACACTCACTGTTAGTGCCTTTTATAGTGCACATGCTACCCAAGTTGTTTTAGCAGAAATAGGTTATGCAAATCATGTGCTAACAACATTTTTTAATGCATTCAACAATTCCTCATCTTGTGGTTTATTTCTGAGTGTTGAGTTTTGGTGTATTAACTGCGTTCATGTAAGGTAAAATACTATGGGCCCTATCATACACCCTGACGCAAGTGTTTTTTGCTAGTTTCAGCCCAGTGCAGTTATCATTTTCACGTCCAGCTCCATGTTGTTTAAAAAGCAAATGCACTCACGCCCATCTGTTCGCCCATGGGCGTGCTGGTCTGAAAACGAGGTGTGTTCAGGTGCATTGTTGGCGCATTGCTATTTTGAGGCAACTGAAAACGACTTCGCCATTGACCAACTGAAACCTGGTCTAATGGCACAGTATTTTTTGTTATTTAAAGGGCACGTTAGTAATATGCGCCTATAGGCGGGTGCACAACGTGCGTACACTCTGCTTATTACACACACAGGGATGCGCAGCACACAAACATTTTTAAATATTAAAAATAAAAGATTCCTCTCTGGAGAAGCGTTCAGTCTTTCCGCTCGTAAATTCCGCCATGTAAATAGCAAATCTGCCATGGTGCAAGCGCAACTGGCTTTTAAAGGGAATGGGAGATGAGACTCTGATTGGTTTATTGCACGTTACACCCAAAACACACCCATGACTCATTAAGAGACTAGGTAAATGCGCCTGGCGCACACCATTTTTTCCATCATTAAACTAGCAAAAGTGGATTCGGACATGCCCTAAGTGCACCTGCGGCATGCGTTTCAGACCATGTGCTCAGATCGTTAAAATAGGGTCTATAGTTTGTGAACAAACGATGTAAAAACACGCAAAAGTGCAACTCTTTAATGAAGTTAGTCGTGGTTTAACTTTCTGCAAGTGTCTGCCCAAATATCCAAATGTCGATTTTATCCAGTATACATGAATAAAATAAGAATGTGTGCTGTGTTTTCATTCAACTCAGCTGAATGAAATGCTGAATGAAATGTCCAATGTTGCTATTACTAAAACTATTAAAAAATATATTTTGTTAGTTAAAATAAAGTTAAAATATAAATATTAGATGAAAATCTTAAACTTAAAAAAAAAAAACATTAAAATAAACTGAAATAAGTTGAAGTGCTAAAACTGGAAGTACAAATAAATTAATTCTAAATAAAAGTAATAAAATTGACAAAAGCACATAACAAAATGTAATTAAAACTTTTAAAAATTAAAATAAAAACAGAATATATAAAAATAAAAGCTTATTCAAAATACAAATAATAATATTTTAGTATATAAATGATATAATAAAATTATGCTGGAAATCTCCAAATTCCTACTGAAAATTGCAATAGAATGGCATTTGATGTCGCACTTTCTCTTGGCGAGTTTCTCATCCACTTTCACTGAAGATGTAGATGTATTATGTCACACAAAGATAGCAGCACCATGTGAGATATAGGCTACATAATTTCTGATAATCATTAACTTTTAAACAAATAAAATGCATCAATGAGTCAAAGTTCCTGTATTTCACGATAATAAAACATTTTTAGCCAATGTTTACAGAGATGGGTGTGTAAAACACAAATATGATCCTCTACCGATAATTGTGCACCTGCAAAACAGATGCTAGCATAGCCATTTTGTCCCTTTATATACTTAAGAATATCCCACATCTGAACCGAACAGAACGTAGCAATGAATAACTTGTACACAGCCTACATTTCCCATCAACACAAAATGATGAACCCATTAAAAACTTTTAATTGCTGTTTGATGTCTGGCAATTTGTCTCAAAGTACCCTTTTGAGATTCATGTAAAGTGGAGGTGGAGTACAAGCTGGATGCTAATAAAGAAAAATCATTATAGTGAGTGTACAGTGACTCAGTGTAGAACAAGGGATTTAGCAAACAGCAAATATACAAAGATTAAATCTATTCATTGTCCCCTTGGTAAAGTTGTAGAGTGATAAATGTCCTTGTTGTGTGGGTGGAGTGTTTGCCTTAGCCGTGGCTTGTAGGTGGCTAAAGTGCAAGATTATGGGTTGTGTTTCTAATGTTCACAGCTAGGATTAGCTGGTGTCTCTTGTGGGGCTGCAAACACATTATAACACAAATCAACACTCACAGTGAAATGTGTCCCTAGAGTACAAACCCACCAGCTCCTAAGTGCTTAAACACAGCAAATAAGAGCTGAGGCTAATTCATCCATGGATTTTACTTTCTGTGGATTTCACTTTTCAGCTAGTCAGGCTGGGGGACCAGCCGGCTACCCATCTTGGCTCTGTTAGGATACCCTGATAGGACACTCTAATACCTTAGAAACACCCTAGCAACCAAAACACACTACCAACCCCCCTAGCAATGCCCTAACAACTACCAACACCCTAGAAACGCCCTAGCAACCACCCAAAACACACTACCAAACCCCTAACAATACCCTCACAACCACCAACACCCTATAAATGTCATAGCATTCACTCAGGAATGCTAGCAAACACCCAGAACACACTAGAAAACCTCTAGCTATACTCTAATAACAGCCAACACCGTAAAAATGCCCTAGCAACCATCCAAAACACCCTAGCAAACCCCTAGCAATGCCCTAACAACTACCAATACCTTAGAAACACCCTAGCAACCACTCAAAACAAATTACCCCTACAAATCCCCCAACAATGCCCTAGCAACCACTCAAAACACACTGCCAAACCCATAACAATACCCTAACTACCAATACTTTAGAAACACCCTAGCAACCAACCAAAACACACTACCAACCCCCCTAGCAATGCCCTAACAACTACCAATATCTTAGAACACCCTAGCAACCACCCAAAATGCACTAGCAAACCCTTAGCAATGCCCTAACAACTACCAACACCTTAGAAACACCCTAGCAACTACTAAAAACACACTAGCAAACCCATAGCAATGCCCTAGCAACTACCAATACCTTAGAAACACCATAACAACCACCCAAAACTCACCAGCAAACCCCTAGCAATGCCCTAACAACTACCAATACCTTAGATAAACCATAGCCTAGTAATGCGCCTAGCAACCACCCAAAACATACTACCAAACCACTGGCAAATAAAAATCCACAGAGGAATTAGCTTCTTCAGCTCTTATTTGTGGTGTGTGATCAATCTAGACTAGCTGTAGACCAGCTTAAACCAGATAAGACCAGCAAATCAGCTTACGCAGGGTTATAAACACAAAATGGCATGTCTTTGCTAGGTAACTCATAAGTTGTGTTTATGAGCTGCTGTGCGTATGTTCTATAAAGGGCAAGCACTGTGTGACTCATGCCAGAATCAGACATTTTCACCCAGCTTCAGAACAGGAAGTGACCCGTGTCTGGTTACAGGAAATCAGTGGGAAGTTTCTGGGTCATCTAACCCTTTTATTAAGGTGGTTTAAAGTTCTTTTTGACATTTTGGAAAATTTCAACTCGTTCACTTTAGCGTTTGTGTATACGCAACTTCACAATACCCACATAAATGTCATATCGTAATTGCAGTTTTGGAATTTAAAGCATATTTTTAGCACAAAACACTTACCCGCCTAATATCGCGCACAGCAGTGCGATAAAATATTTGCACATTTACGTACATGGTGAACTTGCAGCACTTGTGCACATAGGAGGGGCCTGGGGAGCTCCCTTTTTCTGTTACTATGGAAACGCAACCCCTGCCCACCAACCGGGACGTGGAATGGAGGTTCCAAACTGCAAGCTGTCATTGTGTGTGTATATCTGTTTTGTACGCGTGTGTGTGTATGTATGTTGTTACTATCCAAATATAATGCAAGGAGACTGGTGCGTGTAAAGCTGTCTGTTCTCATTTCTCTGCTGTCTCTCTTACTCCGGAGACGCGCACACAAACACGCACAGCGGAACTCCTTTGGAAGCAGACGTTCTGAGGTGTTCATCTGACTGACTGCTATTCTTAGAGTCTCTCTACTCACAAAGGCCCTGGCAGAGAGGAATACACACAGATGAAAAGGAAAAATGTGTTTGCATATGTGTGTGTGAGTGCGTGTAGGTGTTAAAAATGCAGGGCCGCTGCCACCAGTAGGTAGCTGCGCTCAAAGAGAGCGTGTCTGCGTGTACGGGAGAAATTGAGAGAGGGAGCAGGTGAGAGGTAGATCAATAAAAAGCTAATCTGTGAAAACAGGATGGTGTAGAAGCAGGGGACCTCGCTCTCGCTTTCTGTTTTTTTTGCGTCTTTTCCCACCCCCTTGCTTATCTGTCCATTTTTAGCTCCTGCTGCGCCTAAGACTGGCACGGTGAAGACTCGCTGAGTCTTACTCTATCGTACGATAACGCAAAGTGTTGTAACGTCACTGACAAGGTCTCATGAACGCGCCGTGTCCTTTGTCTAGTCAGGCACAATAAAAATGACAAATGTGATGTAGAAATATTCATATGGCCATGGAAACGTTGGCCCCGAAAACATCTGTTCTACAAAACGGGTAATTGTGGCCTAATCTAAAATGTAATCTATCATATATTCTGTTTGTGGACTGTCCCTTGAAGGTAAATCCGTAATTAAATGCAATCTCCATTCAGTCAAGCCACATTGAGAGCAGTGTTCTCACTTTTTTTTCTTCTTCAAATTTTTTGTTTTTTGAAAGAATATCCTTTAAATATTTTGTCTTGTCATACTCATTCATTTCAGTCTGTCTAAAATGTTTTTTTATATATATTTTAGATTAGAATATAATGAAAAAGTGTTAAATGAAACAGAATATTATCATATTTTTATATTAATTTAAACGTATCAACAAAAACAACTTGTGAAAACTACTATTTTGAAAACCTGATCTCCTGAAATAACAGTTCACTAAACTGATAAAAATGAATCGAGGCTGTAAGTGTAACATAAAAAAAAAAAACATTTTTTACAAATAAATCTTTGTTTGTTACTTTACTTGGATAATTTGAGTAGCTCACTTCATTTGGATTTGTAGCAAAAACATATTTTGTATAATTATATAATCGCACTTCTTATCCTGAGTAAGGCTTTGTAGACGTGCATTTCCAACATACTATTTAAGTTACATTTACTTAAAATATTTGCTGCTGGATTTGGCAGATGCAATGAACCCTTTTCACACGATTACAACGTATTTTTCCATATTGCAACATAAATCTAGCAATTTTTATCATATTTCATATTTTAGGGTATCATTTTATAACAGTGTTTCTTGCTTTTGACTCGTCGTGATGCACTGCTCGCATCTTGCTGTACTCTTGTCTTTTTATTTCCTTGTTTGGAAAGTTGTGGATTTTTTTTTGTTTTGCTGCTGAAATGGAAGCACTCACTCAAAACGAGGATGTCTGCTGCTTGTTGAATATTATATTTAAATGAACATTTTGTCACAACTTAATTTTTTTCTGTACAATCTACTTACTAGGGGTAAGGAGATTTCTAGTTCCCAGAATGCTTTGCATGGGATTTAATTGGAGTTTGAGTTGTGTTTACGAGGAAAATTGAGTTGAAATTACTTAAGGTGCATGTTGAAGACATGTAAAGTCTATTTGGTCAAACACAAATTAGATGAGTTCAAAATACTTAGAAGTCTAATGCAAATAGTTGCCTCAATTTTTTTGAGTAAAAACAAGGCGATATTTTGTGTACCATTCAAAAGCTGTAAGATTCTCTCTTATGATGTTCTTATGCTCACCAAGGCTGTTTGATCAAAAATACAGTAAAAACAGTACAATTGTGAAATATTATTATAATTTAAAATAACTATTTTTATTTGAATATATTTTAAAGTGCAATTGATTCCTGTGATGGCAAAGCTGAATTTTCAGCATCATTACTCCAGTCTTCAGTGCCACATTATCCTTCAGAAATCATCAATATGCTGATTTGCTGCTCAATAAACATTTATTATTATTATTATAAATTTCAGGATTCTTTAATGTATAGAAAGTGTAAAAGAAAAGCATTTATTTGAAATATAATTTGTTTGTAATAATGTAGTATTTACTGTCACATTTGATCAATTTAATGCAACCTTGTTGAATAAAAGTATTAATTTTTTTTAAAAATCTGACCCCACAATTTTGAACAGTAGTGTATATTGAGTACACTATTGAAATACATTATGAAACTTAGTTCAAATTCAAGTTAATTGAAACAATTATATTTTTAGATTTTGTCCTCTTTAGAAAATTGTTAGTATTTTGTGTCATACAAAAAAAAATTACTGCAATAATTTGCAGTTTCTCATTCAGTCACTTAAATTCACAGGACTCTATAAGCATGGACCCCTTATGTAAAAACATGTTTTCTGGATCCCCCTCGAGACAATGTTCCTGATTATCCCCCCATGTTGACAGACATGGATTGATGAGTAAATCAATGGAGGAAAACAGAAAGAGCCAAATGTGCCTGACCTGTTGCTCCCAATTAATAGCTTCTCAAAAGCATGTTTTATTTTAATTTCATTGTGAAAATTAAAAAGCCGGTTCCTGCTGGTGGTTCACCTTAATGGCACTATTCGAATTTGGTCAAAATGTTTTCTATCAGATGAATCTATGAGATTTTGACGGGGGGTCAGTAAAACTTTCAAAAATCAATCACTCAAACGTCTCTAGTAAACAACAAATACACCAGTGTAAAAAAGTGCAATGTAGTGAACAACATAAATCAATCACAAGCACAGATCAATCTATAGACGAATCGATCAATAGATCTACTGTATGTTAAAAGTGGCAGATACTAAATCTGTTTCTTCAACAGTAAAAGGAAGCAGTCTAAAATAGATTAGATGATCAAATCAGCCATACCTGATAAGCTGAATAGGCACAGTAGGGTTTAGATTTAATTCATAATGTTGACAGACTTTTTATGAGGATAAGTGCTGGTACGCCTCTACCAGCCAACAAGGGCATGCTGTGCGATCAAAAGCAGGCCATGCAATCAAGATGCCCCAAAAATACACATGAACTGAAACTGTTTTGAGGAATGGACTAAAATAACTTCTAACTGCCCTGCAGGCTTGAGTGATTGCCATTCAAGGAAGTCTAATGTCATAAATTGTAAGAGAACATCACTTACAAGTCTCTCAGAAGCCTGATGTCAGCCTTTAATTACCACAATTATGAGATTCATGGATCCTTCAGAGGTGCTAACGGTTATGTATTGTGATAGTTCTGACAGTTACCGTTCTGTTGAGTGCCAGCTCGTCTTATTTGAAATGTATTTACTGAATATAAACAGCTTCTTTACAATAAATCTGAGGAGCAGCCAGATATAAAGTTACAGATCATATTCACTACAGCACAAGCCGTTGTCATGTTTAATCAAGGGCTCATAAATAATACAAGCATGCTCCCTTGCCACAACCCACACACAATTCAATATTTCAACGTGTCTAACCTCCTCTTTGGTGTCACGTTTGATTGAAAGATGTCTTTTTGATCCCAAGCTACTAAAACAAGATGATTCTGGGTTATTTGTCTGCTTCAGGGGATTCTGATGCTTTGGGAAACGTTTAAGGGCCCTGAATAGACAGCAGATCTATACTGACTTTTCACCTGATTTTGTGATTCAAAAGGCCATTTGATAACACAAGGAAACCACGTTAATGTGAGATTTTGAAATCGTCAAGCTTTTCTCTAGTTTTGATATCAAAATCATGCACACATTGAATAATCTGCTTGAACATCATTTAAAATGTTTACATGGTCTTACGTTCTGTCGGGTTATTAAGCATAATCGGTATATGTTTGTGCTAATATTGTGTCGGTCCCCCTTTTGCTGCCGTTTGGAAAAAATCGCTCTGAAAGTGATTTCAACAATATCGTTTCTCTTATTGTTATCGTTGTGGTGTGCAATCTGTGATTTTCTTAGAGTTAGAACAATTTTTAAAACTTTATCCTTACACAGTAGTTATCGTTCTTGGCGTGATTGGTCCTTAAAGTTGGCATGAAACGGAAGTTACTATAGTCTTTTCTTCCCTATTGTGACGTATATCGTCTTCTTGAAAAAGAAAAAAAATGTAGGATGGTACTTGATTTTGTCCAAGGTGAATTGATTGGATGGTTGTGGATTGCTATTGCTGTGATGTCATGTGAGTGACAGGTTGTCCCGCCCTCATGACAGTAAAAACATCATCAGAGAAGAGATGCATGAGGGAGGGAAGTTATTTTGATGAAAGATTAAAAAGACACGTGAATTAAAAATTCCTAAAGGGACATGGTGGTGGGAAAAAAATGAGATGGAAGGAAAAATAATGGCTGCATCAGAAAACCTAGGCAGCTGACTTGTTGCCTCGCTGCCTTATCAGGCAATGACTTATAAGGCAGCGTTTGCGCATGAAGGTAACATAGGATTCGGACGTGCCTTGATGCCTTCCTACCTTGAAATGTGTCCTCCGAAGGCAGCATTTTCCAGTTTTAGGATGCAGCCCACAAGTCAATGCTTTTGCGTTCTCTCACAAATGTTTCCCCCGAGAAACTTCACGTTCGCTCGCAAATGTTTTGCATTCCCCCGAGAAACTTTGTGTTTGCTTGCAAAATGTTTTGCGTTCCCCCAAGAGAGTTTACGTTAGCTCACAAAACCTCTTAAACTCTTTGCGAGCTAACGCAAACTTTCACGGTGGATTGCAAAAGTTTTGGCGAGGGAACGCAAAGTTTCTCTGGGGAACGCAAAACATTTGCGAGAGAACGCAAAAGCATTGACAAATATTTTTTCCTCTGTCTCATATTTGTTCCTTTAGGGGATCCGTAAAAAATAAGAATTGTCTGTTTTGATTTCATGGTGACTTTAAGATCAAGCAATTATAATTCGAACGAACTAAAAATCAATAACGCTTATGTTTATGTTTATTAATAATAAAACTATTATTTATGACCGATTTATTTGTTGTCAGAGGTCGCCCCGAGGGGGGTGCGAGTAGAAAGTTTTCAGGGGCCCTAACGGCGCCCTTAGTCTGCTTCTATTCTGGGTTTAAGGTCCGAGTGGGACTCTAGCGCTCTCTTGACAGGCCATTTAACAGCAGCCAAATTAACACAAGAAGCTCGTCATGAATGGCGGAGCGGGCACCTCCTCAACCCCATTGTCCCAATGTAACAATCCACTTAGGGACCCGGCGGTAATCAATTTAGACGCAGATGCGCGAGAATAAAAGATGAATGCGATCTGTAATCCGCAACACCTGCTCCGCTGCCGGATCGGTAACGGCACTCCAAACAAAGGCTCGAGCTGGAATTAAAGTGCTTAATTAAAAGGCCACTGATCAGCGTGCTATTTATAGGCACACGGCGGGGAGACTCTCCTGGGTTATTTCTGTTTTGGTGAGTCGAAAGGAAAACATAATTTGCTCGTTTCATATACACAATCGAGCGCCATACATGACGACTGCCATACTGCTCTCCGTTTTTCCATTTAAGACGAGCCCTGTCAGAGCTGCTCTGCTGTCTTGTCTTATCTTTTTTGAGGGCTGTGAGACGTGCTTGGTTTCTCAATCGCGGGCTGACATTGCGCATGCGTGATCCAGCCGCGGCGCTGAGATGCAGCTGTGGGATGCGGAGAGGGGAGTCCCGGCTCTGCGTGGTCGATGTTAACCTCTTTCTGGGGCCGAACAAACGCTACGGGTGGTCTGTTCCCTGGAGACCGCCTTGAGGAGGGAGGAGAGCGAGTGCGAGGGCGAGAAAAGAGGAGGCGGGTGCTGTCTGCGCTCGTCACAACAGTCACCAACCTGTGGATGGTGGCGGCGCGTGCTGCGGATTAGATACAGTCTCGCGCTGGGGTCAGTGTGCGCGAGTCCGTCTCGAGGCGCGACAGTTGCCGCCAGGACCGCGACAACAAGTGCTGGACATGCGGTGCTTGTGAAGAAGAGCTTTGGCTGTATGAATGGCCCCGCTATGGATGAAGTTCCGTTTCCCAGAGTCCGCACGCGGCGGAGGAAAAGTCGCTGCCTGGCCGGTGCGTGTGAGCGCGAGTTTGACTGCAAGGAGCTGGAGACTCTCTTCCAGAAGTACAACCTGAAGCTCGAGCAGAACGCCACGCTCAAAGCGCTGGCCATCCTCATCCTCGCCGCGTCCGCGCTGGCGCTCGTGGAGCTGCTGTCCGCCGGCTCGCGCTTCACCGTGTCCAAGGGCTCGCACCCGGTCCACTGCGTCATCTTCACCTCACTCTTCATCGTCACCAACGTCAAATATCTGCAGGTCACGCAGCTGCAGCAGATAGCGCGACTCGCGCTGCTCTTCAGCTTCACGTTTGCGCTACTCTGTTGCCCGTTTCCTCTCGCACTGGGTCACGGCACGCAGGGCGCGCAGGCACCTGACGCACCGAGCACAACACCTGAGCAAGGTGTCTGGCAGCTGATGCTCGTTACGTTTGTTGCCTACTCCCTGCTTCCGGTCAGGACGCTCTTGGCGATTTTGTTCGGCATCCTGGTGGCTGCTTCGCATTTCATCGTGATGGCGACATCGGTAACGGCGCGTAGACCTTTCGTGTGGACGCCGGTAAGTTGTGTCATTGAACATTCCGTCCATAACATTTTCGTATTTATTTTATTTGGCGTGTCATATATGGTAAAGCACTAATGGTTAGTGTGCTTGCTGGAGCATGAGGGCTGTGGGCGCACGCACTGCACGTGCACACAGGTGGCGTGAAGAGCGCGCGAGGGCCTGTTTGACTTCAGCACCAATGAGGATGGACAGCTCCTAAAGAAAGCACAGTGAATGGAGTCAGTCAGAATGAACTTCTATTGTGGAAAAATAAACCGCAAAAATCATTTATAAATCAGAATCATTCAGAAATAATTCGGTAGCTTTAATTAAAAAATGTAGGCTGCAGGCTGTCATTTTCTGTCATAGCACAACAAATGACTGGAATACCCAACAGTGGAATACCCTTGTGTTTGAATGATATAATTACATACTCGGACAATGCATTGGAGATTTATGAAGATGTGTACAAAAATGTATATTTAGAATTAGTAGAGGTTTTATTGCTGTTTAATGATGATGATCCTGTAAATTGTTTAAATTTGAAGTTTCTCTTTGACTGGGACTGTAGTCCTTCCCTCCTTTAAATTAATTTTCTTCCAGCCAGCGTAACAGTGATACAATTAAGCAATATCACATGTGCAAGAGTGCGGTTGTGCTGAATATCAGTACAGCTTTAATTTGGCCGTAGACACAAGGCTGCAGTTCTGATATTCAGTACTACAACACAATTGTGAGTCTGATATTGCAGTTTTTTAAACAATTCACTAAAAATTGTCTGGGTCAGAACAGCATGATGCAGCTATAGAGATCTACTTTTACCTCAAAGGTTAAAAAAATGTTATTTGGGGTTGGAACTTTTCACACAGACCTTTCATACAGACCTGCCAAACCTTTTCTTTTTAGTTCTCATATTTTCATGGCTTGAAAAATATGCTTCACATTTAAGCATCAGGCTGATACTTAAAGAGATGAGAAAATTAAATTCTGTCATCATTTTTCCAAAACTGTATGACTTTCTTTCTTCTGTGGAACATTATAATGAAGATATTTCGTGAAATGTTTATATATATATAATCTCCGTAGTGGAAGTCAATGGTAACCAAAACTTTTTAGTTACCAACGTTCTTCATAGTATCTTCTTTTGTGTTCTGCAGAAGAATGAAAGTGATATAATTATGGAAAAACATGAGGGTGAGTAAATGATGACCGAATTTGTGAGTAAACTATGCTATGTGTTTTTGCTGGGGTCAGACTGATTAAAAATAGAAGCAACACTACTGAAATTGATGCCAGTAACATTTCTGGAAAACAAACAATACATGGATACAGCTTGAAATTAAATCAGTAGGTTTTGATTAGGTCAGAGGAACACACAGTAATTCAATTTGAAATGAGAATAAGGTGCTAATTTCAAAATTACTGTACATCAGTATTTCTATGACAATAAACACAGTAAATCTCAACAAAACATTAAAGTTCAAATAAAACCCAACCTGTGAGGCTGTAAACAAAGCAAGTCTCATGTATTTGTATGCATTGACCTTTCGTTTAATCTGGCAGACGGACACATTGACACATTTCAGTTCAGCTCGTAACCTCTACGCCTCTAATTTACCGAACGCCG
Source organism: Coreius guichenoti (assembly GCA_039654105.1). Taxonomy (NCBI): domain Eukaryota; kingdom Metazoa; phylum Chordata; class Actinopteri; order Cypriniformes; family Gobionidae; genus Coreius; species Coreius guichenoti. The sequence continues at coordinate 11,134,654 of CM077185.1, read as the reverse complement.
TGACAGTTTCACATGTCTCAGTACATCCTCGCTGGATGCTAAGTGATGTTTGTGACAAACACTCACACAGGAATTGCAGCTTCTGTCATCAAAAACCAAACCTGTGAGAACAGGGACTGGATTTGTTGACCTACTAAGCCTTGATTTCTTTGAAAAGACCGACAGAGTGTCTAAAATCCAATCAAAATGCTCCAAAGACCATACGCAAAGAGGATCGACGTAAACTCATTAAAATCACCTGATCTAAAAATATTAGTGTGCCACTTCACATTTAAACAGCAGCATCTCACAGCACACAGCATATACAGTATTTCATTATTGCACTCCAAACTTCAAGAACGCTTCACATCTAGACTCAAGTGTCACCGTTCACATCCTGAGTTAATGAGGTTTTTTTCCACAACCTCTCACTCAGACTGTCACAGCGTAACCTTGGTGCACATCACGCATACAGGACGGTCAGCCGTCTATAAGCTGCTTGCAATGGCTCTGCTCGTGCAACACTTTAAAGCCTTTCAGTGATCACTGATCAATAGCTAATAACCCTTTAACCAAGCTGGCCACTTTGTTTATTACCTAATTTACAAGCCTTGTAACCTTGCTAAAGATTTGTAATAATTCCACGACTTTGTGCTATTCAGCAAATGGCCTTCACTTTCAATTACAAAGGCCTGTTAAAAGAATGCATAGACTAGTTGAAGGGATTCTGAGTAATACAATTTTCTGTTGCTTTATAAATGAACAATACAAAGCCCATAATGGGCACCTGTTTGAAGTGACGTGTCTCAAAAGCCGGGCAATTGCTGATTCTTTCAGTCACAGGAGCAAATCTGCAGAGATTCTCAAGCGTGGGGGGTTTGTGTCCGTCTCCGCAATCGAGTTTATCATCTCAGAGATGGATTGAAAAAATGAACTCACTGCACCCTCTTTCGGCATCTGTGTCCGTTTCTCCTTCAAGCTCCTTTCGCTCCATGCCCCCTTTTTTCTCTCTTGTTCACACACACACACACACACACACACACACACACACACACACACACACACACACACACACACACACACACACACACACACACACACACACACACACACTACCCAGTACGCCACTCCTAATCACTGAAAGTTCGTATTCAGTCGCCAAATGTTGCTTAAATGTCAGAATCCTTTTCCATGGTCCGATAAACAGAGATGGTCACACAAACCTTGTTAATTTTCTCTCTGTGTGTGTGTTTGTAGCTGGTAGCAAATGCAGTGTTGCTGGTCGGTGTGAATCTGTCGGGTGTCTTTGTGCGAGTCCTTACTGAGCGCGCCCAGAGGAAGGCCTTCTTACAGGCCAGAAACTGCATCCAACAGCGCCTGCAACTTGAGGACGAGAATGAGAAACAGGTCAGACTCACACATGTGCGTTGGCATACACGCAAACGAGCAGCTGCATGTTTTAGATCAAATGATCAGCTGTTTCATTTTCTCCCTCAAGTTAAAGTTGCAGTTTTGACAGGTAATTACCTTGCAAGATTGCTTTCATTCCCCCCTGACTAGCTTAAAGGTCAAGCTTTCTTAGCAAACACATTCTGTTGCACGCACACACAGATGCATGTACTCTAAGGCACACAAAACAGTTTTGAGATCGGGTCTAAGGTCAGGTGGTTGACTTAGTTGGTATTCAGGCTGTATGCAACTATAATGCCATTACAGTCCACCAAAAGCACCTCAGAGCATTAGCATTTTCATTTGGCTTACTAGCTTCGAATGCAAACTTCTAAGTCATCATGAAATTAAAATGGACCCTGATTATATTCCTTATTGTGTTATCAGTGTATGTTTTTGGAAAGAAAAAAAAACAGCCCGACAGAAAGTTAAATTGGAATTTGAACTGCGTGTGAGTAATTTTTTTTTTGCGCTTGAATTATGAAATTGACAAGGCTTAAACTTTCGTGATGATGCAGCACTGGCCCGTCAACTGTCCCAAGTGAACTGTCACAACATTGCATTGTTAGAATTCATAAAAATGTTACCGGCCAACTAGTGATTGATGCTGTTTCATATACTTGCCAATGCAGATTTTTACTCTCATTTCAACATCATACACCCTCACCCAGATGACCCAGCCAGGGTTGATCAGACCCTGGCTTGTGTCCCAGCAGCACTGGCCCACGGATCGCTCCTCTTAAGCCACAGCCATCTGGAGGCCCTTTCTGCAGCCTCCATGGCGGACTTGATGGCTTTCCTCTTTGTAACCCCAGTAATGTCAAGAAGCATGTAGACCATACACAGTGACTGGCCAGCGAAGTCTCTACACCCCACTTTGATGGGCTTGCAGCATGCCTTCCAGCCTGCCCTTCTGCACTCCTCCACCAGCTCCTGATACTTGGACTGCTTCCATTTATGGCTTCTTTGATGCAGTCCCCCCAGGGAACCGTGAGCTCTATCGGGAGCACCTGCTTCGAAGTAGCTGATGTTAGCACCACATCTGGCCTCGATGCAGTTGCCACGATGAGAACTGGGAACTTGAGATGCCTCCCCAGATCGACTTGAAGCTCCCAGTCCGAAGCCAAGGTGAACAGCCTGGCTGCCGGTTTGGGCTGTGAATTACCCCTTTTCCACCAGAATGGTTCATGTTCTGGAGCCAGAGCCTGTTCTTGGCCAGGCAAACTGGAGCCTGTCACAAACCGATCGCGTGTTTCCGCAGACTTGAGGAACAAACGGTGAAGGAACGCTACTATGTGTTGTTTACCTGCCTAAAAGAACATTGCTGTGTTTGTGCAAGCAGTGCGGCACTTCTGTTTTGCTGTTCACAGTACTGGGAGTGATTCTTGAGAACTGGTAAAAATGGAAAATGCAGGAGATAACCAGGGTATAACTCACAACAAAATGTTAACTATGCAGAACACAGGACTGAGGAAACTAAGGACTTAATACTCAGACTGAGAAATCAAGGTAAAACAGTACAGTTGTAGAGCTAATTAATAACAAAGAAAAATAACTAGTAACACAGACGGGCAGGCAGAGAGGGAAAACAAAACAGAACATACACGTTAAATTACATCCTTGTGCCCCGGGGAGGTGGGGGGGGGGGGTGCTCTGGAGGAGGACGAAGGGCTGGTAAAGAACAGGAAATCTGAGGAGTTGGTGGCAGAAAAGACCAAGGCGGCACTAATGGTGGAAGGAACCAAGGTGGAGCCAGGTGCAGGAGGAGCCATGGTGAAGACTTGGCTGCCGACTCCAGGAGGACATCTGACAGAGACAAGGCCAATGGAATAGGGAGCCCTAGGCACAGACGAAGAGCCAGCTAGACCGGGCAACAACGATGGTCCTGGAGGCTGAGGCAGAGCCGCAGTGACTAGTATCCAAGGTGGAGCCAGGTTGCCAGAGAACTGAGGTAGAGCCGTGTGACTGAGTACCATGGTGGAACTGGAGGGAAGGCGGAACCCGATGGAGCCAAAGGGGTGGAGGGACGAAACGTAGCTAAAGGCCCGTATGTCCTTGGTGCAGGCAGAGCTACGTCTAACCTAGGCGCAGACAGAGGGACAAGGGACCCCGGTGAAGCCATAAGGACGATGGTTCCAGGTGGAGCCAAGGGAGGGCAAAGCCGACAGGTCGACGGGCTGAGGTGGAGTGATGGGATCAACGGCTGGAGGCAGAGCCAGGGGATTCCTCTTGAATGGGCAGAGCTGGAGATGATAAGAGGCAAATACACACAATAGAGAGGTGTCAAAGGAGGAGCTGAGGGGCTGAAGGGAACCAGCGGAGGTGGGGCAGAGGAACTGGCTGATTCTGGAAGAGTATGCAGGAGAGGGTGGGAACCCTGGAGACACAGGAGACTTTGAGCTGGGCGGAACCAGCAGGGCAACAGGAGACTTTGAGCTGGGTGAAACCAGTGGGGGCACAGGAGACTTTGAGCTGAGCGGGACCCGCGGGAACGGGAGAATTAGGGAAATGTCCTCTTCCAAATCATAAATACTATTTGCAGAGGCCAGCTGCAGCTCACCCTCAATGGCGGGAGTGTGGGCGGGGCTTTCCTCCATGCCTAGAAATGATGGTTGGCTCAGTCCTCTTATCTGGCTTGTGCATCACGGCAGACTCAAGCTCTTTGTGGTGAGCTCTGGCGTTCGCTCTGTGCAGTGTGTGAGCAGTGGCTGGCTGGGCTCTGGGTCCAGAGTGGGGCTGGTGATGTCATCCTCAGCGGGGCAGGTGGTGAATACAGATCCGTTGTTCACCAGCACCCACTCCACAAATGCTGTGAAATCCTCTCTGGGACCATTCACTGGAAGGTGTGCCTTGGACTGCTCGCTGAGGCTGGTGTAGTAAAAAAACGCAGAGCCAGCAGTCCGGATAGTTCGTTAGGCACGCCAGATCTAAAAAGTCCTGAGTGTGGTCCTCCATGTTGATTTTAAAGTTACAAATATAAAACTTGTAAAAAAAAATAATGTGGTCATCTGTAAATAAATTATTTTTCTTTTTATTATTATTATTAATATATTTAACATATTTTAATAATACAATTATTGTATTAATATATTTAAAAAATCTTCCATGTATCTGACTAGATACACAGCACCTCTATAAGCCCAATCCTGAAAGAAGCAGGACTTTTCTACTCTTAGATCAAATTCTTCGCTATCTGTTAGCATATTTGTGGGATGGACATTTCTGCACAAATCCGCACACACAGCAGATTGTGATGCACTTGATCAAACATTTTCTTGCAGCGGCAACCTACCGGAACAAGCAGATCCACCATCCCACTTTATTTCTCAGTGAGACTGCTTCCTTTAGCTGTCATTATGGATTATATCAATGATAAAGAATGTGAATCAAATAGCAACATTAGCATAACTTATCTCCCTCGCCGAGCTCTGGGTAGATTGCAGTGGATAATTACTGAATGATTTATAAATGAAGTGGAGAGGGGCATAAGATGGAAAGATGCAAAACACACTCATACAAACTAAAGCGCAGAGTACACTTTCCCCTTGTTCCTTAGCGACTGAAATTGGTTATAATTGTTTGCACATGACTCATCCACCTCCTACCCAACAAACTCCCTGAATAGAAGGTAACACCACCCACTCTATACATCACACCAGGCTGTACCACACAACTCTCTCTCTGACACACAAACTCTCACACTCGCTGCAGAGATATGGACCAGTCTGTAATCTTTCCATTCGCACATTCTGGTGATCTATCATTTATGTGCACTAAAATGCGCATTCAGCAAAAGTGGCTGATGTATTGGTTTCAAAAGTTTGAGAGTTTCTGGGGCAGATGAATTAAATCACGACGGGGAGAATATTTGAGATGTATGTTCTGGATTAAATGGAAAAACTAAGAGGGATCGGGGAGACCGGATTCTTGTAACACGTTGTGTTTTAAAGTTCTACTTTTTTTGTGTTTTGAACAATAGTAGTAGTATTTATAATATTAATAATAATAACAACAACAACATAAAAATAATCCCATATTTGTTTATTTAGAAATATATATAAATCAAATGTACAACTCTGTTCAAAATTTGGTATCAGTAAGATTTAAAAATAAATAAATTAAATTACTGTTTTGTTGACTTTTATAATTTTACAAAAGTTTTCTGTTTCAAATAAATGCTGTTCTTTTGAACTTTCTATGCATCAAGCAATCACAGTTTCCACAACAATATTAAGCAGCAATATGATAATAATAAGAAATGTTTCTTGAGCAGGAAATCATCAAATTAGACTGATTTCTGAAGGATCATGTGACACTGAAGAAATGATGCTGAAAATTCAGCTTTGCTGACACAGGAACAGTTATTTTACTGTATTTTTGATCAAATAATACAGTAGTTTAGATATTCAGTATATATACATAGCACAACTTTATAATTTTGTCAACAAGGAAACATCGGTAACACTTTACAATACGGGTGCACTAATATGCATTAATTCATGCTTAACTAATGCACAGATAATCATGAGTTAATGCATGACTCATGAAGAACTAAACCATTTATTAATGATTACTGCATCAGCAATTAATGAACATTCTATATGATTAATAGATTAAGTAATCAATAAATTGTTAATGTGTCATAATGTATTAATTCCCTAATAACATATTATATTAACTAATAATGTAAATGATTTGCAAAGGTATAATTATGTTATGACTTTACTTGAGGCACATGACTATTAACTAATTCAAAATTAATTCAAAACCCATAACCACAATGACATATTACTTAACAATTAGTTAATAGTTATGTGCCTCAACAAGTAAAGTCATAACATAATGATACCTTTGCAAATCATTAGCTAATGATTAATTAAAGCAGACAACTGGAAGTTGAAGTACATAGCTTTGACCATTGTGGTAATTAACATATGAATTTACATTATTAGTTAATATAATATGTTATTAGGGAATTAATACATTATGACACATTTAACTAATAACAATTTATTGATTACTAATCTATTAATCATATAGAATGTTCATTAGTTTAAATGGTTTAGTTCTTCATGAGTCATACATTAACTCATGATTATCTGTGCATTAGTTAAACATGAATTAATGCATATTAGTGCACCCGTATTGTAAAGTGTTACCGAAAAATCTATGTTACAGATGATAATGTTCATTGGTTTTAAATTTCACATTCAATAAAAGAGGCTTAGACAGTTACAGTCATGCTGCTAATTATACCAACTCTAAACCCAACTCTCAGTACAACTTTCGAGTTAAGGCAATTGAGAAAACGACCCATTGGGCTTTTAACACAGGTGGCATGGCTCGCTGGGGTTTGCTCATCGAGAAGGCATTTATCACCTGCTTTTAGTAACGCATGGCTTGGCAATAAACTGTATGCGTTTCTGCGGAAACGTACCTTTGCCATGCCAACCAACTCCAATGCTCAAAACTGTGATCTCTCACAGTGATTGGCCACTTATATAGCTATCAGCGAGTTCATTAGATCAAACATATACAGATAACAGAAGTGGCCACTTTTAAACTAACAGTACCCATAACGCAATGGCCAGCACAAACATTTTTTTTATATAGAGATGTTCAGTCATGACGTCAATTTAAAGGCCAGCCGGAAGGCCATGGCTTCCCTTGGAAATTTCCATGTCTGTGGTAAACATTAAAGAGAGAACATTTGGAGAGGCTTTTACATTTGTTCTATAACATAAATTACATGTTGTTGTTGTGTGTCCAATTTGAAAAAAGTTGGTTGAGTGAATGTCAAAAATCAATTAAAGGGCAGCAATTGTGAACAATTTAGAGAGTTTTGGCCACTGCAAAATTCCCACAATTCCATTTGTGTGATTTCATAGTTTTAAGGCTTTGTATTATTTTAAAATGTTGGAATAGTATTGATAAAAAAATGAGTAAATTAATTCTTAAAAGTATAATAATAATCTATTCTTTAATTCATATTAAACTTGACTGATGACACTCAAAAAAACTCGCTATTTATCCCAAAATGTAATGGACATATTCAACAGGAACGCCTCCTAATGAGCCTGCTGCCCAGGAATGTTGCCATGGAAATGAAGGAAGACTTCCTGAAGCCACCAGAAAGAATCTTCCACAAGATATACATCCAGCGGCATGACAACGTCAGGTATAGAAAGAACGAGAGAGAGCGTTTCAATAATCAAGCCATTCATGTTGAAAGGCCATTCCATGAATGAGAGAGGAGAGCACTACATTTATAGTTTTTTTTTTAGGCAAGACAGACAGTGTCAATTCAATTGTACTTAAATTGTGATTGCGAATACTGAATCAGTGAGTCAATAAGAGTCAACAACTCTCCACTCACGCGCAATCGTCTAAGTTCCTGAGTCTGGCTCCCAACCAAAGCTCGCACAGCGTGCACGGCACCCACAGCGCTAGTGCTATCAACTCAAGAGCTGCACAATTAACCCACGCTGCCCACACACGCGGAGAGACGGATAGTGAGAGATGGAACAAGTGCTGGGGGGCAAATTCACACAATAGCACATACACACATATGCATCCCTAAAGACCTGTTCCAGCCAAGCGATTTGTGAGTGAAAGATGATGCATACAAGTAACTTTTCCATGACCAACTAACCATCTAAAAGATGAGGTTAATCCAGGCCCAGCTCCAGATCAAGGGTTGTAACTACGAGCTCTATAAAAGATATATGTTAGAACTCTCATTCATCTCTCACTGCCGTATTTGCTTATTTTCGAGGTTTTGGTCGGTAATTTTAGTCAGAAATGTCATTTAACAAATGAATCTGGGGCCATTTTATTATAGTTTTATTTTGAGCTTGTCCTTTTAATTTAGTTTTTAATTAGAGTTCACTGTGATTGCTATTTAATTTTTTTTTTCAGTGTTTTATAGTTTCATTCAATTTAGATTTTATCGCAGCATTACATTTTAATGTTAATGAAGGGGAGTTATAAAGTTTGAAAGATAATAAGTAATCTAAAGTAAAACTAAAATTAATCTGTGGTCATTTAAAATTTGAGTTGAATTGAAATAAAATATATTGTCATTATTTTGAATTGATATTAGCTCATTTTTATTTAATATTGTAATTCATATTACTGTTTTATTATATTTTAGTTTAGCTGAGGTCGGCATTAACTGAAAATTCACCTTATTTATTTTCTATAAGCCTGTTACTGATCTTGTTTCATTTTTGACCTGGTATTTTGATTAAACTGGATCTTCCGATGAAACGACAGACTGCTCAATGGTGACGTATGCTGGACTTCTTCAATCATTTAGTCCACTTCCCGCCATTTTCTTACAATCAACAACTCAGATCGCATTCAGATCTGTTTCCATCCAATCAACAACTGATGGATTGATGGAAGTCCCCGCCCTACATTTTTTCCTTTTTCAAAAATGTTCGTTACAATATTTTTATTGTAGATTTGTCACTACGTCCGTTTCATCGCAACTTCAACAGAAGTGTTTTGACATGCTACATTGACATACTGACATGCTAACTAAATGAGACAATGCTGATTGGCTTATTGGAGTATAGCAACCAGGCAAACCTTGACATCTCAGGTGGGTTAAACCCATGATTGGGTGAGCCAAGTATCCCCTGGACCCCTGGCCTGGGTTAATCTAAAGATTGTAATGTTTTAGTGAAAAAAGGCCAACAGAGTCAGTAGATGCTGGTTGATTCATATTGCTTTTATAGTCCTGCGCATGTTTCTGATAAAACACAGTTTTTTGGCTTGTCCCCAAGCTAGCCTTACAAAGAACAGTGTAAGGTCTGTTGTGAATCACCATAACCTGTTGTCCTCTTATTCTGTGCAGCATCCTGTTTGCAGACATTGTGGGGTTTACCAGTCTAGCTTCACAGTGCACGGCCCAAGAGCTGGTTAAACTACTGAATGAGCTCTTCGGAAAATTTGATGAGCTTGCTACAGTAAGTAATACTATTGGCATGTATGTGTTGAGAGAAAGGAAGGGGGGAGCAAATCACATCAGAAAGCTTGAGTCAATGGGCGTATGCGATAACTTATCCATCTTATTTTTCAACGCGAAGTAAGGCGTTTTCTGTGAATATGCGAGACTTCTGATTTATTAGCCACAATAGGGAAATAACGAGAATAATATATCAAAGTGCAGTAAACTGTAAAACTGTTTGCGCTATAAACCAGTGTGTTTATAATTAAGACAATACATTAAAATTATATGGTAAAAAACACCAGTTTGCAATATCAAGCAGCATAACGAGCTGTTTTGTACATCTTAAAATAACTGGAAGTGAATGACACCGGAAGCCAGACACATTAACATTACAAATGGCCGCGCCCACGCTTACCTCCAACGCAAAAATAACAGTGGACAAAAGACTTCTGACTGAGAAAAATGCAACATGCATTTACATACATTGTGTCAAGGGATTTTGTAGAAAAAAATACCACTTTCTCTAAAACAACTTGCCAACTGTAAAACAGCATAAACAAACAGGAATACTAGGGTACTGTGGGTGGTTGCTAAGGCATTGCTTTGTGGTTGCTAAAGTGTTCTTACGCTACATCTGAAATCAAATACTTCCCTACTATACAGTATGCAAAAAACAGTAGGTGGAAAGACCTACTACTTCCACCGAGATTCTGAAGTGTGCATTCGATGGACACTTTACTATCCCATGAGGCCACGGGAGAGGATTTATAAATGGCAGTGAAGGAACGCAACTGACGCTAATAGGTCATGTGACAGTAACAACATGGCAGATTCATTCTTGATACCCGTAGTCATACTATATAGAACATACTATTTAACGTTTGCAAAGGACGTTCAAATTCAAATCTAGTACCTACTCAGACAGTATGTGATTTTAGACGCACCGTTGGTATTTTTAGCTCATTGCTATGTTGATAAGCTGTTTTGGTTGTTGCTAAGGCATTGCTAGGTGGCTGCTATACATGGTTGCTTACTTGACTGACAACACAGCCCACTCCCAAGTCTTTGGCAACACTTTAGATATTCTACTTACTATATAAGTAACTTTGCAACTACATGTCAACTAACTCTCATTAGAGTATTAGTAGAATGTCTGCTTAATATCTGCTACACTTTAATTTTGATGGCCCCCCAACAGACATTCTATTGACTAAGTTACTTGTTACTTGTAGTTACATGTCAACTTATTCTGCTAACCTAAACCCTAACACCTATCCCTAACCAAACATTCTAATAACAGTATACTACAGTCTACTAATATTTAATGACTGCTAGTTGACATGTTGCAAAGTTACTTATAGTTAGTAGAATATCTAAAGTGGACCATTGAAATAAAGTGTAACCAAACCATAAATGCTTGTCAGTACATTTGGCTATACACTTTATACATATAAGTATTTCAAAGACAACAGATGTAATTATGAAATTACATGTAAATACAGTGGGGAGAACAAGTATTTGATACACTGCAGATTTTGCAGGTTTTCCTACTTACAAAGCATGTAGAGGTCTGTAATTTTTATCATAGGTACACTTCAACTGTGAGTGACGGAATCTAAAACAAAAATCCAGAAAATCACATTGTATGATTTTTAAATAATTAATTTGCATTTTATTGCATGACATAAGTATTTGATCACCTACCAACCAGTAAGAATTCCGGCTCTCACAGACCTGTTAGTTTTTCTTTAAGAAGCCCTCCTGTTCTCCACTCATTACCTGTATTAACTGCACCTGTTTGAACTCGTTACCTGTATAAAAGACACCTGTCCACACACTCAATCAAACAGACTCCAACCTCTCCACAATGGCCAAGACCAGAGAGCTGTGTAAGGACATCAGGGATAAAATTGTAGACCTGCACAAGGCTGGGATGGGCTACAGGACAATAGGCAAGCAGCTTGGTGAGAAGGCAACAACTGTTGGTGCAATTATTAGAAAATGGAAGAAGTTCAAGATGACGGTCAATCTCCCTTGGCCTGGGGCACCATGCAAGATCTCACCTCGTGGGGCATCAGTGATCATGAGGAAGGTGAGGGATCAGCCCAGAACTACACGGCAGGACCTGGTCAATGACCTGAAGACAGTCTCAAAGAAAATCATTAGTACACACTACGCCATCATGGATTAAAATCCTGCAGCGCACGCAAGGTCCCCCTGCTCAAGCCAGCGCATGTCCAGGCCCGCCTGAAGTTTGCCAATGACCATCTGGATGATCCAGAGGAGGAATGGGAGAAGGTCATGTGGTCTGATGAGACAAAAATAGAGCTTTTTGGTCTAAACTCCACTCGCCGTGTTTGGAGGAAGAAGGATGAGTGCAACCCCAAGAACACCATCCCAACCGTGAAGCATGGAGGTGGAAACATCATTCTTTGGGGATGCTTTTCTGCAAAGGGGACAGGACGACTCCACCGTATTGAGGGGAGGATGGATGGGGCCATGTATCGCGAGATCTTGGCCAACAACTTCCTTCCCTCAGTAAGAGCATTGAAGATGGGTCGTGGCTGGGTCTTCCAGCATGACAACGACCCGAAACACACAGCCAGGGCAACTAAGGAGTGGCTCTGTAAGAAGCATCTCAAGGTTCTGGAGTGGCCTAGCCAGTCTCCAGACCTAAACCTAATAGAAAATCTTTGGAGGGAGCTGAAAGTCCGTATTGCCCAGCGACAGCCCCGAAACCTGAAGGATCTGGAGAAGGTCTGTATGGAGGAGTGGGCCAAAATCCCTGCTGCAGTGTGTGCAAACCTGGTCAAGAACTACAGGAAACGTATGATCTCTGTAATTGCAAACAAAGGTTTCTGTACCAAATATTAAGTTCTGCTTTTCTGATGTATCAAATACTTATGTCATGCAATAAAATGCAAATGAATTACTTAAAAATCATACAATGTGATTTTCTGGATTTTTGTTTTAGATTCCATCACTCAGTTGAAGTGTACCTATGATAAAAAAGACAGACTTCTACATGCTTTGTAAGTGGGCAAACCTGCAAAATCGGCAGTGTATCAAATACTTCTCCCCACTGTATGTACTTAAGTCCTACATAAGTGGGTCAAAAAAGCACTCTAAAGTTCAGGTAATTGGATTTAATATAAATTACTAAAAATAAAACTAAAATACATTTTCATTTAGTTGCAATTAACATGCAATTAAGTGTCTGAAAACATTGCAAAAAAAAAAAAAAAAAAAAAACTTAAAAAAATGTATTTAAAAAATTTAAACCAATGGTTGGGTTTGTCCATATTTGACCCAAACATGGGTTGAAACAACCCAGCATTTTTTAGAGTGTACATTCAGTTCGCACTTAAGTTTATTCTTTTAAAGTATATGATTTATGTAATTAGTACTTTAAAAGTGCACTAAAATATACTTCTTTTTCAAAAGTGTTATAGTTATAGTCTCTTGCCCGTTTTATCGTCCACCAGATAACTTAGAAAAGTATTTGCCCACCTTGTTCTGAACACACCACATCATTTGAGATGTTATCTAGTATCATTCATGTTCATAGAATAAACTGTGCAAGACAGCTTACTCACAGAAGTTTGATAGAATGTTAGGGGTTTGTTCAGATCCCTAACAAAAGTAATAAAGATGCTTTTCTTAGCAAACACCAATAAATATTTCAGCAGCCCCTCAGAGTAAATGCTAAATTACTATCCTGACAGCTGTGATTGTGTTTGCACTTTTCAAAGGTGCTGTCTGTGATCATACAGAAGTATCTTTGATGTACTGTAAATTACAACTACAACTTTTACTAGAGGCTTTTGCATTATTTGGATCTTCTTCATGGATTGTAATTATTTTTCCTCCAATAAGTAAAAACTGTTTAATGTGCTGGTGTTAGAAAGAGATAAATGCAGATTAGCTCCAAATTTTCACTTTCATAATTTTCCTTTCCTTCAATAATTTCATGGCACAGTTTGCCTTTCTGTATTCCCAAGTTAGTAAGTGTGTGTGTGTTTGTGTGTGTGTGTGTGTGTGCACTGTGACAAGGGATTTCCCACAGTCTCCTCCTGCCCTGTGGTGCCAGATGGTGCATCTCTAATGAAATAGAGCAATTGATCTGTGGAGAGTTCTTTTTTCTGTTTTTCTGTTTTTCTGTTTGTCTCACTCTTTAGTCTAAAGTGTCTCATTGTTTTGTTGAATTAATTAAGGTATAATCCTGATAATGTATTTGCAAAAGGCTAGGCCTATTTGCATCAGTATCTATTTAGGGACAAATTTGTGCAGTTAAAATTCCAAATGTGACAACAGAGTCACATTCTGACAAAGCTTCCTTTTGATTACAACTCAATTGGAAAAATGAATAGAAACTACTCTACTGTTCCAAAGTCTCATGCTCACTATAAGGCTGCATTTGTTTGATCAAAAATACAGTAAAACAGTAATATTGTGACATATTATTACAATTTAAAATACAAGATTTTGCAATATCCATTTTTATACCTTGCATTCATTTTGAGGCACGTTCACACCAAGAATGATAACTATAACAATAACTATAAAGTTTTAATAATCATTTCTAATACGAGAATAGCAAATTCCACATCACATCAACTATAAAGATAACACAGAGGAACGATATTGCTGGAATAACTTTAAGAACGATTTTTCACACAGTAATCCCAGTAATAAAAAATTACTGTAAAATTACCAGAATAACTTTATGTTATGCTGTTCACACAAGCAACGGCGTTCAGGCTTTTTACCGTTAAGAGGCCATTCACAAATCAGCACCAACCGGTAAATTCCGTGATGTCAGTCATCGGAAATGATCTTTAAACGCTGCGGCATTGTCTTCGCCTGCATGAGGAGAAGTGCTTTAGTTTCTGTTCAATTTGATTAGCTTACTGTAAACAGTGCGGAGTAATCACGTCATCTTCATAAGAACTTTATGACTGGCCCAAAGCAGACTTCTTATGTCACTGCGTTCTGACTTTGTACGTGCTCATACCGGCAATCTTCATTCTGCGTTCACACAGCATCATACCAGTAATGTACTGGTAATGTTACAACTACTGGTAAATTGCCAGAACCGATTTACCAGTATTTTTGATGTTTACACATGATCTCTAATTTACCAGTAAAGACTGTGTGTGTGAAAGGGGCTATTGACAGCCAATCAGACTCCAGGCGACTTTAAAGAGCTCAAGCGTTTAAAGCAGCAGACGACAAAACTGCAGTGCGTACTTATGATAAGCAGAACATTATCATGCATTGGTGTGGACTCTAAAATAGTTATCAATGAAGTTAAATTTATAGTTACCATCCTTGGTGTTAATGCAAGTTCCACATAAAGTGACAAACAATCAAACACCTTAATATAAAAAATAAAAAAAACATAGAAGTGGTATTTTAATCATCAAATAACTCTCATCTGCTCATTTCTTAACTATCAAAACAGGAAACATCCTAATGGTTTGTCCCAGAAGTACCATAATCACTCATAAATTGTGTAAATATGTCAGAAATCAGATTCTGGTAGATATGTGACATTTATCAACAGCATCACTGACTTGCTTTCAACTGCGCATCAATTTTATTGGCTTTGTGTGTCTCTGGAAAAACTCAGATCATGCTTTTGTGTGTGTGATTGGCAGGAAAACCATTGCAGAAGGATTAAGATCTTGGGAGACTGTTATTACTGTGTGTCCGGCCTGACCCAGCCCAAAGCGGACCATGCTCACTGCTGTGTGGAGATGGGTCTGGACATGATCGACACCATCACGTGAGTCAGTGTTTGTGGCCAAATCTCATTTTGTTTTATTTAACAGCAGTCACTGAGCCGACCAGCAGCAGCTACCATCATCTGACAGACTGTATTTGAAAGCTATAGTGATTTCATTTGTGTGGGACTGTGTGTGTGTGTGAGACATGCTCCACTATATTCATTTCTCTGCTCTGAATTCTGAGGCGGCTTTCACTGCTGCAGTCTCTTATCACCTCACACAGGTGCTAGAATATGCACACACACACACTCACACACACACACACACACACACAGACATGCACGGACAAAAACTTGCACAAAAACACATCTCTCTCTCTCTCTCTCTCTCTCTCGCACACACACACACACACACACACACACACACACACACACTTTCGCTCTCACATTAGTGTAGATCTCCTGCTTTGTGCTGGTAGCAAACAGAAAAGAAATTCCTCCTGCCTGCCAAAGCCCCCTCGCTCTCTTCAATCATCAGATCCGGCATTATAGTGAGGGATGAGGGGAGAATAAGAAGCTTTTGAAAAAAAGGGGACAAAAACTTGAGTCCAGTTTTCTAGATGGAAATATAGTGTTCAGGGTTTCCACACTTTTCACCAATGAATTTCTAGGACCTTTTCTGTTGTTTGCAATGTTGTTTGTTATTGTGAATACAGTACATGAGGATTTCAAATCGATTTAAGGTCTATTTGTTATAGATCTTATTGTGAATGATTTATCCATTCATGTGTTTTTTTTATTATTTATTTATTATAACTGATGGATAGAACCAAGTCCCATTTTTTTTTTTCCCTTTTGGATAATCCATTTTGCTCGGATGTACGTCACTGTAAGGAAGAATAGTTCTTTTGTTACTTCTGTTTCATTGCAACTTTAAAAAACATTTGATTCAGGTTAATCTTTTGATTGACTAATGAATAATTCAAAATGGTTTGTGAACCAATTTTACCCTTTCCCACATAAATTTAAAATATTCTAGCTGAGCCCCCAGCGTGAGTTTTTTAAGGCGACCGTTATTTTAGAATGCATCACTTCACCTTATTATTTCCATGGTGACACATCATACTTTTAACGTGACACACCACAGCCACAATAGTGCTGTATGACAGATGCATTGCTTTTATTTAATTTTTCTTTTTTTTTTCAAAATATTCACAAACTTTTTAACTACAGTCAAACCAAAATGTATTCAGACACCTTCAACATTTTCTCACATTTCTCACAGTTTATTCGCTATAGTTTAGAAAATGGTAATAAAATATGAAAAGAACTCAGAGTTAAACTGTCAGAACAAATTCATCTTGATAATGTCAGATAACTTTGATAGAAAGGTATGTAATGGATTACAATCAACCAATCAGCTGTCAGCTGTTAAATTTAAGTACACAATTAGATAATACCAATTTAGGTCAACCAATTACCAAGCAATGCTTAATTTTGTTCAGTCTGTGGTGTAAAAGGTCGCATTAGCAATTAAAGAAAAAACACTTAAGCAAAACATGGTAAGGTCAAAGTGTCTGAATAATTTTAGTCCCAAATTTTTATCAATTTTACTGGTAGTCCATTGTATGAAGAATTTTTGGGTACAATATATCACAGTTTACTTTATTTTGCTATCCTCACTTACATAGTGTCTATAGTATATATAGTGTCTATAACTATAGTGTCCTGCACCAACTATTAAAAAATTATATTTGGTGTCTGAATAATTTTTGGTTTGACTGTATATCACAAACTATCTGATATTCCGATTCTCAAATATGTGTGCGTGAAAGTGTTTTGTTGTTTAAAAACCTTTATAATGATCATGTTAGTTGATCTATAATGCGCAATGGGTGCCGCCATGTTAGTTTACGGCGCAATTCAGAGATTCGGATCTGTCGGAATTATATCACTTAAATTCACCCACTTCTCCCGAAATACATGAAAGTAAGTGACCAGTGAACTGGGAGAAGAATAGAGTAAACTATATAGTTACCTATAGAATGTGTGTCCGACATGAATAAAACACTTTGGATTAGTTCACTTTAAAATGAAAATTAGCCCATGATTTATTCACCCTCAAGCCATCCTAGGTGTACATGACTTTCTTCTTTCTGATGAACACAATCAGAGTTATATTAATAAATATCCTGGCTCTTCCAGGCTTTATAATGGCAGTGAACAGGGCCCATGAGTTTGAAGCTCAAAAAAGTGCATCCATCCATCATAAATGTACTCCACATGGCTCCGGGGGGTTAATAAAGGCCTTCTGAAGCAAATTGATGTTTTCATGTTTTTGTAAGAAAAATATCCATATTTAAAACTTTATAAAGTAAAATATCTAGTTTCCGCCAGACTGCCTTCCGTATTTACACAGAAAGTGTAACGCCTCTCGCAGTTCAAAACGCTTACGCTACATCCTAGTCATACGTCGAGTCAGTTACGCTTTTTTCGTAAGTAAATTATAATAGAAATGATTATTATTGCCGCTTCCATAGACATCAGTGTGTGTTTTGTATAACTGTAAATGTATTGTTTTGCTAGTACTTATGTATATTTAAATGTCTGAAACCTAAAATAAAGCTAATGTGGTTGAAAACACTAAATAGTTTTGATCTATGACAAGCGCTTAGTGTGCCGTGTCCGCAAAGCACAAAAGAACATTTGAATTTAGCAGTTGATCACGTGATGCGCTGAACGTTCTAATTACACAGGTGTAGGCTCCAGGGACCAGCCAAGACTGATCACACCGGTGTGATTGTACGCGTCAAAGGGTTAAAAAAAATAAATGAAAAAAATTCTGACATCACTATGGTTTACAAGCAAGTTTTACTTAATATTTAGCCAATAAGATATTTTACAGCAGATTCTAACTAAAAGTTTACTATTTCCGTGACTTTCCTAGTTTCCAGGTCTGGAAATCCCAATTGTACAATTCCCTAATAGTTCTACATTTTTGTTATGTTTTTTACCTTGTAAATTAGACTTGGGTGTCAAATGTCCCTGCGGAGAGGCCATTTCTACAATTGCATCTGTAACCAAAAACTTTTTCTCTTTTGTGATATTTTATCCACACCAGTAGGTGTCCGTATAAAGACCACTAATGTATTGAAAATGCAAAACTTAAACAAAATGTACCTTTTTGTGAATATTTGTGTAATCAGGTCTGTTGCAGAAGCAACTGAGGTGAACCTGAACATGCGTGTGGGTTTGCACACGGGCCGCGTGCTGTGTGGGGTTCTGGGGCTCCGAAAGTGGCAGTATGACGTCTGGTCCAATGACGTCACACTGGCCAACATGATGGAGGCAGGAGGACTGCCTGGGTCAGTCAC
Organism: Coreius guichenoti; assembly: GCA_039654105.1. Taxonomy (NCBI): domain Eukaryota; kingdom Metazoa; phylum Chordata; class Actinopteri; order Cypriniformes; family Gobionidae; genus Coreius; species Coreius guichenoti. The sequence continues at coordinate 11,116,167 of CM077185.1, read as the reverse complement.
ACACCACATTCAACAGTATAATTAGATATTAAACCATTATACAATATGTAGCAAAGACTATATGAGCAGAAAGGTGATAGTGTGATCATTTGCCCCTCCCCCAACAGGAAGGTTCATATCACCAAAGCAACGTTGGAATGTCTGAATGGAGATTACGAGGTGGAGCCGGGCCTCGGCCACGAGAGACACGCTTTTCTCAGCAAACACGCCATCGAGACTTTCTTCATCGTACCCTCACACAGACGCAAGGTACAAACACATCGTCATCACATCGTAGACAACATGAATAAACTCTTGTAATGTGGTGTTTTTCTCGATAATACAAACTATACTGTAATGTATGTAATGTCAAAGGGAAACGTCTTGGTTACTGATGTAACCCTCGTTCCCTGATGGAGGGAACAGAGACGTTATGTCAAAGACTGACAGATGGGGTCTCACTTGGGAGCTCCAATCACCTCTGAGTTGTAAAACAGCCAATGGAATTGGCAAGTGGAATTTGCATGCCAAGCCACTTCCCTGTACATACAGGTATATAAGATGGTGGCACGTATCCACTCATTCGGGTTTATGCTGAGGAGCCAAGACAGGGATCCCGGACATTTAGTGGGGTGGTTCAGGGTTGTAGCAGGAGGGACATAATGTTTCCATTCCCTCCATCAGGGAATGTGGGTTACATCAGTAACCAAGACGTTCCCTATATGTCAGTCAAGTTCGACGTTATGTTGAAGACTGACAAATGGGGTCCCTATGGAAAGCGCCACAGCCACTGAACTGTGTTACAAGTGTTGGAGACCAGATGCTGGTAAGCTATAGCGTGCCCTTTTGGCAACTCGTGGCCAGGTCGTCATTGTAAATGAGAACTGGTTCTCAACTGACTTTCCTGGTTAAATAAAGGTTAATAAAATAATAATAATAACTGCTCATGTACAGTCGTGATCTACCCAGCACCCCTGGTAAGCCCAAAGAATAATAGTCATCCATGCCAACGGGATGGAAGGGACAAGGGAACTCAATCCAGGGTTTGCCAAGTGGGGAACTCACCTGGAGAGCAAAGAAGGCACTCGTATCCCCCTGTTAGAGGGGAATGGCGCTGCAAGCGAGACACCGAGCCAGCCTTCCTGCACATTACCTGCTTGTACCCAACATACAGGAAGAAACTGGTATTAAGTGTCACCCAGCCTTCAGCTGTCTACCAAAGAAGCACAGCATGCCAACACCATCACTCCGAGTGGAGTGAGCCCTCACTCCAAGGGGGAATGGCTCATCTTGGGACGCCAAGGCGATGGCATCCACTATCCAGTGGGCCAACCTCTGCTTGGAGACAGCCTTTCCCTTCTGCTGACCTCCAAAGCAGACAAAGAGCTGCTAAGAGCTTCTGAAGCTCTCTGTGTGGTCCACGTAAATACGCAGGGAGCGAACGGGACACAGCAACGCAAGGACTGTTGCACATATCCGGGCCAGGGTCTCAGGATCGTGCAAGAAAGGGCTGGCCCAAACTCAAGGCACGATTTGCTAACCGAAAATGCCTGCAGGTCCCCCACCCTCTTGATGAAAGTGAGTGTGGCCAGGAGCGCTGTCTTTAGAGACAGGATTTTAACTCTTTCCCTGCCATTGATGAGTTAACTCGTCATTCATGAAAAAAACGCTTCCCTGCCATTGACAAGTTTTTACGGCTTTCTGTGTTTTCAATGCAATACGCTAGGGGGCGCTATTACGCATCTCCTGAACGAGTACAGAATCTCCTGATCAAAACACAGGAAAAAAAGAAGCAGAAACGAGCAATCTAATATGTAAGCAGATGCATATGAAAAATAATGCGATCATCAACAATAAACAGCATATAAATGAAAACGCTGTAATGTTACAGAGTGAAATGTCGACCCAGGAAGTGTTTAGGACTGTGCAAGCGTTGGGGGTGTTGATGGACTCGATCTACCCCATCTGTGTTTTGCTCATTGTACTAAATCTGATCCAGACATAGTCTTTGACAAAAACACGATTTTCTCAGCTTTTTGCTCAAAATGTTGTTTGTTTTATGAAACTTACCCACATTCAAGTGTTGATAAAAAAAAATAATGCATGAAGCTAGAATAAAACAGATTTTTTTTAAAGCAGAGGATCTGTTCTTTCTTTTGATGTATTGCATGTTCAGATTTTGGGGGCCATGAGATTTTTGAGAAAATGACCAAAAACCCTGGCGGTGAATGGCAACTTTTTTTAAAATGCGCTGGCGGGGAAAGAGTTAAGCTCAACTAACTCCAGTGGCTCAAAGGGAGCTCTCTGCAGACCAGAAAGGACCACAGAGAGATCCCAGGAGGGGATGAGGCACTCTCAGGAACCTGATGATCAGGTCATGCTTTTTCGTACTTAAGTCCTCCACGTCCCGTCCAGAAGCCACACGTGGAGGTTCCAGAGGTCTGGACGTGGGTACCATATGGTGAAAGATGGTCCCTGAGAAAGACGGTTCTTCTTCAGGGGAATCTGCCAGGGAGGGGCTGTCATGTCCGAAAATCAGGTCATGGTATGCCAGTAAAGCGCACAGTGTCTGTGCAAGCAGGCTCACTGGGTGAAACGCATATTTGTGTAGGCCCCGGGGCCAGCTGTGCGTCAGCGCGTCCGTGCCGAGGGGTGCTTCATTCATGGAGTGGGCAGTGGGAGGATTCTGGGGAGGCAAACCGGTCTACCTGTGCATCCCCGAAATGACTTCAGATCAGTTGGACAACCTGGGGATGGAGTCGCCATTCTCCCGGAAGCGTGAGCCTCATGATGGAGCTTGTCTGGAATGTGAATGACGCAAGGAGGAGATGACGGGTGAGTGGCTGTGACGTGTAATGTGAGCGTATCCCGCCTTGGCGTTTGATGTACGCAACCATTGCCGTGTTGTCCGTGCGGACCATGCTTGCCTTGAAGCAACGGTCGAAACCAGTGAGGGCACTGCCAGCAACTCTAGGCAACTGGTATGTCACTGCAGTCACGGTCCCATCCAGGAGCCCGAAGCTGCATGCCTGTTGCACACAGAGCCCCAAGACATGGAAGTATGCATCCCTCAGGTCTATTGCGGCAAATCAATCTTGGAGGTGAAAACACGTGAGAATGCATTTATTCGTTAGAATCTTGAACGAGAGATTGTGAAGGGCCCGGTTCAAGAATCACAGATCCAAGTTTGGCTGTAATCACCACCTCCTGGTTCAGAGCAGTTCCCTCCATCTCTGGCCCACCTGTATCAGTGCAGCTTAGATGTGCTTGATGGCCTCAGTCTGCTTCTGGACTGCTGAGAACTCTGAGAAGTCCTCTACAGTGTTGCCGAAGAGACCACCTTGTGAGATCGGGGTGTCGAGAAAGCGAACCCTGTCGGCATTCCACATCTCCGCAAGGTTCAGCCAGAGAGGGTTTTCTAGGTGGCCGAGGGCTTCCACTTCCAGTAAGAAAGGCACTGGGGAGGGACGGGGCTGTGAAGTTAGAGGGTTTCACTCGAGTCCGATGCCCGTGGCGGCCCAGGAAAGCATGGCCGTCAACTCTGAATCTGATTCAGCGTGAGCGACCACCCCAGAGGATGAAAGCTCGATGGCACACGGCATGCTAGAGGAGTGGGAGGTCCGTGGGAAAGTGTTAACCAATTTTGTGGCTCTGCCTTGAGCAGAGAGAGCAGGCTGGGTAACAGCAGAGGGGACTCGTGCCTTCACGAAGAAAGAAAGTTGCGACTGCAATGCCGACATGGTCAAGCTCCCGCAGTGAGAGATCCACGAACGCCATCTCAGCATGCACGCAGCCCAGAGATGACAGATCGTGGCTGTCACGTTAGGGCAGGAAATGACCGCATCCAGGAACACACGGACGGAAAGGAATCTTTAAAAAGATGCTTGCTGTCCGTGCTTACTCTTTTAGGGAAATCTGCTCTTTTGTGCTGAAGCGCCCGGGGGGAATCGCTGTACTTAACTGTGCACTGGCTCGAAGGTGAAACACCACTGAATGTGCTTTCTCTCCAGCAAGAGAGATCTCCTCTCATTTGCAAGCTCTTTTAGATCAGGAAACACTCTTTGTGATTGGAAGAGAGTGATCGTTATACGCAACCACTCGGCTTCAAAGCAAAAATCTGAATGAGTGGATGCGTGCTGCTGTCTTATATATCCGTATGTATGGGATAGTGGTTTGGCATGCAAATTCCATTGGCTGTTTTTCTACAACTCAGAGGTGATTGGGGCTCCCAAGTGAGACCACATTTGTCAGTCTTCGACATAACGTCGAACGTGACTGACAGATAGGGAACTTGATTTTATCCATCCTAATTTGGCTAGATTGTGAAAAGTGGACATATCTTAGGCTGTGCTATTATTGGGTAGAATTATTTTTTGGTTACATTGGCAGTAAAGAATTAGAAAAAGTAATTTTAGTGGTACAGGAAATGATTGCATTTGATGAACAATTACTGAGGGCAAAACAGGGTCCATTTAGATTTTTTAGTGCTGTTTTTGGATGATAAGCAGTTTTCTTTCCTGTGCTGACTCATTTCCTTTTGAAACAGGAAGCAATTAAATAGTCGATAGAATTTATTTACATTACAGCCACACTCTTAAAATGAAAGGATCCAAAAGCGGGTTTTCACAGCGATGCTATTTTGGTTCACCAACGAACCTTTATGCTTCTTAGTGTGAAGAACATTTTAAAAATCTAAAGAACATTTTTCAACAATAAAGAACATTTTGTGGAAGGGAACAGTTGTTGTGAACATTGAACTTTCTATTCATTAAAGAATCCTGAAAAAAATGTATCATGGTTTCAACAAAAAGCAGCACAACTGTTTTAAACATTGATAAAAATAAGAAATGTTTCACACCAAATCAGCATATTAGAATGATTTCTGAAGGATCATGTGACTGGTAATGATGCTGAAAATTCAACTTTGACATCACAGGAATAAATTACATTTTAAAATAAAAAACAATTATTTTAAATTGTAACATTTCACAATATTACAGTTTTTACTTAAGTGAATTATCAGCTTTTATTAAGTGAATTTTTGATCCAATAAATGCAGCTGTTGAGCATAAGAGTCTTCTTTCAAAAACATTAAAATTGTTTGAATTGTAGCGTATACACAAGTCCCTCTCAAGTTTAATGAACTTAACACCCATTCAATTTCTATTTTTGTTAAAAGTTTGAGTGAGTTTTTATCTTAACTTTATCTTTAAGATCTCAGAGATGAGTATAATGCAATAAAATGATCCACATATGCACAATTAAAAGTCTTACACCCATCCTAGTCCATCTGGAGTTTCAAATGGATTCATAGCACTTTTTTAAGTTAGTTCTTTTTTCAGACAACAGTTACTTCAGCCATTTTCACACATTGAGTTAATTTTTTCTCTATTCTTATTCCACATTTCTTCCCACCTCCTTCCTCTCTTCCTCTTTCTCTCTCTGCAGATTTTTCCTGGGCTGATCCTATCAGACATAAAGCCAGCGAAAAGGATGAAGTTTAAGACAGTCTGTTACCTGCTGGTGCAGCTCATGCACTGCAGAAAGATGTTCAAGGCTGAGATCCCTTTCTCCAACGTCATGACCTGTGAGGATGATGACAAGGTGCGTGATTACTGCATATTTCCATCTTAATGTTATATAATGTGAAACTAGGAGGGCCAGGGGCAGTGACAGCCACCCACTTTTACGCATCAACCTAACTTAATAGACGGATATTAAATAGTTTTATAGTTATAACATCCAATAGTCTGAAGTTTTAACGTCTGATATTATTTCAAAGAGTTAAAACTAAGTTAAAAGGAGTTATAAATATATTATAAGACAGCTGTCTGAATTGAGCATCTACCCACTGATCCCTGCACTGACACCAGCGAAATGAATGAAAATTATTCTTAGTCATTCAAATGACTGGGTATGGAGATTGACTGAACTAATATCTATTTATACAGATATTTATGACAATGAGTGCATTTAAAAATGCTGATGACTACAAAAGTAGTCTCTATATTTAAACTAACTTTGAAATTTTTTGAAATCATTTTATTCTAGTTTTGATATCAAAACATAAACAGATATGAGAATAAAACATGGCCACAAAAAAGCTGCCACTGCTGTTGCAGTTTAAGGGGGCGTTTACACGAGAACGTTTTCAACTAAAAAACACTTTATGCATTTTGGCCGTTCACAACAGCATTTTGGGGGCCTGAAAAGTTTTTGAAAGCAATACCGTTATCGTTTCCATGTAAACTACAAAAACACAAATTTGTGGAAACGGTGACTTCATACACATGTGTATTACGTGTTAATTCTATAGGCACGTATTGTTCCTTTAAAAAATGACAAAATTATAAAAGACTGCCAGTTTTCCCATTCATTTTTTTGTAAGAATTGTATATGGTCACTAACGACCCGAGGCGTGTAACAGTGTAAGTAGATTTTTTCTGCACAACAATAAGTGAATCTTTGATGACTGAATAAGTGCAATTCACCTTTATTCCACAAGGTGCCAATGTCTGATCCACAATGATGAAGTGACGTTTTACTCATAATTACCGCAAAACTTCATCAGCAAAACTTGAAATGGCTCAGCGATTTACTGAAGAGCAAGTACTTAACGCAATCAAACATTAGTGTCACTGTCACTTGATGGTGGATCTGGTGAAGAAGCTGTAAGCGATTCAAATATTGATTTTTAAGATGTTGAAAATGCTAGTTTTGAGAATATGTTTGAGATTGCGAATATGAGCCAGATGCTGAATGTACTGGGAAATGAGCTCTGACGAGGACAGTGATGATGGTATAAAACATCTGCTCAAACTGAACCCTTCCAAGCTCCAAAAGGTAACAAAATATGCTTTATTTTATTCTTCTGTAATTGTTACTCTAATATCTGGAGAGTTTTATATTATCACGACAGGTAGAGATCCATCCGTGTTAGATATAGATCCGGGTCGCTAAAGACCCGAATATGTTATAATGATTGGCGAAACATTCGTGCATTTAAGGTTTAAATTGCAAATCATGTCCTGCCAGTAGTATGTCCTGCCAGTCTTAAGAGTATCTGCTGCATAAGAAACTTATTTACGAAGGTTTTGCTCATGAATATTGATAACCCAATTATTAATCATGAGCTAAGACATCATAGTGTCATGATGTCACAACCTGTCAATCAACCTGTCAGCTTGTTCCGGTGCTGCTGATATATTGTGATTGCGTGATTGCTTTGTGTGCAGTCCTCCAATACTTGCAAAGCCAAAATCCTAAAATCACCCTAAATCACCCTTCACACACACACAAATCACATTCACTCTGTTTTAATCCAGTCCACTCTCTAATGCCACTCCTTCAGATGTGTGGATGATTGCACACAGATCCAATCACCACTGCAGATTTACTGTTCTCATCTTATGTGTAACTGTGTGTGTGTGTGTATGTTTCAACTTTTATCAGTGCATAATTAAACATCTTATCACCATTGCATGTGTGAGAAAATATGCTGAGATGTGTTGAATACCCATCTGTCACCATGTACTGTAGATTTGTCTAAATGAGTTTAAAAGTACTCGTGGGTGTGCGGTTCTCTCTTTACCTAATAATCATAAAGTGACAGTTCACCCAAGAATGAACATTTTGTCATCATTTACTCACCCTCATTGTCACTCCAAACCTGTCTATACACAAATGAAAACATGTTCATGCTGTCAAAAAATGCACCATGAAAGTCGTCCATATGACTGCATTATATTTTAAATCTTCTGATGTCATATGATAGCTTTGCATAAGCAACCGATCAAAAAAATATGACATTATTTATTGAAAATCTTCCCCTCTGCTAAACTGAAAATTATTTGTATATAAACTTGAAATTTTGGAATCTACTATACTGGAATTGATCAGAAATTTTCCCTGCGTTTTCAGAGACGAGCGTTGCGAACAGCTTCCGAGAAGCTGCGCAATCGGACATCATTTTCGGCGGGCGTGGTGCAGACCTCTCCCGGGACCAGAGTGAACCGTTACATTGGCCGTATGATAGAAGCACGACAGACAGAGTCCGAGACGGCAGACCTCAACTACATTACCCTTACATACAAGAGCAGAGAGAGAGAGCAGAGAGTGAGTACACACAGCAGCATAATGCATAAACATGTAGGTGTGAGCAGGTATAGCTTTTACATGGGGGAGTGTCATAAAGAGGGTTTTGAACCTCTTAAAATAGATTGATTTTCTAAATTATGTGTCCAAGCTAAAATAACATCATATTATATTGTCATATTTTTACTATAGCTGCTGTAATCACAATAAAACCACACTGAAAATTAGTTTTTGTGTTTTAAAATGTATAAATTTATCTATGTTTCTTTTGTAACATTATAAATGTCTTTACTGTCACTTTTGATCAATTTAATGCAGTAAAGTATTTGTTTATTTATGAAAATATCATACTGACCCCAAATTTTTGAAAAGTTGTGTGTGTTTATGCAAAAATAGACTTTAAAAACCCTGTGAAATATTCACTGGAGTGAAAAGTGTGACAACATGCCCCAGTGTCCCTAACACAGCAGTAACCGATCCAGGGCATTTGGCAGTAGTGACTTGGCGAAATGTGAGAGAGATGGAGTGAAGAATTTCCTCAGACACACACGCCACATCCCCCGCATTGTTCCGTTGTGCTTCGTGACTCCCTGTCTCCTCTCACTTTCAACATCCTCTTTCCCCCTCATCCCCCCCACCCCCTTCTCACTAGCTCTCTCCATTGCTCTGTTCTTCTCCGATTTCTTAGACGTTTGCCCACCCAAACAGAATGGGGGCAACAGTAATGATTTGGGAAAATCTGTCAGACTCACAACATATATTCTCTCTCTCACACACACACTCATGCGTGCTGGAGCGCGGTGGCTTTCCCTGCTCTCTCTGGGAGTATAATGACATTGCATCTGTCTTTTGTGAAGAGGGGGATGCTGGCTTTATACTCTAATGAAGCTGACGCACAAAGCAGTGTGTTGCATTGATCTCTCGCAGGCTGCGCTGGAATGACACAAATACACGTTGCTTGTACAAGAGATACAACAAAACATATGTTTACATGAACACACACACGACTGTTTCTTCAACTTTCAGCACTTTTATGTATTGATTTTTGTCAAAATTAAATGATTTAAATTTAATACATTATTAAAATTGTCTCGGAAACTTTTTACCATGTCTTCATTATTGGTTATTGCTACTTTTAAAATGCCTTTAATACAGTATATACTATAGATTTTTTAGTTTTTCTTATGTCCCAGACTTTCAGTCTTAAAATATAAAAAATGATCAAAAAAGATTACATTTTTTTTTTAAATTGAACAAAATAAATGAATATATATTTAAGAATTTATTGTTTGAAAAATGTCCCTCAGATGTGGCGTCATTTCCAGCACAGCCAACAATTGTGCACAATTTAGATATGTTAAAAAAAACAGATAAATATAGATAATCTGAACTGAACAGAATATTTTATTGTGTGTCATTTTCAATCAAGCTGTAATTTAGTTTGTTTGTATTTAATTTTGAGGAAATATGATTTAATTGTGTGTGTTTGGGATACATAAAATGCGAAACATTGCAAAATTAGCCTTAGCTAGACAGAAGAGTCACCATTTTATTTAAAAAAATGTTAAAAATGTAATTTCTTTCATCGTCATTTCCATCACAAAATTAATGGTTAGTTTTAATGTGGTGGAAATTACATTTATGCATGATGGTTCAGGAAAAACATATTTTAGAAGTCTTTATTTTCTAATACTCCACAGGGCTAAAAGTGCTGATACAGTAGTTGAAGAAACACATTTACACCATAGACCGTAAAAAAATATGGACGACCTTCCACTGAAGAAAAGTGAAGCCCCCAACGTCCGAATATGGCGCTGACATCTTGCGCAGATTTGGGACCGAGTCTGCGCAGTAGTAAACGCGGGACCGCGCAGTAGAGAGCAGGAAGTAGAGCCGCGATATCAAAAGCCCGCCCACACTCCCGCAGATGCAGAACAATTCATTATGTTGGTGTGAAATAAACAGTTATGGAAATGTAGAAATTAAAGCTAAAGTCTCCTCCCGAAAATCCCGAAAAAAGTCTGTTAGTGCCTCGGTGACTACTTCACTCAAGAGAAGCTGTCAATCTCAGCTGTCAATCATGACGTCACACCCCCCGTTTTTATAGCATCAAATAACTAACTAAAACCAAACGTATTTAAAGAACGAACAGTTGAAATGAAATCATCGTGATAAAAACTGCCTAAAACAGAAGCCATCTTTGGGAAAAAATTATATGACGTGTAATTTGATTGTTTAGTTTGTCTCGCGTCCATTAGAATACATGGAGGGGCGGGGGTTATGAGCTATACTGGGACCAACCACCTGGGGGCGATCGAGACACGTCGGCTTCAGTTTTCAACACGAGTGCGGCAGGCTTGATTTACACACATGTAATTTCTACGATCTATCAAATTGTCTCTTGTCTCTCTCTGTCACACAGTATCAGCAAGTGTATGACGATGCCTTCATCAGTGCGGTGGCTATCTCGCTTGTCCTCACTTCATTTTTTGCAGTGGTCTATTTTCTCATCATTCCTCAGTATGTAAATCACACATACACACAACAACATAACACACCTTTTCTTTATGTGCCAGACACACTAAATTGATCACACATTTCACACGCTCAGGTCACTGCATCACACAACACACATGCATATAACATGTGGGAAACACCTCTCTTTCCCTCCATCTCTCTTGTTGCAGAGGTCTTCTGGTTGTGATTCTTCTGGTTCTCTGTTTGTGTTTCCACATGGCAAGTGTGATGTACCTTCACATCACTCATGTACAGGTAACACACACACACACGTTTTCATGTTTTATGGTGACATTCCATAGACATAATGGTTTTTATACTCTACAAACTGTATATTCTAACCCCAAACCCTAAACCTATCACAGAAAACTTTTTGCATTTTTACATTTTCAAGAAACATCACTTTCCTCATGGGGACCAATACATGTCCTTACAAGGACAATGATTTTGGATATTGCCATCCTTGTACGTAGGGTTTACCAGGACACACAGACACACATACACACATATAGCTTGACTCCCAAGCATCCCTATAGCATGACCTAACAAGCATCCAGAACACCCTACAAATACCCTAGCAACCACCCACAGGCACCAGTCATTTTCTTCAGAAAATGTAAAACTCTAGTCTTTGTGTGCTTTTGCTCAGCAGGTTTACCGATACCTCTCTCCTGCTTTTGTCTGTCTTTTCAGTGCTCTCCTGACTGTCTGACCCTGCAGATCAGAACAGTTCTGTGTGGGTTTCTGGTTCTGCTGATGTACTCCGTGACCCAGGGGTGTGTGGTGAGTATGTGTGTGCAGTAGAAGAGAGTATGACTGAATGATGAGGGTGTTGCTTATGACACTAATAGAAAAAATGAGTACAAAAGATGTTAGCGGGTTGATTCATTTATTTCTTGTCATGCATTAGACCTTGTGATAACACTTTACTTGAAGCCTGTATGTAGGCTATAATGTTACAAATATATATATATATTTTTAAACATTATAATACTATTCCTTATGTATTAAAGGCACAATATGTAAGATTTTTGGATTAAAATATCTAAAACCCACTAGACCAATAATATATATTTGGTTGACACACACACCCTTACATTATCCCAAATGTTTCCAACAATGTTTAAATCCAGAGAAATCAGCTATTTTAACCAGTGTAACGGCCTGTGTCATTGTATCGCCTGTCAACAGCGTCATATCTGCGTTACCCTCGATTTCCAGTTTTAGTTCCGTAGAAACCATAGAAACGTCTCGGTTATGTATGTAACCCTCGTTCCTTGAAGGAACGGAACAGAGACGTTACATCAGTTACTGACGGAATGGGGGTTTCGCTTAGAAGCCAATCGCCTTCGAGATCTACAAAATGAGCCAGTGGCATGAGAATGCCATGGGTCTGCGGAATTTGCATAGCGCAACTCCGCCCCCATCTCGTGGGTATATAAGGAGCTGTGCGGCAATCTCGCATTATGTTTACCTGAAGCCGAGGCTGAGCACTCCGGCCGTGCCAGCGGCACAGCGGTTGTGGCATGGGGAACGAGGGTTACATAAGTAACCGAGACATTCCCTTTCAGTCAGTACACTACGAGTTACGTCAGTTACTGACGGAATGGGGGTTCCCAATTCAATCTTGCCACAACGGCTGTCTTCCAGCATCCTGCGCTGACCTGAGCTCCCCTGCCATGAGTCTAAGCACGAACGAAGGGCTAGGCTCAACGCCAATACCAAGGTACACTGGGAAGCATATCCCACATGGAGAAATGCAACACAATGCCTGCCCGAAGGGAGGACTTAGGAATACACATGTGACCCGAGTATGGGCTGCATATGGAGCACTCTGTGCTATCCAGCCACAGGTGGAATCTTTCAACCCCAGGAGTGGCAAGGTGTCTCGCCAAGGGAAGACACGTGCTCGGAGAGACTTACCGTGGAAATACACATGTGGGGGTTACCCAACGGGGGAACCATGCACATGGAGGCACCTGGCCTAACACGAGGGCTGACCAACCGGGCATGCACTCTGGTGTCAGCGTCAACAGTGCTAGAGGAACTCAGGGCTTACTGAGAAACTCACCTGAGTGAAAATGTGCACGCATCCAGTCCGTGGAGTGGAATGGCGCAGCAAGCGATGACACCTGAGCCTGTCCAGTTACTGCTGCCCTCCGTAACAGACAAAGAGCTGGTCTGAGGTCCTGAAACACTGCGTCCGGTCTACATAAGCGTGAAGGGCGCGTACTGGACAGAGCAGTGCCAAGGCTGGGTCTGCCTCCTCCAAACGCAGCGCTTGCAGGTTCACCACCTGATCCCTGAAAGGAGTGGTGGGAACCTTGGGCACGTATCCGGGTTAGCCGGCCCGAATTCCAGGCACGCTTTGTCTACTGAAAATGTCTGCACGTCCCCTACCCTCTTGATGGAAGCCAGGGCAATCAAGAGCGCCACTTTCATCGAAAGGAACTTTAACTCAATGGACTGCAAGGGCTAAAAGGGAGCTCTCTGCAGGGCAGATAAAACCACTGTGAGGTCCCAAGAGGGCATCTGTAGAGGGCGAGGTGGATTTAATCTCCTCACTCCTCTAAGGAACCTGCTGACCAGGTCGTGCTGTCTTACCGGTTTTGAGTCCTCCAGGTCATGGTGACCCGATATTGCGGCTACATAAACCTTCAGGGTGGAGGGAGACAGCCTTCGCTCCAACCCTTCTTGGAGGAAGGAGAGCAGGGACCCGATCGGGCATTTCCTGGGGTCTTCTCGGTGAGAAGAGCACCAGGTGACGAAGAGGTTCCACTTCGACGCATAGGCCTGTCTCGTGGACAAGGCCCTAGCGGAAGTGATGGTAGCCACCACCTGAGGTGGTAGGGTACTCAAACCTGCCGCGTCCCGTCCAGGGCCCACACGTGTAGGTTCCATAGATCGGGACGTGGGTGCCAGAGGGTGCCCCGTCTCTGAGAAAGGAGGTCCTTCCTCAGAGGGATCGACCAGGGAGGGGCTGTCGCAAGTAGTACAAGTTCGGAGAACCAGGTCCGGCCGCGCCAATATAGGGCGACCAAAAGGACCTGCTCCTTGTCCTCCCTGATCTTGCACAGGACCTGTGCGAGAAGGCTCACTGGGGGAAACGCATATTTGCGTAGACCCCGGGGCCAGCTGTGCACTAGTGCATCCGTGCCGAGGGTCCCCTCGGTCAGGGAATAAAACCAGCGGCAATGGAAAGAGTCGTGGGAGGCAAACAGATCTACCTGTGCGTCGCCGAACTGTTCCTGACGCTAAACCATCTGGGGATGGAGTCTCCATTCCCCCGGGAGTGGCTGAAACCGTGAAAGCTCGTCGGCTGCATGATTCAGGTCTCCCGGGATGTGAACGGCACGAAGCGACCTCAGATGCTTCTGACTCCATAGGAGGAGATGGCGGGCGAGTTGCGACAACTGCCGGGAGCGTAGACCACCATGTCGGTTGATGTACGCTACTGTCGCCGTGTTGTCTGAACGGACCAGTACGTGTTTGTCCTTGAGCGGGGCTCGAAAGCGGTGCAGGGCAAGATGTACGGCCAGCAACTCGAGGCAATTGACATGCCATAAGCACTGGGGTCCTTTCCAGGATGTCCATTGCACATGGCACCCCAGCCCGTGGCAGAGGCATCTGTTGATACAATCATGGCCCTGTTGCCATGCCCATCTCGGGACTCGATCCAGTGCTGAAGCGGTCTCATATGAAGCAGTCCGAGTGGCGTGACTGTGGCTGCGGATGCCATATGCCCTAGGAGCCTCTGAAATAGTTTCAGTGGAACCGCACTCTTGCCCTCGAATTGGTGAAGACAAGTCAGCAGTGACTGCGCGCGCTCGCTTGTAAGCTGCGTGTACATGGTGACCGAGTCGATTTCCATACTGAGAAAAGAGATCCTCTGCACGGTGGAGAGTTTGCTCTTTTCCCAGTTGACCCGAAGGCCCAAGCGGGCGAGGTGCTGGAGCACCAGGTCCCTGTGTTCGCAAACCTGGTCTCGAGAGTGATCTAGTATCAGCCAGTCGTCAATATAGTTCAGGATGCGAACCCCGTGTTGCCTGAGTGGCACAAGGGCTGCCTCGACGACTTTCGTGAAGATGCGAGGAGACAGGGCTAACCCGAATGGGAGTACCATGTACTGGTATGCCTGCCCCTCGAAGGCAAACCGTAGAAACGGTCTGTGTCGAGGAAGAATGGAGACATGAAAGTACGCGTCCTTCAGGTCGATTGCTGCAAACCAATCCAATGGACGAACGCACTCGAAAATGCGTTTGGCTGTCAACATCTTGAATGGAAGCCTGTGAAGGGTTCGGTTCAAGATACGCAGGTCCAGGATTGGTCGTAACCCACCGCTCTTCTTGGGTACAATGAAGTAGGGGCTGTAGAAGCCGGACTTCATCTCGGCTGGGGGGACGATCTCACCCGCACCCATCGCCAGTAGGGTGTCAATCTCCGCACGCATGACAGGGGCGTTCCCACCCACCATGGTATAGCGGACTCCCCGAAACCGGGGAGGAGACCGTGCGAACTGAATCGCATAGCCGAGCCTGATGGTGCGAGCGAGCCAGCTTGACAGATTGGGAAGCTCTAGCCAGGCTCCCAAAAACTGAACCAGCGGGGTCATGCGAACCACAGGCGTACCCACAATGGGGCAGCGAAGCGGAATGACCGGCCCAGACATGGGAGGCGTGGGAGCGTCCCGAGGTTGTGGGCGGGGTCGTATTCCATGCCTTGACAGAGGAGACCAGGGAAGGACCAGCGTTTCACGGGGGTCTTGTCTGACAGGGGTCTGGCGACAGAGGGGGCTGAGAGTGGCGAGGCTGTGCGTCGCACACTGTCAACCGCACCCTCTTGGGGCTCGGAGGTGAATATGTCAGTTCTTTCTTTAACCATGAATAGAGTACCGCCGACCGTGAGGCCAGTGGCGGAAGGGGAAAACAAAAGATTCTCCCCCGGCCCTCCACCAGGGGAAGGAGTGGTCCTGCAACCATCTCCTGGGAAAGAACCGAGTTCACTTCCGAGCGGCCCGTCTCAGGAGCGCCGCTTGGACTGCTTCGACGGCCTTCCTGCGACCACCTCCGCACCCTGGCCCAGGTGGAGGTTGCTACTGGGGCCGGGTGGGAGCCGCAGGAGGGCGGCCTCGACGGGGAGAAGGCTGAGGCGTCTGTGCCGGCGGCTGGGTGGAGGCAGCAGCGGGCCGCCGGGGCAGAATATGTTTTATTGCCTCAGTCTGCTTCTGTGCGGCCGAGAACTGTTGGGCAAAGTCCTCGACCGCCCCGCCGAATAGCCCAGGGTGAGGTCGGTAGCCGCACGCAACTCTTGCATGAGAGCGGGATCAGCATTGCCCTCGTGCATGTTTCTGAGCACCTTCGCCTGATGGACCTGAAGGATGGCCATAGCATGCAACGCGGACGCGGCCTGGCCCGCAGCTCTATAGGTCTTCGCTACCAGAGTAGACGTAAACCTACATGCTTTGGACGGGTGCTTTGGGTCACCATGCCATGTCGAAGCACTCTGCGGACACAGTTGCATCGCAACAGAACGCTCAACAGGGGGAACCCCAGTGTACCCTTTCACCGGCAGTGAAGTGGCTGCCGAGCGATCGCGAAAAGTCAGCGGGGACTTCCACAATTTCGACACCTCTTCATGCACTTCCGGGAAGAAGGGCACTGGGGGCTGACGGGCGCTTTCAGCACGGGCCGCCCCCAGATATCAATCATCCAGCCTTGAGCGGTCGGGACATGGCGGAGGGTTCCACTCAAGCCCGATGCTCTCAGCTGCCCAGGCAAGCATGGCTGTGAGCTCCAGATCAGACTCGGGCAATGCTGGGACTCCCGAGGGAGGCAGCACAGCCGAATCCTCATCTCCGAAGGAATCCAGCCCACCTTGTGATGCGGCGATCGACATAGTATCATCCACCAGTGCCCCGAATGAGACGCTGGGCCCAAGACGGGAAACACCAGCGCCTTCATCCGGCAACACCACGGGTTGCAGTGTGCCAGAGGGGGGTGTGGCCCGAGGAATGTTCGTCGGATTGGCCCACACCGTCACCCTCAGATCACCCTGACCACCAGCCAAAGTACCGCCTCTCGTGGAGGAGGTAGATTGGGGTGGGGTAGAGGGGACCCTCCCTCCTAGATGGAGATCATGGAGTCTCGATCGCAACACTGCAATGGTCATGTTTTCGCAGTGAGAACATGACTCATCCATGAACGCGTGTTTGGCGTGCATGAGGCCCAAGCACGCCAAACAGCGATCATGCCTGTCAGACGGACTAACCTGCCGATCACACCGAGAAACAGAACACGGGCGAGACATCTTAAAAAAAGACGTGCCACGTGTAGCTCTTTTAGAGAGGAGTTTGCTCTGCAGAAATGCCGAAGTGCCCAGGGAGAACACAGACGCTGTGCTAGATCACTGCACAGATCAGACAGGAATGCGGAACTCGCTGGAACACGCGGTAACACCGACACTCTGGAGAGACGCTTGTCTTGAAGAGTAGAAAAGCTCAGGAAGGCAAGTTAACACTCGGCTCCGAAGCAGAAACATAATGCGAGATTGCCGCGCAGGTCCTTATATACCCACGAGGTGGGGGCGGAGTTGCGCTATGCAAATTCTGCAGACCCATGGCATTCTCATGCCATTGGCTCTTTTTGTAGATCTCGATGGCGATTGGCCTTGCCTCAGAGACAACACTATTTTGTCACGTGGCTAACATAGCATAATCAGAAAAAGCTTTATTTGTAGTAACAGTAATATAGCATTTTCTCCAGCATACAAATCATTAAAAAAATTAATTGCATGCCATTTAGCAACACAAGTCATCCAGAATTTATTAAGTGAAGTGACGTGAAGGCCAAGTATGCACGGCCTACTGCCTATTTCCATATACTATGTCTCGATAGTATTTGGTATAGTATACACTCTTTCTGTCATATTTCGACTAACTATCGATCACAACTAATGATATTGCATTATATTATATTACTAACTATAATAGCATAGCATTTTAGTATATTAAAACATAATGTTTCAGTAATAAGTTTAGTAATAAGTAATAAGTAAAAACCATGCAGATGGCTTTCATTGAAACGGTAGGCAAAAATTGCTTCCGGCGCTGAGCCGCGGAACAACTGAGACTAAATGCGGAAGCAACCATGCATAGAGTCCATTTGTCCTCTACATTTAACTCATCCAAGTTAGTGCACACACATTAGGAACAGTGAGTAGTAAACACACACACTGCAAATCGTGGACACACACACCCGGAGCAGTGGGCAGCCATTCACTGCTCATATTCTAATATCGATCTTAATGCAATTTGCAATACCAGCCACCGAGCGAACGCACAGAGTGATGTTAACATAGCTTTCAACACACATTTTTAGTATGATTGTTTTGACTAAGTAAAACAGCGCTGCATTACCCCACGATTTTAATTTGTCAGATAAAGTGACCTGTACGAGTTGTAATTCAGCATCTGCGGCTGTTTCATTAAAATGAAATAAAAGAATGTGAATTTAAGTGATCAAACGCAACTGTAACAAAGTTCAAGTTCAGGGAGGAAAGAGGCGAATGTTAAACATAACTTTAATCATAAAATAAACATAAACAACAAAACGAAAGGAGTGGCAGCGGCTGACTGCGGCATATAAGTGTAATAAAAACAGCAACGTAAAATGTCTCGGCTCTCTTCATACCACAGTAATGTTATTAAAAATCTTTAGTACATTAGCTCACCTATGAACATGATGACTGCCTGAATCCCGTCGGATTGCTTTCCATCAGCTGTGGAGGGGAAGATGACAACTCCCATGATTCCACGCTCATTCACGGGCATCATCAAGTTATGTCTTTGTTATTATTTTGAATAAGCGACCTCTAGCAGCAAAACTTACATACTGTTCCTTTAAAGCTTAATATCATAAGGAGTATTATTATAAAACTTTATATATATATATATATATATATATATATATAAATTCTATCATTTAACTTCCAAACATTTGTGTAATGTTCTTATCCTCGTGCGTTTGAATGTGTATGTTTTGCTGTACCTATATAGGTAGGATGTGTACCGTGGTCACTGGAGCGGAATTCCAATGTCTCCATGGTGACAGTTGTCACTGTGAACGGGACCGCTGTGGGCTCCGGGGTGTGCAAATACACTCCGTACATATTTTTATCATGTGTGATGGCGTCACTATCTGTGGCTCTGTACCTTCGTGTGTCATCACTACCCAAGATCCTCCTGCTTCTCCTTCTCAACATCCTCCACACTGTCGTCATGGAGACCAGCGGCTATCGGAAGGCCATAGGGTGAGTCAAGCTAAACGCAAAGGTTATAGATATAGATTTCCCAAACTGGGGTTTGCGAGTTGGTGAAAAGATTATAAAAATGTAAAATAATTATTGTAATATCAACTTAAAATCTTAGCAAGTCAGTGTTTTTTGTCAAAAGTCTGAATCCCTGAATTATCTGATGGGTGTCATTGTGTGTGTGTGTGTGTGTGTGTGTGTTTAGAGGTGGATTCTTTCACATACATGGCTATGACCCAGTTCTGGCAATGCTGTTGTTTTCTGGAGCTCTGGTGCTTCACTGCAGACAGCTGGATCTAAAACTCAGACTGGACTACCTCTGGGCCACCCAGGTGAGTGTACCTGTGTGAGTGTGTGTCTCTCTGTGTGTGTGTGTGTGTGTGCACATTGGGTTTTGGTTTTTGTATGTGTGTGTGTAAATCCATCTGGTAAGGTGTGAGGTTTCACATGGCCAGAATGAATCCGCAATCATATGGACAGGTTCGCAAAAAGTCTGTGTTGCAAAGCTTCACATGGATTTCACACAATTCTATGCATAATTTTGCTCTTTTTGAGCTTAAGTATTTTAGCTGTCTGTAACATATGACAGACCACTCCAACATACACACACACACACACACACACACATTTTCAATGATCATTCTGTATGATTTATTAGCTTGTTTTCTCATGGGGACCAGAAAAAATGTCCCCACAAGGTCAAAATCACTAAAAACGTTCTGCACTTTTACATTTTCAAAAAACAAAAACAAAACATCATTTTGTATGATTTAGAAGCTGTTTGCCTCATGGGGACCAAAAATGTCCCCAAAAAGACAAGGATTTCGGATATTGTCATCTTTGTGGACATTTTGTCCTCATAACATAGGGTTTACCTGGACCAGGTAAACCCTATACACACACATGCACACACACACACACACACACACACACACACACACACACACACACACACACACACACACACACACACACACACACACACACGCACATTGTTTTCTTGTTTTATGGGGACTTTCCATAAACAATGATTTTTATACTGTACAAACTGTACAGTATTAAACCTACCCATCACAGAAAACTTTATGCAGTTTTACATTTTCAAAAAACATAATTTTCCTCATGGTAACCAAAAAATGTCCCCACACGGACAAGGATTTTGGATATTGCCATCTTTGTGGGGACAGTTTGTCCTCATAACATAGGGTTTACCTGGACATGGGGTCCATTCTTCGTACGTCGCTAACTCATGATCTTGGATTGTTTGGTTCTTCGAAGCTCATCCTGGACTTGCTGTCATAGCAACAGGTCCGTAAGCTCAAACCTGCTCGGGAACAGGCTTAAACAGGATTAGATTGCATCTTTTTAAGCAGCGTTGATACTTAAAATTTGTCCCAACCACTGCTACTTTATTACAAGAGTTCCTTACTGAACCAGGGGCAATAATAATTTTAAATAATAATAATATAAAAATGTATTTGAAAATAATATTATAATGTTGTGTATAATACTATAGACACAGGCACTTGATTGAGAGATTTATTTGTGATGGAATAATTACTTTATAATTTTATTGGAGGTTTACACACGTTGTACAGTTATTCTTAGCCCTGCACTAATTTGAGTGATGACGGATATTATGGGAGTGGCACTGATGCAGCGCAAGAGATGCAGATAACTTTATCTTGGCCCTTAAGAAACTTTAATACTGTCACGTAACAAATCTGCTTCAAATTGAATAAAAATAAATGAATTGCTAATTACAACATTGAAATAAAGATGTAAAGGGTGTACAAATACTATAAAATCGTGAATATAAATAATTGGGAATCATGTTTAAAAAAAAACAGTGCACATTTCATTTATCTGTTATAACTTTTATGTTGGTTTGGTCGTTTGGCTGTTTCCTTATAAAGGTCCAGAAATTTCGTTTTTTTTTTAATTTGTCAAGTTTTTTGCCAGGTGGCTTTTTTAATTACGTGATGTCATTATGTTGCTGTCTTGCTGCCAGCCAATCGCTGCATTGCTGATCGTGGTTTCGAGTATTGATGCATCTGCCCTCTTCAGGGAACACAGGAACGCGCAGTAATCCCAGATAACTTAATCCAGATATTTTAATCCGCAAATTCGTTTGAAGAACCAAATTAGCCAGAGATCAGTTATCACGATTAAAAGATCTGGGATCTGTCAAATCATCTCAGATGTATTAAGCGAGGTACGAAGAACGGACCTTGGTGTGTGTGTATGTGTTGTTGTTGTTGTTGTTGTTCCATGTTGGGGGAGGGGGGTCATATGTCCGTCATATGTTACAGAGAGCTAAAATAAACTCACAGGGAGCAAAATTATGCATAGAACTATGTGAAATCCTTTGCACACATAAAGCTTTCAAAAGTTTTGGGATGTTTTAATGTTTTTAAATTAAGTATCTTATCAGCTGCTTAATATTTTTTGGAAACCGTGAAACTGAAAATGAATGACCCCACACCTTTATATATACACATATATTTTTTTTAACAGAAAACACTAAAATATAGTGGAATATCTTTAGCAGTGTGATAGACAAGCTACTTCAACAGCAACAGTGCCCTCTGGTGGATGTTTATTTTCAGACTGTAACTCTAAATATTGTATCAGTAAACTCTCCAGTGACTGTACAGGTAATTCAGCTAGTATGAGTATGTTAATATGTCTATTTGTGTGTGTCATCCTCAGGCTGAGGAGGAGAGAGATGACATGGAGAGAGTGAAGTTGGACAATAAGAGGATTCTTTTCAACCTACTGCCTGCACATGTAGCTCAACACTTCCTGCTGTCTAACCCACGAAACATGGTCAGATTTCATTTACAGGTCACAGAGAATAACCTTGAAGGGTTAAAAGGGAACATGAGTTGCCATTCCTAGAGTATTTAACTTCTATAATGTGACATTTCTAAGCAAACCAGCATATTCAGCTGGAGTGAAGTGGGAAGTGAGGCTTTATTTATCTATTATGATCTGATTCGATAATATTTGGCTTGATATTATTAGCCAAGAATGAAAATTCTGCCATCATTTACTCACCCTCATGTCGTTCCAAACATGTATGATGTTCTTTCTTCTGTGGAAGATATTTTAAAGAATGTTGGGAACCAAACAACTTCATTTGTATGGAAAAAAAATCTTAAAATATCTTTTATATGTTTCACAGAAAAAAAGAAAATCATATAAGTTGGGTATGACATGAGGGTGAATACATTTTTTTATTTTGGGGTAAACTAACCCTTTAAGTTAGTAATTTAATAGGCAAAAAACACTTTTTTTCAGAATGTGTACCGATAAGCATAATAAGACCAGATGCATTTATTAAGAATGTAAACTGGGTCCATTTTGAATTCATGCTATCTAATAATGTACATCTCGGTTGTTGTAATTCCCGAAGTCACCACTTCATGGCAATGTTGTTGTGATCCAGCTGCTAATTAGGTGAGAGGTCAGCGCAGATGCTTTGATGATAGAGTGTGTTTTGATCATGTAAATGAGATAACATTATGATTGTGTGTAGTGTAAATGCTCAGCTGCTCCATCTGACTTTGTGATCTCACTGGCAGGCTTCATTGTGAGGCCTTATGAACACAATGCATGTGTGATTACACTCCTGTTATGCAGTTTGTTATGTTTTTTTTTAATGTTTTCTGCATGCTCAACAAATGTCACACGCCTCTTTTCCTGTCCAAAGGAATTGATGCAATCAGACATCCTGAAATCTGTTAAGGTTGCTCTGAAGCAAGCATCCTCTCCTGAGCGTGGAATTATATTTTAAACAGTGGCACACGGAAGTGAAAATCTTGGACATACAGTATACACAAAAGTAAACACAAGATGCAACCATCACTAGAATTATTTCCTTGGATTCTTTCCACGGACAAAAGCTTGGAAAAAGTGTGCATTTGTAGTGTACAACTCTTCCCTGAAGTCCACTTGTTTTCTTACACCGAAAACACTCTAAATTAGTTTTACATGACCATTTTTCACCCCCTCTTTGACTCTTATGATAAAAATGCACTGTTTTGCTTAAGACATTTATATTATATCCATTCAAATATTTGGGGTCAGTACGTTTTTTTTTTTTTTTTTAATACTTTTATTCAGTAAGGATGCTTTAAATTGATCAAAAGTGACAGTAAAGTCATTCATAATTTCCCAAAAGATTTCTATTTCAAATAAATAGTTGAACTTCCTATTCATCAAAGAATCCTGATTTTTTTTTTTAATGGTATTAAGCAGCACAACTGTTTTTAACATTGATAATAATAATAAATGTTACTTGAACAGCAAATCAGCATATTAGAATGATTTCTGAAGGATCACGTGACACTGAAGACTGGAGTAATGATGCTGAAAGTTCACAGGAATAATTTTAAATAGTAATATTTCACAATATTACTGATTTTACGATCAAATAATCAAATAAGAGGTTTCTTTCAAAATCTTACCCACCCCAAACTTTGAACAGTATTGTAAAATGGCTAACCTTTGTGTATGATTTCAGATTAAAACATTTAAAAAGACAAATTATTGCTTTATTCCGACTGGAATCAAACATTCAAAGTGCATGTAAAGGCTTATATTATTTTGGTAAACAAAAATACACAGTGATCGTAATCTTTTTGCACTATGTTTCTTGTTTACATCCAAAAGACACCAAATTGGTGCTATGGTTATGACCAAATCATAATTTTGGGAGTGACTCCTGTGCTCCATAGATTCAGAATGATAATTAAAGGGAGTCACTTCTGCATTTAAATGCGGTTGTCACTCCCAAAACTTTGCAGTGTGTATGTGTCTACATAGTAAATTAAACTCTTCTATTTCAGAAAAGTCCCATTTTATGTGAATGTTTTAGCATATATAATCTGCTGTAATGTGGTTGTGTCTTTGATTTAAGATTGACCTGTCCATCGAATGTACTCTACCCTTTAATATTGAGAGCAAGTTTTGCTTTGACCAAAGTCAACTTGTCCAGTTCATGGGTGACGTGACTAATTACTGTAGGCTTAAGCGCTGTTATATTCCCAGCTCAGCCTGGATCAGTGGTATCGTCCCCTGAGGGTCTCACATCTTTTTCCTTTCCTGCTCTTTCACTGTTCCAGGACCTGTATTATCAGTCTTACTCTCAGGTGGGCGTCCTGTTCGCCTCCATCCCCAACTTCAATGACTTCTACATTGAGCTGGATGGAAACAACATGGGTGTGGAATGCCTCCGGCTGCTAAACGAGATCATTGCTGACTTTGATGCGGTGAGAATTTCTTGTTTCCCAGTCCGAGAAATGTATGTTTTGGCTCAGTGTGTGATTGACCTTAATCCCACTCTAGGCTTCATTTATTTCTCCATCACACCATCTCTATCTCTCTTTCTTTCTCTGTCTGTAGTTGATGGATAAGGAATGCTACAAAGACATTGAGAAGATCAAAACTATTGGCAGTACTTACATGGCTGCAGTCGGACTCGTCCCCACTGCAGGATCCAAGGTACACAGCGTGTGTGCGCACACACCGCAAAAATCATTTTCTCAATCAGAATTTTAGCCTTATTTTCCAAGAAACAATTACTTGAACTTCAAGTCTTGAAGAAAAAAAAACTTGTTTTTAGGGAATATAAACTACCATTCAAAAGGTTGGTAAGATTTTTTGAGACACACTTTGAATGTTGGTTTGACAGCCTTGTTTGAATATTTTTTTTTTATATATAATTGTTTTTAAAAATCTATTTTCAACATTCAACCATTCAACAGTCTGGTGTCAGTAAGAATTTGTACTGTCAAGTCTTTTATGCTCACCAAGGCTATGTATTTGATTAAAAATACAGTAAACTGATATTGTGACATTATTAATATAATTTAAAATAAATGTTTTCTGTTTGAATAATATATTTTATATATGTATATATATTTTAGATTTTTTTTTCAGGATTCTTTGATGTTTCAAAGCGGAGTTAAGATTCTTTGAAAGTTCAAAAGAACAACATTTATTAGAAATACTGTATATTACTAAAATAATATTACTGTCACCTTTGATCAATTTGCTTTGCCTTGCTGAATAAAAGCATTCATTAATTTATTAAAAACCTTACTGACCCCAAACTCAACGTTTGAACTTTTCTTACCCTATACATTTTTTAAAGCATAAATCTAACAAAATTTGGTGAGGTTTTTTTTAAATTATTTATTCAAATAGATATACTTTCTGATAACAAGTCTTATTATTTTACACAATTTTGCTTTGCATATTTTTACATGAAAACAACACAAATTAATCAAATGCTTTCTTCCAGTGCATGTACCTATGTGTGCATCATAAGTCTGGGCCCTGGTGTGTGTGCGTGTGTGTGTGTGTGCACACATGTGTGTTTGCATGTGTGTTTAAGTATGCGTGTGAGATCTTGAAAAGTGAGAGCATCAAGAGAGAACTTGTGTATGTGTGTGTGTGCGCGCGTTTGAGCTAATCTCAGATTGGGCGTATTTGCATTTGGATTTGAAAGGTAAATATATTTCGTCATGCTACCAGTCAAACCTGCCACTGCTTTGAAAGCAAAACTAACATTAAATGTGAACACACATGCATTTGTTTTTCTATCATAGTGGAGGCTTTCCATTGACTTTGGCAGCTATTTTTATACCGAGCTAATGATATTTTCTCCAAACCTTAAAGCTAACATAAACACACATCTCACATTAATTTAAAGAATAGTTCACCCAAAAATGGAAATTCTGTCCCTCCAAACCTTTATGACTTCTTTTCTTCTGTAGAACACTAAAGAAGATACTTTGAAGAATACTTGTAACCAAACGGTTTTAGTTCTCAAAATAATGTCTTTTAAGTTCCACAGAAAAAAGAAAGTCATACAGGTTTGGAACGAGATGAGTAAATGATGACAGAATTTTTGGGTGAACTGTCCCTTTAAATCTCAGACTGTTGATGTAATGTTTCACCACAGTCAAATGATACGACATGATATGATATAAAATGACAAAAGTTCTGTCATTAAAACACTAAAGCCAACGCACACCATATGAGGTGCAGGTCAAAGAAAATAAATCTGTATAAAGGAGATATGACTGCACACTTCACTTGCAAGATATTGTAATTATTTCACCAGCGTTTCGGCAAAGAGCCTTTGTCAAAAACCTTTGCCGAAACATTGGTGAAATAAAGTACAGTATCTTGCAAGTGAAGCGTGCGGTCATATCTCCTTTACATAAAAAGTTGCATAAACCTCCATGGAACTCAAAAGATGATGTTCAAATTTCTCTTTTCCATAAACCAAAAGCAAGTTGCTCTGAAATCCCATTCACACCACCTCATATTCAAACTTTTATGAAACAGCGGTCAAGATTTTGAGAGAATAGCAACTTAAATATCAGTCTGTTTCGAACACAAAACTATCATATGACTTCAGAAAGCTGGAAGGAAGTAGTATTAACTACTTTTATAGTAGCCTACTTTCGTATCCATTTTGGATCTTGACAGCTCCAGGGGCCGTACTCACAAAACATCTTAAGGCTAAAAGTAGCTCCTAACTTGCCGATTTAGGTGAAACTCTTAAAAATAATGGACGTGTCAGTCCTAATTTTAGAACTCCTAAATTTTTGCTCTAAGAGTATTTCACAAAGCATTGTAGCGTTAAAACTAGCACCTAAATCTGTGAAACGTTAGGAGTAGTCAAGAGGACTCCTAAGTCACTAAGACCAAATCACAAACAATCCTAATGGCTGTTGCAGACCTTTCTCTCTTCCACTTCTACTCACTGTCCTATCATAACAAAAAGGCAAAAATGCCAAAAATAATAAATATTATTTATTTATTTAATAAATAAATAAAAAGAAAATAATGTCTGATTATCTGTGGCAGTTGTTTCACGAGTTCACACTTACAAATGATCAGATGGAGTAAAAGAGTAAAATAAGCCTATTTGGCATGCTGTCCGAGGGGATTGAGGGCTCCGAGCTCAGAATTTAGCCCAAACCCAGAGTACTCCCCCAAATCCCCGGCTGGGCAGAGAGTGAGGAGTCGAGGTGGCGGAGGGATGCAGAAAACTGTCGAGGTAACTAGGTGAGTTGGCTGTGTATACTGTATGTCTCCTCTTGAGCTGATTAGATAGTGCTCTTCCCGAACTTTGTTTATAAAACATAATTTGTCGCTTGAATTCTGCAGTCTCTCTTGCAGGCTGATAATTAGCTGGACATATACTAGTTTAATTTGTGACACTTAGCCTACTTTTTAAAAATCTTTATTTGAATATGGAAACATTCTTTTTTTAAAACCTTTATTCGAATATGGCAACATGATACGTTCTACAATATTTCAATCATTGACAGAAACTCCTCCCCCATCAGCCAATCACCGTGTGTATAGTTAGTAAGCGTGATGACATCATCCATAGCAACGAGGTCAACCCCGCCCCTTACTTACTTCTCTCTGTTCCTTTGTAAAAGTTGGTCTCAGCAGCTTTGTGAATAGGTTTTAAGAGAAAACTCTTAACTAAGAACTTTTACTGCTATTTAGGAGAACTCTTAGTGCTAAGATAAAATGTTTTGTGAATACGGCCCCTGGACACTAAATGCTTTCATTGTTTGGAAAAAGAGCAGCATGAACATTCTGCTAAATATCTTCTTCTTTGTTGACAAAAGAAAAGAACATCACACAGGTGAGTAAATGATGACAGAACTTTCATTTTTTGGGTTGGTCAAATATTCCCATATTCTGATTAGAAAATCACCCGACACACTCTCTGTTTATTATCCTCATCTTAGAACAAGCGTAGAGGTGGCAGTATATGAATAATGTGTTTCTGTTTGCTCTCTGTCCTTCCTGAACAGGTTAAGAAGTCCATTTCTGCACACCTGTGCACAGTGGCTGATTTTGCCATCGAGATGTTTAACGTTCTGGATGCGATCAACTACCAGTCCTACAATGACTTTGTGCTTCGAGTTGGTGAGTGACCTTTTTAGAGCGAGGTGTCAGCCATGTGTTTGTTAGTGCGCGTAAATGAGTGTGTGTTTTTGTGTATGGGTAAAGGAAATACGTCAGTAAGTGTACACATTGTGCCGGACATCCCGCATCCAGTAGGATGTCCTGAGTATAACATATTTTGTAGGGAACAGATTACATACAACAAACTAATGCACAAAAACAAACCATCTAAACTACATACACACTTCATTAAAAACTGCAAAACATTCTTGTCATTAATTTAAACAAGATGTACCTCTAGTTGGTAAGGAGATTTTTTTCACATGCAGACAGACAGCAGAAGCCCAAGGTAGCACACAGGGAGCTACTCGGAAAAGCATACCTGCTACAAATAATTTTTAATGAGAAGGGCAGAAAGATTGGAGAACGGCCACAATCCTGTACAATTACATTTTTTAAGCCACCTAATAAGCCTCATTTGCAAAATAGAAAATTACAGTTATGAGAAGTAATTTTGCAATATACTAGTAATGTAGTAATATATTTTCTGCTGATATAACCAAGGCCACATGGTCAGTAAAAAATAATAAAATAAAATTATACTATTTATTAGGGGTGGAACGGTTCAAATTACTCACGGTTCGGTTTGTATCATGGTTTTAGGGTCACGGTTTCGGTACGGTTCGGTATGTGCTATGGTCAGGGTAATTAGGACATTTGTCAAATAAAAATAAACAAAATAAGAACAAATAATCAAACTACAAGCAACAGCACAAATACATACAACAGAGCAACGATGCATATAAAATAAACTGTGCTTTTCAGGTTTTTCAGGTATCTAACAGTGGTTTTCAGGTACATAAATTGAATAAAGTAATCAAATATAAAATAACATTGCATATTATAATCTTCACTGTATACATTAAATAAAGATTAATCATTATTGAAGTTACAAAAGCTATTCAGTCAAGAGCAGTGAGTGATTTCTTTGTCATTTGTTGTTTGATTAACATTAAAAACACAGACAGCAGGAAAAGGCTTCTTTCCCTTTAAGAAATAATGCACGGAAAGAGTACATACTGTTACACATGAACACACGTCTTTATCGACTCTTTACGTTTTACTTAAGACAACCTACTATGTTCGCTAGGATTACTCACCAAGACGGGCATGTTGACCTATTTTTTGTGTGAATTTTTCCGTTCAAGCGCAAGACTTGAAAGAGAACTCAATATTTGCACGCTATCTGCGACGCGCCATGTGCGCGCTTCAGATGAGTGCACACTGCACACACACGCACACACACAAATCTCCTCTCAGCATGCGCAAGTTCTCTTTCGCGTCTTGCTCTTTAATGTTTAAATTGGCATGAGTTTAGTTTAAACACAACGTGTGCTGTTCAGGTCTCACCTGCGCGCGATCGCGCGCTATCAACACCCGGGTGATGATGCTTTTTGATCATCGTTGTTGTTGTAATGTATTGGCAAGCCAGAATCTGTCTGTCAGTTTTACACGTTGTTATTTTCAAGAAACCATATTATTGATGCGTCATCAGATTTGAGATGAACCGCGGTGCAAGTGCGTGCCGAACCGTGGGTGGAGAACCCTACGGTTCGATTTTTTACAGAGAACCGTTCCACCTTACTATTTATATTTATTTTTATAAACATTACAGCTCAAAAGTTTTTGTTTAAAAAAAAAAATAGACATTAAAACAAAGAAATAAAAACTAAAGATTTCTATTTCAAATAAATGCTGCTCTTTTGAATTTTCTATTCATCATAGAATCCTGACAAAAAAGTATCACAGTTTCCACAAAAATACAGTGCATCCGGAAAGTATTCACAGCGCTTCACTTTTTCCACATTTTGTTATGTTACAGCCTTATACCAAAATGGATTAAATTCATTATTTTCCTCAAAATTCTACAAACAATACCCCATAATGACAACGTGAAAGAAGTTTGTTTGAAATCTTTGCAAATTTATTAAAAATAAAAAACGAAAAAATCACATGTACATAAGTATTCACAGCCTTTGCCATGACGCTCAAAATTGAGCTCAGGTGCATCCTATTTCCACTGATCATCCTTGAGATGTTTCTACAACTTGATTGGAGTCCACTTGTGGTAAATTCAGTTGATTGGACATGGTTTGGAAAGGCACACACCTGTCTATATAAGGTCCCACCGTTAACAGTGCATGTCAGAGCACAAACCAAGCCATGAAGTCCAAGGAATTGTCTGTAGACCTCTGTAGGCACAGATCTGGGGAAGGGTACAGAAACATTTCTGCAGCATTGAAGGTCCCAATGAGCTGAAGTTTGGAACCACCAGGACTCTTTCTAGAGCTGGCCGCCCAGCCAAACTGAGCTATCGGGGGAGAAGGGCCTTAGTCAGGGAGGTGACCAAGAACCCGATGGTCTCTCTGACAGAGCTCCAGTGCTTTGAGGAGAAACTTCCAGAAGAACAACCATCTCTGCAGCACTCCACCAATCAGGCCTGTATGGTAGAGTGGCCAGACGGAAGCCACTCCTCAGTAAAAGGCACATGACAGCCAAATCAAATCAAATCACCTTTATTTATATAGCGCTTTTTACAATGGCAATTGTTTCAAAGCAGCTTCACAGTGGTAACAGGAAAATAATGCAATGGAATTTGATTCGGCTGTACATCCGCTCTGGTGAAAACGGTGATGTCATCCAGCTCATTTCAATTATCATATAGTGTCAATGCGGGCAGATCAGTAATATAGTTGAAATTTAAGTGTCCCCAACTGAGCAAGCCAAAAGCCAAAGGCGACGGTGGCAAGGAACCAAAATTCCTTCAGGGCCAGAATGGAGAAAAAAAAACCTTGGGAAAAACCAGGCTCAGTTGGGGTGCCAGTTCTCCTCTGGCCGACGAACAAATAGTGTATGATTATGATTCTGGCAACATTACAGGTCAGAAGTCATATTAGATCAATAGATATTTGTAGGATTATTCGAAAGATTGGAGTCGTCACGCCGGGGACGGGTTCAATGAGGATGTCGTGTCGATGCGGCATTTACAGGGGGGAGTTTAATTGACACAGTCTCTACAGACACTTCAGGGATGCGGTCGTCATGTCCAGGCTAAGGTCCACCATCTAGTCCAGATACGGCCCGGATCCGGCCGACTGCAGTAAACCTCGGGATAAACAGAGAGACTAACATTAGTGTAGATGCCATTCTTCTTATGATGTAACGAGTACATCAGGTGTTATTGGAAGTGTTCCCGGTTCCGGCTGACCTAGTTAATGCAGCCTAAAACAATCATTTAACTGATTTGAATAATATAAATTAAAAATGTTTTATGTGTATGCCATAGTAAAGAGATGTGTTTTTAGTCTAGATTTAAACTGACAGAGTGTGTCCCGAACAATCCTAGGAAGACTGTTCCAGAGTTTAGGTGCTAAATAGGAAAAGGATCGACCGCCTGCAGTTGATTTTGATATTCTAGGTATTATCAGCTGGCCAGGATTTTGAGACCGCAATAGATGTGATGGAGTATAATGCGTTAAGAGCTAGCTCAAGTACTGGGGAGCTAAAGCATTTAGTGCTTTGTAAGTAATCAGCAAGATTTTAAAATGTATACAATGTTTAATAGGGAGCCAATGCAGTGTTGCCAGAACCGGGCTAATATGGTCATACTTCCTGGTTCTAGTAAGAACTCTAGCTGCTGCATTTTGGACAAGCTGCAGTTTATTTATTAAGCAAGCAGGGCAACCACCCAGTAGAGCATTACAATAATCTAGCCTTGAGGTCATGAACGCATGAACTAACTGTTCAGCATTTTGCATTGAAAGCATGTGCCGTAATTTAGATATATTTTTAAGATGGTAGAATGCAGTTTTACAGATGCTAGAAACGTGGCTTTCAGGACATTCCCACCTGGAGTTTGCCAAAAGGCACCTGAAGGAATCTCAGACCATGAGAAACAAAATTCTCTGGTCTGATGAAACAAAGATTGAACTCTTTGGCCTGAATGGCAAGCGTCATGGAGGAAACCAGGCACCGCTCATCACCTAGACAATATCGTCCCTACAGTGAAGCATGGTGGTGGCAGCATCATGCTGTGGGGATGTTTTTCAGCGGCAGGAACTGGGAGACTAGTCAGGATCGAGGGAAAGATGAATGCAGCAATGTACAGAGACATACTTGATGAAAACCTGCTCCAGACCTCAGACTGGGGCGAAAGTTCATCTTCCAACAGGACAACGACCCTAAGCACACAGCCAAGATAACAAAGGAGTGGCTACGGGACAACTCTGTGAATGTCCTTAAGTGGCCCAGCCAGAGCCCAGACTTGAACCTTATTGAACATCTCTGGAGAGATCTGAAAATGGCTGTGCACAGACGCTCCCCATACAACCTGATGGAGCTTGAGAGGTCCTGCAAAGAAGAATGGGAGAAACTGCCCAAAAATAGATGTGCCAAGCTTGTAGCATCATACTCAAAAAGACTTGAGGCTGTAATTGGTGCCAAAGGTGCTTCAAAGTATTGAGCAAAGGATTTTTTTCGTTTTTTATTTTTAATAAATTTGCAAAGATTTCAAACAAACTTCTTTCACGTTGTCATGATGGGGTATTGTTTGTAGAATTTTGAGGACAATAATGAATCCATTTTGGAATAAGGCTGTAACATAACAAAATGTGAAAAAAAGTGAAGCGCTGTGAATACTTTCCGGATGCACTGTATTAAACAGCACAACTGTTTTCAACATTGATAATAATTAAATGTTTCTTGAGCAGCAAATCATCACATTAGAATGATTTCTGAAGGATCATGTGACACTGAAGACTGGAGTAATGATGGTGATAATTCAGCTTTGACAACACAGGAAAAAAATAAATTTTAAAATAGAAAACAGTTATTTAACATTTTAACAATATTTCACAATAGTACTCTTTTTATTGCATTTTTGATCAAATAAATACAGCCTTGGTGAGCATAGGAGACTTCTTTCAAAATCATAAAAATATCTTACCAACCCCATATTTTTGAATAGAAGTCTAGAGATAAGGGAAGTTAAATCTGATTACTGATTGATTTGATTCATTGATCAGGTATCAACGTGGGTCCAGTAGTTGCCGGAGTGATCGGGGCTCGCAGGCCTCAGTACGACATCTGGGGAAACACAGTCAACGTCGCCAGTAGAATGGACAGCACTGGAGTTCAGGGCAAAATACAGGTAACACGCTGTGACTTACAAAAAATAAGTATACTTCAAGTTCATTTTATTAAGTATACTTGAGTAAAGTTCAAGTATATTTTAAGTATACTTTATGAAGTAAGTATACTAATATTAAAGAGTTAGTTCACCCAAAAATGAAAGGCATAGGCTATTTGCACTAAGTGAAAATAGTGATAGATGCTTTTTATACTAATTGAAAATAGTGATATATTCTATTTACACCTTGTAAAAGTAGCAGTTCTTTGCAATATGTATAAATAGTAATTAGATGCTATTTATACTTTATTTTGGCAGATACATACTATTTGCACCTCAGTAATCCTACATTAACAGGATGCAATAAAAGTGTAAATTATTATATTTATTAAAATTATTAAATGGATGCCGCCTTAATGGGACAATAAAAGCCCTCCCTACACCTACCCCAAAACTCTACACAATATATACTTTTATTATTATTATTATTAGTATTATTATTATAACAGTCATTAGGCACTTTATTTCCACTTTTAGAACATTTTTATTGAAAGTAAATGCCTTTCCGATGTGATGGGAAAAGGGAGAAGAGCAAGCTCGGCAAAAGGCGGATTCGTACCCGGGTCGATTGCGTCAAAAGCTTGTTCCAGGAGCCTTACGCTCTACTGACTAAACCACTGCAGACATTACAACATGCACGTCTTTTTTAATCTTGTGTGGCCCAACCAGGCATTGCTGGGGGGAGTTAGTGTAAATAGTGCTTGCTAACAAGGCCCGCTATTTGCACTTAGTGTAAATAGACACTCCGAAAGTCTTACGGGTTTGGAACGACATAAAAGTGTAGTAATTAATGACAGAATTTTTACTTTTGGGTGAACTAGCCCTTTAATGTACTAGTAGTTTACTTGTAAATGTACTGTTTCAATACTACTTGGGACTAAATTGGCCCACTTTTTAGTGTATAAAAGTATACTTTTAAGTATACTTTAAGTGTAACAGTAGTAAACGTTGAGTACACAACTAGTTTACAGCTATGTTTTTCGTTTATGAAAATACACTTTGAAGCATACTTTCAGTAAACTACTAGTTTAGTAGATTTATACTGCAAGTATACTTGTAAGTTTGGATACTTGTAAGATGGAGTGAACATAACATCATACTCATAGTTTACTATTATATTTTTATACTAAGTATACTATTATGTTCCTTTTTAGGTATTAATTTTTATACTTGAAATATACCGTTTAACTGTTCTTTAACTCTTTCCCTGCCAGTGTTTTTTTTAAGTTGCCAGCTAGCACCAGCATTTTTGATCATTTTTAGAAAACTTTTTCACCAGAATTTTGTTTAATATCTGAACATGCAATTTATCAAAAGAAAGAACAGAGCCTCTGCTTTTAAACAAACAAACAACAAAACAATTTATTCTAGCTTCATATGCATTCGTTTTTTTATCAACACTTGAATGTGTGTAAGATCCATTAAAAAAACGTCTAAAAAAACTCTAAAGTTAAAAAACATTTCGATTTTGTCAAAAACTTAGTCCGGAACGGATTCAGAGCGATGATCAAAAGATTGATTGAGTAGATTGAGTCCATCAACACCCCTAATGCTTGCACAGTCCTTTACTTCATCCTGGGTCAACATTTCATTCGGTAATTTTAAGTATTTTTGATTTATATGCTGTTTAATGTTTGATGATCGCGTTATTTGTGCATTATTTGTGCGTAAGCAATGCTTCTATCGCTTGGCTCTGCTTCTTCTTCGCCTGTGTTTTGATCCAGAGATTCTGTACTCTTTCAGAAGATGCATAATAGCGCCCTCTACTGTATAACAGTGAAAACATGGATTGCTGGAAAATTCCGTCAGGAAGCATTGTGTCATAAATGACGGAAAATTCCGTCAATGGCTGGGAAAGAGTTAAGTAGATCTGAAGTAAATTCCTATGTACACTATGTGTTTTCTTTATAAATCAATATTTTCAAACAATGTAAGTTTATAAGACAGTATGTCAACTATGTGATAAAGTATTAATAGGCTACTCAATTAAAAGAGTAAACACAACTACAAGCCAAGAATACTTAATTATACTTTTAATTATATCTCGATTAAAAGATTGAGTACAAGTATAGGCCAAATATGCTTAGACTTTTCTGTCACTCACCCTCAAGCCATCCTAGGTGTACATGACATTCTTCTTTCAGACAAATACAATCGGAGTTATATTTTAATATGTCCTGGCTCTTCCAAGCATTATAATGGCAGTGAATGGCAGCCCCAAATTTTAAGCCCAAATAAGTGCATCCATCCATTATAAAAGTAATCCACACAGCCCCAGGGGTTAATAAAGGCCTTCTGAAGCGAATCGATGGGTTTTTGTAAGAAAAATATATATATTTAACATGTTATAAAGTAAAATATCTAACAAAAAAGCATAACTGGTGCAACAATGGCGTCAGACGTAGCGTAAGCATTTTGAACTGCGAGAGGTGCTACACTTTTTTCGTAAGTTGAATATGGAAGGCAGTCCGCCGGAAGCTAGATATTTTACTTTATAACATGTTAAATATGGATATTTTTTTTACAAAAACCCATCGATTCGCTTCAGAAGGCCTTTATTAACCCCTGGAGCTGTGTGGATTACTTTTATAATGGATGGATGCACTTATTTGGGCTTAAAATTTGGGGCTGCCATTCACTGCCATTATAATGATTGGAAGAACCAGGACATTTTTTAATATAACTCCGACTGTATTCGTCTGAAAGAAGAATGTCATGTACACCTAGGATGGCTTGAGGGTGAGTAAATTATGGGATAATTTTAATTTTTGGGTGAACTATCCCTTTAAGTGTAATTTTAAGTATATTTCTGAGAAGTACATAAAAAGTAGACTAAAAGTATACTTTTAATTTAAAAGAAGTACACTAATAGCACACTTGAATAAACGTCTTTTTTGTAAGGCAAACCAGCACGCCACAAACACATCTGACTTTATTTGATTCTGCATTCCCAGGTGACAGAGGATGTCTTCCGCCTACTCTCCAGTTATTATCACTTCCTATGTCGCGGCCAGGTCAGCGTGAAGGGCAAAGGTGAAATGCTCACCTACTTTCTGGAGGGCCGAACCCCACAAAGCACGCTTCACACGCGATCCAAGAGTCCGGAGCGCGGGTCGAGCCCCTGCATCAGGACCAAACTGGGGTCTGCGCCTGCTGTCAGCAGTTACGGTGTGAAAAGTCACACTGTAGGGCACATTAGCACCCCAAATAACAGAATTCTGTACCTGCCCTCCGTATCCGTCGACATGGAGATGGAGGTGTGATCGCCAGACGGGTTCGACGGTGATCAATCGATGCATTAGTAAATCAGAGGCAGGGAGGGAAACCAAACACAAGGTAGGAAGTGGGATGAAGAACACAGAGACAGTTTTGCACAGTTTTTAAAGGAGAGAGACATTCAAACGTGCCAAACTGAGAAAGGCCCTGCCCCTTCACGCAAGTACATAATAAGCATGTATGTCTTTACGTGTGCACGTATGCGTGTGTTTTATTGAGTCTTCCCCAGACCAACAGGATATCAGGGTCTCCTACTCGGGAGCATGCGATCTACTGCAAAGGCAGCTTCACACCAGCCGAGGAGACACGTACCCAGCGTGTGTGTGTGTCTGTCTGTGTGTGTGTGTGTGTGTGTGTGTGTTATCTTGCACCTGAAAATGTCAAGAGATGCCACGGTGATGATTATTTTGAACATGTGAGCGGTGAGGACCAAACTTTCCGTTTCAAAACAGCGCTGTATTTTGTACGTGACGAACGGGAGAAACTTGTGTGTTGGGGTTTTTCAAAAAATGGTTCCTCATATTGAGATTTGCTTTGAATAAATTGTTTACATGAAGAATGCGTCACAGGTTTACAGACCTGATAGCAAAGTTCCAGCTCTTCGATTTTCAGGCACTTGTCTGCAGTTGCAGAGATAGAGAGAGAGAGAGACAGATGGGCAGAAATACTAAACAACCGCAGTGAATCATAGACTGCAATGATTTACTAGCGAATGCTAACGCTATGCTGTTTTGTAATCATTTACAGAAAGTCGGTCGAGTCTGTGACGTGGGTAAATGTTTAACTTTGCGTGGGTTGAATCAGCACAGTTTTCCTGTATGTGACGTGTGTGCGCACTTGGTGCTGGACAAAACATCTGTATGCATTTGCTGCTGCCCTTTGCCCTCTGGAATATCCTTTCCAGTAATAACATGACAATAGATCCAGCGTGAAATAATCTTGTGTTTAATAGAACACAAAATATTGATACAATCGCTTCACTGCTCGAGAAGCCAGCACAATCGAAGCTGTGTCACTGATAATACTATTCACAAAAATCAACCAAATTGGCTTCCAGTATATACAGTACATCTATTTCACATATATTTTGTCGGTGGTTTTTCTAAGTGGCACTTAGCTTTCAGATTCCCCTATCAGCGGTAGCATCTCTCACTGTGCTCGTGGACCGATCTTTAACACGCGGTTGAACATGCATGATATTTTAGTGCTGGTTGTGTCATGTGCTCTGTAGGTCTTAGGCTAAACATCTGGATTTTAGTGCATCTATTTCAGAGCATGCAAACCTGCTCTCGGTTTCGAAAGCCTCACGAGTCTCATTTCATACGAGTTAAGAAATATTTTTTGATTTACTTTATGTGCTATTACTGTATCTTTGATAGATTTCCCATGATGCCTAGGGAATGAAGTTTGGCTTCAAGCATGCCGTTCTGCATGTCCCTCTCAGCATGCCGTAATTCTGTCACGTCGCTCTATTTGATAACTGATTTGTGTCTCTAATGCATGCCTACTGCAAAAACAAACCAAGGGTGAAAAGTGTCGAAGATATGTTGCGAAACATGCTTTAGTAGCACTGGATGAGCCCAGAATAATGGCCTTGATGAAACGAACCATCTTTTTTTGAATCATAATGTTTTTCTGACGCCGTATCCGCTTACCTGTTCCATGCGTGGTGCTGTGGGGAAAGCTTTCTGGGAGTTTTGTAGCATTGGCGCCTTGTCGAGCTCTTGAAGTGACTGCCTTTTTATCCAGGGTCTGTAAGAAAAAAGTGTATTTCTTTGAATATGTGCCAACACACACGGTTACCAACATATCAAACTGTGTTCTTTTATAGTGCAACTTGTGTGCAACTGTACTCTCATATGGACTGATCGAACCACGTGGGGCTTAATACCGACTCGGAAATGGGCTATTCCTTTTTATTTCGACGTTTCATTCATGTTAAGCTACGTATTCAGGAATGCTCTCTCTGATTATACTTTTCGCTGCATTTAGCTTCATTTACCATATACAGAATTTTGCATATTTATTAACGTACAGTAAGGAGCTGTCCATTTGAATTCCATATCTGTAGATTTTAGTTTTTTATTTAATGAATATTAATGCCAAATGCCAAAATGCTTATTGCATCGCTGAATATTTCAGATTCTATGATCCAACAAATGTAGCCAAACAGCTAAATGGTTCTATTTAATATGGCTTAATACGATCTATTTTGACTACAGTGGCCTAACTTACTGATGTTATGAACATTAATGATATATTAACTTTAATAATGCATAAAGTGTGCACAGTAAAATCATAGAATAGATTTTCATGTCGATTAGATATTTTCATATTTGATACGGGTCAAAATTATTGTACGTATTAAATATATTGTAGAGTAAACGAAAAGAGTATTTTATTGATGATTTGTAATATTTGTGCTATTTTTGGGGTTGCAATGTATTTATTGAGATGGTTCTATGTGAATGTAAATTTCATATTGAGATCTTTTATACTTGTGTTTGCACTGTTCGGGAATAAAATAACAATGAGAGATGACATTGGGCTTCTGTGTGTTGTTGGTGATGATCAGTGTTTTCGTGGCCGTGGCCTTGACCTGATTGTGAGAGTGAACAACCTGTGAGTTATGACATTGCGTAACTCGGGAAAAACAACTGGGGCAAACAAGAAAGTCAATTGAGTCAATCTGGTAATAATGAATTTAATTTAATTTAAAAATATTTCTTTTATTTTAGAAAACCACTTTCTTCTCCTACAAACGTCCATGCCTTCCTGCCTGGGTATTTGCATTAGATGATGTGCTTGTATACCGGTATTTGTGTGAAATAAACCAGTGATTCAGAACATTGAGGCTTTAGGAACTGCCGTAGATCCGGCCTATTGTCCCACTTCTCTTTTCTGCATATTTCCTCAGTTTTCCAACTGAAAGCGATTTCCCATTTACAGGATGTGCCCGCTCCGAAGCATTTTGGGGAACGGGAAAACAAAAGAGTCTTATCAAGCTGGCATGTGTAAGCAGCAAATAGACAGGATGTAGCACATCATACTGCCGGAAACAACTGTATTAGAGAAAAACCCATATACACAATCACATCAGGGTGTCGGGATGGATTGACCTTTCTGCATGACACAGAGAGAACCACTCTCGTTGCCATAGTTTCTGGTTATTGTGGTCTGCCGAGGTGCAATAGTGTGGTCTGCAATAGTGTCAATCTGACATTATCCTTCATAGTACAAAACAACCCATACCCAACAACAGAGGAAAAATAAATGCTGAATGACTGCAAAAGGAATTTCGACCAAAAATTAAAGTTTTGTAATTATTTACTCAACCTCGTTGTTCTAAGCCTGTGTGACTTTTCTGCACTCTTAAGAAATTGTTCTATATTGATCCTTAAAGGGTTCTGTCAGTTACTTCATATATATATATATATATATATATATATATATATATATATATATATATATAACCTTTAAGGGGTTTTAAACATTTTATTAATTTTTAATTTTGATTTTATTAATTAAACAGCCAGTAAGAATTCCGGCTCTCACAGACCTGTTAGTTTTTCTTTAAGAAACCCTCCTGTTCTCCACTCATTACCTGTATTAACTGCACCTGTTTGAACTCGTTACCTGTATAAAAGACACCTGTCCACACACTCAATCAAACAGACTCCAACCTCTCCACAATGGCCAAGACCAGAGAGCTGTGTAAGGACATCAGGGATAAATTGTAGACCTGCACAAGGCTGGGATGGGCTACAGGACAATAGGCAAGCAGCTTGGTGAGAAGGCAACAACTGTTGGCGCAATTATTAGAAAATGGAAGAAGTTCAAGATGACGGTCAGTCTCCCTCGGTTTGGGGCACCATGCAAGATCTCACCTCGTGGGGCATCAATGATCATGAGGAAGGTGAGAGATCAGCCCAGAACTACACGGCAGGACCTGGTCAATGACCTGAAGAGAGCTGGGACCACAGTCTCAAAGAAAACCATTAGAAACACACTACGCCGTCATGGATTAAAATCCTGCAGCCCACGCAAGGTCCCCCTGCTCAAGCCAGCGCATGTCCAGGCCCGTCTGAAGTTTGCCAATGACCTTCTGGATGATCCAGAGGAGGAATGGGAGAAGGTCATGTGGTCTGATGAGACAAAAATAGAGCTTTTTGGTCTAAACTCCACTCGCCGTGTTTGGAGGAAGAAGAAGGATGAGTACAATCGGTTCAATCAGTGCATCTCTAAACTCAACCCCTAGGGAAACCGTATCAAACCATATTAGAACATATCACCTTAATGTTTCCATGGCGATGTGTCATGCTTGTCACATGCCACATCGCAATAGTGTTGTATGGCAGTTGTATTTCGGTTTTCCTTTTTTATGCAAAATATTCACAAACTTGTTGGCTATGTCATCGACTACCTGATATTCCAATTCTCAAATACGTGTAAGTGAATGTGTTTTGTTGTTTAAAAACCTTTATAATGATCATGTTAGTTGATCTATAACGCACAATGGGCGCCGCCATGTTAGTTTGCGCCGCAGTTCAGAGAATCGGATCTGTCGGATTTACAACACGTAAATTCATCCACTTCTCCCGAAATACATAAAAGTAAGTGGCCGGTGAAGTGGGAGATGAGTAGAGTAAATGTTATATCAATGTGTATCTGATATGAATAAAACACCTAGTCAATTTGTAATTAAATGGATTGTTATTGCTGCTTCCATAGACATCAGTGTGTATTCTACAAACTATAAATGTATCGTTTGGCTAGTACTTGTGTATTTAAATGTCTGAAACCTAAAATAAACCTTGCTTAAAAAAAACACAGAATATTTGTGATATATGACCAGCGCAGAGCGCGTCCGTATCTGGCTCAGCACCAGTCAATGAGCGAAAGCACATTTGAATTTAGCAGTTGATCACGTGATGCACTGAACGTTCAACGGTGTGATCGTATGCGCCAAAGGCTTAAGACCCAATAATAGTTTGGGAGGGGGTAAACTAAATGGGGAAACAAAACAAATTGTCCAATATTGTAGTTCACCTTACTCAACCCTAAGGGGTA
The DNA here is from genome assembly GCA_039654105.1 of Coreius guichenoti. Lineage (NCBI taxonomy): Eukaryota > Metazoa > Chordata > Actinopteri > Cypriniformes > Gobionidae > Coreius > Coreius guichenoti. Next base: position 11,074,727 of record CM077185.1, on the reverse strand, counting down.
TCCTAAAAAGCAGCCACCAAAGGGAGCATGCAAGGCACTAAAACATCTGTAATTAGCCCTTCAAGCTACAACCTTGATGTTGCCTCTCCTCCAAGGGGGACCCTACATCATTCACTCACTCATGAAGGAAGGCAAACAAGAGCAGAACATAATTTTGCAGTTGTCCAGTAACTCTCATCTCCCAGGCATTAAAAACCCCACGGAACTGCAGGGGAGCCAGCCCGGTCTCACAGCAATTTGTATCACTCGTACGAATTCGTATTTTACGAGTTGCCAAATTTGTATGAATTCGTATGAATGACCTCCCCCTAACCCCGCCCCTAAACCTACCCGTCACTGGGGTTTAGACAAATCAAACAAATTCGTACGAATTAGCCACCTTGTAAAATACGTACGAATTGGTCGTGAGATAGCGTTGGGGGAGCTTAGGTCCTACTTAAAGACCACAATGTAACAGGGGGAGGCAGCTCAACCCTTCCTTAACTAAAAGGCACTCTACCTATGCCCTGCTATAGCTAGCATTTCATCTTATTCTTTTAGCACCCAACCATCATATGTGACAGATAACAAGGAGTGATGTGAACTTCCTCTACTTTTTAGCATTGTCAAATCAGGGCCATAGTAGAACCTTCAAAAGGGGAACTATATTCCTACTTCAAGACCTAACAGTAGTTGGGGAGGGAGGTAAACAAAGTAGAGGGAAACTATAAGGCCCTACATAACTCCATTCACCTTGCATCAACTCTGGGCCATCCAGAGGGAAGATATGTCCCAGACAAGAGAAAGGCAGGCTGCAGTTTGTCAATAGCTCTCATCCACCACACTCTAACCCCAAGGAGGTTCCAGGGGAGCTTAAACTCTTCTATTACACTGGGGGAGAGCAGCTCAACCCTGACTTGAATAAAGGAACTTCTTCTAGGACCTGCTATTGTTTTGAACATGGGTCAAACTAGAGAGGCCTATGAAGCATCCAGTCAGAAAGGGAGCATCTCTTCTTTAATACCCAACAGTAGTTGGAGAGTAAGTAAGTAGAGGGAATCTATAGTGCCCTACATAACTCATTCACAGTGGAGCACAATTCTACTTAAATCCTAAGATAGGGGAGAATATAGTTCAATCCTGGAAAAAGATACTTCAGGGTATCAGAGTGGAGCAGAAGAGATGCCTTCTTTTTAGACAATCAACCTCTGCCCACTGCTCCGTCCTCAGACATATGCCCGCGTACATAAGCAATCAAGCGTGCAATATAAAACAGGCGACAGAAAGAGCGGTTTTAGATTTCTGTTTTGCCTAACCAAAAGCTTCTCTATTCCTGTGCCAATTCAGCAATGGTTGCTCTCAAACCTTCCCTCAGGAGGGGGCCATGAATGATTATGTAGAGGAGCAAGCTAAACAGCATTGCTCTAGACTACAAAAGAGCGGTTTCAGCGGCTCACACTCTTAGAGATATCTCCTGGAAGCTGTTGTAAACATCAAGGAAAAATATTTTTTTCTCCTATCACAGATGCTTCTTGGTGGCAACTATAGTATCCATTGAACGCACAATGCACTGGTCGTGTGCTTTGTGGCATGGATGGCTAGATCTGTGGCTTGCGCAGCAGTACATCTTCCACATTAGTGTGGACAGCAGAAGAGGCGGATTATTAATAACACATGCCTCAACTCTCTCTGCATCCAATTCCTCAGAATTAGACACACCACATTAATCAGTCAGGTTGGAAGCGGCCACAAAATAGCTTCTCGAACTGACATGAAAGCATCATAGCTAGCTGGAAGCCAGACAGGGGAAGACTTCCTGTCAGAACCGAATTGTGAGGTGTAACTGCTCAATTCTCATCCCTCAAGAGAGAGTCGATTAAGGGTGGAGCTTCTCACAGCGATTGGGAGCGATTATTAATAACACCTGCCTCAACTCTCTCTGCATCCAATTCCTCAGAATTAGACACACCACATTAATCAGTCAGGTTGGAAGCGGCCACAAAATAGCTTCTTGAACTGACATGAAAGCATCAGAGCTAGCAGGAAGCCAGACAGGGGAAAGACTTCCCGTCAGACCTGAATTGCGAGGTGTAACTGCTCAATTCTCATCCCTCAAGAGAGAGTCAAGCAAGGGTGGAGCTTCTCACAGCGATTGCATCACAAAGAATGCATTCAACTCCCTTGAGAGCCGAATGTGCTCCTTTCAAACGCTAGATGCATCATGATGAGCACATCCAGCTTCCTCTGGGAGTCAGATGTGTGCATACAAACAAGCGGCTCCTGAAGACAAATGAGCTGATGACGTGTATTACAGGCGCCCTCTTATACGCACGGGCGTTCAGCTGGTGAAGTCATCGACTGTTGTCGGCCAATAAAATTGGTGGCACGTGCTTCAGACAGGGGAACTAGCTTTTTACACTAACACATTTTACACTTAAATAATAATATTAATAAAAAATGTTTGTTCTCTTTTTGGTCATGTCTTATCTCACTAAAATAAATTGGTGCATGATGCCCCAACTCGACAACACCTGTCCCCATTCATTTTCATTCTATGGAAGAGCAGGCAAATTCTCCATGAGTTTCCGTGAGTGTTCAACGGAAGAAAGAAAGTCATACGGGTTTGAAACAGCAAGAGGGTGAGAAAATGATGACAGAATATATTTTTTTGTGTGTGTGAACCATCCCTGCTGCCACTACGTAGGAGTGAATGCAATCGAATAATCAGCCCTGCCTATTGAACCTATTGTGAGTTAACAAGGAGCTTTGCTTATGGCAAATCTCCAGTCTTTATCCCTTTACCTGCCGTGTAGCGCACATACTGCAGCAGTATCAGATCAGGTCTGGGCTTGCTTTTCCAGCGCTTAACCAAACCCATTCCTTTCCTCATCTCTCAAATTATAATCTCTGCCCTCCAGCACATCAGCGCTCACAATGACTTTCGTATGAAGATGCTCTCGCTCACTCCCATTTTTCCTCCCATCAAACACCCTGCCAGAACTTGTCTTTTCCCCCTTTTTAACCGTCGGTCCCCTTTTACTGGAAACTGTAAACGGTTCCTGCTAAATGAAGATGTGTGTGTGTGTGGACTGTGTACATGCTGATGAGTAAGGCGTAGGAGTGTTTATTACCTGCGGGGAGGAAATGACTCATGACTTTTTTTTATGGCTGACATACCAAGATAAACAGCACCGCTAACAGGTCATCAGCTTGCACACTTCAAACCCAGCTGCTGTTGAGATCACAACTACACAGCTACTAGGATAAGACGGCCTCAGATCAGCGTGGTGCTAATGATCAATTTCCACTTCAAGTTAGCCAACTGAACAATCATGACAAAAAAATTTCCGGTGTACCGTACAGGCAATTCAGTATCTGATAAGAGAATCCAACGGTGGACCCGAATCTACAAAAGACTGGATTAGTGATGGTTTGTGTGCACTGATGATGTGTTATAGTTTGATTTTACGCAACGTATGGGGTGCTCTTTTTTTAAGATCATAAAACACATAAATAAATCATAAAAAACTGTCATAGCACTGATTGTGTTAATCAGTGTGCAGATTAATGGCTGTTGAATGCTGAACACGTTCTATGCACAATACATGGGTTTTATATGTTGCTATTTGATATGTTGATAAACTTTTTACCTAACATAAAATTAACCTAGCATGAAAAGTAGATAGTTTTAAAAATGGGGTTCTTGACTTCTGGAATGAATTGTACAATTGATATAATACATTGTTAAAGGTGCACTGTAAATTTTAGCGGCATCTAGTGGTGAGGTTGCGAGTTGCAACCGCCCACCGCTCACCCCTCCCTTTCGAAGCACATAGAGAAGCTACGGTGGCCGACACAGGACAAAGATGTCGCCGTCTGAGACAGCAGAGAGTAGCTAGCGCTCTGTAGAGCAGTTTGTCTGTTTAGAGCTATTGTAGAAACATGGCGGCGCAAAATGGCGATTTCACTGTAAGGGGACCTGCGGTGTATGTAGATAGAAATGGCTCATTCTAAGGTAATAAAAACATAATGGTTAATTATATAAGGTCTTTATACACCACTGAAAACATAGTTATATATATTATATTGCATTTCTGTCAATAGATCCTCATAAATACTACACACTGCACCTTTAAAATATGTGAAACAATATTTGATTTATTTATGCCCTGTTCAAACTCAAACTTCAGCCTTGTTGCAAAAGTTATTGATAATCAAACAAATTTTTTTCTTAAATTCACGGAAAATTTAAAGTTTATCAATAACAAAAAACATATAATTGCAAACTTGCTAGTCTCTTCTGAGAAACAGTTCGATTTAGACTGAGGGGCATTTACAAGAGACTGTTTCCAACTAAAAATGTAAATTTTGGATGTTCATTTACATGACAACTGCGTTTTGGGGTCCTAAAAAACGAAACGATACCTTTATCGTCTCCGTGTGAACTACAAAAACGTGAATTTGTAAAAATGGTGACATGCATGCTACATGCTCAGTCTATAGGCGTGTAGTGGTTTTTTATAAAGTGACATTGCCAACTACTGGCCTGACATGCATAATACAGCGTTTTAGTAATTTTTGCGGATCTGTGTGAATGGGGATCATTTTGACGACTTTGTTGCCTGTACGCAAAAAAATGCAAAGAAAAAACTTTTCTTTTTTTAGTACACTGTTGTCATGTAAATGTACCCTAAATTTGCAACCCTGTTAACTCATTCTAGCATATTTAAAAAAATTGTTTTTATTTAAGTTATTTTTTGTTTATTGCTATAACGTTGTTTTGAAAAAAAAAAAAAAAAAAAATCACACAAATCAAGGTTTTGGACATAAAAATTTTGGTAACGGTTGAAAAAATCACTTAAAATAAAAATAAAGCAGCTCATATAAAATGTATCTAATGTTAGCTCAGCTTATAAATAAGACCAACCTTTTCTGAAAGTGAAGCACCTACTTTTACAGACCATTTGTTAAAAAAATATTTTTATTTACTTTTAATTTTTCTGGAGTTTCAGGTCCTTTTTGTGAAAAGTGCCACACATTCCAGTTTGCCCTCAGAAACACAATGAAGCCTTTCGTCAGTGTCTCCTTGATAAAATATGCAATCTGCATCATCAATCACACTCTCAAACAATGAAACTCAGTTGCAAGGATTAACAAGCTCAAACTTGGCAACATGAAATATACCAAAATAGCAGCGAAACAGACTCTACCATTCATTTCACAATATGATGAGTTTGGCACAGCAGGTCGCAATGTAATGGGCTTTTGGCAGATCATCATACAGTTTTTGCCACCAACAAAAAGCATGACTCACCAGTATAATAATTACATTTAAGTATTAGCTATAAGACGTTTAGTTGTAAGATTTTACTGAGGCAGGTGATCAGGAATAATCAGAGAACTACGTGACACAAGAGGTCATTGTCATCTAAATGGAATGTTTCATGAGGATTGCTGCAGTAAATATGAAGAAATGTCATTCTTTATATTGAAGTCAGAGCTTGCTAACATGAGGGAGGTATTTTTACGGGTGGGTAAAGCATGGACTCACCAGCAGCGTGTCTCCTCCTCCCAGAGGAGTTTGTTGAAGTATTTGGGCTGGGTGCTCCAGCACGGCGGATTCTCCATCACAGCCTGTGAGCCAGAGGCAGCCACAAGTCTGTCCCGGAGCCAGAGCTGGCTAACATCAGAGTCCTGGAGTCTATGCGCACTGCTCAGTCCATCCCAGAGCCAGGAGCAGATCTCTCCCTTATAGATCTGTGTTCCACAAATCCAGTTCCCTCTCGAGTCCCCACCTTCAATTCTTCGCCTTCTCTGCCGGTCCCGTCCGGCTATCTGATTGCTCTGGTCCCATCCAGAGATCTTTCTTCTCCCATGTTCCCGGACAATTTCTTGGTCCCATCTCCTCCACTGGTTACGTCCAGTCCCTGGATCAGTAGGCTCCACTGGTGTCGTCCTGCTCCTTGGCTCTGCCCCCACCGCTAACTATGTACAGCTCTTTGGCTTCACCTCAGGCTTCCCGGTCAACAGCTCGGCAAGGAGGTGTGGATTCCCTGGCCTCACCTCATGCCTCCAGGCCCACATCTCCACCTCGGCCTGTCAGCCCATCGGCTCTGCGCTCTCTCTGCTCCACCAGACTCCTCCGGGCTCCCTCATCCCTTCGGCTCAGCCTCAGTCAATTGTCACTCTGCCTCCAACACAGACTTCCGGGTCTCTGGATGTGCCTTGACGCTCCACCGGGCTTCTCCTTCCTTCCGGCTTCCCTGTCATCCTCACTCCCTCCGTCGTCGCCCCGGTCTGCCAAGCCCCCGTCTCCTCCTCGGTCCCGCAAGCCAGCAGCTCCACCTTGGGCTTATGGCCCATGGATGTTGCCCTGGCCCGTTGGCCTCTTTGTTCCGCCAGTTCCTCCACGCACCCTGGTTATGCCTTCATCAGTTGGTATCAAGGTTCCAGCCGGGCATTCAGCCAAAGCTCCACCCTGGCTCCTCCTGCCGTTGGCTCCACCGTGGTGTCTCTCTCCACCGACGACTCCTCATTCCTATCCATCACCAGCTCCACACCCCCCTCCAAAGCCCTCTCCCTCCACACTCGAACTATCAGTTACTGCGCTGTTCTGTCTTTAGTTCCGGTTTCCCTACTCTGTTTAGTTTTGGTTTCCTTATTTTCTGATTATCTCCCTGTTTGTTTCTGTGATTAATTATCATCAGTCATATCTTATTCAGTCCCTGATTATCCCCTGCATATATACTCTCTGTTCAGTTTAGTCATTTGTTGGTTATTGTTTATGTTTGTAATTGTGTTTTCAATGTATACCTGATTTAAGATCATTCTAGTTTATTACAGCCACCATTACAATTACACAACCACAGATTATGTGAGTTAATGCCAAATACAAAGAGTTCTGTTAGCTGGGGATAGATGTAACTGTGAGGGAATTTGCTGAAATAAGATTTATACAAGAACTTTATTGAAGAACAAAGAATAATCAGTTTTTAATAAAGTGAACAATTTAAAGTGACAAAAACATATTTTGTGACAACATAACCTATATTGTATTTTTTTAAAAAGACTTTAAATTTAGCACAAAAAAATTGCCGTGTGTGAGTGTTCCTGTGTGTACTGTATTCCTGTCACATTAGGGTTCAGCAATAGCTGTGTTGCTATCCACCTATTTTTGTGAATTTTGGGATATCAAATAAAAAAATGGAAATGCCAAGATGCACATCAATTCTAAAAATGAGCACAAAACCACATATGTGCTAATTTGAGGTAGTTAATGTTTTTATCCGACAACAAGACGTGCATAAACTATGATGGAAACAAAAATCTCTTGATGCGCAACAAAAAACTCACAGAGGATGTGATTGGATAACTGGACTCATTGGAATCATCATAAGGGGTTGGTTGTAACATTTTTAATGAACAGCTAACTGTTTAAGCATGTGGGATTGAAGCATGAATGCAAAGCATCAAATTAAACAAGGGAAACAGGTACTTTAGGTTATGTAAGTCAAATAATTGTTTCTACAATACAATGATTGCAACGCAAAAAATAATCTTGATAAAAAAAATCTTTCCTAAAAATCACACAATGTTGCTCGCAGTCAAATGCCACTTCTCATGGCAGGTGATGGGACTGTATGATACTGATGATTTGTCAAACTGACAGTGTTTTCCTAAAAAAATTTCCTAAAAAAATCACTGCAGAAAATGCTATAGACATATATAGTGCAGTACAAAAACTTGGAGTCAGTAAGAATTTTTTTTGAGAAATTAATACTTTTATTCAGCAAGATTTCAAATAAATCCTTTTTTTTTCATCAAAGAATCCTATAAAAAAATAATTGCGGTTTCCCCCAAAATATTCAGCAGCACAACTGTTTTCAACATTGATAATTAATAATAAGAAATGTTTCTTGAGCAACAAATTAGCATTTTAGAATGATTTATGAAGGATCATGTGACACTGAAGATAATGATGCTGAAAACTCAGCTTTGACATCACAGGAATTAATTATATTTTAAAATATATTAAAATAGAAAACAGTCTTGATGAGCATAAGAGACTTCTTTCATAAACATTTAAAAAAATCTTACCAACCCCAAACTTTTGAATGGTAATGAATATGAATATAATTTTGAATGGTAACGAATATGTTCGTTCTGCGTCATGGAGCTTACATTCCACAGGAGTGGCATGACTCTGACGTGTCTACATAATTGTATTGCACTGCAGTTATTTAAATTCTGTCAGGTTTAATGAGTGATTTGTAACATGGTAAAGAAGTCAAAAGTCAAGCATTACAACATCTCTGGTGAAGACACAATCACATGTGGGTTTGCCCAGCGTGTACTGACATAGACAAACTCCTGCAAGTGAGAGTGTGTGTGTGTCAGTGTATGTATATAAATTAGTGTTAGATATGCCTGGACTTTACCGTTGGCCAAATAAACACCTCTCGTTTGGCCATTCCAATGCTGGCTGGAGAGACGGGCCAGAGGAAGCCACACACAATGGAGGCCTGCGCATGAGAGCGCGTACAAGAAAGTTTTCCCAGACACACTTGCACACACACACACACACACATAAAATAATTTTGACACATTGACTTCTATGCATTACGTACACGTAACCACAAGTACACACTACATCCAAACCAATAATGGAGTCAAACTACTGCTGTTCATTTACAGACCACAACAATTTCCAGAAGTACATAGTGTACGTAACATTAACCACCAAGGAAGAAGGAAATTCTTCAGGTCCAGTGAGGTAAGAGTCATCCTATATGTGTGTGTACATCTCATCACACAATAAAGGCTTGCATGAGAATTGATGGAAATGCACGCTGTGACAGGAGTTCTGGCACCGGGAGCAGCTGCTTCTTTAAACAACAAACATGTGTGGTCACACCCACAATCATCTATGATATTTCTGATCCAAAGTCATGTATTCATAACCAGCAAACATTTCATTCAACTCTTGGAGGACAATGTGGGTAAAAGGTGGCGCATATGACAAAGTGTGTGTGTACATGTGAGCTTGTGTATGTAATTTCTTTCATCTCACATTTCAGTTCAAATTATATGTAGAGCGGGAAGCTTAGAGGTCTCTGACTAAACTGATTGATCTCTGTGTATGTGTGTGTTGCACAGACATCTGAAAGGATTTAAGATACATTAATCACTAGATTATCATTAGCCATGACTGACCCTGAAGAACATTCCACAATTATGCTTTCCAGCAGCAGGAATGGGAAAAAATGTTGAGAGTTTTCACTCATGTTACCTTACTTAGGATCTCTGGTTCACACAAAAAAAAGGTTCTTCAGGTTCTATATAGCATCGCTACCGTATAAAGAACCTGTTAAGCACAGTGTGGTTCTTCAGCGGTTCTTTGGGGTAGTTAAGGTGCTATATAGCACCACTGCCATATAAAGAATCTGTTAGGCCCAGTGTGGTTTTTCAGCGGTTCTTTGGGGTGGTTAAGGTGCTATATAGCACCACTGCCATATAAAGAACCCGTTAAGCTCCTGTATAGTTCTTTAAAGGTTTTCTAACTCTCTCTTAGTTTAGTTGGGAAAAGAATTAAAACAACATTAAAATACAGTGTATTTCCTGAAGATAACGTGGTTCTCAACCTTTTTGCCTTGAAGGCCCCCCACAAGGATATATTGCAGGGCCCCCAAACGAGACTTTTTGACCTCAGAAAAGCATAGAAGTGATTCAAAACAGCTTTTGCCATGGTTGTAAATTCCTATTCATAGCAAACATATGAGAGGGGAGTAACATATCTAAAATGTAAGGAGGAGAATTGGGTGGTGGTGGTGGAGGGATGCAACAAGACAGTTTGGATACTAAGAGCTGTCAGTTGCAGTTTAAATTATGTGGAAGAAGGAATACAATTGGAGGATGAGAGAAAGATAAGACATGGTGATTGGATAGTCTTTGAATGAATATACCTCTTATGGCTCTACATATAGCACCATTTGACAAAGGTTCTGTAAAGCCCGCTTAAAGATAGGTGCTATATAGCACTTAAAGTGGTTCCCCTATGATTAGAAGCCAATGAACCACTTTTAGTGCTATTTAGCACCATTTTTATGTATGAAATGTATTTTGTATTTTTTATTATGTATGAGTGTAGAGTGAGCATGGCATATTGATGGAGGTTCTGTTTATTATTTAATACATTATTATTCTGATGTTTTTAATACCATTGTGACTCATTGGATAAACGTGCCTCTACCTACATTTTTTGCAAAACTCCAAAAATGTACCAATATATATAATTCACTACAGTTTCCAGCAAAAAAGAAGCACCAATAACTTTTAATTTGTATCACACAAAATATGATTACATGGCCAGATTATAATTTATTTTTTGGCCAGATTTATTTTTGTGCAGTTCCTTACACTTTTAGTGCATGATTTATAAACTAATACAATACGTTTTGCACCACATAACCAGTAAACTTGCTCGGTAGCTCACCTGGTACAGTGTTGCAATTACAATGTAGAACGCTCGGGTCCCATGAAACATGGGTCATGATAAATGAGCTCAAAGACTTGTAGAAGCAAGCTAAAATGCATGATTGTGCTTCAGCAAATGTGTTTTTATCTCGCGTTTGCTTTTGTTAACACTATCGGTTACGTTTAAGGTAGGGTGGTACATTATTTTCAAATGCAATAGCGTATTAACATTTTAGCGCCACTCACTGAACATTTCATTTCAATACAATCTTGCTAGATTCATGTTCTTCTGCTTTGGATAAAACTAAATGCACTTTTAGCATCACACTGGACATTTCACTTTCAAAGTGTCCAAAACAGCAGCTCATTTGCATTTAAAGATACATGCACGAAAACAGTATGTTTTTCCTTCCGCTCAAAAATGTGCATTTACAACATGATATAATAAATGATCTGTGGGGTATTTTATGCTGAAACTTCACAGACACATTCTGGGGATACCTGAGACTTATATTACTTATATCTTGTAAAAAGTGACATATGTCCCTTTTAATATATAGTGCATATTGGTATATTATAATACACAGCAAATTTATAATGGCTGTCAAATGAGAAAGATGCTTTTGGGTGTTGTAATTACAACATCCACCACTACGGGCTAACCTGCCATGCTAACCAGCTAAACCTTCACTCCTTGATCACAAAAGAGAGAATTATGGCAAATACAGAGGCAAAGACTAAAAGCTAAGATAAAAAAAGACTAGAATGTATGCACTGCATCCAAGTGTACTTTTTGGGTCAAATCAAGGTTTTGAGACGTTAAAATTCTGGACAGTAAAGGGGTGGCACTTCACTCAAATGATGCTTTATTAACAAAGTTCAGGAGGAACGCATTTAAATGATCTATCCAATCAACACGAGAGGAGGCATATATACAGTGCCCTCCACTAATAATGGCACCCTTAGTTAATATGAGCAAAGGTGGCTGTAAAAATAAATCTGCATTGTTTATCCTTTTGATCTTTCATTAAAAAAAAAAAAAAGCTAACCTTTCATTGAAGTAAAACAATTGAAAGAGGGGGGAAAATCTAATTTTTCTCCAATGCATGTTGGCCACAATTATTGGCACCCAATTATTGCAACATCCTTTTCCCAAGATAACAGCTCTTAGTCTTCTTCTATAATGCCTGATGAGTTTGAAGAACACCTGACAAGAGATCAGAGACCATTCCTTCATACAGAATCTCTCCAGATCCTTCAGATTCACAGCTCCATGTTGGTGCTTCTTCTCTTCAGTTCACCCCACTCATTTTCTAGGATTCAGGTCAGGGAACTGGGACGGCCATGGCAGAAGCTTCATTTTGTGCTCAGTGACACATTTTTGTGTTGATTTTGATGTTTGTTTTGGATTATTGTCCTGATAGAAGATCCAACCATGGCCCATTATAAGATTTCTAGCAGAAGCGGTCAGGTTTGGATTTTTTATCTGTTGGTATTTGCTAGAATCCATGATACCATGTATCTGAACATGGTATACATGGGTACTTTTTATCCCTGTTTGCACCAAACCCATCTGGTGGGTTTGCTGCCAAAAAGCTCTTTTTTTTAAGTTTCATCTGACCATAGAACCAGGTCCCTTTTGAAGTTCCAGTCGTGTCTGAGAACTGAATATGCTGGAGTTTGTTTCTGGATGAGCGAGGAGGATTTTTCTTGAAACCCTCCCAAACAACTTGTGGTGATGTAGGTGCTGTTTGATAAATTATTTAGGCTTTCTGACCCCAAGACTCAACTAATCTCTGCAATTCTCCAGCTGTGATCCTTGGAGAGTCTTTGACCACTCAAACTCTCCTCCTCACCGTGCTTTAGGACGATATAGACACACGTCCTCTTCCAGGCAGATTTGTAACATCTTTAGTTGATTGGAACTTCCTAATTATTGCCCTGATGGTGGAAAATGGAATTTTCAATGCTTTAGTTATTTTCTTACAGCCATTTTCTATTTTGTGAAGCTCAACAATCTTTTGCTTCACATCAGAACTATATTCTTTGGTTTTACTCATTGTGATGAATGATTAAGGGAATTTGGCCTTTGTGTTTCCTCATATTTATACTCCTGTGTAACAGGAAGTCATGGCTGGACAATTTCATGCTACTGGTCACCCTGGTGTGCTGAAAAATATGAATGGGAATATACTTCAGATATATTTTATTAATAAGAATTTCTAGGGTTGCCAATAATTGTGGCCAACATGCATTGGATAAAAAAATTTATTTCCTAATATCTCCTAAAACGTTTTCGGGTTCAACCCTTCATCAGTGCCATTTGATGGCCTCTGGACAATAAATTCATGTGAGCCATTTTTCATGTGCGGTTCTTCTTTTGTCATTTTTTTTTATATTTGAGTTACTTTTGGATCTCCACACCGCAAGGAGTTTGTTCATTCTTCTGGTTTGGAGTATTGTTTGGCGCTACGCTTTTCCGTTCTCTCAATGTGGCAGACCAGAAACTCAAGCTCAGTTGAATTTCTCAGAGTTTAGTTTTGGTGAATTCTGACCAGCAAATTATGAAGCAACGCGAAGATGTGCAACTAATAGAAAAAGGGTTACACTTTATTTGAAGGTGTCTTTGTTACAGTGTATTACATTTAAGTATGAAGTAATATTAATTAACAACATATACTTACTAGGGTTAGGGTTTGGTTTAGTCGTATGTAATTATGCATAATTTACTGTAATTACTTTAGTAAGTACATCTAACATGTGTAACAGACAATGTAAAATAAAGTGTTACCAGAAGAACAATATGTCACAGCAGGACTGCAGGAAAGTTGAGTAGATATTTTTACATTTTTGTATTTATTATTATTTGTTATATGTTGAATTTGTTTTGTTTTTTTAAATGACGCCACAGAGTGTGATGTCATATCACAACCGTTGTAATTGTAATGTCCATATGTCAGATATGTACCGTTCTAAGATAATACAAATCATGCAGTTAGCTAACATCACGTAGGCAGAAACAATGATCTTTTTGAGTTTTGATCATAATGAATATAATATATAGAGAATTTGGCAGTGGTGCATGTTGATTCATTAGTGTCCAAAGAAATTTTTCATGCTCAAAGTATAGCGTGACAGCAGCTTAACCCTCATGCACTGTTCGATTTCTGGTTACACTCAGTATGGTCCGGGTCAAATTGACCCCAATTGGATTCAATACAATTCCCCAAAAATCAGACTGAAAACAAAAAATACAATCAGGTACAAACAATTAACTTTTAATATTTTAATACTTTTCACACATTACAAAGAATAAATATCTGAATTTATGATTTATAAAAATATTTTTAACCACTATTTTTAAGACTGCCCCTCCCCGTCACTTGTGGGACACTTGCCATTATACATTTATAACAATAATATCTTAGTCTAAACCTAAAGTAATCTTGACAAACTACATAGCATTTGAAAGCTTTCAGACTCTAATTTTCATATTTGGTGACTGATTTTCAAAAGAAATGACAGAGCAATACATAAATAGCGATAGATTCTTCATTTGTGATGCGGTGCCAAACTATAACGCACGCTCTTACTCTTTCCATATGTTTTTTTATATGCGTTTTAGAGATTGAATTCAAATCAGATATTAACATTTCTGCCCAAACTACTTCTGAATAGGATGTCTACTTTTGAAAAGTATGGAAATATTTGGTTCAGATCTCTCAAACCATATATGGAAATCGAAGAGTCCTTATATGGTCAGCGGTGGAGTCTACATATCATCTAGTGGAAAAGTTTGGTACTGCACACAAAAAAATCATACTGAAAGTTCTTTTTTGAGATATCAATCTAAAATTTGGCACATAACTTGTTCAGATATTTAGCTTTGATTTTCTTGAAGTTTTAGAGTTGAACTGCTTTGTAAAATGTATATTTTATATAAAATATAAAAATATATATTTGATATATTTTACATTTTCATAAACTTAAACTTCTATAACTTTTTTTAAACTTTACTTTTACAACTTTTTTTCTGTGAAGTGTTCCCTTTAAAAAGATACCAAACTTAAGTCTGTGCTCTGAAGTATTCAAGATTTTTAACAATTTAAGTTGGGAAAAGTCATATTCACTCACTCAAAAAGTGGGACAGACAGTTAACAGGTAAAACAACTTTTTATTTTCACAAACTTTGAAAATAAAAAGTTGTTAAACTCAGCAAGACACTGGCACTTCAGGACTAGAGTTGAAGAGCACTGACATACAACAAATTGTTTTGTATTTTCTGTCTGTACAGTTGCTTTTGAATAGCTGTCTATATGGGTCAGATTGACCCACGAACAGCAAGAGTGTATACAATTTCTGTATGCACATTTCACATCAGCATGTTGAAACTTTGCATGCATGTTCATGACCCTAAATGAGAAAAAGTCACAAAATTTCAAGAAAAACAATGTAGGTTAGATAGTATTTCAGATAGATTGAAAAAATAAATTATAGCTAATTTTTACCATTTGTGGCATACAAAAAATATTTCTGTATTGAAATTGGGGAAAAGCTCATTTTTTAGCTTCATAGGTTAGTAAAAAACTAAAATAACAAAATATAACCAAGAAATGTTATTATTTTGGGTCTACAGTTGCCTTAGAACATTAAAATGTGCGGGTCAAATTGACCCGCGAACATCACAAACGTAACAGTAATTTTGTGTGTATATGTCAAAACACATCAGCGTTTTGAAACTTTGCATGCATGTTCATGACCCTAAATGAGAAAGTCACAAAATTTCAAGAAAAAAAACATAGGTTAACTGATATTTCTGACAACTTAAAAATCAAAACGGGTCAAATTGACCTGCAACATAACACGAGGGTTAAATGCGGATGCTTGTCCGTTTTTGTTTCCTCTTTGATGGCTTTTTTTGGAGTTAAACAAGATTTTTGCAGTGTACATGACCTTTTATGTCCTTATGTTGTTTCTGCTGATGTCATTGTGGCTGTGCATGTTGTTTCTGCTTCTTTCTAAGTGGGTCTGGCCCTGACCCTAAATGACACTGTTTTGATGACTCTTTTTCAGTTTTTCCAGTCTCTTTGATGTCAAAGTTGAGAACGTGTCAATGATATCAGCCTCCCGAGATCCTCGAGACAAGCTGTCCAAATGGCACTCCTTAACATCGGATTTACTTCATTAAGCTTGTAAGGGAAAAATACATTCAAGAGTCTGAGGATATTCAGTCAGCACTCACTCCCACAAGGCTTAACACACTTCCACATTCCTTTATTCAAGGTCATTTGGTTAGGTTGTTAATAAAGGTGGGCTTGTTGGGGGTGGAGTGGGGGTAGATGATTATTTAAGGACATGGGCCTGATGTTTTCATCATTTTATTGCCTCAAAGAGGTTACATTTTTTTTAAGTTAAATGTCCGACTGGTTTGTTTTTGTCTAATTTGAGCTGAAAACACAAACACAGAAGCCCCTCTGTGAATGGAAACATAGATGCACATGGCTTCTGCTGGACAATAAAACTACCACCTGTCATACTACAGCAGAAACACCACTTGTTATTTAGTGACATGCACGAGTGCATGCTTGTTTAAGTCGCATGCAATGTAAACATGATCCCAGCTCTATCCAATGACTAGAAATGTCTTTTTATTAGCAATTTAGAAACAAAAATCAAATATAGGGAGTTTTACTGTGTGGGTTAACAAATATCAAATCATTTACAAAATAAGTAATACTTCTATGAAAATTCTCCTATCATGGCATACCTTTTAAAACACCAGTGTGCTAAAACTGTGAATAGTAACAAGAATTGTGAACTAAAAAATGGGATGTAAATCCTTTTAACTTATATGGAAGTCCTAAGAGGTCTTGCATTGAAATCTGATCAACTATTATTTTTTTTTCCGAGATCTTGAATGTATTTTTTGTTAACTTTGACAAAACAAAAAGTAGTTTTCTTAAAATCTCAACTTGATTTTTTTTTTTTTTTTGTGGGGGTATCAAAATCTGGAAGTATCAAAATCATTTCTAGGCGCAACACACACACACACGTTGGATTTCCATGTTTTATGGGCACTTTCCATAGACAATGATTTTTTATACTGTACAAATCGTATATTCTATCCTCTAACCCTAAACCTACCCATCACACTAAATTTTCTCATTTTTACATTTTCAAAAAAGATAATTCTGTTTGATTTACAAGCTTGTTTCCTCATAGGGACCAAAAAATGTCCCCCACAAGGTCAACATTTACTGGTATTACTATACTTGTGGGGACATTTGGTCCCCATAACGTAGGGAATATCAGGACACACACACAGTATTGTGCTGATAAATTGATGAGCAAATGTGTTTTTACTTTAATCTTGGACTCTCTTAAGCAAAATAGCTCTATGTCTGTCAGTGATAGAGCACTTCCAAATCAGGCTACGACTTTATCATTGTAGACATTATGATGCTAACTGCCAACAGGGGAAAGGAAGGAAACAAAAATGAGTTTTTGGACATCAGGGTCATATTAATTTATTAAGTTGGATTTGAAAAAAGGATATACTAGCTGTTTATTCAGTATTCAGTGTGTGTACAGGTTTATATTACATTGTGGGGACCAAATGTCCCCACAATTATAGTAAAAACTGAGATCACCAACATTGCTACATTGTGGACCTCCTTTCTCGTGCGCTTGCGCGTGCCTCAAAGGAGGACTTACAAAGATGCCTAACAGCTACAAGTGCACTACTTGCTTTATGCAAGCACTATATAGTATAAATCACTATACAGGATTTACCCTATTATACTTTATCGACACGAATTGATAGGTCAAACAGCCACCCACAAATAGTCTATAAACAAAGCATCCAGCTGTCTTTGAGTTCACATGAACAACGGTTAAAGTTACTCGTGAGGAAGAATGCCATAATTCCTCCGTTCAATTAGGCCTAAGACATCGAGAGTCACGCAGACCTATAACAACCCAGCCACAACACATAATTGGGAATAACATGCCTTACCTTCCTTTGCTGTTCGTCCAGAAATCCAAGTGGATATTCGTTTATATTTTTCTACGAATCTTTGAGTTAACATGTACTAAACATGAGTGGAATTTGCACCGCAGCGCCACCACACTTTGATGCTCATGACAAGAATAGCATGTATAGTTATCTTTGCCATGCATGAATGAATTATATTTTTGCAATTTTACACATAATAATCCACGATGGTCACATTACACAAAACTTAAATTGCACGTCAAAGTAACACATTGTCAATATTTTTTGAGACCCCCCAAAATTTCACAAATCACGTTTTTAGGGGAGCCCATGTCTTATTAAGGGGAGCCGAGCTCCCCCTAGTTCGCACCCTGTGTGACTGTGTGTGTGTGTGTGTCACTGTAACACATTCTCCAACATTTAGAATTTCAGATTAGTAATCCCAAATTGCAATGTTTTTTGGCATTCATGTCTGAGGATAGAGGAGCAGAGTACTGTTACCGGTATGACGCTCGTGACACTTTATCTCTGTCAGCAGATACTCGAGCTTCCACACGCGCGTGAACTGACAACTCTATCACGTGACACGCAGAGAAACTCTCCACGAGCTGAAGAAAAAAAAATGATGCAACACAGTAAGACAATTGCGTGGATCATGGGATCTCACAAAACTCCCTCCAGAGACATTGGAGAGCTCAGTGGTTGACACATTATTAAAGCGCCCTTCCCCAGCTGAGTGTCATATCCTGTAGCCCATTCATAAACTCCGCGGCTAGGCCAAGACAAAAGGCCTCGCGACGCGCTTAGAGGAGAGGAGAGGAGGAGACGTGTAGGTGAACATGTCGTTTTCCCCCGCGGCTATTATTATCCAGGGAAATGGGCAATGACAATAGCGGCAGTCGCGAGCTTTCCAAAACCGGGTCCCGTCCTGACCTGAGTGAGGTCACGTACCACAGTGCGAGTGCACGCGGTGCCACAGAGATGGAGCAGCGCGCGCTCTCTCTCACCTCATTATGGGCGCCAAATAAACGCGTCAAATGAATGCCAGACCAAAGGACTAGGACTCGACAATTTGACATCCTAAATTGGTTGTATAAGAGTTTTCAAGGGACAAGGGGGAACTTAATGAATGAGGAGCTTTGCTTGTCCCGTCCTAAAATAAATCACAAATTACAAACCTATAGCCTAACATGAAGTTTAGTCAATTAAAAACTGCAAGGAAAATTAGATTTGCAGAGAGAGCTACAAATAGGCATACTTTCACTTTTTATTGCAGTGAATGAATGGCACACGATCCAGAATGAAGTTGCAGAATATAGTTCAATTGAGTTCAAACTAATTACTGTCAATGTAGGCTACTGCCTGGTTTAACTCTCTAAGACCATATACTTACAACAATAACAATATTTATTATATCACTATATATATATATATATATATATAATATCTTATTGTAAATACAAAAAGTTTCAGGGTGATCATTTCAAAATAACATCTATTGAACATCTATAATATAATCTATTGAATTGTTATTGTTCATTCAGATATGATTCTTCTGGGGTAGTAAGCACACGTTTTTCCACCATTACACACATTATGTTCTGATATAAACAGTGACGCATTTTACGCGCTGTGTTCAAGGAAACACCTCGGGCTGGATCTCCACCAGCCAATCGGAGTAGAGGGGGATCATTTAAGAAATCATTGATATTGCCAATGCGTCAAACACGAGCGTGTCAGAGGGACCCGGTGCGCGTATAAATACCGCGAGGCGACCCGGAGAGAGCTAGTCATTTTGAAGAGCGCAAAGACAGCGAGGAACTCCTCATTACACTTCAGCCGATATTTATTTATTTATTTATCTATTTATTCTGAGCCTTGCTTTGGGATGAACAGACTGCTTCTGAACTTTTTCTGGGTGGCAGCATTCAGCGCACTCCTTTCAGCGCCGGGGCTCCGGGCTTCTCCAGTGGTTGGGCAGGAACCTATCCGCTGCGCCCCGTGCTCCCCGGAGCGGCTGGCCGAGTGTCCTGCGGTGGATGCCGGCTGTGAGGAGGTGCTTCGAGAGCCAGGCTGCGGCTGCTGCCTCGCCTGCGCGTTGAAGAGAAGTGACCCGTGCGGGATCTACACTGCGCCCTGCGGCTCGGGGCTCCGCTGCTTGCCGAAACCCGGAGAAGCCCGACCCCTGCACGCACTCACCCGAGGACAGGCGGTGTGCACTGAGACCCCCGAGCCTGATCAGAGCCAAAGCGACCCAACGCCAGGTAGGCTTCCAGCGTCTAATAAGACTGCACTATAGCCGTCCATCCAAATAGTAGCTCATAATTGCAGCTGTCGATCACATGCCACCTCGATGATTCAACCACTGACGAGATTTCATCAGCGCTAACAAATCAGTTGGATGTGTCAGATATGTAGCTATGCATTAAATATTATTTTCAGCGAATAAATAGCTGCTTTCAAGAGGTCGACTATTCTAGCTTTTAAAAAATAGCTACAATTTAAATGTCTGCAACATTAGATAATAAATATAAGGCGCGCGATCTGTCGAGCAATTATCTGTCAATTATCTTATTAAAAAAAAGTTTTTATGATATGTAAATCTATAAAGAAAATGATAAGGCTACAAATGACAAGACTTAATTGTAGCCTATTGACTTGCCTCCCGAATCTAATCTGAATAGAAAGCGCGTGAGCGACGTTCCGTTGTTATGGTTACCTCCTCTGCTCTGGCGAACGCGAGTCAGCGACTTCTGTTCCTTTAGCGCCTATTTGGAGACAGGTGAAAATATGCGCTCTGACTAATTTATCAGCTTTTATCATTATCGAAACGTTTGACAAACCCAGTTAAAACATGAATTTAACTGTAGAAACAATTGAAATGCAAGACAACTTTTACCAATACCACACCAATAATTCAAACCATGCTTTTCCCTCCAGATCATCCTGAGTCTCACAACGGGGCAACGGCAGTGAATGAAGGCAGCTCAGCGGTCTTCGTGTCCGGGCACGGCAAGCCCTTCGACCCCAGGGTCATCACTGCTAAAGAGAGCATGAAGGCCAAAGTCAACGCAATACGCAAGAAACTGGTGGAGCAGGTGAGCTTCAGGCACCTCAGTTTTATACATGTCCTAGAGAAATGCGTAAAGGTTTAGTTAGTTAGATATAAAATGAGACTCCGGTACCATGTGCGGCCACAAGAGGGCAGTAGAAGGTTTCTTGAACTTATCTTATAGGCTACATGAGGCAAGGCAAGAACCTAAGTCTGTATATTTGGGATGCATGGCTTGATGCATTCAGAGCTAATAAAAAAATTATGAAAAAAGCATATTATAAGTAGTAGTAGTTGTAATAATAATAATAATTGCTTAAATATGTGAAACAAAATATGAATAACCACCAAATAAAAGTTTAGAAATATTTAAAAAAAACTGTAAATAACCATATTTTATCTCTCTAGGGTCCTTGTCATATTGAACTGCAGACAGCCCTTGACAAGATCACTAAATCACAGCAGAGACTGGGGGACAAAATGACCAGATTCTACCTTCCAAACTGTGACAAACATGGCCTATACAAAGTCAAACAGGTAAGCAGAGTCTTGTGTGCAAGTATTACAGAAAACAACCAACGAGTCCTGATTTCACATTGCGAGTTTGTGTGGTGGTATATAAAGCTTAATGTGTGATATTCAACAACACGATGATATACGTGTGATGGCCGAGTGTTAGAACCACACTTGACTGAGAACTAGGCTGTGCATGCAAGCTTGTGTTTCTAGAGAATGAAATGACCCGTCTCACTCTCTCTCCCTCTGTCTCGTTTTCCCTGCAGTGTGAATCGTCTCTGGATGGCCAGAGGGGGAAGTGTTGGTGTGTGTCATCCTGGAATGGGAAGAAGATTCCTGGATCAAGTGACCTGCCAGCAGATGCCGAGTGCCCTGAGGAACTCAACCACTGATCTGACACACACAAACACACACTAGGGGATCTAAAGAGCTCAACCACTGATCTCTCTCTCACACACATACACACACACATGTAATACCACTGAATTTTATCATTATATTTTTTAAAAAATATCTTAGTATTTATTTATTGTTAGTGGTGATATTTAATTCAGGTACACTGTTGTAAATGATTGGTCAATTCCCTGAACTCTCAAAAAAGGAAAAGAAAAAAGGAAAACAAAATCTATTTTTCTGTAAAGAAAATATGTATTTTACATGAAGTACCCATACTTATTTATTTAAACTGAATGTATTCATTTCGATATCTGGATAAGAATATTTATTCCTTATGCCTTATACATATTTTTGTATGGTGTAAATCTGTATATTTGATGTATATAGATTACTGTGTCTCTTGTCTTAAACTTCCTTCAGGCTTGCTTTGTTGGAAAGGAATGAAATGGAAAAAAGCACTGCATGACCAAACCATACATTGCCATATTTTTATACTGTGTTTTTTTTTTTTTATTATTATATTTTACTAATGAATTGTCATTGTTTTTGTTTAAAATGGTTTAGATTAGATGGGCATGAAAGTGGGAAGCTTCCCCCCCCCCAGGATTCTGTGTTTTATACATTCAAAAGTATTGATCTTCACAGCTTTTGAAACGGGTAACTGCCTGTTCCTACCTCCGGCTTTTAAGTTAAGAGCTCTTTTTCTTGCTTTTTTTTTATGAAGTGGGCTATTTTTATGTTTGTAAAATACTTGCCTGTATGATCAAAGTGATATTGCAGTCTTATTGTATTTGTCAATCATATTTGTGTTGTCTACATACTGTAGTCCATTTATTTTTATTTTTCTTGCGATGCAATGTCTACACTGAGGAAAAGAGATTCAGACGTTGCTTCACTCCAAAGCATTTGCTCATGTGTGTATAACATATTTTTCATGGTTTGTAATTGTAAGTCATTGTGGGTAAAAAAGAACTATTTAATAAATCATCTTTACAAGCACCACAGTGCCTGTCATTTAAACCAGCCCTCGGGTCAGACGAGAAGCTGCGGTGAACTAGGAAGCAAAACTTAATCAAACTCAATTAGCAATGTCAGGACAAAACAACAACACCTGAACATAATGGGGTACCTGTTAACACAAACCACAAAGTGCAAAAAATCTCTCGATTTCTCATGCCAAGCTTGATTATGTTCAGTCTTGTCTATATTTAAAACTGCCTGGAGACAGAACCTTGTATGTGTCCTTATCATGGTAATCTCAAACGGAGCAGACTAACTTTAGTTTTGTATTTTGGGGAACCGGACTTCACTCTCTACTGTGCCTTTGACCTGTGCTGTGTTTGTGCTGGGCGGCCAGCGGTAAGCCCTCCCCTTTTGCCTGATGACCAGCCTCTGTGGCACCACCCTTTACATCTTTATCTCATTTTTGTAAACCGCAGGAGACAACATTTTGTTGCTCCATTGAAAATACACAACCCCACTTGACTAAATGTTTTGACTGGCACCAAACAAACACAATATGCAAGTAATGCTGCATTGCAACACCTTGCTTGTGGTTTTACAGTTAGTATTTTCATGGCATCAAGAATGTTCTAGAATTCATTATGGGCACCGTAAATTAAATTAGTTAAAAAAAAAAGTACTGTCTTTGAGCAATTTCATTTCATGAATTGTGGCATCGTAGCTTCTTTTTTAAGAATTGGCTGCGCTGACATGGCTCAGACAAGTGAATAACTATGCTAATGTGAATGGGGTCTCTGTGTGTAGATTTGAGGAGTAATGACCTGTGTGGGGCTCAAGCTAGAGTGTGAAATGAAGCGGTTCAAAGATGTTGACCCT
This sequence comes from Coreius guichenoti, assembly GCA_039654105.1. Taxonomy (NCBI): domain Eukaryota; kingdom Metazoa; phylum Chordata; class Actinopteri; order Cypriniformes; family Gobionidae; genus Coreius; species Coreius guichenoti. The sequence continues at coordinate 11,051,478 of CM077185.1, read as the reverse complement.
GTTACACACATGAGATTTTAAATCTCCATTGCCCCCGGCACTGTGCTATACTAATGACAAAATTACTATAGCTAATGTGAAAGAACCATTGTTTTGAAACCCTTAATGGTGACACTAGCCACCTTATCTAAATGAATGAATAATACTAAAAGCAAACCAGACATATGCTCTTTCCTGGTTGGAATCTTAAAGGTTTAGTTCACCCAAAAATAAAAATTCTGTAATTTACTCACCCTCATGGCGGTCCAAATCTGTATATTCTGTGGAACACAAAAGAAGATTCTTTTGTGTCCTCATTGGATCTCAATGGATAAAATAAAAGAATATGACAGAATTTTCATTTTAGGCTGAACAATCCCTTTGATTTTGTAGAAGCTGTGAAACTACAATCTGTCATTGTGTAAATAAAAATAGTGTTTACATTTTTTATTCAAAAAAGAAGGCATTAAATACAAATTATATTTGAACAAAAACATTTCCTTTCTTGAAGAAAGTGATAGCTGTATAATTTCTAGTTTAGTAACATAAAAAGCTTTTTAAAGAATCAAAATTATTTCAAATGAAAAAAAAAAAAGCAAATACCCGTGAACGGAGGGATCTTTAAAAGTGACTTGCGGGTGAATGACCCTGGCATTGCACAGAATGAGGGTGGCAAGCTTTCTTGAAGATCAACTATCTTGAACATTGACCTTGATGTTCTTTGAAACACAAGCTTGGCCTCAGCTTTACTTAATCTTAGCGTTCACTTTACTTTAGTTTAGCTTAGGTTCGCTAAAGCTAAGCTTAGATTTAGCTTAATTCATACCATAGAAGGCCTACACATAACCTGAAGATTTAAACTAAAGAGTTTTACAGAAAACGATTCGAGGACAGCATCTTTGCTTAGCTAACAACAGACACCTGTTACTCCGAACTGTAGATAAACAACAAATCTAAAACAAAAATCAAAGACTTTAGTGATTATATTCCCAAAAATATGCTGAGTTCTATGTTTTCACTACTGTGCAATCAACGGGTCACTGAATTGTTCTCAAAGACATATAGTTTGGATCAGCTTATATCTCTTTTTTGGATAAATAATCTTTTTAGCATAAAGTTCACATGCCTTTTAGACATTTAGCTGGCCTGAAACAAAATATATATTCATATAAAAAAATTACAAGACACAATTACAAGTTAAGGAAGGGCTAATAGCTTAGCATACTCGTATTACTCTTTCCCCATAATCAAGTCAGATAAGGTGTAGCACCAAACATTTTTGTTTGTCTTTTGTTTAGCTTTTTGTCAGGGGGGTGAGCTTTCTTCCGACGCTATGCTAATAAGCTAACGTGTGGGCTACCTCTCTGGCACCCTCCACCTTTCAAGTCTTTTCTCAGGAGGTCAGTTTTGAGACAACAACACAAGCCCTGGTTGTCTAACATGGCCGCCATGTTAGCCTGTCGCTTTCCTACTGGGGTTGAATATCGATATTTAGAGAGACAGAGAGCGAAACAACCCGCACCATAAAGCAACACATTTCCGCACGGGTTTCGTTAAGGCATTGATTTCAAAAACTGCCATAGCTACACCGATTTCGGTAATTCAGGGCACTGTAGCGTTATGGTTACATTCAAACCCGTAAGAAAATACGTCGCACAAGATACATGCTTTCAGCAAATGCCTAGAAATGTGAAAGACAATGATAGTCAGCGTTTGGAGCAACAATCTTATATTCAAAGTGCTTCATGATGTTTTGAAAGTGAGATAATGCCCGTGTGGATACATTTAAGGGGCATATCAATGCTGTCCTGACGACACAAGCTAACAGCTCTGCGTCCCATGTAAGATAATATATACTTTTCAAAAGGGCATTCATCTAAGTATGTCCTGGTATAGAATTGTTTACAATTGGTCGAATTTTTTTTATCGTATAATCAAACTGTTGGCCATACTAACAGGCTGGAGTACATGTTCAGGAGGGGCCAAAGTGCATGAAGTGCTTGTGCTTCAGATGGAGTCTATGGCTAGAGCCGCCTAATACCACTGAGCATGCCCAGTTTAAACGACCCTACACCAGGAGGGCGGAAACAGGAAGTGGGACTAAGAGAGAGTTGCTGATAGTCATGGCAGAGATCAATACACGCTATAGCAGAAGAGAGAGACTACCTATGCACACAGAACAAGTACACAATGTCCCTCACATACACAAGAGTACATATGTTCAGACTTAGCGTGCGTTACTGAAATTTGCTTGATTATTTTCACACTTCCCTCTCGGGATACAGTCCAAAACAGAAGACATGACACTCTCTCTGTCGCCTCCTCTCGTTCTCCCCACTCTCCTGAAGTGTAAAGTAAGTTGCTGGTCACGTGAGTCCATGCCTCAGCATACAAGTGGGAGGTCAGCTTTGGGACAGCACTTTTGAATCTGTATTCATGTAGTTCTTCAGGGGAGATATCCCTCTTTGTCTCCCTGTTTCCACCGCTCTGCCTCTCTCTCCCCTTCACTTCGTCTCCATGTTATAGCAGTGGACTTTCTCCTTTCCTTCATAGCCGGGTATAGACTGTCCGTACTTGTCCACGCACCAGCAGTGACCTCTTCTGCGCCCTTTGGATGGACGGCACTGCAGAGAGAGTGGGTGAGACAGGAAGAGAAATGCATAACCATATGATATTTGGACAGGTATATGCAAAACAGACAACATGCTCCAAATGGAAGAGACAGTGGCATAAACACACATTTCTCATTGCATCACACTTAGGTGAGAGAGAGTAACACGAATACTAGAGCCAGAGAGAGAAAGGGGGAGAGAGATTGTGGTAAAAGAATGCCAGAGGGGATTCAAGGGGAAGTATATAAGGAGTAGAGAGACAGAGCAAGTGAAATATTTTGAAATATTTCATTCTCTTTTGTAATTTACTGTAATAATCAAGTGCACTGATTATTATTTTTTGCCATTTATCCTGCACTGATGAATCCCATTAAATTTATATTGCAGTGTGCAAATGATTTAATGACTTAAACATTTTTTTTTTTTCTTTCTTGAAACTCAAATGACATTTGCTGTATTTAGTCTGATGATAATACATTTTTCTACTCATATCACATTACATTAAAGAAGCTTTAATGAAGTTTTCAGTTTGCCTTCGGTTAGCAAGCTACCAGCTTAAGCCCAAAGTATTTTTCAGTATTTATGCGTACTTGATCCCAGACAGAACAAGACAGAACCCGCCATTGCAACTCTAGTTGCAAGTACAAAGACATTTTTTTTTCTGCTCATAACTTCTTGAGAGAAATAACAGACACTGGACAAGGATGAAACTTTCTAGTGCGCATGTGTTGAGCTCCTGTGTTCATGCACAATATCAAATGGAGTACACTTTGAAAGGCTATGGTTGCGTCCGAAATCGCATACCCTCTTGAGTAGGTACATATTTTGAATAAGTAATTACTTCACGACCACTAAAAAAAGTACGTTCTATATAGTATGAATGTATGTAGTATGAGTCTAATCCGGACGCACTATATTCGCCATGTTGTCATTATCAGGTGACCTACCAGCGTCAGTTATGTCGCTTCACTGCCATTCATAAATCCGCTAACGTGGCCTCAATGGATAGTAAAGTGTCCATCGAATGCACACTTTAGAGTCTAGCCGGAAGTAGTAGGTCATCCGGGTACTTTTTGCCAACTCTTTTATGAGTACTGTGAATTCGGACATACTTCTTTTGTCACATACTGTTTTTCGCCTACTATATAGTAGGGGAGTATGTGCTTTCGGATGCAGCCAATGTGTTCGGTATGTGCTAAGAGTTTGCATCAAAACTTAAGTATTCTTTAGGTTAGCATAGCAATACTTAGCATAGCAACAACTAGTTAAGAAAAGCTCTTTTGATTAGATACAATAAGATATCCTGATAACACGCTACATTTTTGATCAGCCATGGAGATTTGAGCGACACCATGCCTAACACAGTTAGCTAACTGTCAAATCTCTTCAAGACATTTTAAACAAAAAACTAAAGATTTTTGTTAGTTGTGATGAGCACTTTTGTAAATGTTCTAGCTGATATGGATCGGAAAGCCCTTAAGCATTTCTCTAAATGTAACTAAAATATTATAAATTTTTTAACTAAATGTAACTTCAATTAATAGGGTATAACCATTAAAGGTTTTACAATTACAATAACTAACAATGCATATCACGTTGAAAATCAAAACATGCTTATCCTATGAGTGAGTATAGTTATGTCTCTGTCTCTGTCTCTCTTGCTGTCTTTCTCTGCTTTGGCAGTGAGTTGGAGACATGTGCAAGTCAAACATCACATCTAAGTTGGAAGAATGCACGCCTGCCATTCACAGTGACTGTGTGTTTATGAGAAATAGAAAAATCAATGTATCAAAAAATTGTCTTCTGTGTTTCAGGGGGTATTTAATGGACACAGTGAGGTGTATACACACACACACGTACAGTAATGAAAAATGTTCCGCAGTGTGTACTTCCCTTGTTTGCATTTGCTGATTATTTACATGCAAGTTTTGACAACTTGTGAATATCGAAATTCATAAACATAAAGATACATACACGACCCAGTTTTGCTTTTATGCGAGGCTTAAATGCCTCTGTCAGCCTGCTGCTGATGGAACTGTGATTTTGAGTTAAAAAACAGTTGAAAGTGAGAAGGTAAATTTGACCAAGCTAAAATATTTGCCATGGACCGTTAAAGAGCTGCTAGGACTATTTTAGGAAACTGGCATTGACTCAAAGTCATCTGGAGCTTATTATACTACACAGGCAAAACAAATACACACACACACAAACAAACATGCGCACACACACACACACATCCTCGGGTGGTACATTCATCAGTAAAAATCTATTCTTTCAGACATGAGGGAAAAAAAGGAGGTGACAAACAAGAAAGAAAGAAAGAACTATGGAAAGACAGATAAAAAGACTGTGCAAGAAAGGAGTGGATGAGTCAGAAAGAGAGAGAGAGAGAAAGAGAGTGAAAGAGAGATCAAAAGCGTTTTTTATTGAAAGAGTACCAAATTAAAATACCTCAAGCAGAACAAGAGAAGTCTGGGAATGAAACCTGGCCTCTACAAGGGGCTGCTTCAAATGTTACACTCATCCTTTCAATTTCAATGCTCTCTGCACCCACTTCATGGTTTTGCTATAACAAATATTTGTATTTTCCTAAATAAGTAACATATCACTTTCAAAAGACTTTTTAATTGTTTGGTTATGAGTTTATGTCTGAGCGAAATAGGAAGAATGAGTGTACAGGAAACCAGTGCTTAATTTGTATATTATGAAGTCCCGGAACAAAAACCGGTGATGGATCTGTCATGTTTTAGGGGCTGTGCTCACGGAATACAAATTAAAAAAGTGCATAACGCTTGCTCATAAATGTATATTGGGTATAAGGTAAATTTCCTAATAACTAATAAACATATAATAACTAATTGCACATATATAAATTTTTTGCAGGGGTGTATGTGGTGGGGGGATTCACTAAAATAGGTGCTGGATCCAATTCCAGAGGAGGTGGATCCGGATCCTGCTTGTTCCGGCACAAATTAAGCCCTGCAGGAAACTACTCTGTGCTGAGCTGCTATGTATCATGGGAATGTTCCATTCAGACTGTACAGGCACATGAGATGCTTTCTGTCTAATGTAAGAGGGACTAACAATGACTAAGGCAATGTATTTCATTGTACCGCAGTGTCCTAACTAGGTAATAAAAGTGCTATCTTCAATGTAAATCAATGTTTTTGTCCAAACCAGACAATTTGTTGGGCACTCAGTTTCTATTTATTTTCTAGCCCCACCCCGAGTGAAATCTCATTAGTCCCAAATCTCTCACTACATAAACATAATAACAAAATATATTCTGATTGGCTGTGATTGCGTCATGTTACATTTTCACTTTCAATGTGAACTTAAATGTTGGAAACTTCACGCCTAATTAAGACATGATGTAATACTCTAACCGGCATCTCATTAGACCCAAAAGTCATTCCAATACACTCAAAACACACAGCGGCTTTATTGATGATTGATTTCTGTATGTCTACAGATGTGTGTGTGTATGTGTTTGTATCAGAGAAATACAGAGGTATATTTAGGGGGCGTGGAGCACACCCCGTCAGCGTGGCGATTTTTGGAGGTTGCAACACAACGGACCTGTGTGAGTGTGAGTGTGTATGTGTATGTGTATGTGAGAGAGGGAGAAAGAGAGCATGTGTATGTGTGTTTGTCTGACTGCGTATGCATATATATATATATATATGCGTGTGTGTGTGTGTCACAAAGCAAGCCTCAGTCAGCGCTGGCCCATAATGATGCCCTTATGGGCAGCAGGAAGGCGGAAGGGCATTAAAAGCAGCCACAGGGTAAACACAGACTCGTAAAACACACACACACAAACACACACACACATACACAATATGTGAATGCAACAACTGCATGTGAATAAGAACGGTGGTTGTTTTCTTTGCCAGACTACGAGCAGTGTGTGCATGTGTGTTTGTGTCTGTTAGGTAGTATGTCGTTTGGGACAGACGCTGCCACTGGAGTACATGATCATTATATAGTCATTTTGGTGCAACTGCAAGCGTAGAGACTAGACAAATAGCAAGTATGAATATATATTGACATAGCCTCAAGTCAGAATGAGAGGGAATTGATAGGCCTATCTTGGAAAAGCCTACGTCTTTGCGAAATGTAAATATATGTATTTGTATTTGGTGTATGGGTGACCGTATCTGTGTATTGGTACTTGAGTGAGAGCGTGTGCACTCTGGATCATTCCCAGCATGCCTGGCATTCTCTTCTAGTCTCTCACCCCGCATCACTGAGATCCTATTCAGCGTGAGAGCTTAAGTGGACTGCCTGGCCCTGGGAGAGCCAGGAGAGCCAGCAAATCAGGGGGCCGAGCAAAGCTTCAGTACAGTAACATGGGTGAGAGATGCGTCTGGATTGGGAAGAGTGGAGGGGGGTGAGGTTGGTGGCACTGGGGCCGGCATGCCTGGCCTCCGCTAACACACTGAGCCAATTCATATAATCAAGGCTAAAATTAGCATGGATTGGACTCTGCCCTCCACGAGAACGGCCTTCAGACACACATACCCCCACATACATACACAAACGCTCCCATTACAGATCTTATTCTGGGGAGTGCAGGGACCCCTAGGCACCCAGGACATCTACAGTTCACTTGTGTGAGTATGTATGCACAGGGGTGCATGTTTGTTTTTGATGCCGAAATAAAAATTAATGACTGCGATCTCAGGGTTGACCGAGACTCAGGCTTCGGCTCAAACCACCATGATGGTAGCAAAGCAATTTCAGTTGGAGTCAATAGGAGGGCAATCTGATCAGCTTGATCTTCATCAGGCACAGTCTCATGTGTGGACGCAGCCTGTCATGCAGATGTTCCTCTGTTATTACCAGAGATCCAAGCGAAGGAGTTTGATCTTACCAAATAAACTAGGCTATATTTATGCATGCCAGATACAGGAGAGGATGTAGCATGGTTTAGATTTATTATGTTGTTTGTGCTCAAGTATACGGTTTGTCTTTTGCTGGTTTGTTATGTCTCCTGCTGGTGCTGTAAAACCAACTGATGGACATCAATTACTTGATTTGTTAACCTGTCATTCTCCTTTATTTCAAACATACATTTTAAATGCTCACAGGATAGTCACGTACAGAGGGCAGGAACCAGATTGGAAAATGTCACAAGCCAGATTTGCACTTACACGGTCTCTAAAACTTTTATTTGTTACAGGTGCCACTATGAACCTCTCTTAGATACTCATGCAAACCATCTGCAAGACCCTTGTCTCTCACCTTGAGGGTTTGCTGAACATGTTTCTTGAGATATTCAACCTGAACCTGTTATCACTTTTTCTCCTTTCTGAGATTCCAGCCTTAGAGCTCAGCCGTTTTTCCCACCCCAAAAAACTCAGGGTCCTTTCAATGGGTCACATGTTCAACTGAACCCCCTCCCACTAAGCATATGTGCAGGTGTATGTGTGCATACCAGTGCACTCCTACAGAGGTAGACTCTATACCCTGCAGTTTCAGCATGAAGCAGCTCCTTAGCAACATGTGCTTTACATTCGATTTTAGATTCTAAATCTCATCCTCTTTTCGAAACCTTTCCTTCTTTATCTATACCTTGTACAGTGGCCACAGTGTTGTCACTAGACCTTCATGGTCACTGTGGTATCCGCCAGAGAGGTTTTCCATTTTGAAAAATCAACAAATAATCTGTTTGCCCCAATTTCACCCAAGCTCATTAGGGCCATTCAGACAAGGCACTTTGACTCATGCTCTTAATAGGGGAGTTGCGGGTGACTCACAAATTTCCAAGAATTGCATTTGCCCTCACCAACTACCTTCTCTTGTTCATACTCACTGATGCACCCCGTCAGCTGAAGAAACAACACACGCTTTCAAGAACCAGCATGCACATATAAATAGGCCCCCACCCAAGTTTCCAATACTGTTGTGACAGTTGCCATGACAGTTACTTATCGTCATGTACAGGGATGCTGGTAGAATAATAGTTTGAGAATCTGGGCTGATTACACAAAGGTTGCATCTTTGATCCCAGGTAAGGATGTCCTAAAAATAGAATCCCTACTTCCCCTTTGAGCAAGGTACTTAGCTACATATGGGATAGGGCCTGTAATTGGTGCAATGTAAGTGATTTTAAATAAAAAGCATCTGCAGAAGAGAAGTCAAGGCACTTGGGTAAAAGGTAATTACCTGTTTTTTCTTGTAGAAACCCTTTTGGTCACAGTTTGGAATGCGGAAGCCTCTTGCGTTCAGCACATCTGTGATCTTAAATATCTTTATAACACTCTCCATCTCCCGACGACACGGACCCTGAACAAACACACATAGAGAACAGAGTTACAGGAAATATCCTACTTACAAACACGTCAGGAGATTGGAGATACAAACAAGGAGAATGGGAATAGAATGCACTCTACTCCAACACATGCTTTGTCTTAGAAATGCATTCTGATGGAAGTGCAGCCAGTGCTTACATATTCAGTTTCTCTCTTCGACTCCAGACTGAAGTTGTGAATATCTGTATGGACCTCGCTGGAAATTTGATCCACTTTATAGCTCTGGGTTTTCTTGATTTGATCTTTTTGCATCACCGCCAGTTTATTGGGGTGTAGTGCAGGATCTTTGGGCTCTAATGGCGTCCTCAGAACTCCCTGCGTGTCCCCGGAAACAACTGTCGTGTGCTGGATCATCTCAGCCCCCCCGACGCCTGTTGCCCTGGTACCGTTGGAGATATGTTCCTCTCCTTCCTCTTTAGGGTTATCTGAATCAAAACAGAAGTGTATTAATATGCATGTAAGATCGGACAATTATCAAAAGAAGCATTCATACAACTGCATCTTTTCAAATGAAACAGAATAGCACGGGGGGGGGGGTCCAATTCCGCTCCTTGAGGACCAACATCCTGCAGAGTTTAGCTCCAACCTGCCCCAACACACTTACCTGGAAGTTTCTAATAATCTTGAAGACCTTGATTAGCTGATTCAAATGCGTTTAATGAGGATTGGCTCTAAACTCTGCAAGATAGTGGCCCTCCAGAACAGGATTTGACACCCTTGGAATAGCATGAACCATAAACATCTATATTTCCTATAGATTGGGTTTTTAGCATAGCGGTTTTCGAGTTATAAATAAGGTTTGATTTATGAGTAATGTGGCTAACACTACTAACTATGACTTCTTGAGTCATACCTAAAAGCTTAAAATTGTATTTGCTACATATAAGGCTAACAGTTATCTGATTTGTCAAACCTGTGGTACTTATTTAACGACATTTTTTAAAATAAAAAAAAAAAAGCAGAAAAGCTTTCAAATTTAGATTTGAGCTATGACTGTATAATTTATGTTGTAGAACAAAATGTGAAAGTTTCTTCAAGTAATGTTTACCACAGACCTTATTTCACTCATAAATCGAAAAACCGCAATTCTAAAAATCCATTGGAAATTCCAGAGGGAACCCATGGCAAGAAAATGCTAATTCTCTTCCAGGTTTTAGGACTACAGACCGAACAGCTCTATTCTAAGATTCTTCCCTTCAGAATAGGCTTTCAACTTGCTTTTACAAGCAAACATGAGATATAAGATGACACCTCACCAACTAAAAGTGTAAAAGCACTTATACACAGTCACAGAGAACAGAGAGACACAGAGAAAAAAAGCAGCAGAAGAGAAAGAGATATAGAAAGGGGGATGGGGAAGTGAAGGAGTGAGAGTATTTATAGTGCCCTAAGTTACAATCGTTATAGGCGGAGGACAGACCACCTGACCCGAAACCCAGAAACCAAATACGGCTGCAGGACGGAACGTTAGCCTGCCTTCACTAACATGGTCTGGTAGGATGGTCTAACCAACAAACATCACATGCTTTCCTCTCTGTTCCCAGCTGAAGCTTTGCTGTGGGTGCTCACAAAATCTATTCAATGCAAACGTGGTTTCATTGTGGTTTTTCTCTAATCCCACACCATTCCTCAATTTGTGAACTCTATACTTATCCTACTAAATAACATTAGAGATGTATTTTTAGTGCATTTGTATCAACATCCCAATTTCACTTAATTATTATTTACTCTTAACTACAAGATCCATTACAAGAAAAGTTCGCTCAAGCTCTGTCATCATCTACTCATCCTCATGTCATGTATTTTTTCCATGGAACACAAATTGGGGAAAATGTTCAGGCTGCTCTTTTCCATACAATGAAAGTGGATGGTGACAAGTGACTGTCAAACTAAAAACGTGATCACACTTTGTGTGATGTTTCAGTAGGTTTAGACAGCATAGAACTTCTTTGCTTGTGTACAGTCGAAAGCATAGCACACTTTACACCACATAAGAAGCGGATAAAAGGACAATTTCCACTGGTGCTTACATGTACAATATCATGAAGGTGCAAAGTTGGAACGTGCAGAAACATGAACAGGATTTGAAAGCTTTGTTAAAGCAAATAGCAAGTTAAATGTGGTTCTGTTCCTCCCAGAAAAATTGTATATGCCTTTTTATGCACACGTATAGCACCTTTTTAAAACATGACCTTGAATTCTCCCAGACAGAATATTTGCACTGTATGTCACTTTGATAAGAAAACATCTGCCAATAAGCTAAATGTAGAGAGCTAGCCGCCGGACACTGATTTTGCAGGACAACTTCATCACTCTTTCGTATGTGCCTTTGAGCAGCCATTTATAGTGGACAAAATGTGAGCACTTGAGACACAATGTCCCAAATTGCACTCTAATCTCTGTTTTCACTAACTGCACGGTAATTTCTCAAATGCAAGCAAAAGCGGTTGACCAGTAAAGGGTCCAGCGAGGAGTGCATTTGTCAGCTTCAACAAAAGTCTGGCGAGAGTGCTGGGCGAAGATGAATTATGGCATTGTTTAAACATGCTGTCCTCTTGGGGTTTTACAGCTCTTGTCTGTTGAATAAATATTCAGTCTCTGGCCGTACAAAACAAAGCACAGCTCTCGAAGGAACGAGAGACTAATAAACAGCTGGAGCAGAAGAGAAAGAGATATTTAGAAAGAAAGACAAAACGGGCCATTAAATATGGAAAGTGAGAGAGAAAAACTGGGAGAGAGGACTGGCATCGGGAGATAGATGAAGGTGCACTGCACGAGTCAGAAAGATTTGAATATTTTGAAGAACTGTAGAGATAGTGGACAGAGTTCAGCAGAGAGGAAGAGATAAGTGAAAACAGATTTTCTGTGTGTATGTGCGCACTTGTGGCACACCAAACACTTCTCTGTAGCCATGGAAGCTGCACTCCAAACCAGAATTAAGCTATGTCTTCGCTGACGATGACACAACAACAACAACAACAACAACAACAACAACAACAACAACAGCAACAACAACAACAACAACAACAACAACAACAACAACAGCAACTTCTTCAACATAACTCGAACAAGGTAAGTAATTGTAATGACCACATATAATGACAGCAAACAACATGTGCAACAAATTGCAGCCTGCTTCCCTTGCATGACCCACCATACCTCTCACATAAACAAATCCAGGACAGAGGAAGAGAATGGAGGGCCATCTAATTCAGGAACTTAGAAAACATCAATATTTAACCCCAATGTAAACTTTTAGAACTTTTTATGAATTTTCCCAGTACCTAGTGGCCCGTTTTGAGTCACTCAACCTCATGTATTTGTTCAATCCCAAATGAGCAAACAATTTATCACTCTGGCGAAATGGGCAGAGTGTGAATGAGAGGGTAAAAAAGACGCAGGGGTTTTTTCTTGAAAGTAAAAGTGAGTGCGACAGGGCACACGGCAGGTAAACTTCACTGTCGAGTCCGAATCCGCCTCTTCTGAGAATTCTGCATGATTAAGTATATAACTGCACACGCACAAACAACGTCAGAACTCATAACCTCATAATCTGTCATTCCTCTTGCTCCGCCACTGTTCCCACCCAGAATCACGCTGGGCCACACTGCTACCAGACCAATCAAGCCCTGCAAAAATATCATAATTCATGTGTGGCAGAGCCATGGGGTGGAGCCACGCACACCATGGCAATGGAGCCCTGCTCTCTGGTTGGCCAAAGTGTGTAATTACCATAAAGTGTGGTATGATGGGAAAGGAGCACTGAAAAGCAGCATGGGCTCAAATGAAAGGGCAGCGGAGGGAGAAAACATGAGGTAAGGCACTACTGTAAAACAGTTGGCGCCCCCAAACTGCTTTTTAAAAGTGACTCTGGGTCCTAACAATAGCCTTTGTGTGTGTGACAATGTCATGGTTGATTGCTTCAACACACCACTGCGGCTCTGACAAATAACTAGAGAGGGTAAAAACAAATTCAGTCGGGTAGCTTGACGTCAGTTATGACCAAGAACGCCACTTATTTTGGTCCGCAGCCTTCCCTCTCTCAAGGAATTCACTTGGATGAACGCGCTTGGCTAGGCATAAGCTGATAAATGCATGGCACAATAAAAGCTTTGACACAGGTGGTGCTAGGTACTCATCTCGCTCTCCAGGAAAATAATTTGCTAGAAATTCTGAAAACCCCCAGGAACGCTTTGTCATATATGCCAATCATTGCCATTTCACTCGTATCTTGAAGATCTCAATGGAGAGCTCAGGAGTCCCTGAGCCAGTAAACAGCTAGAGAGCATCATTCACAAAACGGTGATCTCCGCTCTTCTGCAGGGCCTATATATAAACGAATGTGGCATTCTTAACGATTGGGTTGGTGAAGCCAAATTTTAGTGCACACACAAAGATACACAGAGCTGTTTCTCTCTCCATCTCTGGCTCTCTCTCACACACACACATACACACCACACACATAAAACAGCATAGAGAAGCTGCTGTAGCGCTGAACCTCGAGAACAACGGCGGTAGTGTGGGGCCGCCTCACGGTGGCTGGACTTCACGACGACTGCCTGTTAACGCAGGTCGCTGCGTCATGCCAGTGTTCTGAAACTCTGACCTACCTGCTCAGGATGACCTACCAGTGGTTAAAACTGTCATGTTTAAAATTACAATATCTCATCAGGCAGAAAATAACCTGTTGGGATGTATTACCGGCATAATGTGTTAAAAACACTGCAGAAAATACATATCGGGATTGTAAACAAGGTTATATCTTGTTTGTCTGGAGTAACCCACAACCATTAAACCCATTAAACCATCAGATTTTTAGACTATGAAGGTGCTAATGTCTAAAGAATAGGCATATAGTGGCACGAGTGCAGTGAAGCTGTGTTACATCTTATGGGCTGTCAAAGGAGAAAGCTCCCCAATCCCTATAGTGAGAAAAAAATGCAGACTATGAGCGCAGCAGCATTCCCAATCCCTGAGCATATTAACCATGTTACGCACAGCAGAGTAAACTCGCACTGATACGTAACTGGGCACAGAAGCCATTCGCCCCAACAGTGTGGACAATGCTTGTTGGGATGTATAAGACACCACACATAAACAGGCTGTGAATTATGGGGGATTTGGGTGTCTGGCCCCACTAATTAAAGCTTCACTTCGGAAAAAAAAATATCCTAAAATAGTTATAGTCTTACCTGGTCTCCCATTCTGGCTAAGGCTGGGTATATCTAAGCCTGACTAAGCTCTGTGACTAGCTAAGACCAGCAAACCATCTTAGGCTGGTTTAAGCTGTTTTTTTTGTTTTGTTTTTTTTGTTTTTTTTAACTCCGCCAAAGTATTAAAATACATGTGTTTTAAATATATGGGTTTATTTAGTTGAATGTATAAATGTTTACAAACAACATTTCAGCAACCAAAAACTAAAAAAGTTAGATTACAAGTGAGAATGCACTAAACAGACGTTCGCTAAGAAATCGTCTTCGCCTGAGAGGTAACCATAGCAACAGTAGGCTGCTCGAGCGCTTATCTGACGCTACATCGACGTCCTGTCATAATTTATCATTTTATTAAACATGTATAAAATCGTTAGTATATATCACAAAAAGTTTTGTTGTCTTTATTTTGGCAAATTATACTGACAGAAATTCCGACCCCGTTGAATAAATATAACACTGCTGCGCATATACACTAGCAGACAGTGTCACGCGGAGAGTGAGTGCTGTACATTATTCACACACAGACTGTGCGCTTACCGTGTCCATGCGTTGGATTGCCGCTTTGCTTTTTGTCCGGTGCCTTCGCACACACGCCCCGTCCCTCCAGCAGAGCTTGCAGAGGTTTGCTCTCCCCGGGGCGATGTTGACAGCTCAGCCCGGTACCGCAGCGCCCCGTGTACACTCCGCACGCCTGGCCCTCGGTCAGCGGGCAAGTCATGCAGCACCCGCAGCCCGGCTCCTTTACCGGCTCGGCGCAGTCCCGAGGCAACGGTTTGCACAGCACCATCGCCCCGTCGTCGCACGGCTCGCATCGGACCACAGGGCTGACGCTTTCAGCCAGCCGGGCGAATGCTGCGAGCAGCGCGGTCAGGCAGAGCGCACACAGTCCCGTCATGGAGCCGAAGGGCTGAACGCGCGCACGGGGGTAGTTGCGTGGGAGAAAAAAAACCGCGCGTCAGATCACCTCACCTGGATATATTATTACTCTAAAGCCTGAGCTCTCAGCATATGCATTAGGAAAGTAGCGACGCTTTGGGTTATGCTGCTGTCACGTCGGTTTGACTAGACTGGGAACTAAGCGGCTGGGTCTCTCCATCTGTAAGTGAGTTTAAGTGGAACTTCAGGTTTTATACAGGCAGGAAAAGCACGGGCACTAAGTCACTCCCCTCGGTATGAATTATGTAGTCACCGGTCTCGGTCTTAAGGGACCGCGCGCATCCTTAATGAAATCCTTCAACACAAGAGACATGGGTGAAATAGGCAACAGGGAATCTTACCGGCATTTGGAAAGTCGCGCATCGCGGTACAAAGACCCGTTTACGCCGCAAAGGTAATGTAATTAAATGATCACGGACATCATAAAGACATTTAACTTATTTAATCCCTTTTACCAGCTAAAAATGAGAACATTCTATTGCTTAAATGTCAAAAATAAATAAATAAACTATGCGGAGTTTATATGAAAGTGTGCCTTTTATTTCTGGTCACAGTTACTGGTGAAACTACAGTGTCTAAAATAGCTCAAAATTGATAATATTATGATAATATTAAAAGTGTGAGTTCACTTTAAAAAATTACATTAGTTAGATTTATATTGCCAAAAGTATTGGGACACCCCTCCAAATCATTGAATTCAGGTGTTCCAATTATTTCCACGGCCACAGGTGTATAAAATCAAGCACCTGGCATGCAGACTGCTTCTACAAACATTTTTTGTTTGAAGAATGGGTCGTTCTCAGGAGCTCAGTGAATTCAAGCGTGGTATTGTGATAGGTTGCCACCTGTGCAATAAGTCCATTTGTGAAATTTCCTCACTACTAAATATTTTACAGTCAACTGTTAGTGGTATTATAACAAAGTGGAAGCAATTTGGAACAACAGTAACTCAGCCATGAAGTGGTAGGTCACATAAAATCACAGAGCGGGGTCAGCGCATGCTGAGGCGCACAGTGCGCAGAAGTCGCCAACTCAAGTCAATAGCTACAGACCTCCAAACTTCGTGTGGCCTTCAGATTAGCTCAAGAACAGTGCGTAGAGAGCTTCATGGAATGGGTTTCCATGGCCGAGCAGCTGCATCCAAGCCTTACATCACCAAGTGCAATGCAAAGTGTCGGATGGAGTGGTGTAAAGCATGCCGCCACTGGACTCTAGAGCAGTGGAGACGTGTTCTCTGGAGTGACGAGTCTCACTTCTCTGGCAATCAGGAGAGCGGTACTTGCCTGACTGCATTGTGCCAAGTGTAAAGTTTGGTGGAGGGGGGATTTTGGTGTGGGGTTGTTTTTCAGGGGTTGGGCTTGGCCCCTTAGTTCCAGTGAAAGGAACTCTTAATGCTTCAGCATACCAAGACATTTTGGACAATTTCATGCACCCAACTTTGTGGGAACAGTCCTGTTCCAACATGATTGCGCACCAGTGCACAAAGCAAGGTCCATAAAGACATGGATGAGCGAGTTTGGTGTGGAGGAACTTGACTGGCCTGCACACCCGAGTCCTGACCTCAACCCGATAGAACACCTTTGGGATGAATTAGAGCAGAGACTGCGAGCCAGACCTTCTCGTCCAACATCAGTGCCTGACCTCACAAATGCGCTTCTAGAAGAATGGTCAAAAATTCCCATAAACAAACTCCTATTTGTTAACAATAGAGCAATAGAAATATCTACTCAATAAAAAAAGACAAGCAAATAAGATGTTTGCAAAATGTTTGAATTTAAATGAACACTTAATTACACAATATATATTTAAAATTACTAATATATATACAGTATATATATATATATAGGCCTATTAAAAATTATGCTCTGAGAAATACTTGGTAAATTTTGGACCTGCCTCAAAAAAGTCGAATATAACCTGATTAAATGGCCTGGCATATACATATATCTATTACAAAAAAAAAAATACCATCGAAACCTAATACAACAGTGTTAGTGACCTATAGTAAGGTTTGTTCCAATCTAAACATCCAAAACACTTAAAAAGCAGTCTAGACCAATTTTCACCTATGAATATTTGAGGAACACTGCAGAATAATGCGGAAAATGCACGTTGGGTGGTCGGGCATTAGCAGTCTCATGACACCTGCTGTACCAAGATCAGTCCATTCATCCATACAGAATCTTCAATGACCATTTGCAACTTTTCACCATACATCCATCCACTCAGGACCACCATTGGGGGGACAACTAGGAAACTTGACCCCTGTGCCTACTTGTTGCGCCTGGGGGAGAAAAATTCTGACCTGTGAATTTTCACGACGGGCCTGCATCTGTCCACCCTTCTTTCTCTTTTTCTGTCTATCTCTCCTTCTCACTGGGTGGTAAGAGATGATTAGAGTTTGGGTTGGATGTTGGATTGTGCTGCTTCAGCGCTGAACACCCCTCCTGCCTCTGCTCTGTAATAACACAAAGTCTGTACAGGCTGTACAGCTCGGTGGCTCCAGCTTTGGGAAAATAAAACCCTACAGGCCTGCCTGCAGACCCCAGTGTTGAGACTGGCCCACTGAAAACAAGCAGAGGGGGTAAGGAAATACCCCCCAGCACACACAACCCCACTAACAGCACCCTCTGCTACTAAGATTAGTTTTCTTATGACTCTGCATATTTCTCCCTCGGTCTCCCACTCTAGATTTCTTATTGTCTGTCTGTCTGTATACCTCAGGAATTCCTCCCGTTTTGGGATTCTGAACGTGAGGGCTCTCCTCTGGTCTCCAGGAGCATTCTGGGAATGGAATGCACAGTGCCTGTACAGAGGGACAAAGCGCTTGCCCAGCGTGTGCATGGGAGAGAGACCAAAAATCAAACTGCGCCCTGATTGTACGATCGGATAAGATAGCAATTGATGGTGTCATCCATGACAATGAGTTATTGACCTAGATCGTATCGCCGATTCCTTATCAGTGCAAGCAAGTAAACTTGTATAACAAAACCATTCGATTGCATTTAGAAGCGCCTGTTGGCCGGTGTGTGTGGGTGAGTCTGAGTGTTTATTTCTGTGAATATTATTGCAGCTGGCTGAATGTTTATTGAAAACGCTGCGCTCCAAAAGACGGACGCCAAACTGTGGGCCTACATTTTAAGCGTCTCAGTCTTAATATCCTCTATAATCTATCTGAATCTCACACTCTTTATTTAAGTGTCAGCACGTCTCCAACATTTACTCAACATTGTCTCTCATTCACATTCCTCTGGCTGATCTCGGTGTTGGATGGTAAATCATTAACTGTCCTTCCTGCTCTGCTGTGTGTCACATATGACAGCCGTCAGTGTGACACTTATTTAATACCGGTTTCATCTGTGGTTTCTGGAGGGGGACAGAGGGAATGAGGGAAGGGGGTGGAGAGATTGATTTATTTGTTTTGTTCCTCCAAGGGGATTTTATAGAAAACAGCACATCCCTGATGGCACTGCCACTCCATATTATGGATCTGTCTGGTCACACACAAATATGCATTAATGCACTAAACACACACACACACTTTGCATGATTTATCACTGGCATGGAGGCTTTCTGTCACATTAAACATATCGGCTCACAACTTTGTGTGTCAGGCTGTGTCTTGCAAGCATATGTGCATCTCTTACGAAGGCCTTAGATTTGATCTAACATAACATTTTAAACCCAGTCAAACTATACGAATGCAGAGGTACACATATGCACAGAAGTTGATATATTTTTAAAGATTTTCTTTGCCTGTTTCTGTTCTAAATCTTCACTGTGTTAAAAAGCTGGGACACACATTTTCTGAAAGTATCTGAATTTCACTTATCACCATGTGATTCTAATAAAGATTTTGATTTGGTGCCAATCTTGATGTTGTGACACAAAGAAATTATAAAACATATTTGCGATGCCTTGGTTTCAGAATTCAATTTCCTCCTTTACACATCACAAATTTGCCTAAAACACATGCACAACACTCTCTCATCTAACAGCCAAAAAAAAACAGCTCTGCAGATGAGCAGTTGTTCTTATCTAAGAATTTGAGTGTATTATTTAAGTATTAGAGAGAATCTCACAGAATGCTTTTGTTATTTAAACCCCCAAAACTGAAAGGAAAAACATTTGGCATTGGCATTGGCATTGTGCCATTATTTTCAGGACAATTAAGCATATTTACATGTATTTATTTTCTTTCTCATTATGTTTGAATCAATTTTTCATTAATAAAAGGCAGTACTACAAATGCTACCATGATGTATAAATACATCAATGTATTTAATAAATAATTTATATTTTAATTAATTACATTCATCTTTTTTTATCATGTTACAGCAATGAGAATTGAGGGGTAAAATGAGGTTAATTGCCCTGAAAAATCTTAAAAGTCCTTAAAGTAGACATTATTACATATTTTCTATAAAATATATTTTATTTATAGATTAAATACTTTTAAAAAACTTTAAGCGTGCTATGTAAACATTTTTATTTACATAAAATAATTTATTTTACATTAATGAAAATGTTTAAACCAAACAACCGAGTTACATGATTTAATTTAAACAGTAAAATAAATAAAGTAAGTGTTTTTAAATTTGATTTCACAAAATGATTTTAAATGCAAAATTAAACATTATGTGACTTTAAAATGTAAACTGTAAAAACGCAGCTTGGACCAAGTGACACCGCCGGACTAGATCTGCAGTTGTTCAAGCCAGATCGAATGTGCCAAAAATAAACAACTCGTTCTAGACAGCGTCAAAGAAACTGAAAGGGATATAAAACATAAATACCGCATAGAAACATACAATACTTATACTGTACATTAAATAGTTGTTTTACATTGCACATGGCCAAATCTACGACCATGCCTCTCGCACACTCTGAGCCAAGAAACCGTTGAATGTGAGGCCTCTGTGCCCATTTGCAAGCTAAAAAATGTAAACAACATTATCAGATAAATGGCCTCATTGAATCTAAACTCACGAAGACATTATTTTTCAGATGTGACTCAAACAAACTCATTGCCTGTGAAGTACAACATCATCTTTCCATGGCACATTTCCCAAAGCTTCTTCAGAATTCAATAGCAACTGTACTTCAACCAGGAAGGAAACCAAATGCGCACTGCGCTTGCAGGCCAGAGCTGAATGTGTCCTGAATGTTTCTGTGCTCTGTTCTTCTGTTGTGCCCAACTCTCTCTCTCTCTCTTCAGGAACGAATAATTACAGTCACAGCATGTGATTTAACAGCGCAGAGATCAAATTCCACCGTGTTATAATCACTCGCTGTTCGGCTATTGCAGCAGCAAAAAAAAGAGAGTGAAGCTAATAGGTGGGGGGCAGCAGAAAAGATTTGCTTTTGCTAGGTTACAGAGCAAGATCAGAATGGAAATCAAGGAAGCTCAGACCGATTTAGAGAAAGCAGGCGTGACGCACAGGTGGTTTGTCACTGTGAGAAATATCCTAGAAGCAAAGCAGGCTAAACATAATCATTTTGTGTTTTTGCGATAAGCTTCGCTCTATTTTTGGAAAAGCTTTTCCGTGAGAGCAATTCTGAAGAAGGAAATAGTGAGCGCACAGTAGAGCGTATAAAGCTGAAGGAATGTGTGAGATCCGAGCATGACTTCGCACTGCATGGTTTGAGTATGAGCCAAAACAGATGGAACAGACCCAATAAAGGTTTAGCCCAACACTGTCCCCATTCACCACATGCTCACACACACACACCCACACACCTTGCAAGTACTAAGTTCACTATAGCTCCAATGGCCTTGTTGCCTACTGCCTACATAGGATGTTCCCTTCTAAGAAAGGTCATGGAACTGTAACTGAGCTGTATCAAAAGGTCACACTTAACTCCCGACTAAGCCACCGGAGATTTATACCCACGGAAATAATTTTGTTTAACAACTTGCAGCAACACAAGTTCAACAGCCAATAGCAAAAGAGAACATGATGTGACCTTTAAGTACAAATACTTTTATTAACAAAACAACCATCAATTGTAGATTAGGATAAATAAACGATTTAACTTTAATTTAAATGTTAAAAATCCCATTTTGGAGATCTAGACCATATGCCAAAATATTAAAATCACAACCCACCACTTAAAATAGTACAGGTTATACCAGGCCTGTGGGAAGAGAAAGAAGCAGAGTCACTGGACCATAACCCACAATCTTAAGGGCACACACCAAGGGCTAAACACGGCGTCCTCAACCCCGAAATTAATCATATTAACAGCTCACCCACTCACACTCTTGGACCAAGGAGTTGTGTCCCTCGATATGGTGCTTCAGTGTGATTTTTTCCCCCGAACCAGTTCAGCGGAAATCCCGCCCTGCAGCTAATTTAATTGGTTAAGGCTAATGTGACGGGTACGTTTAGGGATCAGTGTTTGGTGTAGGCAATCATTACTGTGATTGACATGACCAATACAATTTAAGAATCGGCTGCAGGGTGGAGTTTCCGCTGAACTGGTTTGGGGAAAAAAAATCACGCTGTGATTAGGGTCACAACACCGGAAGTTAGGGGGAAAAGTCAGAAAATTACACATCCTACCCTACCTCAGGCTATTTATAGGGCAAAACAAATTTGTACACTCAACTTTACGCACCATTCTTATTTATTCACACAGTAAGGCCGTATGTCCACTAAAGCGTTTTTTCACGTGGCGTATTTTTCCAATTGTTTTTCAATGGGAGCGACGCGTTTTTAGAACGTAACGAGGCGCTGAGTGTCTATTTCACGCTCAAGCGCTGAACGCTCAGCGTTTTTTACTGGTCGCTGAGAGTTGAAGAATGTTCAACTTTGGGTAAAACTCAGTGCTCATCACTGTCACTTTTTACCCAGCTGTCCAATCAGAGTGGAGGAGGGGCGGGACAAATACAACACCGACCAACTGCCACATTCTGCTTGTACAATGTCAACAGATGACAACAAGAAGCATAATAAAACCATTTAAAATAAGAGTCAGAGCAGATACTTTACATTGTATCAACATTTTATATAAAAACAATAGAGAAACAAACTATCTGTGAAATGAGACACTAGTTACACTTCCCACGGGTATTCCGTATCATAACAAAAGCATCTCAACTGAAAAAAATGCTGCGCTACCAAAACGCTCTCAATCGCTCACAGCTAGGAGTTTTAAGCAGAGCGCCTAGCGTTTTCAGCTGGCTAAAAACACTTTGGTGGATGCGCGGCCTAACAGAACCAATTTGGAACACTACATGGGCAGTAACACTAAAGGCCCTATTTTAACGATCTAAGTGCATGGTCTAAAGCGCACGGCGCAAGTGCACTTAGTGCGTGTCCGAATCCACTTTTGCTAGTTTAACGACGGTTAATGGTGCGGCGCATGGTCTAAAAGGGTTGTCCCTAACGTGGGCGTGGGCATAACGTGCAATAAACCAATTCTCATCTCAGAGTCTCATCTCCCATTCCCTTTAAAAGCCAGTTGCGCTTGCACCATGGCGGATTCACTATTTACATGGCGGAATATAGACACCCTCAAATTGATGAGTCAGTTTAAATACTGTACATGTGTGTATTGCCACGATTGGTTAAATAAGTAGCCAATTTCATTCGTCATTACTGCAAATCATCTATCTTTATGTACATGATAATAATCTTTTAAATAATAATCCTTTTATTTTTTTTCCCTGTGTGTGTAATAAGTAGAGTGTACGCGTGTTGTGCACCCGCCTATAGGCGCATATTACTAACGTGCCCTTTAAATAACACAAAAAATACTGCATTATTGACTTTAGACCAGGTTTCAGTTGGTCAATGGCGCAGTCTATTTCAGTTGCCTCAAAATAGCAACGCACCAACAATGCGCCTGAACACAACTTGTTTTCAGACCAGCACGCCCATGAAACTAGCAAAAAACACTTGCGTCGCGCCTGGCGCCGCATTGCGCCGGGTGTATGATAGGGCCCTAAGTGCTCAGGAGACTAGTTTGACCTTAGCATGTTGCTGAGCTAACAGGATGTCACAAGCATAAAAACACAGCATACTCAAATATTAGGCATGAAGCATTTTTCATAGTCACCATTTTCTCTCTTCTCTTCAGCCATCTTAGAATGATGTTTACTGGGATTGCCTTTTCACAGAAGTTACATGTGATGCTGCCTCGTGCCTCCTGAAATGTTTATTCTCAGAACATGTTCTGGTTTTCCCCACTGAAGTGGCTGGTGTGAAGGGTATCTGTACATTTTTGAGTGTGTGTGTGTTTAAGTATTGTTTGGCAGTGTTGTTGTGCTGGAATAGTGTAAATAACACTCCCACACCAGTCACTTTTATCCTCTAACTCACTCTCCGTGATGACAGAACCGACAGTCTCTATCATTTACAGGCTGACAGCCAGCCAATCATGACAGGAATGTGCAGGGAGGAAGGGAAGGGATGGGTTTGGGGTCGCACATTAGCTATGGGACACTGGAGTCTGCAAATGCACTTGAGAATAAGCGTGACAATGCAGTCTCCAGGATGCTGGGGTAGTGAGCAAAAAAAGCCACCTCAGCAAGATCTGCAAATTCTTCCCTGTATTTCACTTGTAGATGCAAGCAGTGGGAGCTTAAAGGGAATATGAACTGCTTGAACTGAAGGGATAGTTGACCCTAAAATGAAAATAAGTCATCATTTACTCACCCTGGTGTTGTTCTAATGCCGTATGGCCTTCTTTCTTTTATGGACCACAAAAGGAGAATTTTAAAGAAATGTCCTGCTCATGCTTGTCCATATAATGGCAGTGAATAGTGACCAGCATCAAGCTTTTTAAAAAAGAATAAGTCATTTATGACACTATAGCTGTGTTCCAATTCAGAGGCTGCATCCTTCGAAGGCTTTATAGCCTTAATAGCCTTCAAATGTGGCCTACAAATGCATCCTTCATACCCTGGGCCGCAAAGGATAGAATGAGTAGATCCTTCGCAGTCTAGCCTATCCCAAGATCCATTGCGTGCTGGTGACATCAAGATTTTTTGAAAGAAAATGCCGGATTACACTTTTAAATGTAAGTATTGGATTTCAGCTTACTCGAATATCTAATACGATACAAATGTAAAAATAAAACATAAAATAAATAAATAAAACTCTAAAGCGGTTTAAATGTTGACATATCTTACTATGCAATTTTATATCGTTTATACTCTTTGCTACCCAGCAAGCAATAGCCGTCATTTCACCGTCTAGATTAACTATAGACCCGATATAGTCCGGCTATGAGTAACCCACTTCTAGCCAAAATAACCTTTTTGGGTTACTTTGGTTGCATGTCGTTTTTGCCAAAATAACTTGCTAGATGTATGATATTCCATCATGTAAGCAAAGTCAACAGTGATTACAAGGTGTTTGTTTTTATTTCTTTGACATGTTCTGTGCGTATGATTAGTATGTTCTTGGGCTATGGTTACATGTCTATTAAATTTTCACTGACAGCCCAAATTTTGCCTGGTTTTAGACGTCCGGGCTGTGTAAAATTGCTTGCTGGGTATGTACATAAATGGACTAACGTGAACATATTTGAACAAGTTGTGAACCCTGTTTGGTTTTCAGACAGTTGAATAGCCTATAACTTTTAAATAAGTCCAGCACAAACATTCCCATCCTATTTAACAATGCTCGGTTCGACCTTCGGACTTTGAAGGCGTGGCATTTGAAGTCAGCATCCTTCGAAGGATGCATCCTCTGAATTGGGACATAGCTTATATTCAACAACAACAACAACAGCTTGTTCTGTGCATCACACGCCATTATGCCATTTCTATGTCATTGCACATGCACAGAATGTTCCAGTTTTGGTTTTGAGTCAGATCAAGTGTTTACATGTCCTATCAAATGGATTAGAAAAGGTTTAAACCAGGGGCGTTTCCTCCTCCGAGGAGGCAAGAGAGGCAGTGTCTCCTCAAAAAAACTGCATGAGAAAATAATCGATATAACAAAAAATAAAACAGAGCAAATATTACAAAACATGACATTAAAAAGTGTAAAAAAGTGTTTTTATAAAGTAACAGTGTCTAACAGCGACACCCGCAGGTAAAGTTACAGAGGGAGGCACGCCTCCTCTGTCCCCATTGACTTAAAACAGACACCCTAATGCATGCGGTGGGTTTAATGGGGAGAAATTGAGAATGAATGGGGGAAAGTCATGTGAGAGGAGGCAATGTCTCCATCGCGCTATGATTGGATATGATCAGTTATGATTGGATATGATTGGTTTGTGCGATAAATCCCGCCTCTTTTTTTCGTGCACATTCTCATCGGCCTGAATGAAGATAATGATGGCATTAATGGGAAGACTAATTAAAAAGTAAGTAAAAAAACTCGCTTTATGTCACGTCAAAATCAAACTTGAAATGGGCTGAAAACATGATGACTGTGGGGGTTTTAGTGAGCGATCAACATGGGGAAATTGAAGGTACATCTTTGTGTCAGTGACCAGTGTGTACAAGCTTGATGACTGCTGAAAATAAGTTGACTATTAAAAAGAAAAGCTGAACATTAGTTCACAAATAATATAAATTGTTACTGCCTTTAGTTATTATTTTGGAATAAATGTAAAAATGCATAAAAACACTTAATGAAATTTATACTTTAATAAATAGAAATTTACATAGTTACAAAAAATACAAAATAGAATTGTATTTGGTCTCTCTTTTTTATGCAATATTTATTTAACCAGGAAAATTAAGTGTAACGGACATAAATTTACATTTGATATACAGTATATAAAAAAATGTGAGGACTTTGCCTCCTCATTTTAAAACACCACCACACACCACTGGTTTAAACCACCCCTTACAATCCAATCGGATTTTGCCAATTCATTCCAATAGATGTGGTTGCATGTGACTTTTTTATTCCGATTGCGCTAACAGTCTGATTACAATCGGATTAAGGTGGGGTGACATGCTAGCTTGACAATAAGAAATACCGTATGTCTACAAACCCGATTCCAAAAAAGTTGGGACACTGTACAAATTGTGAATAAAAAAGGAATGCAATAATTTACAAATCTCATAAACTCATATTTTATTCACAATAGAATATAGATAACATATCAAATGTTGAAAGTGAGACATTTTGAAATGTCATGCCAAATATTGGCTCATTTTGGATTTCATGAGAGCTACACATTCCAAAAAAGTTGGGACAGATAGCAATAAGAGGCCGGAAAAGTTAAATGTACATATAAGGAACAGCTGGAGGACCAATTTGCAACTTATTAGGTCAATTGGCAACATGATTGGGTATAAAAAGAGCCTCTCAGAGTGGCAGTGTCTCTCAGAAGTCAAGATGGGCAGAGGATCACCAATTCCCCCAATGCTGCGGTGAAAAATAGTGGAGCAATATCAGAAAGGAGTTTCTCAGAGAAAAATTGCAAAGAGTTTTAAGTTATCATCATCTACAGTGCATAATATCATCCAAAGATTCAGAGAATCTGGAACAATCTCTGTGTGTAAGGGTCAAGGCCGGAAAACCATACTGGATGCCCGTGATCTTCAGGCCCTTAGACGGCACTGCATCACATACAGGAATGCTACTGTAATGGAAATCACAACATGGGCTCAGGAATACTTCCAGAAAACATTGTCAGTGAACACAATCCACAGTGCCATTCACCGTTGCCGGCTAAAACTCTATAGGTCAAAAAAGAAGCCATATCTAAACATGATCCAGAAGCGCAGGTGTTTTCTCTAGGCCAAGGCTCATTTAAAATGGACTGTGGCAAAGTGGAAAACTGTTCTGTGGTCAGACGAATCAAAATTTGAAGTTCTTTTTGGAAAACTGGGACGCCATGTCACCCGGACTAAAGAGGACAAGGACAACCCAAGTTGTCATCAGCGCTCAGTTCAGAAGCCTGCATCTCTGATGGTATGGGGTTGCATGAGTGTGTGTGGCATGGGCAGCTTACACATCTGGAAAGGCACCATCAATGCTGAAAGGTATATCCAAGTTCTAGAACAACATATGCTCCCATCCAGACGTCCTCTCTTTCAGGGAAGACCTTGCATTTTCCAACATGACAATGCCAGACCACAGACTGCATCAATTACAACATCATGGCTGCGTAGAAGAAGGATCCGGGTACTGAAGTGGCCAGCCTGCAGTCCAGATCTTTCACTCATAGAAAACATTTGGCGCATCATAAAGAGGAAGATGCGACAAAGAAGACCTAAGACAGTTGAGCAACTAGAAGCCTGCATTAGACAAGAATGGGACAACATTCCTATTCCTAAACTTGAGCAACTTGTCTCCTCAGTCCCCAGACGTTTGCAGACTGTTATAAAAAGAAGAGGGGATGCCACACAGTGGTAAACATGGCCTTGTCCCAACTTTTTTGAGATGTGTTGATGCCATGAAATTTAAAATCAACTTATTTTTCCCTTAAAATGATACATTTTCTCAGTTTAAACATTTGATATGTCATCTATGTTGTATTCTGAATAAAATATTGAAATTTGAAACTTCCACATCATTGCATTCTGTTTTTATTCACAATTTGTACAGTGTCCCAACTTTTTTGGAATTGGGTTTGTATATAAAGCACTGTATATACATATGGGAGATGCTCCTCAAGTTTTCAGCTGGAGGTCCTATGTATGAGGTAACAGCATCTTAATTTCTAAAAGACTTGATTGTCTTTTCTGGAGCAGTGCTATAAATGGGAACCAGGTCGTTCAGCTCTTCAACTCGCCAGCTTTTGTTTGCTTTTATTTTATTTTTCCTCCTTGCCACTCCATAAAACATATTTTTCCAAGTCACCATCCGAGCCTGGTATTTTTGTTGCTGTTTTCTTGGATGGAGAATGATTGTGTTTCACTTCGGAGGGCATTCACCCTTTCCCAGGGTTTCCCATTTATGGTTAAAGTTACACGATGTGTGTGTATCACCCCTCTCTACTGTAAAACCAAAAATCCGAGTTTACGCAATGTGAATTTGGCCGTTTGTGTGCTCTAGTGTCATTAGTGGTTCTTGTTATGGCTTTTTCAAAACCCCTAAACCTACATACTAAACTTTGCCTTGTAACTTGCAATTAAAATCTTGTGCTACGGACATGAATATGTCAAATAATGCAGTTTGTTTAGAGGTGTGCTATTACTTTTTATTGTTATCAGACTGTGGAAAGAGGGGAGACATTAAGAGATCAAAAGACCTCATTTGACTTCCTAAAATTTTAGTTTGTTACTGTAATTCATTATAATACAACTTTATAAAGTCTGTTAAAGTTTTCACATCTGCGTAACACAAACTTTTGCCTACTTGTTCTCAGAGAGCAGCTGCTTTTCAGGAACAAACTGGAACAATGCCTGTCAATAAATCCATGGCAAGGGTTCATCCATGAGGGATGCTGTGGGTTAGTGTGTAAAGAGGGTTTCTTGGGAAACATCTGGAGCTAAATTCCATGAAACACTCAAATGAGGTTTTGGCAATTTCAGAGTCAGCGGGAAGCACATCCCTCCACCTTTTATCTTAGAAGAGAAAGAGAGGGAGGGAGAGAAAGATACCGATGGGGGCAAAATGAAAGGGTGCAGGATGGAAAAAACAAAGGCAGAAGGGAGGAGGATGGGATTTGGTAGGGGACATCTTGCGGTAATGTTGGGCCTAAAACAGACTCAATGCGAGTGTGAATTCAAATGCTTTTATGAAGTGTGAAATCAAGCTAATGTGCAAATTAATAATGCAACACTAGAGGATGTTGCATTCTCAGCCACACGGGGCACTATAGTTTTTTAAAAGAAATTTATCCTTTTATTCAGCAATGATGATTTCAATTGATCAAAAGTGACAATTGTATAGTGTTACAAAAGATTTCTATTTAAAATAAATGCTGTTCTTTTAAAACTAAACTTTCTATTTATCAAAGAATCCTGAAATAAAATGTATCAACGTTTCCCCCAAAATATTAAGCAGCACAACTATTTTTAATATTGATGATAATAAGAAATGTCTCTTGAGCAGAAAATAAGCATACACTATAAACCTGAATAAGTTGGCAAAAAAAAACTCAAAAAATTTGAGGTAATCAGTTACATCAAACATTTTAAGTCAAGAAATTCAAAGTTTAAGTAAACAGAACTGGCAGATTTCAGTGTTGTACTCATATATTTGAATTGCTCTTAGGTTAATTCATACATTTAACTTAAAATTATCATGTAATCTCAATTTAAATATTATTAGTAGTGGAAATTTAGCTACCTATAACTAGCTAATTCAGCACATGCTAATTGGTAGCACAATGCTTTGATAACATTAGCATAGCATTGCAATTGCTGAAATGAGTACAACAATGAGTACGACAATATAGAACATATAACACTTAATTTTAGCATTTAATCTCCCTTTCGAGTGCCATGGCAAAGAATGCTGGGAAGTAGCCCAGTTTTAGGTAAATTTAAGTTTGTCTAAATTAAAAGTTCATAAAACTCAAAACAATGAAACAATTCAGATTACTTTAAATGTGTCAGTTTTGTGAACTCAAAAGAAAAAGAAAGTTCTAAATACTCAAAAAAGTTCATTTGAATTAACTAATTTGTTTAATTTGAGTTTGCCCTACTCAAACCAATTAATTATTTTGAGTGTTAGGGTTTACATGATTTCTGAAGGATCATGTGACACTGAAGACTGGAGGAATGATGCTAAAAAATAAAGCTTTGTCATCACAGGAAAAATTAACATTTCAAAATACATTCAAATAGAAGTTATTTAAAATTGCAATAATATACAGAGCCCCTAAAGGGACATTGTCATGAAAAATTGTCATAAGACAATTATATGTTGGAGGAAAAATTATATGTTAATGCTGTTGCGTTCTCTCGCAAATGTTTTGCGTTCCCCCAAGAAACTTTGCGTTCAACTGCAAATCGAACACAAAATTTCTCGGGGGAACGCAAACATTTTGCAAAAGTGGTTTGTCAGTGTCATCTTCAGCACACAATGTTTCTGGAATATTACCTTAAATTAGATTTTACTCAAACTATTTGATGGAAAACATCATTTTGAAAAGCAAAGACTTTCACTGTAAAGATAATGTCAGTCTTTTTCAAAACAAACCCTACAAGACCCCAAGGTCCTGGTCACTCTGTTTATGTTGCGTTAATGAACATATGACTGTACTGTACATTCTGTTTTTACACCTAAGCCATACCT
The DNA here is from genome assembly GCA_039654105.1 of Coreius guichenoti. Taxonomy (NCBI): domain Eukaryota; kingdom Metazoa; phylum Chordata; class Actinopteri; order Cypriniformes; family Gobionidae; genus Coreius; species Coreius guichenoti. The sequence continues at coordinate 11,021,257 of CM077185.1, read as the reverse complement.
ATCGCACATCAGTAATAAAAACTGTAGCAAGAGAAACAGGTGCCAGTGAGTAAAGGTGATCGAGCATTCCACCTTATTAAACCTTTCTATGCAGATACCCACATTCATGCTCAGCCACATCATATTTATGTAGCTGATGTTTAAAAGTAGACTACTGAACAAACTGAAAATGTGTATATCTGTGGAATATGTACAAGTATAGGCTGTATAAGAATGTTAAGATACACCTTGTCTTATATGCGCGCAGCCGCTTCTGGAATTGATTCAATCAAACCCACTTCACTTTCCACCATATGTGTATATATATATATATATATATATATATATATATCCTTCAGAGGCCAGTTCAGCAACAGGTCCTGGCTGTGGAGATGTTTTGGGGGGGCCTGTTCCTGGAAAAGATATGGAGGAAGTACTGTTCTGCTGTGAACTATAACATTGGAAGGATCCACATTGAACAACACCTCATTAAAGGATGTTCTGTGCTTTCCACGGAAAATTCAGGAACCCTAAACACGGCTCAAGACACTTCAATATTATTCAGTGCGAAAAGCAGAACATTTTAGCATGGGTGAAAATTGAAAGTTCATTCATGCATCCCTCTTTTATTTATTTAGTAATCATTCAGGTCAGAGGAGAACTGGCCCCTTGACTGAGCCTGATTTCTCCCAAGGTTTTTATCTCCACTTCTGGTCACTGGAGTTTGTGTTCCTTGCCACCGTCGCTTTTGGCTTGGCTAGTTGGGATTTAAAAGACACTTAATATTCAGTAATATTATTGGTTTGACTGCACTGACACTATTTGGATGAGAACAAAACTTGAGCTGAATCGAGAAGACAATTGTCTTCTGTAGAGCTGCTTTATAGGTGAATCAAATTAGTTTCATAATTGATTAATTTTGCAACATCGACACTGATATTGAACTGAGCTGAATCAACACGAAATTAACTTGAGCTGAATAAATGACAGTATTGCCTTCTGTAGAGATGCTTTACAGAAGAATTTGAATTTGCGTCATATTTGATGACGTTTGCATCATTGATTCTGTTTATTACTTTGAAGCTGCTTTGAAACAATCTGTATTGTATAAAGCGCTATAGAAATAAAGGTGACTTGACTAGTTTGTTAGTCAGTAGAAAGTTCCACAGATTATCATCAGCTACCAATAATGGTGTAGTATAGTTTACTTAGAGCACTATTTAACACATTTTACCATTCCTTAAATCCATTCTGAAGATTCTCAATCCCTCAAAATGATTGCAAAAATATGAAGATTCAGATGCTGTAAAAAGCACCAAAGATATAACTGAATTCTAAATGCACTGTGCTACTAAATATAGGCTATTAAAAGACTATTAAATAAAGGCTATTAAAAAGTTTATAGCAATACCAATGATCTTGTCACCACCCTACTCGTGTCCTTGTCACGTTAAAATCTTGGAATTAGAGTGTTTCTGCTTCAAATAAATCCTGGAGAAATGCTCACAAAATTGGCTTATATACAAAATTGACATTTTGATTTTATCTGTATTGGATCAGGACTTGCTAAATTCTTGATAATTATGTGTAACCATCGACTGCTGTTTGTGAAATCAAAACAATTTGGCCACAATAAAAGCAGCTAAATGCAAACACACAAATGAATCGCTGTGGAAAGCTGGATCTAATGATCGAGTGGAGAAGGACGACTCATCTGGGGGCCGTAAAAACTTGATTACTTTTTATTAGATTTTCTTTTTTTTATTAAAATGCATTCCACTAGGAAAACTTCTTACACATGATTTATTCGTTCTGTTCATGAGAAGAATTAAGGGCGGAGGAGGATCTACAGTGAGATTCATCAAAATGTGGTAATATGCGGCTATAGAGATACGCTGTATGTTAGTAACACATTCCTCCTAAATCCAGCACATCAGCAACAAAAGCCCATAGAAAAGATTTTCTATCTTGTTAGATGGTAATTCAGCCATGGTTGCGAACAACCAGTGTGTTTGTTATCCGAAGGGGATGTAGTCACACAGCAAGCGGTCAGGGTTGTACAGTTCAATGGTCTGCATCATGTACCCTCACTGACCTTATTTTTCGTTCTCTTTTTCAGCATGCAAATATTTCACACTCCTGGCTAAACCTGAATTTATTAACCCTAAGCAAATACTAAACATGATTAATGGACATGCACGCAAGCAGACATGCACACACATTTGGACTTATAATTAAAGTGATAGTTCACCTAAAACTGAAACCTGTCATTATTTAAATCAATGTCATGTCGTTCCAAAACTGTTTGACCGTTTTTCCATGGAACACAAAAGAAGATGTTTTGAAGAATGTTCATGATGCTCTTTTTATACGCTAGCATTCAAAGGGTTTGGGACAATAAGGTTTTCATTGTTTTTAAAGAAATTAACACTTTTATTCAATTAAATTGATCAAAAGGGACAGTAAAGATATTTATAATGTTACAAAAGTGTTCTATTTCAAAGAAATGATTTTCCTTTGAACTTTCTATTAATGAAATAATCCTGAAAAAAATCCTGTTTCATGGTTTCCACAAAAATATTAACAACTCTTTTCAACATTGATAATAATAAGAAATGTTTCTTGAGCCCCAAATCATCATATTAATTTGATTTCTGAAGGATCATGTGACACTGAAGACTGGAGTAATGATGCTGAAAATTCAGCTTGGAAATTTGGACGCCTTTTGTGCTCCACAGAATAAAGAAAGACATGAGGGTGAATAAATAATAACAGAACTACATTTTTGGGTGAACTATCCCTTTATGATTACTCACTCAGAACTGTTAACATTCACAGCATGATCAAATGGCTTTTTCAGACAAAAATAAAAAGAGAAAAGCAAAGGTGAAAAATCCCAAGGCTAAATGAACGGTACAGCTAGAGCAACACCGCTCAAGACCAACTTCCTGTTGAAATGGTTACATCCTTACAAAAAGCCAGTACCTAAGAAGTGCATATGAAAGCCATTGAGTTAATAGCATGTATGTGTGTCTATTAAAAATGGCAGGGTGTGTATCTGAAGGCAAGTATCTGCGTACGAGTGGAAGAGACAGCCTGTGGTGTGTGTAGAGTTAAGGAGCGTGGGTGTGCACGTCTGGGTCTGGTTTGGGCTTTTCTGAAGCGATTTGTAATGATATGCTGCTCTGTCTGTACAACGTGTATTTGTGCCCCAGTGAGACATACAGAACATACTCTCATTAAGTTAAAAGGACGGAGTCCAACCACAACGACTTTAGGGCAAACGCACACACATATGCCAGTCCACTGGCCAGCACAAATTCAAATGGGATTGCCGGCACAGACACACAAACACACTTATTGCCAGTGCCATAAAAAGCAGAGAATTTGGACAAATAACATTTCCACCATCATATTAGGGTTACTTGAAAGAGACTGGATAGAACTGCAGTACTGAAAGAAAATCAGCATGTTGAGTTTCAGAAAGCTACTTTTTTTATGGGATTTTCATCATAGAGATTCAAATCAATTATGCCCTAGTCCACATTTGACGGATTCAGATTCCACTCAGATTCTATTAATACAATTTTTATTAATTACATTTCTTTCAACAATGAATATTTATTTAGCTTCCCAAATTCTGCTGGCATTGACTTTTATAGCTATTATTCATACTACTATTGATTATATTGCTAATGTGTATGTGCTTGTAATTGCATGTGCAATTTTCACACGTCATATGGTGTGACATAGGTCCTGCAGTCCACGGGTATCAGGAGATCGAATCAGCCAATCAGAGGGACTTGACTAAAACGGATGCAATCTGTCAGTCAGCCCGCTGTGGCGAAAGTAATGGCGACGTTCCTCCCCCATAGTGATGCTACAGGGGTTAAATAATTGTATGCTCACACACAGACACACAGACACACAGACACAGACACACACACACACACACACACACACACACACACACACACACACACACACACACACACACACACACACACACACACACACACACACACCTTTCACTCTGTTATGTTGCTCTTTACTTTAACAGAATGACATATTAAACTGGCAATTGCTGCAACAATACATCTATTGCAATTTGCATAGTTTTTTCATTCCAAAATAAAACAAAAATGACATTTTTTTGCAATTTGAGTCTCATTGTCTGTGCTGATCTCTTACCTTAAAACATATAAGTTTTAAAATAAAGTAATTTGTAGAGATCCTGATAACAACAGAACAACAGAAACCTTAATGAAATATTAAAATACTATTTTGTCTCAAAAAATCTTGATGACTCTTCTTGTTCACACTGATGTTTACAAAAATTCTGTCCAATCAAATGCTCCGTACAGTGAGACTGTCCACTTCAATGGCTCTTCCCATCAAAGTGAGTAGGTCATAGTGATGCTAACTAGGAATATGCCCCCCTCATTATTCAAGTGTGCTATTAGTATACTTCTTTTAATCTAAAAATAAGAAAGTATACTTTCAGTCTACTTTTTATATACTTCTCAGAAATATACTTTATGTACTTCTCAGAAATATAGGCTACATAAAATTGCACTTAAGTATACTTGACTAAGCCTATACTGACAGAAAGGTCTACTATTTGGCCTATACATGTACTCAATCTTTTGACTGAGATATACTTAAAAGTATAATTAAGTATTCTGAGTATACTTGGCTTGTAGTTGTGTTTAATTTTTTTGATTGAGTAGCCTATTAAATATACTTTTTTCCACATAGTTTTACATACTGTCTTATAAACTTACATTGTTTGAAAATATTGATTTCTAAAGAAAACATACACTATATTGCCAAAAGTTTTGGGATGTCTGCCTTTACATGCACATGAACTTTAATGACATCCCATTCTTAATACGTAGGGTTTAATATGGAGTTGGCCCACCCTTTGCAGCTATAACAGCTTCAACTCTTCTGGGAAGGCTTTCCACAAGGTTTAGGAGTGTGTTTATGGGAATTTTTGACCATTCTTCTAAAAGCGCATTTGTGAGGTCAGGCACTGATGTTGGACGAGAAGGCCTGGCTCGTAGTCTCCGCTCTAATTCATCCCAAAGGTGTTCTATCGGGTTGAGGTCAGGACTCTGTGCAGGCCAGTCAAGTTCCTCCACACCAAACTCGTTCATCCATGTCTTTATAGACCTTGCTTTGTGCACTGGTGCACAATCATGTTGGAACAGAAAGGGGCCATCCCTAAACTGTTCCCACAAAGTTGGGAGCATGAAATTGTCCAAAATGTCTTGGTATGCTGAAGCATTAAGAGTTTCTTTCACTGGAACTAAGGGGCCAAGCCCAACCCCTGAAAAACAACCCCACACCATAATCCCCCCTCCACCAAACTTTACACTTGGCACAATGCAGTCAGGCAAGTACCGTTCTCCTGGCAACCGCCAAACCCAGACTCGTCCATCAGATTGCCAGACAGAGAAGCGTGATTCATCACTCCAGAGAACACGTCTCCACTGCTCTAGAGTCCAGTGGCGGCGTGCTTTACACCACTGCATCCGACACTTTGCATTGCACTTGGTGATGTAAGGCTTGGATGCAGCTGCTCGGCCATTCCATGAAGCTCTCTACACACTGTTCTTGAGCTAATCTGAAGGCCACACAAAGTTTGGAGGTCTGTAGCTATTGACTCTGCAGAAAGTTGGCCACTTCTGCGCACTGTGCGCCTCAGCATGCGCTGACCCTGCTCTGTGATTTTACGTGGCCTACCACTTCGTGGCTGAGTTGCTGTTGTTCCCAATTGCTTCCACTTTGTTATAATACCACTAACAGTTGACCGGAGAATATTTAGTAGTGAGGAAATTTCATGAATGGACTTATTGCACAGGTGGCAACCTATCACAGTACCACGCTTGAATTCACTGAGCTCCAAGCAGTCTGCATGCTTAGGTGCTTGATTTTATACACCTGTGGCCATGGAAGTGCTTGGAACACCTGAATTCAATGATTTGGAGGGGTTTTTACACTTGCATAAGGTGGTTCTTCAGGCAATTCGAAAAAGGAATATTTCGCAAAACTGCAATGGAAACTGTTTTTCCGCATTTACAGGTCACCCGGCGTACGTAAAAGTCGATCATTCTTTAAAGATGAAGCGGTATGTTTAGACAGAAGACGCGAACGACTTCTTTAATAAACTGATAAAAGACAAAAGAATTACAGGAATATTGGATTCTAAACAACAAAGAAATGCCGCAATTTATCAAGGGATAAAGTATAAGGGGCTTTCCTTGCCATTAATGCTTGGATAACACGGCTACATCTCCTTCGATTAAAAATAATGGCAGTGGCTGTGATATACGCAAACCTAACAACATCCGTCGCTATAGCTTTTGGAATGACTTATCGTGAGAGGAAAAAATTACGTTTTAGTCGCATAACATTGGTTAATGGAAATGCTGTCATTTCGCAATAGTTTCGACATTTAGAAAATATCGCAAAAGTTTTGCGCAAATCTGTAATGGAAATGCAGCTACTTTTATACGGTAGTGGGTGCTACTACGCATCTTCTGATAGAGTACAGAATCTCCAGATCAAAACAGAAAAGTGATAGAAGATTTATTACACAACATGATCATCAAACATTAAATAGCATATAAATCAAAACTGCCTAACTTTACCGAATGAAACATCGAACCCATGAAGAGGAAACGACTTTGAAGCTTTGGGGGTGTTGATGGACTCGATCTACTCCATCTGTGTTTTGATCATTGTTCTGAATCCCATCCGGACGTAGTCTTTGACAAAAATGCAATTCTCAGCTTTTTGTTTAAAATGTTGCTTTTTTAAATTAAACTTACCCACATTCAAGTGTTGATAAAAAAGCTAGAATAAAATGTTTTTAAAATGGAAACAGCTAAAGGTATACACTCACCTAAAGGATTATTAGGAACACCATACTAATACTGTGTTTGACCCCCTTTCGCCTTCAGAACTGCCTTAATTCTACGTGCCATTGATTCAACAAGGTGCTGAAAGCATTCTTTAGAAATGTTGGCCCATATTGATAGGATAGCATCTTGCAGTTGATGGAGATTTGTGGGATGCACATCCAGGGCACGAAGCTCCCGTTCCACCACATCCCAAAGATGCTCTATTGGGTTGAGATCTGGTGACTGTGGGGGCCATTTTAGTACAGTGAACTCATTGTCATGTTCAAGAAACCAATTTGAAATGATTCGAGCTTTGTGACATGGTGCATTATCCTGCTGGAAGTAGCCATCAGAGGATGGATACATGGTGGTCATAAAGGGATGGACATGGTCAGAAACAATGCTCAGGTAGGCCGTGGCATTTAAACGATGCCCAATTGGCACTAAGGGGCCTAAAGTGTGCCAAGAAAACATCCCCCACACCACCACCACCAGCCTGCACAGTGGTAACAAGGCATGATGGATCCATGTTCTCATTCTGTTTACGCCAAATTCTGACTCTACCATCTGAATGTCTCAACAGAAATCGAGACTCATTAGACCAGGCAAAATTTTTCCAGTCTTCAACTGTCCAATTTTGGTGAGCTCGTGCAAATTGTAGCCTCTTTTTCCTATTTGTAGTGGAGATGAGTGGTACCCGGTGGGGTCTTCTGCTGTTGTAGCCCATCCGCCTCAAGGTTGTGCGTGTTGTGGCTTCACAAATGCTTTGCTGCATACCTCGGTTGTAACGAGTGGTTATTTCAGTCAAAGTTGCTCTTCTATCAGCTTGAATCAGTCGGCCCATTCTCCTCTGACCTCTAGCATCAACAAGGCATTTTCGCCCACAGGACTGCCGCATACTGTATGTTTTTCCCTTTTCACACCATTCTTTGTAAACTCTAGAAATGGTTGTGCGTGAAAATCCCAGTAACTGAGCAGATTGTGAAATACTCAGACCGGCCCGTCTGGCACCAACAACCATGCCACGCTCAAAATTGCTTAAATCACCTTTCTTTCCCATTCTGACATTCAGTTTGGAGTTCAGGAGATTGTCTTGGCCAGGACCACACCCCTAAATGCATTGAAGCAACTGCCATGTGATTGGTTGATTAGATAATTGCATTAATGAAAAATTGAACAGGTGTTCCTAATAATCCTTTAGGTGAGTGTATTTCAAGTATAAAAAATTAATAGGCTACCTGAATAGGAGCATATTAATACTGTATACTTAAAATGCAAAAATAATTTATAAATAGTAAACTATAAAATTATGATGTTATGTTCACTTAAAGAAAACTTACAAGTATATTTGCAAAAACTACTACACTAGTAGTTTACTGAGAGTACACTTCAAACTGTACTTTCATAAACTAAAACAATGTACTACAAGTATTAAAATAATAAACTACTAGTATACTTTTAAGTTCACTTGTAGTACAGATGCAGTACAAATGAGAAACGTAGTTGTGAACTAGTTTACTACTGTTACACTTATAGTACGCTTAAATGTATACTTTTATATACTAAAAAGTGAGCCAATTTAGTCCCAAGCAATATTGAAATAGTACACTTACAAGTTTACTACTAGTACATTGATATTAGTATACTTACTACATAAAGTATACTTAAAAATATACTTGAACATTACTTAAGTATACTACATAAAATGAACTTGAAGTATAAAGTGTGACAGGAAAAGGTCGGGGTGAGTGTGCACTATGCACAATGCTGATGCAATTTCCCGCCGCTGGTTGCAAACCCGCATGGCTGTTCATTGAGAACTAATGTACATGTAAAGAGCATGTCTGTTATGTGTATGCATTCATACACACCAAACAAGAATACATGCCCTATATATTTTCACAACCCATTTGTGGAAGGAATTTGTTCCAATAACTATTCAAAGCTTCCGTTGAAGTCACGTCATTGGACGACCAAATAAAACACTTAGACGTGAGACCAGAGATTAAACGCTCAAATGAGGATTTCTATTGCCAACTTTATAAGAGGATTTGCTTACGTACAAACACATGCATCTATAGCACCTGAGGAAATATCATGTGAGTACAGTATGTTTGCGCGAGGTCATTAAAGTTTGTGTTTGTATATAATTCCCTAAACTGGGCAATGAAAGCTTTACTACTCACCCTTGACCTTTGAACTCTGAACACATTCTCCCTCTGACCTCACTCTCGTTCCGTCTCTCTGTCGCATACGAGCAAGCTTAACCTTGACTTTTGCAAATGCTGACTCCAATAAACTGTGGATATCTGGCTACCAGAGAGTAGAGCTGCTACATACTACAGATGGCTGTTTAAAACAGTGAAATGTCACGCAGACCGATTGAGTGTCATGGGACAAACATTTATAGCATCTCACTTTACCGTCTGTATCCAGACCCTCCTCAGCTTGATTTATGATATTACGATTCATGAGGTTTCAGTAGACTATATGAAATGATTCTTAAATTGGGCTCAGTTAAATAATGCTGAAAAACATTTTTTTTTAACCTCATACAACTTTCAGGAACACAAACATTGCAACTTTTCTATGTCAAATATTACCCTAATATTGTGATCACAAACTGTAGTTGTTGCCTTACATGTTCATTATGTCTACTGAACTGAATAGCCTACATGATGTTTACCTGCATACCACATAACCTGTATTATCGTATAGCTGTATATTACTGCCATACTCTGACCGATAACAGAATACTTCCTGTTTGTAACATTGAAACATTTTCTGTAAGTATTTTCTGTGAAGCTGCTTTGAAACAATGGGCTATGTATAGTGAAAAGTGCTATACAAATAAACTTGAAAGTGTAAAATTATAACATTGTCTACACTATTTTTTTTCCTGAGTTCTACCTCCATTTTGTTAAATTAATTCATTTTACTTTATTGTATTTTATCATTTATTTCATTATTTTATTCAATATTACTCCATTTGCACTACTGTTATTTTTATTTTACTTAGTTTGTGCAGTTTCACATTGTTTGCAAATGTGCCGTTTTAAGTGTACAAATAGTTATTTCTTATATATTTATTGTGGTATAGCAATAACCTACTGGAACTTGATTTGGACAGTATTAATGAGTGAAGGTGATACCATATAATTTAACAAATAACAATGCAAATTTGATATAAGTATAAGATATAAGTGGGCTATACAAAATTAGTAGTAGCAGGGAGAAATAATTTCTTGTAGCTGTTTCCTATAATTGTGTATCAGTCTCTTAGGGTGAACAATGCATGATTTATAATAGTCCTTTATATGGAAGTAAAATAATGCCAAATGTATTTGAAGCAAAAAAGCTTGTTGAATTTGCCAGACTGTACAGCCATGTCCCACTGTAGGATCTCAGTCATTCATGTCAGACTGTACGGCAGTCAAGACGTGTTATAAAAGGACGCATGCAAGAAGACCGGAGTTTTACATCATCAATCCGTGACACGTTCAGTGACTGTGAGCGGCATTACATGTGGGATTAAAATGGTGGCTAGCAAACAAAAACAGTCTCTAGCATTGATCATGGCTTGTCTTAAAAAGAAAAATGAAAAAAAAAAAAAACGAAGATGATGTGTGTGGAGCAAGTGGTGGTTTGTTGTTGTCTCACTAATTGATTATACTCACTAATATCGGTAAGCCCCTCCCCTCGAACGCAGATGAGCCAATGGCAGTTGAGTAACAGTTGCACGGGGACCGGAACTCAGACATCTTTAGGTTTTAGCGCCATAGAGAAACATTGGAAGATCCGAAGCTCTCATCAGTTTAATGCTGTTTATGCTACAAAAATGGTAAAACGATGTGCCTGGGGTACTGTAACACTGACTCCAGTTATCCTGAGAGGATTTTCTGGTTGTCATACTCTAAGTTACGATTAAAGTTAGTGAGTCCATGCTAACGTACAAACCTAAATAGCTAACTGTTCTCACGTCATGTAACAGTGTAGGTCAAAAACACATAAACAAAGGTCTAAATTTCAGTGCCTCTCTATGTTAAACTAGTTAAATGTATATTAATTTAATTTTACCCTGCGGTACATGAACAGTGTTGATCCTGGATGTTGTCATCTGAGATCGTGACGACCGTAACATGAGGCTTCTCTCGCTTGCATTGTGATCTGTAAACCCTCGCTTCCAAATTAATCTTGTTACCCACCATATTTAGTTTAAAATCTTTTATATATCCCACCACGGCATATTTAAGTCCCACTTGAATGCTCCTCAACGAGAGGTGGTCCTTCTGTGTCCCAAAACATCTTGGGTGAAGGTTTTCACACTGACAGCTGTCATTGTAAGACAGTTAGCAACTCTGTTTGCTTGTTGGAGGTAAAATCTTATCATAATGGTCATTATTCGGCTGTCAGTGAACATGCCAAACTAGCGATCAATGACTTCAGATTTCGGCCTAGGATTAGACGAATCTTTTAGGATTTGTCTCAGACAGCCAAAATCATACTGTGTGAACTCGGCTTAAGAGAAATTTTGCCCGTTTCTCCACAATTTCCAAACTCCTCAATTTCTTTCTCCTGAGCCATTGGTTTGTGTATTTTCCGTTATGATGTTGAATGGTCCACTTATGATTCAGCTTCAACCTTTTTTCACAGAATGAAGGAATGCAGAATTAATAGTTGATGTAATAATGGCAATTTTGCAGGGTCATGAAGCTGCATAGCACCTTCAAAACTAAACCACCCCCACCACTGTGCTGTACAGTATTTAGAGCGGGCTCAAACAAGAGAGAGAGAGTTATAATGTGGAAGAGGTAAACTATAATGATGGAGTGCAGAAAATGAGAAGAGAGGAGAGATGGAGCGATCCAGAAAGCAGAAGCACATCCTGATGGTAAGCTGAGCCCTGTGAGCAGAGATTTACTGTTGGATGTTTGGAAGCCTTCTTACTTTCGGAGAAACGCTGCATGGGAGCACAAGAAATGAATGACTGTGTTTGAAATAGTAACAACTAAAGTTTTATCTTACACAGTTTTGCTTCTCATGTAAATTAATATAGTTTTAAAGACGTTTTGGATCATTTTAATAAAAAATAAATAAATAAAAGACTTAAGTAAATTATTTTTGTAGCATGAGATCATGCAACAATGTATAATGTGTAAACAGTATGCTGTGCAATATTCAGCAAGTAGTATTTTTTTTTTAATTCCAAACATAGCCAACATGTAAGTGGGGGTTTAATTCAGTTGTTTCTGCTTGCGTGTAGTTTTTGAAATGCAAAGAGGCTTGTTTTTGGCTCTTTCATCATAACACACACACCACCAGAATCAGTCAGGAGGAAGTGAGGCGACGAGCATTTAGAACATTTCAGGAATCTAAATACTGTGGCAGTTATACACACAGAGGAGCTCTCTCTCTCTCTCTCTCTCTCTCTCTCTCTCTCTCTCTCTCTCTCTCTCTCTCTCTCTCTCTCTCTCTCTCTCTCTCTCTCTCTCTCTCTCTCTCTCTCTCTCTCTCTCTCTCTCTCTCTCTCTCTCTCTCTCTCTCTCTCTCTCTCTCTCATACACACACGTTTAGAAGGTAGGGGTTCTAAGAAATGCTGCTTCAGGGCCTGCTTCCCTCATAAACACATGAATTCTGGGAAACTGTGACACAGAATTTGTGCAGTATGCTAGGGATTTGTTTCTGTATTTCACACCTTTCATTCCCTTGTACAAAAGAAGTGTGCTTAATTGTATTTATAAGTATTAATGTATTAATTAAGTTATTAATGAGTTTCTTAACACACTTAAAGGGTACATAACACACAGAGTTTCTGCCAATCTCATGTTAATCTTGAGTACCTATAGAGTAGTATTGCATCCTTCATATCTCCAAAAAGTCTTTAGTTTTATCATATTTATAAAATACAGACACGCTGTACCGATTCTTTCCGAAAACAGCTGAGCTTGTGGAGGCGTGCAGTGGGCGGAGCTAAAGAGTTACGAGCACATACACACACACACAATACATCGTCGCATTATCCCTGCATGGATAACTTTTTATTCACTATATTCGTGTTGTTTACATTAAATGAACTTACGCACTGATTGCCAACAAAACACAGACATTTGTTGCAGTTTCACTCACCGCCTGCGGTTTCGACTCATGACCGGGATCTTTTATCGCTGGGACCACTCCATCTTTCAGTTTCAAACGATCTGCAAATCCAGCGTCGAACTGGGCCTTGTTTATAAAACATTTGTCACCGAAATCCCGGGGAACAAACACACTTGCACAACTCCGGAAAAACAAACTGCATCCACTGTTCCCTTAACGCTGGCTTCTTTGGGAAGCTGAACAAGGTTATCGTTCCCTCACAACCAAAAACACACTTTAGAGAAATTTGTTGATTTCGTGGTCTAAAAACAAAATGACAAATCCTGTGCAGCGCTGCCGACGGCTTCCGTAACCCGTACGAAGCTTGTTGATGGGCGAGATCTTGCTCTCGTTCTGGTTGATGTGCGCACACGCTCATTCGGGAGAAGTGCACATACAAGGAATTCCGCCCTTTATGACGTCATACAGGGCCATACTCGAAAAAAAAACTTTCTGAAACTTGTTCGAATCCTGAAGGAGTGTATTTGGAACAGAAATACTCCGTCATACGTCCAACTCATTTTTTTAAACTTTGGCCATGTTTAGCATGAGAATCCAACTCTTTAAAAGTGTAAATAAGTCAGAATGCATGAAATAGCATTAGACATCCCCTTTAAGTACTCTGTACTTTAAAGTAAAAACATTTGACATTGTTTTAATAATCTTTTGTCATGCTTTAAAGAAGTACACTTGTTGACGACTAACATACTAAGGCACATGTAAAGTACTTGATTTTACTTGATTCTAAATGTACTAAATTGCAGCTTCATCATTACAAATATATATAAATACATGACATACAAGTTTCAATAGAAAATACATTGAAGTATATTTTGGTTTTTGATAAATGTAAATTGTAGTACACTAGCCATATTTCAAAAACAATAGAAATAATTCTGAAATTACATATAAAGATGTACTTAAGTCCTACTTAAATGGGTCTAATAGAATTTAATATAAATTTGAACTATAATACATTTTCATGTACTCTTTTCAGTCTCTTTTTAAAAGTATGCTAAAGTGAACTTCTTTTTCACAAGGGTTGTCTCGGTGTGCTCACACTCACTTCCTGCTCAGTGATTAGAGCTGGACATGCAACACTTTCCATCCGCAAATCAAAATGGGAAAATCCCTTTCTGTCTTTGTGTTTGGGTGCATGACTAGCATGACTACATTTGCAGCATAGCTGCGAGCAATGAGAATTGCACAAAGTAAAATATAGCAACATAACTGTCAATAGTAATTGTTACCACAACGTAGATCACTCTCTTTCTCTTACATGGTGAATGTGTGAAGCTTCTGATCTGTCAATGATGCTCATCTTTCGCCTCCACCCCTGTCTCCCTCATGCCCACTTATGTCTTTTCCTCGCCCCCCTTGGCAAATGATGAGGCATCAGCTGATTTGGTAGAAGGGATTTGGTGTTCCGTGAAGTCTATTTAAAAGTGCCAATGCATTGCTTTCTCTCTTTCTTCCCCTACTTTCTGTCTTTGCCTTTCTAACGTCTGCTTTCTCTCTCTTTTCTCAGCTACATTTATAATATACATTTTTTTTTTGTTGACTTGCAAACTAGGACCCGTGTTTTTATGTCCGTTTTTATCCGTCTTCATCTCTCTACCCTGCTTCATATGGAAAAACCTCACAAAGTTCAACAGCCAGCTATTTAAGTCTCAATCTGAGCTATAAAAAGACAGAAAAAGTAAGTACCCTGGAGTGTATTCATAGACCAAATCTCTGTATAGCAGATTTTAGCAGCTCATACACATACTTTTAACATATCCAAATTCAAGCACACAGACTCACAAACCATACAGACCATATAGTTGTCTACATTATTCTTCACCAGATGCCTTCCCTTACCATGTATCCCAGCAATGTCTAAAGTTGTGATCTGGAAGAACTGCAAGACATACATACCAACCGTGACTGTGGATGTTGTACAGCTTTGCAAACACTGATGCATTAAGCAAGACTGATTATCTGTGATGTAATTCCTTAAATGCAAACTTTAAATTTGATATCGCTATTTTGGCCTCCTTGTAACGTTTTTCTGGGTGTCTTGGA
This sequence comes from Coreius guichenoti, assembly GCA_039654105.1. Lineage (NCBI taxonomy): Eukaryota > Metazoa > Chordata > Actinopteri > Cypriniformes > Gobionidae > Coreius > Coreius guichenoti. The sequence continues at coordinate 11,006,171 of CM077185.1, read as the reverse complement.
ATGTCTATCTGGGTTTCTAAACATTAGAAAGCATACTTTTACACTGTGTTTCAATATGGCTTTTATTTTGACAAACCATATGTGAATGATGATTACAAAACAGAGAGTGTTCCCTCTCCTCATTCCTGTAGCTTCTGATGCTAAAAAGTATGTGCATGTGTGCATGTGTGTGTGTGTGTGTGTGTGTGTGTGTGTAAAAACATCTGATACATGAACCTCCGACTTTGTACAGATCCGAAAACCATTGATGACACCAGCACAATTCCTCACATTTTCTTTTTCATAAAAGCCCCTCAAGAGATTTAAATCACTTGTTGGTCTGGAACTATTTCCTCTTTCAGCGCCAACTCCATCCATAGGAGAGCTCCTCGCCGTGAGATAGAAAAGTAGGCCAGAGTAAAAGAGGATATCTGGCATGGCCATAAAAAGATGGACAGGAAGAGAGAGAGAGTGTGTGCCAGGAACATCTAATTAGAGGAAGACATAGAAAAAGCCAGAGGAAGAGAGGGAATAAGTCATATAAGGCATAACTTTAGAGCCAATTCATTTTAAATTGATTTGTTTGTTTAGTTAATAATATTTAATTAATTATTGACTAATGAATTGTAAAACTTATTGTTTTGATTATGGAAATATTATGTTTTTGATTATGAATTTATGATAATATGGATGACTTTTATTTTGGCATTGTTCCAACAATGTGTGGAAAGGTAGTCCATGTGTGACTATATAACTTTTTTGACACTCATTTGGAAAAATGTGTTTTGGCATTTTAGTTGTTTAGTGCTGCTGTTTGTGGATCATTATTAGATTTTGTACTGTATGTTTTTTTGAAAAATCCTTCATTGTTCCACTTATATATACACTACGGATCAAAAGTTTGTATCAGTAAGTTTTTCTTAAGAAATGAATACTTCAGCATGGATGCACTAAATTACATAAATTGATCAAAAGTGACAGCAAAGACATTTTGTTATACGTTCACCACGTCTAGTCAGGACTTTTGTTATATTTCCTGTATAGTGCCATGTTTGTAGTTCATTGTATTTATACCTGTTGATTAGTCTGATTGTTCCCAGGTGTGTCTTGTTTGCTCGTTATCCCTTGTGTATATATAGCCCTTGTGTTTTCCTTGTTCCTTGTCAGTCGATGTTTGCTATGGATGTCTGGTGCATGTTTGGTCCCAAATGGCACACTTCATGTGCACTTGCAGTCTTGTCGACTTACAATGGCCGTCGCGTGTGTGTATCCTTTAAGTCCACAAGACCGTAGGGTGTCCCATTTGTCATTCTAGGTTTCAGAAGGGTGCTCGCGAGCGCCCCCTTTGCGCCTTTGATGCGCACTTTTGCCAAGCCAGCTCCGCAGCAGACTTCTACCCGACAGTCAAAGCGGCATTACATCACGAAAGTGTGGACTCGGAGGAAGATCATGAGGGCTTAGTGCTTCATTTGAAAGAGAAAAAAAGTGAAAAGTGAAAGTGACGTGAACATTGGGACAGGGACTATCAGTTCCCTGTGTTCCCTGGTTTCCGGTTCTTGTGTTTATTGTTTTGTTATATGTTTTAACGAAACCCCTGCAGTTAGATCTGCGTCTCTGCCTGCCATCTATTCAACTCTCTCGTGTTTCAGATTGACTGACCACAGATAGATCTAGCAGGGGTTCAACTCATCCTCCTCTGTTAGGGGCTACACGGCACAAGCTCCGATGGCCACGGAGCTTGGTCCACCACTGACCTCACCGGCCAGCACCATCCTGGCCACTGGATCTGTCTCCTGGCAGATGAGAATGGCATCCAGTGTGGCTGATCCAACGTTTATGTCGGTGTGAGTGCCTGTCATCTCAAGCCTGGTGGTCTCAGTGCTCTCAAGTCAGCACTCAGCACTCTCAAGCCCAGCGGTCCCAGCACTCTCTAGCCTCGTGGTCCTAGTGCTCTCTGACCCGTTGGTCTTTCCTCAGGGCTCCCAGTAATGGCAACAGTCATTTTGTGTGTCTGGGTTACACACACTTTCCTGAGGTGGTGGCGTCCACTACGATCATGGAGGTCGTTTCAAAACTCTCGGTGCTCCCTGTCGACTCTGTTACGGCCATGGAGGCCGTAATCTCCCTTTGTTATCTCCCTTGTACTCCTGACTGTGATGCATACAATCCTCCTTGCCAAGACAGTTCAATCTATGTTATTCCTCTCTTGCCAATTGAAAGAGTATGTTTAATCCACTCATTATTCCAGCTTAAAAAGTCCACTTGCTGTCACGGTGACGAATGACAAATGCGACTTTGCAGTTTTTTTTTTTTTTTGTATCTCGAGTCAACTCACATAATAAGATAACTTCGACTGTTTGCCCTTTTAAACTATAATAACGATTGCTTGTTCAGTGTCATGGCTACTGACGTTAGCATTACTAGCAACCTGCTTTTTAATGCAATTTGAGTGTCATAGAAAACATTCATGTGACAGTTCATCTCAGAATTTGTTGCTGATTTGAAATATGTTATTTAAATGTGAGTGCTCAAGGCTGCAAGCAGTTTTTGAGTTTGTTTACATTTACTGTTGCACACAATAGGAACAGGAAAACTCATGATAACTGTGCGCTCTACCCGCTCTGCTTCTGGTGGCTGGGGTTGCTTGTGTTTTTTTCACCTTATTTCCCAGCTCACACCATTCGCATCCTAATTTTAACTGTTACAAGTTACAATACACACGCACAGCGCTGACTGACTCTGATTACTGCCGGATGTTATCCGATCGACTTGGGTATTACACATAATTTTAAACAGACCCGGGACCCGGAGTAATAGACCCGGCTGACCATTTAAAATACAGACCCGAACCCGTACGGGTCCTGGGTCCTCTGGTTTCGGGTCCTCTGTGAAGACCTCTACTGTGAACTCTCAGTATCCCTCATCGGCTGCTCCCAAACTTTGTGTAATCCCTGTCTCTGCTCTGCCATGTACCCTAGCTGATCCCCCACGGTCTTCTGCTCTTCTGCTCCATCCGCCGGCTTCACCATGGTGGTCCCTAGCCACATGTACTCCACCGTGGTCCAATACTCCGCCCTGGTGGTCTCTTGCTCTGTCGGCTCCACCTAGACCCCCTAAACTACCGGCTTCACCTTGGTTCTCTCCTGCTCTGCCTTGGTGGTCTTCAGCTCCGCTCTGGTGGTTCTTGCTCCTTCTCCACCTTGGTGGCCTCCAGCTCCACCTTGGTCGCCTCCAGCTCTGCCTGCTCCACCTTAGTGGCCTTCAGCTGCACCTGCTCTGCCCTGGCTCCCCTCTCTGCTTGGTCCAACCTGGCTCCCTGAACTCACCTCCACCTCATGGGCCTGGCCCTCCATCCCTCCCCCTGGTACGCCTCCACTCCACCACCCACCGGGACTTTTGTTTTAGGGTTTTGTTGGCCAGGGAGCATCTGGAAACCATCCTTTATTGTTGTATTTCCTGCTTCTAGTGCCATGTTTGCAGTTCATTGTAGTTTCCCCAGTTGATTAGTCTGATTGTTTCCAAGTGTGTCTTGTTAGCTTGTTACCTCTTGTGTATTTATAGCTCTTGTGTTTCCCTTGTTCCTTGTCAGTCGATGTTTGCTGCGGATGTCTTTAGATGGTGCATGTTTCAGTTCCCTGTGTTCCCTGGTTTCCAGTTCGTGTCTATTGTTTTGTGTACGTTTTAATAAAACCCCTGCACTTGGATCTGCGTCTTCACTTCTCTTTTCCTTATTTTCATTTTCCTTGATATCTGTCTTTCCCTTGTGTGTGTGTGTGGTTCAGGGATGCCCTACGTTATGGGGACAAAATGTCCCCACAAAAATGCCAATATCCAAAATACTTGTCCTTGTAGGGACATTTTTTGGTCCCTATGAGGAAAAATAAAATAAACACTAAATGATGTTTTTTGAAAATCTAAAAATGCAAAAAGTTTTCTGTGATGAGTAGGTTTGGAGTTAGGGGTTAGAATATGCAGTTTATGCAGTATAAAAATCATTGTGTTTATGGAAAGTGCCCATAAAACATGGAAACGCAGCATAAGTGTGTGTGTGTGTGTGTGTGTGTGTGTGTGTGTGTGAGAGAGAGAGAGAGAGAGAGAGAGAGAGAGAGAGAGAAAGAAAGAGAGAGAGAGAGAGAGAGAGATGAGGTAATGGCTAGTGAGAGCTCTTATCAGCTGGAGAGGGGGGACCAGGTGCATTTCCTGAACTCTGGGCCCAGGTGCCACAAAAGCTCCTTTGTTCAAGCCTGTTCCCTGACTCTGCACTAAAGCAATGATTCAGCCCGGCTCCTTCCCCTCTCCAACCTGGTCCTTCTCTTTCTCTCTTCCTGCTCCAGAGAGACCAATTAGAGACAATGCAAGTAGGTTAGACTGCCCATTAACTGAGGGCATTGTTAAGCACAATGCCAAGAGGATTGTACGCTAACAATAAAACCCATAAGCCGGTACTAGAGTGTCACTGACATTGTTGGGCTAAACCAAGAGTGCCATTTTGTTCCTATGGAGCGTGTGAGTGTGTGAGTGTGAGTGTGAGTGAGTGTGAGTGTGTGTGTTTGTTTGTGTTTGTTTGTGTGTTTGTGTTTGTTTTTGTTTTTGTGTGTGTGTGTGTGTGTGTGTGTGTGTGTGTGTGTGTGTGTGTGTGTGTGTGTGTGTGTGTGTGTGTGTGTGTGTGTGTGTGTGTGTGTGTGTGTGTGTGTGTGTGTATTGGGGAGAGAGAGTGTGCGCTGGGTCACAGACTGCACAGACCAGTTTCTCGTCACTTAAATAGAATCTCTGTGTTCCACTTTTCTATCCTATCTCTTTATCCCTTTCTGTTCCTGGACATCTCCATCTCTCACCCACTGACCCCCGTGCACACAAAGACAGAGAGTCAGTCTCTCTACTCCCCTGATAATGATGGGAAAAGGATGATGTAATGCCCCCAGCCAAGGGGTTTTGAGTGAGATGAGGTTGCTTTTAAAAGGCAAACTCTCGTGGGCCTGTCTGGGGGTCTTGACCTGTGACCTCGGGGGTCACGGATTCTCCCACTATTGAGGAAAATCAGTTTTGCTTGTGCATTTACAGCACAATCATCACAATCAGCACACAATCCTGTGCATAAAGAATGCTGTGTCTTCATTTTTAAATGTCTTTACGGTTTTGCCCCTACATACAGTACCTCAGCAATATCATGACTAAATATATTCCAGATCACTCAGATCATCTAACTGCAGCACCTAAACCTCTAATTTTGTTCTCAAAGTAAATTTTTTTTTTTTTTAGTTTTTTTTTTTTTTTAAATAATCTTATTTTTGCATTTTATTATTTTACATACTATGTTGTACCTACAATGTCCTTTGTATTGTTTAGTTGAAGTAGCCACCAAATGTATCTTATTTTAATTTATCATAAAATATAAAACGGCAATATTGCAAAATATTACTACAGTTTAAAATAACTGTTTTCTATTGTAATATGTTTTGAAATGCAAAACTGAATTTTCAGTATCATTACTCCAGTCTTCAGTGTCACATGATCCTTCAGAAATCATTCTAATATGCTGATTTGGTGCTCAAGAAACGTTTCTTATTATTATCAATGTTGAAAACAGTTGTGCTGCTTTATATTTTTGTGGAAATTGTTTTTTTTTTTTTTTTCAGGATTCTTTGATTAATAAAAAGTTTAAAAGAATAGCATTTATTTAGAACAGAAATGTTTCATAACATTATAAATGTCTTTACTGTCATTTTTGATCATGGGAACCGCCAAATACTACTTGCAATCCCTGTTATGGGACATTTTGGTTAACAGAAGAAATCAATCATGTCTGACTGCATATAAAACACTTTCTACAATGGCACTCATACCCGAAAACCTTTGCATGATGTTAAAATCACACCACTAGGTGTCAGTAAGTAAAAGACAACTGCCATAAATAGCACAACATAAACTAAAATTACCAAGTGCACTTGTAGTCCAAACCTATGGTTTCTCTGCTCTCTATTTATCTCTAGATATCCCAGTGGACAGTTTTGACCCCACTTAAGTGTGTGGGAATGAGTGGTTGCCCTTGGCGACAGTACTTCTGGCCTGTGACAATGCTGTTATTCCAAACGACCTTAAGGGTATTTATAAACACACCTCATCTGTCTCTCATGCACCTCATCTCTCTCTCTCTCTCTCTCTCTCTCTCTCTCTCTCTCTCTCTCTCTCTCTCTCTCTCTCGTATCTTTCTTCCTGATCTCTTAATTTTTCCCTCTCTCTCTTTCACTGCTTGATTATCTGGATTCTATGCTCCTTCCAAGCCATTGGAATCTGGGTCAGAACTCACAGCTGCTATGGATCAAGGGCTAGTGTTGGACCATCACTGAGGTTGATATTAGATTTTCATCAACTATAAATCAATAGTGACAAAACAATGATTATAGAGCCATTTAGCTCTAACGCTATTGCCAAGGTAATCCAGTAATGCAATAACCATTATAGACAGACCAAAATGACATAATAGACATAACATAAATTATCCTACTAGTTTAGTTACTAAACAGCAGGAACTGGTCAAATGTATGCATAGCTCCAACTGACCACATTATGTGACCTATTATTTATGAAGCTGCTTATAGCCAGTCTAAAAACAAGACAATACATAGCAATACTAAAATCTGGCAGTAGATCTGGCAGATCTAGCAGATCAAGTTCAGATTGAGTGCGTCAACATCTGCTTCAGCGCATATCTGTGAAGAGGCAGAGAGGCTAGCTTTACTTGCCAAAGCCAAATGCACTGCAATGAAAACATGCTATAGAGAAGAAAGAAGAGGAACTTAGAAAGATGAAGGAGATGTGAGAAGTTCAAGCTGAAATTGCAGCCAACACAGCAAAAATCAAGTATTTCAAGAATGCTGAAACCTCAATAACAAATGGGAAATACTGTCACAAAAGATGCCATGAATGTGTATTGTGAGGAGATGTTGGATAAAACTCCATCCGGTGCAACAAACGCACAAGGTGTGCGCTCAAAAGAGACTCTCTACAGCACCAAGTATGACTGCAAAACATTCTTATCCTCAGAACAGCAAAGCAATTCAACAACCCACCACCATGAACACTGATTCCAAATCCTCTGCACAAATCTCTCATACAGCTCAAGCAAGACCACTAGAAAGTACAGAATAATCTTCATCTAATATCATTCAAGGGCCTGAACTTCTTTCCACCTTACCAAGAGGAGAAATTCCAATTTTTAATGGAGATATTCTGCAGTACAGGTCATTCCTTCATTCTTTTGAGCACATCATTGAAAATAAAACAGATGACAAGGCTGCACTTTCTCATTCAGTACACAAGGGGGCTACCACAGGAGCTGGTAAGAAGTTGCCAACACATGTCACCAAACAGAGGTTACCAAAAGGCAAAGAAGCTATTGAAATAACACTTTGGTAATGCATATAGATTTCATGTGCTTATATCGAGAAAGCACTCTCATGGCCTTCAATCAAATCAGAAGATCCAAAGGCTTTACAGGCCTTCGCATTGTTTCTTAGAAGCTGCTGCAATGGTATGGAAGACTTGGAGTTCATGGAAGAACTGGGCACAGTCTACAATTTGAGGAGTATTGCTCTCAAGCTCCCATACAAGCTCAGAGAGAGGTTGCGCACAAAAACATTTGAGTTACAAGAAGAAAAGAGTAACAAGGTAAAGATGGTAGATCTTGACAAGCTAACATTGTCTTAGACCCAATATTTGGTGATATCCAAAGCTCAAGCCTAAGTAAAGGAAAATCCTAGTGAAGCCCAAATCCAAAGGCATTTTTGCTACCAATGTGCATGTGAACTCACTACAGACCGCATCTATAGATTCACAGCCCCCATTATGTCTCTACTGTAACAATGGACATGAGTTGATGTCATGCTTGCAGTTTGAAAAGCACCCACACAGGGAAAAGATAAACTTTATAAGACAAAATGGAATCTGTTTCAGGTGTTTAACCAAAGGAGGACATATGAGTAAAGACTGCACAAAGCATCTTAACTGCACCAAGCACGTTACACATTAAAGCATTGGAATCATTAAAACAAACTCTTTTAATAAGAGGTCAAGAGAAGACAATGCTGAAATGTCTGTAGACGATAAAAGATTCATTAAGATTGCAGTCAATAAAGTTGAAAGATGGACATTACACTCTTGATCTACCCTTTAGGAAAGATGACACAGTGTTGCCTAACAATTATCAAGTGGCAGGACAGCGACTTCAAAGTTTGAAAAGAAAGTTCAAAATGAATTAACAGTTCAGATCAGACTATAATGAATTTCTACCAGAAGTCATAAATAAGGGCTATGCTGAAGAGGTGCCGCAACAAGAGCTGAAAAGATCAGATGGTAAATTGTGGTACATCCCACATCATGGTGTATATCATCCCCAACAACAGACCATAAGAGTAGTCTTTGACTGTTGTGCTACCTTTCAAAGCAAATCCCTCAACTGAGAACTTCTTCAGAGTCCTGATTTGACCAGCGCAGTTTTCGATGTCCTGACCAGATTTCGCCAAGAGCCTGTAGCGGTTATGACAGACATCAAAGCAATGTTCAAACAGGTCAGAGTGTCAAGATCGGATGTTTACTTTTTTGCGATTCCTCTGGTGGCCAGGTGGTGATGTCAGCATGCCTTCTGTGGAACATCGAATGATGGTACATCTATTTGGGGCAGTCTCATGACCAAACAGCCAAAGATAACAAAGACTGTTTTCGAACTTAGGTGATAAGCACTGTTGAAAACAACTTCTATAGCTGCGTTTCCTTCGAAAGTACCCGGAACAATTTGTCCTAGGAACTTTTTTCCCCAGGAACTTTTTTCTCCCCCAGACCTGTTGCTGTCTACGTTTCCATCGCGTTCTAAAGTACTGTGAAGATTAGACAAATTAGTCCGGTGACGTAGGACTGCCCGCGACTTTCCAGTTCCCACTGGATTTCGTCCTCTGCATATAAGCTTAATAAAGCCTGAACCTCGTCATCGGTCCATCTGTTGTAACTCCATTGTTGATTCAAATAGCAAACAACTCTTACTGCAAGCACTGCAGCAGACTTTTAAAAATGGTGGTTGAAATAAAATGCTGCGTGGAGTCAACCAATCAGCATGTTCAGCGCCCAAGTCCCACCCCCGAAAGTTCCGGAACTTTGAAAAAGTACTACCTCGTGAGCAGGGACTTTCTGAGGGGGAAATTTTTACCCAGAACTTCATTTAGACCCTGGTCCCTTCGGTCGAAACACACTGAGTACAACCCGAAAGTTCCTAGTTCCTGGGGAAAGTTCCTGCGGTGGAAACGCAGCTTATGTGGATGATTGCTTGAAGTCACTTCCAACAGAGCATGAAGCAGTAGAGTTGGTGAAAGACCTAACATCTCTCTGTCAAACAGGAGGATTCCACCTTACAAAATGGGTGGAAGACATAGCTTAGAATGTAAAGGAATTGGCTCTTGACAGAGAAAAGCTTCCCACTGAAAGAGCTCTTGGATTGTTCTGGTGCGTGGAGAATGATGTGTTTAAGTTCAATATCACTGTCAAGTGCAAATCCCACACCCGAAGAATCAGTTGTGAGTGCCATCTATGATTCAGTTGGATTTTTGGGTCCCTTTACTCTACCTGCTAAATTACTTCTCCGAGACCTCTGTAGGAGTAAATATGGTTGGGATGAGGAAATACCACAGGCTGCAGCGGATAAGTGGACAAAGTGGATAGAGGATCTTGATGAGATACAAGATTTCAGAGTGGCACGTTGTGTAAAACCAACTGGTTTTGGAATGCTGAAGCGAGCAGAGCTGCATCATTTCTCCGATGCCAGTGAACAAGGATACAGCACAGTGTGTTACTTGAGACTGACCAATGATATGCACACTGTACAGTACATGCGTCTTTCGTGTTGGGGAAAACCAGTGTGGCCCCACTTAAGCAAGTCACAATTCCGTGACTTGCATAATTCCGTCAATACGTCTAGAACTTAAAGCCGCGGTGCTAGCAGTCAGAGTGGACATTATGGTAAGGAGAGCATTGGAGCTAGATCTCTAAAGCTCAGCGTTTTGGACTGATAATCAGTCAGTGCTGAAATACGTTGCAAATGAGAATGCAAGATTTCGCACATTTGTAACTAATGGGATCTCTGTTATTAGAGAAAAAACAGAGACTGCTCCAACCAACCAACACTGAAATGACTGAATCACATATCTTGACACAATGTATCCGAATTCTTACTCGTAGACCCAAAAATACCAGAATTATATTCCCCATACCATTTTATCCAATAATGGCAAAAATAAATGTTACAAAAGTGTAAAAACAGAAACAGACAGTCCCCAGTAATTCACTCTCTCTTCCAAAACACACACAAACACACACAGGGACTCCCTCATTAAGTGTATTGCAGAAATGCTGATGTCATGAAAATGAATCTGTTGGCCTCTTTTTGGCTGAGAAGTGAGTGTGATCACCCACGTACAGGTTCATTAAATCTCTGTGTGAATGTGTGTATTTCAATTCACAGACAATACACTGAGGGATCAGATCACAAAACTGTACAGAGCATGTGCTTTACAGCACGTAGGCTACGAAAGGAACGTGAGAGCAAGCGAGTGGCACTCCTATTTCTGAGCAAGGAGAGGAGAAATCGCTGAGCTCATTGTCTCAAGAGAGACAGGGCGCTGCGAAGAGAATGTTCTGAAAATTGGGCGGACTGTTCACTTCAAAGCAGAAGCCCCGGGGTATCTTGACACCCAAAGGCCCAGGTCAACATGAGGGCCAAAGCCCTATTACATGCACTCATCTGAAGTGCACATATTTGACTTCCTGAAGTGTTTGTAATAGCAGAAAGATATTAAAGATACTAAAATGAGAAAATAAAATATTTGGTTAATATTTTGAATCTAATTACACCATTCAGAGACCAAAAAGCATATTTTTTTACTGACAGTCATTACAAATTGACCATTTATCCTGACATTTTTTTGTAAGCAACATATGAATCAAAAATTACATTTAAAATCAACATTTATGAATTTGTTCGACGCTTTTATCCAACCGCATTCAAGGTGTTATTAGTTCATGTGTACCCTGGCAATTGAACCCATGACCTTACCATCACTAGTGCTATATGCTCTACTAAGGAGGCAATACATTTAAATTCATTTTAGTCAAAATTTACCAAAATTTCATATTAGTATATTTATATATAATGAAAAAAAAAGACTTTAAATTAAACCAAGCAGCACTTTGATTCTATGAGACACTTTACTCTTTTTTGATCTTATATTGTACAATGTCATTGTTCCTTAAATTAAGAAAGTGAGTTATTCATTTTCTATAATAATTTTCATTATGCAGAAGGGATGGTTACACATAAAGAAAATAATAAAGAATTTCCGAACCATACCACATTCCCTATGGACATATATGCATGTATTCATGTATGTATGTATGTATACATGCAATTATGTATGCATGTATGTTTGCAAGTATTGATGTGTGTATGTATGCATGCATCCAAGTATGCAAGTATGTATGAAAGCTAGTATGCATGTATGTATGTATGCACTATGCATGCATCCAAGTATGCAAGTATGTATATGTACAGTGGGGAGAACAAGTGTTTGATACACTGCCGATTTTGCAGGTTTGCCCACTTACAAAGCATGTAGAGGTCTGTAATTTTGATCATAGGTACTCTTCAACTGTGAGTGACGGAATCTAAAACAAAAATCCAGAAAATCCAAAAAAATTTTAAGTACACACTGCAGCAGGGATTTTGGCCCACTCCTCCATACAGACCTTCTCCAGATCCTTTAGGTTTCGGGGCTGTCGCTGGGCAATACGGACTTTCAACTCCCTCCAAAGATTTTCTATTGGGTTCAGGTCTGGAGACTGGCTAGGCCACTCCAGGACCTTGAGATGCTTCTTACGGAGCCACTCCTTAGTTGCCCTGGCTGTGTTTCGGCTCGTTGTCATGCTGGAAGACCCAGCCACGACCCATCTTCAATGCTCTTACTGAGGGAAGGAGGTTGTTGGCCAAGATCTCGCGATACATGGCTCCATCCATCCTCCCCTCAATACGGTGCAGTCGTCCTGTCCCCTTTGCAGAAAAGCATCCCCAAAGAATGATGTTTCCACCTCCATGCTTCACGGTTGGGATGGTGTTCTTGGGGTTGTACTCATCCTTCTTCTTCCTCCAAACACGGCGAATGGAGTTTAGACCAAAAAGCTCTATTTTTGTCTCATCAGACCACATGACCTTCTCCCATTCCTCCTTTGGATCATCCAGATGGTCATTGGCAAACTTCAGACGGGCCTGGACATGCGCTGGCTTGAGCAGGGGGACCTTGCGTGCACTGCAGGATTTTAATCCATGACGGCGTAGTGTGTTACTAATGGTTTTCTTTGAGACTGTGGTCCCAGCTCTCTTCAGGTCATTGACCAGGTCCTGCCGTGTAGTTCTGGGCTGATCCCTCACCTTCCTCATGATCATTGATGCCCCACGAGGTGAGATCTTGCATGGTGCCCCAGACCGAGGGAGATTGACCGTCATTTTGAACTTCTTCCATTTTCTAATAATTGCACCAACAGTTGTTGCCTTCTCACCAAGCTGCTTGCCTATTGTCCTGTAGCCCATCCCAGCCTTGTGCAGGTCTACAATTTTATCCCTAATGTCCTTACACAGCTCTCTGGTCTTGGCCATTGTGGAGAGGTTGGAGTCTGTTTGATTGAGTGTGTGGACAGGTGTCTTTTATACAGGTAACGAGTTCAAACAGGTGCAGTTAATACAGGTAATGAGTGAAGAACAGGAGGGCTTCTTAAAGAAAAACTAACAGGTCTGTGAGAGACGGAATTCTTACTGGTTGGTAGGTTATCAAATACTTATATCATGCAATAAAATGCAAATTCATTATTTAAAAATCATACAATGTGATTTTCTGGATTTTTGTTTTAGATTCCGTCTCTCACAGTTGAAGAGTACCTATGATAAAAATTACAGACTTCTACATGCTTTGTAAGTAGGAAAACCTGCAAAATCGGCAGTGTATCAAATACTTGTTCTCCCCACTGTATGTATGAAAGCTAGTATGTATGTATGTATGTATGTATGTATGTACACATGCAAGTATGTATACGTATGTATGTATGTATGTATGTATTAATTTATTTTTTAACATAAATTATATTTTATTCATTTCAACACTGCAACTGTGACCATATTTGTCGTTTTTGCCTTGATTACATATCTGAAAGGAAAGCTGACAAATATGTCAGAAGAGCTTTTTTTTTAGCAAATAGGCTATTTAGTAAATATTCAGTCTCCTCCACTGACCAGTTCGAGAGAAATAAACATAAGTAGTAAAACATATGTAAACATGAGTGCAAGGTATTTCTGAATCTGACTGAGAAGATAAACAGTTAGAGTTACTTTTTTCCCTATTGATCAGATTATTTCAGGTCTACACCAGCCCTTTCAAACCGATTGAAAATTCAGTTGGATGGAGCTTTATCGGATCGATTGAGGTGCTTACATGAAGGCTTTCAATCCAATTAAGCCATCAATCCGATTACTAACAGATTTTTTGAATGCATGTAAACATAACTAGTGTAAACCAGCCTGGACAAGCAAGCAAATTCATTAAGGATGACAGATGTTTCAAACAAAATCAAAAAGTTTCATTCCGAAATACTGAGGCATTTAAGCCACTGGACATTACAGTATTCTCTTCAGATGTCCTCACTGTTGTACCAGTGCCACTGAATTTGACTTCACCAGAATCCCTCATCCAGCATGTCATCGAGCATTTTCATATTTCATATGGTAACATTCACAGAATTGTATGGTTTTTCTGTGGCCCATCTGAGAGGAGGTCCAAGAATGTGGCTCTGTCATATTGCATGAGAAGGTTGTGTAGTGCAAAAGCATAAAACACCATTTCCTGGAAAGACGCTCATTTAGTTAATTTAGAAACCGCTGCAATCTACGAGCCAGACAAAAACACTCTGCAGTTTAATAGCAAAACATCATCAGTCCAGTGTTCTGTCAGAGGCATAACTCGTGTGCTTGGCCACCATCTGTAATTATCACCCGTGCATGTATATCGCATGCCTCAGCTAATCGGCACCGCCTACGACTGAAAGCGTGTTCCAGCGCCGAATTAAACATGTCAAGAGACGTGTCATATATTGTACGTTGACAGTCATTAAGAAAATATTTGTTTGCGCGATAAACCGATGATCCCCCTCATGATGGCTGTTAAGAGCTTGGCAATGAGACAAGACAAAATGGCACCTCATCATCGTCTCAAGAATCTTTTCTGGAACAAATTTGACATGAGTGAGAGCCACTATTTATTCGCTGCTAAATATTTGAGCTGAGATGTCTTTTATAGAGAGGTTGTATATTGAGATTAGGCCTTTTTTTATCCAGTGTGTTAAATTTATTCTCTTTCTCTTTCAGTTCACCTTTTGACAGCAGGCTTTGTGTACAGACTGTGGGAAAGTTTCCTTTCCTGATGAGGTCATCCCTTCAACCCCCCCACCCCACCAGATCTGTTTCACTCTCTCACACACACACACACACACACACACACACACACACACACACACACACACACACACACACACACACACACACACACACACACACACACACACACACACACACACACACACACACACAAACAAACAGACAGGAAGGAGGTATACAACAAGGTCTTGGCTTTTCGGCTGGTTGTGTATGCACACATATGATTGTGATGAAGGTCACGTGTGGCTTTTGTGGTAATACTGAAGGACAAAGAGTATCCATGATAAAGGAAAAAAAATCTAGTTTAGCACATAGAAATAAAACTTTTGTGTTCATGGTGGTTTCATGTGAATTTTAAAAACTTTTATATCAATTTTAAGCAACGATTCAATTGAATAACTCTAAATATGGCGTGGTGTAACCATAAAGTAAGAAAAGTGTACACATATTAATCATTATTTTCAAAAACATTCTTAACATGTTTTTCAAGGTAAAATTTATTTTTTAATAAAGATCATTAATTATTAAATAATAAATATTAAGGTTTTTTTGAGGAGTTGCACCACATGACATCTTAAAACCCGAACTAACCTAAAAAGGTCAAATAACCTGATATTTTACTGAATTTGACACACAGATGGTCTGCAGGGTCCTCTCTATCAGGGGTCATTTCCTGTTTTATGGTTTTGTTTGGTTTATTTTGCGAGTTGGCCAGACCACATGATTTGGCGGACAACATTTTTTCAAATATGAATAAGCAGTTTTGCTGAAAAATTATACACATACATACATAAATATACAAACAACAGAAGATACTATAAGGTTTTCTTTTCTTTTAACAAAGCTTTTTTCTTCATTATGAAATCAAGATTGTATCACCCTGACATTTTTTACTTTGTACCCCCCAAAATATCAAAAATTTAATTCAGGAATTAAATGCTTATGATACAAAAAAAATGTATTCAGTGTATGCATTGCATTTAATAAAACTACAAATACCTCTCAACCATATGTGGCAGATTGCAACACAAACACCCAACCAGTTTTTATTAAGAATTTTAGAATTTCCTTTCATTTTAATTTGTTAAAGTTTTTGTTTTCATTTTTATTAGTTTTTTTAATCTCTTTCTCTATAATTAATATACACAATATTGCCAAAAGTATTGGGACACCCCTTCAAATCATTGAATTCAGGTGTTGCAATCACTACCATGGCCACAGGTGTATAAAATCAAGCACCTAGGCATGCAGACTGCTTCTACAAACATTTGTGAAAGAATGGGTCGCTCTCAGGCGCTCAGTGAATTCAAGCGTGGTACCGTGATAGGTTGCCACCTGTGCAATAAGTCCATTCGTGAAATTTCCTCACTATTAAATATTCCACGGTCAACTGTTAGTGGTATTATAACAAAGTGGAAGCAATTGGGAACAACAGCAACTCAGCCACGAAGTGGTAGTCCATGTAAAATCACAGAGTGGGGTCAGCGCATGCTGAGGTGCACAGTGTGCAAAAGTCGCCAACTTTCTGCAGAGTCAATAGCTACAGACCTCCAAACTTCATGTGGCCTTCAGATTAGCTCAAGAACAGTGCGTAGAGAGCTTCATGGAATGGGTTTCCATGGCCGAGCAGCTGCATCCAAGCCTTACATCACCAAGTGCAATGCAAAGCGTCGGATGCAGTGGTGTAAAGCACGCTGCCACTGGACTCTAGAGCAGTGGAGACATGTTCTCTGGAGTGACGAATCACGCTTTTCTGTCTGACAATCTGATGGACGAGTCTGGGTTTGGCGGTTGCCAGGAGAACGGTACTTGCCTGACTGCATTGTGCCAAGTGTAAAGTTTGGTGGAGGGGGGATTATGGTGTGGGGTTGTTTCCAGAGGTTGGGCTTGTCCCCTTAGTTCCAGTGAAAGGAACTCTTTTTAGACAATTTCATGCTCCCAACTTTGTGGGAACAGTTTAGGGATGGCCCCTTCCTGTTCCAACATGACTGCGCACCAGTGCACAAAGCAAGGTCCATAAAGACATGGATGAGCGAGTTTGGTGTGGAGGAACTTGACTGGCCTGCACAGAGTCCTGACCTCAAACCGATAGAACACCTTTGGGATGAATTAGAGCGGAGACTGCGAGCTAGGCCTTCTTGTCCAACATCAGTGCCTGACCTCACAAATGCGCTTTTAGAAGAATGGTCAAAAATTCCCATAAACACACTCCTAAACCTTGTGGAAAGCCTTTCCAGAAGAGTTGAAGCTGTTATAGCTGCAAAGGGTGGGCCAACTCCATATTAAACCCTACAGATTAAGAATGGAATGTCATTAAAGTTCATGTGCATGTAAAGCCAGGCGTCCCAAAACTTTTGGCAATATAGTGTGTGTGTATATACACTCACCTAAAGGATTATTAGGAACACCTGTTCAATTTCTCATTAATGCAATTATCTAATCAACCAATCACATGGCAGTTGCTTCAATGCATTTAGGGGTGTGGTCCTGGTCAAGACAATCTCCTGAACTCCAAACTGAATGTCAGAATGGGAAAGAAAGGTGATTTAAGCAATTTTGAGCGTGGCATGGTTGTTGGTGCCAGACGGGCCGGTCTGAGTATTTCACAATCTGCTCAGTTACTGGGATTTTCACGCACAACCATTTCTAGAGTTTACAAAGAATGGTGTGAAAAGGGAAAAACATCCAGTATGCGGCAGTCCTGTGGGCGAAAATGCCTTGTTGATGCTAGAGGTCAGAGGAGAATGGGCCGACTGATTCAAGCTGATAGAAGAGCAACTTTGACTGAAATAACCACTCGTTACAACCGAGGTATGCAGCAAAGCATTTGTGAAGCCACAACACGCACAACCTTGAGGCGGATGGGCTACAACAGCAGAAGACCCCACCGGGTACCACTCATCTCCACTACAAATAGGAAAAAGAGGCTACAATTTGCACGAGCTCACCAAAATTGGACAGTTGAAGACTGGAAAAATGTTGCCTGGTCTGATGAGTCTCGATTTCTGTTGAGACATTCAGATGGTAGAGTCAGAATTTGGCGTAAACAGAATGAGAACATGGATCCATCATGCCTTGTTACCACTGTGCAGGCTGGTGGTGGTGGTGTAATGGTGTGGGGGATGTTTTCTTGGCACACTTTAGGCCGCTTAGTGCCAATTGGGCATCGTTTAAATGCCACGGCCTACCTGAGCATTGTTTCTGACCATGTCCATCCCTTTATGACCACCATGTACCCATCCTCTGATGGCTACTTCCAGCAGGATAATGCACCATGTCACAAAGCTCGAATCATTTCAAATTGGTTTCTTGAACATGACAATGAGTTCACTGTACTAAAATGGCCCCCACAGTCACCAGATCTCAACCCAATAGAGCATCTTTGGGATGTGGTGGAACTGGAGCTTCGTGCCCTGGATGTGCATCCCACAAATCTCCATCAACTGCAAGATGCTATCCTATCAATATGGGCCAACATTTCTAAAGAATGCTTTCAGCACCTTGTTGAATCAATGCCACGTAGAATTAAGGCAGTTCTGAAGGCGAAAGGGGGTCAAACACAGTATTAGTATGGTGTTCCTAATAATCCTTTAGGTGAGTGTATATATATATATATATATATATATAGGTATATAAACATTTTATTTTTTTATTATTTACTTATTACAAATTTTTATTTCAGTTTTTGTTGTTTTAGTACATCAAGCTGAGCTAAATAAAAATGAGATATGTTTCCTTGGCAACTAGCTGAAATAAAATATTTTTTAAAAAACCTTAAACCTGTTTTATTTCAAGTAACATTTTTTTATGGTTCTAGTTTTAGTTTAACTATAATAACCCTGCACCCAACCACGTACTGCACGTACCCCTGTCTATCACATTTCATTCAAATACAAATTTTCAGCGACCTCTTGCACCCCCAACCCACAAATAATTAAGCTCAGGGTCAAAGTCTGTATCCATACAGAAAATACCACCTCAGGGCAACACTTATGACACATTCACAATGCGCCTTTATGGCCAAAGCTCACACTCCCGAGGTAATATTGAAACTCAACGGCAAGCGAAAACGTGCAAAACTAAACATACACAAAAAACACAGAGCTCACAGTCGTGACCATGAGTCTGATGAAGAGGAATGGCTGACACACACAGCTCTCCAGACATACACACACAGGTCTTTGTTTTAGATATGTGTAATACACTCACAGCGCTTAATCAAACTCTCCCGACTGTGACTCTTTTCCAATGTGTGCGTTTATGCAAACATGTGGAGACCTGCGGGGTGTTGAGATGAATTTTGTGTGTGTGTGTGTGTGTGTCTGGAGATTTGCATGACTGGCATTCCTCTCAATCATACTGAAACCCATAGTGAGAAGGTTAAAGAAACAGAAAAGTAAGAGAACACACTCTCAGAGCTTGTTGTATTTGGGAAGGTGGGTCAGAAGGGGGCGCTCAGCTTAGCTGACTCAGAAAACATGTTTTTTTTCTCAGTTTCTTTGTGTCTCATTCTTTCTTGTTTAATTTCCACCTCCACCCCCTTGCCCCGAGCCTGTATAAAGGGCAGTTTGTTTAATCAGTAATCACATCTGAACAAGTGAGACACTATCTTTATATCCGACCAAACCTCTGAATAAGCAAACCATTATACTACCCTCTCTCTCTCACCAGAGAATATAGTGAGCTCATGCCACCTGCAGTCTACCACACTATGCTGATTCAATGTCTTTGATATTGTCATGTTGTAATATTAAAGCTTTTCTTGTCCTACGACACAAAGTCCTTGCTACCTGATAGAAGTGTCCTGAGGAAACAGTTTTCAAACTAAATTCATTCCGTTTATGTGCGTTGTAACATACCTGTAAAAAAGCTAGCCGTTTGGCATTCATTCATCTCAATGGCAGTTGCTCAGCTGGTGCACATAGTCCTGGAAACACATAACATGCTGCCATCTTTGCTTCATGAGGATTTTGTGAGCCAATCACCTCATTTCTAAATGTCATGTGACTGATCATGCAATATAAGAATTCATGCTATTAAGCACCCTCCAAAACATATCAGAATTAGCTTTTTGTTGTAAAAAAACAAAACAAAAACTAATTTAGTCAGAATACACATCTACTTTTGAATGGCATTCAGTGGAGAAACTAACAATAATTATAAAGTTTTAATAATCATTCTAATTCTATGAGAATTCCACACCACAAATATAATGATAACGACAGAGCGGAACAATATTATTATACAAAAAAAAAAAAAAAAAAAAAAAAGGCAGCCAATCAGATTCCATCTGACTTTAAAGCTGCAGTCCGTAAGTTGTGCCTCTTTGTCACCATCTCTGTTTGAAACCCGCAATTGCAGTTATTTGCGGAACGTGGGTTGTGCATCGGCAGGCTCCTCAGTGCGGATGAATCTAATGTTTTGAGGAGTACGTGTGGCTGTCATTCATTCACCACACCGGTGTGGATACTGTACTTCGGAATCACAGATTCTACGTCTTGGAAGTATGACCAAAATAAGAATTTTCACCGGTAAATTTCATCTGAACAAGTAAGTAACATGTCTGCCACTTTTGTTCTGACCAACTGAGAAAAAAAAAGCATTACAATAAATTGCGCTACCAACGACTGAATCTAACGATCACTTAACTCATATCACATCAAACTGTGCAAATTATTATTATTGTTATATTTTGTCCTCAAATTGTTAATGTTAACAGCATCCCCCTTATGAAAATGAACCATGGTTTTACTACAAATAAAACCAAAAAAATATGGTTATTATAGTTAAACCATGGTAACCACAAATTAACCATGGCTTTGCTACTCTAACCATAGTTTAACCATGGAATTTGTGGTAAAACTGTGGTTATATAAATGGTAATCAATTAGCCAAAAAACCATGGTTACTACACTTTTACTATAATAAAACCATGGTTAATTTTCATAAGGGCAGCATTGCTTGACTACGTGTATTTAGTGTGTATTAGTGTTACCTGTAGATTTCAATTTCTGTTCAGTCTAATCTTTTGCTTTTGACTACGGGTAAATCTCCAGTTGTCACTGATGATTGTCGTTTGGACCATTCTGGATTACAATCCGCCATCATAATGATAAATTTAATTATTCCAGCTGCTGTAAGAAAAGGCTATAAATGATTCGCCACTTGCAGCACCCTCACATGCGATATAACCTACTAGCCAGACTCCTTCTTTATATATACAGACCGTAATGACGCAAAGACGAACGGCGGCATGCTCGAATTTCCCACGGAAACCCACCTGTACTACTCAAATTAGAACACAAGCTTACCGTTGTGAATCGGAAGGAGATAGTTTTGAACACTGGCTGGTTACTTGCTCAGAAATTGATTTTGTATAGTTTTTAACCAAAAAAGTTGCAGACTGCAGCTTTAAAGAGCTTAAACATTTAAAGCAGCAGACACCATAAATGCAGTGAACACTTATAATAAACAGAATGTTATTGTACATTACTGTGGATGCTAATATCATTATAGTTTTCATTCTTGGTGTGAACAGGGCATTACAGCAAAAATATTGCTGAACAAGTTAAAGCTATTTAGTTAAACCTTATATCTGAATGCCTACTTCCATAAAAACAGTAGGCTATGTGAGCTAAGTATTATGTCCAAATTCATAGTATTCATAAATCAGTAGGCAGAAAGTACCTTGATGACTTACTATTTCAGGTCCAATTATCACTTTACTATCCCATGAGGCCACAGGAGAGGTTTTGTGATGGGCAGTGAAGCGACATAATGAAGCTGGTAGGTCACATGACAAAGACAACATGACAAAGACAACATGACAGATGTAGTAGCCTACATCCGAATTTCATTTGCACACATTCAAACTATATATGTCGCAAAGTAAGTTCCAAACCAAATGTAGTTCCTACTATATAATAGGCCTACATGATTTTGGGAGCAGCTAACATGTTTGTAGCTAGCTAGCTATACAAAATATCACAATATCACATTTAATAGCACAGCCATTTTAAAGATAACTACCACTAACTCCTGAAGTTTGTTACAGCCATAAGGTAAGAAAACAAGTCAGCGTAACTAGCATTAGCATTTTCTGATTGTGGCCTTAAGCTGCAAGTGAACCAACTAGCATGTCGACAGAAGCTCATGATAGATGTCCTTTCATGACAAACACTGTCCTAATTTAGTACCATACAATATCTTTATTGTTTTCTGTGCATGTATACACTCCACAAAACATTAGTTTACAAATAAACCAAAGAGTTAGACAGTACAAGAAAAGTAGGCCTACAGTAAAGAAAACACAGCCCTTGAAGCTTAAAGTAAGAAAAGTAAGTAATGGCACATGCACATTTATGTCTGATTCAGATTTATTCCAAGTGAAACTTTTAACTCAGAATCCTCTTTGATCAAGCATTTACACACTTGTTCAGTAAAAAATAATACGTCAGAAGTACTGAGTTTACATGAGTAATGTCATGTTGCTTACCTCAAATGAGGGGATTTATCAAATAAGACGTTTTAACACTCATGCCGCATAGATGAGTAAGAGAGGAGTATACACAGAATATGAGTTATGAGATAAATATTTCCAAATATATAAACAAAGTTAAGCCAACATGCTTTTTAAGGAAACCACTTGTCATTAACTGAAAATGTTAGCTCCACACTTATAAACAAATACACAGATAAACAACAATGTACTAAATATTTTGAGCTATAAAAACATAAAAGTGGTATTTGATAACATATACACATATATATTTATAAAATCAAAAACATTTAAGCTTAAATTGTAAATTGATATGCAAAATGCTCTTTGGTCTGCATCTTGTGGATGTATGTGCCCAGACACAAATTAATCTACAGTTACACCTCCATTATTATTATTATTTACAAACGAAACCAGGAACCTCCGAAATACTGCAAACGAAACGGCAAAAACTGCCCAGTCTTCTAGGCAGCTCAAAAAAAAACAAAAAAAAAAACAGTCATTTCTCTCCTAAGGCCTTCAACTTTGCTTTGAGCAGACTCCGTTTATGGCAGTGCGAGAGTGAGCCAAAGAAGTGTGGCGCCCCCTACTGGACGTGTCCTGTGATGCAACAGTACTGCATGGATTTCAAAGACGTCCTGTGGAAATCATCCTCAGAGCCCTCATCAGCAATGTTGTCCTGGGATTGAAAAGGGTGGAAACCTATAAATTTGTTCCTGGTCCCCATGAAGTTTAGCGATGCCCCATTTTGCCCAAATAACAGGGAGAAGTTTCATCTATTACAATACTGATGTTTCATTGTCTCAACACCATCAGCAAGCGAAACTGATCACATAACTGTAGTGAAACTGTAAATATGTTTTGGTCTTCTACATCTGAAGTTGAGGATGTGAAGTTGGTTCCCATCCCCAAGAATCTCAGTTTATGTTTTTTCTATTTGGTCTTCTGAGAGCCTATCATCACCTTGGAGACAAAGTTGACAATGGCACTGGCGGGCTGCTCGGGGTCGTGTTCGGCAAACAGGTGACACACATTCTCTGTGCCGCTGCCGCTTTTCCTCGCAATAAAGCCAAAGATCCTGTTACACACACATGCACAACGATGAATAAATGTACATACATGTACAAGGAGCATGTTTAATCAACTACACAACTAGCACTACTTCGAAACTGAGATTGAGACTCACTTTGCAGCTGTGCAGCCGTCTCGTGTCCATCTGTGAACAGATCAGTAGAGAAGTCAGAACATTGCTAAAAATTAAATGTTAAATTGAATTAATTCAAATTGCCAAATAAACATGCTAAACATTTTTTTTTTATTAAAAATGCAGAAAGTTTTCTGTGATGGTTGTGTTTAGGGGTGGGGTTAAGGGTTAGAAAATACCATTAGCTCAGTATAAAAACCATTACGCCTATGAAATGTCCTCATAATGACGTGTGTGTGGGCATGGTGAGCCCTACATTGTTAGGACCAAATGTCCCCACAAGGATAGTAATACCAAACATTTTTGACCGTGTGGGAACAATTTTTTGGTCCCCATGAGGAAAACAGCTTATAATTCATACTGAGTGAAGTTTTTTGAAAACGTAAAAATGCAGAACGTACTTTGATGGGTAGGTTTAGGTGTAGGGAATAGAATATACTGTTTGTACAGTATAAAAATCATTATGTCTATGGAAAGTGCCCATAAAACATGGAAACCCAACGTGTGTGTTCATGTTCATGTTTCCATCTATCACTTCAACCTGAATGCACACTGACTCATGGGGAAATGGATTAATAAACATACTAAACAGTGTTTTTTTTTATTATTCCAAAAATGTAGAAAGTTTTGTGTGATGGGTAGGTTTAGGGGTAGGGTTAGTGTAGGGGAATGGAATATATGGTTTGTACAGTATAAAAACCATTATGCCTATGTAGAGTCCCCGTAAACCACATATTCAAGAATGTGTGTATGTGTGTGTGTGTGTGTGTTTGTTACGTACTTCCTGTCCTGAGGATCCAAGGCACAGAATATCACTGTGTTGACAGCATAGTGTCTCCTGAAGAACAATCTGTAAACACAAAGTAATATAAAAACTCAAGACAACATTCTATGTATACACATTATGGTCACCGTGATTTTGCCAAGTAAGACATGTTCCTGGATCAACATTTTATTGATCCTAACCCTATCCCTACCCCTAAACCTAACCCTACCCATAACTTATCCCTAAGGGGATGAAATAGGTAAGGGAAATGATAGGTGAATAATACTGATGTAGAAGCACCTAACCCTAGTTGTAAGCCTAAACTTGACATAAACTGTAAATTTGTACCTCAAATCTGATCACGTTCACCATACATATATACACTGATCAGACATAACATTATGACCACCTTCCGAATATTGTGTTGGTCCGCCTTTTGCTGCCAAAACAGCCCTGACCCGTCGAGGCATGGACTCCACTAGACCCATGTGCTGTGGTATCTGGCACCAAGATGTTAGCAGCAGATCCTTTAAGTACTGTAAGTTGCGAGGTAGGGCCTACATGGGTCGGACTTGTTTGTTCAGCACATCCCACAGATGCTCGATTGGATTGAGATCTGGGGAATTTGGAGGCTAAGTCAACAAACTCGTTGTTGTGCTCCTCAAACCATTCCTGAACCATTTTTGCTTTGTGGCAAGGCGCATTATCCTGCTGAAAGAGGCCACAGCCAGCAGGAAATACTGTTTCCATGCAAGGCTGTACATGGTCTGCAACAATGCTTAGGTAGGTTGTACGTATCAAAGTAACATCCACGTGGATGGCAGGACCCAAGGTTTCTCAGCAGAACATTGCCCAAAGCATCACACTGCCTCTGCCGGCTTGCCTTCTTCCCATAGTGCATCCTGGTGCCATGTGTTCCCCAGGTAAGCGACGCACACGCACCCGGCCATCCACGTGATGTAAAAGAAAACATGATTCATCAGACCAGGCCACCTTCTTCCACTGCTCCGTGGTCCAGTTCTGATGCTCACATGCCCACTGTTGGCGCTTTCGGTGGTGGACAGGGGTCAGCATGGGCACCCCGACTGGTCAGCCCCATACGCAACAAACTGTGATGCACTGTGTATTCTGACACCTTTCTATCAGAACCAGCATTAACTTCTTGAGCAATTTGAGCTACAATAGCTCGTCTGTTTGATAGGAGCCTTTGCTCCCCACGTGCATCAATGAGCTTTGGCCGCCCATGACTCTGTCGCCGGTTCTCCACTGTTCCTTTCTTGGACCACTTTTGATTGATACTGACCACTGCAGACCGGGAACACCCCACAAGAGCTGCAGTTTTGGAGATGCTCTGACCCAGTCATCTAGCCATCACAATTTGGCCCTTGTCAAACTCACTCAAATCCTTGCGCTTGCCTATTTTTCCTGCTTCTAACACATCAACTTTGAGGACAAAATGTTCACTTGCTGCCTAATATATCCCACCCACTAACAGTCTGATTTCTGAAGGATCATGTGACACTGAAGACTGGAGTAATGATGCTGAGAATTCAGCTTTGCCATCACAGGAATAAATTACATTTTAAAATATATTCAAATAGAAAACTGTTATTTTAAATTGAAATATCACCAACTCCCCCTAAAAATCCACCTGACCATGCAATATGAATTCAACTTAAGAAACTTAAAGAGAGAGACTCACTTCCTCTGGTTGTCTGTGAGGGTGATTCCCTGTGCAGACACTTTAAAGTGAACAACAGTGGATGTGGGAGGTGGATCCATACTGAAAATCACAGTGGTGGCCTTCTGAACACCCTGGACTCCTGTCAGAGACTCCAGCTCCACACTGCCCAGGAACCACACGTTACAAGCTGAACAACACACATACACATTAGCACATGGAACACATTTCCTATACAGTAATCACTGATGAAATTCAACATGCACACACATATTCAATTACCTGCCCCCTGTTTAAGTAGCTCTGCTGCAGAGTTTGTAGATGTTTGTGCTGGAGACTCATTTAACTCTTCTAGAGGTTCTAAAGAAAGTAGGGCCAATTCAGTTAGTACAGTAACACCAGAGAAAAAAAAACACATACAGACACACACTAATAACATTACATACCTCTGCTTGGGATGATAAGTCTGCAGGGTAAAGCCAAGGGTGTGATTGAATGTTGACACACCAAAGCTGTGAGACTTCCTGTACACACAAGAAACGTAACATTTTTAATTAGTTTACGGTTGTTGCAATTTTGCTTATTTAAAAAGACATGCACAACAGTTTGGAGTCAGTTGGAAGTCAAATGTTTTAAATGCTTTTAGAAGTCTGTTATGCTACAGTATATTGTGAAATAGTATTACAATCTAAAAAAACTGTTTTCTATTTGAATATACACTATATTGCCAAAAGTTTTGAGACGCCTGCCTTTACATGCACATGAACTTGAACTTAAGAATGACATCCCATTCTTAATCTGTAGGGTTTAATATGGATTTAGCCCACCCTTTGCAGCTATAACAGCTTCAAATCTTCTGGGAAGGCTTTCCACAAGGTTTAGGAGTGTGTTTATGGGAATTTTTGACCATTCTTCTAAAAGCGTATTTGTGAGGTCAGGCACTGATGTTGGACAAGAAGGCCTGGCTCGCAGTCTTCGCTCTAATTCATCCCAAAGGTGTTCTATCGGGTTGAGGTCAGGATTCTGTGCAGGCCAGTAAAGTTCCTCCACACCAAACTCGCTCATCCATGTCTTTATGGACTTTGCTTTGTGCACTGGTGCGCAGTCATGTTGGAACCATCCCCAAACTGTTCCCACAAACTTGGGAGCACGAAATTGTCCAAAATGTCTTGGTATGCTGAAGCATTAAGAGTTCCTTTCACTGGAACTAAGGGGCCAAGCCCAACCCCTGAAAAACAACCCAACACCATAATCCCCCCTCCACCAAACTTTACACTTGGCACAATGCAGTCAGGCAAGTACCGTTCTCCTGGCAACCGCCAAACCCAGACTCGTCAAGTGGATTGCCAGACAGAGAACTATGATTCGTCATTCTAGAGTCCAGTGGTGGCGTGCTTTACACCACTGCATCCGACGCTTTGCATTGCACTTGGTGATGTAAGGCTTGGATGCAGCTGCTCGGCCATGGAAACCCATTCCATGAAGCTCTCTACGCACTGTTCTTGAGCTAATCTGAAGGCCACACGAAGTTTGGAGGTCTGTAGCTATTGACTCTGCAGAAAGTTGGCGACTTCTGCGCACTGTGTGCCTCAGCATGCGCTGACCCCGCTCTGTGATTTTATGTGACCTACCACTTCATGGCTGAGTTGCTGTTGTTCCCAATTGCTTCCACTTTGTTATAATACCACTAACAGTTGACCGTGGAATATTGAGTAGCGAGGAAATTTCATGAATGGACTTGCACAGGTGGCAACCTATCACGGTACCACGCTTGAATTCACTGAGCTCCTGAGAGCGACCCATTCCTTCACAAATGTTTGTAGAAGCAGTCTGCATGCCTAGGTGCTTGATTTTTTACACCTGTGGCCATGGAAGTGATTGGAACACCTGAATTCAATGATTTGGAGGGGTGTCCCAATACTTTTGTCAATATAGTGTATTTTAAAATGTAATTTATTCCTGTGATGGCAAGGCTGAATTTTCAGCATCATTACTCCAGTCTTCAGTGCCAAATGATTCTGATATGCTGATTTAGTGCTCAAGAAACATTTCTTATTATCAATGTTGAAATCAGTTGTTCTGTTTAATATTTTTGTGTAAACTGAGATTTTTAAAAAATATATATAAAGTTAAAAAGAACAGCATTTATTTGAAACA
The DNA here is from genome assembly GCA_039654105.1 of Coreius guichenoti. Taxonomy (NCBI): domain Eukaryota; kingdom Metazoa; phylum Chordata; class Actinopteri; order Cypriniformes; family Gobionidae; genus Coreius; species Coreius guichenoti. The sequence continues at coordinate 10,978,368 of CM077185.1, read as the reverse complement.
GAAATGTTTCAATATAGTCTTTAATGTTTCTTTTGATCAATTTAATGCATCCTTGCTGAACAAAACTATTAATTTCTTTAAAAAAAAAATAAAAAAACCTACTGAGTACTGACACCAAATGAGTGAAAAAGAAAATGGAAACAAATAGTTGCATGACGCTCCTGATTACAGCCACTAGAGGGAGATCTTGACCATGCCTAGCAACATTCATGGCCTCATCAACATTCATGCAGACATTAACAGACACTTACCAAAGTAGGGTTCGTTGGGGCAGCCTTTTAACCGCACGCCTTTCGGTGTGCACTCGATCAGGAAATGCCGCACAAGCTCATTGGACAGATCACCCACTGTGCAAAGAGAAAGGAAATGACTTCATGTGTAAAAGCATTTTTAATTAATAACATGTATTAACATTAACATGTAATAACATGCAGTAACAAAGCAATAACATGTATGCAGTAGCAAGAGGAAATGCACTGAAATGTGTCGAACAAACTGAGAAAGTAGCTCTGAAATGATCAGGGATCTTGTTATAAACAACATTGGTTTCTAATTTTGGGATTCTTTAGAAGGATCTACAGAGCAGCAGCAACAGCATAAGGACAGACTTTCCTGCATTTTACTCTAACGATGAGTTATTCTGGTGTTTAGGAACAAAAGTATGTATCCTACTTCCACCTTAATAACTCATTCTGACCGGGCAGGCCAAGTTTCTGAACACCGAACAGGCGTAACTGATGTTAAGGATAGATAGACTTCAGAGTTTGTTTGTTTGGTACAATAAACTCTTATCTAAAATATCAATTTCTTATCAAAATGCAATTTCTCATGATACAAAAAAAATAAATAAAAAACAGCATAATAATACTGTATTAAAACCCCCTCTTAAAGAGCCATATAGAACTATGATTCCGATGGAGACGGACAGTGTGTGTGTGTGTGTTCATGTTTTTCTATCCCGGTTGGGACTTCAACCTGAATGCACCCCCTCTTAAAGAGCCATATAGAACTATAGCCATATAGAACTATGATTCCGAACTGATGTTAAGGATAGATAGACTTCAGAGTTTGTTTGTTTGGTACAATAAACTCTTATCTAAAATATCAATTTCTTATCAAAATGCAATTTCTCATGATACAAAAAAAATAAATAAAAAACAGCATAATAATACTGTATTAAAACCCCCTCTTAAAGAGCCATATAGAACTATGATTCCGATGGAGACGGACAGTGTGTGTGTGTGTGTTCATGTTTTTCTATCCCGGTTGGGACTTCAACCTGAATGCACACTGACTCGTGTCACCGTGGGGACCTAAATTGAGGTCCCCATGAGGAAACAAGTTTATAAATCATACAGAATGAGATTTTTTGAAAAGAAAAGAAAAAGCTTTCTGTGATAGGTAGGTTTAGGGGTAGGGTTAGTGTAAGGGGATAGAATATACAGTTTGTACAGTATAAAAACCATTACGTCTATGCAGAATCCCCACAAAGATAGTGAACCAGACGTGTGTGTGTGTGTGCCTGGTATTCCCTACATTATGGGGACAAAATGTCCCCAACGAGGATAGTAATACCAGTAAATTTTGAATTTATGGGGACATTTTTTTGGTCCCCATAAGGAAAACAGCTTATAAATCATACTAAATGAAGTGCTTAGAAAATCTAAAATGTAGAAAGTTTTCTGTGATGGGTAGGTTAAGGGGTAGGGTTAGTGTAGGGGGGTAGAATATACAGTTTGTACAGTATAAAAACCATTACGTCTATGGAGAGTCCCCACAAAGATAGTGAACCAGACGTGTGTGTGTGTGTGTATGTGTGTGTGTGTGTGTGTGTGTGTGTGTGTATGTGTATGTGTGTGTGTGTGTGTCTCTCTTCCTTCCTCTGATTGAGACACACACCGTGTTTACGGAGGGGCTCTGGATATGAACGCTCCAGCTGTGCTCACACTCATTCAGCTGTTTCTCACACAATAGTGTTGGGACGTCCAGCACTTCAGGGTCTTAAAGTCTATTAAATATTTCACTGCAGTTCATTCAAGGAGTTGCCCTGTACATTCAGAATCTATGGACAGTTCATATTTACCTGTTTTACACAGAGAAAGTGCTTAAAGCTGGCATGAAACGGAAGCTGTGATAGTCTTTTTTCCCTATTGTTACATATATCCGAGTGAAACAGCTTGTGAAACAAGTGAAACAAGAGACGTAACTGAGAGGGGAGGAGATTTTGATTAAAGATTACGAGGGCACATGAATTTTAAAAAATAGTGATGTGCACGATAAATCACATAATAAATACTGCATTATTCCATTAAAAAAATTGTCACACCAGGAACCGGAGTCGGATATTTTCCGCACCAAGTACTTGTTAAGTTACATAAAATATGTTTTCAAAACTCGTATAGTTTATGGGCAGGTTGTGTGTTTGCCCAGTCAATTGCGTCATCGTTAAGCTTGAGTTGTCATAAAAAGCATTCTCTTACTTTTCCTGCTTTGCTGTAGAACGGAGGGTGGGGGCGTGGCCACCTTCATGGCCAATCCGTAAGCTCCTCTGAATGAGTGACTGTCTCTGATGATGAAGGAGCCCGGCTCTTTATCCTTGAGAATGCCAATAGCTACAGCAAATAAAAAATAAAAAACACAGATGCATTATGCAGTCATCTTAAAAGCAAAGAGCATGTAACGCTTATAAACCAGTGTAGACTGTGGTGATGGAAGCTACTTTGAGAATAATCAATTTACATTATATAACACCAATAAAGAGAAAACACCAATTCTTTCACAGAAGACATTGTGATAACAATCAGCATTTGACTAAATATTATTTGTTTTTGTCAAAAATCTATAGTATTTATAATGTTGCTACAAAAAGAAGATGCAAAAAGTAAATGCGGCATATGTATCTGTGCAAGGAGTCAAATTAATTGGTGAATGTTTTATTATTTTATTTCCACCTGAACCAATTGATTCACTAGAAGGAATTTAAAAGAAATTTCCATTGCTTAATATGACTGAAAACAGCAGTCTGACTTTCAGTCTGCTTAAAAAGTAGTAAAAACAAGGAAGTAACTTCTGTCCAATATGTCATATCATTGTATACTTTAGTGTTCATATCATTCAGCAAATAAACATTAAAAATCCTCTTTCCACAAATTTTAAGTGGTCAACTCTAGACAACATGAAACCTTATGACCTTAAGAGAGCATGCAACATTAAACAGATTGTACTTACACTATCGTTCAAAAAGCTTGGGGCCATTTGGTAATTAAAAAAAAAAAAAAAGAAATTAATACTTTAATTCAGCAAGGATGCATTAAATTGATCAAAAGTGACTTTTATATTGTTACAAATATTTATATTTCAAATAAATGTTGTTCTTCTGAACTTTCTATTTATCAAAAAAGAAAAAAAATATTAAGCAGCAAAACTGTTTTCAACACTGATAATTGTAATAAATGTTTCTTAGAAGCCAGTCATCATATTAGAATGATTTCTGAAGGATCATGTGACATTGAAGTCTGGAGTAATGATTCTAAAAATTCAGCTCTGCCATTAAGGAATAAATGACATTTTAAAATATATTCACTGTTATTTTAGAAAACAGTATTACGGTTATTTTAATATTACAATATTACAGTTTTTAAATAAATGCAGCTGTGGTGAGCATAAGAGATTTCTTTCAGTCTTACCGACCTTAAACTTTTGGTAATGCATATGCTTCACAGCTTCACAACTCATATTTAACACAAATTCTACCTTCAACTAAGGCCTACTGATGATCTAATATTGTTACCTTGCTCTCTCGAGATATCCGGCTTGTACCAGAACTTTGACGTATCCTGAACAAACTTCACGTTTTCCGGTTTAGTGGCCATGAAATCTGTAAATAAGAATAATATCACATTATATTTGATAGGTGAATCTGGCTGTGTGCACTTGCAGACAGGCACGCTACTCACCTGGACTCGGTGTAGATCTGGTAGGTGAGGTGTTGTGACTGGCATAGGACGTGCTGATGGCACTCCTGCTGAGCGGGAAACTCAACATCGTCTCTGAGCCCTCCGTCCCTCGTCTCTTCAGGGGCAGAAGGGGAGGTTGAGCCACATCCAGACCCAGAGCATCAAGACCCTCCATCGCCTCTAGCAGGCTGCTCTCCAGTCCCCCGACATCCAGAGAGGAGGACAGGCTGCGGGGGGCTCCTCGAGGGGAGCTGTGGGAGTTGGGTGCTGAGAGGGTGAGGGGTGGGGAGGGCTGGGGGGTGTAGTGACTCAAGGGGGTGCTGGATCCACCCTCTAACCAGGAATGAGCTGGAGTGGGGCTGCAAGGAGAAGAGAACACAGCACAGGGTTATCTCTCACATATCTCTCAACACCCCACCGTGTGTTCTATACATAAATATAGACTAGATACACAATAGACCACAAATGCAAACCGTTGTTACTGAAATGCCAGAATTTACTTCTATGGAGTGGGAGAGGTTTTGATTTGGTTAGAAATGTAGTAATCCGACCGATACTGATAGGCCAAGTGTGTGTGTTGTTTGCGAGTAGACTACATCACACCATTATAATGTACAGTATGAAAAATTAATATTCATTTTGAGATGAATTAAAGCAGTAGTTCACTTTAAAATGAAAATTACCCCATGATTTACTCACCCTCAAGCCATCCTAGGTGTACATGACATTCTTCTTTCTGATGAACATAATCGGAGTTATATTAATAAATATCCTGGCTCTTCCAAGCTTTATAATGGTAGTGACGGGGTTCATTGAGTTTGAAGCTCAATAAAGTGCAACCAATCTATAATAAACGTACTCCACACGGCTTGGGGGTTAATAAAGGCCTTCTGAAGCGAATCGATTGGGGTTTTGTAAGAAAAATATCCATATTTAAAACTTTATGAAGTAAAATATCTAGCTTCCGGCAGACCGCCTTCCGTATTCAACTTACGCAGAAAGTGTAACGCCTCTCGCAGTTCAAAACACTTACGCTACGTTCTAGTGATACGCTGCGCCAGTGAGTAAATCATGGGGTAACTTTCATTTTAAAGTGAACTACACCTTTAAGATAACATTTAACAGCATGAATACATAGCATTAGCATTTTAAAATATCAACTTTCAGTGAGTAATCTAAATGTGAAATTGGGGAAATGAACATGCACAGTTAAATATCCAATATAATCAATAACTAATATTGTGCTGATATTTAATGCATCCCTATTGGTTGCTGTTGTTGACTGACAGTCAGTACCTGTCTGTGTTGACCAATGGGCTGGGGGTGGAGATAGAGTGCAAGGATCCAAACATCCTCTGACAGGAGGCGGGACTTCCTGTGACATCAGAGTGGAAGAGCTCTCCGTCGGATGACATAGATGTGTGCGTCATGCTGTCCATGTATCCTCGTGACTCTAAGAATAAAAAACACAAAAGGAATTTTTGGTGTGTCTATTTACTCTAAGTGCAAATAGCCCGCCTTGTTGGCAGAGGCTATTTACACTAACTCCGCCCAGTGACGTCTGGTTGGGACAGACAAAATTACGGAAGACAGTGGATTGGCAACATTAGAAATAGTGTAGGGGTGAAGCACGTGGCATAAAGTTGACTCAAATCAACCCGAGTTCGAATTCGCCTTTTGCTGAACTCGCTCTACTCCCTTTTCCTGTCAGATAGGGACGGCATTTATTTTCAATAAAAATGAAGAAAAATTCGAAAAAGTGGAAATAAAGTGTCTAACCTGTGTTTAATAATAAAGTGTTTAGGGTTAGGGGTAGGTGTATGGAGGGCTTTATTGTCCCAGTAAGGCGGCATCCTTTTAATCATTTTAAGAAATATAATTATTTACACTCTGCATACCATTTACAACAACACTGATGTGCAAATAGTATCTGCCACTATTTATAAGTATAAATAGAATACTACTATTTACACTTATTGAAAAGAAAATACTGCTATTTTTACATAGTGTAAATAGAATCGATCTCTATTTTCACCTAGTGTAAATAGCAGCTATCATTATTTGTACTTGGTGTAAATAGCATCTATTGCTATGCAAATAACCGCTGCCTTTCATATTTTTCATGTACACAATGATTTTTATACTGTACAAACTGTATAATCCATCCCCTAACCCTAAACCTACCCATCAGAGAAAATGTTCTGTCTTTTTACATTTATAAAAAAACATCACTTAGCATGATTTAAAAGCAGTTTTCCCAATGGGACCTTTGTCAGTATACCTGAACCCCCCCACCACCCCCCACCCCCCACACCCCCCCTCGCCCTCGCCCTCGCCCTCGCCCTCGCCCAGTTTCTTCCCAGATTCCATTCAATATGAGCAATGCCTTATTGCACTCCCACAAAATATTTGAAGACCTTCGCTGTGCACCCTGCTACTAGTTGCCAAATCCAGGTAATAAATCAAGAGGTATTATTGGATAGACCGTTGTATGGGAGTTGGGCTTGTGGGTTTGGCAGAAGCCCATACACACGAATTCTTCAGATTGTGCACATAACAAACCACAGGGGAGGGACCCTGGAGGAATTTCTCTCTGTTTGTCTCCTGATCCCTCCCTTTCTGTCTGGAAACAATAATGTCTGGATATAATCAAATTAATTTTGTGGTAAATACTCTTTGACCTTACCTGTAATTAAATATAATAATAATAATAATAATAATAATAATAATAATAATAATAATAATAATGTAGCTTCAAGCAGCAGTTAGCAAAAGCATAATGATGAAACTGTAAAGAAGCAGATGAAATAGAGCATTTTGAGTAGTTACCTTTCATCTATAATACTGATGTTCAATATTAATACCTTTTCATTTAATTCAATAATTCTTTTTTTTTTTACCAATTGCTCCCAGAGAAATGACTAGATTCAGCATGTATGTGTTCAAAACTTCAATCATAAACCACAACAATCAAAATGTCTTGTAAGCATTAGTTAGAAAATTGTGTGTATTACAATTAAGTGTATTATCACTATGAAATTTTCAGCTATCATGGAATTTCATTTTATTTCTATTTTTAAAAAATTAAAAAGTCTAGCATTTTTGGTAAAGAAACGTATTCAAATTATCATTTATCATTGATAAAAAAAATACTTTTATAAAAAATAATTCAAAAAATTCTGCCAACTGGGCTTGCAGAAAAAATCCTTACTGGAGGGTCTTACATTTTAATTTCTAGATCCAAGAAAACTCAACAAAACTATTTAAATTCTCATAAAATCATCTCCAAAGACATGTTAAAATTTTTTTTAAAAAAAAACGTGCTCCATTGAATGAGCAGTTCATGAGATGGAAAATGTCCAATACTGGGGGAAAAAAAAAAAAATATGGCAGTGCTTATTGCTCCTTGAGGCAAATTCGGTCCCATGAGGAAAGGGACTTGCATATGAAATTTTAAGTCTAAGGGCCCTATCATACACCCGGCGCAATGCGATGCCAGATGCGGCGCAAGAGTGTTAGTAATATGCGCCTATAGGCGGGTGCACAACGCGCGTACACTCTGCTTATTACACACACAGGGACGCGCAGCAGCACACAAACATTTTTAAGTATTAAAAAGAAAAGATTCCTCTCTGGAGAAGCGTTCAGTCTGTCCGCTCGCAAATTCCGCCATGTAAATAGCGAATCCGCCATGTTGCAAGCACAACTGGCTAAAGGGAATGGGAGATGAGACTCTGATTGGTTTATTGCACGTTACATCCATGACTCGCCGACCGTTTTTTCTGTCGTTAAACTAGCAAAACTGGATTCGGACATGCTTTAAGTGCACCTGCACCATGCGCTTCAGACCATGTGCTCAGATCATTAAAATAGGGCCCTATAACTCCAACAGAGAAGCAGGGCTGATGTTTTTCAAATTTAACCAATAGTCCCAAAGTAACCATCCATTTCATAATTACACAAAATGCAATTAGCTACAGTCTTTTATGTTGGATTCCCCATGAATGTTTTCTTTCAACAGACATTTACTAATCAAACATATACTGAAGCATCATGATAGCATCTTCTTCAGCCATGACTGTACCCCTAACCACATCATATGATAGGTTGTCAAGGAGACGCTGAAAATGTAACCAAGAATACATAAAAACAAACAAATACACAAACAGCATCTGGAGGCAGAAGAGTCTAAAGTGTTCCTAAAATAGACATTGTGACCCACCCAGAAAACCCTGAAACTCATTCCCAAGACACAGGAATCCCGAGATTGCTTCCCAGAGATTCATCTGGTCTGCTTCTCCCTGATCAAAACAGCAGCACAGCTGGTCACCAGCACATGTTGTGTTTTGGATGCAGGTGGTCAGCATGGGATGCTGGTTTGCTGGTGTCCCACCAGGCTTCATAACTAACTTAACCAGCAAGGCTTCCTTTATCAATCAACTCCAGTTGGGAGACCCATGTCCACCAGCCTCCTAGTTAATGTTTCCTATTAAAAAGCAAAGCTACACTGGTCCACCTGAAAGATCAGCACAAAACCAGCCTGGACTTGCATTAAAGGTACAGAAAATGGATTAAAATCAAGCAAAAAGGCATCCTGATTCTCCCAAAACCAACGACATCAACAGATGTCAGGGTCACATGAGGATTGCACCATCCGGTGGGCCAAGAGGTCAATGATCTGTTGAACTACACTGACCCTTCAAAGGGAAGAGAAAAGAAGATCTGGATGACCCTTCCAGAAAGAAGAAAGAGGCCTGAGGGTCTAACGGACATTTATTATGGGCCAAAAATAAAGCAGCACTTCAGACGTCCCAGTTCTGCGTTGAAAAGATAACTTATTCTTTAAGGCTCAAAACATACCAAACTTTACATAAATGCAGATGCTTCTAGCTATTCAAGCTTTCAAAACCCAAGTTCAGAGACCAGCTCAGCACTCTGGGATGAAAGGAGAGGGTACCACATGTCATCACTAAACAGTGTTTTAAAGAGCCAAACAACTCATTATTTAAGGGAAAGGTATTTCATATTAATGCTGCCTTTTATTTTTATAATGTATTTAAGGCATGTAATGTTAAGAGTGTATTAATGTATTTTTTTATAATGTAATTTATAAAGTATTTAATATTATATGCTTTAGCATTTTTAAATATTTGTTTGTTTCAATTATTTAATGGAGGTGTTTAATACTAGATGCTTTAACTGGTATATTTTTCACCATTTTAAACATCTTTTAGATTTTTGCAGTTTACTTAGTTATGCAATGTGACAATTTTTTTTTAAAAAGCATCAGGGTTATTATTGTTAATTAAAAGTCAAACAATACAAACAAATAAAATAAACATTAACCGAAATAAAATAAAATATAAAAACAAACTTATTTTTATTATTTTTTTTAATTTATTTTAGTTTAAGTACTAAAATAAAAACTTAATAAAAACATAAAACATAAACAATAAAAAACACAAAAATGACTAAAACTTAACATGAAAACAGAAAATATTAAATTAATTCCCTTAAATGCATAAAAATGCATCTAATGTTTATTACTTTAATCACATTATTTAATTAAATTAATAACTAAGCAATACATCACTTAATATTAAACTTTCTTTTATTTATATTTTTATTTATATACAAGTTGAAGTACTAAAATAACTAAAACCAAATAAACTAAAACTCAATAAAAACTATAGACATTACAAAAACATACAAAATAACTAAAACTAAAATTAAAATATAAAATATAAAAATAAAATCTAATATTAATATTAACAATAACTGATAGTAAAATAACACTGAAAAGCACTAATATTCCATGTAATCTCCAAATGAAAGAGAGTAAGAGAAAAAAAGACAGGCATGTATGTTTGAGTATCAGACTGTTTAACATTAAATGCAGTCATGCTGAATGTATTAGCCTTATCAATATTAGCATGTCATAGCATCTTACAGAGTTGGGAATTTGGCTGGCAAATGAAAGAGAAGGGCAATAAAAGTGTGTGTAAGCATGTTTGTGTGTATGTCTGCTCAGACCAGGTCTTTCAGGATTAAATCTCCCGCATGCCAGTGAGACAAAGGACGACTTCAGTTTTACGGACTTAACAAACTCGCCATTCAAAGGAGGAATGCACGCACACACACGCAGTGAGCCAAGTTGAAAAATGTCCAGCTGTTGTGATCAAAGCTGCAAAGCTGAGCTGGATAGAGAATGTGTGGAGGGGAAAATAAAGAGAGATAGAATTCAACACAGGAGAATTAAATACTTTCCAGTTAAAGGCATTACTTCAGCTCTATGATACATGGTCTAAAATATGTCTGCAATAAGATTTAGCTCTTGTTTGAGCTTTATATGTGTCACCTGGGCTTCCTCAGACGTCACATAAATTCTTTGCTGCATCAAAGACCCGTCCACTAGACATTCTGCACAACCAGTCCAGTTATCCTTTCAGCGTCAAAACACGCAGACCAAAAATAACACTTTTTCACTGCGAAGGTATTCATCAGCACACTAAAATAGCTAAGGAGTATTTCAGTCCATTTGTGGGAATGGCAATATACACACTCAACACATGCAATCAATCAAACAGCTGATGGATTGAAACAGCCATTCATTTGTGATTCACAATAAAGGAACCGAAATGGATCTGACAAAAAATGATTCAGTGATCTGCTGAACTACTTGTGTGAATCCTAAATTTCCCTTTTTAACATAAATCACATTATTTGACAATAATATGCTTTGGACATGACAGTAACCTTTTCTTTTCTAACATCATGAATTTAGGATACATTTTAAATGAATGTTCATTTTTATCGTTATTGTTATTTTATAATATACATAAAAGAAAGTTTAATATTAGAAAATGTATTGGTTTTAATATTCAATTATTACTTTAATTATAATTAAGGTTAAGTATATAATATTATATACTGAATTATTTGTATAATTTTTAAGATTATTTTTTATAATGTAATTATTAAGGGAAAAGAGTATTTAACATTTAACATTTTTTTTTAATTTGTATTATTTTATAATGTAATTATTTAAGGGAAAGTATTTCATATTAGGTGCTGTATTTATTTTTATAAGTTTATTGTTTTTATAACAGCACTGAAAGGAAAAATTTAATATTAAATATATATTTTTAAATGTTTATTTAAGGGAAAGTAGTATTTTAGATGCTGTTTTTTTTTTACATTTTTAATTGAATTATGTAATGTAGAATTGTAGATGCAATAACTGGCCACCATTTCTTTGAGGTTTTTTTTTACCATTTTAAATCACCTATTTTTTATCATATTTGTATTTTTTTGTAACATAAGCACATTTTTTCTGATTATGCTGCGGTTTATGCAGTAATTTAAATGTTTTGTTGCTTCATTAGTGTTGCTATTGTAAGCTTTTGTTCCCATTCTTTGTCAAATTGTGTCATATCCCGGTAAAAGAACAGTAATAAACAAACCAAATAGTTTGCTTTGGATAATTTGGTTGCGTGCTTTTCATTCTCAAGCTCAAATCAAATGAATTTCTGTTCGAACTGACACGATTACATAACACATTCTTTCCTCGTCCACATTCATTTGGACACAGGCCCACACAAAACTCTCTTTTGTCCAGAGACAGAGAAGAATAGTGTCCACTGTCTCCACTCCATCTCCATTAAAGTGCTCACTACTACACACATCCACTCACGACAAGAGCACCACATCCATATCTCTTTTTGTTTTAGTACCTCCCATGGGTTGCTTGATAAATCTGCCAGGTCAGACGAGAAAGTGCCAAAGCTTAAATCACCAATCTGAGGTAAATTACAGGACAAGTCAAGTGTAAATGAGCTTTAGAAAAGAGTGAAAGCAAGATGTTTTCCACAAAACACCCCACTGGTAAAGTGGTGCTCTGCTGTTTGTGAGAAAGCACATGAGGAATGCCAAACACTGACAGAACCAACAAAATATAGGGTAGTCTAAGCACAAATATCGGGGCTTTAAATGTGTTTGCCTTTATCAGTAAAAGTTATTGCAATGCAAATAACTAATTAAGGTCTTCAGGCACAGTGTCCAAGTCTGAGGGCCAGCTGAAACAGGAAACATTCACATACAAACAAACCAAAAGTGCACAAACTGTACACACACACACACACACACACACACACACACACATACACAAACGCGCATAAACATCCTCTTCAAATAAAAACCACTGGCCTTTTTTGCCATCTCAGCAGTTTGGTGTGCAAAAATCAAGAATGTACTCTGAACACATATGTGACCCTGGACCACAAAACCAGTCATAAATCGCACGGGTATATTTGTGGCAATAGCCAACAATACATTGTATGGGTCAAAATTATCGATTTTTCTTTTATGCCAAAAATCATTAGGATATTAAGTAAATATCATGTTCCATTAAGATATTTTGTCAATTTTCTTACCGTAAATATATAAAAAAAATTATTAGTAGTAGTAATATGCGTTGCTTGCTAAGGACTTCATTTGGACATTTTAAAGGCGATTTTCTCAATATTTAGATTTTTTTACACCCTCAAAATCCAGATTTTCAAATAGTTGTATATCGGCCAAATATTGTCCTATCCTAACAAACCATAAATCAATGGAAAGCTTTCAGATTATGTATAAATCTCAATTTAAAAAGAATTTGACCCTTATGACTGGTTTTGTGGTCCAGGGTCACATATTATATATGGAAATCCATCCTATATAAAATCCTATTTTTTAATCGGTATTTGGGTCTCGTTGTCCAGTAAAAAAATTCTAAACATCCTCAAAACAAGATAAATAAAGACTTGAAAAAAAATTAAAATAAATAAATAAATAAAAATAAAATAACTGTCAAAATATACATTTTGATATGACCTACACTCTAAAAAAATGCTGGATTATTTTTCTAAACCGAAATGCTGGGATTATTGGGACATTTTGCTGGCTATTTTTATTATTTTTACCCAGGTGCTGGGTTTAGCAGATTTATTTCATTCATGTTAAGCATAAACTTAATTAATTTAATTAATTCAGCTTAATTTAATTACATGTAATAATATATGATAAAACAAGAGAAGTCACTTGAGCATAATAAAGACAGTTTCTCTGAAAACAAGAAATTTTCCATAAAGAGGATATTTACATGTTTTTACTGAAAATCAAGACTGATATAGTGATTTAAAATGATTTGCAGTGTACTAAAGATGCGAGAAGATGCGAGAAGATGCGAGAAGATGCGAGAAGAGAAGATGCAAGAAGAGAAGAGAAATGCGAGAAGAGAAGAGAAGAGAAATGCGATAAGAGAAGAGAAGAGAAGAGAAGAGAAGAGAAGAGAAGAGAAGAGAAGAGAAGAGAAGAGAAGAGAAGAGAAGAGAAGAGAAGAGAAGAGAAGAGAAGAGAAGAGAAAGTCTTAACCACAGTGATGGGGGTGTTCACATCAGACTTCATGCTGACAAGGAGACAATTCAAGTCTGCCTGAGATGGCTACAGCAAATGGCTAAGGTATTAGCATACAAACACACAGGCAAATGCTCATGCACACACACAAATGCAAGCATGACTCAATAAGTTGGGTCAAAATGACAAAATCTTTTCCTGCATACCTAGAGAAGCAGTCATGCTGAAGTATTCCTCACAAGAGTCTCATCCACAGAAGATTAGCTAGACTTGCTGGCCACTGCTGTGTCCTGATGCTCTTGCACGCTTACTTTGTTTCCCAGTGTCACTCTTTCATGGCCCCAGTCCGAAACGTTGCCTACTTTGTCACTTATTCCACCTCTCTCTCTCTCTCTCTCTCTCTCTCTCGTGCTGCTTCCCGGCACAAACACTGACCATGGGCGGCACGTCACACAGTTGCTGTTCTGTCCAACTCTGTCCCCTTCCTCTCTCTCTCTCTCGCTCTCTCTCTCTACTCATTTGTGTCTAGCCTGAATGAAGTCATTGAGTTTTTAGAATTCTGTTAAACCCCAGATGGAAAACTACTTCACGTCATTCTTCCAGCAGGACTGTGCCACTGGTTGACTGACTCCAGCTCTGAGGTGGGAGGGAAGGGGGAGGGCTGAAGGAAAGGAAGAGGGAGGGAGGACGACTGCCCCCAACTGGCATGAGGCAGAAAGGCAGTGAAAGACCCCCATGGCTTCATTACCATATGAGTTCATGAGTGCTCTCCTGCCTTTGATAGGCCATTCAAGCATTGTTCTCCGCAGACTCTCACAGTCTGCTTCACCTAACCAAACGGCAGCACTGGGGTCAGGGGTGAGGATGTCTTTTTATGGACGCCCTTATGTTCTACACCATGTGCTGCTGCTCACAACATCTGCTTGTATGCAAAACAGTCATTTGCTTTATCTGTGTTTTGGTCTTGTTTTGGAGTAAAAAGCATCCTTATCTTTACATGACAACGACATTTTGACTTTGTTCCTTTGGCAGAATATTTCACTTGTTTAAATATCGATCTCATTTAATTCAATGAGGTTTTCTGATCAAATCAAACTGAACAAAAGCAGCTGGAAATCAAAATAAAAGTAAAAAAAAAATAAAACATTTGAGACTGAAAGAAAGTCTATGCTTCAAAATTTGAAAAAAAAAAAAAATGGTAATAATAAAATGACAAGATTTTGATTTTGAGATGCTATAATCTAAAATTAATAAAACAAATACTTTAGATTCTTCACTTTTTATAAGTCACTAAAATTATAATAACAATTTGTAATTTTTTTTAAGTGTAATTAAGAAAATGCAAAACAGATTTTTTTTATCCATTTATATATAATACACTACTCAGTAAGAATTATTCAGCAAGGATGCATTAAATTGAAAAGTCATTGTGAGAATGTTTACATTCTTACAAAATATTTCTATTTTAAATAAATTAAGTTTTTTTAATGAACTTTCTATTCATCAAAGAATCCTGGGGAAAAAAATCCTGTTTTAAACTATTTTTATCAAGTAAATGCTGCCTTTTTGAGCATAAGATATTTCTTTCAAAGATATTTAAATATAGATATTTATAAAAATAAATAAATAACATTTTCAAACAACTCAAGAACACATAAAGGGGAAAAAAAAAAACTCTTAAAGGTGCACTGTGTAAATTTTAGCGGCATCTAGCGGTGAGGTTGTTAATTGCAACCGCCCACCGCGCTCCCCTCCCTTTCGAAGCACATAGAGAAGCTACGGTGGCCGACACAGGACAAAGATGTCGTTGTCTGAGCAGAGAGAGTAGCTAGTGCTCTGTAGAGCAGTTTGTCTGTTTAGGGCTACTGTAGAAACATGGCGGCGCAAAATGGCGATTTCACTGTAAGGGGGCCCGTGGACTATGTAGATAGAAATGGCTCATTCTAAGGTAATAAAAACATAACGGTTCATTATGTAAGGTCTTTATACTCCACTGAAAACATAGTTATGTATATTATATTGCATTTCTGTCAATAGATCCTCACAAATACTACACACTGCACCTTTAAATCATGGACAAAATTCACAGCTAAATTTAACCTAATCTAAATTTAATTACTAAGAAAAAAAATCATATTTAGATTGTTGAAGTGAAAAATACTTTTCCTGTTCCTCCTTTATCAGACTATAACGTCCCTAATGTGACCTCAGCCACTGTAGCAAATAAATCCATTTAAAGGGGCAGTGCTTTTTCCTTCCTTCCCCCTCAAACGTCTGTGTAAATATTTGCATTTGTCTGTCAGTGAGAGTTTGGCTGTGAGAGCTTCTATTTTCTCCTGTTTATTTAGACACTAAAACATAGATGGACTGAAGTTACATAACCTAAAAAATCTTCACACATCAGAAAAATTAAAATATACATCCTCCGTCCTCTGGGCCAAACAAATTTAATTCATTATCACTTTGTTTATTGTTATTAATTTTATTTAAAATACTAAGAAATCTTGTAATGACCGAAATTGGACTATAAGACAGGTAATCTGACTATTTATTACTTAATTGTAAACTGATTTCTATTTATTGATTTCTATCTATCAATGTTAAAATGGTAAAATATATTGTATAAAAGTGGCAACAAAAATCCGCAAATAAAATAGTCTTTTCGGTCTCCATTGCTCTTGCAATCTATCTTTATTCCTGTGTTTTCCTGTTCCTCCTCATTAAGATGTAATCAGGCAATAGTATTTCCCTTATTAAAAGTTACATAACTGACCGATGGAATGTTTTTTTTTTTTTGTGCATTTACACTAAAGCCCAAAGTATCCTTTAGTTTTTATGTGTATGCTACGGTACTTCTACACAGAGTACACATTTCTTCATCAACATGACTCACTGTAAACCCTAACGCTCAAAATAATTCATTGGTTTGAGTAAAGCCAACTCAAATTAAACAAATTAGTTCAAACAAATTAACTTTTATGAGTATTTAGAACTTTCTTTTTCTTTTGAGTTCACAAAACTGACACATTTTAATTAGTCTGAATTGTTTCATTGTTTTGAGTTTTATGAACTTGTTTCTTTTAATTCAGACTAACTTAAATTTAACCGAAATTGGGCTGGGATTTCTATTTCCCAGCATGCTTTGCCATGACACTCAAAAGGGACTGTAAATGACAAAATTAAGTGTTATATCATGTTTTTTTGTGCAAGATTAACGTTAAGTGGGAGATTTAGTAGTGTTTAATGTTTTGTTATGCTAGTTTAGAAGAGTTTCTGTTATGTTGCATGAGCTTAGTTTGAGAACAGATATATATTAAATTTATTATATTGCTGTACTCATTCAGCAAGTGCTATATGCTAATGCTACCAAAGCATTGTGTAACCAATTAGCAAGGTGGCATTTATTGAATTAGCTAGAAAAGGCTAGTTAAGTTTCCACTACTAAAAATTTGAGATTACATGATATTTTTGTTAAATGTATGAATTAGCATACTCAAATATTTCAAGTTCAGAGCAATTAAAATGTATGAATACAAAATAAAAATCTACGGATTGTTTTGCCAACTTATTCTGGTTTACAGTGTACACTTAACTCAAATATGTGCCTTGATTTTTTTTTTTTTTTGTGCTAATTAGTTGGTCGATAAAGGTGACAACACTAACCCGGGCAGTTTCACAGTGAAAAAAAGAAAAAGATGAGACAAAACAACAACAAGCTACTAGGGATTGCAAGAACAATAGACGAGGTATTGTGTGAGGGGGGAAGAGATAGCTGCCTGTAACTCTAGTTTAAATTTGTACAAATACATTTTTATGGAGATAAATAGTGCAAACAACAGACAAGGATGAAACTTTCTAGTGCACATGTCGAGAGCATCTGTGTTTTTGTACACTATTTCCTAACAATGTACTTTGAAAGGCTGTGTGTTTACCTGTATGCATACTGTAAGCGTTCGTGTCAAAAGTGAAGTATAATTCGAGCTTAATTCTAAGCACCCAGTTCCAAGTTCCCAAAGCACTGAATGGCCAGGTTACAGGAAGTATGCATCCTGACCCAGAGGGTCACATCCTGTAGCAGAGTTATTTTGAGCAGCACAGATTTTATGACAGCAGCAAGACAAACTTTGCTACAGGGGAGCGTTTTTAAAGGTCAAATTCGTTACATTTGAATGCTTTCCTTGACTGGATTGACCAAAGACATACACAAAACGATATCCGCACACATTCTCATCCTCTCATGTAGATGCAGACATGATTTTGCTAAAGCAGCAGTTAAAGGAAGTAGCATAAGGATGTAGCCACTATGGCAGCTAATTACCTTGCCATATTGGAGAGCTCACGTAGTGTCTACTGGTTTGAGATCCAGGTCTTGAAGGGATGAAGTCATGTGCACTCTTCACTGTGAGGAGAAAGTGACAATTAAGCAGATTAAGTAGTGTTGTGCCACAGGGTTCTATTCTTGGACCATTTATATTTTCATTGTATATGTGTCCATTAGGCTCAATTTCCGTAAATACAACATTTTATATCATTTATATGTTGATGTTACACAGCTATATATTCCACTTGATCCAACTGGGTCTCAATTGTTTTGTTCACTAGTACATTGCTTACACTGTAAACCCGAAAAAGTTGGCAAATCTCAAAATATTGAGGCAATCAGTTGTAAGTAAGTTTAAGTAAGCAGAACTTGCAGATTTTTATTTTGTAATCATACATTTTAATTGCTTTTAATTGAAATATTTGAGTAAACTAATTCATACATTTAACTTAAAAATATCATGTAATCTCAAATTTTTAGAAGTGGAAACCTGACTAGCTTTAACTAGCTAATTCAATAAATGCCACCTTGCTAATTGGTTACACAATGCTTTGGTAGCATTAGCATATAGCACTTGCTGAATGAGGACAGCAATATAATACATTTAATATATATATCTGTTCTCAAACTAAGCTCATGCTCCACTCGTCACCATGATGGTAACCCTACAAAAAAAACCAACATAACAGAAACTCTTCTAAACTAGCATAACAAAACATTAAACACTACTAAATCTCCCACTTAACGTTAATCTTGCACAAAAAAACATAATATAATACTTAATTTTGGCATTTACGGTCCCTTTTGAGTGTCATGGCAAAGCATGCTGGGAAATAGAAATCCCAGTCCAGTTTCAGTTAAATTTAAATTAGTCTAAATTGAAAGAAACAAGTTCATAAAACTCAAAACAATGAAACAATTCAGATTAATTCAAATGTGTCAGTTTTGTGAACTCAAAAGAAAAAGAAAGTTCTAAATACTCATAGAAGTTAATTTGTTTGAACTAATTTGTTTAATTTGAGTTGGCTCTACTCAAACCAATTAATTATTTTGAGCGTTAGGGTTTACAGTGTAGGTGAAGATAAAGCCTGGTTGCCAGTCGTTTTCTCCATCTTTACACTAATAAGACAGAGTGTGTTGTTTTTGGATCTCCTTCTGCCACCAAGGAGACTATAAGTAGGCTAGCCTCTATTTCGCTAAGAGTTTCTGATCATGTTATAGAACCTGGGTGTTATTCCGGACTCTTGCATTGGTACTTGATGAGAAGGTTACCACTGTTGTTGAGGCTGGCCTCTACCGACTAATCTCCAAATTTAAATCGACTCTTTCTAAAGACTTGGATACCGTCATTCATGCATTTGTCTCATCACATATTGATTAATTCGCTATATACACAGATATTTCTCAGTACCAATTAACCTGTCTTCAATTGGTGCAGACACAGAAGATGGATATTGCTCTAGTTTTAGCATCATTACACCGTTTGCCTATCAAATTTAGTGCAGTTTAAGATTCTTTTTTTTGTGTTTAAAGTTTTACACAATATACTGCTGACCTTTTGGTTTTTCAACAAAATGCTAGAAAATTGAGATCATCTAACTAGACGGTGCTCTTTGTTCATAAAAACTCAAAAGGATAGATTAAAATCAAAAGGATGATATGGCTTTTTCTGTTGTTGGTCCTTGATTATGGAATACTATTTTATTACATATAAAATTTTCTCCAACAGTGGATGCTTTTAAATTGCATTTGAAGGCGTATCTTTTTAGTATGGCTTTTACATCTGAGCAGTTAACAGGTTTTAATGTGTCTGTGTTTGTAAATGTTTATATTGTTTAACTTATCTGCTGGAAAGCACAATTCTATTTTATTATTAGGTCATATGATATGATATATACCATAGTAATGTATACAATGTATTACCATAATCATATACCATGATACAGTATTTCAAAGAATACTGTGGTAAAGGTATTATTATATAACTATATGTCTAAATACCATGGGATTTTTTCAACAGTGACCACACAAGGGTGCTATTATGTCTTTAAAAAGACCATATTAAAATAGATTACATGAGCAGAGGGTAATAAGGCTGTGAAAGGCTTCACATGCCTAACAAACTCACATAACAAACATCAAACACTGTGTCAGCCTTACCATATGGAGTGGGGGGTGTCACGGGAAATGCCGGTGTGGGCGGAACTTGATTAAGACCCACCCACAGTGGGCTGTCAACCTCTGGAGGGAGGTCACCAAAGTCAACATTGTCAGTGTGATGTAGACCTCTCTGGAACAGACAAAAACACAAGGCATTGTTGTAGGAATGTTCTGGGTTTAAAGGGGTCATGAATTGAGAAATCAACTTTTCATTCAGCCTTTTTTTATTGACACCAGACCCAGCAAACGCTCGATCTCAGAATGTGCCAGGCTGTGACGTCAGAGTGTGGTGAAACGCCGCCCACCTCAAGCCCGCCCACCGACTCGTGGAGCTAAACTGATCGCGCTACCGAGCAATAAACATGCCGAAGATAACAAGATATTGCGCTGTGCCTGATTGTGGAAGAACACAGTCGCTGCATAAGCTTCCTTCGGATTCTAATATTAGGAATGTGTGGTTGAACTTTATTTTTAATGAAGTTCCAGCTCACGTGGGTAAGACATTGCGCGTTTGTTCCCTCATTTCACCACGGAATCGTTTGTAAGCAAGATACAGGTCGAGACTGGATTTGCAGACATATTGAGATTAAAACACAATGCTGTGCCTTCTATATTGGATCCGACAGGAATGGTGCAACACCATTTGATATCTACTGATTATGTTGCGGAAGTTTTGAACATGCTGATTTGTCTGCAGTGAAGTTTTGCTGATGCACGTGCTTGGCTTGTTTGTGTGTGTGTGTGTGTGTGTGTGTTAGTGATGCGCGGTTCTCGGATATATCCACCGATCGGGCGGGCCAAGTAATAAAAAATAACATTCATATTAATTGCGGGTGGATGAGAGATAAATAATTGTGTTTGTTTGATAAAGACATTTTGCAAGCCCTGTGGGCGGATTCCGGTTGCCGTTTCTCCACATTGGAAGTTTTCAAAACAATTCCCCACATGTACTGACGGGGGAGCCGAAACTCATTATTATGCAAAACTGTTATCCAATCATAGCAGTGGGCGTTTGCTTCCAAATCTTCAGTGCGGCACGCCCATAAAAACCGAGCGTTCCAGGAGAGAGGCTCAAAACCAGTGTAGAAAATAGCCTATTACTTATTCATTATGATGTTTTTGAATGTAAAAACCACACGAACGTAATAAGTTGACCTCAGACAACAGCATAAAAAAATTAAAAAAGCCAGTTCATGACACCTTTAATATAAGTTTAACTTGTATTTTAGTTGACTGGGCAGAAGTTTGCACAGGGTTGGTGAGCGATTCAATTGCACTAGTCTCTAGTTTAAATGTGTAATGTTTAAGTTTTGCGGATATATATTTATGAAGTAATTGTGCAGGTATAAATATGTGTATATTTATACAAAATTTGGTGTGTCAAAGCCGAATCTCTGGATGTTCTGTATTCGATCACCACCCGCACTCCGCAGCACAGAATATTCAGAGACATCACTGAGCTGTTTCTGTCTCCAACCTGTACAGAGAGAGAGACACACAGAAAGAAAGATTTATTTAGAAGGCATTCGCAATTGATATTCACTGAATGGCAGTTCACATTTGACTGTGACAAGTCATTCAGCCTTGAAATCTCACTCTTATTCATGATTTTCTAACAACATCAAACAAAGTTAAAGCGTTTCAAACACCATGACCTAAAATAGCATGTTATTATACAATGCAAGTTTATGACCTTACATAAACAAGACCCATTTCCTTCAGGGCTGTTATAAAATACATTCCACAAAAACATTTCAAAATAAAATAAAATACATTTTATAAATAAATAAATGAATTTGTTTTATAAATAAATATAGATAAACGAGTATTAAATAAAAATGTAATAAATATTAAAATAAATAAGTAAACAATTATTAAATTAATATTAAATAAATAAATAAATAAATAATCTGTCTTTTGCTTTAATAACAGCACCAAATGAAAGCTGCATGAAAAAGACACTTGATGAATCATCTTCTCCAAAATTATTGAAATCCAGAGTGCATCTTGAGCTTCAGTGGAAGCAAAAACATCTGATTGTCTGTACAAAGAGTCACATGATCACTGACATGAATTTGCTTATTTGATAAATGACAGTCCAGAATCTTAAAAATTCTTATTCGTTTTACATAACATTTCTTGGTTATTTAATCTTTTTAATCCTTTACTTTTTGATTATTTTCAGGTTTAAATAATAAAAAAACCCAGCTGGATCCCAGTTTTTCATAATGACTATAAAAACATGTGGTGCGTCCCAATTCACATACTATCCATCCTAAATAGTATTCGAAAATAGAATTAGTACGTCCCAAATCGTAGTATGTTGAAATGAGTATTCCAAAGATACCTGGATGGTCTACTATTTCCGGTTAGAATTCGAAGTGGAGATCTGTGCACACTCTAATGGCTAATGTTGCCCACAACCCACTGCGTGTTGGACGAGGATTCGATTAGAACTACAAAAGCGAATAAAAAGTGTTAAAAAACTACAAGCATGACGGATGTGCGAGTCCGACGGTTAAGTAGAGAGGTTTAGGTAAAGGGGTTTGAGTGAATAATTATCAGTATCTAACCTGACGAAAATATATTTATTCAGTGTTATCCACATTATATTTCATCTGCAACAGCAGATGAGAACTTTTGTAATGATACGTTTGGGCATTAACTTTTAAACACATCATCATATTCAAATTGCAAACACATGAGTCGAGTGCAATACCCACGACCAACGTGCTACAACAATTCTCCCCGATATGGTAGGAAATTAAATTAAATTGAATGTGGAGGGTTTTAACTGTAACAACATGATTGACAGGGCAGGTTAAACGGTGACAGGATGCACATAGCTAAGCGACAGAGCTGTCCGTAAAAGATGACGAAGTAGTATGTCCCAAAGCTTGCCTACTATTCTGCTACACACTTAAAAGTATGTACTTTTTCCTCACAAAAAAAGTACATAATTTTAGGACGTAGCATAAGTAGGCAAATTGGGATTGGGATGCAGCAATGGTAATAGTTGATTACAAATGGCCAACAGTGCAGGCTCTGTTAACTATCACTTTCAAAATCCTCAATACTCAGCGATGGGGAAAGACATAATGTTTTGTGTCAGGAGACGCTCACTTCAAAAGCATTCTTTAGCCCTTACACCATGTGTATTCAAACACACACACACACACACACACAAACACACACACACACACACACACACCACAGGGCATATATCTGGTGACATACTACAGTAGTAATAACACTCAACAGGATGAATTCACTACTCAACTAAAGGACTCTCTATTTCCAGGTGCCAGAGCTGCTCTGACTGCCGAAAGGAATCTTAGGATCTTACAGAACAGTAGACAGGGGACACATGCAAGGCAGGGGACACACTTCAAAAGCAACAAGACCCGTTCAGTCTGCTGAGGTCAAAGGAGCCAGAGTATTGAGTTCATGGGGACTGAATCACAGATGTGTATGGTAAAGAGCAGCAGTCAATATAACATTATTAGGAAATCATTAAATAGTTGTCAAGGGCAGTGTTATCACACCACTAGAATGATGTCAAATTTTAAACAAAAAGGCAGATCAGAAGTCACATTTACACGATGCGAGCACTCCATACCTGGATGTTTATATATTCAAACACAGTCACACTTACACACACGCACACACATACTCACTGAAATGAAAGGCAGGACTTTATTTTCTTTAGAAAACCTGTCAGGAGCTGCACATAGAGAACCATTGTATGTTACTTGTGTGCATTTATTAACATAAATTAAGCCCCTGCCAACAAAAACCTCAATGGAAACATCAATTCTAAGTCACTAGACTGCAAGCTCAGAAATTAACCAGTGAACAAGGCAAAAATGCCACTTAAAGCGATGTATTTAAAATGTGATGGTAATATATATGCTTATAAACATATACACTACCATTCAAAACTTTCGGAAAAAATTATTTCGGTTTTTGAAAGAATTTGAAAGTGAGTCTATTATGCTCACCAAGGCTGTTTTTATTTGATTATAATATTATTTCACAATATTACTGTTTTTATTGTATTTTAATTGAAAGTTTTCAGCATCATTACTCCTGTCTTTAGTCACACAATCCTCCAAAAATCATTCTAATATGCTGATTTGACGCTCAAACACCATTTCTTATTATTATCAATGTTGAAAACAGTTGCTGCTTTTCTCACGATTCTTTGATTAATAGAATGTTCAAAATAGCATTTATTTGAAATAAAATTATTTTGTAACATTTTAAATGTGCTTACTGTCACTTTTGATCAATTTAATGAAAAATACCTTACTGATCCCCTTCTTTTGAACTGTAGTGTAAATAAAATAAACACCATATTGTTGGATGCGCTTTGTTATCTTTTTACAGTTACTTTTGAATTTGGTATTGAATTGATTTTACAACCATAACAAAAATGATGAGAATTTATTTTGATTAAAATTAAAGTATTTGAAATAAACTGACAGCATGCTATGGGTTTTATGTTTAGAAAAAACAATTATATTGAACACAGTGTCTACACTGGACATCGAAAGTGACTGTTGCGATACTTCTGACCGTGTCAAAAGTAATCACAAGCTAAAATATAACTAGAACTTTTTGTGGTGGACTGCTGGTCAGTTGTTATCAATAAATGGATTTAGGATTAGTGAATTTATCAGGATTTGCTCTTACTTGATTGGGCCCCTCCACCTGAGTGCGTCTTTCCATTGGTGTGAAGGGAGGCTGAGCGGGTCATGTGACTCATTGCCTGTGTGGGGATTGGCTCAAAGTCAGGGTCAAGGTCCAGAATCAGCTGATTGAGCTGTTCGATTGATTGATCTATATCCAAAGCGAGAGTTGCAAACTCATTGTCCTTGTCTGGCTCTGACTGCGCCTCTGGAAAGCCGTTGTCTGGTAATGAAGGTTTGCTTGCACCTCTGTGGAGCTCCATCTCCTCCTTGTGTTCCAGTCTGTCTGATGGAGTATGTGTGTAAGAGGTGGACTGCGACACAGACTGCTGTTGTTTCACCCATATATGCGTCTGATATCCAGTAGGTAATGTAGAGTTTATGAGTGTGTTTGAGGAACTCGCATCATTTCTAAATATGGCAGGAGGCACTTCACTTTGACAGTCAGAGTTTTGGCATTCACCTGAAGACAAACCAGACACTTCCTTTGAAGACAGTGTGCCTTTAGAGTCTGAAACAGCAGCAATGGCAATATTAGGGGTGGTGATGTCGTCGTCATCATCTATAATGTCCGTCTCCCGTTCTATGAACATAGCTTCACCATTTAAATGACTGGAATGGTCAAATGCAGCTTGACTGGCTATAGGGTCATGTCTCGGGATGCCTAGAGAAGGTTCTTCCTCCTCCATTCTGAGCCCAGGAATAACTCTATGATGCTGGGTATGCTCCTCGGAGCTGTAGCTGATCGTGAGCCCAGAGGCTTGTCCTCCAGTCCACAGGGAGGAGCTGGAGAGTCCAGAGTCACTGCTCAGAGAATGGGCGCCTTCATTTGGCTTGGCTGTGGAAGAAAGAACGAAAAGAATCAGTACAATAATGTAGTGCAAGGATGATGTAAATTTGTAGGCCATCCCAGAAGTTAGCATCACACTGGTTCCCTCGACAAAAACCCAATAGGATTTTACCATAGACTTTTGGATTATCGAAAAAAATAAAGTTTATGATACTTACACATTCAAGATAATTTTGCACAGTTTTTATAAATTTTAAAGCTTAAATACAATCGGCAGAAGTAAAACGCTAAAGGTAGGCTATAAACAAACTACATCAAGGTCCATGACTTCAACGTCACCATCACTAAGCTTCTAACAACTCTTTCAGTTTTTATCTAAAAACATTTTCCCTTAAAGTTTGAATTAAAATAGTTTGTAAGAGCATGATTATAGGCACAACGAGGCTGTAAAAGCAGACTGAGCCTGAAGTGCTAAAATGCTAACTCGTTTCCTGTTTTTGGCCTACAAAAGTGCGTCATCCCTGCACCACTACATATTTAAGGGAAAGTTGCATTTCAATTCACAGGGGCCCTACATAATGTTCACTGCTCCCTATACAGTAAGCAAGGGATTAAAAGTTCACTACAATTGACAAAATTTGTTTATTTCAAACGCCCTGCAACATCATGAAACAAACACTATGGGCAGCAAATATACTAAATAAATATAACATATATGCATGTGTAGTTCTAGAAGACATAATATTTTTAAATAAATTATATTAAAAATTAATTATTATATTAATGATAGATTATATTATTTAATAATACTTAAAATATATAATATTAGATTAATTATATATTGTCATTCACAACCCCTAAAGCTTGGTGATACATTTCTATTACAATATTCAATATGAAAATTAATGTGATTTGTCTAATTTACAGTATGTATGGTTTCTTCTAAATGCTTATGTGATTTATGTTCGCATTTCACTTCCTGTGAAGTGATATATCGACGTACACTTGTTCCCTTTGCTGTACCCTTTGGGCTGAACATAAATGCTTTCTATGACTAGGAAAATAATTTAAAATGGCTTACGGAGCATTCAAGCCTTGAAGTTCATTTTTATAAGTTGGAAAGTCATAATTATGACATCAGGAGAGTTCAAATCACTTTGGTCGGAGCAAGATGGGCAATGTACCTTTTCTATATATAAAAAAAGTTTTTTTTAACACTACTTCTACAAAATCATCAATAAAGAAGAATGTACTTCTAGAATGTGCCTTAAAGGTTTAGTTCACTCAAAAATGAAAACTCTCTCATCATATTGTTCCAAACCTGTAAGACTTTTGTTCATGTTCTGAACACAAATGAAGATATTTTTAAATAAAATCTGAGCTATACTTCTGTCCCTCCATTGACAGCTACGCAACTACCACTTTGATGCTTCAAAAAGATGCTTCAAGAACCAATGAGGTTCATTCTCACGTTACGCAGCACATTTGAGCTTCCGCAAGAACCAATGAGGTTCATTCTCGTGTGTTACGCAGCACGTTTGAGCTTCCACAAGAACCAATGAGGTTCATTCTCGCGTTACGCAGCACATTTGAGCTTCCACAAGAACCAATGAGGTTCATTCTCGTGTGTTACGCAGCACGTTTGAGCTTCCACAAGAACCAATGAGGTTCATTCTCGCGTGTTACGCAGCACGTTTGAGCTTCTGCAAGAACCAATGAGGTTCATTCTTGAGTTGCGCAGCACGTTTGAGCTTCAGCAAGAACCAATGAGGTTCATTCTCATGTGTTACGCAGCACGTTTGAGCTTCAGCAAGAACCAATGAGGTTCATTCTCGTGTGTTACTCAACACGTTTGAGCTTCCACAAGAACCAGTGAGGTTAATTCTCGTGCGTTACGCAGCACGTTTAAGCTTCCACAAGAACCAATGAGGTTCATTCTCATGTGCTACACACAACCCTGTAAAGTCTTACGGGTTTGGAACGGCATGAAGGTGAGTAAATGATGAAACATCATGCAAAAGCAAAAGATTTTGGCTACAGATATGATTTTAGAGATTTTCAGTTGTATTTGGCATCCATGATACCTGATATGTGAATGTACATCATTTTAAACATGTTTGTCAGAAGTACTTATCTTCACCCACTCCTCTTACATTTAGCCCTGTGTGTCATAGTCTGGGGTACAGTGGTAATGTTAACACGTCTTTAGTGAGTTGCAGACACCTTAGTCATCACACAAATACCCAGATACACAGACCTAGATGTCTTTGTGTGGCCATTGTGTGTGTTCTAGCAAAGACACATCAGTCAGCCAGCGGCAGCTGAACACAGATCGCAGCAGATAGCATCATGTGTCATGACAAACTCACACACTCTCGCAGCATTGATCATGACTGATAACACTTATCTACTGTTTAACATGAAGCCAGAAGGCAGCATCATACATGCAGGCAGAACAAACACACCTAAACACCGACATTTAGCATCAGATGAGTAAACTCGCTTACTCACTAGTCTGCTTTCACAGCCTTATTGCGTTTATAATTGCACTCTTGCAAACTATTCCAACTCAAACTTTCATGGAAAATGTTTTTTTAAATGAAGACTGAAAGAGTTGAAGTCATGTGACCGCAGTGTAGTTCATTATAGCCTACGTTTAGCTTTTTACTTCTGCTGATTGTATTTAGGCTTCAAAATAAATAAAAGTTGTGCTCATTTGTGAAGATTACATGAACAAAACTTTTACGAATCATAAACTTTTGCTGGTCACAGAGCTTATTTTCTGTATCCAAAGGAATAATCCTATTAAAATCCTAAAATATAAATTAATCATTTGATGTAATGCACTTAGTATGTACATATGTTTTTACATTGAACTTATATTTAAAAGTACAATACCTGTTAATACATTTGTAATTAATTTATGCGATTACACAGCTGACTCAACCTCTTAACCAACCCATTAACCCAACCAGACCACCAAACCTGTCCCTTACTTGCATCCCACCTCAACAGCAGCAAAAGTGTTTTACAATACAGCATGAGCACACTCTTACAAAGTATATAGTAGTTAAAGACACCTAGACTGATCAGACAATGGTAAAACTGGTCAGTACGTCAACTGGTTAAAAACACTCTTTTTAACTAAACCAGTAAAGCTTCTCTAGTCTCAAGAGACTGAAATCCAAATACCAGGCATGCATGATAAAACGCCACAGCTGGCAACTCTCACACTCACACACACACACACACAACAACAACAACTGTGATTCAATAGTCGACATACTATCATACAAACTTTATCATAAAATCAACTTCATCATCATCTAAAATAAATATTTAATAGACCACTTGATCAAAACTAACAATCTCAAAAGCCTCAAACAGACCAATGCGTCAACTTCATACTTGACTTTGACTTTCAATATGACTTTGCATCTAACAAAAAGATCTTTCTTAGTCACATTTCTTAATATTCTGCCCATGTTTTATTAGTGTTTTTAGACTACATCAAAAGCAAACCCGAAAACTCTCAAAAGTGACTTTTCCTGATAAATAAAGTACAACTGCATTCATTTATCACAAGAGCTTTCAACAGCTCACAAAATAAATCAACCGTGTTGCTGTTGAAAGTGTATCCCACTAATGCTTTCCAGAAACATCCTCTCGAATCAGACCCCAAAGGTATCTGAGAAGACAACAGATGACTTCGACCATGGAAACTATTACAAAGAGCAAGAGAAAAAGACATCTGACAGAGTCATAAGTGAAAAGAGAGAGTTTCTAAAATATACAAAAAAGAAAAACAAACAATATTTCTTGAATGAATAGAGAAAGGGGGGAAAAAGGCAAGCAGTCCTGACCGTGTTTATCCTGCAGGCGACTGTTCCCATTTTGTCCTGCATGTTTCTCTTTTTCTGTCCTTCTCTCCTCATGCAGTTTTAAACAGACAGGCAGCTTGCATTCTTTCCCATAAGGTGATAACAGCTCCCCTGGGTCTCCTTTTCTTTCCTCTTCTTCTTTTTCTCTCTCTCAGTCAATCTTTTTACTCCCTTTCCCCTATTTTCCCTCCTCCCTCTCCTCTTACAGTGCTCCTCGCTCTCCCCGTCTCTCTCTCTCCACCTCCACATACAGGTAACCCCTTTCAGGTGCCCCTCCTGGGTGTACGGGAAAATCCTGGCTTGGGAAGCATTATTCCGCTTGAACCAGCCAATGCTCCTCGGAATACAGCTGTACACACACACACATGCTTGTTGTAGAGCACGCACGGACGCTCGGAGGACCTTGAGCCCTCCAAATATGGAGTGGGGAATGTAAACACAAGGGCGGAGTTATGTGTGGGTGGAGAGAAGGAGCGCAAAGAGACACAGAGCGAAAGAGAGAGATAAGGGAGGTATTGATGTACTAAAGAACAAGAGTGCCAAGTTAAAAAGAAACACAAAATGATGAAAGAAAGATTGAAAGAAAGCTAAAGAAAGATAACAGGAGAGAAAAAAAAACAACAGTATGAAACTTTGGTCGGCTGGCAGTAGCATTCCTTCAGACTGTTTGTCGCTGCGACTGGCAGTAATTACAGACATACAAGTGTGTGTTTGTGAGCGTGTGTAATTCTATATTTGAGCTTATGTATTGTAAATTGTAAAGGCTGTTTGTGCACCAACCATGAGGCATCTCTAAATTACACGGCTGCTTGGGACGGAATCACACAACCAGATGTGCATCAAGACTCAGTCCCATATGACACACACACGCACACACACATTAAGCTGTTGGGATTGATTTTTTACAGTTGTGTAAGAAATTCCCAGCCTTTAAATATCCGGCCCTGGAATTTCCAATTCTTGTGCATAGTCCTACATTTTACTATGTAAAACCCAAGAATCTGTGCAGCCAAAAGCAAAGGGCCACCATAACAAGTGTAACTTAATAGTTCCCTGATCACTGAACGTTAACTGGACAAGGAGAACAAAGTTCATTTTCATAAAGTTAAACACTAATATGTTCCACTCCCTGAAGTGGATTTACTTCTGCAAAATTCAATATTGTGTATAGGGGAAGGTGGGGTAAGATGTGGCAGCCACCGCAAATTTTACTCTATACTGTACTCCTCAAAAGCTAGTTTTAGGTCAATAAGATTTTTTTGGGTAAGGAAATGCAAGGATTCATTAAATTGACAGTAAATACATTTATAATGTAACAAAAGATTTATATTTCAAATAAATGCTTTGAAAAAAAAAAGAAATTTTTTTTGAGAAGCAAATCATCAATATTTCATATTATCATATTATCATATTTTACAAAATTATTAACTGTTTTTGTGTTTTTCAAAAACATTAAGACGTCTTAGAGACGCCTAACTTTTGAAGAGTAGTTTACCATATAGTTCCCATAATTTTTAGCCTTAAATTTTTCTTTATTTTTGAGGAAAAGGGAGATTTTTACAAGCTAAATACTGTTTTTTTTCTCCATCTTTCAAGGCAACGTTCATTTTCTACATGCTTAGTAAAATGGTGTTTACTTCTTAGCAAATTTACCTACCTCAAAAATAAATATCATAGACGTTGGCTTGTAAAGTAAATGATTTATACTGAAATAAAAGCTTATTTCAAATTGTCAACCCTGTTATCATCAATTTTTTCCTCTTTTAAAGTAACAAACTATTCCCAAAATAACAAAAACTTTGTTCTAATGCCATAAAATAAAATTGTCCAATTTGTCCAATTTATTAACATATTATTTTTAACACATTATTTGTATGATTGAACAAATAAAATCTTTAAAAAAAAAAAAAAAAACAACAACTATTATTTTACATACCACCTTATTATACCGGAAAGAAACACATTAAATAGACTGATCCAATACCATTGTGTTTGCTGTCATTGATATACTTATATTGCCAAAAGTTTTAGGATGTCTGCCTTTACATGCACATGAACTTTAATGACATCCCATTCTTAATCCGTAGGGTTTAATATGGAGTTGGCCCACCCTTTGCAGCTATAACAGCTTCAACTCTTCTGGGAAGGCTTTCCACAAGGTTTAGGAGTGTGTTTATGGGAATTTTTGACCATTCTTCTAGAAGCGCATTTGTGAGGTCAGGCACTGATGTTGGACGAGAAGGCCAGGCTCAAAGCAGTGTTAATTTTGACAGTAAATTTTGATTTAGTTTTAGTCATAGTCTTTTGACTAAAATGCCATTTAGTTTGAGTCATATTTTAGTCACCTGAATTGTTTTTAGTTTTAGTCTAGTTTTAGTCAACTAAATATCATAAGATTTTATTTGACTAAATCTACTGTAAAATCTAATGAGTTTAGTTAAATTGTAATGCATTAATTGAGCATTTAAGCATTATATAACCGACTGTTACTTGAATACATGTCAAAACTGACATTTTGACACAATTGTGTTTTTGACCGTTCAAGCGCAAAAATACACGAAAGAGAGTTAAATTCACTTTTTTTTGTTTGTTTTTTAAAAACATCTATATACTTTTTATAATGTTGTATTTCTGTTTTAGTTAGTATATCAGGTTAAGCTAAAGCTTCAAACAAGTTTAAGTTTATTTATTTTATTTTATTTCAGCTAACATTTATTTAATTTCAAGTAATGAATTTTTTTAATGGTTTTATTTAACTATTATAACCCTGATACTGTATTGAATAATATGTGTCAAATACTGTTCTTAGTCTTTCCTCCTGACTATGAATTAAATGGGAATTAAATTAAATAGTTTATTGTGTAACCAAAAACGTATATAAAATGCGTGACTTTTAATTATAAACAAGCTCGAAATACACATTGACTCTTATTTTGAAATGTCTGCGCCTTACTATTGCAGTTGCAGGCTGCTCATTCAAATTCAGATGAGGGATAATATACATTGTTACAACCGCCTAAAACATATTACTATACAAACATCGTAAAGTAAACATTTTCATTATTCCTCAGCATTAGTTCATAAACAAGTACCTGGCATAAATGTGCGCTATTCATTGATTGCGACCTGCTCTGAAGCAGTCTGAAGCGCTGTTGTGTGAGCCTGTAGAAAGCGCAACAGTGCCGTGTTTTCCTGTCGTTAGATCAGCATGTTACAATTCAAATGTGCGCATCTATTACACAGGACATCAGTTCTGACTGGATCTCTTCCCTAATCATCCCTCCCTAACATTTTTGTCTCATTTTTATTCGTTGACGAAAATGACAGTAGATTTTCGTCATAGTTTTTGTCATCCAAAACTGGTTTTTATTTAGTTATCGTCTAGTTTTCGTCAGTGCAAAAAGGTCGTTGACCAAAATTATGACGAAAATTATTCAACGAAATTAACACTGGCTCGCAGTCTCCGCTCTAATTCATCCCAAAGGTGTTCTACCGGGTTGAGGTCAGGACTCTGTGCAGGCCAGTCAAGTTCCTCCACACCAAACTCGCTCATCCATGTCTTTATAGACCTTGCTTTGTGCACTGGTGTGCAGTCATGTTGGAACAGGAAGGGGCCAGTCTTGGTATGCTGAAGCATTAAGAGTTCCTTTCACTGGAACTAAGGGGCCAAGCCCAACCCCTGAAAAACAACCCCACACCATAATCCCCCCTCCACCAAACTTTACACTTGGCACAACACAGTCAGGCAAGTACCGTTCTCCTGGTAACCGCCAAACCCAGACGCGTCCATCAGATTGTCAGACAGAAAAGCGTGATTCGTCACTCCAGAGAACATGTCTCCACTGCTCTAGAGTCCAGTGGCAGCGTGCTTTACACCACTGCATCCGACGCTTTGCATTGCACTTGGTGATGTAAGGCTTGGATGCAGCTGCTCAGCCATGGAAACCCATTCCATGAAGCTCTCTACGCACTGTTCTTGAGCTAATCTGAAGGCCACATGAAGTTTGGAGGTCTGTAGCTATTGACTCTGCAGAAAGTTGGCGACTTCTGAGCACCGTGTGCCTCAGCATGCGCTGACCCCGCTCTGTGATTTTACGTGGCTGAGTTGCTGTTGTTCCCAATTGCTTCCACTTTGTTATAATACTACTAACAGTTGACCGTGGAATATTTAGTATTGAGGAAATTTCATGAATGGACTTATTGCACAGGTGACAACCTATCACGGTACCACGCTTGAATTCACTGAGCTCCTGAGAGCGACCCATTCTTTCACAAATGTTTGTAGAAGCAGTCTGCATGCCTAGGTGCTTGATTTTATACACCTGTGGTCATGGAAGTGGTTGGAACACCTGAATTCAATGATTTGGAGGGGTGTTCCAATACAGTGTATATCACACTGAACATTCTTAGGAATTCAACATATTTTCTTCTCTGCCTTATTTCTCTTTGTATAGAAGACAACTTAAATTAAAAACTGGTAGTAAATGTTAGCCCACTGTACCCTACATGCTGGCCCTTGAAAAACACAAGTCATTTGGGTCTGTTATGTCTGAGCTCCATCCCACTGCTTTGATATTCTGACCCGCTCTTCTGGACAAAACATCATATACTTTGAGCAGCTCTCTATTACTACAGCTCATCTAGTGCAGCAATGTCAACATTTACAGTAATTACAAACCCTCAAGGGAAACAGCCAAGGATGAAGCACTGTGGTGGTACTATGGTAACTTGCAAATCATTATGGTCTGGAGGCCTCAGACCAAACAAGATTAGATTAGGGTCAAATACAAGAATTTTACTATTATTGTATAGGAGGTTAAGCTTTTCCACCCACCCTGAACAGTCCCGCACAGTCTCATATGTTCCAATTAACCTCAGCGAACATTGCCCAGACTTATTAGAGTTAAAGAGTGTTTTCTGTAGCAGACTGTATCTTGACAATTACTAGACCATTACAGAGACTTTGTGTCTCGGAAAACTATTCTTTACATCCTGAAATAAACACTGCTTACATGTGCATTCATGCTTTTGTTTTCCTCTCCTAAAATAAATACCCACAATCCCATGGTTTCACCACAGAAGTCCCACAAGTGGCCTATGATGTACTATGAAAACATGTCCTGAATTAGTTAATCCAAAGCCAGATTTAGTGCGCTTGTAGTATGTTAATAAAGACATAGTAAAGTGTATACAGACTTGTTCGTTTGAAACTCCAAAAACACTCCAGAAAACAAAGTAGATATGATATATCACAAAAAAGTTAAAACCAT
This sequence comes from Coreius guichenoti, assembly GCA_039654105.1. Taxonomy (NCBI): domain Eukaryota; kingdom Metazoa; phylum Chordata; class Actinopteri; order Cypriniformes; family Gobionidae; genus Coreius; species Coreius guichenoti. The sequence goes on along the minus strand of CM077185.1, from coordinate 10,943,903 downwards.
AGCCTGAGGACACACACACACACAAGCACGCACACACACACACACACACACACACACACGCACAATGATGAGCTCATGATGACACATCATATCTATTTTGGATGCAAAGAAAAACTAACTGTGATTCATGATTGAGCAAAAAAGACAAAAAAAACAAAAGATGTGGTGGATTTAAAAACGTGTTTACATCAAATTACCCTAGACTAGTGATAATCGTCCAATATTTGGGCTTTTTGACTAATATTCATAATCACTTTGCCGATTAACAGAACTTTTCCCTAAATGGACCAACAGTTTGAGTGAATTATTGTGTAAATGAATTTCATTTTAGCAATTTAGCACACATCTGCTATATGTATATCTTACACAGTGGTTAGTTGTGTCATAGTCCCATACAAAATCCCTCTTAGACTATAATTATATTTTTATTCTGTACTTTAAACTGTGATCACAGTAAAACAAAACAGTAAATCATGAAGGTGTTTAAAAGGCTGAAAGTTGTCACATTTTAAAAGTTCTGTTGGCTACAAAAATAATTTGAAATTTTTGTACTCCGTGTTGCCATTTTTTTGTGCTTCATAACTGTTTTACTGTTTCAATATTTCTGAAAAGCAATTCAATTACCAATAACATATTTTCACTTCATGAAGCATTTCATATTTCAATATATTTGCTGAATTACACTATCTTTCAAAAGTCTGGGGTCGGTTCGTTTTTGAAAGTCTCTTATGCTCACCAAGGCTGCATTTACTTGATCAAAAAATTCTATTTAAATTATTTTAATGTCATTTATAAATTTGTAATAAATTTAAATAAATTAATATATTTTTTTCCTGTTGTGGCAAAGCTGAATTTTCAGCATCATTACTCCAATCTTCAGTTTCACATGATCCTTCAGAAGTCATTTTAATATGCTGATTTGCTGCTCAAGAAACATTTATTGTTATTATCAATGTTGAAAACCGTTTTTGCTGCTTAATATTTTTGTGGAAACTGTGATTTTTTTTCAGGATTCTTTGATGAATATAGAAAGTTATATAGAAATACAAATCTTTTGTAAAATTATAAATGTCTTTACGGTCACGTTTGAACAATTTAATGCATTCTCGCTGAATTAAGAAAAGTATTAATTTCTTAAAAAAAAAAAAACATCTTACTGACCCCAAACTTTTGAACGCCTGTGCATGCCTTGCTTCTCCCCTGTATATACAAATTTATAGCTTGCTAGATATCAGAATCAGGCATTGGAAAACCCACACAGTTCTATTCAAGATTACTATTCTAGACCTTATTCTAGAACTTGAGATGTCCAGTGTTACCTGCTGCTGTAAAATGTTCACTGAAGTCCCATTGGGCCTGTAGTGAATCCAGAGGGTCATTTTCAATGACAACGGCTGAACTGTTCCTCCAGTAGCCACAATCTTGAAATAAAGAAACAAACCAGCCATTTTGGATAATACAAATTCACAAAGACCTATAAAACATCTTCTATTGCAGAGAAATGTGAGTATACCTGAAGCAAGGGATGGATCTCTCTCCGCAATTTCTGAAAAGAGCACCTCCACCACACCGTCCCCTGGGAATCTTGGGTCTTGAATGGAGACAAAAGCAAAAGCAAATGATGACTGAAAGGATTGAAAGGGATGGAAAAAACTACGCCGCGCAGCAATGCGGGAACATCAACACACATGAGTTCAATGACAGTTGATGTATCTGTGACTTGTAAGCACGCTCGCCAGAGCCATGTGACCGTTTTCGCTTCTGGCCATCCACATTACAGTTGTCTTGATTGTGTAAGGTTTCCCATTGTGTAAGGATCAAAATTACAGAAGTGTTTGTGTAAAGAGTGAAGTTGTCTGTCTGTTTCTCAGATCTGCTTGGGCCACCATGCGTTTTGCCTGTCATTATTTACCAAAAACATTCAGGCACGCTCACATGCTCAGTCACGCACCCACTCACACACCAGGAAATGCCAACCTGCATTCAAAATAATGAAGTAAAAACATATGTTGGCCCCAAACAATATGGAATACAGATACTGCTGCTAAAGCTTTTCTCAGAGCCAACTTTAAACTAACTATTTTCCAATAACATTTGTCAACCAGATTTACGGTACAAATACTTTCAGTCATCAATTTGAACAATGTATCTTATTTTATATTAAGTGTATTTATCTAATATCTATAATTACACTGTTGACCTTCGCCTTACCCTTTAACCTAACATACCACCATACCTGTCCCGTACCCTACCCGTATACCACCTCAATAGCAGCAAAAGTGTTTTAGGTTGCACTTTATTTTAAGGTGTCCATGTTACAGTGTAACTATACATTTCAGTACTGAGTAATAATAATTAACAACATGTACTTACTATAGGGCCAGGGTTAGGATTAGGGTTTGGTTTAGGGTTAGTCGCATGTAATTATGTATAATTTATAGTTATTACTACAGTAACTACATGTAAAGTGTAACGGACACTGTAAAATAAAGTGTTACCGTATTTGGTAACACTTTATTTTACAGTGTCATTGTTACATATGTTACATGTAGTTACTAAAGTAATAACTATAAATTATGCATACATACTTGCAACTAACCCTAAACCAAACCAAACCCTAACCCCATAGTAAGTACATGTAGTTAATATTACTCAGTACTTAAATGTATAATTACAGTGTAACAAAGACACCTTAAAATAAAGTGTAAGCCGTATTTTGCAATTAAACATGAACACAATAATTACATTGTACCTAATATAAAGTATTTTGTCTTTTGAATCGTAATGTTTTGTCGGAAAACTTGTTGTGCTACATACAAGATAAATGTCAGTTGGTTTGTTATTTTGCAAATGCAAATACTTTCTTAGATTTTTATCTTCAGATATCTTTGGGCCACTTTTGTGTGCAATGATTTTACTAAAAACACTTTGGGTACCTTTGTTGGCATGATCAAGGTCTTCTTTCTGCAAGGAAAGTTGGTCTCCAGACAGAGCACCGGTGTGAAACTGCACACGAAACACTGTCTCATGATTCTTCACGGAAACATTTTTATGATAACATGCAATCTGCAGAGAAAGAAGAAATGAAGATGATACAGTATGCAGTTTTCATAAGATTAGTGCAAAAACATGTTTTGGACGATTTATAAGCTGAGGAGGACCAGTAAAATGTCCTCACTAGTTGGTTGTCATAATATTTCACTATAAGTGAGGACAATTGGCCCTCACAAGTATAGCCAAACCTGTATACACAGGCTGTGTGTGTGTGTGTGTGGGTTTTTTATTGGTCCTCACTAGTTGAAAAAGACTTATAAATCAGCCAAAACATCTTTTTTAATGTAGTGTTTTGAACATGATTCTGTGATGGGTAGGTTTAGGGGTAGGATTTGGGTTAGGTCAGTGGTTCTCAAACTTAATAGCATGCGATTAATTTTTTTCAGTTTAAAGGATTAGTTCACTTTAAAATGAAAATTACCCCATGATTTACTCACCCTTAAGCCATATATGACTTTCTTCTTTCTGATGAACACAATCTGAGTTATATTAATAAATATCCTGACGCGTCCAAGCTTTATAATGGCGGTGATGGGGTCCATTGAGTTTGAAGCTCAAAAAAGCACATCCATCCATAATAAACGTACTCCACATGGCTCCGGGGCATTAATATAGGCATTCTGAAGCAAATTGATGGGGTTTTGTAAATAAAATATCCATATTTAAAACTATGTAAAATATTTAGCTTACGCCTCTCGCAGTTCAAAACGCTTACGCTATATGTTCTACGTCGCGCAAGTTACACTTTTTTCGTAAATTGAATTACGATTATGATTACGATTATTATGGATGGATGAGCATTTTGGAGCTTCAAACACAATGGACCCCGTCACTGCCATTATAAAGCTTGGAAGCGTCAGGATATTTATTAATATAAATCTGATTGTGTTCATCAGAAAGAAGAAAGTCATATACACCTAGGATGGCTTGAGGGTGAGTAAATCATGGGGTCATTTTCATTTTAAAGTGAACTACTCCTTTAACGTGTTAAAAATATTTAACGCACTTAACGCAGCATCAGTTTTTTTTCTATCATCCTTTGGCTGTGCTATATTATATGATCACGCTATCATTCATTCGAGTGCTATTAAACCATTCAAGTGCGATAAGACGCAAAAATAAGAACTTAAATCTGTACTGGCATGCTGTCTGTGAATCTCCTCTCTGTGTGACACACACACACACACACACACAGAACTCATGCATACAGAATGCCGCTGCAGCCAGCACGCGGCCACGCTGAGTTCCCTTTCGCGCTTGAACGGACAAAAATACACAAAAGAAGGCTATGCCAAAATGTCTGCTTTGTCGAGTATCCTCGTACGCACAGTCTTAAATGAGTTAAAAAGTGTTAAATGCTAAATGCAAAGAGTTGTGAGGACATCGGATGCGTGTCAATTCTGGATCCACGTCATGTGCTTCAGATCTTAAAGTGATAGCAGCCTAATAAACCCGCTGCAGTGACGTTTGTCATTAATTTTAATCAAAGAACAAAAGACAGAGAGAAAATCACTCACTGCTCTTGACTGAACTTTTGTAGCTTTAATAAGGATTAATCTATATTTAATTTATAAATTATGCAGTGAAGACTGTGAAGTGTTTGATAACTTTATTCAATTTCTGTATATTTCCTACCTGTTAGATCAAATATTTAGTGGAACTGGCATTTGGTGCCAATAAATAAAGGCAGAGCGCCAACAGCTATTCATGCTCTTGAATGCCGTTGCAACGGCAGTTTTCTTTTTTTTCTTTTTTTCTGCTGATCTCCCCCGCCCCACACTTTGAGAACCACTAGGGTAGGTGATAGGAAAATAGCATTAACCTGATATAAAATGAATGGACTGCAATGTTATCACAAATATATTGAAACAAACGTGTGTGTGTTCATGGTTTTCTATCCCGGTGGGGACTTCAACCTGAATGCACACAGACTCACGGGGACTTGTGTCACCGTGGGGACCTAAATTGAGGTCCCCATGAGGAAACAAGCATGTAAATCATACAGAATGAGTTTTTTGAAAATGTAAAAATGCAGAAAGTTTTCTGTGAGGGGTAGGTTTAGAGGTTGGTCTAGTGTAAGGGGACAGAATATACAGTTTGTACAGTTTAAAAATTATTATGTCTATGGAGAGTCCCCACAAAGATAGTAATCCAGACATGTTTGTTTGTGCGTGTGTGTGTTTGTGTGTGTGTGTGTGTGTAAGAGACAGAGAGACGTCTCACCATGAAATCACCTTTGATCATCTGTGGGGGTTCCAGAACAAAACACACACTGTCCGTCTGACCTACGGCAACCTGACTGAGAGTTACACAAGCACTAAATATACACATATTCTAAATATAAATCACATGGACAAACATGATGATACACAGTACGCCCAGAATTTTACAAAATCTAGGTTTTAATATTGTATTTATATATAATATCTAAGTGTCTTACTGCACTCCTGATGTGTATATTGTCTGCGTGCCTTGATACACTCTGATAAACAGCTGACACACTGAAAACAAACAAACCCAGGGACAAATTGTATTACACTTGTTTAGTTCACTTAATATAGATCTCAGTTGTGTCATTAAGTATTAACTTTGTCTCAGATGTTTCTACTCAACTTCCTTGGAGAAAACGAATTAAGTTAAATTTCACATAGCCTACTGTAAATGAGTTCATATCTTAGATAAAATGATTTTGGAAGAATCTGATATAGAAATACTTTTTACAGCATTTATTAATCGGTTAATTTATGCATAAACAATTTAATACATTTTAAACATTTCAAAAAAAAAATCTTAATTCATCTGTTATGAACAAACAATACTTTATATTCAACAAAATATTTAAAATAGTACATTTAAAAAAAACATTACCCTAGATTAAAATGTTGATAATTGTTAGATTAATTAAAAAACTGCTTAACAATTGCATTAATGTTAATAAACACAGCTTTCATTTCCAAAATGTCATAATTTACACACATTTGCTAATTTCTTTCCAAACCTGCATGCTTTTTTTTCTTCTTCTGTGAAACACAAAAGAAGATATTTTGAGAAATGTCTTAGTGTTTTTTGTCAATGATCACCAAAATGTTTTGGTTACCAACTTTCTTCAAAGTATCTTCTTTTGTGTTCCACAGAAGAAAGAATGTCATACAGGCCTGGAACAACAGGGTGAGTAAATGACGACAGAATTTTCATTTTTGGGTGAACTAATACTTAAGATTACTGAGGTATTTTTTTTTAAGAGAAATAATTGAGATATTAAATGGGGTGACAAAATACTGAAACCTTTGGAAACTAAAAACTCTGTTTTACTTAAAACTTAAATGACTGAACGTAGGATATATGAGTGTTTTCCTCACCTGTAGGGTGGAAGTCAGGAATGGGATGGATATTAATGCGGTGGATGAAGAGCGGGGAAGGGTTCATGTGGATCTGGTGAGTAAGCAGCCTGCCAAACACCTGCACATACCTGAACCATCCACAAACACCTCAGTCACTCATACTGACACCAGACAAAATCAAGCCTCAAATCAAGCCTCACAACACCAGCACAACTCAGATGAAGTCGAAAATAAAACAGCAAAAAAAGCATCAGTCTGGCCTTAATTAGAAAACAATGGGATTTAGGGGGAAGAAAGACTACATGAATATTTTAAAGAGATTCACCCAAAAATGTCTGTCATTAATTACTCACCCTCATGTCGTTCCAAACCCGTAAGACCTTCGTTCATCTTTGGAACACAAATTAAGATCTTTTTAATGAAATCTGAGAGCTTTCTGTCCCTCCATTGACAGCCTATGCAACTACAACTTTCGAGCCCTAGAAAGGTAGTAAAGACATCATTAAAGTAGTCCATGTGACTTCAGTGGTTTAACCTCAATGTTATGAAGTGACACGATTGCTTTGTTTGCGCAAAAACAAAAAACAAAAACATAATTTACCACTTTATTTACCCAATATTAATCACCAACGTGTTCACGAGAGCACCAAAACGCATGTGTGTTGTCTTGACAAGAGCGCAGACATTGTTGCGTCAACGTGCGTTGGAGATTAATATTTTGTAAATAAAGTGGTAAATTATGTTTTTTTTGTGCAAACAAAGCACTCACGTCGCTTCATAAAATTGAGGTTAAACCACTGGAGTCACATGGATTACTTTTATGATGTCTTTACTAAGGATGCACGATATATCGGCCACCATATCGGTATCGGCCGATATATTTTTAATGTTAGTGTTATCGGCCCAGTAATAAAATTTGGCCGATATATATAAAGCCGATAAATAATGAATTATTTCCTTCAACTGAGACACTTCAGATGCATGCTGTTCGCCATGATGGTGTTGACTTGCTCTAAAAAAATTATATAAAAATTTGGATTTTGATTTATCGGCCAATATATCGGTTATCGGCTTTCAAATATAAAGAATTATTATCGGTATTGGCTAAAAAAAAATGTCCATATCGGATATTCCATATCAGTCTTTACTAGCTTTCTGGGGCTTCAAAGTAGTAGTTGCATAGGCTGTCAGTGGAGGGACAGAAATCTCTCAGATTTCATTAAAAAAAATCTTTGTTTGTGTTCCGAAGATGAACGAATGTCTTACGGGTTTGGAACGACATGAGGGTGAGTAATTAATGACAGAATTTTCATTTTTGGGTTTACTAACTCTGGGTTTACTGTGAAAAGTGTTACTGATTCTAAAAAAAAAAAAAACCCACATTTCTTTACATTCCTCCATGATTTACTGCTATTCTGGGTGCGCTACATTATCAAAGAGAATAAATAGCTTCTTTACAGTGTTGCCAAAAACAGCTTCTTTGTGTTGTTCCAGCAACAGATCAGAGCAGAATATTTATGTAGCGATTTTTGAAGCTTTACAATAACTCATTTTACTGAAAAGTGTTTCTAGAGTCAATAAAGATGGGAGAGCATAAGGAAAGGGAAATGATAATACACTAAACAGCAGGGAAAGAAGTTTCGAGTAAAAACTCCCTTAGTTTGCACGTGCGTAAGGGTGATGGCTTATAGGATGATGTAAAAAAAAAAGACAGTACCAAAGTGCAAATGAAGATGTTTCACAGAAAAGGGAAGTGGGAATAATGTCAGGACGTCCAGACTGCATAGGGGGATTTCCTCTCATGTGTGACCCTGAACCGCTGTTCAGAGTGAAACCTTCACTCATGACAGACTGCTGAGTGACCAAAAGCCATAACATGACCAACACCTTAGTATGTTTTAAGGAGGAAAGCAACAGAGTTCATACAGTGGGGAGAACAAGTATTTGATACACTGCCAATTTTGCAGGTTTTCCTACTTACAAAGCATGTAGAGGTCTGTAATTTTTATCATAGGTACACTTCAACTGTGAGTGACAGAATCTAAAACAAAAATCCAGAAAATCACATTGTATGATTTTTAAATAATTAATTTGCATATTATTGCACGACATAAGTATTTGATCACCTACCAACCAGTAAGAATTCCGGCTCTCACAGACCTGTTAGTTTTTCTTTAAGAAGCCCTCCTGTTCTCCACTCATTACCTGTATTAACTGCACCTGTTTGAACTCGTTACCTGTATAAAAGACACCTGTCCACACACTCAATCAAACAGACTCCAACCTCTTCACAATGGCCAAGACCAGAGAGCTGTGTAAGGACATCAGGGATACAATTGTAGACCTGCACAAGGCTGGGATGGGCTACAGGACAATAGGCAAGCAGCTTGGTGAGAAGGCAACAACTGTTGGTGCAATTATTAGAAAATGGAAGTTCAAGATGACGGTCAATCTCCCTCGGTCTAGGGCACCATGCAAGATCTCACCTTGTGGGGCATCAATGATCATGAGGAAGGTGAGGGATCAGCCCAAAACTACACGGCAGGACCTGGTCAATGACCTGAAGAGAGCTGGGACCACAGTCTCAAAGAAAACCATTAGTAACACACTACGCCGTCATGGATTAAAATCCTGCAGCGCACACAAGGTCCCCCTGCTCAAGCCAGCGCATGTCCAAGCCCGTCTGAAGTTTGCCAATGACCATCTGGATGATCCAGAGGAGGAATGGGAGAAGGTCATGTGGTCTGATGAGACAAAAATAGAGCTTTTTGGTCTAAACTCCACTCGCCGTGTTTGGAGGAAGAAGAAGGATGAGTACAACCCCAAGAACACCATCCCAACCGTGAAGCATGGAGGTGGAAACATCATTCTTTGGGGATGCTTTTTTGCAAAGGGGACAGGACGACTGCACCGTATTGAGGGGAGGATGGATGGGGCCATGTATCGCGAGATCTTTGCCAACAACCTCCTTCCCTCAGTAAGAGCATCGAAGATGGGTCCTGGCTGGGTCTTCCAGCATGACAATGACCCGAAACACACAGCCAGGGCAACTAAGGAGTGGCTCCGTAAGAAGCATCTCAAGGTCCTGGAGTGGCCTAGCCAGTCTCCAGACCTGAACCCAATAGAAAATCTTTGGAGGGAGCTGAAAGTCCGTATTGCCCAGCGACAGCCCCGAAACCTGAAGGATCTGGAGAAGGTCTGTATGGAGGAGTGGGCCAAAATCCCTGCTGCAGTGTGTGCAAACCTGGTCAAGAACTACAGGAAACGTATGATCGCTGTAATTGCAAACAAAGGTTTCTGTACCAAATATTAAGTTCTGCTTTTCTGATGTATCAAATACTTATGTCATGCAATAAAATGCAAATTAATTACTTAAAAATCATACAATGTGATTTTCTGGATTTGTTTTAGATTCCGTCACTCACAGTTGAAGAGTACCTATGATAAAAATTACAGACCTCAACATGCTTTGTAAGTAGGAAAACCTGCAAAATCAGCAGTGTATCAAATACTTGTTCTCCCCACTCTATTCCACATCACCATATAGAAAACTACCTTTCAAAAGTCTCTTATATGCTCACCAAGTGCCAAAAATACAGTAATATTGGAAAAATGATTACAATTTAAAGGGGTGGTTGATTATGATTTCACCTTTTTAACTTTAGTTAGTGTGTAATGTTGCTGTTTGAGCATAAACAACATCTGCAAAATTACAACGCTCAAAGTTCAAAGCAAAGGGAGATATTTTCTGATATCTTCTTTCTTAAAGAAATAGCTTTTTAAGGACTGCAACAAACGGCTGGTAGAGACTACAACAAGCTTCTTCCCGGGTTAGTGACATCACTAACCCTAAAATTTTACATAAACCCTGCCCCCGGGAACACACAATAAAGGGGGTGAGGCCATGTTGAGAATATGACAAGATAAGCTATAACCGTAATTAAACTAAACTATACCTATTCTATCTTCATGCAGAATTTATTCCCTTTCTCTGTGCATCTTACAACAGTTCCCACATGAGCAATTTACAGATTATCATGACAGAATATGCTAATCAATGACTTGAAGATAGTTAACTCCACACCAGCTACATAAATCCATCAACTAACCATTCAGAAAAATCCTGTTTCATGTTGTCACATCTTAGTGAGTCTCTCCATCATTGTCCGACTCCGGTTTGAACATAAAAGGCTGAACAGTTTCTGACCTTTTCAGTACGTGTCTGCCTGAGGTAATCCTGTTTTGAGCAACACACAAGCTCTTGAAACTCTGCCCTCTTCTTGAAAGGGGGCCGGGAGAAGCAGCTCATTTGCATTTAAAGGGACACACACAAAAACGCCGCGTTTTTGCTCACCCTCAAAGAGTGACAAATTTAACATGCTATAAAAAAATTATCTGTCGGGTATTTTGAGCTAAAACATCACATATACACTCTGGGGACATCAGAGACTTTCAAGGGGCATTATGGAACCCCTTTAAAATAAGGTTTTCTATTGAATATATTTTAAAATGTAATTTATTCCTGCAATGACAAAGCTGAATTTTCATCATCATCACTCCAGTCTTCAGTGTCACATGATCCTTCAGAAATCATACTAATATGCTGATTTGGGTTACATTTTATGTAATGATAATTACATAATTAACAATTAATAAGTAATAATAATTAACTACAAGTACATACTATATAAGGTTAGGATTAGGGTATGGTTAAGGTTAGTTGCATGTAATTTTGCACAATTTATAGCAATTACTACATGCAATGTGTAAAAAAAAAAAAAACTAAAATAAAGTGTTACCCTGATTTGAATGATCAGAAATTAAAAATGTCATAATTAGAATAATCATAAATCATTCTAATAAGAAATTAATTAAATGATGAAAATAATTTGGCAAATTGTGAATTATTAAATGAATAATTTTTCCCAATAAAGTAGCAGTAGGGTAAAGTGTATCAGAATGTTCTTGTTCATTTCTTTTCATACCTAACTCTCCCCTTCTGTGTACTGGAACAAAGGGGAGGAAGAAAGTTAATGCATAAACAAATGAGCCTTGCCTTTTCTGAGACGGAGTCATGAGGTTAACCATTTTACCACTGCAGAACTTCTTCATGGAGTACAGATCTAATGCATCTTCCTCACTAGGTACAGGAGAAAATGAAACGGGTCGGTCACAAATGAATGTACAAACCTATAAAATTTGTTTGGTCTCTTGTGCAAAAAATTCACATACTGTTCATGCCACAAATTGCAATTCAAAGTCAAAATCAATTCACAATACTTTTATATATTTAAATATAGATTTTTAGACTGATGCAAAAGGGAGCTATTACTATAAAAGATATTAAGACTAATACCAAATATTAATTTGTTAAAGCATTGTGCGCTGATCCTCTGCTTTATTACAGTATTCTAAGTGCAAAACAATCAGCCTCTGGGAACTCATTAAAGGTCTTCAAGGGAGTGACAGTTCACCCAAAAATGAAAGTTTTGTCATGTTGTTCTAAACCCATATGACTTTCATTCCTCCTTGGAACACGAATGAGAAATTACGAAGAATGGTTGCTCTTATAATCTTCCCCCACCGGTGAATTTTTAACTTGAGAATCTCTGAGACTGGATAACTGAACAAATCATTCAGACTGGATTTGTGAACTGGTTCAACCAATTCATTGAAAAGATCCGAATTAAAAGAATGATTTGGCAAAAACTGGACACTGCTCATGAACTCTCAGAGTCAGTATTTTAGTGAATAATGACTTACAGTGCCCTTCACTAATATTGGCACCCTTGGTAAATATGAGCAAAGGTGGCTGTGAAAATAAATCTGCATTGTTTATCCTTTTGATCTTTCATAAAAAATAAAAAAAAATTCTAACCTTTCATTGAAGTAAAACAATTGAAAGTGGGGAGAAACTCACATTATGAAATAAATGTTTTTCTCCAATGCATGTTGGCCACAATTATTGGCACCCCTAGAAATTCTTATGAGTAAAACATCTCTAAAATATATTCATATTTACATTTTTTTTTAGCACACCAGGGTGACTAGGAGCATGAAATTGTCCAGCCATGACCTTCTGTTCCACAGGAGTATAAATATGGGGAAACAGAAAGGCCAAATTCCCTTAATCATTCATCACAATGAGTAAAACCAAAGAATATAGTTTTGTTAAAGTTTGTTGAGCTTCACAAAATAGAAAGTGGCTGTAAGAAAATAACTAAAGCATTAAAAATCCCCATTTCCACCATCAGGGCAATAATTAAGAAGTTCCAATCAACTAAAGATGTTACAAATCTGCCTGGAAGAGGACGTGTGTCTATATCGTCCTAAAGCACGGTGAGGAGGTGAGTTTGAGTGGCCAAACACTCTCCAAGGATCACAGCTGGAGAATTGCAGAGATTAGTTGAGTCTTGGGGTCAGAAAGCCTAAAAAAAAATATCAAACAGCACCTACATCACAAGTTGTTTGGGACGGTTTAAATAAAAATCCTCCTTGCTCATCCAAAAACAAACTCCAGCATATTCAGTTGTCAGACACGGCTGGAACTTCAAAAGGGACCTGGTTCTATGGTCAGATGAAAAAAAAAAAAAAAAAAAAAATTTTTGGCAGCAAATCCACCAGATGGGTTTGGTGCAAACAGGGATAAAAAAGTACCCCATGCCCACGGTTAAATATACCGCTGGATCTTTAATGTTGTGGGCCTATTTTTTTGCTGGAGGTCCTGGACATCTTGTTCAGATACATGGTATCATGGATTCTAGCAAATACCAACAGATAAAAAATCTAAACCTGACCGCTTCTGCTAGAAATCTTATAATGGGCAGTGGTTGGATCTTCCATCAGGACAATGATCCAAAACAAACATCAAAATCAACACAAAAATATGTCACTTAGCACAAAATGAAGCTTCTGAAGTTCCCTGACCTGAACACTATAGAAAATGAGTGGGGTGAACTGAAGAGAAGAAGCACCAACATGGAGCTGTGAATCTGAAGGATCTGGAGAGATTCTGTATGAAGGAATGGTCTCTGATCTCTTGTCAGGTGTTCTTCAAACTCATCAGGCATTATAGAAGACGACTCAGAGCTGTTATCTTGGGAAAAGGATGTTGCAAAAATTGGGTGCCAATAATTGTGGCCAACATGAACTAGAGAAAAACATTTATTTCATAATGAGATTCTCCCCCCACAAAGGTTAGAATTTTGTGAATTTTTTGAATGAAAGATCAAAAGGATAAACAACGCTGATTTATTTTCAATGCCACCTTTGCTTATATTTACCAAGTATTAGTGGAGGGCACTGTAAATTTGAATCTGTTTCTCACACAAAGCTATCACATGAACTCAGAAGATTTGAAATATAGTGTATAATCAATATGGACGCATTTGTGTGTTTTTCAACGCTTGAAAACTCCAGTGGCCATTCACACAGAAAATCATACAGGTTTGGAATGACATGAGGGTGAGTAAATACTAATAGCAACAATTATCATTTTGTGGTGAAGTAACTTTAAGCAGCTTGTCTGAGAAGGCAATTGTCTTTTTAAAGATATTTTGACTTGTTAACAAAGGATATGAATTGTTAAGTTGTACCTGGTGGTAACATTAGATAGTTGGATGTAAGAGGATATTACCACACCCACCCTGTCTTTGCTGGCCTATATGAGAGAGACAGGAAGAAGTTAACCAACTGTGACATTCCTATAGTCCCAGAGACAAATAATGAACTTTTAACTTGAGAATAAAGTACAAATAACTTCAAATCTCACTTTGCAGTGCAGCAGGAGCACATTTTCAGGATGTGCGCTAAGCCAGTTGTTCATGATTTTACATAGTGAACACAGCAGATGGAGCGATGGAGCGTGAGCCTCCGGCCAGCCCAAATCCACCACCTAACAAAGATGTGAGGTGACAGTTATACATATACTACCGTGCAAATGTTTGGGGTTAGGAGGATTTTTAATTAAAAAAAAATTTTTTTTTAAAAGAAATGTATACTTTTATTTAGCAAGGATGCATTAAATTGATGAAAATTGATAAATGTTGTTCTTATGAACTCCTGAAAAATGTATCAGTTTCCGAAAAAATATTAAGCAGCGCAACTGTTTTCAACATTGATAATAGAAAATTTCTTGATCAGAAAATCATCATATTAGAATGATTTCTGAAGGATCATGTGACACTGAAGACTGGAGTAATGATGCTGAAAATTCAGCTTCACATCACAGGAATAAATAAAATTTTAAAATATACTCAATTAAAAAAACTGTTATTTTAAATTGTAATAATATTTCACAATATTACTGCTATTACTGTATTTTTTAAAAATAACCGCAGCCTTGGTGAGCTTAAGAGACTTTTCAAAAACATTAAAAATGACCCCAAAGTTTTGAATGGTAGTGCACATTCCATCACACATCTGCAATATCAGTCACATGACACAGTTTAACTTTACCCTGTGATTCATCCTGCTGAGATCATCACTGTGTTCGGATAAGTTGATGACCTGCATGCAGGAAAATAAAGTTTATGTTCCATGTGACCCGCATTGTAACACTCTGACACAGTTGGTCAACAGACACACATGTGATGTGTTTGTTTTTCTTGCCTGCTCACCATGTATTGATCAGCATGTTTGGACTGCAGCATCTGCGTGATGCAGCGCAGGTTCTGCTGGTACGTCTGCTCTGCGCAGGACTGGTGGAACATGACACCAATGATGCGCTCCGTAACGTAGTTCAGGTCAAATTCAGATCCCTCCGCCATCATAATAGTGTTCCCTCATATGAGGAGATCTGCAGAGAGATCAAGAATGGCTTCAGTTCATTAATGTGCAGGACTCTTTACAAGCATTGAGTAAATCTGCAAGGATCCATGGAAGAACGGCACTGGTAGGAACTACATGCAAAAGACAGTAACAGTAGGCTTTGTCAAGCCCTTGGACACTTACAGTTGGACATGCAAAACTTTTTGCATCATTTAATAATTTCTATATAAATCTTCATGTTAAAATGTAACTTTAATATATGAAAATCTGTAGGTTCTGAGGGTTGGACAATGAAGCTGAAAGACCACAATAATTTATTACTATGGTGTAGGGCCTACTTCTGCAGCCAATACAGCATCAATTAGTCTTGGGAATGACCGATAGAAGTCCTGCACAGTAGCCAGAGGGATTTTGAGCCATTCCTCTTCCAGAACAGTGGCCAGGTCACTATGTGATGCTGGTGGAGGAAAACGTTTTCTGACTTGCTCCTGCAAACCACCCCAAAGTGTCTCAAAAATATTTAGATCTGGTGAATGTGCAGGCCATGGGAGATGTTAAGCTTCAATTTCATGTTCATCAAATATTCTGTCACAAGTCTTGCTTTGTTTATTGGTGCATTGTCATGCTGATGCACGGCACCCTCTTCAGGGTACAATGTTTAGGGAATGCCATGATATTGCAGCCCAAACCATCACTGATCCACCCCCATGCTTCACTCTGGGAAGCAGCAGTCTGGGTGTTAAGCCTCTTTGGGGCATCTCCACACCGTAACTCCCACAGATGTGGGAAAGACAGTGAAGGTGGACTCAATACATGTTTCACATTGTCCACAACCCAAGATATGCACTGTTGGCACCAATGAAACCGACATTTGGCAATGGCATGAGTGACCAAAGTTTTGGCTATAGCAGCCCGACCATAAATATTGACTCTGTGGAGCTCCCGACAAACAGTTTTGGTAGAAACAGGAGAGCTGAGGTGCACATTTAATTCTGCAGTGAGTTGGGCAGCTGTGATTTTATGTTTTTTGGATACAATCCGGGTTAGCACCTGGACATCCCTTTCAGACAGCTTCCTCTTGCGTTGACAGTTACTCCTACTTGGAGGTAAGCCGACATTATCCTGGATACCATAGTTCTCGATACACCACAAATACTTGCTGTCCTGGTCACAGATGAGCCAGAGAGATGCGCACCAACAATTTGTCCTCTTTTGAACTCTAATATGTCTCCCATTATGTTGTGTGGATTGCAATATTTTATGTACAGCTGTGCTATTGCTCTATGAAGATTGGCCATGAGGCCGTGCATATATAGGTGTGAAACCTCCAACCCAATATTGGCCAGTGATTCAGCTATCAGCTTCTTTGTCCAACCCCTGTACATGACATGACGTTATTTATATTACATGTATTAGCCTCACATACAGTTAAAAATGCATGCTTTGATTAGATGGGTGTATTTTTTAACTTTAACACACTTTTCACACTCACTAGTTTTTAATGTATGAAAATTATTAGTAATTTGTACTCTCACTTTACATGCATAAAGTGAAAATGCATCACAAGAGAAATCTTCTGTAGTGGAAATACTGATGGTGAAAATAATATTGTCATAACTTTTATAATAAAACTCCTTTTTCTTGCTAAGCTTGATATCAAAGCATTAGCACTTCAGGCATAATAAATACAAATAATTAAACACTTTTTGCATAATTTAATTTTATAAATACATTTAATAAAGTTCATATTTTAAAATGTAATAGCTTATATTTATATGATGGATTTTCATAGTTTAAGTTAAAAAAAAAAAAACGGGTAAAAAAAAAAGTATATCTATAAACTACCCGTTCAAAAGTTTGGGTTGATTTTTTTAAATGTTTTTAAGTCTCTTATGTTCACCAAAGCTGAATTTGTTTGATCGAAAATACAGTAAAATCAGTAATATTGTGAAATATTATTACAATTTAATATTACTGTTTTCTATGTAAATATATTTTAAAATATAATTTATTCCTGTGATGTCAAAACTGAATTTTCAGCATCATTACTCTAAATGTAGGCTATGTCAATTTTAATTAATTTAATCAATCCTTGCTGAATAAAAGTAAAACAAAAAGGGCCCCAAACTTTTGAACGGTAGTGTACAGAAAGAACATTTCAAAAGTGGAGTTTAAAAATACATGCATAAATGAAACTGAAACCAGTCCGATTAAGCAGCCACAGTTCCCTCATCAAGGAGTCACGAGATCAAATAAATATTTTGCCTTTGCTTAGACACATTCTCTCTTTCACACCAAGGATGCTTCCTCTATTCTTTTCATTCAGTATCTCTCTTCCTATAGAAAAAGAAAAGAACAGTTTGCCTCATATTACTACTGCACTTCAGGCTATAATACATGGGATCAGTGTCAGAAATAATGCTTGTATAAAGTTCAATTGAATAAAAAAAAGTGCTATTTTTGCCCAAGACCCCTTCAGCTTCCAATACATAAACACATGACAGCCAGTCTCTTAAATGACATTTGTCTGACCCCTGTCATGTGATGGTGGAGAGGCAAAACTGATCCATTGAACTGAAGTGAGACTCAAAATGAGCCAATCGGACCATTTCTTTTGAGTTGACCTGACACAAAGTGGACACACCTATTGACAACACATAAGAGACAGACGGGACTTTACAATAATTTCACTTCTCGCTTCTATTTACGTCTCATTATAAATACCTGATTCCGAACATTCCCAATCTCCACTTCAAGCAAAGGTTTGTTGTCCATTTACCGCGAAATAGAGAAAAATATAATTTTAGATCTGATCTGCTCACTTTGTTCCCTGTTCACACCAGATCAGATTACATAAAGTTCATCCACCTTCACTTTCAGCACTGCACACCTACACCATGTGCTCCAGCATATGTGCGTCTGGTCACTTATCTACAGTATGTTTAATCCTTAACCTGTTTAACCTTTAACCTCCAACTAGATCCGTTAAGAAACAAAACACAAATGATCGCTCACCTGAGTGCTGTCTTCATTGAACATATACATAGAATACAGCTGAAAGAACTCACCCTTCTGTCTGGCTGAAATCTCCTCTCGGTAACCTTCTGAATGTCTGCGAATACAAAAAGAGAAAAGAAAGGCAGCGAAAGGCTTTGTCTGGTCCGCGACTGAGCTCACATGTACTTTGGCCGTTGTGGTGTATGTGCGTGTGTTCACCCGTTGTCAGCACTTGTGTGGCAAGCATGAGTAAAGAAACCCTACAAGGGGAACACACCTCCCTATTACAAAGAAAAAGCCCTGAGTCACACAATGGACATATGATGTAGTAATACTGGACATTTCTTTTTTTCTTTGCATGTTGGAAAGGCCTGATATAAAACAGTTTTACAAACATTTATCCAAGTAATCCATTGATTTCTAAATAATTGAAATTATTTGAGCCCACGTATGTTTTTCCATGCATTGACTGTAACTGGGTCATAATGGTTAAATATTACCAGCATGTGCATTCTATATTCCTGCTGTATGTAGAGCTGCGTGATTATGCCTGTCAACCACAAACTGAAGACAGCTCTAAGAGTGTGACGGCTAAAGCGGAAATGTATTTTTTAGAGTTGCTGGAAAATTTGAGGCTCTTCCAGTTATTGCTTATGAATATATCTACTATTTAATACCAAACAACTTTATATCCATAAACTTTAAAATCATTTTTTTAATAACATCTAGAAAAATATTTATTACATTTGTCGCAGTGGGAAAAGAAAGAATGTATCATGAATGCTAAAATCATATTCAGCTGTAATGCTATTTAAGGTCATACATCATAGTAAAAGTGAGGTCATACTGAGGGGCCAGAATTGCATGTGTATCTGCTGCCCCCTATTGGACAATCAGCCATAGAGAATCAATAAGCTTAAGGGGATAGTTCACCCAAAATCATTTATTTACACTCATGTCATTCCAAACATTTATGACTTTCTTTCTTCTGTGGAACATAAACACTGAGACATTTCTCAAAATATCTTCTTTTTTTACCTTACAATGGAAGTGAATGGTAACCAAAACAAACCATTGAAGATTCTTCAAAATATCTTCTTTTGTAAAAGTCATACAGGTTTCAACATCAAGGTGAGTAAATGATGACAGAATTTTCATTTTTGGGTGAACTATCCCTTTAAACGTTCAGCATAACTCAATATTCAATGCCAAATTTCATGTCTAAAAATGACATAATTCTACTAATATCTATTGATTGAACTTTTGTATTCATATTTTTGTATACACTTATTTTTATAACATTTTTCTATCCATGAGGCTAAATGCCACAGCTTCATTTTTATTTTATGCAGGATTTATTCAATATTAACTGAAATATTTAAACAGCAAAACTAAAATAAAACTAATTCCACTAATAAAAAAATCAAAAATTTTAGAAATGTAAAAAAAGAAAAAGAAATTAAAACCAGTTTATTTACATCCAGTCGAGAAGGTTCAGTCCACATTTTTGCAGCACAACTCAGACATAGATGTCAGGATTAAGAGTTCTTTCTTGAGGTGCTCTGGTTTCTTCTCTTCGTTCGGCTTTGTAGCGTTCACGCTCCTTAAAGTAACTTCTGACATCCTGGATTGTTTTTCCCGTCAAAAAGGTGCCGACAGCATAGAGAATTGCGGTTATGATTCCAAATAGTGCGACGGATGCATCCCCCCCATTTACACTACAGTTCATCCAGGTATATCCGTTACGAGCATACAGTCGTTCACGTTGAATGCACATGTCGGTTGAGTTTACATAGATCACGAAATGCAGGTACAAACCTACAGCAACCACGTAAGCCACTGCACCAATGATCTGGAATGCAAACTGTCCAATCAGCATCTTCCGTGGAAGCCTGTGGGCGGGTTTGCTGCCGGACACAACGAACAGGAGCGAAAGTACACCAAATGTGAGGCTGAAGGCCACGCCTCCATAGACTAGAGGTGCTCTCATTTGTCCGTACTGCATGTCAAGTTCACGCACCTTCTGCAGCTCCGTCCCCTCAAAAGGAATCATGGCGTCAATAAAGCTTGTGCCGCCCATACCCATCGCAGACATTCCCATCTGTGACATGTGAGCAGCCACCACGCAGATGAGCACCAACACATTGGTCAGGATGGTACATAACAACACAATACCTGAAACAGAAACACATGCAACTACATAAGAAACTGCAAACTCTTTTAGAGCAGGGGTTTTATAACTTTTATGCCTTAAACCCCCAAATATGATCATCTGGTGAGGGACCCTCTTCCCAAAATTAAACGCAGCTATATGTTTTCAAGTACACACAGACATAGTTACACTGGGTCTCATTCACTAATAATTGCGTGGATTCTTTTGTATTTGTACGCACAGGAGAACTTCTCACGAAAAATCTCCACCTGATTCACAAAACATTCGTACGTACATGAATTTGTTCTTAACCTCGTTCTGATGTTAGTGAATTAGGAGTATTCTAAATAAGCGGCCGCGTGCACGAGGTTAGTCATTTGCATAAAACACACCCAAACCATCTCCATATAAGGGCTTTCCGCACACGCTTTCCTTACGACCTTTCGTCACTCTCGTCAAACTTGCCGCTGTTCACAGACGCGCTCTCGCCCGGATCCTCGAGGAATGCCAAGTGTGCCATTCTCACCAGTTCTCACAATAAGCACCTTTTATAAAGACCCAGATTACAGAGCTCTCATTAGCCAACTGTACATACAGTGGAGAGAACAAGTATTTGATACACTGCAGATTGCATGTAGAGGTCTGTAATTTTTAATCATAGGTACACTTCAACTGTGAGAGACGGAATCTAAAACAAAAATCCAGAAAAAAAAAAAAATTGTACGATTTTTAAATAATTAATTTGAAATTTATTGCACGACATAAGTATTGATCACCTACCAACCAGTAAGAATTCCGGCTCTCACAGACCTGTTAGTTTTTCTTAAAGAAGCCCTCCTGTTCTCCACTCATTACCTGTATTAACTGCACCTGTTTGAACTCGTTAAATGTATAAAAGACACCTGTCCACAGACTCAATCAAACAGACTCCAACCTCTCCACAATGGCCAAGACCAGAGAGCTGTGTAAGGACATTAGGGATAAAATTGTAGACCTGCACAAGGCTGGGATGGGCTACAGGACAATAGGCAAGCAGCTTGGTGAGAAGGAAACAACTGTTGGCGCAATTATTCGAAAATGGAAGAAGTTCAAGATGACGGTCAATCTCCCTCGGTCTGGGGCACCATGCAAGATCTCACCTCGTGGGGCATCAATGATCATGAGGAAGGTGAGGGATCAGCCCAGAACTACACGGCAGGACCTGGTCAATGACCTGAAGAGAGCTGGGACCACAGTCTCAAAGAAAACCATTAGTAACAAACTACGCCGTCATGGATTAAAATCCTGCAGCGCACGCAAGGTCCCCCTGCTCAAGCCAGCGCATGTCCAGGCCCGTCTGAAGTTTGCCAATGACCATCTGGATGATCCAGAGGAGGAATGGGAGAAGGTCATGTGGTCTGATGAGACAAAAATAGAGCTTTTTGGTCTAAACTCCACTCGCCGTGTTTGGAGGAAAAAGAAGGATGAGTATAACCCCAAGAACACCATCCCAACCGTGAAGCATGGAGGTGGAAACATCATTCTTTGGGGATGCTTTTCTGCAAAGGGGACAGGGCGACTGCACCGTATTGAGGGGAGGATGGATGGGGCCATGTATCGCAAGATCTTTGCCAACAACCTCCTTCCCTCAGTAAGAGCATTGAAGATGGGTCGTGGCTGGGTCTTCCAGCATGACAACGACCCGAAACACACAGCCAGGGCAACTAAGGAGTGGCTCCGTAAGAAGCATCTCAAGGTCCTGGAGTGGCCTAGCCAGTCTCCAGACCTGAACCCAATAGAAAATCTTTGGAGGGAGCTGAAAGTCTGTATTGCCCAGCGACAGCCCCGAAACCTGAAGGATCTGGAGAAGGTCTGTATGGAGGAGTGGGCCAAAATCCCTGCTGCAGTGTGTGCAAACCTGGTCAAGAACTACAGGAAACATATGATCTCTGTAATTGCAAACAAAGGTTTCTGTACCAAATATTAAGTTCTACTTTTCTGATGTATCAAATACTTATGTCATGCAATAAAATGCAAATTAATTACTTAAAAATCATACAATGTGATTTTCTGGATTTTTGTTTTAGATTCCGTCACTCACAGTTGAAGAGTACCTATGATAAAAATTACAGACCTCTACATGCTTTGTAAGTGGGCAACCCTGCAAAATCGGCAGTGTATCAAATACTTGTTCTCCTCACTGTACGCATATATCTGCGTTATTCAGAGAAACCTCGCAGCTGAAGCTATAACGCAGCTTTTCTTACTCTTTAACTGTATATGATCGAATGTATTTAAGATGAAATTAAATTGTATTATTTAATAATTTCATTATATAATTTTATATATGGATTATATAATAAAATTAATGCAATATACTTCAATGTAATTAAAGTCATGTTGGGATGAAATATAACTTCTTAACACGATTATAAAGCCATACAGAGTAAGTTCTTTTTGTGTATGTGTGGTTTCAGTTGTTCCTATATTTTTTCGTAAATTTAGAAAAAAATTATTACTAAATCTTTGGTGAATTGTGATTTGTTCTTAAAATCGTTCGTACGCACATTTCACGCACAAATTTGTGCGTACACATGCTTAGTGAATGAGAAAAATAGTAAAAGCAGTATCATAAACATGATTGGAAAATTAAAATATTGGCTTTTACACTTCGGTTTTTATCCAATATTAGAATATAAAAGAGTTCGACAATAGGGGACTTTTGAGTCAAAAATTACACAATGTACTGTTATTGTGTACAACTGAGCATGTTTGTATGTGTGTGGAAGAATGACAAATTGTGCATGTGTGTCATTTTATAAAATAACTTTTGTTTTTACAAGCATGCCAATAGAGTGCAACAGTCAGGTTCTGGGAGTAAAAACTCTATGGGGAAAATGATTTTGAATGATAACATATAACCTTTAAAGACAGCCCAGCTGTGAGCTACGAGGTTGTTAATCGATGGTATTCTTCTGCTGAAGACGTAAGCCCGCATTATTTCAGCTTATTTTTAAAATAATCATGTTTAACAGTGGGATTCCTGGAAAAAACTACATTACCCATGGTGCTGTACAGAAAATACACCAATCAGAGTCACAAAAGCAACAGGCCAAAATAGCTCTTTAGCTCTGCCCACTGCTATGAAGGACTGCAAATGACGCAAGAGTCGTAGAGTCAAATTCAGCTGCAATGCTATTTAATGATATATATAAAAATCAACATTTGTAAATGAGTAGTTTTATATTTCTCCATAGTTTTTAAATTCTATTATGCTGTTCGCAATGCTTCATGGGATTGTAGTTCTTTCCCTCACTAAAGCCGCTAAAGGGTTAGTTCACCCAAAAATGAAAATTCTGTTATTAATTACTCTCCCTCATGTCGTTCCAAACCCGTAAGACCTTCGTTCATCTTCGGAACACAAATGAAGATATTTTTGATGAAATCCGACGAGAATACTTTTTGTGCGCAAAAACAAACAAAAATAACGACTTTATTCAACAATTTCTTCACATCTGTGCCAGTCTCCTACGCAGTTTACGTTGTAAATACAGTGCAGCTCCTGCGTCATCACACGCATGCGTCGTGAACAGCATCGGCTGCCGTAGAACTCGAAAGCAATGCACTGTTGTGTAAACTGCGTAAGAGACTGACACAGACTAGATGAAATTGTTGAATAAAGTCGTTATTTTTGTTTGTTTTTTGCGCACAAAAAGTATTCTCGTCTCTCCATAAAATTTAAGGTTGAACCACTGTAGTCACATGGACTATTTTAACAATGTTTTTAATACCTTTCTGGGCCTTGAAAGTGTTAATTAAATAGCTGTCTATGGAGGGGTCAGCGAGCTCTCGGATTTCATCAAAAATATCCTAATTTGTGTTCCGAAGATGAATGAAGGTCTTACGGGTTTGGAACGACATGAGGGTGAGTAAATGACAACAGAATTTTCATTTTTGGGTGAACTAACCCTTTAAGACTTTAGTCTTGCACCTTTGTCTTTTTGTCCGATTTTCAAAAACTTTCTTGCTTCAAATCAAAGTTTGTAGTGTTGGGATTCACCTCGGAGCTGATTGTCTTGGTTCATAGCTTAGAACTCTTTAACAAAGACTTTTTTTAAATCCCTATAGGAAAAAAAAAAAAAAAAAAAGGAAAAAATACATCCAGAACAAGCGCTGCTGAAAAAGGGTCGGACACTGTTGCACTCTATAAAGGTCACTTAACATAATATCAAGTAAACAACAAAAATATTTTAATATTTTGAAAAATATATATAATTGTATAAAAAAAAATATAATTGTATAACACTCTGAGACAATGTCAGAGTTCACATAAACAGTGATGCTATACCTGGTGCATGCATTTGTTTAAACGAATGAGAAAAAAAAATGCTAGACGGAACACAGTAAAGGTTTGTAAATGAAAGATTGGTATCAACAAGCTTAACCAGTTAGACCAGCTGAGAAGAGGAAAGGGGTAAATACATTGTGTCATGTCAGAAGGAGAGGCTTGAGCTAGAGTAAAACCAGACCTGTGTGTGATCATGTTCGCAAAATCATGATCCCAGAATTGACACCCAAATTCGGAGAATTACCAGAAACAGGTTTAGACTCTTTGTCGCAGTTGTTTGGATGCATTCAAACATACATACTGCCATAGTTATGGCCGTCTGTGAATGCCTACCTCTCCTGGAACAGATGTGGGAGCACTTTGACTCCTGGTGTTGCTCTCGAGGAGCGCTCCTCACAGGTCTCTGAGAACCTCTGGGGTAGTACGGGGGCTGGCTGGAAGACCTGGGTCAGATATAGCATACATGATTTAAAACACTAGCTTGTAATGATGTACAATATGCAAAGCAAAAAATTACTTCCTTTGCAATTTTTTTTCTGGTGTAAATTTGTATGTTGTTTGTTTGAACAGGTAGTATATCGTCTCACCTCTCGCTGCCGGATCGTCGGTCACTAGGACTTTCCCGTCGGCTGCGGGGGTCTCTGTCTCTATTCTCACTATAGTCTCCCCCGTTTCTCTCTCTCTGCGCACGCTGGTTTCTGGACGGCTGGCTCATTGCTTCTTGAGGGAAAGATGATTTGGTGTATTATGCGTTTATAGCAGATGTTTTCAAATTTTACAGAACCAGGGGCCCCCAGCCAGACTTTGAGGAAAACCAGATATCCCAATATAAAAAGGGATATGACATTAACATACATATATACATATTATTTATGTTTATATTAATTCTATACGTTTTTATAACCTATACATGACTGATTTTTCTGTGTACGGACTTTATTAAGAGTGAAATCTCTATATTATATATCATTAACAATACAGTGTAAACATGTTTTTCAGTAAATGAGATTGTATTTTAAAAATACAAGCCTGACAATCGTATCATATTCACAACCGTTCTTTTAACTAAAGACGTTTCAGCTTTCTGCCTCAATTAAACGCAAAGCAACCTGCGGGTCAGTATCGGTAAGTTTCACCTGTTTTGTTTCAGTTGACATCAGCAAGAACAACATTACACTTTCGTTTTTTCTTAACAAATATAGCAAACAATGTTTGTAAACACACCGCACAAAGACAACTTACTTGCTTAAAGGTTGTCGATCACATTTGTTTTTGTTTTCAAAAGCCGACTTCCCACAGACACGAGATTTTGACCGAAACCCGTCAGTGAAATCTCGCGATTATTACCTGTAGAATGGGTGGGGTTGAGCAGGTGATAAACAGGTGACGGCTACTCTGAATCAAGTTGAAAGCTCGTTAACTTTGTGGTCGCTTATTCGCTGGCCTAAAAGAGCTAATCCGTGATAACGGGAGTAACGGGGGTCACGGCAGACTGCTGTCTGAGATCATAGACTTGTGTCCGAAACAGAAGTGGCTCTGTTTGGAGCTAAACCTACGCCAGTGAGGAGGAAGAGCGTGGTTTTTGATTCATCCCAGCGACTCGATTCTTTTGAATCAGTTCATTAAAAAGATTCATTCACTGATTTCAGAGTGTTCGGTTCCAGGTTTCTTGGAGACTCCTCGACACCATTTACTTTACATAAACACACGGTTATGAGGAATAATACAAGATTGCAGTCGTTACACACTTAATTCATTTATTGTATTCCCGCCACGAAGCCTAAAATCACCTTATTAAAACAACACCCTTTTAGCGTGACCTGTTTCGGACAAAGAGACAACCAGTATGTATGGGGAAGTCCCAGAGCAAGTGCGGAAATTAATTAAATAGCTTACAAGAGACAAACATAAATTATCCTGAAATATTTTACCAGATGAGAAGTGTATCTATGTATCATCTTTTACTCTTGTAATTCCTTTTATAACTGTATCATCTTTGTATCTCTTTTAATTCATTTTATAACTGTTTTAATTTTTCTTACTTTTATTTTGTGATTATTTTAATTCTGTGTAAAGCACTTTGAATTACCATATGAAATGTGCTATATAATAAACTTGCCTTGCCTTGCCTTGACTGTCCAAATAAAATTAGTCCAATTTAGCGATGACTTGAGCTATCAATGTTGCTACCTTGATGTTGCCAATAGGCTACCTAATTTTACATAAGGAAAAGTCACGAAAAATAGTCGTGGTTGAATATTGTGTCAGAATTAAGTAAACCAGGGTGATGGCGCTAAAAGCACATCATCATTAAAGGTGCTTGGACAGAGTTAAAGATAAAATGAATACAATAATGTACACTTATGTGTTTTTTATGGTTTATGATTAGTTTAATGATTATAAACACAATTGGTTTTGAAAACCATAATTACTGCATTAATATAACATCAATTAAACTAAAAGGTATGTATAAGTCACTATGACTATTATAGATTTCTAAAGTAAGCTACATAGGATAAAAGTTTCTGCGACAATTCCTCGCTTCATTTCGTTCACTTCAGTGCACTCAACTGCCATGCACTAGACTGGGGATTAGAGAATAATAGCACAAGTGAGCGATTTCGGACACAGCAACAGAGTCGACAACAAGAGTCGATTCCTGTGCTGGAGTCGACCCCGACTCTGGGGCTAGTGTTCTGAGTTCGGTTGCACTCGAACTGTGGCGCGATCTCAAGATCACGTCATTACACTAGTGAATGGCAATAAGTGAGTGTCTTTTTGTTATGAATGAGTCATTTAATCATTGACAGAAATGATTCGTTAAAAAGCAAGCTTTACGAAATTCTGAATCAATTGAGGAAACGTTCCATCCAGCTGATTCAAGAACTCTATCTGGAAAGGGGTCGTTCGTTCAACAGGTCCAAGCATTTGAATGCTGAAGACAGGAACGAACGCAGTCACACGCTTCAAAAGAGTCTGCAATGAATGCACGGAACGAAGAAAGATTCGATCACTTAAAAGATTCGTTCAAAACGCTGCATCGTTTAAGAACAAAACACCACTTGAAATGGCCTGTTGCCTGAGGCGCCTTCTTTCTGGAATGGCGTAATAAAAGAAAATTAGGTAATTTATATGCGGATTATGTAACTATGTGTCAGTGTCAACTGTAAATATCATACAGCACCAAATAAACTCTCTGAATAAGTAATTGTCAGACGAATACACAATAAGGTCTTTATGGGTTCCTTATTATGACAGCATGTAAATGTCTTAGATGTCTGTTCACTGGCTTTGTCGAATACAGTATAAAATAATCAGTTAATACTGTGGAGTGGGGGTTATTGCTAAAAGATACACTACTGCGTGTAACTTGGCATTTCACAAGTGCAACATTCATCTGTTCTTCCATTGTTTTGGTTCAAGCAAGCATGCACTTAAAGAGATAAAGGGCTTACATTTATTGTGCTCAGCGTGACTTAGTTCTTTACAAAGAAGACACTTTTGTTAAATTTATCTTTATGTTCAACAGTTAGTTGGAAGCAGCTAGGTCTCTGCAGTTGTATAACTGAGAAACAGAGGCTCTGAATAGATTAATGAGCCTAATTAATATAATTGATTGGCAGGCCTGTTGCCCCACCTGGTTTCCCAGACAGAGGTTTGGTTGTCCTTTATGTTTGTGTGTTTGATTTTCCATCTTGAATTGCAAATGATTTGATATTGTAAACTATAATACATTTCCTATGTCCTGACGCGAGTGTAGTAGAAATGGATACTGGGCTAGAGGACCTTGAGCTGAGAGAGTCACAGAGGGAGTACCTGGACTTTTTGGATGATGATGTGAATTATTTTATTTTATTATTTTTTATTACAAGAATTATTTTCTTGTCTTTCTGTTTTTGACCTGTTTGCTTTCTGTAAATCTTTAAATCTTTTGTCATTTACAGCAAGACCAGGGTATTTATCATGAGAAGGTCAGGAGTATGGTGTCCGAGGGCCAGTGTCGCCTTATTATTAACGTTAATGACCTGCGACGAAAAAGTGAAAAACGAGCTAAAGAGTGAGCATTATTTTAAAAATGAATTTAAAAAAAATTCTAATTTTATTTTAACACAATTTTCTCATATCATGAAGTGCTTTGGCCATGAGTTTGTCCCTGAATCTTCTGACACTGATCTGATTAATGGTCTCTTCTCAATAGATTACTGAAGAATGCTTTTGCTGAGCTGGTGGCGTTCCAAAAAGCCCTAAAGGACCTTGTGGCTTCAATAGACACCACTTACGCTAAGCAGTTTGAAGAGTTCCACGTTGGTTTTGAGGGCAGCTTTGGGAGCAAACATGTGTCTCCACGTACTCTAAGTGCACGCTTTCTAGGAAATCTTGTGTGTGTGGAAGGCATTGTGACCAAGTGTGAGTAGGATTTATTTCATTTGACAAATTATCATTGTTAATTTTAACTATAGGCCTACTTTTCTTTTCAAATAATACAATTTGTTTCGAATCTCAGACCCTGATTTTTAGATCGATGTGTTTAGGTTAGAGCTATGGATTCACACTTTTAGTGTAGATGATGTGATGTGCATTTTTATTCCACCTCAGTGGTCATTATGCTTTACGTTATACTGAGCACAAGCTGTCTTTTCTAATTTGTAATTTTGATGTGATCTGTAGGTTCCTTGGTCAGGCCCAAGATTATGCGTAGTGTCCACTATTGTCCTGCAACCAAGAAAACCCTGGAACGAAAATACACTGATCTTACCTCATTGGATGCTTTTCCTTCCAGTGCCATCTATCCAACCAAAGTTAGTTATATTTGTATGGGTTATTTGTTTATAATTTTATTTACTATAACTATTAAACTAATTTAATAAACTATTTAATAAATGGTTTATTTATTTGTGTATTTATAAACTATATTAAACCTATTTAACCATTTAATTTAACTATTTAACAAAATAATAAATAGTTAAATATATTTATAATTTTAACTATTACAATAATTAACTGTTGATTTGCTTATTTATAAACTGTTAAACTATTTAACGGTTTCATTTACCTATTTAACAAAATAATGCATACATATTTATTTAACTAACTATTTAACTAATTTATTAAACTATTTATTAAACTGTTTATTTGCATATTTATAAAGTGTATTAAACTTTATTATTCTGTTATATTTTTATATATATATATATATATATATATTATATTTATTTATTTTTTAAATTTATTTTACAATAACTGTTTATTTGCTTATTTATAAACTGTTAAACTATTTAACCGTTTAATCTACCTATTCAACAAAATAATACATAAATATATTTATTTATAATTTTAACTCATTTATTAAACTGTTTATTTGCATATTTGTAAAGTGTATTAAACTATTTAACCACTTAATTTAACTGTTTAACAAAATAATAAATGGTTAAATATATTTATTAGATTATTTAATATTTAACTAAACTGTTTAGTAAATTTAGTTATTCAACTATTTATTCAACTATTAAAATAAAAAATTAACAAATTATTTTACAAAACTAAATTAATAACTTTAAATACAAATTTATTTACTAAACTATGTATTTATTAAATGTAACAGTTTAACTAATTGCATTTATTAAATGATATAATTAATATACAGTTTAATGTATTTCAAAAATTACATAAATTATAAATTAAATTATATATTTTTTTTACTTAAACCTGAAGGTGTGTTTCTGTATCAACATCTTTTGTTGGTCCTGTAACCCATTCCTATCATAGAAATATGGATGTTTATCCAGGAGCATGTCCTAGTTGGAAAAATCCCAGTAAATGACCATGCCATGATAACCAACTTGGTGTTATGATGACACAAGAATCACAAAATAAATCCTGCATTTGTAGGATGAGGAAAACAATCCTCTGGAGACGGAGTTTGGGCTGTGCTGCTATAAGGACCACCAGACGCTGACCCTTCAGGAGATGCCTGAGAAAGCCCCTGCAGGACAGCTGCCACGCTCTGTCGACATCATTGCGAATGATGACCTCGTTGACCGGGTGAAACCAGGTGACCGTGTGCAGATTGTAGGGGTATACCGTTGCTTGCCTGCGAAACAGGGTGGCTTCACTTCTGGGACCTTCAGGTGTGTGTTTATTTAAACTTTCACGTGAACGGGGTTGGAATTTCATGTCCTCAGATGAACTTGATTCTTTGCAGAACAATTCTGTTGGCTAACAATGTGAAGCTCATGAGTAAAGAGATTGTGCCGACGTTCTCTGCAGATGATGTCGCCAAAATCAAGAAGTTTTGCAAAGCTCATTCTAAAGTAAGAAAGAGACGCACACATATTTAACTGAGCTTTATTTACTAAGTGATTTATTCTAAATTTGGCTTCAATTCTTAAACTAGACCATAGTAGAGTACTAGTCTAATGGTTTCTACAAAGTATTTAGGTGAAATGCAGCCCTGATCAGTTTCATCTTTGCTATGCAAGGTAAGATTATTGATCTGTTTCAGGATGTCTTTGAGCAACTGAGTCGTTCTTTGGCTCCCAGTATCCATGGCCATGAGTACATAAAGAAGGCCATTCTGTGTCTGCTGTTGGGAGGCAATGAGACCAACCTGGAGAATGGAACACGCATCAGAGGAGACATAAATATTCTGCTCATAGGTTTGTGATTATGGTTTTGTGAAAACGTATAACAGAAAAAAAATATAAAGTTGAAGGAAAAAATCTTCAAAAATATTGAAGTTTATTAACAGGTGACGTTTCTGACGAAGAGCCTGTGTGTTCGAAACATCACCTTTGTCAGAGTCTGTTAATAAGTGAATAAATATTAATGATAATACATTTATTAACCATTTTTTTTGGAGCTTAGGTGTTTTTTTGCTTCCTTCCTTCCTTCTTTCCTTCCTTGGCTGAGCACCCACTTTGAGCAGTCTGCCAGTGATGAGCATGCTTTTATTTTGTGAAAATGTATAAAATTACTTTTTTTTTTTTTTTTTTTGTGTAAACTTTTATAATCTAGGTAGAAGAGCACTAAAAATCTGGATTTGTGCAGTGTTTATTTTAATTTAAATGTGTTTCTGGTGCCATATCGGGTGATTTTTTTTTTTTTTTTTTTTTTTTTTTTTGTTAATTAAGTGTACTTATTTAATCTGTATATTCATATAAATTATTTATTATAACTTAATCTTTAAGTGTAATCTATTTATATAAATGTATTTCTTAGTTATGATTGATTTTTTTTTTGTGAATTTAATCAATATTTATATAAATTCAATTATACATTTTATCTTTAAATTTAATCTATTTCTACAAATTTAATCCATTTACATTTAATTAAGAAATATTTATTTATGAATGTCATTTACATTTAATCTATATATTTATATAAATTAAATCTTTATACATTTAATCTTTATAAAAGTTTATATTGTTTATTATATACAGTTTATATTAATTGTCTTATTAATTTATGGAATAAATTATTCATAAATAAGAAATACAATTATATAAAAATATTACATGTGTATAAATGTTAAACCTAGATTACATTTATAATATTTAATTCATATTAATATATAAATTAAATAAATGCATAATAATTGATAAATAACCACCGTTATGCTCCTCATGCCAGAGTCCAGTATCTCTTAAACATACATTGTTATTTATCTTAGAAAATTTGATTACTCAGCGAACACTTTAAAGAAACTCTGGAGGCAACACTGTATATTTATATAAATTAAACCTTTGTGTAAACAGATTAATCTTTTTTTTTTTTTTTCTTCTAATATTAAATGTATGAATTTTATTCGCTTGTATAAAAACGTATTTATTTTTATTTATTAGTAATTTCTGGCCCCATAGTGCAGTGTTTTTCATTTGACTGTTTTCAGGTGATCCTTCAGTAGCGAAGTCTCAGTTGCTGCGGTATGTTTTGTTCACGGCACCAAGGGCAATTCCCACCACTGGACGAGGCTCATCTGGGGTGGGTCTGACAGCTGCGGTCACAACTGATCAAGAGACGGGTAACGCTTTTAACATTTGTTGACAAGTACACATGCATATGTTCACCCCAAAAAAAAAGCAGACATTTCTAGACGAATCATTTCACTGTTGGAAATGCTCTTGAGTAGTCATTTTCTATTCATGTAAGTGTGCAACTTTTTCAAGATTTGTTAAATCTGACAACAATGGCATCTTAAAAATGGCATTATGAGGTTGAAGCTAAAATCTGTAAAGTGCATTTTATCCTCTGGCTAATCCAGGTGAGCGTCGTTTGGAGGCCGGAGCCATGGTTCTTGCTGACAGAGGTGTGGTGTGCATTGATGAATTTGATAAGATGTCTGACATGGACCGAACAGCCATCCATGAGGTGATGGAGCAGGGTAGGGTCACCATTTCCAAAGCTGGGATTCAGGCAAGGCTTAATGCTCGCTGCAGTGTGTTAGCTGCTGCTAACCCAGTGTATGGAAGGGTAAATAATGACTATTTGCTTGATTGGTAAAATATATAGTGGTAGTTGCTTTGCTTTAGTTTCTAATAATCCCACTGTATTCTTCACCCAGTATGACCAGTATAAGACCCCAATGGAGAACATCGGGCTCCAGGATTCCTTGCTTTCCCGATTTGATCTGCTCTTTATTGTTCTGGATCAGATGGATCCAGATAGCGATCGGGAGATCTCGGAGCATGTGCTGCGGATGCATCGTTACAGAGCGCCGGGAGAGCCGGATGGAGCAGGTGAGACTCATGGGTGTAGCTTGACATTTGAGCTAGGGAGGGGGGCAGATTTGCCTGTGGTTTTAATAGAATGTTAATTTCTATTAAAGTAAACATGGGAATATATGAATATTTCTCCAAATGTCACAAATAAATGGCAGGAAACGCTATTGAATGTATGTGTGTGCCGTTATTTGATCTGAAATCAAATAAACTTTATAAAACATTTAATCAGATAGTTTAAACCATAACACTGAATCAAACGATTTAAGTAAAATAACATAACCTATGAATGTTAGATTAAAAAAGAAGAGAACTAGAATTCTTGCCTTTAAAACTAACTGGAATAAAAATGCACCAAATTAAGTTTTTTTTCGTTTAATTTTCCCACCAAGGTGACAATATGAATTTTTTTTTTGCACTATCAATTATAATTTTATAATATTCAATATTTTTTGTAAAATATATATATATATATATATATATATATATATATATATATATATATATATATATATATATATATATATATATATATATATATATATAAATAAATAATATAATATAATATAATATAATATAATATAATATAATAATAATATATATATATTATATTATATTATATTATATCTCGCGTTAAATCGACAGCCCTAATATAATTAGATTAATTAGTTACGGTAAAAAATAACGCGTTAAAATTATTAACGCATTTAACGCACTTGCCCCGCCCCAGACCTACTTAGGTCATCTTACATTTCATACAGTTGATTGATGAAGAATATGATGCAGGGCAACAACTCACTGTGTGATGAAGCCTATAGAATGCAGTTAGAATGTCCCTTGGGGCAAAAATGTTTTAGTCTCAGGGCGTTTTAAAACTGGGCACGTTTGTTGTGGTCCGCGTCAGAGCGCGATTGTTCCCGCCGGTGCTGTGCGCGAATACACTGCAGGCTCCCTCTCGCTCGTATCCGAGGTAAATCATCAACACTATCATCCCTTGCATGTGTTTTATTGAACTAAATGCATCGTCATCTGATAAAACGCATGCGCAGGTTACTTTTCTTGCGCACCCGAGTCCGTGTTGGTGTTGCTTTCACATTCACGTGAATCGCGGCACAGTTCGAGCACAAGTTGCAACCGAACTCAGACCACCTCCTTCAGGAGTTCGTTATCCCTCAGCTCACCCGAGTCCGCATGACAGCTTTCACATTACCAATTTTTCATGTGAACCGTGCCCCGTTTCTAACTAAACTGCCAGTGTGAAAACGCCCTCAAATTTACATCACGATAGATGTAATATTTAATATTTACATCACTATACAGTATAAGCAATATCACACGAGTAATGAGTGCAATAGGCTATCACACGAGTTCTGTTTTTGTGCAAATGCGATACTGATCTTATACAACAGTTTAAAACATTAAATAAGTTAATATTGTGTTGTTTTAGACACAATATTGTCTGTTTTGCCAACAAAAATATAAAGACAAAGCAGAACTGTTCGTCTCCGACTCCTAGCAATACACAGTGGCGTTTCATTTCTGAATCCGCGCTTTGAACGACTCGGGTGAACCAATGATTCAATGGACCATAAAGAGAACCTTTTACATTTTACTATTTTCATAAAGAGAACCATTTACTTCACTCCTGAATGAATCAGACATTTGAACGAATCGAATGAATGAATGACTCAATGACTTACTCCTCCAATGACGCCACCTACTGGCAGTTTTAGTTTCTTATTTAGAGTAGGCTATAATTTCATTTAAAAAAAAAAAAAAAATATATATATTTTTACATACGTTCTTGTTTGTATGTGCATAGAGAGAATATAAAAAATAATGTAAAATATTGTGTGTGTATATATACAGTAAAATATTTGAATTTCATTTGGAACTCAAATTAAGCCTCTTTTCAAGACTTATGCATTTCAATTAATAGTAAAATTCAATCAAATTGACTGAATAAAATGAGTAAAATCTAGAGCTTAAAACATTTTATAATCTTAAACTTAAATTTAAACTAATTTTTTTTATTTATTTATTTTTTTTTTAATTTATGAATGAGTGACAAACTAAATGGTCCATTCCCTTGTTCCATTTTAAGATTTATACAAAATGTTATTGAGCTCTAGTTTTTTTTTTTTTTTTTTTACTCATTTAAAATTAATTAATAATATGAATATGTAAGGATTATTCAATTCAATTTGATGGAATTTTACTATTAATTTTAACTTAGTTTTTTTTGTGTACACTCAAACGTTGCGTTAATTTCTTAAATTCAACCTGTGCGCTACTTGGAATGTCTCATGGACCACAGTTTAAGATCCACTGATGTAGATCACGATCTTCATTTTTCAGCTTCAGAAGCTTTAGTGAGCTGTTGATCTCATTCTGTCATGTCTATACCAACAGCAATGCCACTGGGAAGTACAGTAGATGTATTCGCCACAGACGACCCAAACATCACAGAAGCAGCTGAGCAGGAGCTACAGATCTATGAGAAAAAAGACAATGTCCTGCATGGCCACAGGAAGAAAAAGTACATATTTCTTCACTTAGGTTTAAAATCTACTTTGTTTCCTTAAAGTTGTCAGTCTACCATAATCCATTGGGTTTTGTGGTGCTCATCATAATCATTTGAAAGGGAGAAGGTTGTTACCATGGAGTTCATCAGGAAGTACATCCACGTTGCTAAGCTGGTGAAGCCAGTCCTGACACAGGAGGCGTCGGACTACATAGCAGAGGAGTATTCCAGACTCCGGAGCCATGACCAAGTCAACAGTGAATCCGCCAGGGTCTGTAGAGCCCATACAACAAAGTTTTTGTACATAAATGGATACGTTTATATTATGCATCATACTGTTATTACTCTGGAATTGCTCGGTTTGGTATAAACCGACTATGTCCATTCCCACAGACGATGCCTGTGACTGCTCGAGCTCTGGAGACCATGATTCGATTGTCTACAGCCCACGCCAAGGCCCGCATGAGTAAAACCATCGATCTGGGAGATGCAGAAGCTGCACTTGAACTCATGCAGTTTGCTTATTTCAAAAAGGTATACAACTGTTCATATCCAGAACTGATAGTAGTTCATTGTCATTTGCGTTTAACATACTGTATTTTGGCATGACTTTGTAGATTCTGGAGAAGGATAAGAAGAGGAAGGTACCCGAGGACTCTGAGATGGACGTCTCTCAGAGCCAAGAGACAGAGAGTCAAAGGAACCTTAGGTGTGGATGGGAGGTTGATGCTACAGTAAAATCGAATGTTTGAAGTTGCAGATGTGAGCTGATTCTGTCTACAGGAAGCGTTCTCGCATCTCAAAAGATGATGATGTGGAAATGACCCAAGAAGGAGAAGACTCTGACCCTTATGATTTCACAGAAGATGAAAACAGTAGGTCAAATGATTCAGTTTGACTTTCTCAGTTAGCTTTGCTAGAAACCAATGCAGGTTCTTGTTCAGTTCTTGTACTAAATGTCAAGGCAATTCAACCCAGTTATTTTTTTTTTTCTCCCTCTACCCTGAATTTTAACCCTATAAAGCCAACTGTATCATATTTGTTACATAAAATTGTAAGACCTCTAAACTTTTAACATGATTAAAACGTTGCTGAAAAAAACTGTTGTACAAAATCTTCTACATGCCTTGTCGTCTGATTGATAGTTCATATTTTATTGTAAGTAAAAGGCCTTTTAGTATAATTCTAAAAACCCCCCCTTCACATTGTGATATACATGTATTTTTGCTCTGACTTTTAATTATATTTATAAACTAAACCTAAATATGAACTTTTATATTGCTAGCAATATTTCAGGATGAATATTGCTGGACTAAAGCAACTTCTTGTTTACTTGATTATCCATACATCAATTTTTAGAAAGGGTACATACCACACACATTTTCTCCCAGTCTCATGTTAATCTTGAGTACCTATAGAGTAGTATTGCATCCTTCATATCTCAGAAGAGTCTTTAGTTTTATCATATTTATAAAAGACCGATACGCTGTACCGATTCTTTCTGAAAACAGCCGAACTAGTGGAGGCGTGCAGTGGGCGGAGCTTAAGAGTCATGTGCATGTGCACGCACACACACAAAATACATCATGGCATTATCCCTGGATAACTTTTGATTTACTATACATTCGCGTTGTTGACATTATATGCACTTACGCGCCGATTGCCAACAAAACAGACATTTGATGCAGTTTCACTCACCGCCTGCGGTTTCGACTCATGACCGGGAGCAAACAAACACACTTGCAGAACTCCATTGCTGCTCCGGGAAAAACAAACTGCATCCACTGTTTCCTTAACGCTGGGTTATTTGTGTCTTTCCCTCACAACCAAAAACACACTTCTTTAGTGACATTGCTGATTTCTAAAAACAAAATGACAGCGCTGTCGACGGCTTCTGTAACCCAAACGAAGCTCATTGATGGGGCGCACTCTCGCTCTGGTTGATGTGCGCACACGCTCATTCGGGAGAAGTGCCCATACAAGCAATTCCGCCCTTTGTGACGTCATACAGGGACACACTCGAAAAAAAAAAACTCTGAAACTTATTAGCATCCTGAAGGAGTGTATTTGGCACAGAAATACATTCAATATAAGTAAGACATTATCAGGATATATAGTGACAACTGATATTTATATGCATTTTATGCAAGTAGTCTGCTATATGGTTATAAATATCTTATTGATTTGCATTACAAGCTATCAGAAATTCATTTTAATTTTTGGCCATAAAATATCAGCAACTGCACCAAATTTTGCATATTTTTGTTCAGTTTGTCCTCTGAATAAAACTGAGGTGTTTCCTCCTCTGTGAGCTCTATATTCTTCTTATATCATACTATATGAGCCATAAAAGCCTGAAGTATCAAATATGATACTCTGCAAAAAATAGATTCGCTCTAAAGGCTTAAACTGTTCAATTTTTATTTTTTTTTTTTTTCCTGACTTATTTCTTATGTAAGGCTTTACAGGGTTAATATTTTGAATATATTCAGTGGCATTATACATTTGAAACGGGTCCAGATTGATGATGATGATGATGATGATGATGATGATGATGATGATGATGATGATGATTTTGATGACAGCTCAGCCGAGTCAGAAGAGCAAGCCTGTGTCTCAGAGGAGCAGTCAGAGGAAGAAGGTTGACATCAGTCAGGACAGGTACACAGTCCTCTTCATTTTCAGATTCTGGCCTGTGCCAATAAAGTGTTGTTGGGTTTTTTTTTTTTTTTTTTTTTTTTTCTTTTTCTTTTTTTCCTCCCTACATTATTCTTCCACTACATAGTTTGCACTACATTGATACAATTATTCCACCAGATTACACTTGGAATCTCTCATTCTCACCTCCAAATCCACTGTGGAAAACTGTCAAAATGAGAGTTTGTATTTGTGTTCCTACACTTTTTTTTTTTTTTTAAACAAAGTATGACACATATTGTCTGTTCCTTTGTCATAGATCTCTGTCCAGCTTGCTAGCAGCAATGATCTTAATAATAAATTGGAATTGAGTTCTTCTTTTTTTGCGTTTCCACTCCCTCATTAGTTTATTTATATTTTGTCAATTCAATAGGCTAACTGCACATTTAGATATGCTTTTCACAGCCACATTGAATATTCATGTGACCTTTTGCAACACTTTTTAGATTGAAAGTCTTCAAGACGGCTCTCCTGAAGGCCTTTAAGGTGACCCGGTCTCAGTCTGTGGCAGTGCCTGATCTTCTGACTCACATTAACAAAGGCCAGGACGAGGAGTTTGACCAGAACGAGATTGACCTTCTGTTGGAGCGCATGCAGGATGACAACCAGGTCATGGTCTCAGAGAATGTGGTGTTTCTCATCTAAATAATTGCCAATAGACAGCTGCAGCTTTTGCAAATTCAGAAATGTAGATAACATTGCAATTATTTATATGCCAGCACTTTGTTACAGACTGTAAAAAAAACCCAATAAATTGTGTGAGCATTAATGGTTGTGCTTTTTTTGATCAAGTGCGTTTTATTTTTATTCTTTTAGAATTGAGTCATATAAATTCTAAAGGCAAGTTATGATTCAGTAGATCCAGCTCTGTAATGAAGGGCAGATTCCAGAAAATTATTTTCTCCATTGAGGCTTCTTGATGTATCCCGCATTCATGATGTTATTAGGGTCTGCTTTTTAGTCCACTGTCATTTTAAATGGACATTTGGTGTTCTGTAAGAGAAAATTCAGTATAGTAGGAGTTAGATGCATTTAATGGTTCAGTTATCAGGTGTGGAAGGAGAACTGAATTAGGTATATGGACACTCACAACCATCTGTCCTCTCTGGCTCAACCTCTCTGTCTCTTTCCATCTGTTGTCTTCTCCTTCGCACGTAGAACAGTGCACTCGCAACAAGACCAAGGAACATGGCAGCTCCCACAAAGATGCTTACTGCCACTGTTGCTGTAGAGCTTCCTTTGGAGTCCTCAATCTCTAATCGCAGATCTCTTAATTCCGGTCTTCGAAACTCTCTCGACTGAGGCTCCAAAAGTCCAGTCACATCTATTGATGAAGTTAAACATTCAAGTCAATTTCTGTCATATTTCATAGGAATTTCACAGGAGTGGGATAAAAAACTTGCTGCTCACAAACCTTCAAGGGAGAGGAGGAAGATGACATCATCTCCTTTAATGAAGCTTCGACTCTTCAGACGATCATGTGTGATGTAATTGCTGGTACCAGAACCGGGTCCCCGATAGTATGAATTGCCATCCGTGTCAGTGACTCGACTGCCTACTTTTCGTGGGTCATCCCAGAAATACTCTACATTACCCATGGCTGCAGAAAGAGAGAAGATACTATTTATAAAATGTCTTCTTGTCATTTATCTCTAAGGCTACGTCTACATTAATCCGGATAGATTTGAAAATGCGCGTTTTTCTTAACGTTTTGCCATTTTTGTCTTGTGAAATTGAGCTTTTTGAAGACTTTCCTAAGTGGATAAATCTGAAAACAATGTTTCTGCATTGTAGTGTGGACTGTGAAAATGGAGGGATTCGAAAACGATTATGGATGTTTAGTCGTGATGCATATTGTACCCACAGATATCTACATTGTAAACCTGAATAAGTTGGCAAAACTCAAAAAAATTGAGGTAATCGGTTACATCAAAATCTTAGTTAAGAAATTCAAAGATTAAGCAAGCAGAACTGGCAGATTTTTTGTACTCATACATTTTAATTGCTCTTAATTTGAAATATTTGAGTAAGCTAATTCATACATTTAACTTAAAATTATCATGTAATCTCAATTTAAATATTTTAGTGGTTAGCTTTAACTAGCTAATTCAGTAAATGCTAACCTGATAATTGGTAATGTAATGCTTTGATAGCATAGGTTAGCAATTGCTGAATGAATACAGCAATTTGAAACATTTAACATGTATCTGTTCTCAAACCAAGCTCATGCTCCACTCGTCATTATGATGGTAACCTCCGACAAAACCCAACATAACGGAAACTCTTCTAAATTAGCATAGCAAAACAGTAAACATGACTAAATCTCCCACTTACATTATTCTTGCACAAAAATCATTATATAACACTTAATTTTAGCATTTACTCTCCCTTTTGAGTGTCATGGCAAAGTATGCTGGGAAATAGAAATCCCAGCCCAGTTTCAGTTAAATTTAAGTTTGCCTAAGTGTACATTTTGTTGAAAAGAAAAGTAGTTTTAAATGAAAAGTTCATAAAACTCGAAACAATTCAGATTACTTAAAATGTGTCAGTTTGGTGAACTCAAAAGAAAAAGAAAGTTCTAAATGCTCATAAAATAATTTGATTGAACTAATTTAATTAAAGTTTACCCTACTCAATCCAATTAATCATTTTGAGCATTAGGGTTTACAGTGTATGGTTATACCAGCATTGTTGTGCCTGCCATTCATTTTAATAGTTTTAAAAATAAACGGTACTTTGTACAATCTTCATATTACATTCCTGCAAAGATGACAGAAAATTGCTGTCCTGCGTCAAAACATGACGTTTTAAACCATATATGGAATAGCGATTTTGAGTGCAACCTAGAAGCACCAGTAAGTGGTGAGATATTGTTTATTAAAATGATCGTGCCATAAGAATATGAGGACTTTATGTTCTCTTGGTATAATTTCAGTGAGCTTTATTACATTTTATGCATGCGCAGAAAGATGATTTAAGTGTTTTCCGACGTTTCAGTGTGGATGAGAAACTCATGGAAAACGCTTGAAAACGCTAGTGTGGACGGAGAGCGTTTGGAAATATTCAGTTTACAAACATATCCGAATTAATGTAGATGTAGCCTAAATAATCTGGAACCATGTAGAAGCATTTATGCTTCATAAAATTGCCTAATATCTGTTGCTTTCATGCCTCCCCAACTATGTTTATATCTTACAGTCAGTGGAGGACTTGGTTGGATCAGTAGTCATCATCCTTATGTTGTTCATGCGGTGTTGGATGTCTGGATTCTGGTCCATCAGCTCCATGGATGCCTGTCGCCATGGACACGGCCATTGGAGATCATCATCATAAGGTCCAGAGGTCAAGTGGAGGTAAATTGCCATTTTATCTGGGCTATCCTTCAAGCCATTAATGTACAAACCAATCTGAAATGAGTAACCATCTGGGGATAGGAAGCGGGGGCTGTAGGTTTTAGCGCCGGCAGCAGTTGTAGCAAGAAGAGTGGTAAAATCACGAATACGCCAAGTGTACTGAGGACACTGGGTCTCTGAGAGGTTGATGTCGTCCAGAGACAGACCACCCTTTGATGCATCTCTTCCTTTAACTCCTT
This sequence comes from Coreius guichenoti, assembly GCA_039654105.1. Lineage (NCBI taxonomy): Eukaryota > Metazoa > Chordata > Actinopteri > Cypriniformes > Gobionidae > Coreius > Coreius guichenoti. Next base: position 10,901,733 of record CM077185.1, on the reverse strand, counting down.
CAAACACCACTCTGAATTTATCAGAGACATCTAGTGTCACATGGTATAGTTCCCAGGAGTCTTTAAGTCCACCTAAATAGTACAAATATACATTACCCATAGCATAAAAATGTATCCTCAAGGTGTGGTCACTAAATTTTGCAGAAGTCCCTTTCAAACCAAGCAGCTTTCTGTTGGTCAAGGATTTGAATTCACGTGACCAACTTGAACATGAGCGAAAAATTTGTGGGGAACCACACAAAACTCCCGAACATGTGGATCCCTACTCGAATGACTAGATTTCGCCGCAATGGTAAATGTGACCGCACCTTTAAGGTGTGGTCATGTTAGTCAAATTTAAAAATGTCCACTGTCAATAATGAAAGATGTGCTAAAGCACAGAACATGATTTCAGCAAGTGCAACATGTTCCTGGATCAACATCTTTGTTGATCCTAGAACAACATTCCAAACAACCAATCGGATTTGAGGGACAGGTTTACAGTTTATGTCACGTTTAGACTTAAAATCAGGGTTAGGTGCTTTTACATCAGGGTTATTCCCTCTGACTGCAAGTCCTGATTTTGCTGAGTTAGACGTGTTCCTGGGTCAACATATTTTGTTGATCCTGAAACAAAATTCCTGTCCAAAACTTTATTCCTAACCATATCCCTACCCCTAACCTAACCATACCCATAAGTTATCCCTAAAATCATATGGAAATGATAGGTGAATAACACTGATGTAGAAGCACCTAACCCTGGTTTTAAACCTAAACTTGACATAAACTGTAAACTTTCCCCTCAAATCTGATTGGTTGATTGGAATGTTGTTCCAGGATCAACAAAGATGTTGATCAAGAAACATGTTGAACTTAGTAAAATCAGGTTCTGCTATAAAGCAACTCACAAAGAAATCCCCTTTAAACCAAGCAGCTTTCTGTTGGCCAAGGCGTTGAATTCACGTGACCAACTTGAACACGAGTGAAAAATTTGTGGGGAAATTTTTCGCCCCCACACAAAGCTCCCGAACGTGTGGATCCACATTCGAATGACTAGATTTCGCTGCAACGGTAAATGTGACCGCACCTTTTAGGGGTGGTCATGTTAGTCAAATTTTCAAATGTTCACTGTCAATAGTGAGGGATGTGCTAAAGCGCAGAATGTGATTTCACCAAGTTCAACATGTTCTGGAGCAACATTCCAATCAATCGGATTTGAGGGACAAGTTTACAGTTTATGTCACGTTTAGACTTAAAATCAGGGTTAGGTGTTTCTATATCAGTGTTATTCACCATTATTCACCATCATTTCCCTCTGATTTTAGGGATGAGTTATGGGAAGGGAAGTAGCAGCACGTCCTGATTTTGCTGAGTTAGATGCGTTCCTGGGTCAACATATTTTGTTGGTCCTGGAACAACATTCCCGTCCGAAAATGTATTCCTAACCCTATCCATATCCCCAACCTAACCGTACCCATAAATTATCCCTAAAATCAAAGGGAAATGATAACACTGATGTAAAAGCAACTAATCCTGGTTTTAAGCCTAAACTTGACAACTGTAAACTTGTCTCTCAAATCTGATGGTATGTTGTTCCAGGATCAATGAACATGTTGTACTTGGTAAAATTAGGTTCTGCTAAAAAGCAGCTCACACAAAAGTCACTTTCAAAGCAGCTTTCTGCTGGTCACTGAATTCACGTGACCAACTTGAACACACGTGAAATCTGCGCGCGGAACTTTTTCGCCTCACGCGAAATCGTGCAGATTCCTATTGGAACGATTGGATTTTGTCTGCGAAATTCCGCTTAGCAACGGTACGTGACCCCACCTTTAATGGTAAACAATTCTTTATTTGGGGTTTTAAATATTTTTTATTTATTACCACTGATCTTCTGAATGAGTCTCAGGTCTCCTTTGGGGTTTTCAGCGGTGTATTCGCGCACCCAGATGTTTAGCTGGTCATCGGCGCCCCCACTGCTGTAATGATAGAACTGCAGGCATTGGGAGTGTCTTTTGGGGTAAAAGAGGCGGCTTTCCAGGTAAGCCTTGTCTCCTTGGGTACCCGTGGCTGTGCTGAAATGCATGAAGAACCCAACCCCTGTAAAAGTATAAACTATATTAGATAATAAGCTACTAAGCCAGTCTTCTCACTTTCTCAGACCTCTTTGAACCTTATAATGGAGTTTAAAGATCATTTTACATATCATTATAGCAACCCTTGACAAGTAGTGTCTAGGTAAGGTCAAAGAATGATATTTCCTTAGTGTCAGTAAAATATGTTTATCATTAAGACCAAAGTGCCACCATAATAATATCATAAAAGAGTTATCAATGCAGGATTATGGACTATGAGTTATTCAACTTTTTCCACAGTGGTGGTATACCAGTGAACAGACATTTAATAAACAAATATTTCCACATGATACCGTCCCATTTAAGAGAATTTTTGGCCTATCTAGGTATGATGTGATAAGACTGTGATGATGCATTTCCATGATAGTTAACATCAGTAATATGAAAAAAAAAAAAATACAATAATGTACATTCTTAACACTATACTGTGTTAAATTACCTTGGCAAAAATATGCAAATAATAGTCAACTGGCATCAAGTAAACTTTGCGAAAATACTTGCTATGTGAGTGTTATTTACATGCAACCCCAGCTAACAATAATATGAATGTTTTTCTTACATTCCCATTAAGTTATGAAAACGTTTAAGTTATCATTAAGTTATGAAAACCTATTTTTGAATGTTTCCTGAACATTTAAAATGTCTTGTTTTTTTTAACAAAAATGTGAACATAAAGGGAACTTTCCATTTTATCATTTTGCAAACATTATGGGAACCTAACTTTTGAATGTTCTCTGAAACAAGTATTAACATTTAAAAGTTTTGAGAGCATTATTAAAGAACAGATAACTTTGAACAAACATTCTATTAACGTTACTGGAAGAACAATATGCGAAAAGAGTAGTATGTCGTCCATATTTATAAAATTCAAAAACAGTAGGTAAAAAGTACCTGGATGACCTACTACTACCTGCGAAGTGCGCATGTGATGAACAGTTTACTATCCCATGAAGCCACAGGAGAGGATTTGTGAATGGCAGTGAAGCAACGTAACTAATCGCAACGTAAGTTTCAACTACTAGAAACTTAGAAATCTAGTACCTACTAGACATTATGCGATTTTGGACGCAGCTAATCACAACCAATCAGACGCTATCTGAGGTTACATTGTGGGGATTTTGGACCAATGAGATTTCGGGGGTAATAGGCGCGGCTGCACAGTGGCGCATAAATGGAAACCTAGTTCTGTTAGCCCACTTGGAAGAAGTTTCGTCGCCAACAGTTTAGTCAATGTAAAACGTTGTCAGGTTGAATCCTGCTTTTGTGTTTAGGGGTGTTCATACCTTGACATTGACCCAGAGTGGTGTAGTCCATTTTTGGACCGCCCTCTACTGTTTGTACACGAGCCCACTTGGCATTTCCACCATCTCCCTGGATCATACCACAGATATTCGGTTCCTCAAAGTGGCAAGAGTCCAGAAAAGTTGAGGTTTTAGCTAGAAAAATTTTGAAAGATATTTTAGAAGGAGATGCATGAGAGAAGTCCATTGGCTGAGCAAGTCTTTATCTAATCAGTCAGAATAATTTAAATATATTTATAAAAAATAATGGAGGATTATTCAGCTAGTCTCCCAGAGAAAGTGTGTTATAAACTGTAATCATAAACTTACTACAATTGTATAGCCTGTTTAGCTTGAGCAGGTCACTGTCACTAAACTCCATGCGTTGACCAATCACATCCAAGAATTCTGGTATCTTGGTAACGATAGTTGGCTCTTTGTCTTTGTTGAAGGACGTCTTACTGTAGTGCATGACCGAACCGTAATCATAGGGCACACCGAGAGAGCTTGACACCGTTTCATCATATAATTTGAAGTTGTGCTCTTTACCTAAGTGAATCAAACCAGAGAATAGTTGCATGTAATAATAGAATATAAGAGTTTGGCAAGACTGATATCACTAAAAAGAGATTTATTATTTGACGGCATGAAACATATGTTTATATTCAGTTATTACCCTCTTCAATCTGGTCCCACACTATGGTGACGTAGTCGTCTCTGTCAGATCTGGACTGCTCGTGCCAGAAACCCAACGCATGTAGAAACTCATGCTCCACTGTTCCTAAACGGTCACAGTTTGAACCAATTGACAACTCCTGTTTCCCCATCTGTCGATTCCCCACCTTTGAGTAACATCTGGAATAGAGAAAAATCCTGAATTTCACGTTGTTGCAAATATAAACACTCCTTCAACTTATTCTATACCCGAATCCTAACACCTAACCCTAACCTAACACTCTACTACAGAATAATAATACTCTGATAAGAGTTGATAATTGCAAAGTTACTTAGTAGAATGTCTAAAGTAGACCATCAAAATAAAGTGTAACCAGATATTATTGAATACATTAAAATTATTACATTTTTGATTACTTAGATCTATTTTTTCAAGTGTAGGTCTTTTTCTGTTTTTGTATTAAAAATGTGAGTGCACAATATGTTACATCCATTAATAATGTGGATAGCCTTTTGATTATCGAGTGTAATGTTTGAGGTTTCCTCACCCGCTGCCTTTAAATACAAAAATGTAGTTTGGTTCTCCACCCCAAGGTTTGAAGTCAATACAGGTCTTGAGTCTGTATTGCTCAAATGCTTTCAGGATCACGCCTTTGGCATTGATTTCTGTTGAAAATTACATAAGAACGGGAGAAAGAGCATGCAAAAGAGAGTAAGACAGTGAGCGAGAGATTTTAAAAGATTATGTTAGAATGATAAAGTCAGATGAAGACCAAAGCATTAATTCAAATGAACTGAATCAGTTATTTTATAGATTCACTTACCAAGGCTGCTGTCTAGGAAGTACGGCACAGTGGTAGGCCAGCGATACTGTTCACCCAGAATAGTGTTTCTGCCTTCTCCCTGTTAAACACAAACCAAACATGGATTTAGCTTAATTTTCACATCCTTGAATTTGCACGTTTTTTTATTTTATTTTATTTTTTGCTTTTTAAATTTTTATTTGACGTTTGTTTATTGCTTGAAAAAAAAATTATTTACACATGTCCTAGATTTTAGTTATAAACCTCTTAGAAAAACAAACAAAACTGCTCATATAATATTTAGTTTGACATCCTGAGGTTTGTTAAACATTTTATGAAGGTTAAGCATCTCCTAGATTTTGTTTTGTTTTGTTTTAATTATTTTGTTTTGTTTTATTATTTTGTTTTATTTTATGTTGTGTTGTATTGTATTGTTTGTTTATTATTTTAATGTTTGTTTATTGCTTGAAAATTGACATAACTATGTAACTCCTAAATTTTAGTTACAGACCTCATAGAAAGCTAAATGGCTAAGCATCTCCTAAATTTAATTTTTTTAATATTATAATATTTTATTTATTTTTTTTAAAAAAACAAACAAAACAGCTAATATAATATTTAGTTTGACATCCTGCGGTTTGTTAAACATTTTCTGAAGGTTAAGCATGTCCTATATTTTGTTTTGTTTTGTTTTATTTTGTTTTATTTTATTTTAGTATTTTGATGTTTGTTTATTGCTTGAAAATTTACATAATCATGTAACTCCTGAATTTTAGTTACAGACCTCATATAAAATTAATTTAAAAAAGGCTTTTTAAACATTTTCTGAAGGCTAAGCATCTCCTAAATTTGATTTTTTATTTTATTTTTATTTTTGTTTTGATGTTTGTTTATTGCTTGAAAATGTACACAACTATATTTACACGTCCTAAATTTTAGTTACAGACCTCACAGAAAATTAATTAAAAATAAAAAAAACATCTCATATAATATTTAGACATCCCGAGGTTTATGTTAAACATTTTCTGAAGGTCAAGCCTAAAATATTTTTCTTTTTGCATGTTTCAGATACTATTTTGTACCCTGTTCATGGAAAGTGCCATGAGAATTTTTATAAAACACTGACCTCCTCTATCAGAATGTCTCCTTCCACCAGCTGAAGTCCTGCCTCTGTTGAACAACACAGCGGTTACTGCAAAAGTGGTTTTGAAATAATGCTACAGATTTAAGACGCATATGTTTCCACAAACCTTCATTTATTTCAAATATGTCCTGGTCTTTTCCATTATCTACATCAGTCTCTGTGTTGCCTACAAAAAAAGTAAAAATCCAGAGCATAGAATATAAAAACCTCTAAAAACTGTATTGTTTTTATTTTTATTTTGAAAGAATGTAATTATTGAGACTCACCTGACAGTGAAGATGTTGGCTTTGAAAGAAAACATTTGAGGAAAGTGTCAAAGGTGCACATTTACATCAACAAATTATCACAGTGCAGTCCTTGATGTGAAATATCCACAAACCAATTCATCATAAAACTCATTCAGTCCTGAACAGGTTCAATACATTTTAATACAACTAAAGTATTGCTGTGCTCTAATATATGATCATTTGCTTTTGCTTAGCATGCAGCATTCAACATATGACCATAGAATTGTGGTTCTCTATGACATTTACCCCAACACTGAAAGTACTGAATTCTGGACTCACCAAACACAGGACCGTGGTACATAAGAAAAGAATGAGAAATGTATGAAGAGATGCCATGAGATCGCTTTACTCTGAGTTCTTCTCTTCAAAACATCAGTGTATATGTGTATTAACAAATTTATAGAACAAAAAGAGCTTAGTCTGCAATGATAAGAGCCTGCAGCTGATAGGATATGATTTATTACTCTGATGGTCACCATGATATTATTAGACATGATAAAAGTAGTTATTGATAATGACTTGGCTAAGAGTTTGAGGTTTAATTGCACACTATATAAATTATAAACACACCTTATGAAGTCTGTGATGAAAAATTATCCTTTTCACAGTAGAATGTTGTTTCATAGAAACTTTTATTTCAAAAATATATATTTTTTTACATTGGGATGCAGACCCTGAAGTTATTCAAATAATTCATTCTAACATTATCCCACAGAAAATGTATACTTCACGCTATATATCTTATATCTAAAAAGAAAGTGCAAGAGCAGCAGCTAAATTGTGCAAAATATTTAGCAGATAAATCTTTACTAGTAATGTTAAAGGCATGATCAATATCCTAGATGTATCAGAGAATCAAAATGTGACGAGTAAAACTTCAATTTACACCGATCAGGCATAACATTATGACAGGTGAAGGGAATAACTGATTATCTCTTCATCACGGCACCTGTTAGTGGGTGGGATATATGAGGCAGCAAGTGAACATGGAAAATGGGCAAGCGTAAGGATTTGAGCGAGTTTGACAAGGGCCAAATTGTGATGGCTAGATGACTGGGTCAGAGCATCTCCAAAACTGCGGCTCTTGTGGGGTGTTCCCAGTCTGCAGTGGTCAGTATCTATCAAAAGTGGTCCAAGGAAGGAACAGTGGTGAACCGGTGACAGGGTCATGGGCGGCCAAGGCTCATTGATGCACGTGGAGAGCGAAGGCTGGCCCGCGTGGTCCGATCAAACAGACGAGCTACTGTAGCTCAAACTGCTCAATAAGTTAATGCTGGTTCTGATAGAAAGGTGTCAGAATACACAGTGCATCGCAGTTTGTTGCGTATGGGGCTGCAAAAGGGGGACCAACACAATATTAGGTCATAATGTTATGCCTGATCGGTCTATATGAAATGGTGTCATATGAAAATACAATACCGCTTAAAATACATCTTGTATTCTAATATTCAGATAATCAACAATTTTCTATTGCTTTATTAGCAGTTCAATCAAAATTTCAAATCAAAACTACAATAAAATAAACAGTTCAATCATATCTTCAAATATACCTTATCTTTCACTGGTTTCTCAACTGTTGTTCACGAAAAAAGTACAGAAAAACCCTGAGAACTGTGTTGTCATGTTTTTGAAAATGAGCTCTAAATGTTTTTCTTATATGATGCTAGAATTGCACACTGAAGATTCATCTCATCAGATTGGTCCAGGTTCTGCGTATCAGAGAAAGGATTACAGTTAAACATTGACAGTGTGTGTGAATATATATTTATTGGGGGAAAGTTCTTTGATTTGTGTACGTGTGTATATGACTTACAGTTATATCGTCCATGTAGTAGCAGTGGCGCAGGTTGAGGTGGCCAACGAAGTCGCGGCTCTGGTACTGCGGATCACCGTGGGGTGTCGCCACACACACTGGACACACCTAGAGGGCGCCAGAGGACACACAACAATCTTCAGTGTGTTGCAGTAAGCACTGCTGAGTCATTTAACTTACTGAAGTGTGTAGTTTTCAAATGTTAAAATACGTTCTCAAATTAAAATTCAGAGATAATTATAACTGTCTTTTAAATGAATGTGCTGCCAGTTTAATTCAACACATTGAATATTACAATCACTCTATGAATCCTGACTGACCACACGTCTGGTGTCATTGACATGACGGTCATTGCAGTGATCTCGTAGATCCAGTTCATCCAGTCCACCATCCTGGCAGTATGGACACACAAATGTCCTCACAGTTAAACTGAGAGAGAGAGAGAGAGAGAGAGAGAGAGAGAGAGAGAGAGAGAGAGAGAGAGAGAGAGAAAGAGAGAAAGAGAAAGAAAGAGAAAGAAACAAACAATCAGGAAATTAAGTACAAGTAAAAGACTTTAACTTTTTTTTTTTTTCCAACAATGCCATAAAACAACTGTTTTGTGTTTCCCACGAACCTTTTTTTATTAGTGTGAAAAACATTTTATTTTTAATCTGAACCTTTTGTCCAATAGAATGTTAAAGGTTCTTAATGGAACCAAAGATGCCAATAAAGAACCTTATTAATTATTACCTTATTTTTCAGTGTATATTATAATTATTGATGTCCGTTGTGGAATTAAACAGCAAAATAATCCTAAATAAATACATGTAAATTTGAAATATCCTTATTTTAGAATTATGTAAATGCCGCATTATTTGGCCAAAATGTTTGGCGACAAGAAAAATCTGAAAAAAAAGTTCCACAAAATGAGCACCAACTTAAGAGGTGCAGCAAAATCTTGCATTAATGGGGTGAGATATACACGGATTTGATTTAAATAAATAAATAAAATTTGATTAAAATGATGACATTTGATTAAAATTAATTAAATAATAAAAAGCATTAAAATAAATAAATAGATTAAAATAAACAATAAAATAGTTTTACATAAATAAATAAATAATAGTACTATTGTGAGTATAAGAAAAACATAATGTGACTTAATAGAAACTAAATATTTTCCAAATAATATTTGAAAAATATCTACAACATTTATTTTTCACAAAATAAATTGGATATTTTTACATGAAAATATATAGCTGATATAAAGCCCTTTTAAATTTTAAGATGGGGTCCCTTACACATATTTGTGATCATATTTGGCATCTAAAAGAAAACCCATGCTCTAGTATGTTGTAGGTTTAGGATTTGTTGAATTACTTCATTGGAAGGGGTTTTCCGCATGCTTTTGGCAGTACAGTTTGTGTTTGTGAAAAGAAACGGATAAAGAAGTGGATGCCCTCACCCCTGAGGTTGCGGATTATTTTCCATTAGAGTGATCTCCGTTTGCCATGGCCTGTGAATGAAACAAAATATGAGTTAAAAAAAGCCATAGTGTGAGTCAATCAAATGATTCTTGATGGGACTTACCAATCATCAAGCACAGCCTGCAAATCTTCCCGGGGCGGGGCAGGGTTTGGCAGCAGTGGGGTGGGGTTTGGCAGTAGTGGGGTGGGGTTTGAATGTGGGGTGGTGCCTGGCAGCGATAAAGCTGGGGCAGATCTCGGGGTGACTTGTAAAAGACTCCTTGGGGCAGCATTAAAGGTTGCTAAATTTGCAGGTTGAACTCGAATCCGTGGCATTGGAACGGACCGTGTGGCAGGAATTAAAAGGGGAGGGGCTTGGTTTTGTGGGGCAGGTGCCGGGGCAGCCTGATTGGGCACACTGACTTGAGCGGCAGTGTCTGTCTGTTGTGCCCGTGAATCTTGAAGTTGGCTGATGAGACTGTTGGTTTAAAAGTAGTGGTAAATTCTTTGGAGTTTGACAGAAAAGGCACTAAATGTTGAAATTTGCCTGAGACTTACTTCTGTATGTTTGAGCCTACAGGTCTTCTTGAATTAAATGCATCAAAATTCCCTGGCAGAATTTGGCGCAAGTGCCTCCTCCTACTAGGAGGCTGCAAGAAAAATATTCATAAGCATTATTCATAAGTCTTTAATGAACTGCGCTTACAGAAAGACTGATATTTATCACACTTTTTACAAAATTTACTTACTGCCAATGAATTATTCGCAGAATTACTGCTTCTGCAGTATGGACAATGAGTCCTGAATCGAAAAGATTGACTGAGGCATCTCTGGCAAAATCTATAAGTACAAAGAGAGACAAAGTGTGTGTGTGTGAGAGTAAAATAATCAACTATCATCAAGAAGACTCTGGTCAAATTATCATGTGATGGAATTTCCCTTTAGAAATACTTTCGCTTTTGACTGCTCAGGTTGTTTATCAGAAATGATATTTATATTTGGATGAGGAGAGAATGTAAATGTATAGCACATGAAAAAAAAAAAATACACAGAAATTTCCACCATAAACACTTATTTCCAAATAAGGCACTTTTTAGAGACAATTTGATTTATTTAATGAGTTCCATCTGCGATCACTTATCAGTTTTACAAATGTACATTTTTTTATACAAGACATTTCTGTAGCCTATAAAATAACAAAATATTTATCAGCATGTTATGTTAAATATGTCTTACAAACTTACAAGATTGATCTATTTGTTTGTTTGTTTGTGACGTGTCCACATAAAGGCACCAAAATCACTATATATTTGAAATATAAGTCAAACTTACACTTTTCCACAACATGGAGAAGGTTGAGAAGGATTACTTATTTTTCCTCTGCACACAGGACACTCTTCCTCTGACGCTGACATGTCCAAATCATCGGCTGTCTAATCTGTCTGATGGCAGTCTTCGTTTACATCTTCACTTTCAGATTGCAAAGCTTTTAAGTACAGTCAACTTCCTTATAGCCATAAAGACGGAGTGTATTTCTGTAACTTCATCTTACTTTCTTTTCATGATGATACCGCCTTTACCTGGAACTTGTTTTTTAAACAAATCCTAAATGACTCAGGGACTGTGAAGGAAATGTGTATCAAGTGTATCTTATACAAGTACTTTAAGCTTTATGCAATTCAAAATCTGTAGTTAATGAACATTTTTTATGAAAGCAACAGACTGATACTGATAATATAGGAGAAGTGGTTTTGTTGGTATATTAATATAGGCCTACTTACATTATACTGGACATGCTATTTCAATTAACAATTGACATTTTAACAGGCACTTTTATCCAATATGACTTAATCAATTCCTCTGTCATGTCTTAGTGATAGAGCTGGGCTGAGCAGAGCTCACCTTCGCAATGTCCTGGGACATAAAATTTTCGTCATATGTCTGACTATGTCTGTCTGTCTGTCTATCTGTGTGTAGCGTATATAGGCCTATATCGATCTAGGCCTGTAAAACGCAAAATCGTCAGTGTCAAGTTAACACCCATTATATCAGGTTTATCAACATTGTTTATGTTCAGGTTCGTTTACATATGTCCACTATTGACGTTTGCTTCTGCCACAGCTGTTGAAAAAACCAGCATATGCTGGTTAGGTATGTTTTGAAGCATGGTAGCTGGTTTGAGCTGGTTTAAACTAGGGTGACCAAAGGTCCTGTTTTCCCAGGACATAGACATTTTGGTTATAGATAGTGTTTTGTAATATAACAATTTTCTATCCATACAGAGGGGGCATACTTTAAATGTATTGAAATTAATAAGGCATCTTTGAGTAAACTTCGAGTATCATTTGAGTATCTCATTGCCGGGCCGAGTGTCATGGTTTTCGGTAATCAAAATATGGTCACCCTAGTTTAAACTGGTCAAGTGCTGGTCCTAAGAAACTAGTTGCAGCTCAGGACCAGCTTATAACCAGCACAGGACCAGCTTAAACCAGCTCATGACCAGCTAAGGACCAGCATAAACCAGCTCAAACCAGCTGCCATGCTTCAAAACATACCTAATATGCTGTTTTTTTTTTCAACAGGAGAACTTTACATTTCGTAATTTTGACTTTATTTCTCGCAATTGTGAGTTTATATTTCACAATTCTGACTTTATTTCTCGACCCTCCGCGTTTATAAATCGCAATTCTGAGAAAAAAAAGTCAGAATTGTGAGATATAAAGTAAGTTAACCATTAACGTTACCTTTTTATTTTTTATTCCGTGGCGGAAACAAGTGTTTACTTTTTGACACCAATTTTATGTTGATTCAACACCCTGTATTATATATATATATATATATATATATATATATATATATATATATATATATATATCTGTCAGTCTTCATCGATCATAAATACCGAAAGTAAAAGGATATTTACGGGCACCAGGGCTTTTATTATGGAAGGAGTAGAGCTTTTATGTCATTGCGGAAGTAAAATCACCTGACCGCCGCTAAGCTTCTTGGGCAAAATCGATCAGCAGGCAGCAGTAGATTTCAACATGTCTGCCGTTGGCTGTCAGTAAAGGAGGTATTTGTTTTCAAGTCAACAGCAGATCCGTGAGCTCGGTGAAGAGACGAGGCGCGCGCTCATGGCTCAGTGCGTGCAGTCAGTGCAGGAGTTCATCCAGGACTCGTTCGTGCCGATGGTGGCCGTCCTGTGCAGCGAGGATGCGGAGAGAGTGACCCGCAAAAACAACCTGAGTTTCCCCGAGCTGCTGCGGCCTTTCTGTCGCCTGACGTCCGAGGGTAAGCACCCAGCTGATCAGACAACCTCGGATCACACATCACAACTGATTATTACTCGAGAGGACGGATGTTATACATACACACATACTACACCTTCACAAAACCTAGTGAGCTGTCTGCCTTTACATTGCCTAAAACTGACTAGGTGCCATTAAAACTTATTCCTTGGTAGGAAGCTCAGTAGGGTTTGAGAGACATGCCTAAAATGCTCTCTTGGAAAGCAGCTTACTAGGATTTGAGACACACCAAAAATTATGTCTAGGCAGGCAGCTCAGTAGGTTTTGAGACACACGCCCAAAAATGCTGTTTAGGAGGACAGCTCCCTGGATTTTTAGTCTCACGCCCTCAAAATGCTGTCTAAATAAGTGGGTCACTAGGTTTTGAGAGACACCCCAAAAATGCTGTCTAGGTTGGCAGCTCATTAGATTTTTAGGGCCTGGTCTTTGTCCAGTGAGGCCCCTGTGCAGATGTCATTGGAGGCCCCCAGCCACTACCGATCATAGTGGCAGACCTCTTTCTTTAAAGGGTTAGTTCACCAAAAAAATTAAAATTCTGTCATTAATTACTCACCCCCCTGTTGTTCCAAACCCATAAGACCTTTGTTCATCTTCAGAACACAAATTAAGATATTTCTGATGAAATTGGAGCGCTCTCTGACCCTTCCATAGACAGCAATTGAATTACCACTTTCAAGGCCCAGAAAGGTAGTAAAGAAATCGTTAAAATAATCCATATGACTACAGTGGTTCAACCTTAATTTTATGAAGCGACGAGAATACTTTTTTTTTTTTTTTTTGTGCAAAAACCAAACAAAAAAAACGACTTTATTCAACAATCTCTTTTCGTCTGTGCCAGTCTCTCCTACGCTGTTGACGTAGTAAATACAGTGCAGCGCTTTTGAAGCGATATGTCAGAACGCCGGCTTACCATTGGCCGACGCTGTTCACGTGAACACCACAACGCGTCCATGTGATGCTGACGCAGGAGCTGGCCGACGTAAACTGCGTAGGAGACTGACACAGACGAGAAGAGATTCTTGAATGAAGTCGTTATTTTTGTTTGTTTTTTGCGCAAAAAAGTATTCTCGTCGCTTCATAACATTAAGGTTGAACCACTGGAGTCACATGGACGATTTTAACAATGTTTTTACTACCTTTCTGGGCCTTGAAAGTGGTAATTAAATCGCTGTCTATGGAGTGGTTTTCATTTCATCAAAAATATCTTAATTTGTGTTCCGAAGATGAACGAAGGTCATGAACGACATGGGGGTGAGTAATTAATGACAGAATTTTAATTTTTGGGTGAACTAACCCTTTAAGTGTAAAGGTCATGTTTTGGTTGATAACATTATAGTATATAGTTTTTTTAGGCCCTATCTTCCACTGTATGCTGAGGGGCCTGGGGCCCTATTGGCAAATCTTGTGTGTGTTAAGAAATTTGAAGCTTTTTGCGCCTTGAGGCCGTGTGGCTCCGCTGGTCATGATGTGGCTGAAATGATATGCCTTAGCGTGATTATCAAATCAAAGGTTGCAATTTAATTAAATGTGTATATAGTCTGTTCAGCATCAGAGCAGCTTGGTTCACAGTAAATGCAGCTTCTCACCAACTCAATCGCTGTATGTGCAGTGAGTTTAACTTGCATTTTGGGAACGCAGTGTTCACTAAGTTCACTTTCATTTCCAACATTTCTGTGGACAGATGTTTACTGCATTTCACCAGTATTTCGTTGAAAGTGAAGAATTTAAGGCATAAATATTAGGGATGCACCGAAATGTAATAATGAAAATAATCGTCAGAGAGAAAAATGGCCGCAAATATGAGCTGAAAATATATACCACCCCGCATTGTTCAGCGCTCCGGTTTCACTCTCGCTCTGGCCGTTATTATTGCACAGTATGACGCTCCACTCAATATTCCGCTCTCTGCTAGGGGTTAAACAGGTCATAGTTGATCCGTGATCCGTGCAGACCAGGCTCCACAGTTCGGCACGCATGTGTTTCGTGGATTTGCACTGGCTCCCACACACGAAGTGCGCACGCCCAGAAAGGCTTGTTTCAGACAATGCGTGAACAGGGAATTCCTCTTTCGCATCTTCATGCGCTTGAACGGACACACAAAATTATGTCAAAATAGCAGTCCCTGCAAGTGTTCTAGTAAATACAGTCAGTTATGTCTTAAGTGAACGTAAAGAGTTGAGAAGGAAATCGGATGTGTATCATTATATTGGATCTGTGCCAGGGCTCGACATTAATGCTTGTCCGCTTGTCCGGGACAAGTGGATTTTTTGAAGGGGCGGACAAGTAGCCTGATTAAAACATCATTAACAAAAAATTACTAGGCAATGACCAAAATGCAAGAATGAGTCTGCATTCATTTAGTGTAAGTGGCGATCGATAGTGGATAATAATATATAATGTATAATGTACTGACGGTAACAAGGTTGCGCTGTTGAGGCTCGCACTGCCTCTCGAGGAGAAATCGAAACAAATGAGCACAGCAGACACAAAGAAACTCAGTAACATACTACAGTAAAAATGTACTGCAAAATGTGGAGTTTTTATATTTATAATAACACATGATACAGTTAAACATCACACGACCAAGAGTGCTGTTTTCCTGAATACCATCATGATTGAAAGTGTGATACTGATTTCATATGACAGTTCCATAAACAATTCATTAACATTAAGTCACTTACATTTTAGATGCAGTATTGACTGTTTTTGTTCTATTTCAGCAGCGAAAATAGTTCCAAACAAAGATCACAGCAGAACCATAACGCATCTCACAGCAACAGTGTGTTAATGAATGATTCAGCGTTTTGAATGAATCGGTTGAATCAAAGATTCAATGACTTATTCATAAACGACTGCCTCATTCTTGAATGAATCAGCCGTTTCAACGAATCGACTCAATGACTCACTCATTAACAAGGCCACCTACTGGCAGTTTAATTTCATTTTTAAACATTCTTTCCAACATTTCTTATTTGTATATTCAAAAAACATTTAAAACAATCTCATAACATTGTTTAATGCAGTTGTAATTTTTCAGTGTAAATTATTTAATTTGATTGGTAACAGCCCTATAGTGTCTTATTGTAATTTAATTTATTGATCAAATTTAAGAATATAAAATTTAAAGCTGAAGCATATAAAATTTAAAGCTGAAGCATAGCCTATATTTAATAAGATTAGGGGAAAATGCCCTTTATAAAAGGTAAAAATATCACAAATATGCTGATTTAAAATATGTCAAAGCTGATTGAACACTGGTGAGAATATTGCTTCAGAATAAATTATATTTACAACACACATTTTTTTTCCGGACAAGCTAATTTTTTACTCAGACAAGTGAATGACAGATTTACTTGTCTGAAGGACAAGTACGTGAACAGGCTTAAAGGAACACTCCACTTTTTTTGAAAATAGGCTCATTTTCCAACTCCCCTAGAGTTAAACAGTTGAGTTTTACCGTTTTCTAATCCATTCAGCCGATCTCCGGATCTGGCGGTAGAACTTTTAGCATAGCTTAGCATAGATCATTGAATCTGATTAGACCGTTAGCATCTCGCTCAAAAATTACCAAAGACTTTCAATATTTTTCGCAATGATATTACGTAGCGCCTGAAAATAGGCTAACTTCTGTCAACATAACCAACGTGACAACCTGCTTGCACAGGGAGCGTGCTGGGGACTATTTTCAGGCGTTGCGTGATATCATTGCGCGTGCTGCACCCATGGTACGGCAGCAAAGTTCCTTGATTATTACGCAGGAATGAGAGTATAGTTCCTATCCATATCAGTCTAGAAAATCGCAACTTTTCATTTTCTGTCGCTCTTAGTACACGATGTAACTACAGAAGTCAAGTTTTAAATAGGAAAAATATCGAAAGTCTTTGGTAATTTTTGAGCGAGATGCTAACGGTCTAATCAGAATCAATGATCTATGCTAAGCTATGCTAAAAGTTCTACCGCCAGATCCGGAGATCGGCTGAACGGATTCTAAAACGGTAAAACTGAACTGTTTGGAAAATGAGCCTATTTTCAAAAAAAAAGTGGAGTGTTCCTTTAATGTCGAGCCCTGCGTGCATTCGGTCTTAAAGTGACAGCAACCTACCTGCTACTAAGTCACTAATGTTAATCAAACAACAAAACACAGCTTTAACAAAGATTAATCTATATTTAATTTATACAGTGAACACTATTGTGTTATTTTACATTTAGGCCTAATTATTACATGTCTGTACCTGAATACACTACAGTTAGTTCAGTTTTTTTTTTTAATGGTTTATATTTTTTTAATTCAGTATCATTAAAATTATTGAACTAATGTTAACACAATTATATAAAATAAGCTAATAAATAAGAAATAAATAATTCTTAAAAAGCATTTTCAGTTTCGGCCCAGAATTTTCATTTTGGTGCATCCCTAATGGGGGAACGCAAAACATTTGCGAGGGAACGCAAAAGCATTGACTTATTTTTCCTCCTAGTTTTTATAGTTAGAGTTAAAGGTGCAGTGTGTACATTTCAGTGGCATCTAGCGGTGAGGTTGTGAATTGCAATCGCCCACCACTCACCCTTCCCTTTTGAAGCACATAGAGAAGCTATGGTGGCCGACACAGGACAAAAATGACTTCGTTGGAGAGAGCAGAGAGTGACTAGTGCTCTGTAGAGAAGTTTGTCCGTTTAGTGTTACAGTAGAAACATGGCGGCGCAAAATGGCGATTTCACTGTAAGGGGGCCCGCGGTGAATGAAGATTAAAAATGGCTCATTCTAAGGTAATAAAAACATAACGGTACATTATGTAAGGTCTTTATACACCACTGAAAACATAGTTATGTATATTATATTGCATTTCTGTCAATAGATCCTCATAAATACTACACACTGCACCTTTAAAACAATATAATAATAATAATAATAATAATAATATATATAGGCCTATAATAGTCAAAACACTTACTAACTGAATATTAATTTTATCTGTTTATTTTTATTTATATTCATGTGACCATTAACCAGCATCAGTTAACTATGAACATGCAAATGTGTTGTTAAATTATTGAAATATTAACTTAAAATCTTAATTCAATTCACATTTATTTGTATAGCGCATTTCACAATACATATCGTTTCAAAGCAGCTGTACAGAAAATGCATGTCTACATTACAATTTACAGTGATCTGTTCTCAGAGGTGACTTTGTCCAAGTTATGCTTTTCAGAAATGTACATATACAGATCACGCAGTTAGCTAACAATGTATTAATTTAAGCAATGTATTAACTTAGGGCAGAAACAATGAGCTCATTGAAGTAATGAATACATGTTAACAAATGATTAGGGTATATAGAAAAATTAGCATTGGTGCATGTTGCAATCTCAGAGGGTACTTCAAGTAAACATTTTACATCTAAGGGGTTCAGCTGACAAAAAAGTACTAGGTGTCCTTAGTGTTTCCTGTAAGTTTTGATTCACAAGGCTTTGGATGCCCTGGATAGCATGAGGCTCCTCTGACCTGGATCATAATCCAGCCCTGAGCCTCAGTCCAATCATGACAGGAAGGGTTACAACCCGGATTCATCTGAATTTGATCTCTCTGTTCGTGAAATCTGATCTGATTTCCGCTCACCTGAGCGTTTAGCGACCAGAGACTCAGACACAGACACTGCACAGATCAGATTCCTCTGTTGGTGAGGGTAAGATTACCACTGAAATAATGGCCAATGGACTGGCTGCACTAAAGGTCTGTGTTGGGCCTGTGCTGTTAATCACCTGCCTATATCTAGTAAAGTATATGGAATAATCCTAAAGAAGCAGGCAATCAGATCAGCTGGCTCAATTTATGAAGACTGCAGTTGTTTATAGTGGCGTACTAGTCTGTGATAGTAATGTTGCCATTAAATCACAATGCAATACTGATAGACTGATGTAATATTAATATTGTTTTGGTCCCCCTTTTGCTGCCGAAAAAGCCCTGATCCGTCGAGGCATGGACTCCACTAGACCCCTGAAGGTGTGCTGTGGTATCTGGCACCAAGATGTTAGCAGCAGATTCTTTAAGTCCTATAAGTTGCGAGGTGGGGCCTCCATGGATCGGACTTGTTTGTTTAACACATCCCACAGATGCTCAATTGAATTGAGATCTGGGGAATTTGGAGGTCAAGTCAACACCTCAAACTCATTGTTGTGCTCCTCAAACCATTCCTGAACCATTTTTGCTTTGTGGCAGGGCGCATTATCCTGCTGAAAGAGGCCACAGCCACCAGGGAATATCGTTTCCATGAAAGGGTGTACATGGTCTGCAACAATGCTTAGGTAGGTGGTACGTGTCAAAGTAACATCCACATGGATGGCAGGACCCAAGGTTTCCCAGCAGAACATTGCCCAAAGCATCACACTGCCTCCGCCGGCTTGCCGGCTTCCCATAGTGCATCCTGGTGCCATGTGTTCCCCAGGTAAGCAACGCACACGCACCTGGCCATCCACGTGATGTAAAATAAAACGTGATTCATCAGACCAGGCCACCTTCTTCCATTGCTTCGTGGTCCAGTTGATGCTCATGTGCCCACTGTTGGTGCTTTCGGCGGTGGGCAGGGGTCAGCATGGGCACCCTGACTGGTCTGCGGCTATGCAGCCCCACATGCAACAAACTGCAAAGCACTGTGTATTCCGACACCTTTCTATCAGAACCAGCATTAACTTCTTGAGCAATCTGAGCTACAGTAGCTCGTCTCTTTGATCGCTCCCCACGTGCATCAATGAGCCTCGGCCGCCCATGACCCTGTCGCCGGTTCACCACTGTTCTTTCCTTGGACCACTTTTGATAGATACTGACCACTAAAGACTGGGAACACCCCACAAGAGCCGTAGTTTTGGAGATGCTCGGAACCAGTCGTCTAGCCATCACAATTTGGCCCTTGTCAAACTCGCTCAAATTCTTACGCTTGCCCATTTTTCCTGCTTCTAACACATCAACTTTAAGGCAAAATGTTCACTTGCTGCCTAATATATCCCACCCACTAACAGGTGCCGTGATGAAGAGATAATCAGTGTTATTCCCTTCACTTGTCAGTGGTCATAATGTTATGCCTGATCGGTGTACTCTATAGTTTAAAGGGGTGGTTGATCAGCTTTTTTTTCCAAAGGCTTGATTGTGTTTATGGGGTGCAGTCTAACATGGGTTTATGCTTCGTTTTTTAAAAAAACGCATTATTTTTCACATCTTTTACCTTTATTCTACACCGCTGTGTCCCTTCTAGTAAAAACGGTCTGTTGAGTTCCTGGTTCTATGAAGCCCCTCCCTCAAAAATACGCAATGGGCTCAGATTGGTTAGCTGGCCCAGTGGATTTTTGATTCGCTAACCGCCTAGTGCATGTTGTCCTGAAACGTCACGCTCCTTACCATTATGGGTAGTTGCATGTGCTCAGGTGTATTGTAATTAACAATGGCTTCAATATTGCCGTATCAATTTGAGCCCAAATCAGACCCAGAAAACTTTAGTGACGAGGATCGAGCAGAACCTGTGCAAGAACGGCTGTTACAGGGCGTTTCAGAATGGTATGTTTTTTTTTATTTGTAGTTGTCTTATACTTTGTAGATACGCTGTTATTTGTAAGTGCTACTACTGTTTATGTTCGCTTTTGATATACGGTTTTAGCCTGATTAAAACTTTAGTACAGCAGAATACATGATTGCCTTGTAGCCTTATTTCACATAATCGTTCTAACAAATGATACTACAGTTCTCGAAGGGATTATTTGATTATAGACTGTGGATCTATAGTGATCGCTACTGACTGCAGAGCACCGTTAGTTTTGAATTTATAGAACAAGTGTAGCCAAATATCTGTCACCAGAAATATGAGACCATTACGAAGACTAACCATGGATTTATTACAGTGGCTATATCAAACACAGAACCATGTTTAGCGTGCATGCATTTACACTGATCACTTAAACGCCAACAAACACCAACATTCGAAGTTCGCTAGTGGGATTAAAAAGAAGTTTGTAGGTGTTTGTGGGATAAGTTTTAATTAGCAATTAGGTAACTGGCTAGTGGAGCCAAACAGCGTTTCCCTTTGTTTACGTCCTTGCTACAGCATAAAAATAACGATAGAAACTATTCATGGAAAACACATCAACAAAGAATAAAACATACTTGCAGGTTGTGGCCCATAAACAACAGTTTCTGCTTTTAAAGTGGGAACTGCTCCATCTTTGAGGACAAGCTTTTTTG
This sequence comes from Coreius guichenoti, assembly GCA_039654105.1. Lineage (NCBI taxonomy): Eukaryota > Metazoa > Chordata > Actinopteri > Cypriniformes > Gobionidae > Coreius > Coreius guichenoti. The sequence goes on along the minus strand of CM077185.1, from coordinate 10,880,631 downwards.
CGAATCCAGCATTGAACTCGCGGTGATTGAGGAAGCTGTCCTCAGTAAAATGTGCAGCACAGAGAGCTATATTTGGATAGTAATGTTCAGGAACTGAGTTAAAAATAAGTTCCCTAAGTCCAGCGTCCATAGGAAGGCCGAACAAAAAGGACCTGCAATCTGGGTGAAAATGACAGCGTTTCGACGGCATGGCAACAACGCTACTACATAACTCTTGCTCTTTTCAACATGGTTTTTGTTGCGTGTTCCCGGGGGCGGGGTTTATGTAAATGTTAGGGTTAGTGATGTCACTAACCCATGAGAAGCTCATTGTAGTCCCTACCGGCCATTTGTTGTAGTCCTTAAAAAGCAATTTCTTTAAAAGAAAATATCTCCCTTTTCTTTGAACTTTGAGCGTCGTAACTTTGCAGATGTTGTTTATGCTCAAACAGCAACATTACACACGAACTAAAGTTAAAAAAATAAAAAAATAAATTAAATCATAATCAGCCACCCCTTTAAAGGTTTGGGGTCGGGAAGATTTCTTTCAGTGTCACATGATTCTTCAGAAATCATTCTAATATGCTGATTTGCTCAAGAAACATTTATTATTGTCAGTGTTGAAAACAGTAGTGCCACTTAATATTTTTGTGGAAACCGTGATACTTTTTCTTTCCAGGATTCATTGATGAATAGAAGGTTCTAAATATTATTTGTTTGAAATATAAGTTGTTTGTAACATAATACATGTCTTTACTGTAATATACTGATCAATTTAATACATCCTTGATGAATGAAAGTAGGCCTGTTTGTTTTCTTTCTTTTAAAAAAATTTGAAAGGTAGTGTACATTTGACAACAGATGCCGTTTTAAATGGTTCATTAAAAAATGTCAGTTGTTCTTACCACAATAAATATTCCTATTAGCTCGGGGATTAAAAGCAAAATGTGCTGAAAATACAGTGGGGAGAACAAGTATTTGATACACTGCCGATTTTGCAGGTTTTCCTACTTACAAAGCATGTAGAAGTCTGTCGTTTTTATCATAGGTACACTTCAACTGTGAGAGATGGAATCTAAAACAAAAATCCAGAAAATCACATTGTATGATTTTTAAATAATTAATTTGCATTTTATTGCATGACATAAGTATTTGATCACCTACCAACCAGTAAGAATTCCGGCTCTCACAGACCTGTTAGTTTTTTTTTTAAGAAGTCCTCCTGTTCTCCACTCATTACCTGTATTAACTGCACCAGTTCGAACTCGTTACCTGTATAAAAGACACCTGTCCACACACTCAATCAAACAGACTCCAACCTCTCCACAATGGCCAAGAACAGAGAGCTGTGTAAGGACATCAGGGATAAAATTGTAGACCTGCACAAGGCTGGGATGGGCTACAGGACAATAGGCACGCAGCTTGGTGAGAATGCAACAATTGTTGGCGCAATTATTAGAAAATGGAAGAAGTTCAAGATAACGGTCAATCTCCTTCGGTCTGGGGCACCATGCAAGATCTCACCTTGTGGGGCATCAATGATCATTAGGAAGGTGAGGGATCAGCCCAGAACTACATGGCAGGACCTGGTCAATGACCTGAAGAGAGCTGGGACCACAGTCTCAAAGAAAACCATTAGTAACACACTATGCCGTCATGGATTAAAATCCTGCAGCGCACGCAAGGTCCCCCTGCTCAAGTCAGCGCATGTCCAGGCCCGTCTGAAGTTTGCCAATGACCATCTGGATGATCCAGAGGAGGAATGGGAGAAGGTCATGTGGTCTGATGAGACAAAAATAGAGCTTTTTGGTCTAAACTCCACTCGCCGTGTTTGGAGGAAGAAGAAGGATGAGTACAACCCCAAGAACACCATCCCAACCGTGAAGCATGGAGGTGGAAACATCATTCTTTGGGGATGCTTTTCTTCAAAGGGGACAGGACGACTGCACCGTATTGAGGGGAGGATGGATGGGGCCATGTATCGCAAGATCTTGGCCAACAACCTCCTTCCCTCAGTAAGAGCATTGAAGATGGGTCGTGGCTGGGTCTTCCAGCATGACAACGACCCGAAACACACAGCCAGGGCAACTAAGGAGTGGCTCCGTAAGAAGCATCTCAAGGTCCTGGAGTGGCCTAGCCAGTCTCCAGACCTGAACCCAATAGAAAATCTTTGGAGGGAGCTGAAAGTCCGTATTGCCCAGCGACAGCCCTGAAGCCTGAAGGATCTGGAGAAGGTCTGTATGGAGGAGTGGGCCAAAATCCCTGCTGCAGTGTGTGCAAACCTGGTCAAGAACTACAGGAAACGTATGATCTCTGTAATTGCAAACAAAGGTTTCTGTACCAAATATTAAGTTCTGCTTTTCTGATGTATCAAATACTTATGTCATGCAATAAAATGCAAATTAATTACTTAAAAAATCATACAATGTAATTTTCTGGATTTTTGTTTTAGATTCCATCACTCAGTTGAAGAGTACCTATGATAAAAATTACAGACTTCTACATGCTTTGTAAGTGGGCAAACCTGCAAAATCGGCAGTGTATCAAATACTTGTTCTCCCGACTGTATATTTTTGTGTTCTTTGGCCTCCTTTCAAATAAACTAAATCACCTTCTTGCTACAGGATCACAGTCCGGAAGGGGTGTAAATCTGAAAGTTTACTGCAACTAATTCTTTGATGAAAAATGATTGGAATAACATTACTAGCTGGTTACCAGCATTTAAAAAAATAATGTTTTACTCTGGAACAATTGAAAGGGATTTTGTGCACTGTTTCTTATTTCATTCGTTGTCGTGAACAGCTTTAAATCCCTGCCTGAGGGATTATCTGCCATTCAGGTAAAACATGCTATTGTGGGAAAATATGGCACATATTTTGTTGTAGCTCATAGTCAGTCATCATTGCTCTGATTCACTTGTTGTCTATTCTTATCAGAGAACTCTTTCAGATACTAAGAACAATTTCTCACATTCATTTGTTATGGTGTGCTATGGATTTGTCGAAATTATGTTAACACAGTTAGGTTGATCCAAATGAACACAGTGCTCTCTGTGTATATGTGTGTTTGCCCCTCGGTGATGTGATTGGATTTGTACAGGAATGCCTTGGCAGCAGAGGAGCAAAGTCTCATCTTTTGTCATGTTATGCTTATCATGTGAAGTGTGGAGTGAGAAAACACAGGCGCATTATGGGAAAGTGTTCAGAAGAGGGTGTGAACATCAAGGGGTGGCAACATATTTGAACAGGGAAGTGTGTATGAAGAGGGATAAGGTGAAGTCTAGAGGTGGGCAGATGTCATAAGCTTAGTGGAAACCCAGCTGTCTTGTGCCATTCCTAAACCTTGACAATTTTTTAAGTTGGCAGCCATAATGCACTGTAAAATAAAGAAATAATAAATCCTAAGTACTCCCTCCAAAGTTTGTCCACTGCAAATTATTAATTAAATTTGTTTTGTACTGATTTTATTAAATATCATTTCAGAAGCATCTACAAAGAATAGAATAGTACCTTTTCAGAGCTGTACCTTAACAGAAATATCAGCAATATTAGTAATCAAAACATTAATTAATATTAACATTAAGCACATTTATTATATTATATTATAATATATTATATTAATTATACAAAATTCCAAAGATCTAAATAAATATGTAAATAAATAAAATTTCTTTCAGTGTTCCATGTGAATCAACAAGAGGCAGTTGTGATTGTATTTCCTGTGTATGTATTTATATGAAAATATTACTGTATATGAAAATAGCACAACTGTTTTCAACATTGAAAAAAAAAATCTTTCCTGCGCAACAAATCAGCGTATTAGAATGATTTCTGAATGATCATGTGACACTGAATACTGGAGTAATGATGCTGAAAATTCAGCTAAAATAAATTATATTTTAGAATATATATTACAATAGAAAAGTTATTTTAAATAATATTTCACTATATTACTGTTTTTACTGTATTTTTAATCAGATAAATGCATGAGACTTCAAAAATATTTAAAAAATCTCGTGCTCAGTTCCTCTGTGTGGACAAAAATACTTATTAAAATACATTTTTTGATAAAGAACTCGTGGTCCATATACAACCAATTTTGGCTTCTGCTTGACACTGCAAGATGGCTAGGATAAATGCTTCAGTTACAATAAAATTAGCAGTACCATTTATGAATTTGGCATCAGCTAGTTCTACTGACAGACTTCCTCCTTTTCTCCCTCCTTCCTTTTTTTTTTGCCCCCGATACTGAACTGTAGGTCATCTGCGTGATCCCAACAACCAGGTGGTTGTGGTGAAGGGTCTCCGGATCAGCGTGACTGGGATCAACACACGGCCTCCACACACCCCAGAGCTGCAAAGGCTCCTCAGCCAGGCGGTTTCTGTCTGCCAGCCTCCTGAAGGGTCGCCTGCCAACGTCATCTCGGCTGGAGACTACGACCTCAACATAAGCGGTAAGTGCTTGTGAAGAGTTTTCTGTTCGCAACATTGTGGGGAAATCCGTAGAGGGCCTGATTATATTACTGCCACGTTTTTAAAGGAGGAAAGTGGAATGGCCTAAAGTGAAACAGGAACCGATAGATATTAGATTGTTTCCAAATGCAGCATATTTACAATTCTACTTTACATAGCCCTTGCACATAGCCCTCGTGTTTATATCACAATATGCTTAGTTTTGGTTGATAACAGTATATATCACAGTATACACATTATTTATGGAAACTATGGATACGACTAATTATCACAATGTTGTTAAAAACTGAGATTTTGTAAATGACTACAACTAGCCCAAGAAACTCTTAGGAAGACAGTCAGAAAACACTCTTTTCAGTGATCCATTTGAAATAGCCTATTTAATGACACAGAGAAAACGAACGCATACAAAGTCTGAGGTAAAATTAAGTGATTTTGTTTTACGCTTCATATACACTTTCAAAATAATGTATTATTTTTAAATTGTAACATTAACATGACCGTAATTTGACAGTAAATTGTAAAAAATATAAAGCAAAAAAGAAAAGGTAAACTACTAGTATTTCCAATATCCTAGCAGCAGCAGCATTTAGTCGACTAGTCTTGGACATCCTTATTGAAAAATGATTAAAAATGCAGAAAGTTAGTTGATTATAATATTTATACAAATTAGACTATTTAAATAGTCAAGAACACTGCAGTGAAAGGGTTTTAAAAATAAATAAATACTCTTTTTAACTGTCTGTTCAGCATTTTCCCCCTAATGTAACTAACACATTTTGCAATTATACTGGTGTATTTTTTCTTTTACAGACATTTATAAATGTTCAAAGTGTTACACAGAAAAATGATTTCTCTAAATTAAATTAAAAAAAAAAAAAAAAAATTCTGCAACATTTGAGGAAAGGAATATGTCTATTATGAGCAGTCTCATAATATCAACTTTTTTTTTTGAATAAGGGCTAGTTTCATAGTATCCTCTTAAATCAGCACCTGATGAGGGCAGCAGAGCCCTTGAGGAAAATAGTGAGAATCCAGTGTTGTAATTGTCCATGAAATTAAAGGGTTTGGTTTGCATTACACATTTATGATTTATCGTTTCTGATCTTGTTTTTAATTTTTCACGTTTTCTCCCCCATCCCCCCAACACTTCTCTTGTGGATGAATTCTTGGTAAGAGCTCTGACCCTCATACATGCTTTCCTCCAGAGTGTGTATGCCAGGTCTCACACACATGTGTGGTGTGCTGTGCTATGCTGTGCTGTTAACCCTTTGAACGATGAGTGTGACCTGTTTGGTTCCCTCTCAGATCATAGGCTGCCAGTAGAACCTGTCCTCCCCACGTAGCCCCTCTGCTACACCAATCACTTGGGTGGGCCTAAAGCCCTGCAAACCCCTTCCCTGACACTAACACACCAAACTATACCAGCCGCATCCTCCTTTTAACTGAATGAACTAGAGTTGTCTAAAGTCGGTACTGAAATTAAAAAATGTGACGATACCAGCATTTCACTCTGTTGAACGGATTCTTAAACACCTCTGATTGGCCATTGTGTTCACACGCTCAACATATATATCTGTGATTGGCTTCAATGATCAACACTCTTCACTGAGTGCTTCAATGATCAACACTCTTCACTGAGCGTTTACATGGATACACATGGGAGCATTTGAAAGGGAGGTTTATCAGCGGATCCCATGTGTATCCGCTGACAGACGGATCCGCTGATAGACGCCTGCTTTTAAACGCTCCCGTGTGTATCTGTGTAAGTGCTTGGTGAAGAGCGCCATTGAAGCACTCAGAGAAGAGCGTTGATCATTGTACCCAATTACAGACATATATGTTGAGCGTGTGAACACAATGGCCAATCAGAGGTGTTTAAGAATCCGTTCAAAATGCTTGAGGGAAATGCTGATATGGTCACATTTTTAAAATGTCAGCACTTTTGACAACTCTAGAATGAACGTAGATGAATGCATATTACTGGCTGGGGCCTGACTGCACCTGATTATGACAACAGAGTCAAGATGCAACATACAGCGTTAGTGTACTTGTATATGTGAATTTCACAGCTGGTTGGTTTGACTACAAAGTTAAGGTCCCATAAAGCTATGCTCTAAAGTCAACATGATATTAAAAGTGACTATGGACTTAAAGGGGTCATGAACTGCATTGTTTTATTGTTTTATAATGTTTCCTGTGGTGCACTTATACTGTTAGTATGATTTTGACATAAAAAAATTGTCATAATTTAGAAATAAAAGGCATTTTTCCTGCCCTCTGATTTGAATGCTCTGTTTGAGGGGGCGTGTCTGCTGAGAGACTTCAGTGTAAACGCCCACTGCTGTGATTGGCTAACATCTTTGCATATGAAACTTTTAGCACGTTTTTACTATTACTATTACAGCTCTCAAGGTGAACTAATCGTGAAATTGATGTATAGCATTATAGTTAGATCTTTAGTATTATATTTAGATTGTGGCATGAAAGGTTGCAGTGATGAGCATTGTAGCCGATCACAGACATGTTGAGTCTGCACACTAACGAATGCTTTCATCATAACTAACAGTTCAAACACAATGTAAATAAGAGATTTGTTGATTATAAGGGGAGTTTTGGCGAGAGTCACTGATAAACGATGTTTGATTGACAGCTCCAGCGATTGTAAAGGGAGCGTTCTTCGCTTTCTATATATAATTTATTCATTTTAATCCTACTAAGAGAAACTATTTGAAGTTGACCAATTGGTCACTGGTTTGATTTACTGACACATGGACAAAGAACATCTGACTACAAGAATCATTATATATCAGAAATCACTGAACACAGATCCAGCATTAGAATGAACACAGTTACTTTAGATGTTGTCGCATTACGAGTCCATATCGTAAAAGTCTGTTTGAAACAAGTGCCGGATTTGTGATTTTAGTTAACAATAACACTTACACATGACTTATCAGTGCACATTATTTAACATTTCCAAATGTTAATTAAAAAAATACTTCCCCCAGCTCTGAAATGACTTTCCTTCATCCACGCTAGGTTGACCAGTGTTTCAAAGACTTAAATAAAGCCTGATTCCTGGATCAAAATGATCATTCCCTCCATAATCTGCAAACTCTTTCAGAGTTCTGATTGCTTTTCACAATGCAATGAATTAAGTCCCCCTTTACATTTTTGAACAGCATTCTGTTTCACTCAGAGATGTCATGTTATGTAAGAAAAAGGGGATGTGAATGGTGTTTCATGTTGACTTTGAAGCATTGGTTTGATGTGTATGTGCTCTACTCACCCTGACTGATGGACAGAAACATCCAACTCCATTAAATGCTACTCCTGCTTCTGCTAGAACCGGCACCGGTAGTTTGTGTTTTATGTGTCTCAAAGGCAAATTATGATATGGTTTATTCATTATAAGTAATCTTTGAATCTTCTTCATTATCCTACATTTAGTAGACTGCCTTTCCTCACAGCGGGAGACGCCACTGGAACGTGCACATGTCTAAGCTAATCAGGAAAATGGGATTTTAGAACTATGTTCATTCAGTTACTGGATCTACAGTGCTAGCTCAAGTTTAGCACTTTGTAGAAGTTAAAAATAAAGGGATAGTTCACTGAAAATGAAAATAAACGTAACTTGCATTACATCATTCTTATGAAATCGTTCTCATGATGTATTTTAGCTTCTGGTAAGAAAATCATTGCAACTGTCAGTATTTAAAATGAACAAACAAAATGAAAAAATTTTTGCAAAGACACAGAGCAATTGGTCTTGGCATAATGTCTGTTCACATCGCAGGTGTATCTGCAGGGTTTGTGGTGGGTTGTGTTTTGGTTTTGGATGCGTTACACTTTTATGGTTCCTGTCAGTGAGCTTTAACCAGACTGCCTGTCTCTTCTCCTCTCAGACCGCACGGTCAAAGCGAGCGTTCCCTGGTACTCTGACTGGAAAGAAACACTCACCCAGCTGAGCTCGTCCAAGTACTACACAGGTATTCCCTTCCTTCCCGTGCTGGGAGTGCGTGAGAGGGCTTTCCTCAGACGCCTTCTCCACATCATTTCCTGGCCCAGCTCGCTCCGTAGCAGATCTGTCGCTAAATCTTCTTTCCTCTTTCCAATCCAGCTTCTTCCTTTTTCTCAGGATGTTGGTGGTGGTCCTCTAGCTTCTTGTGTGTGTTTGAGATAGATCCAAGGGAAATGACTCATTGTGCTGAAACTGTCTTATAATGGGTTAGCAATTTCTTTATATCCAATCAGTTTGTGTTCCAGTTGAGAGTCAGACAATAGGTAACGATTGTTTCGACTGAAATTTAAGTGTGATTTCAGTTTGTTTTGTAAGATTTTCAGCTCAATGTGTCATTTTATCCGTTCAGTCGCTAGTCTCCTCCTCTCTATAGATCCACTGTTCCTCTTGCTGTGAAGTAGAGATTGACTTTACATGCACTTTTTACAAATCCATTTGATTTAATGTGAAAAATTGGTTTGTTCTTGTTATACACTGTAAGACATATCCTGTTAAATTTACTTTAAAATACTGGCAGCCGTGGTTGCCGTAAATTCACCGTAAGAATACTGTGACAAGGTATTACATGATGGCATATTGATACCTGTATATTTAACAACTAATAACCATAATATTAATAAACCAATCAACTTGAACTACCAAAATCTGATATTTACCTTAGTGTACCACCATAATAATATGGACAAGTGGTAAGATAGAGAATTTTAAGTGGCATGTCCATAAAACATAGCCAATACTCGTATATAGTCATTCACAGGTCACACAAAGACAAAGCACTATCTGGGAAACACTTGGCACTAAAATAATGCAATAATCATTAACTAAATAACAGAAAATGTAACGCAAAACACCCTAATGCACATTACTGATACTAAAAAGAACCTATAAAGTATTTAGTGCTGTATATAGTGCTGTCAAATTGATTAATCGCATCCAAAATAAACCTTTGTGTTTACATAATATATGTGTGTACTGTGTATAATTATGTATATATAAATACACACTCTTTCATGTATATATTTAAGAAATATTTGCATGTATATACTGTATATGTATTTATATAATTTATATTCTATATATAAATATAACACATTTTCTTAAATATGTATGTGTATTTATATATACATAATAATTATACACAAACTTTTATTTTGGATGCGACAGCACTAATAAAATATAATCATATGTGATGAGTCATTTAAAGACTTCTGGGATTTTACTGTTTTTAAACATAAGTTTTACAACCCCAAATCCAGAAAAGTTGTAACATTTTGTAAAATGCAATAAAATGAATATGTGATTTGTTAATTCTCTTTTACCTTTATTTAACTGACAAAGGTACAAAGAAAAGATTTTCAATGTGTTCACTGACCAACCTAAGTGTATTTGGTAAATATAAACAAATTTTGATTTTGATAGCTCCAACACACTCTACAAAAGTTGGGGCAGAGGCAAAATAAAAGTGAAAAGCTTATAGAATATCCAAGTTAAACTCTTTTGAAACAGTCCACAATAAGTAGATGAACTGGTAATAGGTGAGGGTCTCGTGATTGAGTGTAATAGGAGCATCTCAGTCTTTGCAAGCACAGATGGGTCATGGCTCAGCACCATGTGCCAAATATCATGAGAATTGTCATTCAATTCAAAAATCACATTTCTCAATGCAAGTCTTTCACCTTCTACCATACATAATATTGTGAAAAGATTCAGAGAAACCAGAGAAATCTCAGTAAATGTAGGGCAAGTTAGGAAACCTCTGTTGAATGTGTGACCTTCGAGCCCTCAGATGGCATTGCATGTGTATAGGGCTGGGCGGTATATCGAGTTTGTACGATATATCGATATATTTTTTAGAAACTATATGGATTGAGGCAATACCTTTATATCGATATACAGTAGTTTGATACGAGCGCATTTGAAAAACAGCGGAGTACGCAGAGTGCATAATCCAATTTGTCCTAAACATGAAGCATACTTTATATTAAGGGCTTCAAAATAACTGGTAAGATAGTTAACGCGTATAGTTTAAATCAGCAGACGCTCTGACAGATACATGTGCTGACTGACAGACTCGCGCTGTTTGAGATGTGATGCTTTCCTCAGTGCATAACTTACGTTTCACAGGTATATTCTCCATCTGTAAATGTTAGAAAGTCATGCAAATATGTCCATTTTGCTTTCAGGAGAGGACGGGCCTTCTGCAAGTGAATCTCCGCTAAAATTCAGGCTTCCGTGAACGAGCGCCGCCACGCGCATGCACGCCAAACAGACGGAGCACAATAGAATAAAAGCGCAATAATTCTGACTAAAATATACATATTACTAAAATATTTGTTGTTGTACCTACAAGTAAGTGTAATTTTATGAAAGTGACCATTATAATGAAGGTAATAAAATGTAGGCTACTATAATTAGCCTGTGCTTTTGTTTTTATTTTCATTTTTAGTTTAGTGAATTAAAAAAATTAAAATTATTTTTGTTTTTAGATTGATAGAATACAATAGAATGTTACAATGTTAGAATGTAATGTGATTTTAACATATTGAACATAATATATTGCATAGCCTACATTTATTACATTCACTATATTTGTTTTCATAGCCTTCAATATCAACATTGTTTGTAGGACAACATTGGATATAGAATGTGGATGTGAAATATTATTATTATTATTTTTTTTTTTTTAAATAAATACTTATTTTTTTATCCAAATAGAAAAACGTAGAAAATACCGAGATACATACCGTATCGCCATTTAACCAAAAAATACGATTTTTTTTTGGCCATATCGCCCAGCCCTAGCTTGTGAAACCATCATGCTGCTCTGTTAAATACATGCAAATGTGCTCGGGAGTTCTTTGTAAGCGTTGTCACTTAACACAGTCTGCTGCTGCATCAAGGAATGCAACTTGAATCTCTGTTACGCAAGGAGAAAGCTATACATCAGTTCTATGCAGAGATACCGATGAGCTCTCTGGGCCCGAGCTCATCTCAGATGGTCCAACAGACAGTGGAATTGGATGAGTCCACGGGCCCTATTTTAACGATCTGAACGCATGGTCTGAAGCGCATGGCGCAGGTGCACTTAGGGCGTGTCCGAATCCACTTTTGCTAGTTAAATGACGGAAAAAACAGTCGGCATGTTTAAACAACATGGCGCTGGATGTGAAAATGATAACTGCGTCGGGCTGAAACTAGCTAAAAACACTTGCGTCGCGCCTGGCGTATGATAGGGCCCCACGTTTTAGCTTGTTTTTGGGAAAAACAGACATAGTTCTCAGTCCCAAAGACGAAAGGGACCATCCAGACTTTCATCAGTGACTGATGCAAAAGCAAACATCTGTCATGGTATGGGGTTGCGTCAGTGCAAACGGCATGGGTGACTTGCATTTATGTGAAGGTACCACTGACTAGGAGTCATATATTGACATTTAAAGGCATCAAGATGACATATTACCTGGGAAGCAATGCCAGGCCTCATTCTGCATGTTCTAAAGCAGAGTGGTTTCTTAGACACTCCACTTAGTAGAAGGGATGTGCCTGACTGCCTGCTTGCTGTCCAGATCTGTCTCCTATTGAAAATGTATGAAAAGGAGAATCGGATAACGATGACCAAAGACTGTTAAGCAGCTGTCTTGCATCAGGCGCGATTGGGCAAAAAATCCACTTGCAAAACTTCAACAATTAATATCCTCATTTCCCAAACATTTAAAAAGTGTAATTAAAAGGAAATGTGATGTGACACAGTGGTAAACATGTCTGTGTCCCAACTTTTTTGGAGTGTGTTGGAGCCATCAAAATTTGTTTATATTTACAAAATACACTTAAGTTGGCCAGTGAAAATCTTTTCTTTGTACTTTTGTCAGTTAAATAAAAGTTAAAGAGAATGAACAAATCACAAATTCTTGATTTTATTGCATTATACGAAATGTCCAGACCTTTCTGGATGTGGGGTTGTATGTTTACTTTCAAAAAACATACATTTGACAGTATTTTACAGAATTGTATATAATGCAATGTTAAAACATTTACAAATTTTATCCTATATGGCAAGTTATCTTACAGTTAACAGGTTTTTACTCTAGCATGCACATATATATATATATATATATATATATATATATATATATACACTCACCTAAAGGATTATTAGGAACACCTGTTCAATTTCTCATTAATGCAATTATCTAATCAACCAATCACATGGCAGTTGCTTCAATGCATTTAGGGGTGTGGTCCTGGTCAAGACAATCTCCTGAACTCCAAACTGAATGTCAGAATGGGAAAGAAAGGTGATTTAAGCAATTTTGAGCGTGGCATGGTTGTTGGTGCCAGACGGGCCGGTCTGAGTATTTCACAATCTGCTCAGTTACTGGGATTTTCACGCACAACCATTTCTAGAGTTTACAAAGAATGGTGCGAAAAGGGAAAAACATCCAGTATGCGGCAGTCCTGTGGGCGAAAATGCCTTGTTGATGCTAGAGGTCAGAGGAGAATGGGCCGACTGATTCAAGCTGATAGAAGAGCAACTTTGACTGAAATAACCACTCGTTACAACCGAGGTATGCAGCAAAGCATTTGTGAAGCCACAACACGCACAACCTTGAGGCGGATGGGCTACAACAGCAGAAGACCCCACCGGGTACCACTCATCTCCACTACAAATAGGAAAAAGAGGCTACAATTTGCACGAGCTCACCAAAATTGGACAGTTGAAGACTGGAAAAATGTTGCCTGGTCTGATGAGTCTCGATTTCTGTTGAGACATTCAGATGGTAGAGTCAGAATTTGGCGTAAACAGAATGAGAACATGGATCCATCATGCCTTGTTACCACTGTGCAGGCTGGTGGTGGTGGTGTAATGGTGTGGGGGATGTTTTCTTGGCACACTTTAGGCCCCTTAGTGCCAATTGGGCATCGTTTAAATGCCACGGCCTACCTGAGCATTGTTTCTGACCATGTCCATCCCTTTATGACCACCATGTACCCATCCTCTGATGGCTACTTCCAGCAGGATAATGCACCATGTCACAAAGCTCGAATCATTTCAAATTGGTTTCTTGAACATGACAATGAGTTCACTGTACTAAAATGGCCCACACAGTCACCAGATCTCAACCCAATAGAGCATCTTTGGGATGTGGTGGAACGGGAGCTTCGTGCCCTGGATGTGCATCCCACAAATCTCCATCAACTGCAAGATGCTATCCTATCAATATGGGCCAACATTTCTAAAGAATGCTTTCAGCACCTTGTTGAATCAATGCCACGTAGAATTAAGGCAGTTCTGAAGGCGAAAGGGGGTCAAACACAGTATTAGTATGGTGTTCCTAATAATCCTTTAGGTGAGTGTATATATATATATATATATATATATATATATATATATATATATATATATATATATATATATATATATATATATATATATATATACACACACACACACACTGATCAGGCATAACATTATGACCTAATATTGTGTTGGTCCCCCTTTTGCTGCCAAAACAGCCTTGACCCGTCGAGGCAAGGACTCCACTAGACCCCTGAAGGTGTGCTGTGGTATTTGGATACCAAGATGTTAGCAGCTGATCCTTTAAGTCCTGTAAGTTGCGAGGTGGGGTCTCCATGGATCGGACTTGTTTGTTTAGCACAGATGCTCGATTGGATTGAGATCTGGGGAATTTGGAGGCCAAGTCAACACCTCAAACTCGTTGTTGTTCTCCTCAAACCATTCCTGAACCATTTTTGCTTTGTGGCAGGGCGCATTATCCTGCTGAAAGAGGCCACAGCCACCAGGGAATACCGTTTCCATGAAAGGGTGTACATGGTCTGCAACAATGCTTAGGTAGGTGGTACGTGTCAAATTAACATCCACATGGATGGCAGGACCCAAGGTTTCCCAGCAGAACATTGCCCAAAGCATCACATTGCCTCCGCCCCGCCGGCTTGCCTTCTTCCCATAGTGCATCCTGGTGCCATGTGTTCCCCAGGCAAGCAACGCACACGCAGCCGGCAATCCACGTGATGTAAAAGAAAATGTAATTCATCAGACCAGGCCACCTACTTCCATTGCTCCGTGGTCCAGTTCTGATGCTCACGTGCTCACTGTTTGCACTTTCGGCGGTGGACAGAGGACAGAATGGGAACCCTGACTGGTCTGCGGCTATGCAGCCCCATACGCAACAAACTGCGATGCTCTGTGTATTCTGACACTTTTCTATCAGAACCAGCATTAACTTTTTGAGCAATTTGAGCTACAGTAGCTCGTCTGTTTGATCGGACCACACAGTCCAGCCTTCGCTCCCCACGTGCATCAGTGAGCCTTGGCCGCCCATGACCCTGTCGCCGGTTCACCACTATTCCTTCCTTGGACCACTTTTGATAGATACTGACCACTGCAGACCAGGAACACCCCACAAGAGCTGCAGTTTCTAGCCATCACAATTTGGCCCTTGTCAAACTCGCTCAAATCCTTACGTTTGCCCATTTTTCCTGCTTCTAACACATCAACTTTGAGGACAAAATTTTCACTTGCTGTCTAATATATCCCACCCACTAACAGGTGCTGTGATGAAGAGATAATCAGTGTTATTCACTTCACCTGTCAGTGGTCATAATGTTATGCCTGATCGATGTATATATATTCTGTAAATTTTTTTAAAAAAAAGCAATTTTTTACAGTGTATTAATACACATGCTCTCTGACAAGTAAAAAGTTTGCTGAATATTATTTAAACTATGTCTGAACAAGAAGCTTACATAACAGACTTGTTTAACGTTATGTTCATGAGACACCAATTAGACATCTGTAGATATACCAAATTTATATTATGAATTATGGAAATTACTTTATATTAATAATAATTGTAATTATGATTAACCTTTATTACTTCATTAACACATTGTCTTCATAGCAGGGGGCTTTAGTGGGATACACAGCGTTACTGCAGGGGGTGTGCTAATTATTGTTTGAAAATTAAAATGTTCATTATGCAGAAATTCAGTATTAACTGTAACCATAGCTAAAGTTCAGCTAAATGTTTAATTGTCCAGGCCATAATTCAACATTCAGTTTTACACAGTATGCAACTGGGGGGGTCTTTGGACTAATAAAAGTTAAAAGCTCCTGTTTTAAAGCATAAATCAAATCTAAAGAAAAAATTAGCCTTATTCATCTCACTAGAATATTGCCACTGTAATCATCAGAGCTACACTGCAAACAAGGGATTGTTTATACAGTAATGTGTTAGATATGGTTTGCTGTATTATAGTGTCGACATGGTTTTCGAGCTCTACCCTCTCTGTAAAGATTCAGATAAAGAATTGATCGTGAGGCTGCCAGAGTGAAGTGCATCATGCCATGTGCTTATTGTCATGATTCAGAGAGGACCATTGATTGAGATGAAATGTCAAGGAACTGAACTAATGAATCTTAAGCATAAAAATCAGTACATCCTTATCTCCCCTTATTGCTGGATAGATTGAAAGGGGTAAATTGATCATGAATGCTGATGTTATTTGGTGAATTTTTTGTGGGCGAAATCAAGTAATTTCAGTAGGGAATTTCACGTGAGGACAAAAGATTTCCCCACACAGATTTGAGTGCCGGGTGTATGATAGGGCCCTTGATATTTTGAACCAATGTGGAAGACTTATGTTTGAGATGTGCTTCATACATCATAACACTATTGACATTAGGCGTTTTTTGCCCACAAACTGAAATTTTGCTAATGTGGTGCACCTTTATGCTTCAAAATTGCAGGATAATTGAGAGCATTTTACATGCCATTTGTTTGAAGAGCTGAATTTACATTGAAATAAATGATTGGAAAATTAAGTTGGAATTTTTTTAACATCCTTTCATTTTAGATCTGTTATTTTGCTGTAAAAGTTTCCATTTAAGCTATTCGTCCTGCCTTTCATAATGTGCTTCTCTCCTCTTCCGCCTGGAGGGCTGGTCATGTGGCCTGTATTAATCTTGTTTCAGAAACAAGACAATATTTCTTTGTGTGTGTGTGTTTATCTTACAGCCACAACACCATGGTTTGAGACTTACCGTGAGAACTTCCTGCAGTCCATGCCGGCATCAGAGCACGAGTTCCTCAACCACTATCTGGCCTGTATCCTTTAAAACACTGAAAAACAACTTTCTTTGCCCCTCTCCTAATAACTCGGCCTTGCTTCTCTTTTTATGCGCTTATTCTTCTCAGAAGGGACGCACCGAAATTTTGACTGTATAAAATGTTCTGCCAAGAATTAAATGTAATATAAATATAAATTATAATTTTCAGTGTCCATTGATGCAAAAAAGTCTAGAATAATTAAAAAGAAGTCTCTTATTCTCACCACGGCTGCAATTATTTGATCAAAACTATAGTATTAACAGTTATATTGTGAAATATTATTCCATTTCACATCATTCTAATATTCTTACCCAGTCTGTCCAGATTTTTGATAGAGGTGGTTTAGGGCAAGAATATATATTTTGTCACTCTTGTATTTTTATTTTTTTTGGGTTGTATACCTTTTTTTTTTTTTCTCTCAGTCTCTGTTGTACTTTTTTTTTTTTTTTTTTTTCTTTTTCTCTCTCCTCTTCTCCATCTGTATTCTGTGAGATCTCCTGAACTCAGCTGCAGGTATGTTGGTGGTGTCGTCCCATGAGGCGGTGCCGACAGAGCAGTTTCTCAAGCTGTCCCAAGAACAGCACCGAATCCAGCACAGTGGAGAATACACCCACCCCAAATGGTTCATCCCCAACACGCTCAAATATTACGTCCTGCTTCACGATATCAGTGATGGAGACGAGCAGAGGTGTGTGTGTGTGTTTGCGTGTCTCTCTGAAGTGTTCTCCTTGTACCTGTGTTTCCTTGATTGCTTTTCTTTCTTTTACACAGTCAAACAGTTTGATGAATAATCATTGACTCTTGAAGAAGCTTAAAGGTGCAGTGTGTAATATTTATGAGGATCTTTTGACAGAAATGCAATATAATATACATAACTATGTTTTCAGTGGTGTATAAAGACCTTACATAATGAACCGTTATGTTTTCATTACCTTAGAATGAGCCATTTCTATCTACATATACCGCGGGTCCCCTTACAGTGAAGTCACCATTTTGCGCTGCCATGTTTCTACAGTAGCCCCAAACGGACAAACTGCTCTACAGAGCACTAGCTACTCTCTGCTGTCTCAGACGACGACATATTTGTCCTGTGTCGGCCACCGTAGCTTCTCTATGTGCTTCGAAAGAGAGGGGTGAGCGTTGGGCGTTTGCAATTTGTAACCTCACTGCTAGATACTAGGGCTGCACGATTAATCGAAATCGAACCGCAATCGCGATTTGGCTTACGTGCGAATTTTTTTTTTTTAATTCAATAAATAAATATATGCCCAGCGTGTTAGTGGAGAGCTGCTCTGTGATCAGTAGTAAACGTTGCTCCGTCTGAAAGCACCGCGAGTTTGAGTCGCTTATAACGTGCGTTTGAAAAACCAAAAAAAAGACACCGTTTAATAACGTTTTAACTCACTTCATATCGTCAGTCGAATGTTTGATATTTCCTTTTTGTGAGCTGATGTGGCTTCATATCACAGAATGAGGCAGACGATGAATTATTTTATAGTATTCTATACAGTGATGCAGTCTGTCAATTAGCACTGCATTATAATATACTTTATTATTATGAAACTACCCGAGAAGGCTTGAAGAACTCAAATACACCATATATTGTCGCGGTCGTGTGTTTATTGTCATCATGTTTAATGCGTTTCTATCTTCAGCTACACAGCGCGAGCTTCACATTAGGGATTTCCTGAAAACGTCATTATATTACTTCTCTCTGAGGCAAATGTGGCGTTTCTGCTCGAGGGCGCCCTCTGGCTTCCAGTATGAATGAAACATGAGTGTGTTTAGTGCCCAGCAGTGCTCACTCCATCCTATTTTGGGTAAAAAATAGGAAAAATAATACTTCTCTAAATAAGAGAATCCGACATGGCCGCCTCGCCGTCGCAAGAGTTTTTTGACATGTCAGCATGACATCAGAGCAAATCGGACCACACTCGGACACATTTCTAACCGGCATGCATCTCACGGTGATCACCGGTGATCGGTTTGGCGCAGATTTTGCTCATCTCAAACAAGCCTATTTTTTTCTCCTTACCCCCCCCCCCAAGTACTTTTATTTTGGTGGTTATGCACAGAAATACATGTACATTCATTTAAATAATTGGGGTTTTCTTGCTATAGGCAGTTTTAAAAAATTTTTAGGTGCTCAATTCAATTCTACTTGAATTATGTAAGCTAGAGGTCAAAGGAAACAGGAAAAAGTACTATTAGTGTGATTGTGTGCATTTGCATAAATCTACATGTATATGGAAGATTTATTCATTGTTACTGTTACTTAAATACGATTATTAATTAAGCCACTTCAATATTCTAGCTGAACTGTGAACCAGTGCCGAGTGAATCATAAATCCTCTTTATTCCATATTCTGTTCAAAGCGTCTGATATTCCCACTGCTTGTTCTGATTCTGCAATTAAACGAAAAGAGTTGATTAACACTGGAAACATGTATCCAACCCTGCCTCAGGGATTAAAAACAAAAGTGATGTCAGGAGAAAACATTTCTGCTTTTCTTTTGTAATTGCATACATTTAATTAGAGAAAGTATCATGAGTAGAATAAAAATGAACTAGTTAAAGACAGCATGAACTGCATTTGCAATGTGCTTTTCTATTAATATTAATTTCTGACATCAGCTGAGCGACAGGCATGCTTGCTGTCCTATCCACTTCCTCCTTAGAGAATACTGCATGTAGATAAGTTGCCAATCACAGTAATCGTGTGCTGACTTCAGCCTCAAGGTCTGATGAATAGAAGATAACTTGACAGTGGGGAGAGATATTAGGCTGTCATATGTATTTATGATGGTATAGAACAACTATTAATGTCTATCTTTGTGTCTCTCAGGGCGGACTCAGTGTACGAGGATATGAAACAGCGGTATGGTACTCAGGGCTGCTATCTGCTCAAGATAAACTCACGGAGCGGTAGCACTGGTGCGGACGAACAGATGCCGGACCCCTGGAGTCAGTACTTACACAAGACCAGTATGCACAACCCTGTGAGTGCTACAACCTCACTGCAGGCACTGAACATACAACTCATAAACTTCTGATTATCATCATAAAGTCCGGTCCACATTGCAGTGTTTTCTGGCCAAGAGCCAAAAGTTTTGATGCCGTAAACCAGGCATCCTCAAATGGCGGACCGTGGCTTGGTTCTAACCACACCGCAAGACATTTGACAATGGTAGCACCATTTTACCATTCCTACATTACAGTGAGCAGCTCGTCAGAACAGTGGAGCGGTTCACACCACAAGCATTAAAGGGATACTTCACCCAAAAATTTAAATTACCCCATGATTTACTCACCCTTAAGCCATCCTAGGTGTATATGACTTTCTTCTTTCAGATGAATACAATCAGACATGTATTAAACAATGACCTGGCTCTTCCAAGCACATAATAATTATACACAGTACACACACATATATTATGTAAACACAAACTTTTATTTTGGATGCGGTTAATTGCGATTAATCAATTTGACAGCACTGATATAAATAAAATAGTATATCAGTCTGCCGAGTAAACAAAAAAATGTACTAGCCAATGGTGATTCTATTGCCAAGGTGTGCATAGAGGGTTGTTGATACACTAAAACACTGCTGAAAACAAGAATGCAGCAAATACTTGTTTTAATTTGTCATACATACGTGACTCTCTCTGTTTAAGCCAGGTTTGAGACCAGACGTTTTTTCATCTAAATTTAGCATTATTAATCAATGTTTAAAGCATTTCATAATAAACAATGTTATAATTGGGAAAATTATTTGTAGATGACAAGGAAAGACAACTTAAACTTTGGAATTACTAGTTAACTTTGTTTTCAGCTCATGATTATGGAGTTTTTAGTATTTTTCATGAGGTTTGTTTTTAATAGATACTTATTTTAAGCAAAATATAAAAATGGTCCAGACTTCAAGAGGAACAACCCTGAACCCCCATCCTGTATCTTTTCTGTCACATGCCTTCTGCCTTAGCCTTACATATGCATGTAAATGTGAAAATAATAATAGCTTGATAAAACATCTGATCTTACCTTTTAATATTCATATCTAATTGTGCTCATTTTAAAAAAATATAGAAAAATGATCAGCACTGCTCTGGATCTGAGGGCCCAATATCCTTATCTTCCATGATTTTCCATAAACCTTGCAAATCCAGGGTACAAGTAATGTAATATTTTGTTATTTTTACTATTTTATTTAATCAGTTATTTTTTTTATCCATGGTGGAAGAGCACTTAAATATTTTATTCTAATACTAAAATAAATATACACTCACCTAAAGGATTATTAGGAACACCTGTTCAATTTCTCATTAATGCAATTATCTAATCAACCAATCACATGGCAGTTGCTTCAATGCATTTAGGGGTGTGGTCCTGGTCAAGACAATCTCCTGAACTCCAAACTGAATGTCAGAATGGGAAAGAAAGGTGATTTAAGCAATTTTGAGCGTGGCATGGTTGTTGGTACAACGCACAACCATTTCTAGAGTTTACAAAGAATGGTGTGAAAAGGGAAAAACATCCAGTATGCGGCAGTCCTGTGGGCGAAAATGCCTTGTTGATGCTAGAGGTCAGAGGAGAATGGGCCGACTGATTCAAGCTGATAGAAGAGCAACTTTGACTGAAATAACCACTCGTTACAACCGAGGTATGCAGCAAAGCATTTGTGAAGCCACAACACGCACAACCTTGAGGCGGATGGGCTACAACAGCAGAAGACCCCACCGGGTACCACTCATCTCCACTACAAATAGGAAAAAGAGGCTACAATTTGCACGAGCTCACCAAAATTGGACAGTTGAAGACTGGAAAAATGTTGCCTGGTCTGATGAGTCTCGATTTCTGTTGAGTCATTCAGATGGTAGAGTCAGAATTTGGCGTAAACAGAATGAGAACATGGATCCATCATGCCTTGTTACCACTGTGCAGGCTGGTGGTGGTGGTGTAATGGTGTGGGGGATGTTTTCTTGGCACACTTTAGGCCCCTTAGTGCCAATTGGGCATCGTTTAAATGCCACGGCCTACCTGAGCATTGTTTCTGACCATGTCCATCCCTTTATGACCACCATGTACCCATCCTCTGATGGCTACTTCCAGCAGGATAATGCACCATGTTACAAAGCTCGAATCATTTCAAATTGGTTTCTTGAACATGACAATGAGTTCACTGTACTAAAATGGCCCCCACAGTCACCAGATCTCAACCCAATAGAGCATCTTTGGGATGTGGTGGAACGGGAGCTTCGTGCCCTGGATGTGCATCCCACAAATCTCCATCAACTGCAAGATGCTATCCTATCAATATGGGCCAACATTTCTAAAGAATGCTTTCAGCACCTTGTTGAATCAATGCCACATAGAATTAAGGCAGTTCTGAAGGCGAAAGGGGGTCAAACACAGTATTAGTATGGTGTTCCTAATAATCCTTTAGGTGAGTGTACATAATAAATAGTGTACATTTTTATAGTGTTTTTTCCATCATGGTCCGTCAAATTAGTAATTAAATATTATGATTGAATTATAAAAACTAATAATTATAATTAAACATTTTCTTGAAGTAATAAACACATTCGCATAACTTTTTTTTTTTTTTTTTTTTAAACATTTGTTTTATATTTTTAAATGATTTAATTATTTTATTAATTTATTTATTTTTTTTAATAATGACTTAATTGCTTTTCATCAATTTTCATCAAACCCCAGTTCGGGAAACCCTGCTATGATATAATATTTTTATTTGCTATAAAATCCTCCAATGTTTTAGTCTTTATTTTTTATACATTTTTCTGAAAACAAAAATTTTGATTGCTATATTAATTGCTTTAGAATATTGAAGTTAGAGAGTTGTCTGATATGAAAAATGTAGAATGTAATGATTAAAATTGTTATTGGTTTTTGTGGAAAAATGTGTTGCCCTAATGGAATTACTGTTGTGTGACTGCTGGATTTGAAAAATCTAATTTAATCTGCCAAATTAAATGTTCCAATTCTGGTGATGTTTAATAGGAGCTGTATGAAGAATCTGCAGTGAATAATGCAGTTGAAAACAACATCGGTGCAGAGGAAGATGGTCTTGATCCTTCAGTTAGAGGTTAGTCCATTCCAAATGAATCCCATTATCAGGGATTTTTGTTATAAACCTCATATTGATGAGAAATGTTGGTCTAATGTTAATTAGATGTTCCACTCATGTTTGCAGACGGCATCTCAGAGACTCATCCTCTGCAGCTGGACCAGCCCACTGATGCCGGTTACCCCAGCAACAACCCCAGTCAGTCTGTAAACAGTGTGGATGTGACGAAACCTCAAAAACAGGCCAGCGTGACCTCTCACAACCCCCCGACCCCCCGTGGAACCTGCCTGACCCTAAATGACCACGACCACATCCGGCAGTTTATCCAGGAGTTCACCTTCAGAGGATTACTGCCGCACATTGAGAAAAACATACGCCAACTAAATGACCAGGTATGTTAACACACACAAATAATATGTTAGATCTGGGTAAATATGGGTACCGTCTTACATTTTAAAATCTCGTACGAGGGAAGTTTTTTCCCGTTAGCGAGGCACGTTAACATGACTCTTAGACGGAAAGCTTTTCTTTGACACTTTGCGTTTTTACGCTTGCGATCTTCTAACATTACACTGTGACACACCGTATTTCTTGGCACACTCATTTTATGCATATTTGGCGCCACCTATTGTTGTGGGTGTATTATTGACATGTAAGTCTAGACCCTGATTATAAGACAAACCCGTTTTTTCAGATGTATTTCTAAGAAATAAACATTCTTATATTCTGAACAATATGGTATATTTGGGGGAAATACCAAGTTTTAGGTCTGAGATTTTAAATGTTTACACTCACTAAACCTGCATTTATTTGATCAAAAATACAGTAAAATATTGAGATAGTATTACAATTTTTTCTATTTGAATATATTTTAAAATTAATTATTTCTGTGATCAAAGCTGAATTTTCAGCACCATTACTCCAGTCTCCAGTGTCACATGATGCTTCAGAAATCATTCTAATATGATGATTTGCTGCTCAAGAAACATTTATGATTATTGTCAATGTTGAAAACAGTTGTGTTGCTATGATCTTTGATGAATAAAAAAGCATTTATTTTGAAATGAAAATCTTTTTAACATTACAAATGTCTTTACTGACACTTAAAAATCTTACTTCTGGTAGTATATATATATATATATATATATATATATATATATATATTTTCTTGACAAAAGAATAAAATATTGTAAAATTGTATTACGTTACATTTTGTTACATATAATAATTTTTTTATTTTATTTATTGCTTTCCAGGTTTATTTTTCTGTGTCATACAAAAAAATCTGTTTTATAACCGCTTATACATTAAAATCACTCAGAAAATCACGTTTTACTATTGGCTCCAGCATCTTATTATATATTTTCTGTTTACCTCCTTACATTATATATATATACCTTTATAATTCATTTTTGTTGGCTGTAGTATTATTTCATTGTTTTGATGTTGATTTACTGCATTTGCTGTTTTCATTTTTTTTAAATATGCATATCTTGGCTGCGTTCGTACATAATAAATTCATCTAAGAGTACAAGCCAAGGATCTGTTATTATTTATTTCCCTAACTTTTGACAGTATGCAAATATATTGTTCCAATTTAATTTAATTTTTTTCCCTAAAAGTTCTGCACAGCTTTTCAGCTTTTCTTTCATTGTCTTCATCTTTTTTTATTTCCCTTTCTAGCTTGTCTCGAGAAAAGGTCTGAGCCGATCTCTTTTCTCCGCCACTAAGAAGTTGTTTGGTGGAGGGAAGGTCCCAGAGAAGAGTATTGCTGAGCTAAAGAACACTGCAGGGCTGCTGTAGGCGACCTGAAGAACACATTTAAATGTTTTTGTTGTTCTTTTATCCATCTCATCTGATTATTGGCCCTTGTGATTTCAGCTATCCCTCCGAGGCTCCAGAGCTTCAGATCAGGAAGATGGCCGACCTCTGCTTCCTAGTTCAGCACTATGAGCTGGCCTACAACTGCTACCACACTGCCAAGAAGGACTTCCTCTCCGACCAGGCCATGCTGTATGCCGCGGGAGCGCTGGTGAGACGCACACCAGAGTCGTAGCGCAGCTGCTGCTTGAAATAAGCTCCACAGATAGGGTCACTGGCATTGTTTGTGTGGTTATCAGAGTAATACTGTCTGAAAACACCTCAGAGTGATTGGCTGGTGCCGTTGTCTCTACAGGAGATGGCTGCTGTCGCTGCATTTCTGCAGAGCGGGGCAGCGAGGCCGTACCCAGCACACTACATGGACACGGCCATTCAGACCTACAGAGACGTGTGCAAGTAAGAACATAATATATATAAAAAAAAATTTTTTAATTTGTTGTTGCTTCTGTTTTTAGGCCAGACAGTTTATGTTGCTTAAATACTTGAGCACTTGATGAAAGGATCTTTTTTTTTTGGCTTGTAAATGTTGCATGTATATAATGTGTGTAAGACATTGTTTTTTGTTCTTGCGTCACAGAAACATGCTTTTGGCTGAGCGGTGTTGTCTTTTAAGTGCTGAGATTTTGAAGAGTCAGGCCAAATACTCCGATGCTGCCACACTTCTGATCAAGATGACCAGTGAGGTGAGCTCAAGTCCCTGTTGACACATCTACATCTGAAGACTGTACCAAATTTTTAGAGTAATTTCTTTGCCATTATCACCCATTAATTAGGCAACAGGGTTCGTACAAGGTGCTTAAAGTATTTGAAGTTCTTGAATTTGACTTTGAAATAGAGTACTGGAAAAAACTATATTTATATATTTAAACCTATATTTTATTTTTATAAAAAGCCATATTTATGAAGAGGTACTTGAAAAGTGCTTCTATTTTTGAAAGACATCATTATTATTATTATTATTATTAGGGATGCACTGATAGGATTTTTTGGGGCCGATACCGATTTTAACAAACAATTATTGGCCGATACTGATATTTATCACTTGCCCTCTTATTTTAAATTTTGTCATTAAAATAGATAGTGTTTTGATCATGTTTTAAATCAGCAAAGTTTAAAAAAAAGTACATTAACTTATAGCCTACTAGCTAGTTTATTGCTGCATTATCAAATAATTTCTAATGAACATAGACTGGATCCATTTAACATTCAGCAGGCCAACATAAATACAACAGAACAAAGATGCATATGAAATAAACAGTGCTTTTTAGGTAGGTTTAACAGTTTCCAGGTACAGAAATTAAGTAAACATGTTAAATAACACTGCATATTCTTCACTGTATAAATTAAATACATATATTATTATTACATTGAGACGTAACTAAATTTTACTGTACAACATGAATATATTTCTGTCACAATTACTTTGTTAAACTGAGCTTTTATTTTGTGTGTGTGTTTATGATATGACGATAGATTTTGTCGAATGAAACGGTAAAATGCTTATGAAACGGTAAAATGCTTCGTTAGTTGGACTGTCGTGTTCGTGCTATCGAGTTGTTCATGAGAACTGTGTTTGTGTTTTTGGGATGTAAGGGATGACTTTTTCATTGAACATTCGATCTGGATTACCATAGTAACACACATTGCTTTCACTTATTGATGGCATCATAGCCTCGGCCGGCTGGCACAGCAGATTCTGCCATAGTCGTTGCCTGCGTTGCGTACGTATGTGTGGGTATGTGCGGAGCTATCAAAATAGGGGTGAGACCCTTTTGGGGTAGGGGCGTGTTTGTTTTGGTGATTTGAAATATCAACATCGGTTACCAGAAAGCACTTACCCCACCTTTAAGTGTACTGACCTACGTTTTATTTATTCATCAGAACATTGACTATGGTTGTAAATTGATCAAAAATCGGCCGATAAATATATATAAATAGGTTTAACAGTTTCCAGGTACAGAAATAAAGTAAACATGTTAAATAACACTGCATATTCTTCACTGTATAAATTAAATACATATATTATTATTACATTGAGATGTAACTAAATTCTACTGTACAACATGAATATATTTCTGTCACAATTACTTTTATTTTGACGGGTTGCCGTGAAGACCTTTGAGTTTCTGTGTGTGTGTTTATGATATGACGATAGATTTTGTCGAATGAAACGGTAAAATGCTCATGAAGTGACTGGACATGAGGTTCATGCATTCATGTCCTCATATATTGAGGCGGCAGAGGCTGAAAAACACTGCAAGTTTCAGTGTGTGTGAGGTAAATGAAACCGCGCGTCTGCGCCATTCATTCACACAGAGACACACAGAAACATGCAGGATTCATATTTAAACAGTCTTTTTGCGGCTTAATATTCACAGACACTAGTATATATCGCAATTTGATTTAAAGGTGGGGTAAGTGTTATTTCAAAACTGCTTTATAAAAGTGTCTCGGCCGAGTACCAAAACAAACTTGTAGCCAATCAGCAGTAAGGGGCGTGTCTACTAATGATGGTGAGAAGAGATCACTCAGTGCACGTCATTATTCAAAAGACACGACACACAGGACGGACATTAGCCGAGCGACGACAGAAATAGAGAGATGGCAGATAAAAAACAAAAGTGGAAAATGTCTATGGAACAAAATAAGGCTTACGATCAGGCAAGAAGTATCAGCTTTCCAGCGCTGGAGAGAACTCAAGGAGCGCTAAGGGCTGCAATCGGACGCCGAGGTTGCTTTATTTCTTCTCGATAGGCGAGTAACATTGGTTTTGTTTTGTTTCACAGAACTAATATATGCTGGCTTTTGCTTGAATATGCTCGTGTGTCATGTTCGCTTGTTTGTCCATTTGCAATCGTATCGTCGTTCACTTCAGCGATGATAAAGACCCATTCATTTCCACATCCTATAAACCACTGTCTGTTTCAAGCGTCAGCTCGCAGTGTGTCCGAAAAGTAAGATAATAAACTCCTAATACATGTTTGTTTCCTTTGGTTCCTCTTTTAGTGATCGATATAACCCTCTAATCTTGTTGTAATATATTCGTTAGTTGGACTGTCGTGTTCGTGCTATCGAGTTGTTCATGAGAACTGTGTTTGTGTTTTTGGGATGTAAGGGATGACTTTTTCATTGAACATTCGATCTGGATTACCATAGTAACACACATTGCTTTCACTTATTGATGGCATCATAGCCTCGGCCGGCTGGCACAGCAGATTCTGCCATAGTCGTTGCCTGCGTTGCGTATGTATGTGTGGGGCGGAGCTATCAAAATAGGGGCGAGACCCTTTTGGGGTAGGGGCGTGTTTGTTTCGGTGATTTGAAATATCAACATCGGATACCAGAAAGCACTTACTCCACCTTTAAGTGTACTGACCTACGTTTTATTTATTCATCAAAACTTTGACTATGGTTGTAAATTGATCAAAAATCGGCCGATAAATATCGGCGGCCTATACAGCGGTGCATCTCTAATTATTATATTTAATATATTTATTGTTGAAAGATCTTTTTAATGCAAAATTAACGCTGCTGCCTATCTGAGCCATTTCACATGGCCATGAGCGTGATATTGCTGATATATTTAGTATATGATATAGCTTTCATTCTTCAGGTCAATCAGATATTCATGGGACAAAAATCAGTTTGGATGAGGAAAGTGATATCTTTGTCATAGTATCCTTTCAGTGGTTAAGGTAGTGGTTTTCAAAGTGTGGGGCGCACAGGTTAGGGTTATGCTAGACTCAGCCTCAGACGTCACACCTACGGACCGTTTGCTGAACGTCTGATGCATATGGCACACTTATCTGGAAACACTTCAGGAATTTCGAAGTCGTCATCTGATTGGTTGAATTCTACAGGATGTCCGCGAGATGTGTGTTACGTTATTTAACGGTCCGCCTGGAAACAAATGCCGCGACTCCAAACCCCCTCGTGGAAGAAGAACACCGTTGTGTTTACAACTGTGACAATGAGCGCTTACCAGTATCAACTAAATGCTGGATTTTCAAAAGTATGTGAAGTTGCAGTAAACTTGCACAACGTTTTTGAATTAATCATTTATAGATGCACGCCGGTCTGCAGGGATATCAACTTTACATTTTCACGCCCCTAAACATGACGCGGAACAAAACCAACTGTGATTGGTTGCTTTACATGCAAGTCAAACATCCTCTTGGGCGGTCCTTGACCAATTAAAGCTGCGAAAAAATCTGAATCAGTCTGAATGTGTGGCTACGCGAGACTAGGGTTGTGCTAATAGACGATATTATCGTGTATCGACAATAGTCAGAGATATTGGCGATGGCGATATTATGAAGACGGTAATTGGCTTGTTTTCCCATTAATGTATTAAATTATTTTTTATTTATATATATAATAATTATTATAATAATTAATAATAATAATTATAATTAATAATAATAATAATTATTATTATTATTATTATTATTATTATAAGGCTAGCATTATTAAATTAATATTAGGACCTGTAATTGATTTTCATAATAAAGTGTTCCAAAAGGGTCCAATTCTCATTATTAACTAGTTGCTTATTAGCATATTACTAGTATATTGGCTGTTTATTAGTACTTATAAAGCACATATCAGTGCCTTATTCTGCATGACCTTATTCTACATCCCTTAATCCTACCCAATACCTAAACTTAAACGCTACAAAAAATGCCTTACTAACTATTAATAAGCAATAAATTAAAAGTTTGGTGCAAAAGTCGTAGTTAATAGTGAATGTGTTCCCCATACTAAAGTGTTACCAAAATCCTTAAAAAATAAACAATATTATTTGTTTTCTATTTGTCTTTTTTTAGAATTTAAAAGTTAATAAAAATATTGTTTGATAAGTGAGATCTCTGATTGTCCTTGAAAGTCCTGCTATTTCATTTTACAGTATCTGCACGAACCCTGAGGCAAACAGGTGGTCCCGCCCCAAACTCAAGCTATTGGCTGAGCTGTTGTTTCTGTGTCATGCTGTTCACATAAACCTAATTCACTTCACTTTCTATTTCCCTTTCTGATAGGACTCTGACCTGCGGAGTGCACTCCTATTGGAGCAGGCGGCTCACTGCTTCATGAATATGCGCAGCCCCATGGTGAGGAAGTTTGCCTTCCACATGATACTGGCCGGTCATCGTTTCAGCAAAGCTGGACAGGTATGTCTGTAGACTCAGGAAACACACTTTCCTAAAATACACACATCTATTCTCGTCACCATTACATTAAATCATTGGTGTCTAGATGGGCCCTGGCACATAACAAGTTTAAAATAGCAAAAATAGCTAAAACAGCAAAACAAATCAAGGTGAATCTGAAATTATATTTCTCAGTTTAAAGTAGGGATGCACAATATATCGGCAACATATCGTTATCGGCCGATGATCATTTTTGATGTTATCGTTATCGATCCGATAAGAAAATTTGACCGATATATTCAAGCCGATAGATAATGTATTATTTCCTTCAGCTGAGACACGTCAGACGCGCTGTCCGCCATGATGGTTTTGAATTGCTTCAAATATGATTGGAATCACTTCGGAAAGGAAAGTACAGTTATGTGCAACATGTGCAGCGCAAGTCTGACATATAGGTTACATCTTAATGACAAGCACAGTCAAGTTTGCTTGTGCATTTGCAGCTTTTTGTGCCATTGTAAATTGTAATATTATATTTATTCTGTGTATATCTGATTAATCTCATATAGGATGCGTTTGGTTGATGCAGTAAAGCGCTTCATTGTACCGGTCTTTAGCTTCAGCGCACGCAGTTCAAACAGAAATGTTGGTTAACTAATGCTAACAAATATTAAACCTTATTGTACAGTGTTACCATTTTTTAAATAAAGTAAGTTGGCCATAGGAGTGTAAAATTAATTTGAAAAGTTAAGGAATCTGGTTCAAAGGTAGGCTGCTGTACTGTATATGTTTGATTTATGTTGTGTGTTTGGGACATGGCTTTTAATGGTGAGCCTTTTGTTTTTGTAATCAGGCTCTCAAAGTTTATCAAAATTTGTGTTTAGATTTATCGGCCCATATATCGGTTATCGGCTTTCAAATATAAAGCATTATCGGTTATCGTATCGGCCAAAATTTTCATATCGGTGCATCCCTAGTTTAAAGGGTAAATAACACGCACAGTTTCTGCCAATCTCATGTTAATCTTGAGTACCTATAGAGTAGTATTGCATCCTTCATATCTCAGAAGAGTCTTTAGTTTTATCATATTTATAAAAGACAGATACGCTGTACCGATTCTTTCAGAAAACAGCCGAACTCGTGGAGGCGCGCAGTGGGCGGGGCTAAAGAGTCACAAACACACACACATACATACATACACACACACACAATACATCATGGCATTATCCCTGGATAACTTTCGATTCACTCAACGTTCGTGTTGTTTACATTATATGCACTTACGCGCCGATTGCCAACAAAACACAGACACTTGATGCAGTTTCACTCACCACCTGCGGTTTCGACTCATGACCGGGAACAAACACACTTGCAGAACTCTGTTGCTGCTCCGGGAAAACAAACTGCATCCACTGTTTCCTTAATGCTGGGTTATGAACAAGGTTATCTTTCCCTCACAACCAAAAACACGCTCATCCAGGAGAAGTGCCCATACAAGGAATTGCACCCCTTTATGATGTCATACAGGGCCATATTAGAAAAAACTTTCCGAAACTTATTAGAATCCTGGAAGAGTGTATTTGGCTTTTATAATACTTTTATTTTTTATTTTGGCCATGTTTTGCATGATAATCCAACTCTTTAACAGTGTAAATAAGTCTGAATACATGAAATAGCATTAGACCCACTTTAATTTTTTTTAATGATTTAAAAAATCATTACTTAAAAAATAAAATAAAAATTAACTGAAATAAAATATAAAAACTTCTAATCTATTTTCTAATGATTCGAGTATTTGTAATTACTTTAATATATCATCATTCCTAGTTTCTCTAAGTAAAGTGTGAAAGTGAGCAGCTTTGTCATTGTATCTGAAGTATAAAGAAATAAAATAATGGGAAAAAGCTGAAATAATGCGGGTCTTTAACAGTGGAGCCAAAAAGGTTGAGAACCACTGCATTAAATGGACCAAGTGTTGAGATAATTGAAATATAAATTTATCAATATATTTTTAGTTATAGCTTCTTCAAAGTGGATGAAACCTGCATTGGACTATAGATTTATCAGTCTCTAAGCATTTAAAGTCATTGCACCCAATCATCGCCGCCATTAGTCAGTCATGGTCAGGGCATAAATGCAGTGGAATAAGGTCACTGTGACCTCCAATATATACAGTGCCTATAGAAAGTCATCATACCCTGTGAAAATCTTCACCTTTTGTCACATTACACCCTGGAAAATAACATTTTTGAGCTGTACACATTATAACCCTCATCATCAAAGTGAAAATAACATTTGAAAACATTCTGGAGCTTTATTAAAAATTTTAAAACTTGAATAACAGGGTTGGAAAAGTCATCAGTCCCCTGATTTAATACTTCGTAGAGCCACCTTTTGCTTTTAATTACAGCCATTAAACTTTTTGGATATGTCTGTACTAGATTTGCACACCTAGATTGGGGAATATTTGTCCATTCTTCCTTGCAGAATTCAGAGGAATAGAGGAATACCCTTCCTAATAGAGGAATACCCTTCCTCAAGTTCAGTCAAACTCCGTGGTGAGCGGCAATGTACTGCTCTCTTTAAGTCCATCCACAGATTTTCTATCAGATTTAAGTCAGGGATCTGACTTGGCCACTCAAAGACATTCACCTTCCTATTCTTAAGCCGTTACGTTGTTCTTTTGGCGGTATGTTTAGGATCACAGTCGTGTTGGAAGGTGAATGACCTGCCCATCTTCAGCTGTCTAAGCAGTCAGGCTGTCAATTTTGGCTGTCAATTTTGCATCTGTGCCTAAAGTGCCAGTTCTCACACACACTCTCACTCTTTCTCACTCTTTCTCACTCTTTCTCACTCTTTCTCACTCTCTCTCTCTCTCTCTCTCTCTCTCTCTCTCTCTCTCTCTCTCTCTCTCTCTCTCTCTCTCTTTCTCTCTCTCTCTCTTTCTCAGAAGAGACATGCACTGCGGTGCTACTGCCAGGCTTTGCAGGTGTATAAAGGTAAAGGTTGGACACTGGCTGAAGATCACATCAACTTCACCATCGGCCGGCAGTCCTTCACTCTGCGGCAGCCGGACAACGCCGTGGCTGCCTTCCGGCACATTCTCATCAACGACAGCAAACAGTCGGCTGTACAGCAGGCTG
Organism: Coreius guichenoti; assembly: GCA_039654105.1. Lineage (NCBI taxonomy): Eukaryota > Metazoa > Chordata > Actinopteri > Cypriniformes > Gobionidae > Coreius > Coreius guichenoti. The sequence continues at coordinate 10,847,774 of CM077185.1, read as the reverse complement.
CTTTCCTCAGGGAATACCTCTATGTGTACAAGGTTAGCAACACACACGCAAAATTAGCTGTTTATAGTAAACTATTCACAATTCATAAAGTAATGTTGGGATGGTACAAAACCTCATTAAAAGGATGTCATTCTTGAAAATTATTATTATATTTATATTCTACCTTAGAATATAATAGTTATTATTCAATTATTAATATTCTTAATATTTCTTCTATTTATTAATCTATCAAATCAATCAATTTATCAATCTAATTTTATCTAATCTATCTATCTGAATATAATAATAATAATTATTATTATATTCTACCTTAGGTAGAATATAATAATAAGCTTAGCAGTTTTGTTAAAAATATTATAAATATTTGAAAGTTTTTGTCTAGCAAATCAAAGTCATGTAGTGCATCCAACAAAGCTTAATGATATTTCTGAATTATTGATTCACCTTGGAATATACTCTACTGTTCAATAGTTTTTAAAGAAAATAACACTTTTATTCAGCAAGGATGCATTCAGTTGATCACATTGAAGTGACATTAAAGACATTTATAATGTTTTATAAACATTTATGAACAGTTTTCTATTTTAAATAAATGCTGCTCTTTTGTTCTTTCTGAAGGATCATGGAAGACTGGAGTAGTGATACTGAAAATTCAGCTTTGCATCACACAATTTTTTTTATTTTAAAATATATTCAAATAGAATTTTAATTTTAATCAAATTTATGCAGCCTTTGTGAGCATGAGACTTCTTTCAAAAACATTAAAAAACTTTTGAACAGTAGTGTATTTTAAAAACCTCTTTTGAAAATAATGATTATTATGTGTACACCCATGTTTCAAGATGTAAGGAAAATATATATGATGGTTACACCAAATGCCATTTTTACCATTTACCCAAACAGAGTCATAATATAAGAGCTGTTTTCACATTGAACCAGGCTACATTTTCTTATATTGCTCTCAGAAATCAGCTAGACTCTGAGAGTCACATTTAGGCCACTGACCCAGTTTTTTCCCCCCACCACAATCAGACTTTAGCCATGTCTATGTCTGCGCGAGACTGCTCTTTCGTCATCGTTTGGTTGAGTCTGTCTCATCAGCGCTCTGTCCTTGGGTGGTTCTGGTCCACAAAACTCCATCACCTTCAAGCACTGGGCCTGAATACATAACAAGAGGAAATGACAACATTCTGCTTAGCCTCGATTCTTAATGGGAGTTTTATGGTGCAGATCTACCACTCCAGGAACAGTTGTGTAAAATAACAGTAGGGCTATCACTAACAATTATTTTTGGTAATCGAGTAATCGGACGATTGTTTTGATGATTAATCGAGCAATCAGATTTTTTGTGTGTGTTAATAATAATAGACCTAAGCAAACAATAGCCTTTAAAATGACTTAAAATGCATACACTATATTGCCAAAAGTATTGGGACACCCCTCCATATCATTGAATTCAGGTGTTGCAATCACTACCATGGCCATAGGTGTATAAAATCAAGCACCTAGGCATACAGACTGCTTCTACAAACATGAAAGAATGGGTCGCTCTCAGGAGCTCAGTGAATTCAAGGGTGGTACCGTGATAGGTTGCCACCTGTGCAATAAGTCCATTCCTGAAATTTCCTCACTACTAAATATTCTACGGTCAACTGTTAGTGGTATTATAACAAAGTGGAAGCAATTGGGACCAACAGCAACTCAGCCACGAAATGGTAGGCCATGTAAAATCACAGAGCGGGGTCAGTGCATGCTGAGGCGCACAGTGCGCAGAAGTCGCCAACTTTCTGCAGAGTCAATAGCTACAGACCTCCAAACTTCAATATCAGATTAGCTCAAGAACAGTGTGTAGAGAGCTTCATGGAATGGGTTTCCATGGCCGAGCAGCTGCATCCAAGCCTTACATCACCAAGTGCAATGCAAAGCGTCGGATGCAGTGGTGTAAAGCACGCCGCCACTGGACTCTAGAGCAGTGGAGATGTGTTCTCTGGAGTGACGAATCACGCTTCTCTGTCTGGCAATCCGATGGATGAGTCTGGGTTTGGCGGTTGCCAGGAGAGCGGTACTTGCCTGACTGCATTGTGCCAAGTGTAAAGTTTGGTGGAGGGGGGATTATGGTGTGGGGTTGTTTTTCAGGGGTTGGGCTTGGCCCCTTAGTTCCAGTGAAAGGAACTCTTAATGCTTCAGCATACCAAGACATTTTGGATAATTTCCTCAACTTTATGGGAACAGTTTGGGGATGGCCCCTTCCTGTTCCAAAATCTTTGTGCACCAGTGCACAAAGCAAGGTCCATAAAGACATGGATGAGTGAGTTTGTTGTGGAGGAACTTGACTGGCCTGCACAGAGTCCTGACCTCAACCCGATAGAACACCTTTGGGATGAATTAGAGCGGAGACTGCGAGCCAGGCCTTCTCGTCCAACATCAGTGCCTGACCTCACAAATGCGCTTCTAGAAGAATGGTCAAAAATTCCCATAAACACACTCCTAAACCTTGTGGAAAGCCTTCCCAGAAGAGTTGAAGCTGTTATAGCTGCAAAGGGTGGGCCAACTCCATATTAAACCCTACGGATTAAGAATGGGATGTCATTAATGTGCATTTAAGGGCAGGCGTCCCAAAACTTTTGGCAATATAGTGTAATGAGGCAATAATTTTTGGTTCAAATGAAGTATCAAAAGCAAATAATCATATGGTTTTATAGAACAACACTTTATATTATGTATATTATATTATTATATATTTTAATCAACTTGTGTACATTGTATTGCAACAAATGCCTGCAGAGGGTGCCAGCGGCCTGGTGTTGTTACACTTTACAGCAGATCAATTCCTTGTTTAATATTGGCCACATGACATTTAATTCAAATGTTCATTTAATCTTTAATATTTGGCCACTTCTTTACGATAGAAATTCTACAGTCACTGTACTTTCTTGAGCAAGAACATGTGCACATCAAAACATGCAAACGCAAAGCGAGGGTTTAAACTTTTAAAATTTTGAAACTGAGATGAACAGTTCGCATATTTAGAAACATATTAATGTATTCTCCTGTGTTGGCGTCGGCTGATAAATTATTTACCTTACAAATATGATGAAAAGCAACACATTGCATTCCCAAATGAATGTTATAAGTAACCCAAACTCTCAGCACATGCAGAGATGGAGTTTGAGACGCGCTCCACGCATGTAAATGATAACCGTTCATGTGGAGCAGATCGGTGCCGCTCTGAGACACACGTAACCTACACGCATGTAAATTATTAAAGTGCATATATATTAAACCCGCAGGTATACAACATATACAGTTGTGGTCAGAATTATTGGCACCCCTGGTAAATATGATCAAAGATTGCTGTAAAAATCTTTCTGCATTGTTTATCCTTTTGATATTTCATTAAAAAAATTTGCAAAAAACGAAACTTTCATTGAAGTTAAAAAAAAAAAAAAAACACGTTGGCCATAATTATTGGCACCCTTTTGTTAAATACTTTTTGCAACCTCCTTTTGCCAAGATAACATTTTCCTGTAATGCCTGATGAGTTCAGAGAACACCTGACATACAGAATCTCTCCAGATCCTTCAGATTCACAGCTCCATGTTGGTGCTTCTTCTCTTCACTTTACTTCACCCCACTCATTTTCTATAGGGTTCAGGTCAGGGAACTGGGACGGCCATGGCAGAAGCTTCATTTTGTGCTCAGTGACACATTTTTGTGTTGATCAAAGGCTTTCTGACCCCAAGACTCAACTAATCGCTGCAATTCTCCAGCTGTGATCCTTGGAGTCTTTGGCCACTCAAACTTTCTTCCTCGCCGTGCATTAAGACAATATAGACACACATTATATTTATCGTTATAGTTATCTTTATGCTCATAGTTCCTGGTGTCAATGGGCCTTAATACTGATCATTTAATTTTCATATATTTACTGTGCAGAAGCAATGTGGGATCACATGACCTTTGTTGGCCAGTCAGAAGGCAAGCATTGAAGGGGCTGTACTCGGTGGATGCATTAGTATAACTTATAGGTGAAAAGAAGAGCCGTTCTTCAAATTATGTTGATATTTATGACCCTTTGACCTTTTCCCCTTAGAGCATGAGTCAGTTGACCGGTGAGAGCTCCCTACCGCAGCTGCCTCTGCCCTGCCTGCACAGCTCACAAACACGCGTCTTCTTTGGCCATGAACGCAGACTTGCCGAAGGTAAGCACCCTCTGTGTGTCTCACTCATTCACAGACACAAGAAACGGAGAGTTTACTAGAAAATAAAAAATTGTGTAATTTACTCGCCCTCATGTTGTTACAAACAATTATCAGGGTTTAAAGTTCTCCATTGCTACGACAAATTTCCATCAGTTGGAGAGCAGAGAGGCCAAGGCCATGTATGAAATCAGTGCAGATCAAATCAAAGATGTCTTTTTATGCATTGTTTTTTGCACCGTTGAGTGTATTGAGCATCCCGTTGAAGAAGAAATCCGCTGAAAACACTCACTGACTGAATTTTAGTCATTATTCACTCAAAAAGCAATCATGTTCCCTTAGAAAGTAAACCGAATAGTGACGTAATTGACTGTTCCTGCACATGAATAAACACAGCACAGTGCAACTGTTATGAATGACATATTTTAACATCCACATTAAGTTGTGATGACCTTTCTCTCATCATGCCCACGGTGAAATGAAGATGAACAGTGCACCATTTATGTACTCAGATTAAAAAAAGTAATTTCCAGTGAAAACTTCAAAAGAGATGAGCGGTGCTGAGGAGCTGCTCCATACATCACAGAATAAATTACATTTAAAATAAGGAAAGAACATGGACTACCACATTCGATATCTGCAATGAGCTCCGCTTCAATTAAAGAGAAGCAAACAAAAAGACTCATTTTAGAAATATCATGCAACTCAAACGCGTGTAAAAAAAAAAAAAAAAAAAAACAGGGAATTGGACGTTGGAGTGAAGAGAACAGGTCCGAGGAGGTGTGAAAACCTTTTTAATTGAAGTCTTTGCCCGGATCTCACTCTGAAAGGGGGACGGGGAGGGGCGTGGGGGGTGTAGTAGTGTGTGAGGAATGACTGATAAACGTACCTGTTGTCTGTTCCAACGCTCCGCTTGCCTTAGGCTCTGAATCCCAAATGTCCTCTGAGACACTGGCTGATTGGACATAAGGCAACTCTGTTAAGTTTATAAATTCTGAATTCCCAAAAATATTCCTTTTTCACTGCCATGATTTGTCAGTCATATTTGTAAGGAGAGAAGAAATGTGTGAGGAAATCTGATGATCATATGCTCCATATTCTTTGGAATGATCCAAAGAGTGTCTTGAGCTTCAGTGGAAGAAGAACATCTGTCCGTCTGTAAAGTGTCACATGATCAATGCTTATTTGATTAGCAACCGATAAAATAAATACAAAACATTTAAAATTCTTCACTATTTATGTCATACTCTAATGTTGCTTTGTTTTAAAATCCTAAGACTTATTTCTGAGTTTTGAATCCCAGATTTTTTGTGTGATCTTAGACATTTGGACCGCACAGTGTCCCCAACAGTATAGTACAATTTGTTTTCTATTTTTATATACTTTAAAATGTAATTTATTGCTGATTCTAATGTGCTGATTTAGTGTTCAAGAAACATTTTCTTATTATCAATGTTGAAAACACCAGTTATTTGAAATGGCAATCTTTTATAACAATGTAAACAGTCTTATGTCACTTTTGATCAATTTAATGAATCCTTGCTGAATAAAAGTATACATTTCTTTCAGAAAATATTAATACATTTCATCTAGGGCTGCAACTAACGATTATTTTGATAATCGATTAGTTGGCCGATTATTTTTTCGATTAATCGGATAAAAAGCCTCAGTGTTACCAGATTAGACAAATGTTCTGCAGGAACACACACACACACACACACACACACACACACACACACACACACACACACACACACACACACACACACACACACACACACACACACATTCGCTCTGGACACAGTAACCTGTTACTGTCATTTCTTTATCCTGTAAATAGGCTTCAAGAAACGTCTAACATTTATATTCAATTACACGCTGTTATCCCTTTACAGTTACCATTCTCATAAAATACTTGAATTACATGTTGACTTTTAAACCTAAATTTAGCATCCAACAGCAGATGAGTTCAGCTAAATTCAGATTCAGCTAAATGAGTGTTTTTGCGCTGAATATTTGTCTCCCTCTCGACTGCGTTCTGTCTGTTTGACGCGCATGCGCGCGCCCGCCGGCGCTCTTTCAGTGAAGTTTGAAGTTTAACACAGACTGTCAGGACGTGCTTTCATGCAAAATGGAAATACTCGCATGAATTAGTAGCATTTACAGATGAGGAAATAATTACTGTTCTCTATATAGATCAGTGGATATAACCTGTAAAATGAAAGTTTTGCACTGAGGACGCAGACGCACACACACATCTGTCAAAGTGCATGACAGGGTATGTTAAACGCTAATGCATTCGCTTGAAGCTTAAAATAAACAATTCTCATGTTTTGGGCACTTGGATCATGTCCACTCCACTATTTCTAGATACACATTTTGTCCATAGAAGTGTGTTATTCAGTGCTGTAATTTGGCGCGACTGGTTGAAGCTTTGCGTACAGAGGGCAGACCCGACTAATCGATAATGAGAATCGTTATCGATGATTTTCACTATCGATTATTATCGAATTTATCGATTAGTTGTTGCAGCCCTATTTTCATCAACATTTTTTTTATACTTTTTATGAATACAGGCCTTTGAACAATTTAAACAAGCAAAATAGTGGTTAATAATGATGGCCAGTGAAACTTTTATTTACACATCCATATTAATTTGAACTTAAATTCTAGATATGTATGCCCATGTTATTTGTCTCAGCAGTATGTAATCAGTTGCATTTTGCATCTCTGACTTTTTTCAACAGGCGAGAAACAGGCTGCAACGCATGTCTCTTTGGACCAGGAGTTTGACCGTGACCTTTCCCAACTGTGGAGGGAGTTGGAGGAGCGGGTCGTCGCCGTGGCAAACAGAGGAACGGTGCCCATCACCTTCCAGCCCTCTCAGTGCTGCCTGAACAGCCAGACGGACAACCTCAGATATCCCCTCGCCGTGGTGGAGGGTATGTTTTCCCTCCTCCACCTGCTTTTTAAAGGGATAGTTCACCCAAAAATGAAAATTTGATGTTTATCTGCGTACCCCCAGGGCATCCAAGATATAGGTGGCTTTGTTTCTTCAGTAGAACACAAATGAAGATTTTTAACTCCAGCCGTTGCAGTCTGTCAGTCGTATAATGCATGTGAATGGTAGCAAAATCTATGAGAGTAAAAAAAAAAATGCACAAACAAATCCATATTAAACCCTGCGGCTCGTGACGACACATTGATGTCTTAAGACATGAAACGATCGGTTTGTGCGAGAAACCGAACAGTATTTATAACATTTTTTACCTCTAATACACCACTATGTCCAACAGCCTTCAGCGCGCGATCACTTCCGGTAAGTGAGGTCAAATTGTACAATGTACACAACATGGCGTAGTTTACGCAAATGCTGGAAGTGATCTCTCGCTTGTATCTCTACGCAAGATCGTGTACAGACCTCACTTACCGGAAGTGATCGCGCGCTGAAGGCTGTTGGGCATAGTGGTGTATTAGAGGTAAAAAAAAATGATATAAATACTGTTCGGTTTCTCGCACAAATTTTTTTTCACATCAAATTTTCATTTTTGGGTGAACTATCCCTTTAAGCGGATCCAAATTTTGATTTTTAAGACCTCGCCATTTCTTTTTTTTGCTTCATTTACACAAACTCTTGATGTCTGTTGAGGTATTGATGCACTTAAGGGGCTTCATTATTCTGTTTGATACCTTCCGGGGCTTCTTTTTTGGTTTATTAGTGAATTTTATTAATTGGACTGAAATCAATTATTCACCATTTGCTTTCCTCTTTAAATCGTGAAATCTGTAGAAACTGACTGTTTCTGTGAGAACTAATGAAGCAGAAAGACCCTTACCTGGATTTGACCCGGTTGGATGATCTCACTGCCCCGTCAGTAGAATATTCAGTAGTGCAAGTGAGACTAGTATTGATCGTAGAAATAAGTTATGGATGAACATTCACCTCTCAGCACCCCCTAGCAAGAGGGGGAGATTATAGAGGAACAGGAAGAACCTGCAAACACCCTTTGGTGATGTGCCAAGTTCCTACTTATTTTTATTCCTTATTAGCAAATATTTCAGCAGCAAAACACATTAAATGACATATACTATTTGTAAACACTCAGTAATCTGGGAATGTGCTCTCTGGGCAGGGCTGTAACGTTAACTTTTTTTGGCACAAATCATTAGAAAGGTCTAAGGTCTGTGACTAATGTCTTAATTTTTGTTATGCATAGAAACTATATATACTATATAACTATTATGCATAACTATAGAAAATGTTATGCATTCACTGAGAAAGAAAAACGTAGCCTACTGTACACGAACAATAGCAGAATAGTTATGGCGAAATGCCTGTTTTGTCGAGTATTCTCATAAGAACAGTCTTAAATGAGTTAAATAATGTCTTAAATGAACTTAAAAAGTTGTGAGAAAATGAGATGCATGTCAGATCCACGTCATGTGCGGCAGTGGCAGATCTTAAAGTGACAGCAGCCTAATAAACCAGTTGTTGTGATGTCTGTCATTAATGTTAATCAAAGAACAAAAATAACTGAAAATTGTAGCTTTAATAAGGATTAATCTATATTTAATTTATAATTTATGCAGTTAAGAAAGGTGTTTGATAACTTTATTCAATTTCTGTATATGTCTATCAGGTAGGAATGCCCCACAGGTAAATATGACATTTATTATAATGGGTTTATGTGAAGTTTGTTTTAAGTTCACTTAAATTTAAAAGTTATTTTTTTCAAGCCTAACAAATGTTTAAATTGATAGCATTCAATTATACTATAATGTTGAATGTCTATCATTTAATGTTTTAAAAAAATCAATTTCATTAAAAGATGAAAAGATGCCATTACAACAAATATTTGTAATATACAGTTTTTTCTACATTAATTTGGAGAGAAACTATGAAATTATTACAATATAAAAATATTAAAAACGACGATGTTTTGTAATTACAGAAAAGATGTGCGATTTTTAATTAGTTCATTTTTTAGTTCAATTGATTGACAGCACTACTAATTTTACATTCAGCACAGTGACAATGGCATGAATATGATATATAGTGGGCAACGGAATATAGCGCAGCATAGTTTGAAATCAAGGGTTTAAATCGTGCGTCTCCAGTGAAGCTGAACTCTGCTGTCTGCATTCAATTCATACGGACTGACAGTCACGCACGGAGTAACACGCTCATGCAGGCTACAAATGCGCACTTCAGAATATCTCCACAGAGTCATTTACACCGCGCTCTCTCGTCTCATACATTGTATCCGGTTTTGGTGCATCAGTCTTTTTAGTTACTTCAAAATACAACTATGATCCGCTCTCAATTATCACAGAGGAATAACACATACGTTTCAGCTCACAGGCCTTCTTCAGTGTGTTAATCTAATCCCTCCACCCACTATTTAAACAGTTAATCATATTGACGTCATCAAGATTAGCCAATGTTAAACATCTTAGGTTTTTCAAAATATGAGAACTTTAGAATATCTGACAGCTGGATTTAACTAAGTCTGCAAGGTTTGTGAAATTAAATGTTCATTAGATGTTCAAAGATTTGTTTAAATGATGTAATTGTATTTGCTGAATGCTGATGGTAAATGAGGAAGTATTATAGTGTTTGCCTTTCTGTTACTAATAATATAAAAGCAAACGCTATAATACTTTTTCGAATACGGTTTACTTTCTTTGTTTAACAGTTCTATCTAGTAACATATGAGACAAAACTGTTAAACAGAACGAAGACGGAGAATGGGAGCGCTGGCGTTCTCAGCACTATCAAAATAAAAGTCCCACTTCCAACACATTGGCCAAACAGAAAAACGTATCTGCTGATATTTAAAAAATGCCAAATATCGGCTGATATATCAGTCGACCACTAGCTATAATATAGGGCTTGAATCGGTTCAAAATATTTTTTCTGTGATTTTAATCAGGCTTAATTGCACCTAAAATTAAAACTAAAACTAAAGATATTTTGAATTTTTGTTTTACCAAGAATTACCATTGCCAATACTGCCAATATTTATAATATTACCACTATTAAATATTGTTTGTTTTAGTTTGAGGATAAAATGAGTAACTACAGCCATTTAGTATTCAAAAGTTTGGGATCAGTTAGAATTTTTTAATTCTAATTCATAAAATTAATCAAAAGTGAGATTAAAGACATTTGTAATGTTACAAAAGATTTCTGTTTCAAATAAATAATAATAAGAAATGTTTCTTGAAGCAAGTCAACATATGAGTATGATTTCTGAAGGATCATGTGACACTGAAGACTGAAGTAATCATGCCGAAAATTTGTTAAAGCGTTGTCAACAGCAGAATAAATTACATTAAAATAGATATATTAAAATAGAAAATTGTTTTTGTAGAAAATTGTACAATATTGCTATTTTACTGTAATTTTCGGTCAAATAAATGCAGCCTTTGTGTGCATAAAAGACTTTAAAAATTTTTTTTAAATCTAACTGACCCCAAACTTTTGGATAGTAGTGTATATTTGATCATTTATTTTGGCATCATTTTGGCCTAAACTAGAAATGATCAGATTAATAACAATTACAGAACATGGTATTTTAACAACTTTAAAATAAACAAAACAATTGTCACACAAACCTATTATAATAAATATCATGTATATTTGTGTATATAAATTTAAACTTTTGTGTGACGGTATCAAGCTTCAGGATAGCTTTTAGCATTTTCACTGTATCAGCTCACCTGGTACATCCTCAGATCCTGAGTCATGCATTGTTCTCCTTCCCCATCATTTTCTGTCATGTCGTTTGCTATTAATAAGTTGGCTTCTTTCTCATTTTGCGTCTCAGAGCCCATCATTGTGGAGGTGGTTTTCCGTAACCCATTGAAGGTTCCCTTGGCTCTGTCGGCTCTGTCTCTGCTGTGGAAGTTTACTCTGAAAGACTTCTCAGGCCCTCAGGGTGGCACAACCGGAGAAACCATCACCAATGAGAAAGAGGCAGCATATTTGAAAGAAGTAAGGCTGTTAATCGTCTCTCGGTTCATCATGCCTGAGGCATCCAGCTTTGAGTTTCTCATCAGTTTGATTAACTTCTCTGCATTTGAATCCGTTCCAGACCACGGCCCTCAATGACACCATTGAAACGCAAGTCATTCCAGAGTTCACCATAAGTCCAGAGGAGACCAAAGTGGTTCGAGCATCTTTTTCTCTTCTCTCTCCCCTTCTAGTCTCTCTTTTTCCCCCTCACTGTAACTGAAATGTCTCTCTCCCGCTTTCTCAGGCTCGTTTGAAGCTGCTTCCTCGTAAGACCGGAGAGTTGCATGTTCTCGGGGTGGTGTACAACCTGGACACTGGAGAAGAGGGCAACAGTGAAGGTGTAACAAAATCGCACATTCTTTGACACATGTAAACCCTGAAACCATCAGTTAATGTGATTTATGTGATGTAACAATAACTGTAGATGTGGTCGGTTTGTGCTGCAGACTCAGTGGCCGGTGATCTGATGTGTGTGCGTGGACAGCAGAATCTGGAGATCCAGGGGCCCAGACTCAATATGACCAAAGAAGAAAAGACTTCCGTCAGATATGGACCAGACCGCCGCCTGGACCCCATTATCACCCCTCCTATGCCCTTACTGGAGGTGTGTTTGAGTCAATCAAAGCTTGACTTTTAAAGTGCCCAATACATATTGTCTCCTACAATAGGTTTACAAAGGTGTCAAAAAAAACCACTTGGATTTTCTCATAATATAAACTTGCTAGTACTGGGTTAGACCCCCTTTTGCCTTCAGAACTGCCTTAATTCTTCATGGCATAGATTCAACAAGGTGCTGGAAACATTCCTCAGAGATTTTGGTCCATATTGACATGATAGCATCATGCAGTTGCTGCAAATTTGTTGGCTGCACGTCCATGATGTTAATCTCCCGTTCCACCACATCCCAAAGGTGCTCGATTGGATTGAGATCTGGTGACTGTGGAAACCATTTGAGTATTGTGAACTCATTGTCGTGTTCTAGAAAACCAATTTGAGAGAATTTGAGCTGTGTGACATGGTGCATTGAGTACACTGTGGTTATAAAGGGATGGACATGTTCAGCAACAATACTCAGGTAGGCTGTGGCATTTAAACGATCCTCAATTGACCGTTCGCAAAGACCCGCCCCCTTTAGTTACTGTTGCTATGTCCAACAAGCCATGGCGCACTGACGCAACACATCATGTTCTCATGCAGTGAAAAACACATTGCAGAGCAAAGAGGACACTAACAACGCACTGACAGACAGGACCGAGCAGGTTACTTTTAAAGGTACAGTGTGTGAATTTTAGTGGCATCTAGCGGTGAGGTTGTGAGTTGCAATCACCCACTGCTCACCCCTTCCTTTGGAAGCACATAGAGAAGCTACGGGGGCCGACACAGGACAAAAATGTCGTTGTTGGAGAGAGCAGAGAGTGACTAGCGCTCTGTAGAGAAGTTTGTCCGTTTAGGGCTACTGTAGAAACATGACGGCGCAAAATGGCGATTTCACTGTCAGGGGACCCGCGGTGTATGTAGATAGAAATGGCTCATTCTATGATAATAAAAACATAACGGTTCATTATGTAAGGTCTTTATACACCACTGAAAACATAGTTATATATATTATATTGCATTTCTGTCAATAGGTCCTCATAAATACTCCACACTGCACCTTTAATATGAAACAGTCTCAACTCTCAAATTTTGTAATTTTTTAAAGTTTTGTGGCTCTTTAATATGGAGGACCAAATCTGCAGTCATTAAAAATAAATTAATGAACAAAATAAATAAATATACACACATATAAATGAATAAATAGATAAATAAATATGATAATAGGAAAATAAATAACTTGATAAAATAAATTATTCATTTTTAATTTTGTATTATTTTTCCCTTAATTTATTATTTTCTGCTTTTATACATTTTTAAAATCGGTTCTTTTGGGAGACAATAAATACATTTATCATACACTTTGAACTTTGAAACTTTGCAGACCTTTTACATTCACAAACAGCTACACTATTTTGCCAAAGGTTTTGGGACACCTGCCTTTACATGCACATGAACTTTAATGACATCCCATTCTTAATCCGTAGGGTTTAATATGGAGTTGGCCCACCCTTTGGAGCTATAACAGCTTCAACTCTTCTGGGAAGGCTTTCCACAAGGTTTAGGAGTGTGTTTATGGGAATTGTTGACCATTCTTCTAGAAGCGCATTTGTGAGGTCAGGCACTGATGTTGGACGAGAAGACCTGGCTCGCAGTCTCCACTCTAATTCATCCCAAAGGTGTTCTATCGGTTTGAGGTCAGGACTCTGTGCAGGCCAGTCAAGTTCCTCCACAACAAACTCGCTCATCCACGTCTTTATGGACCTTTCTTTGTGCTCTGGTGCGCAGTCATGTTGGAACAGGAAGGGGTCATCCCTAAACTGTTCCCACAAAAGAGCATGAAATTGTCCAAAATGTCTTGGTATGACGAAGCATTAAGAGTTCCTTTCACTGGAACTAAGGGGCCAAGCCCAACCTCTGGAAACAACCCCACACCATAATCCCCCCTCCACCAAACTTTACACTTGGCACAATGCAGTCAGGCAAGTACCGCTCTCTTGGCAACCGTCAGTCGGATTGCCAGACAGAGAAGCGTGATTCGTCACTCCATAGAACACGTCTCCTCTGCTCTAGAGTCTAGTGGGTGCATCCGACGCTTTACTTGGTGATGTAAGGTTTGGATGCAGCTGCTTGGCCATAAACCTATTCCATGAAGCTCTAAAGGCCACACGAAGTTTGGAGGTCTGTAGCTATTGACTCTGCAGAAAGTTGGCGACTTCTGCGCACTGTGCGCCTCAGCATGCGCTGACCCCGCTCTGTGATTTTTACATGGACTACCACTTCGTGGCTGAGTTGCTGTTGTTCCCAATTGCTTCCACTTTGTTATAATACCACTAACAATTGACCGTGGAATATTTAGTAGTGAGGAAATTTCACGAATGGACTTATTGCACAGGTGGCAACCTATCACGGTACCACGTTTGAATTCACTGAGCTCCTGAGAGCGACCCATTCTTTCACAAATGTTTGTAGAAGCAGTCTGCATGCCTAGGTGCTTGATTTTATACACCTGTGGCCATAGAAGCGATTGGAACACCTGAATTCAATGATTTGGAAGAATATCCCAATACTTTTGGCAATATAGTATTTGTGTACACATTACATGAAAGGTAATTTCCAAAAAAGCATAATAGGGTCAATTTAATTGTGATGTATATCCGAGTGAAACGGCTTCTTGAACAAGAAAAAAAATGTAGGGCGGACTTGGTTTTGTCAATCAGGAATTGATTGGATGGTTGTTGTTTGCTGTTGCTGTGATGTCATGTCAGTGACCGGTTGTCATCAGATCAGAGAAGAGATGTCACTGCAAGAGAGAGGGGAAAGTTATTTTGTTTAAAGATTGATGACACATGAATTTCAAATTCTGGTTAATTTGCGTCGCGACTCAAAAATTTCGCCATTATCATTAAGAATTTGGTTGTTAAGGACCCCAAAGTGAATCTATTGACTGAAAGATCACAAAAATGTCAAGAGCTGGCAAAAATCACATGTTCTGATTTGGGATTCAGGGTGCCCAGGTATTTATCAGTATTGTTTTGTTCAAACAAACTCTTTATTAAAATAACTGGAATACATAAAAAAAATAATTGACAAGACGTTTCTGTGTTTATCTAAACACCATCCTCAGTAATAAAAACACAGGAAGTAACTCTGGGAGATATACACATAAGGTATATGTGTATCAGCACACTTAGAGGTCACATGACCGCTAAGTTAACCACATAGGGCCAGATTTACTAACCGCTTGCGCCAGCACAAACCCTCTTTTGGTGTTAAAAAACTACTGTCAGGATTTACTAAAGACATGCAGTGAAAAATTAGCACTGAAAAGGCATGGGCACAGTTATTTTTGCGGCTGTCCTTATTGCATATGCATTTGTAGGAGTTTCCCTTTCAGACGCCAAATTTATGGAAGGAGAGTATTTAAATGAATCATGCAAGGTGATTTACAAAGATTAGCGCTAGTCTGGTATACTAGCCATTATTTACCATTATTTCCCGCCCAAAAAAGGCTACTATCTACTCTGGCAAGCATTAATATGTGGTTAACTTTTTTGTTTGGATGAACACCGAAATGTCTTGTCAATTCTTTTTTTTATGTAGTCCAGTGATTTTAATAAAGAGTTTGTTTAAACATTTTATTACCTTACCATGTTTTCTGAATTTACTTAGACATCTGTATTGTTTACAAGTTATCAGTCTGCAGTCAGCACTTCTGAGGAAGAATTAGTTGGTGGATTTATGTTTTTATTTCAAAGCATTGAATCTCTTTAAAAAGATGGTAGCAAATGAACAAGTTCCTCAAGGATGTTCAGCTTTGTGCTTTAGTTATGTCTGTGAAATTTTTGATTTTTGGAATGACTGAAGTCTTTCACAATGAAATGTTTTGATATGTGAATGAGTTTGCACTTTACTCGATTGTTTATTATTAACCTAGTTAATTTTTTTTAATTTTTTTTATTTGTTTTTTTTATCTGTACTTTTGCCCTAAACAATGTTTTGTTTGTATGTGTGTTAATATTGTATTGTATGTGTATGTGTATGTGTATGTGTGTGTGTGTGTGTGTGTGTGTGTATGTATGTGTGTATATATATATTAGTCATTAGGCATTAGTCATTAGGCATCCTTATGGCATTAGGGATGCACAGATATTATAAATTATAATATAGTAATAAAACTATTATTTCTAAAAATAAATGTAAAAACTAAAATGAAGCATTTTGAGTGCTACAAGTGAATTTAGGCATCACGACATTATAATGTACAGCATGAAAAATATTCATCTTGACATTTGCTTAAGATTACATTTAACAGTGTTAAGTTATTAGTGTTTTCAATTTTATCTTCAAGCAAGCATTAGATGACAGCAAAGGAAATCTACATTTTAAAATAGGGTAATTGAGCACACACAAGTAAATATTCAATACCTGCTGGTACAGATTATAAACAAATGTCTAATATTGGCCAATAACTTATTTAATGCACACACATTTTATAGTTTCCTCCTAAACTTGACTTATAATATATATATATATATATATATATATTGTGTGTGTGTGTGTGTGTGTGTGTGTGTGTGTGTGTGTAGGGGGTTAGGGTTAAGTGGCGGTTCTTGGTTTGTCTGAATACTTGCATAAAGAACTCGCCATGTAATTACTATTTCTCTTTCCTTTTCCACCCAGGTGTTTTTCATTAACTTCCCCACTGGTTTATTGTGTGGTGAGATCCGGAAAGCTTGGGTGGAGTTTGTGAACGTGAGTGCAGTCCCTCTCACTGGTCTTCGGGTGGTATCCACACACCCAGAGTTCTTCACATTTGGGGGTGCTGCCTCTGACCTCACCCCAGTGACCCCCACAGCAGCAGAGCACTGCTCCGCCTACAAGACTGTGTCCATGCCCCCGTCAGTGGCCACCGTGTCGCTCGTGTCACCAACAGCATTCGGGGTCACCAGCAGTGACCGGCCGATGGTGGCGGAGATTCCCTTGTCACGAGGTGTGTTGGGACCAGGGGAGGCGTTACAGATCCCGCTGTGGCTCAGGGGGCCTGACCGAGAGGGTGTGCATGAAATCAACTTCCTGTTTTACTATGAGAGTACAGAGAAGACAGCGAAGCTCAGGTACATGGCCATTTACACATTTATTAATAATGGGCAATACAAAGAACTGGGTTTGTTTGAGAAGGTTTCCTCAAGCAAGTGTGTAGCTGCTTTGACTGTATTCACTCAACTGTCATTTTGGAAAATATTGTTGGACTGTCATTAACTTACTAAGTGCACTTGGATTTATGGATTCAAGCCTTTTTCTTATATTCATTTTGCATCCTAGAAAATTAACCGCAATCAATATTAATACATAAAAAAAAATAAATCAATATTTATATATAGTATATTTATAGTCAGACTCTCTCAGTAGGTTAGTTGTGTATAGGTTTATACTGTCTGTATTTATGTAGCACCGTGGTCCTGTGAGGCACGACATTTCGCTCCACTGCATGTCACCACATGTAGCGGAATGACACTAAAGCTCGACTTGACTTGACTTGATAAACTCGTTAGTGAGCTATAAAAATGAACTCTAGAGAGGAGCATTTTGCTAAATATATGCACCATATTACATTCATTATCATTTTAATGTTCTTCGATATTTAATGCATGTTTGAATGTTTTTATGATAGCCACCATTTAAATGGTTATATTTCAAAAAACTAATTTGTGCAGAAAGATGATTATGTAATTGTAAAGTTAATATTATAACTTTATTATTATAAAAGAAGTGTAATTTAAGTGTTTGTATACAAATCAGTTAATTTTTACCTTCAATATTATAGTAGGCTAATGTAGTACCAACTGACTCCCATCGTTTACAGCATTAGTTAAGAGATTTGTTTTCTTTGAGAAAATTTGCCATGTGTTATACCTGATATATATCCAAAATAATCGATATTGAATCGAAATCGAATCAAATTGCTAGCTTGTGAATCGAAATCGAATTGTGAAATTTGTGTCAATACCCAATGCTAGTACTTACACATTTTTAAGTACTTTAAAAAAGATTTTTTTTTGTAAAACAGACAAAGGTTAATGCTGTTTAAGTGTCTGATAACCAGTATGCAGAAGGGATTTTTAATTAAATCATTTTTTTTAATCATTAGACTAAAGCAATACAAACTTACTGCTAAAAATATTATATAAAATTATATATTTGAACATCTTACATTTTATGTAATCGTTAAACAATACAAAGTTGTTATCATTAACAACAACAATGACAGTGAATTGCTGTAATGTAAAAAGTACTTATTCTGCACATAGTGTTAAAGATTGTTTGAGATTGAGTTTCATTTCCTTTCATTGGCTACTGTTGATGCTGAGCAGTTTTGTTTTTTGCACTGTTAAGTGGCTGATAATCAAACATAAGCACATACATTTCCATTTGGAAATTTGCTGTCTGAATTTAAAAGAGGACTTATTGACCTGTAACATCATTTAGTGTTTGAAAATTACCACACGACTTCCAGTGACTCATCTTTACTTTCTCTGAAACTTTTAGTCACAGGGTCCTTCGACACACGGTTTTCATCTGCGCAAGTCGCTCTCTCAGCGTCAGAGCCACGGCCAGCCGCAGCAACACGCTGCACGGCGAAGAGGGCAGAGGAAGGGAGGAGAAGAACGGCAGCATGCTGGTCTTTGTAGATGTGGAGAACATTAACACGGTGAGCTCTTTCCCACACATGGATGGCCCATGCAGAGCTGCTGTCTTTTTTCATGTTAAAATAAAATTATAAACAATTATTTCTAAAAAAAATTTAAAATAAATGTAAAAACTAAAATGAAGCATTTTGAGTGCTACAAGTGAATTTAGGCATCATGACATTATAATGTACAGCATGAAAAATATTAATCTTGAGATTGGCTTAAGATTACATTTAACAGTGTTATTAAGTTATTAGTGTTTTCAATTTTATCTTCAAGCAAGCGTTAGATGACAGCAAAGGAAATCTACATTTTAAAATAGGGTAATTGAGCACACACAAGTAAATATTCAATACCTGCTGGTACCGATTATAAACAAATGTCTAATATTGGCCAATAACTTATTTAATGCACACACATTTTATAGTTTCCTCCTAAACTTGACTTACTTTTTTCACATACAGGTTAAGATAAACATCATAAGCAGGGCTGTCAGCTGATTTAAAAATGAATAAATATAAATGAAAATAAAATTATGATGTGCTAAGTGATCACATTAAGTACAATTAATCACATATATCAATATTTGTTGAGAAAAGCCTTCAAATAAAGATGATTCAAAGCATTACGCCATTGTGGCAGATAAGTCAAGCACTGAATAGAAAATAAATATAAATGCTGAATAAATGCCATTAGAAGAATTATATTTTATATATTATATTATATTTAGTGCTGTTAACGCATGCGATAAATTTTTTTTTCAGTTAATGGAAGAATGTTTGTAACCAAGCAGATCTCGGCAGCCATTGACTACCATAGTATTTTTTTTCCCCCCACTATGGTAGTCAATGGCTGCTGAGATCTGCTTGGTTACAAACATTCTTCCAGATATCTTCCTTTGTGTTCAGCAGAACAAAGAAATGTATACAGGTTTGGAAAAACTTGGGCGTGACTAAATGATGACACAATTTTCATTTTTGGGTGAACTAAACACCCACTGACACAGTCCCTTTAACTGTGAAATTACTACATTATAAAATATATTAACGTATAAAAACTTTTCTTTTTTTTTTAATCGCGATTAATCACAGAAAAAAATTTGTGATTTAATCTAGGTTTTTTTTGTCGATTGACAGCACTTATTATAATATTATATTATTATATATTTTTTTGTTTTGTTTTATTTGTATATTATCACAGTCCCCATCCATTCCTCTGTGATCTGAGTTGATTTCTCTGTGGAGATCAGTTTAATCTCATCTTCTGCACGATGTGTTGATATGAATCTTCTCTCTCTCTCTCTCTCTCTCTCTCTCTCTCTCTCTCTCTCTCTCTCTCTCTCTCTCTTTCTCTCTTGCTCTCACTCTTTCGCTCTCTCAGAGTGAAGCAGGTGTTCGTGAATTCCACATAGTTCAGGTGTCCAGCAGCAGTCGGCAATGGAGGCTGCACAAGTGCATCAACCCTGTGGAAGATAAAGGTATGAATCCGCTAGAATGCTTTGGAAACATGCACTTAATCAGTCACTCTTATTTCTCCCTCAGCCACCTGGGGTTAAGTGTTTTGCTCAACATTGCCTGATAGACTGTGGATCGCTCCTTTAAAGGAAGTAGTTCACCCAAACATCAAATTTGGTTCCCAACCAAATTAGTTTTATCTTCCATCTAACACAAAAGGAGATGTGTTGCAAAATGTCCACACTAGGAATGTCCAAAAGCAAATAAAAGTGGTCCTTCATAAATTATATGTATTTGTTTTTTTGTTTTTTGTTTTTTTTTTGTCTTTTCCTCTTGTCTCATCTTGAGCTCAGGATAATCATAATTTTGATTCTTCTCCTTTGCACTTATGTTTTTTTTTTTTATAGTTACTATGGATACATTGACTGCATTCAGGTGCTGAATATAAATATGGTCCTGCTGGCAGAGATAATGATGGTGGTGAAATTGTGTCTGTGTGTATGATTGCATGTGTAGATATTTCTTCTAAGGGTTGGCAGAATGGTCACCCAGAAACTTGAGTAATTTATCTTGACTTTTTGATGCAAATTTGTTTTCTTTTTCTGACTGTTAAAAAAATATGTGCTTCCAGTAGGACAAAATAATTGCCATTTTAAAGGGTTAGTTCACCCAAAAATGTAAATTCTTTCGTCAAATACTCACCCTCATGTCGTTCCAAACCTGTAAGACTTTCATTCATCTTTGGAACACAAATAAAGATATTTTTGATTAAAATCTGAGAGCTTTCTATCCCTCCATTGACAGCTACACAACTGCCACTTTGACTTCAAAAAGTTCATAAAGACATTGTAAAACTAATCCATATGAATTGAGCGATTTAGTCCAAATTTTCTGAAGAGACTCGATTGCTTTATATGATTAACAGAATGAATTTAGGCTTTTATTCACATATAATCAGTTTTGTTAAACAGAAACTCAAGCATGTTCGCTTGACGTGCAAGAACCAATGAGGTTCATTCTCGTGTTACACAGCACGTTTGAGCTTCTGCAAGAACCAATGAGGTTCATTCTCATGTGTTACGCAGCACGTTTGAGCTTCCACAAGAACCAATGAGATTCGTTCTTGTGTGTTACGCAGCATGTTTGAGCTTCCACAAGAACCAATGAGATTCATTCTTGTGTGTTACGCAGCATGTTTGAGCTTCCACAAGAACCAATGAGGTTCATTCTCGTGTTTTACCCAGCACGCTTGAGCTTCCACAAGAACCAATGAGATTCATTCTTGTGTGTTACGCAGGACGTTTGAGCTTCCACAAGAACCAATGAGGTTCATTCTCGCGTGTTACGCAGCACGTTTGAGCTTCCACAAGAACCAATGAGGTTCATTCTCGTGTGTTACGCAGCACGTTTGAGCTTCCACAAGAACCAATGAGGTTCATTCTCGCGTGTTACGCAGCACGTTTGAGCTTCCACAAGAACCAATGAGGTTCATTCTCGTGTTACGCAGCACGTTTGAGCTTCCACAAGAACCATTGCGCTATACAAATAAATGTGAATTGAATTGAATTGTTATGCAGCACGCTTGAGCTTACACAAGAGGTTTGTTCTCACACGTCAAGCAGGTTCGGTTGAGCTTCTGTTTATGTTCGCTGATCAATGTTTACATGTGAATAAAATTGAGTAATTAATGACAGAATGATCATTTTTGAGTGAACTATCCCTTTAATATCATATTTCTATACAATTTTATATAATAAACAAATTTAAATAGAAATGTTATCAAATTTGCACATTTGTAGTTCCTTTAAAAAACTTCACACAGATCTTTCTCTAAAGTGCTGTGTAAAGAGCGATCTGCCAACTTAGATACCGTCAGCACTGTGAATATTGACGAAGAGGAACTTGATCGCATGCCAGTAGGGCAGGCAGAGTATCAAAAGAAGCTGGGAACGGGAACAAACACACGATGATACACTTCGTGACCAGCAGCCCTTAAGTGGTCCATTGAAAGTGGTTCAAATCTGCATTTGTGTTGAGTCAATACCTGCTTATACCCTTAGAGCGAGAAACGCATGCTCGTATACACCCTGCAGAGAGTGATGCAGCAGTTCTGAAATGCTGAGATGAAATTAGGTCATGTTCAAATTGTGCTGAGTGCATGAAACATGCAGGCACATGCACTTTAGTGGCTTACTAAATTGCAAATTGAATCTTGTGCATGTGCTCTTTTTGTAGCTTCAGATGGGTAAATACATTTAATGATGTGAAAATGTGGATATGAATTCATGGCTTCAAAACAATGCATCTTTAACCGAGTACAACACTTCCAAGGCTAAATTGGTGTATGCTTGTTAAGTGTGTGAGCTTGAAAAATCAGTCTTCTGTCTCACACAGAAGTCCAGCGGCTTGTGTTCTTTAGCAGTATTTATGTTTACACTGAATCGCCTTTTGGAAGTTCTTTAATTCAGTAGTTTTAACTAATTTATATGTCTGATAGAACAGAGTTACTTTAACCTGAGGAGATGATGATGGACCTACAGCTACTACAGCTTCATGGGATTGAAAGATCTTGAGTTCTGAAGATCTGAAAGTTTGATCTGTTTATCACAATAGCTGTATGCTCTTTTTTGCTTCTCACACTTAAATTGTTAGTTCACCAAAAAAAATGTCATTCTGTCATTTACTTACTCACTCTTGTGTCACTCAGAACCAATAAGACTTTTGTTCATCTTCAAAACATAAATGAAGATATTTTTTAATGAATCCTAAGAGATTTCTGTCCCTCCACTGAAGGTACATTTAACCAAAACCTTGGCGATTCAAAAAGTACATAAAGATATTGTAAAAGTAATCCATATGAATTAAGTTTAAGTGTAGTCTTCTGAAGAGACACAGTCACTTTATATGATGAACAGATTTAATTTAGGCTTTTATTCTCAAATTTGCACGTGTATAGAGCACATCATATACAGCTCTGGAAAAAATTAAGAGACCACTTAACATTTCTCAATACCAATCAGGCATAACAGTATGACCACTGACAGGTGAAGTGAATAACACTGATTATCTCTTTATCACGGCACCTGTTAGTGGGTGGGATATATTAGGCAGCAAATGAACTTTTTGTCCTCAAAGTTGATGTGTTAGAAGCAGGAAAAATGGGCAAGTGTAAGGATTTTAGCGAGTTTGACAAGGGCCAAATTGTGATGGCTAAACGACTGGGTCAGAGCGTCTCCAAAACTGCAGCTCTTGTGGGGTGTTCCCGGTCTGCAGTGGTCAGTATCTATCAAAACAGTGGTCCAAGGAAGGAACAGTGGTAAACCGGCGACAGGGTCATTGGCGGCCAAGGCTCATTGATGCACGCAAAGGCTGGCCCGTGTGGTTCTGATAGAAAGGTGTCAGAATACACAGTGCATCGCAGTTTGTTGTGTATGGGGCTGCATAGCCGCAGAACAATCTGGGTGCCCATGCTGACCCCTGTCCACCGCTGAAAGCGCAGTGGGCTCATGAGCATCAGAACTGGACCACGGAGCAATGGAAGAAGGTGGCCTGGTCTGATGAATCACGTTTTCTTTTACATCACGTGGATGGCTGTGTGCGTGTGCGTCGCTTACCTGGGGATCACATGGCACCAGGATGCACTATTGGAAGAAGGCAAGCTGGCGGAGGCAGTGTAATGCTTTGGGCAGTGTTCTTCCATGTGGATGTTACTTTGACACGTACCACCTACCATGTACACCCTTTCATGGAAACGATATTCCCTGGTGACTGTGGCCTCTTTCAGCAGGATAATGCGCCCTGCCACAAAGCAAAAATGGTTCAGGAATGGTTTGAGGAGCACAGCAACGAGTTTGAGGTGTTGACTTGGCCTCCAAATTCCCCAGGTCGCAATCCATCGAGCATCTGTTGAACAAACAAGTCCGATCCATGAAGGCCCCACCTTGCAACTTACAGGACTTAAAGGATCTGCTGCTAACATCTTGGTGCCAGATACCACAGCACACCTTTAGGGGTCTAGTGGAGTCCATGCCTCGACGGGTCAGGGCTGTTTTGGCAGCATAAGGGGGACTAACACAATATTAGTCATAATGTTATGCCTGATCGGTGTATGGTAAACAGAGGCTCAAACATGCTTGCTTGGTACTCGAGAACCAATGAGGTTTGTTCATAAAAATGTTGAAAGAATATTAAAATTATTTTCATTTGTGTTCTGAAGATGAACGAAAGTCTTATGGGTTTGGTACGACATGAGGGTGAGTGAATGATGAGTTTATCAACTATCCCTTTAATAGTTAACTCAAAAATAGGCATTCAGTTAATGGTGTTTCAATTCCATATGACTTTATTTTGTGGAGCGCAAAAAAGACTTCTGAAATCATACAATAACTTAGTGTGAGAAAATTCTAGTTATAATACACTGAAAATCTTGTGTATCTTTTAGATCTCATTCATGTTTCCACATATTTGAATTTGGTACATCACAGTTACAAGAAAAATTACCTATGGCGTTTAGGGTCAATACATGCTACTTAGCATGACAAATCTCGCAATTTTAAATGTGCACAAACACAAATGAGATTTGAGAGCTATGACAGAAGATTTCTGTAAATAATGACTTTTTGGTCTGTTAAGGCCTTGAAATGGAAGAATGAACTGGTGTGTTGTCATTTCGAATAAAATCAGGCCAAATCGAAGTTTGTTTGGATTTAGTTTTGGGAATTCTGTTCAGTCGCGAGTAAAAACATGGGCACACTGGAGAGTTGCTTTATAGTAGAAACTGAAATTGTAGCTCTAATTGAAAGCAACACTGATAACACTGAGTTTTTTATGTTTAATACTGTAAAGCTGATTGCTTTAAAGCAATCTATTGTAAAAAGCAGTGGTCTTTAATCCTGGCATTAAATACCTCAGGTATTTCAAACTTCTTTTTACCCCTAAGCAAAAAGCGGAAAAAACAACTTCTCAATGAGTAAATTGGGGCCTTTACACACACAAAACTATCATGTGGCTTATGAAAAAATGCTGAATATTTTCTTCAAGATGGTCTAATGTCTGCCTAATTAAAACTTGTCCTTTGAAGCAATAATTAAAAAAACAAAAAAAAACAAGGAAAACTTTTGAAGTGCCCTGCATTCATCAATGCACTTTGAAATTCTGAACTTGCTTAATTAACTGGCCTTGACATCTAAACTCTTTTTGTGTATGGGGGCCCATGATGTGGGAGCATCAAAAAGAAAGATTTTCTGAGAATAAGTGGATGAACGCTCATCTTCTTTCTTGTCTTTTCCTTCATTTCATGTTGCAGACTCTAAGCTGGCCAGCAGGGAGAGGGGGAAGCTGTGCTTCAAAGCCACCAGATGCAGACCAGAGGAAGGTATACACAAACCCTCACAGCATCAAATTCTGAAATGCACATTAAAAACTCAGTGGAGGTGAACAATTAGCTTATTCTGTAAGACGACGTGCATAAACTTGGAATCACATTTACCAAATAAATTCCTAGATGTGACTTTGCATCCACAATCACAGCTGCTCTCTGCCAATGAAATCACGGCAAACTATGGTTAACACACTGATGTTTGAACATGCTGACTTTTTTGTTCTTAATGTCTAAGCTACCTCAGATGCAGCAGAAAAATACACCTTTGCTGACCTCAACCTTGGGAATGAACAAGTAAGAAAGCCCTTTTGTTATCACTACTAGTTAGGTCAATCATATTTTATAAAATTTTAGTGAATCGATTCATCACCGATTGATTCATCCCGGCTGGCAGATGATTAACTCAATATTAGCACTTGAGCACTGCACTAAAAGACTGAAGTGCCCACTAATGGCACGCTTTTCATGAATGACTTTGATTAAGCGTCACTGACAGTCATCCTTATTCAGCTTCTCAACTGACCTCAACATATTTCTCTCTCTTTGTCTTTTCCTCGGTCATTAGATTGTCAGCTCTACCACTCCATGTGCTGATTTTTTCTTCCGGAGGAGTCTGCCTGCTGAACCCAGGAGAGGAGGCGTGTCCGCAGGCGGTGCTAGTCAAATGCGGAGACACAGCCTCACGCCTCAGAGCGGGACTGATGAAATGGTTACAAACATCGTCAGAAAATGCAGCGAAGTAGAGCTTGACGTCATCGTCCTTTGGAAGGTAACTCCTACAAATTGCTGAGAAATTGTAAAAATATTAAAATTAGTGCTGTCAATCAGCAAACTTGCCAGTAACTCATGTTTATTCGCCAAACTAATTGACTTGATTATTTTGCACTTAGCAAGTGTTGGTTTTGGATCAATGCACTAGGGTTTAACCCTACTGGTGTTGATGACATTTATTGTAAATAGAAAATCGGCAGCTTTATCTCACAGAAATTGATGCTTGGTGACAGTATTGATGCTTTAAGATTTGAGGTGAGAATGTCATTGTATTAATCATATGATGTGTTATTTTAGGCATATGTTGTGGAGGATAACAAACAGCTCATTTTAGAGGGGCAGCTTCATGTTGCACTGCAAACCATTGGCAAAGAGGCCTGCTCGCTCTCGCAGAAAGAGGTACTGCACGTACAGTACACAATATCATACAATGACACTCTTTTGCTATTCCGCTCTTTACGTGGGTGCTTTATAAATGTACATAAATATAGCGTCAATCTATAGAGAATATAGAGTGACTTCCTCCCATGCAGGAGACCACTGTATCTTTTCAATGAGACTTGGTGAGTGTATATTTATGTGTGCGCATGACCAAATAATATTTTGTGTGTGTTTTGAATTGTCCTTCATTGACAGACCAAGATCTCCTCATCTTTGTACATTCAGGTTAAGCACTCAATTGAATGAACAAAATAAGCTTTGCTAAGCAATGATTTGCCCTTTTTTTTTGGGCGTATCAGTTAAAGAGTCTGAACTCAAAGTAACAATCCTCAGAACTTTATAATACTTTATACAGCTGTTTTAAATGTAATTATAAATGTGGGTCAAAAATGACCCGGCTAATTTTTGGCCTTTAATTTAATGTTTTGTCTTCTGACACTGCAAGAAAAGTGTCTTACTGAACCTCTGGTAGTCAAACATGCCCTTCTAGAACTAGTCTGTCTCATAATGTAGGGTTGGAATTCAAATTTAGCAAATCAAGTCACCGACAAGACTTGAGCACTGAACAAAAAAACTGAAGTGTCTACTAAAGACAAGCTTTTCGTGAATGACTTTATAATTAAGTCCATCAGAGATCAAACCAGGACACGATAAAGAGGTCAAAGAGATTTTAATTCAGAGGCTGTGTTCATCTCTCGGTATAGCTCAAGTAATGGACATCAGAATTGTTAAGGCATTTGTTGACACTCTCGCTTCAAGTCGTTTTTATGTCTTTTATGTGTCGGGGGAGCCTTGATTCTTTTGTAGTGCATGGGTGGTTATAAAGGCATTTTGAAGAATGTGAGAAAAGAAATCATTTCAGTCTTCTGACCTTGCAATGTAGGGCAAAGTGCGCCAATCCTCTGGCTTTTTTTTTTTCCTGAAGGAGGGTGAAGGTTGGAAGGAAGTTTCTTTGGTGGCCACAGCACAAGGATGGATAAAATGGAGGAGACAGACCTTGAAGCTCATCGTGTGAGATTTTATTAGAGATCTGGATACTTCTTGTGGAAGCCAAAAAAGTAGTTCACAACACTGCGGCACGACATCGGAATCAGCCAAAAAAGGTTTAAAATGTAATAATCGGCATCAACCGATATGAAAAAATTATCCTGATATACCTTGCCGATAATATCAAATCAGCAGTGTGGTCGTTAATGTAGTGAACTTTTGCCTGTACGGTGATTGGATTCACTAGGAAGGTTTCCATTACATATTTGCTCAAAACTTTTGCGATATTTTCAAAATGTCAATAAAAAACCATTGTGAAACGACTCCGTTTCCGTTAACTGATGTTATGCGACTAAAATTAAATTTTTTCCTCTCACAATAAGTCATTAGAAAAACCGTAGCGACGGATGTTGTTAGGTTTACGTATATCGCAGCCACCGCACTAGCCATTAGTTGAAGGAGACGTAGGCGTGTTATTCAAGCATTAATGGCAAAGAAAGCCCCTTACGGCCGTTTCACACCGCAAGCGTGAGCAGCGTGCATTTTTTTTGCCGTGCATATTAAGCAATGAGTGCATTCTCACTGGCAGCATGAGCAGCACGTGAGCGTCAAGCAGGAACGTCGCGTCTGCAGTAGTGGAGCTGGGGTTTCGGCTCCGAGCCTATTTTTGTGTGCTGCTGACACTTTTGATGGACAAAATAAATATGATTTCACACAAAAAGTGCTCAAAATGCACAGAATAAGCATGTCTAGTGTGTTTTAACAAGAACTGGAGTATGTCAGAAAAGAAAATAATCAAAGTATTGATAGAAGATTTACCCATTTAAACTTGTTTTTAATTATTCAGTTTGAAAAAATTTTTTAAAAAAAAACTCTGTCCAAACATACCGCAACGTCTTTAAAGAATGATCGTGTGATTTTTAACGTATGCCAGGTGACCTGTAAATGCAATTGCAGTTTTGCGAAACATTCCTTTTTTGAATTGCCTGAAAAACCACCTCATGGGAGCTTAAAAACTTTTTTTTTTAAATTAACGTTTCCATTGAAATCGTTTTTAGTGAAGTAGTTAACCAGCACAAAATGCTGGGTATGTGAAATGTAACAGTGTTCTTTTCATCCTCTCTCTTCAGCTCTTTACATTTTGTGCACTAGCTCCTTGTCACGTGATTTACGGCTAATATTAACCAACCTAAAATCTGCTTTAAAGTTAAGAACATAAAGATGAAGTTGAATTGGTTATGTGATAGAACGGTGGACCAGTCACTGTATCAGCTTACAGCAGGCACATTCTGTGCAGTAATTAATTAGCGAAGGTTTTGTAGAGAAAACAGGTCGCACCTCAACAATTATTTGCACTTGCACAAATGCTCCCAAATATATTTTGAGCTCGCACAGATTAAGTCTCGGGAGCATATGCCACCAAAATGGTCACAATTTCGAGCCTTGCTTAATTTGTGTTTTGAAGATGAACGAAAGTCTTATTTGCTTGGAATGACATGAGGGTGAGTAAATGATGACAGAATTTTACTTTTTGGGTGAACTAACCCTTTAATATGCAAAAACTCTGTGACATTAAGTAAATTGAACATTTGGTGGGTTTTAACACTTTCTCAGGGGTCTCAGATACCCCTTTTCCACCAAGGCAGTGCTGGTGCTGGTTCGGAGCCTGAGCCTAGTTTCAAATCGGTTCTTTGTCTTTCCACACCCAAAGCACCAGCTCCGAACCAGGAAAAGTGGTTCTTAAGTAGCACCAAAACATTGCTGGTCTAGAAGTAAGAACCGCTTGCGTCAGGGGCTGGGGACGGGGTTACCGTGCCCAACAAGACGAACAGAAACTTGTGACCGCTATTTTTCAATTAGCAGCTATTCAAGCTAATAGTTGCTCGATTGTAATCTCCGTCTATACAAAATTACGGATTCGCTGTGTTTTAATGCCGATGTAGGATCGTAAAGCTATGAGCATCAATAGTAACGCAACGTTCGCCATTGTTGATGGAAGGCTTGTTTGAGATGCATCGGCGCTGTGCAGACCGATCGCCGTATGACATCAAAGTACAGCGAGATCATACGACTCCTTATGCTTTTGAATCGCTCTTGCGGTATTTTGATATCATACGCTGATCGGTCTGCGCAGTGCTGATGCATCTCGAACAAGCCTGGTGTGTTCGTGTTTCCCGCTGCTTCGCTAGCGTTGCTGAGAAAGATGAGACGTATACAGTGACGTAAGACCTGGCTCTGTGGTGGCTCTCTAGCGTGTGGAAAGGCAAACCGGTTCTTAGAAGGCTCGTCAGTCAAACCAACTCCGAACTGGCACTAGCACTGGCTCTGAACTAGCACCCGGTTCGTTCTTGTGGAAAAGGGGTAAGAGTGGTCGTGTGAGAACTGCAGAAGAACCCAGACCCCTCTAAGGCACACAGAACTCAAGAGAGCCCATTACAGATGGACATTTTTGGCATTTGAATTACGTCTCTTTTTTTCAGCATCTCGCACCATGCAATTTATATTTATCACTTTCTTTTTCTCACATTTAAAACGTTTATTTTCCTTGTAAGGTGTCTGGCCTCGATAGTTTTATTTCAGTGTGTGTACTGCACACTACTTCAAATTAGGTTGTATGATGCTACTTAATATTTATATTTATAAATATACTTTAAATCCCTGCACTGATAAGAGAAGTGCGTACTGTACAGTCCTCGAATACTACATAAAATACAGAGTCCTCTGCTCTGGCTCTTGCTCAAGTCTTCCTCTCATAATTTGACTTTCTATTTTCTCTATCTGAGATGGAGTGCAAGAGCAAAGTGACTTTGAGAGCATTATAAGCGAGTCCTGCTCTTTATGAAGATGGATGCATCCTAAGGTGCTTTAAACGGTCAGAGAGCCAGACAGCACAGGCTCTGACCTTCGTGTGTCTGCGTTTGGATCTGTGTGCCGCCTTTCCAGACTACAGATTCCTCTTTTTCAATCTGTAGATTAATATACAGACATTTAATGTGTCTGCTGATGTTTACTGCTGTAATTATCTTGCCTGTTGTAGCTCTGTAATTGTGAAAATAAGCAGCAGAAAAAGGTGTGTGTGTGTGTGTGTGTGTGTGTGTGTGTGTGTGTGTGTGTGTGTGTGTGTGTGTGTGTGTGTGTGTGTGTGCTTTTAATATATGGTATTAGCAAGGTGAAAGAATCTGAGAGTTCTGTGTGGGTGTTTTGTACAGTGACAGCTCACTGCTTATTTGATGACTATGCATTGAAGTGTTTGTGTACGTGTACACATGGATGTAAGTGTAGTAGATGCCGAGTATGATATTGTGCATTTAAATAGCTTTTCACTTAGAAAATAACATTGTCATCATTTACTCACCTTCATGTCATTCCAAACCCACACTACTGTTCAAATGTTTAGGGTCATTAAGATTTGTTTTTGAAAGAACTTTTGAAGTGACAGTAGACATTTATAATGTTACAAATATTTTTATTTCAAATAAATGCTGCTCTTTTGAATTTTCTATTCATCACAGAATCCTGAAAAAAAATGTTAAGCAGCACAACTGTTTTCAACATTGATAATAATAAATATTTCTTGAACAGCAAATCAGCATATTAGAATGACTTCTGAAGGATCATGTGACACTGGAGACTGGAGTAATGGTGCTGAAAATTCAGCATTGCAATCACAGGAATAAATACAATTTTAAAAAATATATATATTAACATATTTTAACAACTGTTATTTTAAACTGTAATATTTCACAATATTTATTTTTAAACAAATACATTTTTAAAATTTAAACTTAAAAAAAACATTAAAAAATGAAGTGTATAATATCAAAAACTAAATTTAAATTTAGTTTGTTTTCCCCAGTTACGTTAGTTTTTATTTTTATTTCTGTTGATAAAAATGTTTTCATTTTAGTTTTTAGTTTTCATCGATAACTGCTTAGACATATTTCAAAAACTTTGAAAGGTCATATAGGTTTGAAACGACTTACAGATGACATAATTTTTTTTAACAATTTCCTTTTAAAATCATTAGTGTTAAAACTGTGTCTCTCTTGTTTTCAAACGTTCCTTCTCCATTTCAGCTCTTCACTTGTTCTGTCAGTTGTTAATCTTTCCCTCTGTTTCCCTCTTGCTGTCTAAAATTTCTCCCTGCACGCCGTTGCATAGTAACACTCATTCATGACAGAGGAAGTCCCTCACGTGAGGGAATGGCGTCACACATTTTGATCTCAAAGTCTTTTTATAGAAACACACACGTGAGCTCGTGTTTTTCTCCCTTTTGCGTTCATTCTGACTCATCCACCCCGTTCCATTCTCTCAGCCATGCATGCACTTTAAACCAAATGAAAAGCTTTTAACAAAGCAATTTCCTTTGCTGAAGCTGAGATGTTTTCTTCTGCTTTTTGTCTCTTAGGAAACTCAGGAGATGGTGCTTCTGAAGTTCAAGCCTGATGTTCCACCTCCTGTAAGCAAGCCCTCGCTGGAACAGCTGTCCCACCTCATAAAGACCTGCCTCCACTACCCAGAGTCTTATGATCATCCCTTCCCACAAAAGAGGTGATGCACACACAAACAAACACTCCTGAAAACCTGGATTGGTTTACCGAAATCCACCGACTGTGTTTCAGAGGTGATAAGACTTTCACAGGCGTACACTAATGCCCAGTCACGCCCACAGGAGCGTTTGTCTGGCCTAGTTTTGCAGTGGTGTGTGGAAAGTAGGTGTGTTCGCTTGAAAGTGTGAAAAATGGAGATAAACTGGACCAGGTCGAGGTTATGACACTCTAAGCGCTCAGACATCATTCATAGCTTTGGCTTTGTGCGAATGTGCTCACATAAATTTGTTTGCTCGTTCTGTCCTGTCCTCAGTCAAACAAACCTAAATGCAAAACATATTCGAGATGAATCACCTGTTCAAAGCGCACACAAGAAACACAAGTCGGTATAAAATGGAAATTCTCGCTATCTATTTTCTAAATGCATCTCATTGAAAATGATTCATCCATTTATGCTCATAATCTTTAACCAAAATGTCAAAACTTTTGGTGAAATGTCTGCTGGACTTTTCCAATCATTTAGTCCACCCCTTTCTTACAATCATCTGCAAGCGCAAATTAAGATCTTCCTTCATCCAATCAGCAACCAATGGATAGTAGTAGTAAACAGTGCAGCGCTTCCAGGTTGTACGTCAGAACGCCAGCTCAGTATTGACCACTGATTGGCCAGCTCCTGCGTCAACATCACACACATGCGTCGTTGTGCTCACATGAACAGCTTTGGCCAATAGTGAGCTGGCATTCTGACGCAGAACCCGGAAGCGCCACACTATGTTTACTATGTGAACAGCATAGGAGACTGACATGGAAGAGAAGAAATTGTTGAATAAAGTTGTTTGTTTATTTTTTATGCACAAAAAGTATTC
The DNA here is from genome assembly GCA_039654105.1 of Coreius guichenoti. Lineage (NCBI taxonomy): Eukaryota > Metazoa > Chordata > Actinopteri > Cypriniformes > Gobionidae > Coreius > Coreius guichenoti. Next base: position 10,814,822 of record CM077185.1, on the reverse strand, counting down.
TCATCGCTTCATAACATTAAGGTTGAACCTTAACGTTGCCGTATCGGGGGTCAGAAAGCTCTCGGATGAAGAAATGAAAATCATAAAATCATACTAAACCAATAATGAGGCAGTAATATGCAAACTTTAAAGCATAAAGGTCTAGTTAACAGATTGATCATTTATTGAGGAATGCCACTATAAACAACGCTTACAAAGTGTCCTAATCAAATCTGACAAACTGTCATGTACTAAAAGCTCTTTACTAACCAAACCCAAACATTAGGGCATTTTGTCACTTTGTTGCTTTCTATTTTGCAGGCACTTTGCTGATTGGCCCTGCCCACAGTCAAATCTCATTGGGCAAAAATACTGCACAGCATAGCTCCATACTGCACATCAGATATATTCAAAATGACTGCGTAATGCAGTAGGGCTGCAGCTAACGATTTTTTTGATAAATGATTCATATGTTGATCATTTTTTTCTGTCTTTCGATTAATCGGATGAAAAATCTAAAATTTATTATACGTTAAACATTCTTTTTAATCCATTATTTTAAACAATGTTATTCCACATCCTTCCCAGTGCTCTTCTCCAAAAATGTGTAATTTAAACCCTATAAAAACAAATATAATGAATGTATCTATGTAGGATATGCTGTACATTGGCAAAAAAGGGTTAAAATATAAACATTACATTCTAAACCTAAAACAACTGACCGCTTACCATTTTAAAGCAGAAATAAATTAAACGACTAAATTAAAAATTATAATAAACAAAAACAAAAGCACAAAATGTTGACTTGTACGAGGTATGACGAACACACACACACTCGTCTGAACATATTAATTATATTACGGTATATTAATGAGCTATTATTACTGTTACTGTTCTAATAAATATGATTACTTGTGTTACATGTAGAATTTTAAACCTACACTTAATTTCTAACAAAAAAATATTTTAGCAAAATGTGTATTTTAGTCAGAATCATTGCACTCCATCTGTTTCGGACAACTTGAATCGATAATAATCGTTGTTGCAGCCCTATAATGCAGCATAGTCACTTTTGTGAACAGACAAATTGCTTGTAGTTGGAAATTTTTTTTTTTTTTTCCTCAAGTTTTTTCCAGTCAGGACATCACACTTGCTGAAATAAAACCACAGTTGAAATAAAGTACTTAAAGTTGAAATGAAACTAAAGTAGCATCAAATCTTTTCTTCTGTATTGTGACGTACATCCAAGTGAAAGAAAAGTAATGTAGGGCAGGACTTGATTCTATCCATGGGTTGTTGATTGAATTTTGAGATATGTACATTGCACTCCAAAATTAATGTGTGCTTGAGGTCAATTGTGGAGGAGACTAAATTATCTCAGAAGTTCGGGAAACTTCACCAGAAGTCTGTTGTCTTCACTGGAAAATCCAGTTGACGTTTTGATTAAAAAAGAGGTCAAAAAAGAAAAACGAACACATGGATGAATCTTTCAAAATAAGATCTATAACATGATTTTACAATATATATATATTCATTTTCACTTCATGCTGACTTTAAATGCTTAAAGTAATTATTTTAATTTGAATACATTTTTTAACTGGGGAAACAGGATTGAAAACCTAAAAAATCCCACTGTGCAACAGCACCGACATAAAGAACTTACATTTGCCAGGAAATTGAACCAAACATCTTGTAGCATTATGAGATGAATGTTCAGGACAAGAGGCAGAGTCCATCCATACTTGTGCTTCAGGACAAATGACTTAAAGTTGCTGCGCACCAGTATGGGATTAACAGAAGTTATGAGAACCATTGATCACTGTAATATCCAGATGAAAATCAAGAGTGCTCTATTTTACATCACAAAATTGAATCAATTTTGTCAAGCGCATGATTGAGTTCTGATACGGGTTCACGAGACGCAAGAAAGGTTGTTTTCTAGTGCATTTTTCAATTAAAGAATAAACTGTTTGATTTTGGTTTGCTTTTGTTTTATGTTACAAAGCACTGCGTCAAGAGTTGAAATGTCAAGAATTAGACCTACATCTGAAACCATCTTTCTAGTCTTGCTGTTTGACTTTTTTTTTTTCCTTTTCTTCCCTAGTTTATGTATGGTACCAGTCACCCTGACGTTGTCCAACTGTTCCTTGGCTAAGGTAGATGTCATCATTGATCTGCGGCATAAAACAACCAGGTATATATCAGTTTTTCCTGATCCCTAAAGGCCCCGATATACTTAACAAAAACAAACTGGTGTGATGTTATTTCAAACAAATTCAGGTCAAAACAAAGTTCGTTTGGTGTTTGTTTCGTCACCTTGCCAAGGCAAACTTTCCGGAAATATTTGCTCTGGATGGTAAACAACTTCGAACTACCATTGGTCCATGGTGATGTCGTATATGTAGGTGTGGCTCTGAGACTCCGCTGCCTTTGACGTGGAAAACTTCTGTGGTTCATTTCTTCGCTTCAGTCTGTCAAAGTCAGACATCCGCGAGTAAAAACATGAACACACTGGAGAGAAATGAAAATGATTTTGTTCTAATTGAAAGATATACTGAAACTTTTTTTCATGTTTAATAATGTAAAGCTGCTTGCTTTTAAAAAATTGCAGGGCTCCAGACTGTGACAAAATGACGACCACCACAGTGCCCAACTGACAAGAGCTGCCATTTCTGTTACATATGAGAAACGGCAGACGAAACGGAATGGGCCGATCTCGATCACGCGACACTGTTACTACACAGCGCTGGGAGATCCAGCGAGAAAGCGTTTGAATTCGCCACAGAATTAATAACATCGCAACTGCGAGATCTAGTGGGAAGCGTTCGTCGCAGAATTCTCTGTTATAAACCACAGATATAAGATTAAACAGCGCTGACGTGGAAACCTGTGTACGATTAAGGTTGTACGAACCTTTTTTTAATGTGATGATTTGTAAAACTAAAAGTTTAATAGTGTAGGAAAACTAACACCGTGTCCTAACTACACACGACGCCGCAACGCGATAAAAGGTATCTTTTCCATGTTAGGGTTTTTGTCCTAACCACCCGTGTGGTAATGTTTATGTGCTTTATTTAATGTTAAAAGCATGTAATGTGACTTTAAATATCATTTAGTGCTCCCAGCTTTGTAACGAAGTCGTACTAAAAGCAACAATGTATAATTCACCTCAGATCTTGAAATTAAACAAATGGAAACAAGAACGATCAAACTGTGAACAAACAAGTATATTCTATAACAAAGAGTAACTTTGTTATATAAAACTCTGTTTTAGTAACTCAGTATATATTTTTAGTAATGTTGAAATAATGTAATATTTGTGAATTTGATTATGTAATTATCCATTTCCTTGCGAGCGCCGTCAAGATTAATCTCTGGTGCCATAGCCTACACTTGCCGCGAGAGCCCGCCCACACGCGGTTCTGATTGGCTGTGGTTTTTGATTGATTTTGTCGCATCTTGTAGTTGTGTCTGGTGTGGACAGACAAATTGCTTGACGCTGGAATCTTATTGCATCGCGTCCAGTTTAGGGATGCAACGATTATAGATTTTGTTGGTACGATTATAGTCTGAGAAATAATTGCGGTTTCACGATTATTATGCATTCATTAATTTCACAACAATGTATAAAATCACATGAACACTCTTTAGATTTTATATTGTAATTTTTTTTGCTATCTTTTGAACCAGAAATAACACAGTAACAAATAATACAGCACAAAATAATAATAAAGACAAAAGTCTGTCTCTCCATTTGGAATTAAAGAAAGGTGACCTCTGCTCTGTAAACATCCATGTCAGTGTGAGGGGAATAAACTGAACTGTTACTGTCACTAACTGTCATCCATACGTATTCATTTTAATAGTCTTTTTAATAATTCATCTAATTTTACATGTGGCTTCAGAAAGTCATGTCTATTATTTTGGTTTGTTTGCGTCACTGATAAATTCAAACGTGCTTCCGCGCTTTGGCTGGCGCTGAGCCAGAGACGACGCGCTCAGTGCTTTTCATATATCACTATTCTACCACATAATGTTTATTTGAGGTTTCAGAGATTTAAATAGACATTTAAATGAATTACTAGCCTATATAAAAAGACATATAAACATTAGTTTGTTAAATTTAAAATCCATACACTGATATCTATGGAAGATGCAATAATAATGCTTTCAATTATAATTTAAATAAATGTTTTATTCAGATCAGATCTAGACCATAGACTGTAAAAAAATATGGACGTTGTGTCCGTGATGTCACCCATAGGATTCTGAAGAGCAGTTCTGAAGCGTAAAGCCTTGTATATACTCGAGGCGTCCGCACGAGCGCGAGGGTGCGTGCGTCAAAAATGATGTCACCGCGGAGAAGGTGGTAGTGTATGGCAAGCCAAAGTGTTCATATACGCTTGGGCGGGCGTCTGATTGCGCACTCACACGTCAAAAGCGTGCGATTTGACAGCAAAACGCGCGTCCTCGACGCATGATTTACCATAACGCGCATTTTTAACGTGCGCTTTTTATATCAAAGCACGCGTCCTTGACGCGCACCCTCGCGCTCGTGCGGACGCATCGAGTATATACAAGGCTTTACACTTCAGAACTGCTCTTCAGAATCCTATGGGTGACGTCACGGACACTACGTCCATATTTTTTTACAGTCTATGGTCTAGATGGATTTTGTTGATACTGATTTCATTTAATTCTTATAACAGCCATATAGTGTATCGTGGTAAATAATTACTTAAAAAGATGGTCAACAATATGTAACTTTACTTTATAAGAGGTGTGCCCTAAAAAATGAGCATGCATATTTGAGAACACCAAGGAAAGAGCACGTTTGGATACTTCAAACACAAGTTTGCACTGCCTGTTTGGTTTACCTGTTTTGGTGAAGTGTACTAAAAATAAATATCGTCACCTGTGTACATTACTTTATCTCACCATTGTTTCCTGATGGTTTATAGAACAATTACTCTGAGTCGCCCTCTGTCGTTTCAAAGAAAAGTACAACGGCGAGCGCGTCAAGTATAAACGCCTCGTCCGTTTGGGGAGCCAGGCGAAAGTATAAACAAGGCTTTAAGTAGGGTGGAGCTGGTCGTTGCCATCTTCGCAGCGCGTCACTCCCGGATAACTGACAATAGGCAAAGAGGCGGGACGTGGCTGGAGCTGAGGTGACGTGATGACTAACAGACAGCAGACAAACGGCTATCCACCTGTCACTCAAAGTGGCCACGCCCCTAAATATTGCAGAATCTCATAAATATTTATGAGATTCTGCTCCCTTTTGGAGCCTGTCCCTAGCGGCCAGTCGATGAATTGCAGTTTAAGTCACTTCCGTATTGGCTTCAAGAGAAACTGGGGGAGGTTGCCGCTTGTTCTAGACCAGCAATGTTTTGGTGCTACTTAAGAACCACTTTTCCTGGTTCAGAGCTGGTGGTTTGGGTGTCGAAAGACAAAGAACCGATTTGAAACTAGGCTCTGGCTCCGAACCAGCACTCAAACTGCCTTGGTGGAAAAGGGGTATTTGTGGCAAACAAGCACTTGTATTTTAAAAAAGACCACTATAACCAGTAGATGGCGGCAGAGGAGCACTTATTGACTTATTAGCAATTTCCACCCCATTATATATGGGTAAAAGTAGGAAGTCACAAAGTCTCATGAAAAACAAAAACTTTTCTTCGAATTGTGACTGAATTACACAGAAAACAAGTAAAGAGTGGTCCTTTTATTATCACTGAAGCTATTGGTCAGTTCAGTGTGATGCTATAGATTTTTAGATACTATAGATATTTTACGAGGTGGCTAATTCGTATAAATTCGTACGAATGACCTACCCCTTACCCCGCCCAATGCAAAACAATAGTATTTCTATTAGTAAATTAACTTTATGGTACATTTTCTGGTGCCACTGCTCTCAAATGTTAGTCTGGAGCCCTGTATTGCTATATAGCCTAAATAAATGTGATGTGACTTTACTGAAGTGCCGAAACATATCCACATCGCTGTGATCAGATGCTTAACTCTTGTTTTCTCACAGCTGTCATTTTTGTTGTGTATATTGTTATTGAAAGTGTGCAGAACATCTAAACGTTACTCTCAACAGTGTAGGCGGCGTTGCTCACTAACATACCTAATATACCGCTGGTCACATACTTTCTTTTTTCTTTTTTTACCCCTAAGCGAAGAACAAAAAAGAAATTCATCATGAGTACATCGGGGCCTTAAAATCGAAATGTTATAAATATGGAGAGTATTTGTCTCACACTCTTGTTGTCTTTTTATGCAGCCCGGAGTCACTGGAAGTGCATGGTTCTTTTAGCTGGTTGGGCCAGACCCAATATAAGTTGCAACTCCAAGCACAAGAGGTGTACAGGCTTTCCTTGAAAGCCTGTTTCTTCCAGGCTGGAGTTTATAATTTGGGCACACCTCGTGTCTTCGCCAAGTTGGCACAGACCAGCGCTATGTGTGAGACCAGCCAGCAGAGCGCCATGCCTGCACTTATTATCATCAACAGTGTTTGAGTAACTCCGCAACGTTGCCCTGTTCTCGGCCCAACTAAATAAATGAAACAGTCCAAGATTTTTCTACTTCTTGCTAAAGCAAAATCTAATTGAGAGAGATAAGTAATTAAAAAGACTTGAACACAAATATTTCAACTTAACACTGCATCTGATGTGCTTGCCAATGGTGAGCTAAACATAAACAGACTCTAGATGTTTTGTCTTAAATGCACCTGAAGCGTGACTGGATCTGTTGTTTTCCATGTTAATTTATCTCTCATGTATTTTTTGTTTTTGAAGATTTTTGCTTGTTTTATGAAATATTTTTTGTTTTTAGAACTAATTTTTTTTTTTTCAAGATCCCAAACATGTGGTAATGTAAATGGCTATGCATCTCTGCCTCATACTGCCCTGCTGGCTATCTCATGGATGTCCACTGCGATCTGCTATCTTAAAACCAGAAGATGAAACACTGTAACCTGATGAACTGCGGTTGATAACCTTGCAACTGCTGAAAGGATGGCATATTCTGCCATACTCAGTCAGGCTGCAAATGTGGAGTTCATTGGAACTTCACATCACCTTATGAGAAGCCAGTGGAATTGGTGGAAAAGTCCATCGAGGATCCATCTTAAAGTTCGTAACCCAGTAAGGAATTAGCAGAATCCATGTTTCCCAGTCAAACAGCAGAGACTTTCAAGGACCTGTAAGGATACCAAGAGGGTAAAAGTCACAGTTTGAGAGCATATTTTTGTTTGTGCATCTTTGTGTGGGTGGGCTGTGCTGTTTTCTCTAGAAATTTTTAATTTTCTACAAACGAATCATCCTCTCCCACCACCTCAGCTCTCATTGTCATCTCCACTACTATGATTAAACTGTTATTTAAATGTATCTACATAACTGCTTTTCTGGAAGAAAAAAAAAAAAATTATGTATTATATTTATAACAAATTACTGTACATAGAATAAAATGTAACCAATAACCAAAAACCTGGCTGCCTTCTTAGGTATTTCTTTTATTTTATTTATTTATTTTTTTTATATATAATTTACTATATTGATTTGGCAAGTACCATTTACCAAGCACAACACACACGTTTGTTCTCTAATATGCAGTCCCTGGGAAGCATGTAATTTGAACATGCGGTATTAAATGATGAATGTGAGGCTTTTGATTTATTTTTAATAATGGTATTTTTCTTTGTTTGCCTGGCTATTGACTTCTTGAATTAACAAGTGTAACACAAAACAAAGCTTTAAAATCTTGCCAGAAATGCTTTTCCTGTCTAAAATCATTCAGCACGGACTGCTGAATTGGACCTCTGGCGTTGTCTAAAATGTTATGCATTTTGTCCTTGAAACAAACAAAAACTAGCTGGAAAAATCAACATGCTTGAACATCACTCTGTGGACACTGGCAGCTGAAACATCAGTGAAAGGAATGTGAAAATTTCAGAGCAATAGACATAACAGTGCACCCACATATTAGATTTTTTTCCCCCTATGCTTCATACTTTGTTGTAGCACAAATGAATATTTTATCTCTGAACTTATGTGCCCTCCACTAATATTGGCACCCTTGGTAAATATGAGCAAAGGTGGCTATGAAAATAAGTCTGCATTGTTTGTCCTTTTGATGTTTCATTAAAAAAAAATCATAAAATTCTAACCTTTCATTGAGGTAAAACAATTGAAAGTGGGGGGAAACTCCAATGCTTTTCTCCAATGCATGTTGGCCACAATTATTGGCACCCCTAGAATTTTTTTGAGTAAAATATCTCTGAAGTATATTCCCATTCATATTTACATTGTTTTTTTATTTATTTTTTTTACCACACCAGGGTGACTAGGAGCATGAAATAATCCAGCCATGACTTCCTGTTCCACAGAAGTATAATTATAAGAAAACAAAGGCCAAATTCCCTTAATCATTCATCACAATGAGTAAAACCAAAGAATAGAGTTTTGATGTGCAGCAAAAGATTGTTGAGCTTCACAAAATAGAAAATGGCTGTAAGAAAATAACTAAAGCATTAAAAATTCCATTTTCCACCATCAGGGCAATAATTAAGAAGTTCCAATCAACTAAAGAGGTTACAAATCTGCCTGGAAGAGGACGTGTGTCTATATCGTCCTAAAGCACGGTGAGGAGGTGAGTTTGAGTGGCCAAAGACTCTCCAAGGATCACAGCTGGAGAATTGCAGAGATTAGTTGAGTCTTGGGGTCAGAAAGCCTAAAAAAAATATCAAACAGCACTTACATCACAAGTTGTTTGGGAGGGTTTCAAGAAAAATCCTCTTCGCTCATCCAAAAACAAACTCCAGCATATTCAGTTGTCAGACACGACTGGAACTTCAAAAGTGACCTGGTTCTATGGTCAGATGAAACAAAAAAAGAGGGGATAAAAAGTACCCCATGCCCACGGTTAAATATACTGCTGGATCTTTAATGTTGTGGGCCTATCTTTTTGCTGGAGGTCCTAAACATCTTGTTCAGATACATGGTATCATGGATTCTAGCAAATACCAACAGATAAAAAATCCAAACCTGACCGCTTCTGCTTCTTATAAATCTTATAATGGGCCGTGGTTGGATCTTCAATCAGGACAATGATCCAAAACAAACATCAAAATCAACTAAATAAATGTGATACTGAGCACAAAATGAAGCTTCTGCCATGGCCGTCCCAGTTCCCTGACCTGAATCCTAGAAAATGAGTGGGGTGAACTGAAGAGAAGAAGCACCAACATGGAGCTGTGAATCTGAAGGATCTGGAGAGATTCTGTATGAAGGAATGGTCTCTGATTTCTTGTCAGGTGTTCTCCAAACTCATCAGGCATTACAGAAGAAGCCTCAGAGCTGTTATTATGGGAAATGGATGTTGCAATAATTGGGTGTCAATAATTGTGGTCAATGTGAACTAGGCCCACTTTCAATTGTTTTCCTTCAGTGAAAGGTTAGAAGTTTTTGAATGAAAGATCAAAAGGATAAACAATGCAGATTTATTTTTACAGCCTCCTTTGCTCATATTTACCAAGGGTGCCACTATTAGTGGAGGGCACTGTGAACATTCTGATAATCACAATTTGGTGAAATTCTGTATGTAAGCATTATGTAAACACATTAACCTAAATGCCATAACCTGATTAAACCAACATTTCGGTTTCTAGAAATCTGAATCCAACAGCTGGTATATGTCTTGATAGATCAGAAGTTCTGTAAACACTTTATTCTGAATGTTCACTGTAATATCTGCTCATGTCCAAATGAAGTTCCAAATGAACAGTTAAGCCTTTTTAGAAACATTTGGAACGATTGTTTAAACTAGAATACTGAGTAACATTATTCCTTTTATAAAGAAACGGCATGGTCAACATTAGTAAATCATGTGCTAATGAGGGTTGTTACGTAGCCTATGATGATTAATGCGTATAATTAAAGTTATTCTGAATAAAGACTTAACTACAAATAGACCTTGAGCATATGTGCATGTTCAAGGTGTTTCCATCTATACAGGTATAACATTTGTGTATTTGGTTATGTGTTTCTCTGTATTTTTTGTGCAAATTGATTTATACATTATACACTCATACATTTTGAATCGTATTTTGCTGCAAATGCAGTCTTCTTTCTGTAAGATGTTCAGGTAAATTGTCAACTGTTAAATAACGCCGGAGGGAAGGATTGTTCAGACCGGCGAACCTGCGCGCACACGCTTCCCGCCGCTGCATAATTCCATGCGCTTCAGATTGAATGAGCGCTCACGTGGAATTTGATGTGAGCGCGCTCGTGTAAGGAAACACCACGGTTACAGTGGTTTACGTTTTTTAAGTTGATGTAGCCTATTTTTAAGTCGTCAAACGTAATTGAAAGCCCGCCTGTCTTAATTTGTACTCAAATGTGTGTATTTTAAATACAGCAACAATTTCTTTTTAGACCTTTTAAACTCAAAAGTCAATTTTGCTCACAAATGGTGCGTGGGATTAAATAGGTTAAAGCAAATCTCTGATTATCCGGGAGGTATACCGATATTTTATTCATTACATGCAAATTTTTTCCCCTTTTTTTACTCTTTCCTTTCCCTTCCTTTCTGTTGCGTTTTGTTCTTTCCTCTTCTGTCCCTTCCTCCTTTTCATCTCCGTTTGTGTCTTTCCGTACCTTTCCATGCCTTCTTTTCTTTCTTGATTTGCTTATTGTAGTTATTCATACCGTCGATTTTAAAACATAAAAAAGTAACCTTAAAACACTAATAATTTTGTACTTGAACAGGAATGCTGAACCTGTCCCAGCACGAGAATCCATATCTAAAGTTTTGTGTGTGTGTGTGTAAATGCATGAAATGCTACATTACAATATCGCGCGCTTCGTCAATGTCAATGTCGATGTGTTTCCTAACTCACCGTAGAGCGCATCAGGCGTTCAGTACAACTGCTCTCTTATAGAAAGGTGAATGAGGGGTAGGTCATTCACAACTCACTGTGAGCCACTCAGGATCACCTCCACGTGCATTTGCGCACACAGTCTTGCGCAAAATCTCTGATCACCACCGGAAGGTCTGATCTCGCTTTGTGTCTCCCGCGCGCATCCACTCGACTGCGCGTGCCACCGCGATGTGGGTCCGAACTGCGAAGCTTTGACGAATGATCACGGATAAAGCGGAGGAATCCCTTCGGCTTCCTGAGGAGAGGCGAGGCTGACGGCTGTCATGGTAAGAGGGTGATGTTGGGGGTATTGAGTGGAAGAGATCAGTCAGGGCTGTTTGATCCAACTTTGCATTGAAGGAATTTGCCGAGTGATGACATCGAATAGCGAGCAGGTGCATGTGGATAAAGGAGGCAGGCGCGCAAAGGAGGCAGGTGTGGACGCGAGAGTTTGGTGCCGATAAGACGCGCGCCAGCAACCCGAGCGTCTGCGATTATTCCGCTTTTCTCTTTAGTTTTGGTGTATCGGCATTCATCATGCATAAACCCCATTGTTGATTAGTTGTAATCCAGAGCCTCAAACTCATGTGGTGTTTCCACAGGCTTTGGTCTTATTAGTGAATGAAAGAAGCTGAAGGCTTGTGCGCTTATTGGCTGAGTGTTGCGCTTCTCTTCGCATGAGTATACCGGGGAGTTCATCTCCTTGTTTGCCTGCTGCAAATTAATGCAGTTTATAAATCTACAACTTATTCATAAACTGCGTAAATTAGCGCTGTTACAATCTACCCCACTACTTGGGTGTTTGTAACACCAATTAAAACATGGACATTTTATAATTTGTAAATTACTTTATTGCGGTAATCAAATCACCCCCCTCAGCTCATTTCATTTATTTCAAAATGATAAACAAATAGAAAAAAAAAAAAAATCATTCAAAACAAATATACCAATAGATAGAGCAAATCTATAACAACTAACAGCAATAGCTAACAACTCTTTAAAAAAAAAAATCTGAGTTAAATCTGACAAAACATCCTTTTGGGGACGTCCTCATTTGTTTTGTTTTTTTAAAATGTAAAAATGCAGAAGATTTTCTGTCAGGGTTAGTGTGTGGGATAGGGTTAGGTTAAAGTATTTATAACTGGTTATAAAAACAGAACTATGGAACAGAACAAATGTCACAAGGATATAATACCAGAAATTTTCGGAAAAATACAAATTTGGTCCCCACGAGAAAAAAAAAATGCATGTCGTGTGTGTGTGTGTTTATGTCAGGGTGTGGTACAATGAAAAGGGAGCGAGGACTCAAATGCAAGAGGAAGTATTTATTAAATAATCTAAGACAAAAACAAAACTAAACAATACCAGGGTCAGGAAACATCAAACAGGGAACAGAAGACGTCAGACAACGATCCAGCACAGGACTGAAGACACAAGGAGATTAAATAGGGGACAAACAAGGCAGGTAATGGGGAAGAACAGGTGGGGCAAATTAACCAATAATCAGATAACAAGAGGGGTGGGGTCAAGACAATAGACAGGAGAGCACATGACACAAGGAACACTTGACGAGCCATGTGCTCACACCTAAATGACAAAACACAAGCACAAACACAGAAAATAACAAAAACCCAACATGTGCTAAACAAGACAAGACAGACATGTGACAGTTTGGCTATACTTGTGAGGGCCAAATGTCCTCACTTATATAGTGAAATATTATGACAATAGTGAAGACATTTTACCGGTCCTCACTATAGTTTAAAGGGCTTATAAATCAGCCAAAAACATGTTTGTATTTAAATCTAGTGTTTTGAACAGGTTTCTGTGATGAGTAGGTTTAAGGGTAGGGAAGTCTAATATATTTCACTAATATAGTGAAACACGTGTGTGTGTGTGTAGGTATATATGGTTTATAAGGACACAAATGTGCATAATAACATGGGTATTACAACGTAAACATGATTTATGAGGACACTTCCTATGTAAACCAAATGGCTTAAAAACACTAAATAGTGTTTTTTTTTTTTTCATTAAAAAAAGCCAAAAGTTTTGTGTGATGGGTAGATTTAGGGGTAGTGTTAGTGTAGGGCATAGAATATACAGTTTGTACAGTATAAAAATGCCACAAACCACATATTCAAGCGTGTGTGTCCCATTTTGAACAATCTTCGTAGGTCAAATAGAAGTACAACCCTTGAACTATATTTTAAAATCTTTTTTAACATTTAGATAAAAAAGTGGACATTAAATATTATAAATTAAACAAGAGAACCAGCTGGTTCAGATGTAACTGGTTCTGTCATTTAACATCCATTAACATGATCTCAAATTGTAAGCCAGGTGTGAAATTATACATTACTTATATTTTTCACACCGAGACTTACAGCTTTGAGGGCATGTGGGATAGTGATTTCTCTCATTTTCCACCCTATGTTACAACACTCCCTGCTGCTGCTGCAATGAAGCTCTTTCTTCAACCACCAGATTTTTGGTCACTGAAACAGAGACCAACAAACCATTGAATATTTTTGTTATTACTTTGCTCATATTAATATTTAAAATATTCCAGTAATCCTAGAAATACCTTCATATCTATTTAATGCCTTTTCCTTCTAAATCTAATGTTTTACTAGTGCATTCCCCTCTAAAGTTCATTAATAACAGCCTTTAGCTATGCCTGTGTCTGAGTCTGGAGTCTGTTGTGGTTCTCATCTCAGACTCAGCACTCATGGATGAAGAGCTCTGGCAGGGATACTGTAACGCTTTATTTCCTCCTTCACCTGTCCCTGACTGCAGCCCCTCCTTCTATCAATATAGTAAATTGACATACATTCTTATAGTGCATTAACAGCTCAGGATAGTACTTAAGAAGTATATTACTCTGATAAATACATGAGAGTGCCAGAAAGTGGGGCATATCAAAAAGGACAGGAAAGCATATCATTTAAAACCCACTGCAGTGTATGTGATTATAATCAGGAATCTTTATGATATCTAGGCTGTTTCTTGTAAATTAAAAAAAAAAAAAAAAAAAATCTTCAATCTTTCAGGACAAAGCTGCCTTAGTAGAAACTGAGACAGAATGGAGACCTCATGTTACCAAATTGAGCAGTGGAAATAGTGCTGTATTAGTTTGGTCAATCAGTAATCGGCAGACCACCTGAAATACTGCATTTGATCACCTGCTGAAAACTCTTGCTCTAAAAGAAAGGACTCTTTGCAGTTTTCCCCTAAAATAAAAGCTGCAAGTGAAGAAATTAAGACATGAGTATTGTAATTTTACTCCTGTCCTAGTAATTTAACTATTCATTTTTCATTTTACAGCGCAGTTGTACTACAATAGTAATATGTTTTTGTTTTATAGTTAATAATAATAATATAAAAATAGTATTATTATCATGATAAAATAAAGATACACCAGATTTTTTGGGATAGATGGGTGAAATGTGTTCAAAATCTTTGAAAGCTTGTCTTAACCCTTAAACCACTGGTCTCAAACTCAATTCTTGGAGGGCCACAGCTCTGCACAGTTTAGCTCCAACCTTAATCAAACACACCTGATCCAGCTAATCAAGGTCTTCAGGATTACTAAAAACTTCCATTCAGGTGTGAGTTGGATCTGGTTGGAGCTAAACTGTGCCGAGCTGTGGTTGAGAACACTTCCTTAAACGCATACCTTTAGATTCTTTAGTGACCAGGGGCGTCATTTGCTACCCTCCTACCCGAAGCGTGTAACAGTGTAAGTGTATTTTTTCTGCACAACAATAAGTGAATCTTTGATGACTAAATAAGTGCAATTCACCTTTATTCCACAAGGTGGCAATGTCTGATACACAATGATGAAGTGACGTTTCACTCATAGTTACCGCAGGCAGAAAACAAAAGAATAGGAAGTATCATCAGCAACACTTGAAATGGCTCAGCGATTTACTGAAGAGCAAGTACTGGACGCAATCAAATCACTGTCACTTGATGGTGGATCTGGTGAATAAGCTGTCAGTGATCAAAATATTGATTTTGAAGATGTTGAAAATGATTTTTTATAGATTGCGAATATGAGCCAGATGCTGAATGTACTGGGAAATGAGCTCTGACGAGGAGAGTGATGATGGTATAAAACATCTGCTCAAACTGAACCCTTCCAAGCTCCAAAAGGTAACAAAATATGCTTTATTTTATTCTTCTGTAATCGTTACTCTAATATCAGGAGAGTTTTATATTATCAAGACAGGTAGAGATCCATCCGTGTTAGATATAGATCCGGGTCGCTAAAGACCCGAATATGTAATAATGATTGGCGAAACATTCATGCATTTAAGGGTTAATGCCTTATGGGGTCTAATTTATAGTCTAAGGGCCCTATCATACACCCGGCGCAATGCAGCGCCAGGCGCGACGCAAGTGTTTTTTGCTAGTTTCAGCCTGACGCAGTTATCATTTTCACATCCAGCGCATTGTTCAGGTGCATTGTTGGCGCGTTGCTATTTTGAGTCAACTGAAAATGACTGCACTATTGACCAACAAAAACCTGGTCTAAAGTCAATGGCTCAGTATTTTTTTGTGTTATTTAAAAGGCGCGTTAGTAATATGTGCCTATAGGCGGGTGCACAACGCACGTACACTCTGCTTATTACACACAGGGACGCGCAGCAGCACAGAAACATGCCAAATATTAACAATAAAAGGATTACAATGTAAAAGATTATTATTGTGTACATAAAGATAAAAATGCCTACATGTCATAATGGATAGTCATTGCATGTATCAGTATTTGCAGTAATGACGAATGAAATTGGCTACTTATTTAACCAATCGTGGCAATACACACATGTACCTGACTCATCAGGTTGACGGTGTCTATATTCCGGCATGTAAATAGCGAATCCGCCATGGTACAAGCGCAACTGGCTTTTAAAGGGAATGGGAGATGAGACTCCCATTGAGGTTTATTGCACGTTACGCCAAAAACACACCCATTACTCATTAAAAGACTAGATACAACCCTTTTAGACCATGCGCCTGGTGCGCCAACCACTTTTCCCGTCGTTAAACTAGCAAAAGTGGATTCGGGCACGCCCTAAGTGCACCTGCGCCGTGCGCTCTAGACCATGCGCTTAGATCACTGAAATAGTGCCCAATGAGTTGATTGTTAAATATAAAAATTAGTTAATTCAGTTTAAACAGTTATTTTCTGTGTTTTTACTGTTCATTTGATATCTTTACACTGGGTGATCTAAATTTCTACATTAAAACTTCAATGATGACATTTGTCAAATCAGAGTGTTTGGCTTCCTAAAAACACCAGTGTGAATGTGTTGTGGACTGAGAAACTGTCACAACTAAAAACCTCAGGCAAAAGTCAATGTACAGACATTTTTCTTTTTGCTGTTCAATTTTATCTTAAATTTGTCCTCAAAGTGCACCAGAACTGATGCATTTAAAATGTGCAACATTTTATTACTGGACCCCTAGAGGGTCTGAAGTCCACCCAGCATAGTCTTATCCTGTGGGAAATCTCTCAATGTCTACTGTGGTTAAATCATACTGATATCAAATGACTTCCACAAGACTTGTTACTTATATTTGCCATTTGTTTTTCCTCATTAATGAGCTTTGATAATATCCTCAGAACTGTTGTTTATTATTTTATAGTAAATTCAGGATGTGAGGTGGAGTTTTCTCCTCTTATTAGCAGACTGAGTATACATGACGACAGTGCAAACACAAACGACAAAACCACGCTTTCTTCTTGGAATCAACCTCAGATGGATTTTGAATCAGTGCGGCTGACTGATATAAATGCATGCCCTGGGTTAGAATACATATAGATTGAGTTATGAATGCATATCTGGAGACATGAAGACCTTGCCCAGAACAATCTGATGGAGACAGCACCGTGGTCCCTCCTTTATTAAATCACAGGCTGAGACCAGATCTTTCCCTTGTGAACGACATTACATTCATATGTAAATTCATGTGTCGTTGTGTGTGTAATCAACGGATGACTGTTTGTCTGACTTATCCTCATGATCCTCAGCTGAGGTCTTTGCAGCGCTGATGAAGCAGCAGGTGAATTAAAGGCATTCTCTGATTTATCACTGTCCGTGTGTGTTGGAGCGAGTGTGTAGCCTTATATAGAGTTTTACAAAGAATCACGTGCCAATTTGAGCAGTGAGCGTTCATCGGCTCAACATCAATTGAGTTAATGGCCTAATATGTTGAAAGCTTGGCAAACTAAGGCTTGCGTACACAGTTCTGCCTGTCTTTGTGTCCTGTTGTCATTAATATCACTCTCTGCCTAGCAGGTTAATACAATATAAAATGGCTTTCACAAACTCATACCCCACTGTGTGTGTTTTGGCTCTTCTGAAGCTTTTTTTAATAAGAAATATGAGATATGTGCAACATCACAGGCACCAAATACTCCAGGCTGTAGTGTTTTTAAATAATCTTGTAGTACAGGTGTACAGTGTAGTCATTTCGGAGCAGAATCTAGTCTTGTTAATTCTTTCACTTGGTTATTACGTTTGGCACAGAGGTTTGAGGAATGTAAACCCCAACCAGCCTTTGGCCTTGCGAATATTTGGCGTTAATAATAACACTTCGAGCGCAGTGAAGAGACTCGACAAAGATGAATGTGTGTTTGTGTGCGTGAGAAGAAAGATGTCACGCTGAAATGGCAATATAGAAGTGAGTGTTTAAAAGATGTTTATAATATCTGTAATTTTTACTGGCAAAGGTGGTGGGCATGCACTCATTTATATATTCCTACCCAGCTAACAGTTCTCCAAACTTTGGCTAATGTTCTGGAAAGGTTATTGCTATTGCTAATAGATACACAGACACGCTGCTGTGAGCATGTAAGACATAAATAGACAGATAAATCCTGTAGCAGATCTAGGCAGGTGGAGCTGGGGGAGGTGGAGGGTTTCAGAGGAACTCCGATAGCGTGCTGTGGTACTAGCTTACAGCAAACACTGGACCAGACTATTTAAATGTTGAGCAATCAATCTCATTGGCTGCAGGATCAGCAGAGGCCAATCAGCTTGTGCTATACAGTACCCTTACAAGAAGTATACTTCAAGTTCATTTTACGAAGTATATTAAAGTAAGTTCAAGTATATTTTTAAGTATACTTTATGTAGTAAGTATACTAATAACAATGTACTAGTAGTAAACTTGTAAGTGTACTATTTCAATACTGCCTGGGACTAAATTGGCCCACTTTTTTTGTATATAAAAGTATACTGTAACGGAGTTCGTTGTTATGGGAAGAAGGAGAAGGGAACCAGCGAACATTTAAAAGACTTTAATAAATAAATAAATAAACAAAATTAAAGTAACACGGGCAGCCCCTCACGGGCGACTGCCGCACGCACACACATAATAAAACGTAAACAAACCATAACATAAACTCCAGGCCTGGTCCTCTCTCGTCCTTCACTGTCATTGCTCCTCCTTTTATGCGTCCGAGCTCCTCCGTGAGAGATCTGAGACCGGTGTGACGCACAGCTGGCGCTCATCATCAAATTACTCACCGGCCTCGCGTCGCTCTCACGGCTCTCGCTCACCCGGCTCGTCACATATACGTTTAAGTATACTATAAGTGTAACAGTAGTAAACTTTAAGTGCACAACTAGTTCACAACTACGTTTCTCATTTGTATTGCATCTGTACTACAAGTGAACTTAAAAGTATACTAGTAGTTTACTATTTTAATACTATTTTAGTACATTTTTTAGTTTATGAAAGTACACTTTCATGTATACTCTCAGTAAACTACTAGTTTAGTAGCTGTATACTGCAAGTATATTTGTAAGTTTTCTTTAAGTGAACATAGAATCATACTTATAGTTTTTATGATTGAAATACCTTTAACTGTACATTAACTAAAACATTTTGTTGTAGCTTCATGCATCCTTTTTTTATCAACACTTGAATAAAAAAGCAACATTTTAAACAAAAAGCTGAGAAAATTGTATTTTTGTCAAAGACTACGTCCGGATGGGTTTCAGAACAATGATCAAAACACAGATGGAGTAGATAGAGTCCATCAACACCCCCAAAGCTTCACAGTCGTTTCCTCTTCATGGGTTCAACATTTCATTTGGTAACATTTGGCAGTTTTGATTTACATGCTGTTTAATGTTTGATGATTGCGTTTTTACATTTGTGTAAGCAATGCTTCTATCACTTGTTTCTGCTTCTTCACCTGTGTTTTGATGTGGAGATTCTGTACTAGAAGATGCATAAGCACCTCCTACCATATAACAGTAAAAACATGGATAGCCGGAAAATTCAGTCAGTGGTGCATGGGGAAAGAGTAAAGCAGATCTGATTCTGAAGTAAATTCCTATGTACACTACCAGTGGACTCGCCAACACAAAAATTCAGTTACTCAGAATTAGTTACAACTCTGTTTTCTTTATAAATATATATATATTTTTAAACAATGTAAGTTTATAAGACAATATGTAAACTGTTAAAAATGTATTTAATAGGCTACTCAATTAAAAGAGTAAATATAACTACAAGCCAAGTATACTTAGAATACTTAGTTATACTTAAGTATATCTCGATCAAAAGATTGAGTACAAGTATAGGCCAAATATACTTACACTTTTCTGTTAGTATAAATCTAGTATACTTAAGTGTAAATTTAAATATATTTCTGAGAAGTACATAAAAAGTAGACTGAAAGTATAGTTTAATTTTTAGTTTAAAAGAATACTAATAGCACACTTGAATAAACTTCTTTTTCGTAAGGCCTGCACCCTCTAGAGTTTCATGGCTGAGCTAGATATTTATGTAAAAAGGTTGATTAGTCTTATTTGAATTTAACTACAGAGTAGTTCAGTAGTGGTCTAGTAGTGTTACAAACTTGGTGTATTAAAACTCACAAAGGCGAAGGAGAACTTGGAACAGGAACTTTAATGAAGAAACTCACAGGGAACACTCAGAAACACCAGTAGACAAGAACCAACAAACACTGAGGGAGAACTGAGAACTAAATACACAGGGGCAAACGAGGTAATTGACAAGACACAGGTGATAGACATTACTAATTAACAGGTGATGGAATGGACTAATGACAATGGCGGGAAACTGAACAAAGGAATAAGCTAAATGAGAAGCAAAACAGACTCGACATGTAACAAGTAGTTCTTAAGACACTGTTTTAACATAGTGGCTATGTTCATGCAACTGGCCTTTAACAATGTTCTCAAAATGTTAGCAGAAAACCCTTATTTATACATCATTATTCATCTTTTTTTGCGTGAAACATTTTAGTTGCACATTCTTCTAATGTTTTTTAATGTTACTACTGGTTCAGAATGTTCAAAAAACATTCAAAAGTAATGTTCCCATATTGTTTGCAAAATGATAAAATGGAATGTTCCCTTAACGTTCGCATAACAAACGTTTTGAATGTTCAGAGAACATTTAGAAATTATGTTTTCATAATTTAAGGGGAATGTTAGCAAAACATTACACATTTTGGCTAGCTGGGTAGTCATAAGGAATCGTTTGGCGTACATATTACAGAATATTATTCGCAAAGTAGCACTGTGGTATGAGATTCAGAGTGTATTAGCAATATCTCAGTACAAATGAGGAAGATAGTGGCTGGGAAATATTAGGTCATCAGTAAAAGAGTAGGCTACCTTTTTTTTCTTCCTCCAGGATGTACAGAGTTCTTTGATGACTTGTCTTAAGGGAAATCTGCCAGTTTGCATATATATATACTGTCAAACATTAAAGCTTTTTTACTAACAGAATGAATTTGTTTAGCAGAACGAAGTGTAGGTCTGGGATTATCACTCTCCAGAGAGATTTCAGTGTGCAGACTCAGCCTTCAGCTACGGCTGATCAGTATGCTGCATGTGTGCGTTTGAGGGAAGTAGGTAAGGAAGAAGGGAGAAAAAAAGATGTGTACAGAATTTATACAGATGTGATTTAAAGAGCCTGGCAATTAGCCTAATGAAAGTTAAAGGGTACATAACACACGGTTTCTGCCAGTCTCATGTTAATCTTGAGTACCTATAGAGTAGTATTGCATCCTTCATATCTCTGAAGAGTCTTTAGTTTTATCATATTTATAAAAGACAGATATGCTGTACCTATTCTTTCCGAAAACAGCCGAAAAAAAACGCCTTTCCGGAGGCGTGCAGTGGGCGGAGCTAAAGAGTAACGAGCAGACACACACAATACATCATGGCATTATCCCTGGATAACTTTCGATTCACTATACGTTCGCGTTGTTTACATTATATGCACTTACGTGCCGATTGCCAACAAAACACAGACACTTGATGCAGTTTCACTCACCGCCTGCAGTTTAGACTCGTAACCGGGAACAAACAAACACACTTGCAGAACTCTTGCTACTCCGGGAAAACAAACTACATCCACTGTTTCCTTAATGCTGGGTTATTTGGGAAGCTGAACAAGGTTTACTTTCCCTCACAACCAAAAACACACTTCTTTAGTGACATTGTTGATTTCGTGGTCTAAAAACAAAATGACAGCGCTGCCGACGGCTTCCGTAACCCGAACGAAGCGCATTGATGGCCGTGCTCTTGCTCTCGCTCTGGTTGATGTGCGCACACGCTCATCCGGGAGAAGTGCCCATACACGGAATGATTTATGACATCATACAGGGCCATACTCGAAAAAAACGTTCCGAAACTTATTCGAATCCTGAAGGAGTGTATTTGGCACAGAAATACAACTCGTTTTTTTTAAATTTTGCCCATGTTTAGCATGATAATCCAACTCTTTAAAATTGTAAATAAATCAGAATGCATGAAATAACCCCCCCCCCCCCCCCCCCTTAAGAATTATGCACAACTGTTACTCTCAGCAAAGCATGCTGATCAAAGGGTCTAGAGCACACATGCACGTTTCTAATACAAATTCAGAGAAACAATTCATTATGCTTCAGATTTACTGAAAAGGAGATTAGGAAGGATTGAGCAAGCAGGCCCAAATATTTTCTGAAATTATTGTACAAGATAAGAAGGCCATGCGATAGAAGAATAACTGGTACTGTCAGCAGATTCTGACACTCTGTTCGCACTCTCTCATCTGTAGCTGTGTTTGCAAGAAGGTTAAAAGAAACGCTCAGACTAAAATAAACAATCTGTCATCCTTTTATTTTATTCAGACTGGTTTTGAGAGCCAGATCAACTGACTCAAAGCTTTGACTCGTTCATTTTCAACTCTTCATACAATACTTCTCTCATGAAATGACAAGGTAGATGTCAGGATTAACTGCGAACAGTGTAACAACTTTAACTGCATTTACATTATTGCATTGGCAGATGCTTTAGCTACATATTTTTTCAGTTCATGCATTCCCATGACCTTGCCTTGCTATTGATTGCACTATATGCTGTACTGACTGAGCTACAGGAATGTTGGGCTGTTTTGTTGAACAAAAATGCAGGGGCAAAGACTTATGTATTTTCTTAGAAATTAATTAAGCATTTTAGAAAAAAACCTAGACAGTGAAAGCTTTATATATTATTTCAATTAAAGCAATATTAAAAAGGTTAGAATTGTTTTTTATACTATAATAATGGACAAAGACATGCAAATTGTTTGACATTTAAATACTACTATAATTATACTACTATACTATTATACTATACTAATAGTATACTACTACTATACTAATTATACTATTATACTACTACTACTATAACTATAGTACTATAAACTTTTTTTAAGTTCAATATCCTGTCAATTATATCAGTAATAAATTATGGGGACACATATGGCCCCGATTCCTGACTCATTCCCAGATACGTCAAAATGTACTCAAAGAATAATGAGGCGATTCATTATAAACCCATAGCAGTCTTCTGCAATAGACATCTATTTTATACATGTGTGGTGTTTTTCAGAGGCTTTTTTTGCCCACCAATGATGAAGAAAATCGTCACAATCACTCCAGAAATCTCTGTGTGTGTGTGTGTGTGTGTGTGTGTGTGTGTGTGTGTGTTACAGATGCGCGGACTGGACAACAACACCTTCCAGTCTAACATCCCAGTAGCTGCTGACATCACAGTGGGCGTGGTTTACTCCCTCTTTGGTAAGAGCGAGAATTTATTTATTTTTTTCATCTGCATTCTCATCAAACTTGTTATATGAACCATAATAGAATTACAGGTTTTCCATCTACCACTAAGAGAAAGTATGGACCACACAGGCAATTACACACTGAAAAAAATAATAATAATAATAACAAAAAAATAAATAAATAAAAAAAAATAAAAAAAAATATATATATATATATATATATATATATACACTCACCTAAAGGATTATTAGGAACACCTGTTCAATTTCTCATTAATGCAATTATCTAATCAACCAATCACATGGCAGTTGCTTCAATGCATTTAGGGGTGTGGTCCTGGTCAAGACAATCTCCTGAACTCCAAACTGAATGTCAGAATGGGAAAGAAAGGTGATTTAAGCAATTTTGAGCGTGGCATGGTTGTTGGTGCCAGACGGGCCGGTCTGAGTATTTCACAATCTGCTCAGTTACTGGGATTTTCACGCACAACCATTTCTAGAGTTTACAAAGAATGGTGTGAAAAGGGAAAAACATCCAGTATGCGGCAGTCCTGTGGGCGAAAATGCCTTGTTGATGCTAGAGGTCAGAGGAGAATGGGCCGACTGATTCAAGCTGATAGAAGAGCAACTTTGACTGAAATAACCACTCGTTACAACCGAGGTATGCAGCAAAGCATTTGTGAAGCCACAACACGCACAACCTTGAGGCGGATGGGCTACAACAGCAGAAGACCCCACCGGGTACCACTCATCTCCACTACAAATAGGAAAAAGAGGCTACAATTTGCACGAGCTCACCAAAATTGGACAGTTGAAGACTGGAAAAATGTTGCCTGGTCTGATGAGTCTCGATTTCTGTTGAGACATTCAGATGGTAGAGTCAGAATTTGGCGTAAACAGAATGAGAACATGGATCCATCATGCCTTGTTACCACTGTGCAGGCTGGTGGTGGTGGTGTAATGGTGTGGGGGATGTTTTCTTGGCACACTTTAGGCCCCTTAGTGCCAATTGGGCATCGTTTAAATGCCACGGCCTACCTGAGCATTGTTTCTGACCATGTCCATCCCTTTATAACCACCATGTACCCATCCTCTGATGGCTACTTCCAGCAGGATAATGCACCATGTCACAAAGCTCGAATCATTTCAAATTGGTTTCTTGAAGATGACAATGAGTTCACTGTACTAAAATGGCCCCCACAGTCACCAGATCTCAACCCAATAGAGCATCTTTGGGATGTGGTGGAACGGGAGCTTCGTGCCCTGGATGTGCATCCCACAAATCTCCATCAACTGCAAGATGCTATCCTATCAATATGGGCCAACATTTCTAAAGAATGCTTTCAGCACCTTGTTGAATCAATGCCACGTAGAATTAAGGCAGTTCTGAAGGCGAAAGGGGGTCAAACACAGTATTAGTATGGTGTTCCTAATAATCCTTTAGGTGAGTGTATATATATTATAAAATGGGGGCCATTTTAGTACAGTGAACTCATTGTCATGTTCAAGAAACCAATTTGAAATGATTCGAGCTTTGTGACATGGTGCATTATCCTGCTGGAAGTAGCCATCAGAGGATGGGTACATGGTGGTCATAAAGGGATGGACATGGTCAGAAACAATGCTCAGGTAGGCCGTGGCATTTAAACGATGCCCAATTGGCACTAAGGGGCCTAAAGTGTGCCAAGAAAACATCCCCCACACCATTACACCACCACCACCAGCCTGCACAGTGGTAACAAGGCATGATGGATCCATGTTCTCATTCTGTTTACGCCAAATTCTGACTCTACCATCTGAATGTCTCAACAGAAATCGAGACTCATCAGACCAGGCAACATTTTCAACCTTCAACTGTCCAATTTTGGTGAGCTCGTGCAAATTGTAGCCTCTTTTTCCTATTTGTAGTGGAGATGAGTGGTACCCGGTGGGGTCTTCTGCTGTTGTAGCCCATCCGCCTCAAGGTTGTGCGTGTTGTGGCTTCACAAATGCTTTGCTGCATACCTCGGTTGTAACGAGTGGTTATTTCAGTCAAAGTTGCTCTTCTATCAGCTTGAATCAGTCGGCCCATTCTCCTCTGACCTCTAGCATCAACAAGGCATTTTCGCCCACAGGACTGCCGCATACTGGATGTTTTTCCCTTTTCACACCATTCTTTGTAAACTCTAGAAATGGTTGTGCGTGAAAATCCCAGTAACTGAGCAGATTGTGAAATACTCAGACCGGCCCGTCTGGCACCAACAACCATGCCACGCTCAAAATTGCTTAAATCACCTTTCTTTCCCATTCTGACATTCAGTTTGGAGTTCAGGAGATTGTCTTGACCAGGGCCACACCCCTAAATGCATTGAAGCAACTGCCATGTGATTGGTTGATTAGATAATTGCATTAATGAGAAATTGAACAGGTGTTCCTAATAATCCTTTAGGTGAGTGTATATATATATATATATATATATGTGATACCGGCAATTTGTGAAAAGCAGGTATTGTATAGATTGCCTAGGGAATATATAGAATGCAGTTTGTAGGCAAAGTATGAAATGTCTGGTTTTTGTGATTATGTTGCATATTTTTCCTAGGCATTCTATACATTACCTAGGTATTATACAGAATGACAAGTACACTCTTAAAACACGCCTTTAATGGCATTGAATGTTTTTGAAAATGAACGAAGAACTACGACATAAAGTAAAGGATGTTCTTACCAGAAAAACACAAAAGCAGAAGTGGCGTTGAACTACTTATTGCAGCAAGGAAGGCTAGAATGGCATTTTGAATGGCATTACACTTTCTTCCTGTTTCAACATTGTGACACAGCAACCGTCCGGGAACAATAGGGGCGAGCCTCTGTGGCGGAAGTGGAAGCTCACGTGTTTCACCACCGCCGAACAAAGACCCAAGCAGTAATAGCGGGAGTATTCTATACTCTGCCGGCTGGCCCTTTGGCATTGTATAGAATGCCTATTAAATGTGTGAAATATAAACCATTTCATACTTTGCCTACAAACTTCAGGCATTCTATATATTCCGTAGGCATTCTATACAATGCCGGATTTCACACATTGCCGGTAACATATACACCGATCAGGCATAACATTATGACCTAATATTGTGTTGATCCCCCTTTTGCTGCCAAAATAGCCCTGACCCATCGAGGCATGGACTCCACTAGATCCCTTAAGGTGTGCTGTGGTATCTGGCACCAAGATGTTAGCAGCAGATCCTTTAAGTCCTGTAAGTTGCAAGGTGGGGCCTCCATGGATTGGACTTGTTTGTTCAGCACATCCCACAGATGCTTGATTGAATTGAGATCTGGGGAATTTGGAGGCCAAGTCAACACCTCAAACTCGTTGTTGTGCTCCTCAAACCATTCCTGAACCATTTTTGCTTTGTGGCAGGGTGCATTATCCTGCTGAAAGAGGCCACAGCCACCAGGGAATATCGTTTCCATGAAAGGGTGTACATGGTCTGCAACAATGCTTAGGTAGGTGGTACGTGTCAAAGTAACATCCACATGGATGGCAGGACCCAAGGTTTCCCAGCAGAACATTGCCCAAAGCATCACACTGCCTCCGCCGGCTTGCCTTCTTCCCATAGTGCATCCTGGTGCCATGTGTTCCCCAGGTAAGTGATGCAAATGCACCCGGCCATCCACGTGATGTAAAAGAAAGCGTGATTCATCAGACCAGGCCACCTTCTTCCATTGCTCCGTGGTCCAGTTCTTATGCTCATGTGCCCACTGTTGGCGCTTTCAGTGGTGGACAGGGGTCAGCATGGGCACCCTGACTGGTCTGCGGCTATGCAGCCCCATTTTGACTAAAGGTTGCAGGCTTGCCTTTGCTAAAAAGCTGGGCAGTGGATTGTTAGTTCCCAGCATGCTTTGCATATGGCTGGATCAGTAGAGTAAATGTTGAAATTAAGTGTGATTTTATGTTTTTGAGTGAAGAGAAATACCTGTTAATGATTAATGTTCAGTTATGTTTGACATTTAAAAGAGTTTCTGTTATGTTGAAGTTTTTTATGGTTAGATTATGGATGGCTGCATACACAAAGTCTATGATGTGTGATGCTACGTCCAATGAGTAATGGCTTTGCTAATGCCAGTGCAATAACAAGTATCTTTCTACTTGTGCTGTGCTAGTTGCAGACAGTCTTTTCATTGTAAAATGTCAAATACAAATAGGTCAGAATCACAAACTTGTATTTATGGAATGTGTTGGAATCTACTCAATATATTTGAACTGATATGACTAAAAAAACACTGACAACTAAGTTCATTTAAAAATATATTTTTCAGTGAAAAATAAGTATTAATCAAGTATTATTTTCAGTGCATGCCCATGGTGATACAGATAAAAGTTTTGGAATTCTCTGATCTTAACATAAGCGAGTGTTATACAACACTGCACAGTTCTGCTATCTCAGTATTTATACCTCTGATGCTGGATGTTTTTTTAATAGTGTATGTCTGTTG
The DNA here is from genome assembly GCA_039654105.1 of Coreius guichenoti. Lineage (NCBI taxonomy): Eukaryota > Metazoa > Chordata > Actinopteri > Cypriniformes > Gobionidae > Coreius > Coreius guichenoti. Next base: position 10,787,362 of record CM077185.1, on the reverse strand, counting down.
TTGAACCCATGCAGGTGATAGTAAGTGATAGATTAGGTTTGTGATTGTCAGAGCACTAAGAAGGAATTGTGCTCACTGATAGCATTTTTTGTTTGCACATGCTGGCTGTCTTGTTTTAGTGCCTAAGTCACTTAAGGAATTATGCTAATCAGGTAATGGCACGAACAAGCCTGTGGAATTGGGGCTGTTTGCGCAATCTGATTGCAACTTAAATGCAGTGCAATTTGCGATAAGGCAAATCATAATAAGTATAGGATAAAGGACACATACGTGCCCTCTACTAATATTGGCACCCTTGGTAAATATAAACAAAGGCGACTGTGAAAATAAATCTGCATTGTTTATCCTTTTGATCTTTCATTCAAAATTCTAACCTTTCACTGAAGTAAAACAATTGAAAGTGGGGGAAAATCTCATTATGAAAGAAATGTTTTTCTCTAGTTCACGTTGGCCACAATTATTGGCAACCAATTATTGCAACGCCCTTTTCCCATAATAACAGCTCTGAGTCTTCTTTTATAATGCCTGATGAGTTTGGAGAACACCTGACAAGAGATCAGAGACCATTCTTTCATACAGAATCTCTCCAGATCCTTCAGATTCACAGCTCCATGTTGGTGCTTTTTCTCTTCAGTTCACCCCACTCATTTTCTATAGAGTTCAGGTCAGGGAACTTCAGAATCCAACCACGGCCCATTATAAGATTTCTAGCAGAGGCCATCAGGTTTTGATTTTTTTATCTGTTGGTATTTGCTAGAATCCATGATACCATGTATCTGAACAAGATGTCCAGGACCTCCAGCAAAAAAATAGGCCCACAACATTAAAGATCCAGCAGTATATTTAACCGTGGGCACGGTGTACTTTTTATCCCTGTTTCCATCTGGTGGGTTTGCTGCCAAAAAGCTCTTTTTTTTGTTTCATCTGACCATAGAACCAGGTCACTTTTGAAGTTCCAGTCGTGTCTGACAACTGAATATGCTGGAGTTTGTTTCTGGATGAGCGAAGAGGATTTTTCTTGAAACCCTCCCAAACAACTTATGGTGATGTAGGTTCTGTTTGATTTTTTTTTTTTTTAGGCTTTCTGACCCCAAGACTCAACTAATCTCTGCAATTCTCCAGCTGTGATCCTTGGAGAGTCTTTGGCCACTCAAACTCTCCTCCTCACCGTGCTTTAGGACGATATAGACACACGTCCTCTTCCAGGCAGATTTGTAACATCTTTAGTTGATTGGAACTTCTTAATTATTGCCCTGATGGTGGAAAATGGAATTTTCAATGCTTTAGCTATTTTCTTACAGCCACTTTCTATTTTGTGAAGCTCAACAATCTTTTGCTGCACATCAAAACTATATTCTTTGGCTTTACTCATTGTGATGAATGATTAAGGGAATTTGGCCTTTGTGTTTCCTCATATTTATGAGGTCATGGCTGGACAATTTTATGCTCCTAGTCACCCTGGTGTGCTAAAAAACGTAAATATGAATATACTTCAGAGATATTTTACTCATAAGAATTTCTAGGGGTGCCAATAATTGCGGCCAACATGCATTGGAGAAAAACATTTATTTCATAACGTGTTTCCCCCCACTTTCAATTGTTTTACCTCAATGAAAGGTTAGAATTTTTTTTTAATGAAAAATCAAAAAGATAAACAATGCAGATTTATTTTTACAGCCACGTTTGCTCATATTTACCAAGGGTGCCAACATCAGTGGAGGGCACCTTCTCCCATTGCACAGACAATCAATAAATACATGAATAAAAAAAGACATATATAAATAAATTAACATTAATTTACGTTGTAATTTACAGTACGTCATTCATAAAATGAATGAAATAGCCTAGCTGTCATCATGGCCAATGTTTACATATTTCATACTTTACCCTGTACTACAAATGGTGTACTAGTGCAGTGCTATACTGTTTTTCGATTGTTACAGATACTGTCACAAGGACCACTGCTTTTGTCTTACCAAATCCTGTATCATGCCAGCAATAACTCGCCTGCTGTTTACATGCATCTTTTTGATTCGTTTAAATGCCAACAATGCAAAGAATACTCCCTACTCTTGGGGAGTACTCTGGTTGCATCCATCACTAAACCCTCACTAAAAACTCTCACGTATACAGCGGAGATTTAATGATCTAGCCAACTGTCTAAAAGGGAATTATACAATCAGACACTCAAGCAGAGTTTTTCTACTGCTGATTTTTCATTCGGATTTACATAACTACAAATTCTATTTTTGAAAATGAAATATTTACACAGGCTGGTTTCAGCCATGATGCACCTGCACATGCATTTATATAGAAAAACAAAAAAATTCTTATGTGGTGATAAAAATGATCTCCAATGGATATTAGGGGGTAATAAATTGATCAGATAATATCTAAATAAATTGTTTTTGTTCCTATTGAGCAAAAATATGTTTCATTTATTTATTATTTATTTTGGTTACATGTTTTTTTAAGGTGATGTAGTTACATTGTACTCACACAAATAAGTACTGAGTAATAATAATTAACTACATGTACTTACTATATAGAGTTACGGTTAGGGTTTGGTTTAGGGTTAGTTACTTGTAATTATGAATAATTTACTGTTATTATTATAGTAAGTACACTGTTAAATCTAATTAGTTACACTTACTTAAAAAAACCATGCAAACCGATTGCCTTAAAAAAACCAAGTAAAGTGAAATAGGAATAGTATGTTGTGCTAACAAACGTTTAGTTAGTATAGTTCACTTACACAATAGTTCTAGTAACTAAAAAAGAACTGTAGAGAGTACTTGATCTTTTACTTTAGATTTACTCTTGACTTAGTATAGCTACCATTGCTGTTTCTATTATTGTGTTTTGATGCTGAATGTTGAAGTCTGTGTGTGACTCAAGCATGATCAACTGCAAGATATTGTCACAAATATAGAGGGATTATATCAACCCAATTAAAAGTTTCACAAGGTGTTTATGACGTAAATGTTAGCAATAAAATTGTAAACGATCATTATATGACATAAAGGGAAATATTACATAGGTTAATTTTAAAAGGTGACCTAATTTCTGACTAAATTAACTATAGTTAATTATTCAGTCAGAAGCTAGGTCAACTTTTAAAAGCAACCTATTCATTACTTCTCAAAATAACTGTGATTTCTTGTTGCATCGCTGCATCAATAGGAAGATAATTACAATAATATGAATGTTCCAAGTGCCCAACCAAAGTGAACACTGATCACCATAATGGTGAGTTATTTTTTTGCTCGACAAAATGGCACTTAAACCAATCAATTAATCTTAACTTGGGTTTTCTGAGTAAACAAGGAATAGTATGTGAACAGTACATATTACTAGATTTTTACAATTAAGTTAAGACATTAAGTAAAGTTAACTCAAAAGTGTTAGTTAGAATCACTGTTGGATTTTACAGTGTACATGTAGTAACGTATAACTATGTCACCTTAAAATGAACTGTTACCTTTTGTTTTTTATTTTATTTTACATTTTCATTTAGAAACCTGCAGCTTTAATATCCTCAAATAAATTAACATGTTTTTTTTCGGAGTATTTCAGTTACCAGTTCAAATAAATGCAAATGTAGGCTATATAGCCTATAGTCCACAATAACGTACTTTCCTGTTTCCTACATCACACACACAATTGATTAATTTCTGCTGTCATGATCACTAAGACATGCAAACAAAGGATCTTGTAAATAATAGGCAGAGCACTGACTAAAGAGTAAAGTTACAAAGCTGTATGGCCAATTTAAAGTTGCTTTCCTGCATTTGGAGACAATACCAAAGTTCTTCATGCTAGGGTTCAGACTTCCTAGATATTCACACTCTGTATAAAACACTCCAAACTGACATATTGTTATTATTGTTATTTACAAAGACTAATAATCATATGTGCATGATGCATCTTGAGCACCAAATCAACAATTATAACACAACTTTTGTATTGAAATACTGCATGCTAAAGTGCCACAACTTCGCCCTTGCGTGTGCATATATGCTACATACTTTGTATAGGCGGTGTGTTTGTAGTCCATGTGATTTAACCTCAACTCTAGCATCTATTCTCCTTCTAACAAAGATCTCTGCAAATGTCCTTTCTGTTTGATGAATGGTTGGATTGAAGGTAACACCTATGCCTGCACACAAAAGCTTGAACACAACTAGGAATTTTCTGTTCAGAATGGTTTTGATGTGCTGCCCTCAGTTTGCTTTTATAGAAAACGCTGTAGTGCTATAATGTTTCATTCATTCCATGCAATGCACTGTGGATCTCTGCAGTGCTCATTGATTATTTATGTGAAACAAACTGTCTGTGGTGCACTACAGAACATCTTACAATCCTCCTTGGTCTAATTGATTTATTTATTTATTTACTTGTTTGTCGGTTCCTTGCATAGTTTGTTGCAGCGTGATTACAATAATTAGACACGTGGTTGATGAAAGTGTTCACTTTCAGCATCATAATTACTGATGCGTTCGGTACAGAAACAATGGAGATGGATTGAGTGCCAGAACACTTGCGTGCCAAATGCTAATTGGCTTTTTCAATTCAACATACAGAGCATTGACCTTCTCCTTTATTCTGTCTCTTGCCTCTCACTCTCTTTTATTCCCTCTCGTTGCATCTTGATTCTGACCATTGAACCATCAAATATTTGTATACAGTGACAGTTGAACTGTATATTTTTACTGTTGTCCATGGCAATACCTTTTCTGTTTAATCGTATTACTTCCCCCATATTGTTTTCTACATTGTAATGGAGTACATTGTTATTAATTGTCATTTACTGTTGATTGCAAAGAAGAAAAAGAACTGCATTTGCTACATACAAAGAACAGATGGAAGATGGAAGGAAAAAAGTACAAAGAGGTTTGATTTGATTTATTAGAAAAAGACATTTATTAGATATTTGTCAAGGATATCACAATAAAGTTAAAATCTTAAAAATTAAAAAGCACAAACTTCACTCCTAGTGATCGGTTACATTGGCATTGCATACTATAAATACAAAGCTACAATAAATTTCCACATTTGCAAAATCTACAATCACAATTAAAGGAACACGCCGACTTTTTGGGACTTTAGCGTATTCACCGTATCCCCCAGAGTTAGATAAGTCCATACATACCATTCTCATCTCCGTGCGTGCCATGACTCTGTCTGACGCACCCACCGCTAGCCTAGCTGAGCACAAAGACTGGAGGTAAACGGCTCCATCTAGCCTACTGCTCAATAAGTGACAAAATAACGTCAACATTTTCCTATTTACATGTTGTGATGTGTATTGAGCAGTTAGGCTAGATGGAGCTGTTTTCCTCCAGTCTTTGTGCTAAGCTAGGCTAGCGGTGGGTGCGTCAGACAGAGTCATGGCACGCACGGAGATGAGAATGGTATGTATGGACTTATCTAACTCTGGGGGATACGGTGAATAAGAAAAAAGTCGCCGTGTTCCTTTAAACATCCATATAAATATAAGGAAACACAAAGGCCAAATTCCCTTAATCATTCAGCACAATGAGTAAAACCAAAGAATATAGTTCTGATGTGAGAATTGTTGAGCTTCACAAAATAGAAAATGGCTGTAAGAAAATAGCTAAAGCATTAAAAATCCCCATTTCCACCATCAGGGCAATAATTACGAAGTTCCAATGATAGAAATCTGCCTGGAGCTTCACCACCAGATGGGTTTGGTGCAAACAGGGATAAAAAGTACCCCATGGCCTCGGTTAAATATGCTGCTGGATCTTCAATGTTGTGGGCCTATTTTTTAGCTGGAGGTCCTGGACATCTTGTTCAGATACATGGTATCATGGATTCTAGCAAATACCAACAGATTAAAAAAAATCAAAACCTGACTGCTTCTGCTAGAAATCTTATAATGGGCCGTGGTTGGATCTTCCATCAGGACAATGATCCAAAACAAACATCAAAATCAACACAAAAATGTGTCACTGAGCACAAAATGAAGCTTCTGTTATGACCATCCCAGTTTCCTGACCTGAATCCTAGAAAATGAGTGGGGTGAACTGGAGAGAAGAAGCACCAACATGGAGCTGTGAATCTGAAGGATCTGGAGAGATTCTGTATGAAGGAATGGTCTCTGATCTCTTGTCAGGTGTTCTCCAAACTCATCAGGCATTATAGAAGAAGACTCAGAGCTGTTATCTTGGGAAAAGGATGTTGCAATAATTGGGTGCCAATAATTGTGGCCAACATGCATTGGAGAAAAACATTTATTTCATAATGAGATTTCCCCCCCACTTTTAATTGTTTTACTTCAATGAAAGGTTAGAATTTTGTGAATTTTTTTAATGAAAGATCAAAAGGATAAACAATGCAGATTTATTTTCACAGCCACCTATGCTCACATTTACCAAGGGTGCCAATATGGAGGGCACTGTATAATGTAATATCCATAAGACTTTTCCTGGTATTATAACAATGTTTCTCACTTACCTCACTTATAGAGAAATATGTATTAAAATATGTAGGATCTCTTTTATTGATTTCTTGTGTACCATTTTTAGTGTAAGATTTGCTACTCTGCTTTCTATAGGTAACAGACAAAAATGGCTAAAATGGGATACATCAACATGTGTAAAACTACTAAAACCTAAAACTTAACCGTATCAATTAATTTTGAGATTTCTGTAACTTATCCAACCATACACGAGACAGATCAGACATAGCATTATGTCTGATGTCCTAGCATTAACCTTACCTAAAGTTTTCATAGCCATACTTGCACTACTTAAATCATTGTCCAGGACACATCCAAGATAATTAACAGTAGTTCTGTTTGATATTACACAAGCCCCTACCTTGACAGACAAAGGAAAGTAAGAAAGATCATAGTCCTTTAGAAATGTAGTAATCTTACTATTATGAGTTTTGAAGATTTTACAAGTGTGGAAAAGACGTCAACTCTAGGCAAAGTGTGAAAAATTTGAAGTTCAACAGCATGGTTAATGTCAGAAAAAAATAAAAAAAATTTCAGCAAAAAGTTTAAACCACATCTTATAAAAGGAGATACACTATATTGCCAAACGTATTGGGACACCCCTCCAAATCATTGAATTCAGGTGTTCCAATCGCTTCTATGGCCACAGGTGTATAAAATCAAGCACCTAGGCATGCAGACTGCTTCTACAAACATTTGTGAAAGAACGGGTCACTCTCAGGAGCTCAGTGAATTCAAGCGTGGTACCGTGATAGGTTGCCACCTGTGCAATAAGTCCATTCATGAAATTTCCTCACTACTAAATATTCTCCGGTCAACTGTTAGTAGTATTATAACAAAGTGAAAGCAGTTGGGAACAACAGCAACTCAGCCACGAAGGGGTAGGCCACGTAAAATCACAGAGCGGGGTCAGCGCATGCTGAGGTGCACAGTGTGCAGAAGTGGCCAACTTTCTGCAGAGTCAATAGCTACAGACCTCCAAACTTTGTGTGGCCTTCAGATTAGCTCAAGAACAGTGCGTAGAGAGCTTCAAGGAATGGGTTTCCATGGCCGAGCAGCTGCATCCAAGCCTTACATCACCAAGTGCAATGCAAAGCATGGGATGCAGTGGTGTAAAGCACGCCGCCACTGGACTCTAGAGCAGTGGAGACGTGTTCTCTGGAGTGACGAATCACGCTTCTCTGTCTGGCAATCCGTTTGACGAGTCTGGGTTTGGCGGTTGCCAGGAGAACGGTACTTGCCTGACTGCATTGTGCCAAGTGTAAAGTTTGGTGGAAGGGGGATTATGGTGTGGGGTTGTTTTTCAGGGGCTGGGCTTGGCCCCTTAGTTCCATTGAAAGGAACTCTTAATGCTTCAGCACACCAAGACATTTTGGACAATTTCATGCTCCCAACTTTGTGGGAACAGTTTGGGGATGGCCCCTTCCAACATGACTGCGCACCAGTGCACAAAGCAAGGTCCATAAAGCCGTGGATGAGCAAGTTTGGTGTGGAGGAACTTGACTGGCCTGACCTCAACCCGATAGAACACCTTTGGAATGAATTAGAGTGGAGACTGCGAGCCAGGTCTTCTCGTCCCACATCAGTGCCTGACCTCACAAATGTGCTTCTAGAAGAATGGTCAAAAATTCCCATAAACACACTCCTAAACCTTGTGGAAAGCGAGTTTAAGGTGTTATAGCTGCAAAGGGCTGCAAACTCCATATTAAACCCTACGGATTAAGAATGGGATGTCATTAAAGTTCATGTGCATGTAAAGGCAGGCTCCCCAAAACTTTTGGCAATATAGTGTAAATTAGATCCTAAATTATCCCAAAAGGAATGTATCTGATTACATTTATGAAAAATAAATGAAGCTAAGTCAATGTAATGGAGTATGGACCCTCTTCACAAACTGATAACGCATTTACAGAATAATTCATAAAAACTTTTTCATACTTTAATTTTTAAATAATGAATGTATATTTATATGACCATTTATATCACGTTGCGTTATACTGAATAAACTATTAGCACTTCTGTGTTGGGGTGTTAGTACAATTTCTGAGGTTGTGACTGATAATTTAATAATAAATCTGATTATAAATCTCTTCTCTAAAGGCCACAATCCATCTCTCAGCATTTTCTTGCTCTTTTGAAAAGTTGTGGGAATGCAATAGTGGAGTAATGTGAAAAAAGCTCCATTAGTGGAAGCTTTATATACTTTACAAGTAACATAAAATCATTCTAAAAATCTATATTTCATTTCCATTTATTTATTTATTTATTTGATAAGAAGCTGTACCAAGAGAGATAATGTACAGTCAGTCTGTCATTATTGTGAAACACACCTTGACAGGATGATACAAGACCACCCTGTCAGGTTTATTTACATGATACCTTTCATGGGAATTTTACCATGGCGTATTTTATTGATGAAAGAACTATCGCTTTATCGCTATAAGTCCTTAAACCAAGGTCTCAGCCTTCAGTTGTGTGTGTGCTGTTCCTTTACAGAAGGGATAGAGCGCATTTAAAGCTTAGCCACTATCAGTGTAAATTTGATGAGTTTTCCTGACAGTATGGTTTATGATCTAAAGGGAGTTTCTGTCATGGAAATTTCTGTCAGATTGCTTAATAGACCAAAAATGCATTTTATGATATAATTTCCATGTTTCCAAGTTCCATTTTATGAAGTAATCTAACCAGCTGATGCAGTGTGTTCTTCAGTCTGATTAAAGCTGATTTAATAATGCTGATATTTGACAGGCAAGGAATATTCCTTCAAATCCTTGTTGATAAGCCTTAAAGCAAGTCTATAATAATGTAAATGGCTGGAACAGCTGTTTAATAATCTAATTACAATCCAAATGTTTATAAATAATAATAATAATAATAATAATAAAACAGTCTAATCTTACACTAACCAACATTAAGCTATTTCTAATGGCCTGTTTCTGGCCACAAAGTTGTCATACACAACAGCACTTCCAGAATTGAATAATTGGCTTTTCACTAAGATCCGTCCTCTTGTTTACTGTTGCTCACTCAGCTTTACAAAACTGAGCAAGAGATTTCTGTGAACAGCATGATTTTCAGGAAATTTGCTCATATAGTGGTAAAAAGAACGGATTAATGAATACTTATTATTCATATATGTGCTGCAATGAAGTGTGGTATTGCAAGCATTTTTTATTCGCCATTTTCTTTAAAGAAATCACGTTTACGTTATGCCTTAACATAATTTAAAACTGCAGAAACTGTAGTTAACTCTTTTGTTGCTATATCACCTCTACCTGAATCAGTGCTTAAATGCATTACTCTTAAATTATTAACATGAATTTACCATGGAATGTAGACATTCATTTGAGAATGAAGGCAGATGCATACTTTAATGCATGGTATGTGTTTCTCAATATTTATTGAACATTTGGAAATATATTCCATGGATTATAATTAATATATGGAAATACATAAAATATATAATACATGGAAATATATATTAAGGAATAAATATTATGTTTATCCTCTCTGGGTACCATGTGACATTAGTATTTTTTGAATAAATTCTGCAAATTTCTATTAAAAAACACAGGACTTTCAAACACAGAAAAGAGCAGTGATTGGTCAGTGAGGTTTTTAAGGTGGGGCTTGTCAATTGGTCATGGTCAGTGACCATGAGCCCTATTTTAACGATCTGAGCGCATGGTACACTTTTGCTAGTTTAACAATGGAAAAAACGGTCGACGCACCAGGCACATTGTCCAAAAGGGTTGTACCTAGTCTCTTAATGAGTAACGGATGTGTTTTGCGTGTAACGTGCAATAAAACAATCAGAGTCTCATCTCCCATTCCCTTTAAAAGCCAGCTGCGTTTGCACCATGGCGGATTCGCTATTTACATGGCAGAATTTGCAAGCGAAAAGACTGAACGCTTCTCCAGAGAGGAATCCTTTTATTTTTAACATTTGGCATGTTTGTGTGTTGCTACGCGTCCCTGTGTGTGTAATAAGCAGAGTGTACGCGCGTTGATGGCTCTAAATTGGTTCAATAATTACTTACCAGAGAGAGCCCAGTGTGTCTCAGATGAACATTTCATTTCAACAAAACTAACAATTTAAAAAAGGTGTCCCACAGGGATCTGTTTTAGCATCAAGTTGTTCCACCTATTTTAACTTTAGAAGGGGATTGTATAAGCGTAAACTGTTATAAATACTTAGGCACATGGCTTGATGAAAAGCTGGGTTTTAATGTACATATTGAAAATCTTTTAAAAAAAAGCTTAGACCAAAATTGGGGTTTCTTTTTCATTTAAAGAAATGTTTTCCTTTTGAAACAAGAAAGATAATTATACAACATTGTTGGATTACGGTGATGTGATTTGTATGCATGTAAGTTTATCTTCACTAAAAAAGTTGGATTGCTGCCTTACGCTTTGTGACGAGCGCCTCTTCACTCACTCATTGTTGTACCTTGTATGAATTAGTTGGCTGGTCCTGCTTGTTTCAAAGGAGAAAAATACACGTTGTTGTTTATTGCTAAGGCATTGTTAGGTAAATTACCCACTTACTGTATATCTGCAGTCTTTTATCTTATTTCACCTGTAATTATAGCACTAGATCCACTGCTAGACTTCTTTTAAATGTTCATAGGGTATACTCTAAATAATGCTGGGTTGTTTCCACCCATGGTTGGGTCAAATATGGACATGGAATAAATGACATTTTTTAACCCAGCAGCTGGGTTTGTCCATATTTGACCCAACCATGGGTGGAAACAACCCAGCATTTTTTAAAAGTGTACATTCAGAGCTTGGAAAAACTGCCTTCTCTTTTTATGCTCCCTGGTTATGGAACATAGACTGTATAAAACCATGGACGTAGTGTCTGTGACGTCACCCGTAGGTTTCTGAAGAGTATTTTTTTTTTGAAGCCCAAAGTGGGCGGAGCCGGCCGTTGCCATCTAGGCAGCGCGTCACTGCACGTCACTCCCGGATAACCGAAAATGGGCAAAGAGGCGGGACGTGGGTGGAGCTGAGGTGCCTGGTTGACAAACGGCTAGTAGTGACAGCAGTGGCAATCCACCTGTCACTCAAATGGCCACGCCCTTAATTATGCAGAATGCTTAGGGGTTAATATAATTTAAACGGATGAGTTTAAATCATAGTTGTCATAAAGGGCAAAATTAGCTATATAGACCAAAACCAACTTTTTGTACCAGGCTGTAAAAAATTTTTTCTGCTGTAAAGTTGGGCATTTTAACATGGGGGGTGTCTATGGAATTGACTCCCTTTTGGAGCCTGTCCCTAGCGGCCAGTCAATGAATTGCAGTTTGATCATGTTTGAAATATGTGTAATTTATGTAGCAAAACGTGTGAAAGTCTCTTTAAATAATGTTATTTTAGTAATAAATCAAAAACCTGCCTTTCTAAAAACTCCTGAGGAAACCCATCACTACAAAATCCCGGGTTTTGGGACTACTGAACTGACAAATATCTTTTCTGCAACTGTCCTACTTTTATCAAGAATTTAAAAAATGAGAGCATGGTTTAGGTCCAATATGTTGGTTGATGAAAAATTAAGCTTCAGAAAGATTTTGTGCCACATCATACCACAAATTCATCTTTTTTATGTCCTGCAGGTGTTTGTTCGCTATGTGGAAACAGTATGCTGCTGTATGTGTCCTACAAGAAGAAGCACCTGTTAAAACCAGCCGAGTTCTTCGTTATTAACCTGGCCATCAGTGACCTGGGCATGACCCTCAGCCTCTACCCCCTCGCGGTCACCTCAAGCCTCTCCCACAGGTACCACAAAGAAGGAAAAACACAGGAAAGAAGGAAGTTTGAGGACCTTTTTGGACTGCATACATAATCAGCATGCAAGCTGTGCTGCAGCGTAACTGTAACAGCAGGAGACCCCTACATGTTTTTTTAATTGTGTGTCCTTGCTTTTTGGTCTTAAGCCCTATTCAGATAATTTTTTCTCATTAGGACATCTGTAAAAAATAAATCTGCATGGCTCCTCAGTGATAAAACTCATGCATTTGGATGAAGATGAATGGTAGACGTGTGTGTTTGTGATCCTATGAAACCAGAAATGCGCTTCTCACGTAGACAGTCACATGTTTAGTCACATGTTCAGTCTTATGTTCCACATGAAAAAGTATACGGTACTGATTTAAAAAAAATTCTGTGTTGCATTTTATCTCTCATTTTGATCCCCTCTTATGAATTCAGAGATGTGGATTAGGACTAGGGGGTGATATGACCAAAATCTCGATATGAGTAATTTTATTTCTCAATAACGATATATAAAACAATATAGATATTTTTGCTTTATGTAAGGTTTTTATGATATCAAAATTTTTCATATCACTGAAATTTCATAATTTTTATCACAATTTTCAATATAATTAAAAAAACTAATACTAGACAAAAAAAAAAACACGCTTACTGAAGACAAATAAACAGTGATATAGAAAGAACAAAGAGAGCAAACTACGATAGAACAGACATAAATTAAATAAACTGAAAAACTTTAAGCACTAGAAATACTACATAAATGTATAAAGTAATCAAATGTATAAAAAAAACAATGCATAGTCTTTACTGTGTAAATTAAATATACATTTATTCTTATTAAAGTTACAAAAGTGATTCAGTCAAGAGCAGTGAGAGATTTTCTCTCTTTTTTTGTTTGATTAGCATTAATAATGACAGCTGGTAAATTTGGATGCTGTCACTTTAAGACCGACTGCACGGATCCAATATACTCGTGCATTGTTCTTTCTCAATTTCTCAGTTCTTTCTCAACTTTTTACGTTCACCTAATACATAAATGACTCTGTTTACTTGCAAATACATGTCACTTTGACACATGGGTATGTGTATTTAGCCTTTCAAGCCCAATTAGGCGGCAAAAAGCACTCAGTCCAGTTCTCACGCGCTCTATGAGACGCTTCATGTCACGTCTCTCTAGGAAAGTGCGCGCATATACGGAAATGAGTTCTCTTTCGCTGCTAATTGTGCTACAATGGTTTAAAATCACCTGTTTTTAAACCGCAGTGCTTAAAAACGCATACAAACGATAAGCTTTTGTGACCACGCAGCACAGCAACGTCACATGAGTGCAACCGCGATAAAGGTTCAAAATCTCTACCGGTTGACAAATTTCTACCGGTTAATCGTGTCTACCGGTATATCGTCGACCCCTACTTGTCTGTATCATTTTCTTTTAAGCCAGGCCAGCTTAGCCGGCTGTATGGAAAATAATGCAGGCACCATATCTTTGCACAAATGAATGTGCCATGGTTTTTATGTTAACTCGCTAGACGGACTTTGTGCTTGCATCTGGTGCAATCTTGCAGCATCTCACGCTTGACATGAACTAACCCAATTTGTTCTGTTTTAGGCACATTCTGCTGCACACTGAGGGGGCAGGTGGAAAAATCATGCTTTCTGCGGTTTAGAAATTGCACATGCACACATCACGATTTTATTACAATTAACCGCACAGCCCTAATTAAGACGGCAATTAAACACACGAATCTTGGTGTTTGTCAGAAAACAGTAGGTAAATTGAGATTTTTTTTACACAGGTGGTGGAAGAAAATTTGGGATTTGGACCACAATAAATTTGGACACACATACTTAGCTGTCACTTCGCTTCAGCTTATCATTTTACCAAGGTTCATATAAACCAAACCAAAAAGGCTCATTCAAACACTTACAGTTCAATGCTCCATCAAGAGGAAACCGGCCGGTAAACTCTATGATAATGATAATGATGATGTGAGCAGTCATGTAAAAAATGCTGTAGACAGACCAAATCCAGTGGCTCTTTTTGCACAGAGCGGCTCTGTCACAGCCAGAACACTTCTCACACATAAATCCAGACCACAGCCATCAAGGTTAAACGGTCCTTTACTTCAGACTGTGGTTAAGAATGACAATTTCAATCGCTAGTGTGTGTGACTTCATGCTGCATCCGGAATATAACGCAAGTCAGAGATGTGCAAAAGACATTGTTGTACTTGTTTTTCTTTTTTTGTGTGTGTGTGTGCAAAAGACATTATTACTTTCTCGTTTTGTGGCAGCGGTGGATTGTACATCAGGTAAACTAACTCAATCGATTACAAGGAGAGAATGCCCTTTTATGGATTTATCGCACATTTGTTGGGTGTGTTTAAGACAGCAAACAAAATGCAACTAATCATATAATCGTGCATAGCACAATAAATAGGTAGGAGAAAATGCTTCCCTTATCTTTTTTTGTTGACATCAGAGGATGTGCGTTCAATTAAACGCTACAGTATTTTGGCACAAATTCATCTGTCACTTGGTTATGTGGATTATACTGATACAATACTTTGCCTATGTTTGTTAAGCTGGTAAATTACATGTACTGTATACTGTTGTGTATGCATTTACAAAATAATCAGTTTTCCTGTTCAGTCTGTCATTTGCATTTACGCCTTTAGCATATTTTTGTAATGTCCATAGCTATTTACAATTTTTTACAAGTTTCCTGGAAATCAAACCCATGACCTTCGTGTTGACCCTAGTGCCATGCTCTTCCAGTCGAGAACAGGAACGTATTATCATGAACTGCAATAACCCAACAATATGTAAAATACAAATTATTGGGTTAATGCAGTTCAGGA
The DNA here is from genome assembly GCA_039654105.1 of Coreius guichenoti. Classification (NCBI taxonomy): domain Eukaryota; kingdom Metazoa; phylum Chordata; class Actinopteri; order Cypriniformes; family Gobionidae; genus Coreius; species Coreius guichenoti. The sequence goes on along the minus strand of CM077185.1, from coordinate 10,772,239 downwards.
GAATATTAATTCATATGTTGTTAACATTTTATATTTTAATGTGTTATTTTTGTTTATTTTTATTTATTTCAATACATTTTTTAAATTGAAATTTTCTTTATTTTTATTATCATTTTTATTCCTTATTCTTAAATGATTTTAACCATTTATATTTCTTCTTTATCATGGTATACAAAGCAATCTGAATTACTTGTCTATAAAATTTGCTATATAAAAAACTTGTTTTGTTTTGGAGCCAAAATATAGTGGTTTTATTAACTATATTTTGCAATGCAAAAATGCTGATTTGGCAAAAAAAAAAAAAAAAAATATGATCCTTCATTGAGGAGGTCTAGACCATATACATGTATTAAAGGGGCTTAATATGTCTGGAACTGGAATTGGTATATGACATTGATTCTGTTTTCTTAATTTTTATGTGAGCCTGCTGAAGTTATGGAGTTTTGAGATGATGTTAGGGGTTATATAAAGATTGGATTTATATAACAACTGCAAGCGCTCGAAGCACATCTTCAGTTATGTTATGAATTTTGTTTGTTTTAAATTGAAATAACTTCTGAATGATACATCAAACATTTATCCTTGATCCTGATCTTTATGTAGCTTTTTTTTATGAGTGCTGTTTCTGTTTTTTGCAGGTGGCTTTATGGAAGGACAGTATGTGTGATCTATGCCTTCTGTGGTGTTTTGTTCGGGATCTGCTCTCTGACCACTCTCACTATACTCAGCACTGTTTGCTGCCTCAAAGTCTGCTATCCACTTCACGGTATTCATACCCTATACATTATAGTTTTTATTGTGTTAAATACAGTGGGGTCCAAAAGTCCAATGCATCTATTTTACAATTTACAAATAACTATTTTTTGGTTTAATGTCTCAAATCAACATACAGTATGGTGTTTTGTTTTTGTGAACACTTCAATTGAGAGAATGATTCAATTACTCACTTGTTTTGTTCCTCAATGAATCACGTTTTTTAACGATTCAACAATTTACTCATAACCATGGTCCTGTCATAGCCCCTGTCCCAAATGGAACCCTGTTCTTGTGTTCTTCCTCTGAGGCCACACTTTCATGACGTAAATTATGTTTTATTAACAAAGTTAATTCAGATAATCTACCCAATTAACGCAAGGAGGCCTATTTATAAATAGCCGACTCACCTCTGTCCCACGACAGTTTACCAGCATCCCTGTTCCTATCTCAGTAAGGGATGATGGGTGTACTCTAGGTTCGGGCCACATTCTGAGCTTGAAGCTGAAGAGCAGCTCGAACAAGACAATAGTGTCATTATACAGCTCTAGTCAGTTCAGTGTTGATTCAGTTCAGTTCAATAACTGTAAAGTTGATCAATTGTGCATAAATGCTGTATTTACAGTGTATTTGTGCACATACATGTACGTGACAAACTCCTGTAACTCCACTGCACACTGAACAAGCAAAAGACACGAGAGAGTATAGTGTTTTGCATTTTTCACATCTGTGTGTAGTTTGGTGTGTATGTTGCTAATCATTTAATGGTTTGTGAGTCGAGTTGCTATGCAAAAACACCATTTTTAGAAGAGTTAAAATAGTTTTAAATTAAGTGTTTTGCTTTTGCAAGAGATGTGTGAAGTTTTGCATATTGTGTCGTGTTTTGTGTGTAGAGTTTTGAGAAATGAAGTCATAGTTTCAGAAATTGTGTGCAAGCAATTTTAAAAAACTATATTATTTGTAGCCATTATCTATTCTATAATGTATATGTGTGTATCTCTGTAGGTAATAGGTTCAGCTATGAGCACGGCCGTGTGTTAATAGCCTGCGTGTGGGCCTATGCTCTCGTGTTCGCTTGCTCCCCTCTCGCCCACTGGGGGCAGTATGGTCCTGAACCCTACGGCACGGCCTGCTGTATCGACTGGGCCTGGTCCAGTCACGACTCAGTTGCCCGCTCATACACCACTGTGCTCTTCATCGCCTGTTACCTGCTGCCGTGCAGCATCATCATCGTATCCTACACGCGCATACTGCTCACGGTCCGAGAGTCCCGCAGAGCGGTGGAGCAGCACGTCTCAGTTCAGACACGCATGGGCAACATTCAGGCCATTATAGTGAAGGTGAAGGGGCAGTCTTCATTTCTTATACATAGGTTATTGTTTTAGCAGTTTTTGTCTTGTGACAAAAATATCCTCTTTTTTGTTACAATTACTAACAAGCGTTTACCTATACTTAAAGCGATAGTTCACCCAAAAATAAAAATTATCCCATAATTTACTCACCCTCAAGCCATCCTAGGTGTATATGACATTCTTCTTTTAGACGAATACAATCAGAGTTATATATATATAAAAATAAAAAAAAATGTCCTGGCTAATCCAATCATTATAATGGCAGTAAATGGGCCTTCTGAAGTGAATCGATGGGTTTGTGTAAGAAAAATATTTAAAACTTTATAAAGTAAAATAGCTTCCGGCGGACCGCCTTCTGTATTCAACTTACGAAGAAAGTGTAACGCCTCTTGCAGTTCAAAACACTTACGCTACGTCTGACGTCATCATCACGCCAGTCACACTTTTTTTGTAAGTTGAATACGAAAGGCAGTCCGCCAGAAGCTAGATATTTTACTTTATAACGTGTTAAATATGGATATTTTTCTTACAAAAACCCATCGATTTGCTTCAGAAGGCCTTTATTAACCCCCCAGAGCCGTGTGGAACACTTCTATAATGGATGGATACACTTTTTTTTGGGCTTCAAATTTTGGGCTGCCATTTACTGCCATTTACTTATAGCGATTGGAAGAGCCAGGAAGAATGTCACATAAACCTAGGATGGCTTGAGGGTGAGTAAATCATGGGGAAATTTTCATTTTTGGGTGAACTATCCCTTTAAGATACGTTTTTAAAACAGCAACATGCCTACATCACACAATTAGCCAAATAGTTCATTTTCCACTCAAAATCACATTAATTACTAAATTATTAAATTATCAAGATTTTTGGCTTTTCCATCACAGAAATAAATTACATTTTTAAAATAGAAAACAGTTATTTTAAATTGTTAGAATATTTCACAATATTTATGTTTTTACTGTATTTTTGATCAAATAAATGCAGCCTTGGTGAGTATAAGAGACTTCTTTCAAAAACTTTCTTTAAAAAAAATCAGGAAAAGCAGCCAACAACTGCCCAACATACATGTGAACTTCTTCAATGCTGTAAAATGATGGTCCTAATGAAGTTTTTTATAACGTCTCTTTCACGATTTTTCTCTGTCTTTCTGCAGCTGGGTGTGGCAGTGTGTATAGGATTCTTCACTGCATGGAGTCCATATGCACTGGTGTCTATGTGGGCGGCATTCGGCCATTTTGAGGACATCCCGCCCCTGGCCTTTGCCATCCCTGCGGTTTTTGCCAAATCCTCCACCCTTTATAACCCTCTCATCTACCTCTTGCTCAAACCCAACTTCCGCCACCTCCTCTGCAAGGACATGCGCTCCCTGCGAGGGGTTTGCGTGCACCACTGCCTGTGCCAGTGTTTTCCCCGCTGGAGCTACCGCCCATCGCTGGCCCTCAATCTGCGGCCCCTGCGGCGAAGAGGCCAATCCATCTCAGATTCCTTAGGGGGGCCCGTAGGTCCGTGCCACTGCAATTGCGAGAGGTGCAATGACTCGTTTGAGCAGTTTAAGCACTACCCACGCCGCTGTCCAGTCATTGTGAACACTGTGCAGTTGTTTCTGCAGGACAGCACCGAACCTGAATTGGAGCCGGAACAAGAACCTAGAGTAATAAAAGAACTCAAACCAAAGAGCCAATCAATGGAGTGTAAGAAGTCTGTGCGGGTGATTGTGAGGGGGCGGAAATGCTCCGAGATTGACAGTCTGGAGATCACCTTGGAAACGGTGCCTGCTAACGGCAAAGCTGCCAAAAACACCAAACCGTAACACCTGAGCCTATGCATGGGTGTGTGTTTATACTCGGTAAATGTGTGTATTCACTTGTCTCAGAGAGGAGTAAAATAGACTTTCACATATGCCTCAATTAAGACGCTGAGAATAAATTCCGAACAAAGTATTGTGTGTATTGACATGTCTGCAGTGGAGTGCATTGATTTTTTATATATATATTAAGTTATTTATTTTTTATTTGTAACAAGAGGTTTCTTATGGACAACTGACGCAATATATGCGTTTTTTAGCTCATTGAATTTTTAAATGAAGTGTTATGCCATCTTAGCTACCTGTTGAGGGAACAAACACATATGCATTCTTGAAAGTTGCTTTGGTAAACGTGAAGGTGTACGTCTGTTGGAGATATGCTTCAAATTTTGACTGTATTGACGTCCATGTCTATATTTATTCACACTCATGTAGTACCTACACTCTTAGAAGAAAAGGTTCTATATAGAACCTCAAGGGGTTCTGTAAGGCTCTTTATATATAGAATCTTTTTGGTTTTCCCATCATGGGATAATTTTATGGATTTGGTTTTAATTAATGATTTAAAATATATATATATATTATGAATTAAAATGCTTGTAAATATACTTTATCACAAGAAAAAATAACCCATTAAACGTGAAAGTATATTATCATTTAGTACATTTCTCCTTATATAGAACCTTTTTGGCATAAAGGGTTTAGGGTTCTATATAAAACCCCACTGAACCTTTTTTTCTAAGAGTGTAATAGTAGATTTAATTACTTTTGTTTCTGGCACTCTAAGACAGTTTGGAAAGACTTTCAGACAGGGTCCAAACTTAACATTTTAAATTGAATTAATTAAATAAATAATTAAGAACTGAAACTCAAAAATGAGAAACAAAACCACAATACTGTAAGCAGTTCTACAGCGAAAAGCACTACTATACTATATAGAGTAGTTTGTCCGAATTCATAGTATTCATAAAACAGTAGGCGAAAAGTACATTCAATGACATTCAGTTGACAGTTTACTATCCCATGAGGATACGGGAGATGATTTGTGAATGGAAGTGAAGCAGCGCAACTGATGGCGTAGGTCACATGACAGTGACAATATGACGGATATACTACGTCCGAATTTCATTCATACCAATTGTATATGAAGCTGTAAGTGCACTCATGTGCTCTTCACCAGTTTGCAGGGGGGGAAAGATAATTCAGTTGTTTAAGGGACAAAAATATACTTTTGATATTAAAAAAAAATGCAAAATACAGTTTAATCAATTATATAAAATATTTATGTCCAGTAAATTTTCCATTTCTATTGGCAGGTGTGGCAAAAGGCTAATTTTGGACCCTGCTTTTGGATCTCTTTTGTGTGTATCTTATGTGATTTCTACAAGGATCTGTGTGTTTGCTAATCTGAACGAGGATTCAGGGAAACACTGAGTTGATATCCAAAAATGATTCAAAAATATGAAGTATATATGTGTGTTATGTGTTGAACCTCTTAAATTTTCAGAGATAATAAGTTTGTTTTATTCAGTCACGCATAGTCATTACAGAGTCTTTGTACAAGTTGTATAATTGCACTGTCAGCTTCATTCAGTGGCCAAAGAAGAGCTCATTTGATTGACATGGGCTCTTTATGTAAGATGTACCACATATGCCATATGCTTTTAAAAATCATTATTGATAGTATTTTAGATATAAGTAGCTATTTATTTAAATTCATTGCATTTGCTTATTAATTAATTGCATATTTATTTATTTATTTTAATTTATTTCGTTTTTTTGGATGAATCATTTGAGTCAAGTCAAATATGTATTATATATCCCGTGGAAAGAACCATAGTCTGAAAGATCATTAATGCTCTTACTTAATTACTTAAGTATTTAATCACTTAAGTAAAACCCTTTAAATGTGGATAATGTCTCTGAGTGATGTGCATTGCATGATTGGAGGAATATCATTTTATCGGTGCTGTTTATGAACAGTTAAAACTTGGCTTTTTTTTATTTATAAAACCTCATTACAGTTGCAAAAAATAAGACTAAAAAACTGAGTAAAAAGAAGAGTAAAATAAAATGACAAAAAGCTATACTGTCTGTTTTTTTCAGTGACATGAGTAACACTCACAAATAAGGCATACAATTAAAAAAAACTTCAACTTCAAAACTAAAACTTATTAAGAAGCCAATGCATAGTTATTGGCAATAGTTCAAACAGTACATTTGTTGTAAAAAATGATTAATTGCATACTATGAACTTCTGTGTTATCTGTCTGTGGATAGTGGAAAAAAAAAAAAAAACTAAAACATGGCAATCAAACGTGAACCTCTGTGTTGCGGATGTGTTTGGTTCGATCATTTTTCCAGCACTCTTTTGAAGTTCTATTTTAGTAACCTTGTCTTGTTTCTTTTCATCTGCCATGTTTGTTGATTGACTGACAGCATGCATGTGAAAGCTAATAAAGTGCTTTTGCGAATAAATTTCAGCTGAGTTGGTCAGAAGTATATGTGGCCATGAGCGCTTTTAGCACTGAATATTTTCTCCATAATCATTATATTTTATAACCATGCTGTCAAAACCTAACACAGTTTTTATACTGAGCGAATTATATTTTCTATCATTAAGACATTGATTCACATGCATCCTGTAAATACTAGCCTAATTATGCCACCAGTTTGATCCTGAAATGATCGGATAAACACATATATATGATGGTTTCATGCACGATAACCTGGTTTAACCTGCAGGTTTAAATGCATGAATGTTTCGCCAATCATTATTACATATTCGGGTCTTTAGCGACCCGGATCTATATCTAACACGGATGGATCTATACCTGTCGCGATAATATAAAACTACTGATATTAGAGTGACAGTTACTGAAGAATAAAATAAAGCATATTTTGCTACCTTTTGGAGCTTGGAAGGGTTCAGTTTGAGCAGATGTTTTATACCATCATCACTGTCCTCGTCAGAGCTCATTTCCCAGTACATTCAGCATCTGGCTTATATCCGCAATCTCAAACATATTCTCAAAACTATAATTTTTAACATCTTAAAAATCAATATTTTGATCGCTGACAGCTTCTTCATCAGATCCACCATCAAGTGACAGTGATTTGATTGCGTCCAGTACTTGCTCTGCAGTAAATCTCTGAGCCATTTCAAGTTTTGCTGATGATACTTCCTATTCTTTTGTTTTCTGCCTGCGGTAACTATGAAACGTCACTTCATCATTGTGTATCAGACATTGCCACCTTGTGGAATAAAGGTAAATTGCTCTTATTCAGTCATCAAAGATTCAATTATTGTTGTGCAGAAAAAAAAATATACTTACACTGTCGCACACCTTGGGTCATTAGCGACCCTATACAATTTTTACAAAAAAATTAATGGGAAAACAGGCATTCTTTTATAAATTATTATTATTTTTTTTTTTAATTCTTGTTATATTGTTTATAATGAATTGATTGAGGAATACTAAGAAGGTGGATGTCTAATTTTAAAAAATGAATGAGGAGGAGGGTAGTGAATGATGTCCCGGGTCACTAAAGACCAGAGGTATGTGTTTAAGGGTTAAGGTTTACAAAAAAAAAAAAAAAAAAAAAAAATATATGCTTCCAAATCAAATATACAAACCCGATTCCAAAAAAGTTGGGACACTGTACAAATTGTGAATAAAAACAGAATGCAATGATGTGGAAGTTTCAAATTTCAATATTTTATTCAGAATACAACATAGATGACATATCAAATGTTTAAACTGAGAAAATGTATCATTTTAAGGGAAAAATAAGTTGATTTTAAATTTCATGGCATCAACACATCTCAAAAAAGTTGGGACAAGGCCATGTTTACCACTGTGTGGCATCCCCTCTTCTTTTTATAACAGTCTGCAAACGTCTGGGGACTGAGGAGACAAGTTGCTCAAGTTTAGGAATAGGAATGTTGTCCCATTCTTGTCTAATACAGGCTTCTAGTTGCTCAACTGTCTTAGGTCTTCTTTGTCGCATCTTCCTCTTTATGATGCGCCAAATGTTTTCTATGGGTGAAAGATCTGGACTGCAGGCTGGCCATTTCAGTACCCGGATCCTTCTTCTACGCAGCCATGATGTTGTAATTGATGCAGTATGTGGTCTGGCATTGTCATGTTGGAAAATGCAAGGTCTTCCCTGAAAGAGACGACGTCTGGATGGGAGCATATATTGTTCTAGAACTTGGATATACCTTTCAGCATTGATGGTGCCTTTCCAGATGTGTAAGCTGCCCATGCCACACACACTCATGCAACCCCATACCATCAGAGATGTAGGCTTCTGAACTGAGCGCTGATAACAACTTGGGTTGTCCTTGTCCTCTTTAGTCCAGATGACATGGCGTCCCAGTTTTCCAAAAAGAACTTCAAATTTTGATTCGTCTGACCACAGAACAGTTTTCCACTTTGCCACAGTCCATTTTAAATGAGCCTTGGCCCAGAGAAAACGCCTGCGCTTCTGGATCATGTTTAGATATGGCTTCTTTTTTGACCTATAGAGTTTTAGCCGACAACGGCGAATGGCACGGTGGATTGTGTTCACGACAATGTTTTCTGGAAGTATTCCTGAGCCCATGTTGTGATTTCCATTACAGTAGCATTCCTGTATGTGATGCAGTGCCGTCTAAGGGCCCGAAGATCACGGGCATCCAGTATGGTTTTCCGGCCTTGACCCTTACGCACAGAGATTGTTCCAGATTCTCTGAATCTTTGGATGATATTATGCACTGTAGATGATGATAACTTCAAACTCTTTGTAATTTTTCTCTGAGAAACTCCTTTCTGATATTGCTCCACTATTTTTCGCCGCAGCATTGGGGGAATTGGTGCTCCTCTGCCCGTCTTGACTTCTGAGAGACACTGCCACTCTGAGAGGCTCTTTTTTACCAAATCATGTTACCAATTGACCTAATAAGTTGCAAATTGGTCCTCCAGCTGTTCCTTATATGTACATTTAACTTTTCCGGCCTCTTATTGCTACCTGTCCCAACTTTTTTGGAATGTGTAGCTCTCATGAAATCCAAAATGAGCCAATATTTGGCATGACATTTCAAAATGTCTCACTTTCAACATTTGATATATCTATATTCTATTGTGAATAAAATATAAGTTTATGAGATTTGTAAATTATTGCATTCCTTTTTTATTCACAATTTGTACAGTGTCCCAACTTTTTTGGAATCGGGTTTGTAGCTTCAGTAAAATCCTGTATGACAAGGCCATTTTTTTGCATAAAGCTGCTAAGATAAGGTTTTTAAATAAATACATATCATTTGTAATGCTCTAAATCTGCAAAATATCTCTGTGAAGTTCTAAAGCCGTAATTTGCAATAACTTAATCCTGCCAGATATGCAGTCAGTTCCTGACACTATTTCTTTCCTTCATGACAGAACAAAACTTTAATGTGGACTGAGAGCTGTGTCAACACTTACCTGCTGGAATGAGTCAGCAATTCATAAACTATAAAGACTTTTAATTGCACTTCTGTATTGAATTTGATTTAACTGTAGACAAAGGCAGTGAACTTATTCTGTACCTTAGTTTTCCACTGGACAGATTGTGTGTGATTGGGCATGATAAATGCAATCTGAACCTGCAAACATTGAAAGACACTGATGCATGTGGATTTAAGGTATCATCACCATGGCAACCAGGCTGTTTATCGGCAAGTGACATTTCTTGCCGATGCAGTAAAACGACCAGCAAACACTCAAACCTCTGGAGGTCCATATGCATCCTGTTCCAGTCGCCAATTTAAACCTAATCAACAGAAAGCTTTATTTCTAATCTATAAAATCTATTTTGACTCAATTAATCTGTTTGCTGATTTGTATTTCCAACCATTTTCTTGACATATATGGTCGCATTAATAGTAACATCTTACTATGTTAATCTATGTGTGTAAATTAAATGAATTAAATGACACTATGTGAAGAGAGACTTAGACATTCAAATCATTACAGTGTGTGTTTGACAGTGAGGAAGCACACTTGTGCACTCAAGTCCAGTAATTGTATGTTAGCATGTGTCGTGTGTGTAAATAAAATGTGTCTTGGCAACTGTGAGACAAATATATGTGTCATTGGTTAAATTGATAAAATGCTTCCAACAAGCGGTACATGCGTTTGAGCAGCCCACATGTGCACACACTCGCACATATACATGCACCTCGAGGAGAAAATCTGTGAGGGAAATCTAGGAAATGCACAGCCCACACAGATGAACACATGCACAGAGTTTATAGAGCGACGTTTCATGGTCAAGAAATTATAACAAGACTCAGTGCCTTAAATTATCAATGAACTGTCTCAGAGCGAGTGTCAGGCGCTTTCTTGACATGAAGGCTTTTCCAAAAGCTATAGCATAATTAAACTGCCCTCTAAGACACCTTGTTTTAGTCAAGATCTAAGGCAGCATTGCATATGTCATTTACTGAGAAGGCACTCCCAGAATGCACTATGGCATGCGCTATGAAAAATACAATGGTGAGAGAAATGTTTATTATAAGTAGGCTAAGCTTATATTTTATCCAATACTGAAATGTACAAATAAAAAAAGTGTATAAAAAGAGCAAAGTAGTTTCTTCAGCTTAGTATAGTCTAGTGATTATTTAGCCTATTATCAGTGAGTATTTTAAGCTTATTGTATGGGAGAGCAGGGCCAAAAGTACAATTTTTCAGAAAAACATATTTTAAAAGATGTTTTAGACAGAGATATATATATATATTTTGCTATGGTCAATAACTCACAAGTGTGGTCTATCAATACCAGGTGGTATTTTGTACAAATGTAGAGTGACTTCAGTATAATTTCACTTTGAACATAAGTTGCACATTGTTACTTTCGACCGCGTCAGTTGGAACAAAAGTAACACACAAGTACCACAACAATACAAGCTAGGTTTTTTTGTGTTACTCTTGTTTTTATCAAATATACCTGACTATGACCTTGTTAATATGTAACTGCAAACATATTTTGCCCTTTATCTTTGCAAAAAAATATTAAATTACATTTTAATTTTCAAAAGTACAAACTTGAATTGAATATTTTTTATTGGCAATGTCAATCCATTTTATAAAACATTTGGTGGAAATGCCATGGTAAAGCTAAAACCTAAATGTGTCTTAGGTAAATGGAATATGCCATGCGACTTAGCAGCTGCCCTGAGACTGTTCCTGACAGATATGTCCAGAAACGCCCTCTCTTAAACATCTGGCTGAATCAAACCTCTGTCTGTCTTTCTGAACCTCACTCTTGGCATATTCTGTTGGTATAATATGTATAACATGTTTTAATAAATGCTGCAACCTATTTTTTGTACAGTCTATGGCTGCAATACACAGAAAAGCACCACATTAGCAGTGGGACAAAAGAAACGCTTGTTGTCACTGTAGCAGGACAAAAGTAACAAGTGTTACATTCGTCCCGACAGGAACTCCTGACATTTAAACCCGATTTACTTTTGTATTGAAAAACTCTGACAAGGCTAACTTTAGGATGTTACAGCACTAAATAACCTGTAGATTGATCATTACTGTGACACAACTGAAAAAAGTACTGCTTCAGTAATTTACTTATCGTAGGCCTACTCGAAAACTGCTTTCTGGCCCTAACCGCAGGAAACGATGACAATATCACGTGGTATTTGGCAGCTCCGTCAGGGTTGCGTCACTTACGTGCCAGAGTTCGCTCCAGAATGCCCACCAGAATGCTCTCCAAAATGCTCCCCAGAGTCCACTCCAGAGTTTGTTCCAATCCATGAATCCATATGAGAACACCCCGGCCATGTATCTCCAGTGTTCCATGTGTCTCCAGCGCCATCTGTATCTCCAGTGTTGCATGTGTCTCCAGCGCCATCTGTATCTCCAGTGTTCCATGTGTCTCCAGGGCCATCTGAGTCTCCAGCGCCCCCTGTACCTCCCTGGGTCCCTGAACTGCTGGCTCCGCCCTGGGTCCTTGAACTGCCGGCTTCGCCCTGGGTCCTTGAACTGCCGGCTATGCCCTGGTAACCTAAACTGCCGGCGTCGCACTACCCACCTGAACTGCCAGTCTGTGTTCTCTGACAGACATAGGCTATATCCAAGAGAAACGGTTTCTCAAAAGGTAGGGCAGCACTTGATTTTGTTTAATGGGATTTTATTGAATCATTGGATGGTTGTGATTTATTATTGGCTGTGATGTCATGTGAGTGACAGCTTGTCCCATCCTCGCGTCAATAAACACGTCATCAGAGGAGAGCTGTTGCTGCAAGAGGGAGAGGAAGTTATTTTGATTACAGATAGAGGCCACATTCATTTAAAAAGTAGTGATGAGCATGGATGAATCATTTATAATCATATAGTCTATAATTTATAATATTCCATATTATATTACAAAAAAAAAAAAAGATTAGTCAATTTTGATTTTATGGTGACTTCAAAAATAGCCCACATCATTCATATAGTGCATTTTAGCTAGTGCATGTTAGCTTATGAAAGTTAGCGCAAGCTGGAAATGAAACAATCTATACTACAACGATAACAAATAGCAAATAATGATAACGGGAAAAAGAAAATTAATGCATTAAGTTCATAGGCCTATGTGAAACGATTAAAGAACGCAGGGGAAAGTACGTAAAAGATGAAAATGAGCTGAAAAGTTCTAGAAAAGGCTGTGAGAGAGAGAGAAGAATAAAGCTATAAGAGCAGGGATATTTTTAGAGCAGGAGTAGCCTACCCCGTTTCCTGCTGCCTCACGTGAGGCTAAATTTAGATCGGCTGTTGGCGACAGAGACCAGTACACAGACAGAGAGAGACAGAAACAGAGAGAGAGAGAGAGAGAGAGAGAGAGAGAGAGAGAATCACACTCATTCATTAAAACGAGCTCATTAGGGTCGGACTCAGCAATATGGAAGAGAACCACCAAAACAAGGTGTCACAGGCGAGGCTAGATGTGGGTGCTTTTCATAGGCTATCTTGTGCTGTTAGTCATTTAACAGGGTGATTGTGTGGTTCTAATACTGCCTTCACGTGCTACCGGAAATGTCCTACTTCCCACTTCAGAAGTCGTGATTACGAGCTTGTTGCATTCAAGTGCTTTGTTGTCGGAATGAACAGGAATTGTGGAGGACACCAGGTTTATTCTTTCCTATTTATTGGGAAAATCTTATTAAAACCAAAATTATGTAGTGTCACATGCACTGACAACCATAAACATTTACGATGCTATCCAGATAGTCCGCTTTCTGCCGATTCTGTATAATTTCGGTCAAATGCAGGCTGTTTTCGTTGTGTATAAAACATAATACGCTTCAAATGATTACTCGTATATGTAAATATGCACTACATTAATGACAAGACGATCGAGCTGTTTTGGGGAAAAAAACGAATAAATCATACCTGTCACAGCAGTAGTTCTATATTTAAAGTTTATGGCACGCCCATCTCGGGAATTTGTGTATCAAAATTATTTCCGAACTTCCCAGTGGTAAACACGACATCGCGTTCATGTGCATTTTTCCCCTAGGAAACTCGTATTTACGCTAATTCCGATAGCACGTGAAGGCAGCATAACTGTCGCGGTAAGTCACAAAATCACAGTCACGTGGCAAATTGTTTCACTGTATCATGCTGAATACTGTGCTTGTTGAAAAGTTTTCTCATTATAGGTGCAAATAAACACACAGATTCTTAAAGGTGCACTCAGTAATTTTTGGTGATTAAAACATTTTATAGCCTACTTCTCTGATCAATAAACTGTTCACTAACAGCAAAGTTCAGGTATATCAGCTGCTTGGAAAAGCTGTATTCTAATTTACATGGAGCGGGTCGCCCCCTCATGGACACCGCTATGTTAACATGACCACCCGCAAAAATTATGGACTCACCGCACTTAGAGGATGTTCACCCAGATTTTTCACTTTATAGCAAATAAACAAATCACAGATATGACACGAAAAAGGCTTTGTTAGCTTAACATTCTGGCCTCATGAAAAACTTTTTTTTAATGCCATTTTTTTCCAGATCAAGTAGAGGAAAAAGGTATGTAATCACTCAATGTTGAGGAAAGAATTATGGAATCATCTTTTAATTTTTAAAACAAGTCAAAAAATGCTAATTAGTCAGCAGTTGTGAGAGGGTGATTGTGTGATTACACTAAGAGATTGTTTGACTTGGCTAATTGAAAGGAAATATGGCCCCAACTAGAGAGTTGTCAATTACAAAATCTGTTAGATATCGTCTAAATATTTATAATTTTCCCCACAGAAATGAATTGGTAAGTGGGATTTGGTTTTCCCCCAATGCTAAACCACAACTACAGATTGTATTTTTTTAATGGTAATTTAAAAAAAAATAACATTAATAAAATACATTAATATTTTAATGTAAAATTAATATTTTATATACATTTTTATATCCCCTGACCTGCTGGCCTGCTGCTGTTTACTTTAAAGTCAGATGGAGATTGTCCTTTTGTCTTGTGTGTCTGTTTTATTTGTATTCTGGAATATAGAGGCCGCCGTGTCCCGTCGAGAGGGATAAGTGCTGGATGGATGTTTGGATCCTGTATTTTTTCCTCCAGACTGCTGGGAAAGTCATGAACTAGCTGCAAAGGTGTGTGTGTACATGTTTTTCTATCCTGGTGGGGACTTCAACCTGAATGCACAGACTCATGGGGGCTCGTGTCACCGTGGGGACCTAAATTGAGGTCACCGTGGGGACCTAAATTGAGGTCCCCATGAGGAAACAAGCTTGTAAATCATACAGAATGAGATTTTTTTTTTTTTTTTTTTTTGAAAATGTAAAAATGCAGAAAGCTTTCTGTGTTTAGGGGTAGGGTTAGTGTAGGGGGGTAGAATATACGGTTTGTATAAAAACCATTACATCTATGGAGAGTCCCCACAAAGATAGTCCTGCTGTATTGTCATGCCTTTCAAACAGAAACTTGATCAGTCATCAGAGGAGAGTGGTGTTGGGTGGTCATTAAAGCCCAAAGAAACTTCTGAGATACTATGAAATGTGTATTGATATTTTTACAGAAGAATAAAATATAAAATTTTCAATAATGAGTTTTTTTTTTTTTACTGCAATCTTTTTTGCACCTTTTGAACCTACTTCTACTCTCTCTTCTCTCTGGTCAGGTATTCCCTCCCTACGCAAGCAAATGTGTATCAATTGAGGCTTTTGAATTATTTTAATTAATTAAGTAAATGTCCTGAGTGAACTTAAAATGTGAAGTTGGATATAAAGGCAAAACATGTCTATTTTCTTGGTTAATTTCAGTCACTTTTTTGCATATCATAAACAAATCTGTATCATGCTAGTAGTTACTAAAATTAGTTAATGACTGTTTATTATTGCAATAATTTTATGCATGTTCATGTGTATATTTCACAAATAAGTCTCATTGTGACTGGAACAGTCAGTATGGAGCCACTTTGCACTTCCATCACAACAAATCCATTCTTCTCCACTTATGCCAAACAGTTTTTATTTTCAATACTACAGCTATTTAGGAAAGTGCTGTGGTGGTTTTTGTGGGCATGTAGTCTTTTAGAAGAAAATGATTCTTTTACCCAAAATGACCCTTAGTCACATTGTTCCCTCATACAGAGAATAATTAATAATAATAATTTGTTACATTTATATAGCGCTTTTCTGGGTACTCAAATAGCTTTACATGGAAGGGGAGGAATCTCCTCAACCACCACCAATAGTACGAATAGTAGGAATAGTAAACGTATACAGTAAGTATTCTATATATACAACAGAATACAACAGGAAACATGTTAAACATATGTAAGTGATTTGGTAGGGGAACAAACTCATCCTGATAATGCTGTTTCATTTCATGTATGCCATGGTTGACTGGTGCCATTAACCTTGCCCCAAACAGAATTTGGACAGAGGCTTTCTGAATGAGTTTATGGAAGCACAGTATTTGCTGTGTCATCCTGTGTCAGAATTCTGTTTTAACCTCTGTCCTTTACAAGCAGTGAAGATCACAAATGTGTCAAATGTGTTTACAAGTGAAAATTATACACAGTACCAAAATGTTTAAATAAGTATAAAAGTAAACAGTGTAATTAAATAATATAGTAATTTATATTATTAAATGGCTAGTCATTTACTGCATTGTGTGCTACAAAATGTAACACTGTAGTCAGCACAAACCATCCTGAGGTGGCGTATCCAAATGGGTGGTATGGGGTGGGCCCAAATCACCTCTAAAATTTTACTGGCCACCCCAGGTACAACCCTAAGGTTGTACACTAGCAATCTCCCAAGTCAGAAGTGAGACCTAAACTCTTAAAGGGATAGTTCACCCAAAAGTGAAAATTATCCCATAATTTACTCACCCTCAAGCCATCCTAGGTGTACATGACATTCTTCTTTCAGACGAATACAATCAGAGTTATATTCAAAAATGTCCTGGCTAATCCAAGCATTATAATGACAGTGAATGGCAGCCCAAAATTTGAAGTCCAAAAAAGTGCATCCATCCATTATAAAACTAATCCACACGGGGGGTTAATAAAGGCCTTCTGAAGGCTTGAGGGTGAGTAAATCATGGGGTAATTTTCATTTGTGGGTGAACAATCCCTTTAATGTGAGATATAACCTCTGTGGTTTAAATCAGGGGAAGCATTAAACTTGTAAAGTGATGATCTGTGGCTGATTAAGAAATATCCAACCCGATCTCACGGCAATTCGTACATATTTTATGAGGTGGCTAATTTGTATGAATTCGTACGAATGACCTACCTCAAACCCCGCCCCTAAACCTACCCGTCACTGGGGTTTAGACAAAACGTACGAATTCGTACGAATTAGCCACCTCGTAAAATACGTACGAGTTGGTCGTGAGATAGCGTTGGAAATATCTCTATCAGGCCCAGTGACATTCAATAAAAACAACAATAAACATTTTTCGAAATATCTTATTTTATGTTCAGCAGAAGAAATACAGTGGTGCAGGATGAACTGAATAAATAACATGAAAGTAGTTCCATGTCAATAGTGGATATACTTTACATAATTTACAGAACTATACTACCATTCAAAAGTAAGATTTTTTATTATTATTATTTTGAAAGAAATTCACAATTTTATTAAACAAGGTCGCATTAAATGGATCAAAAGTGACAGTAAAGACATATATAATGTAACAATTTCTATTTCAAATGCTGTTCTTTTGAACTTTCTATTCAGCAAAGAATCCTGAAAAAAATGTATCACGTGGCACAGTGTATCAGAAATGGCTGCTTCATCTTTGCCATCACAGGAGTAAATTACATTTTAAAATATTAAAACAGAAAACGGTTATTTTAAACTGTAATAATTTAGTTTTACAACGTCTTACTTAATTTTTTTTTATCATAAATGCAGCCTTGGTGAGCATAAGAGATATCTTCCAGAAGTTATTTTTTGATGTTACTGGTATTTTGTATTTTGAAATACATTTAGAGTAATTAAACCTCCCTTATTATTAAACAGTTGACTTCCTAATAATTCCTGTAACTAAACCAAATTTCCAAAAGTTTTTTTTTCAAAACGAAATATTGCAATATTGGTAACTTAACATTTGTTAACATTAGTTAACTACGTTAGTTAACATAAACATGAACATTAAAATCAAAAGTTGTATCTGTTAACTACCGAGCCCCTAAAGGGACATCGTGGTGGAAAAAAATAAGAGATGGGAGGAAAAATAATAAGTCAATGTGTCTGCATTCTCTCACAAATGTTTTGCGTTCCCCCGAGGAACTTTGCGTTCGCTTGCAAAATCTGTGCGTTCCCCCAAGAAACTTTGCGTTCGCTCGCAAAACCATTGCTTTCCCCCGAGAAACTTTCGCAGATATTTTTTTCTCCATCACATTTTTTTTCCTTCACCATGTCCCTTTAGGGGCTCCATAGTTAATTAACAATGAACACTTGTAATTTTATTAACTAAAAGTAAAGTAATGTATCTTATAAGAAAGCTGTAAAGTTAAGAACCTGCATAGATAAGTGGAGATTGAGCATCCCTGTCTGAATTCATAATTATTAAACCAAAAAATGTACCTATTACCATTGGTTTAGAGAAATTCTAATTTAGAGTCAATACATACAGGTATAAAATCAAACATACATTAGAAAGGGGCTCTTTTGCTAAAAGCCAGAATGTTATTTTATGGTATCCAAAACACATTTCAATCTTTAGCCAAAAACAAAGCAGTTATTTTATAATCATTTTTCAGCAATCAATCAGCCACACATAATCAGTTAATGTGGTTCCCTTTCGAAGTAGAACTCAACACTGCATCTTGAATTGATGCTATGGCGAACGCATGACGGTGTCTAAAGCACATGTGTACACATGATAATTTCATTAGCCAAAAACAGTCCATGATGTCATCACCGGAGTGCCAATGAGAATAAGAAGGGCGCCTGTGATGTATGTCATCAGCTTTTTTGTCTTCAGGAGACATTTGTTTGTGTTATCACGTGTTGAAGGCAATTGTTATGGAGAAGCACTCAAACAAGTGTTTCAGGAAGTGTGTGCCTTTGTCCCAGACTAACCTGTGCGTTATGTGTTTGGATGAGGAACACGCATGTTCAGTTCTCGAGGGAGCTGAATGATCCCATTGTGAGATTCACAATGAGTAAGCTCTGTTCACGCTTGGCCCTATTCTCAAGGAATGTGGGACAAGCGTTTGCATCCCATGGCTTGGGCCCCGCAGTAGCCGAGTAATGGGGACCACAGGTCGATCTGGCTAAGGAATTTGAGAAAGGTATGGCTCTCTCGCATTCCTCAGTCACTGGCTTGGCAATCTGTTGGGTCAGGATGTTCAGGGAGAACCTTGAGCCTTCTGATCCAACAGATAGCATGCTGCTGGCACCATCTAGCCAGGATGAGGCAGATGTGGCTGAGGAGGACGAGGATATCGCTTGTGGTGAGCCCTCTCAGCCTGCCAGCCTCACATATGAGGAGCTGTTGGATGTGATGGCCTGCTTCACAACTAGATTGGATTTGTGAGGCAGATTTGGGGGTGCGAGAGATAGGAAGTCGCTTGTGGCTGACTCAACGAGCAGTTCTTGTCAGGCCATAACCATTCCACTCCGATAAGACTTCTGTTTGGTCCCGAACTTCATGCTGAGGTGGAGAAGTCATGGAATAAGCTAAATTCAGCTCACATCTATCCATTTCAGCATTCAGATTATTTGAATTATTCGATATGTGAGGATGCCTCATTTTTATATGAGGCGTATAAAATGTTAATATAATGTTAATATTTAACATTTTGTATTAGCCGCCTTTTCACTGCTGACGATCACACCTGCCACTAGTGGGCAAACCGACAGTCGTACAGTGCCTTCTACTAATGTTGGCACCCTTGGTAAATATGAGCAAAGGTGGCTGTGAAAATAAAACTGCATTGTTTATCCTTTTGATCTTTCATTTAAAAAAATCACAAAATTCTAATCTTTCATTGAAGTAAAACAATTGAAATTGGGGGGAAATCTCATTATGAAATAACTGTTTTTCTCCAATTCATGTTGGCCACAATTATTGGCACCCCTAGAAATTCTTATAAGTAAAATATCTCTGAAGTATATTCCATTTATATTTAAGTTTTTTAGCACACCAGGGTGACTAGGAGCATGAAATTGTCCAGCCATGACTTCCTGTTACACAGGAGTATAAATATGAGGAAACACAAAGGCCAAATTCCCTTAATCATTCATCACAATGAGTAAAACCAAAGAATAGAGTTCTGATGTGAAGCAAAAGAAAAATCTTCCTCACTCATCCAAAATCAAACTCCAGCATATTCAACTGGAGGAAATAAATAGGATTTAATAATTATTCTATACCAACCACAATAACCAAGTTGCATTTGCACTTCAGTAACTTTAAAGGTGCAGTAAGAGATTTCTGAGAAACACTGTTGAATAGTGGATCAGACCGAGCAGCACAACACACTTGTAGCCAATCAGCAGTAGTGTCCACTCATGATGGGGGAGGAGAGAGAGTGAGCAAAACCCACCAGATGGGTTTGGTGCAAACAGGGAAAAAAGTACCCCATGCCCACGGTTAAATAAACTGCTGGATCTTTAATTTTGTGGGCCTATTTTTTTGCTGGAGGTCCTGGACATCTTGTTCAGATACATGGTATCATGGATCCTAGCAAATACCAACAGATAAAAAATCATTTTATTTGAATTATTCGATACATGGTATCATGGATCCTAGCAAATACCAACAGATAAAAAATCAAAACCTGACCGCTTCTGCTAGAAATCTTATAATGGACCATGGTTGGATCTTCCATCAGGACAATAATCCAAAACAAACATCAAAATCAACACAAAAAATGTCCAAAATGAAGCTTCTGCCATGGCCATCCCAGTTCCCATGACCTGAACACTATAGAAAATGAGTGGGGTGAAGTGAAGAGAAGAAGCACCAACATGGAGCTGTGAATCTGAAGGATCTGGAGAGATTCTGTATGAAGGAATGGTCTCTGATCTCTTGTCAGGTGTTGTCCAAATCAGGCATTATAGAAGAAGACTCGAAAAGGGCGTTGCAATAATTGTTGCCAACGTGAACTAGAGAAAAACATTTACTTCATAATGAGATTTTTCCCCACTTTCAATTGTTTTACTTCAGTGAAAGATTAGAATTTTGTAAATTTTTTGAATGAAAGATCAAAAGGATAAACAATGCAGATTTATGCATGGTGCCAATATTAGTGGAGGGCACTGTATCCAAATGTTGCGTGCAGCTTATGTCTCTCTCATCTGACACACTCAGTTCAAGTCACAGAGCTCTCTGGAACTGATGATCTGAATCAGGTGTGTTAAATAAGACAGAAAGAACCTGGGCCGGAATTAAAAACCACTAATTTTATACTGCCAAATGCCGGGCATCTCTCTCTCTCTCTCTCTCTCTCTCTCTCTCTCTCTCTCTCTCTCTCTCTCTCTCTCTCTCTCTCTCTCTCTCTCTCTCTCTCTCTCTCTCTCTCTCTCTCTCTCTCTCTCTCTCTCTCTCTCTGTGTGTGTACTGTATTGGTAACACTTACATTGTTTCACCTTGTCTTCAGAAATGGGAATGGTTGCATTGTTTTGTACTATGAAAACCAAACCAAAAGTGTATGAGTATGATACCCATATAAATAGCATAATGTATCACAAATTTTTGAACATCACACTTTACCTCTATCAGATATCTTGTCTGTCTCCTTTTTGCAGAAATCCTCGAGTTTCTCTTTTAGCAGAGAGACAGATTTTACTACATCATCATAGAGGAGAGGACCGGCAGTGATTCTGAAGTCCGGAAAAGAAAAGAATGGAAAGACAATGCCTCCATGGAAACTCTACAGACAAAAAAAAAAGAACAACAAAATCATCAAATAAAGACAAATGAAGACACACTGTCCTGTTTTTCTCAAGCTCTGTTACCTGCAGGAAATGGATGTGATCGTCTGTGTGTGAAAGCTGCTTCAGTTGTTTCAAGAGTCCTTCAGCTCAACTCACAGCAGCATTTTCCTGATCTCTGATCAGCTGTGTCATCTCAGAGCGGCTTCTCTCAATGGAGCGGATCAGTTCAGTAAAGTTCCTCTCACTGTCCTCCACTGCTTTCTGTGCAGAGCGCTGTCAGGACACATTACACAGTGAGCTTTCGTGAGACTGGAAGTGCACTAGGATCCTCACTGATCGGAAGAGATCTTCAACTGATTATGAAAGGTTTACTTTTTTAAATGTATATTTCTGAGCTTTTTTCACCTTTGTTTTGAGAGGACAGTAGATGAGAGACTAGAACCAACAGAGGGAGAGGATCAGGAGAGGACCACAAGCCAGAAATCACTCTGGTCACCCAAAGCATGTATGCACCCTAAGCATGTCATACCATCCAAAAGACTATGGCTCTGATATCATGACAGGATTCTACCAGTAGCAAACCTTATGAGTCTTCACATCCTCTCTCAGTTTCTGGAATTCTTTCTCTTTGTGCTGGATTTTCTGCTGATAGTTTCTAGCTGTTTCTATTGAACAAAGAAATAACAGTGCTAAGAAATGTTCTAGCAGAAATTTCTAAATGTTATTTTATATTTCATGTTTTTATTGGCTACTTATGTTAAGTTAAAAATACTATTTATGTAACAGTAAGAAAAGAAACCTTTTGAGTCAGTTCTTTTTTAATGAATGGATCAAATGGCTTAGCAACGGGTGTGAATCGATTTGCAATTCAATCTGAATCATTCAGACAGTTCACTTATGGACTGAATTTTACAGTGGTTTCTCACTAAGTAAAACACTGGATGACACTTTATAACAAAGAACAGATTGCTGGATGAAGTGAATAGGATTTATTAATTATTCTTTGTTAACCACAACAACCAAACTGCATTTGCACTTCAGTAACTTTAAAGGTGCAGTAAGTGATTTATGAGAAACACTGTTGAAAGTGGATCGGACTGATCAGCACAACACACTTGTAGCCAATCAGCAGTAGGGGGCGTGTCCACTCATGATGGGGGAGGAGAGAGAGTGAGCAAGAGGGAGATTTGAAGAATTACAAAAGAGAAAAGGTCAGAGGAATATCACTGGAAAAAGAAGGGTTATGATCCGGAAAAATCTTTAGAACCCACATTAATATTAGAAAAGCTTTCCAGTGCTGGAGAGACCTAAGCGAGAAAACCTGAACACGGACGCAGAGGTTGCGTTGTTTCTGCTCCATACGTGAGTAACATTGTTTTTTCTATGTTTCACAGAACCAAGATATGCTGTTGTTGTAATGTTAGTAACAGGACAGTTTTGAGTGTGATTGTTTGTTTGGAGATGCTGTGCTGCTGGAGACTAAACCAACTCTTGCTTGTATAGACTAAAATAATAACTAAAATAATGTTTTAAAAAAGCTGTCCCATTACCAAATCTCTAGATATATAAACACCAGAGAATAAACAAGAAATTTAATTAATAGGCTGGAGAATCAGCAGATGCCAATCAGCTTGTTCCGTGTATTAAAGTATGTGATTGCTAGCAGATTGCATGTAACTGACCTATCAGCCCATGACATCTAGAGTTTCATGACTGAACTAGATATGTAGTAATACCTGTTTCTCTGTCCTCTCTGCTATAGCTGTTACAGTGTCATGGTTTTCGTGCTCATCCATTGTACACAGGTAACATATGCAGCGCTGGTCAGTGCGGCAGTAGATTTCCAGATGTTTATCGTGTTGAGGACAGATCATCTGCTGGAGTCGACCAGTGGCATCGATCACTTTGTGTGGCTTTCCTAAGCAAAATTCTTGATGACGTTCAAAATGAGTTTGACAGTAAGATTCGAGACACACCAGGCAGGACTTGACGGCTTTGTGTTTTCTTCCAGTGCAGACGTCACACTCCACATCTCCAGATACAGCAGGAACATCAGATTGGAGTTTAGTCTTTTTCAGTTTCTCCACCATTTCAGCCAAAATGGTGTTTTTACCTAAAACAGGTCTTTGAGTGAAGGTCTGTCTGCACTGAGGGCATCTCTAAACTCCCTTCTGATCATCCTGATTCCAGCAGCCAGTAATACAGCTCGTACAGTAACTGTGTCCACACGGAATGGTCACTGGATTCTTCAGTAGATCCAGACACACTGGGCAGATGAACTGGCCCTGTCCCACTGAAATACTGGCTTCTGCCATTTCACTGATATGAACTCAGACAGAGAGACTCAAACAACAGCTCAACAATAACTTACACTGCAGGTTCTTTCAGCTGAAGAGTTGAAATAGTTTCCTGGTTGTGATTTGGAAAAGTGTCCGAAAAAGACTGGTTTGTAGTTAGGGTGTGACTGTGTCTTCAAGAATCTGGAAAGTTGACTGGTTTTGTGTATAAAAAGTAAAAGTGTCTAGGTTATTATAGTTTAAAAGTTTAAAGACTTTCAATGTCAGTGTTTGGTTGGTTAGCTTCAGAAAGTTAGTCCCTGCTGGTAGATGCTATATCCAGAAAAACAGTAAAAAACTGCTGTGTAACACTTTAATGATTAGGGCTATGTCTGACGATGACTCATGACTATACCAATTTCACCAAATGTGTAGTGTGTCCTGTGTTTTCTGATTAGAATCAGAATCAATTATTACTGATTTGTGAACAAGTCACTTTAAGTCGGTTCTTTTTTCAATGTCGTGTGCGATTTTTGACGCTCATTTGACATTAGACTCACATATTAACCCCCGGTTTCAAAGACGAGGCTTAAAGCTGGATTTAAGGCTAGTCCCAGACTAAAATGCACGTTTGAGTTGTTTTAACTGAATGCAACTTGCACTGACATATGTTAACTCTTTCCCTGCCAGTGTTTTT
This sequence comes from Coreius guichenoti, assembly GCA_039654105.1. Classification (NCBI taxonomy): domain Eukaryota; kingdom Metazoa; phylum Chordata; class Actinopteri; order Cypriniformes; family Gobionidae; genus Coreius; species Coreius guichenoti. Next base: position 10,747,979 of record CM077185.1, on the reverse strand, counting down.
TTTTATTTTTTTTTTTTAAAGTTGCCAGCCACCACCAGCGTTTTTGAGCATTTTCATGAAAAACTGTCATGGCCCCCAGAATATTTTGTTGTATGAATATCTGAACATGCAATATATATCAAAAGAAAGAACAGACCCCTGCTTTTAAACAACAGCAGTTTTCATGCAGTTTTTTATCAACACTGTGGGTAAGTTTCATAAAAAAAGCAACATTTTGAGCAAAAAGCTTTTGTCACCAGATCGGATTCAGAAAGATGATCAAAACATAGATGGAGTAAATCGAGTCCATCAACACCCCTAATGCTTGCACAGTCCTGTAGATTGTACTGGGTCGACATTTCATTCAGTAACATTATACAGTTTTGATTCTGTTTAATGTTGATGATCGTGTTATTTTACATAGGCCTATGCAGATATGACTACATATCAAAGACTTTATATATAGGAAGACGGTGCACTCCGATTAGTTATGAATGGGAGAAAGTGCAACACCCAATATGGCGAATAAGCCCCGCCTTCTAAATGAAAGAGCCAATCGTTGATTAGTAAAGTCATCGCGTCACTGCAGCTGCCTTAGAAGCTCCGGTTGCTATAGAAACAGGCAGTGTTCTGAGATGCATGCTTAGGACTGCGCATGCGCATTAGCTTTGTTCAGGCTGGAAAATGCAGTTTTTTGTCATGATTCGAGCGTTTAGAAACAAAATTTATGAGACAGTTGTTGTCAGATTTCATTGGTGATTTCAAATATGAAATTTAATTGTAAGCTTGGCGAACAGTTTTAGAGAATTTGATGTTTCCCCATTTAAAGAGATAGGAGCTGCACTTGCATGCCCGAGAGGCGTTTCAAAGTTGTTTTAAAGGGAATTTGCTACATATGATATCGCTTGTTTTTGCATCTTCATCGCATGTATTTTGATCAGGAAATTCAGTACTCTTTCAGAAGATGTGTCATAGCGCTCCCCCTACCGTATAACACTGAAAACACAGAAATCCATGCAATGGAATTCAATCTATGGGGGAGAGAGCTTTTTCTGTCGTTGCACCCATGCGCTTCCTCTTACTGTTAGAAATGCTCCCACATTAACCAGTTTCAAGAAGTTGCTAAAACCCATCTTTTTCAAATCGCCTACATAGGTTAATAGGATTAGTATCTTATTGTATTGATTAGTTGTATTGTAATGTTTATTTTATTTATTGTATTATTTTATTTAATATATTGTTTATTTGTACTGTATCATTTCTGTAATTCTCTATTTTACTTGTTTTATTTGCTACTGTTTGTAGCGCTTTGGGTACTAGAAAAGCACATTATTAATAAAATGTATTATTATTATTATGTCAAATGGCTTAGCAACATGTGTGAATTAATTTGTGATCATTTGCTTCATACAGAAAGTTCACTTATGGACTGAATGGTTAGCAGTGGTTTATCACTACATAAAACAATGGATAACTGGATACTTTATAAAGAACAGATTGCAGAAGTCTTTATTATCCACAATAATCAAACTTTATTTGCACTTCAGTAACTTTAATAAGAAGTAAAATAATTTCTCTAAATATAAAGACAATTATATTGATCAATAATTCCAGCATAATAAAAAACACCATTTATATACTAAAAATAATTAAAATACTGTTTTAATGAACTGTCCCACTACCAAATCTTTAGATATATACATTACAGATAAAGATACATTATATAATTTAATTAATATTTTAAAAATAATAAAGAATCAAGAAATGGTAAATACATTTCCTCTAACATCCACATACATACTAATGGTGTAGAGATTGCAGAATTCCAAAAAATAATAGGGTTATATCAAGAATATTTGTAGGAAATAATGTCCAGTAAATTTTCTTTGTATTTATTCAAACAAAAAATGTTAAAAATCATAATTGAGCAGCATAAGAAATTCAGAATTCTGAATTCAGCGCTGGTCTGGGCTGTGGAGAGTCTGGCCTGTGACTCATGGTTTAGTGTTTAGTTCAAGTTCCAATACTTTGAATTTGGCAGTAAGGGTCCTGGCACTATAAAGGATCTCGGCTTTGACTTTGGCATTTGGTTGGGCATGGACAGTAACCCTGGCATTGTTAAGGGACTGGTCGGTGATCTTAGCCATGGGTAGGGACTGGGTGGTGGCGCTGTAAATGAAAGCAATGATATTAATGTCAAACAGTCAAGCAGTAATAAAAGCTTTGAAAACAAACCACTGGCATATTTCATTAGTTATTAGCTTGAAACTGTGACAATGAGGAAAACAAACAGTTTTACTTTGTAGATACTCCTAACTGACAGAGAGTTTGTGTACCAGTTAGTTTAGAATTGTACATCTATACATGCAAGTGTAGGATTTGAATAATCACTTGATAAAAAACAAAAACAAATGTTGCATGAGTTGCAAGAGTATAATGGAGGAATCAAAGATAATTGTATGTGCATTTTATTAGCTAGACTTACATTGTATGCGCTCGTCAGAAGTGGAAATGATCTCAATGTGTGCCACTATGGAAACCAACAGCATTTGAAGTATTATTTTTATGTAAACAGAAAACTGATAAAGCTCACAGATAAAGTAATGTGCAAAAGTATTGTATTCATAAGATGCTTCACAAAAACATTTGTTTTTTAAAATGGTTATATACTGTACACCGATCAGGCATAACATTTTTCCTAATATTGTGTTGATCCCCCTTTTGCTGCCAAAACAGCCCTGATCCGTCGAGGCATGGACTCCACTAGATCCCTGAAGGTGTGCTGTGGTATCTGGCACCAAGATGTTAGCAGCAGATCCTTTAAGTCCTGTAAGTTGCGAGTTGGGGCCTCCGTGGATCAGACTTGTTTGTTTAGCACATCCCACAGATGCTCGATTGGATTGAGATCTGGGGAATTTGGAGGCCAAGTCAACACATCGAACTCGTTGTGCTCCTCAAACCATTCCTGAACCATTTTTGCTTTGTGGCAAGGTGCATTATCCTGCTGAAAGAGGCCACAGCCACCAGGGAATACTGTTTCCATGAAAGGGTGTACATGGTCTGCAACAATGCTTAGGTAGGTGGTACGCGTCAAAGTAACATCCACGTGGATGGCAGGACCCAAGCTTTACCAGCAGAACATTGCCCAAAGCATCACACTGTCTCCACCGGCTTGCCTTCTTCCCATAGTGCATCTTGGTGCCATGTGTTCCCCAGGTAAGCAACGCACACGCACCCGGCCTTCCAGGTGATGTAAAATAAAACGTAATTCATCAGACCAGGCCACCTTCTTCCATTGCGCCGTGGTCCAGTTCTTATGCTCATGTGCCCACTGTTGACGCTTTCGGTGGTGGACAGGGGTCAGCATGGGCACCCTAACTGGTCTGCGGCTATGCAGCCCCATACGCAACAAATTGTGATGTGCAGTGTATTCTGACACCTTCCTATCAGAACCAGCATTAACTTCTTGAGCAATTTGAGCTACAGTAGCTCGTCTGTTTGATCGGAACACATGGGCCAGCCTTCTCTCCCCTCGTGCATCAATGAGCCTTGGCCGCCCATGACCCTGTCGCCGGTTCACCACTGTTTTGATAGATACTGACCACTGCAGACCGGGAACACCCTACAAGAGCTGGAGTTTTGGAGATGCTCTGACCCAGTCGTCTAGCCATCACAATTTGGCCCTTGTTAAACTCGCTCAAATCCTTACGCTTGCCCATTTTTCCTGCTTCTAACACATAAACTTTGAGGACAAAATGTTCACTTGCTGCCTAATATATCCCACCCACTAACAGGTGCCGCGATGAAGAGATAATCAGTGTTATTCACTTCACCTGTCAGTGGTCATAATGTTATGCCTGATCGATGTGTATATAGTGCTGCAGTAGGAAACATCAATTTTAGGTTTGGAAACATCAATTTTAGATTTCCAAACATCCCTTTTGCAAATATTGCAAATATGATGCATCTCTAATTTTGAATATCTCCATTACTTTACCTCTATCAGATGTCTTTTTTATCTCTTCTTTGCAGAAATCCTCAAGATTCTTTTTTAGCAGAAGGACGGATTTTCCCACATCATCATATAGGAGGTGAGAACTGGCAGTGATTCTGGGCACAACAGTAGTTTTGGAAGGAACATAGCAAGACTCAACTCTCTACAGAAAGCCATACAAAAACAAACAACATTAAAATAAAGACAGATAAAGAGACATATAATAACTGTCCTATGATTTTCTCTGTGATACTTCTCCTATGATACTCTGTTACCTGCAGGAAATGGATGTGATCGTCTGTGTGTGAAAGCTGCTCCAGCTCAGTGTTTCTCCTCCTCAGGTCATCAATCTCCTGCTCCAGTTGTTTCAAGAGTCCTTCAGCTCGACTCACAGCAGCATTTTCCTGATCTCTGATCAGCTGTGTCATCTCAGAGCGGCTTCTCTCAATGGAGCGGATCAGTTCAGTAAAGTTCCTCTCACTGTCCTCCACTGCTTTCTGTGCAGAGCGCTGTCAGGACACATTACACGTTTCAGTGAGACTGAAAGTAAACTGGGATCCTCACTGATCGGAGGAGAGTCTCAACTGATTATGAAACTTTTCTATCAGTAGCCAACTCACCTTATAAGTCTTCACAACATCTCTCAGCTCCTGAAGATCTTTCACTCTCTGACAGATTCTCTGATGGAAGTTTCTTAGTGTTTGTTCCAGATGTTTCTGTTGACAAAGAAACAACAGAAATCTTCATCTGAATGAAATCAGTTATTTTTTAATAAATGAAAAGGATTTCTTTCTTTTATCCACTCAATAAAGACATACTCCACACACTGTAGCGGGATCGTCTGTGTCAATATTGACTTTTGTGAAGGACATTTGTGAAGGAATTTTTTAATTAATCACAACATTACTTTTTTCTTGCAGGAATGTCCTAGCACTTGGGCCAAAGTTAGTGGGTTGAAATAATGGATGCAGATGGACTAGACAGCTGTCTGAATATTTTTAACCTCATAACTATACATAATATAATATATATTTAACTCGGCAACAAGCTGAATAGTCTAATTTGCTTTTGCCCAGTAATGGGGGAGTTTGCTGAATTGCACATATTGAACCAATTGTTCTGGAGAAAAATTATGAATTGAACAATGTTACCTTTGCCCATGCACCTATATTCTATATAAACTGTTGTGATCTTTTGGACTGGGGGTCTCTGTGATTTACTTTGAGATACTCAATTCATCGTTTACCCAGTGGGCACCTTGATATCAGTTTGATGTCAGATGTTAGTCAAGACTTGATCAAGATGCTGTATAACATCATTTTAAAGTCAGTTTGGATGGCAATTTCTTCCGGTGGTAATTGGGTGAAAAGAGGAAGTTAATACCCACACTGAAATTGGTTTAATGAATATGCAGGCCAATATGTTTGAAGATCAGTTTACATCAAATCAATTTCATGGATTAGACGTAAAATTGATGTCATATAGACATCACATTGACATTAATGATTTCTGTTTGATTGATATTATTGCATAATATGAATTCTTTGTCAGCCTGATTAGCTGATTAAGAAGAAGAAGATGTTCAAAAGACATGAAATTGACATCAAACACTGACGTCAAAAAACAGGTCAGTTATCCAAATCAAACATTTGACATCCACACGCTGATGTCCTTTCGACCAGAGTCTTGTCTGGTTAGTGGAACACTAGAGATTCATAATTCCCAAATTAGAGGTAGAGGAACATGTTCGTGATGTTCGTGATGTTCGTGAGGTAGTCCTTTATCAAAGTTCAGGAACTTTCAGGGGTGGGACTTGGGCGCTGAACATGCTGATTGGTTGAGTTTATGCCGCGTTTTGATTGGTTGACATTTTTAAAAGTCTGTTGCGGTGCGTGCAGTGCGACTTGTTTGCTATTCGAAACAACAATGGAGTTAAAAAAATACGACCGATTGACCGACGACGAGGTTCAGGATTTATTAAGCTTATATGCGGACGACGAAATCCAGCGGGAAAAGACGCGCGCAGGCCTACGTCACCGGACTAATTTACCTAATCTTACTAAACGGTACTTTAGACCGCGATGGAAATGCAGACAGCAACAGGTCTGGGGTGAAAAAAGTTCAAGTAGATATGAACAGAACCCACTCCAAACAGTGACATGGATACAGCTGCGTGCACGCACATGAAATGATCCAGGTTTAATCAGATTTAATGTGCTAAATGTAACTTTAACGCTGTTTGATAATGATGTGTATCCAGAAAGTTCGCATTTGCAGTTGAATCACAAATGAAACACATATTGAGTGAAAACTGTAGCACATCCTCCAACATATGCTTTAGATCCACAAACACACACAGGAGTAAAGCAATACAAAACAGATCCATAAATGCCATGCAGTATGTGTAATTTAAAGCACAAATAAATGCTGAGCTGTTATAGAATTCTTCCTCAAGAATATGCAATAGGAGTGGTTTAGCATGTTTAAAAGCATTTTTTATTATTATTAATGTCAAGAACATGCTTAACAACGCCAGGGGTATGCACAATAGAAGATTTAATTTACATACAAAATTATTGTGATTTATTATAATTATTTACCCATTCATTATAGGGATTACGAATAGAAATATCCAGTGGATCTGAAAATTATTTAGGGGAAAAAAATATGTTCATATTTTTAGGCCAAGTATTTAACCTAAGAATATATGTATGTAGATAGACCATTTTTGTTCGAATGTTTCTGGGTTATTAAAATAAAAAGTAATATTTTAATAACTCATACTGAAAGCAAAAACTCATTATGAAAGTAAAATGTAAAATGCTAATGTAAAAGCTACGTTAAATGATATTAAGCTATCCGAAATTAATATTTCATAGATTTATTTATCCTAAAATTAAACAATCATGTTTTTGTGCATAACTTTATTAATATTCATGGGCCATTTCATCACGTCATCAGCACCCTGCCCCATAGCTTTAGGTCACCCTCCTCCTCCTTTCGTTACTGCCAACAAAAAAAAGCGTGCCTCTTCTTGGCTCACAAATATTATTTTTATTCCAGAAAAAATAGTGAGGCATATTTGACTTATTACATGCTAAATTTACTGTATAATAAAAATAAAATAACATTTTAACAACAATAACCAATTATGTATTCCAGGACAGTAATTACTGTATTTACCTGTTTCTCTGTCCTCTCTGCTATAGCTGTTACAGTGTCATGGTTTTTGTGCTCATCCATTGTACACAGGTAACATATGCAGCGCTGGTCAGTGCGGCAGTAGATTTCCAGATGTTTATCGCGTTGAGGACAGATCATCTGCTGGAGTCGACCACTGGCATCGATCACTTTGTGTGGCTTTCCTGAGTGAAATTCTTGATGACGTTCAAAATGAGCTTGACAGTAAGATTCGAGACACACCAGGCAGGACTTGACGGCTTTGTGTTTTCTTCCAGTGCAGACGTCACACTCCACATCTCCAGAGGGAACATCAGATTGGAGTTTAGTCTTTTTCAGTTTCTCCACCATTTCAGCCAAAATGGTGTTTTTACCTAAAGCAGGTCTTTGAGTGAAGGTCTGTCTGCACTGAGGGCATCTGTAAACTCCCTTCTGATCATCCTGATTCCAGCAGCCAGTAATACAGCTCATACAGTAACTGTGTCCGCAAGGAATGGTCACTGGATTCTTCAGTAGATCCAGACACACTGGGCAGATGAACTGGTCCTGTCCCACTGAAATACTGGCTTCTGCCATTTCACTGATATGAACTCAGACAGAGAGACTCAAACAACAGCTCAACAATAACTTACACTGCAGGTTCTTTCAGCTTAAGAGTTGAAGCAGTTTCCGCATTCTGTATACATTAGACATGTTCAAGAAAAAAAAATGTGAAGGAACTGGTTTCAGGGAACTGGAAAGTTAACATGTTTGTGTATTTAAAGTGAAACTGATACTGCAGAGCTAGAAGCAATCAGTAAAGGTCCAAAAAAGTCTCCATACCTGCAAAAGTTGGTCAGTGATTTTTAATTTGAGATATTTATACTTTTGTAATTTTACATGCCCTTGTGAGAAATATTTAATAGACGCAAATGATTTTATAGCCAGTAGCCTATCAAGAAAAGTGTATAGGTTATTATTATATATTGCACAACAGGATGTGTTGTGACAACATGTGCCTTTTATATTCTGATTAGAATCAGAACCAATGGTGATTCACAAATTAAAGGGGTCATGAACTGAGAAATCAAGCTTTTGACATACAAGAAGTCATCATACTATAAGAATATCCCTGTAAGTTTCAGAGCTGAAAACTTGCTTGTTAGTCCAAAAACAGCTTTTATTGTTACCAAGCCCAGATAACGATTCATTTTGGAATGTGCCTACCTAATAGTTGGGTGAAAATTTTGGAATTTTACCAGTTATCTGCAGCACCGCAAAGACGGGCAGATCCTGACACCACCTTACCATTGGACCAAGCCCATGTTCCTAGGAAGACCACTAATTTTGTCCCATCCCGCCCTCTGTGTTACCTGGCTATTATCTGTTTTCAAAGCCAGCACCTTCCTGGTCAGCCCAACTACTCCCCTGGACTGTTTTCCTCCCTCCCAATCCTGCCCCCTGTGTTTCCTGGCTGCCCTGGAACTCCACCCTCCCAGTTGGTACCTCCGTGGACACCTTCGCCTACTGCGGACACCTGGAGGCGTCCGTTGGAGGGGAGGTACTGTCAGGGTTCTGTGTTGTCTTCGTTTCATGTCTCTATGTCATGTCTTTTTGTGTTGTGTGTCAGCACATGGCTTTGCCTTTGTTTGTGTTTGCCATGTGCTTCTCTTGTCCCGCCTCCTTGTTTCCCGTTACCACGCCCCCTTGTTTAGTCCATGGCTGAATCCGAAATCGCCCCCTAAACCCTCAATCACTATTCCCTACACTAGTCCACTAATACAGCACACTTGAAGGAGTGAATGAAAACGAGTGAGTGAATTCGGCCAGCCGTTGAGTGTACATCGACTGTACTCGTTATTGCAGTGCAATGTGGGACAGAATGAGTGCACTCGATAACGTCCACAATGGTTTCGGACACCACTTCAAATGGCTGTCCCCTCAAATAATGCCCTATTTGAGGGTATAGGGGGCGATTTCGGATTCAGCCCTTGTCTAGTCCTCGTTTACTTGATTGTTTTTACCTGATCCTCACGTGCTGTTCCCCAATATTGTGCCTCTTTCCCTCATGTCTTTGCTGGTTCGTTGTGTGTATTTGTTGTGTGCCTTGTTAATCTAGTCCTGTTGATAGTTGTTGATCTTGTCAAGTTATAATATTTTGCTGTATTTTTTTCCCTAACCTTATTTTTGGACTTCTTGGAGATTTTGTTTCTCTATCTAGTTTTGTAGTCTTTTTTTCTCTAGTTCCCTGCAAGGTTGTAGTCTTGTTTTTATTGTACTTTTGTTTTTTTAGCCTAGTCATTTATTCCTAGTATTTCTTTGCTCTTGGTTGCTAGTTTAGGTTATTTTTAGAACTTCTGTTACTTTTCTAAATTCAGTTATTTAGTTAATTTGCTTTTGCCAGTTTTTATTTTTCTCTTGTTTTGTCTCTCCTGTTGTCTTGTCTTGAGTCTTTTTGTATGTGTTGTGTTGGTTCCTGCCCTGCTCTGTGTCCTTTCTGGTCGCTGACTCTCCTGACCTGGCAGCCAACTCTGGTGCTTCTGTGACATCTCCAGTGTCAAGCATCTGCTTCCTGAGCAGCTGTCCTGTTGCTGTAAAGCCCTGCCCTATTGTTTGGACTGTGTTCCCACCTCACCTACAAACCCGATTCCAAAAAAGTTGGGACACTGTACAAATTGTGAATAAAAACAGAATGCAATGATGTGGAAGTTTCAAATTTCAATATTTTATTCAGAATACAACATAGATGACATATCAAATGTTTAAACTGAGAAAATGTATCATTTTAAGGGAAAAATAAGTTGATTTTAAATTTCATGGCATCAACACATCTCAAAAAAGTTGGGACAAGGCCATGTTTACCACTGTGTGGCATCCCCTCTTCTTTTTATAACAGTCTGCAAACGTCTGGGGACTGAGGAGACAAGTTGCTCAAGTTTAGGAATAGGAATGTTGTCCCATTCTTGTCTAATACAGGCTTCTAGTTGCTCAACTGTCTTAGGTCTTCTTTGTCGCATCTTCCTCTTTATGATGCGCCAAATGTTTTCTATGGGTGAAAGATCTGGACTGCAGGCTGGCCATTTCAGTACCCGGATCCTTCTACGCAGCCATGATGTTGTAATTGATGCAGTATGTGGTCTGGCATTGTCATGTTGGAAAATGCAAGGTCTTCCCTGAAAGAGACGACGTCTGGATGGGAGAATATGCTGTTCTAGAACTTGGATATACCTTTAAGCATTGATGGTGCCTTTCCAGATGTGTAAGCTGCCCATGCCACACGCACTCATGCAACCCCATACCATCAGAGATGCAAGCTTCTGAACTGAGCGCTGATAACAACTTGGGTTGTCCTTGTCCTCTTTAGTCCGGATGACATGGCGTCCCAGTTTTCCAAAAAGAACTTCAAATTTTGATTCGTCTGACCACAGAACAGTTTTCCACTTTGCCACAGTCCATTTTAAATGAGCCTTGGCCCAGAGAAAACGCCTGCGCTTCTGGATCATGTTTAGATATGGCTTCTTTTTTGACCTATAGAGTTTTAGCCGGCAACGGCGAATGGCACGGTGGATTGTGTTCACGACAATGTTTTCTGGAAGTATTCCTGAGCCCATGTTGTGATTTCCATTACAGTAGCATTCCTGTATGTGATGCAGTACCGTCTAAGGGCCCGAAGATCACGGGCATCCAGTATGGTTTTCCAGCCTTGACCCTTACGCACAGAGATTGTTCCAGATTCTCTGAATCTTTGGATGATATTATGCACTGTAGATGATGATAACTTCAAACTCTTTGCAATTTGTGGATGTATCTTTCACGCTCTATGGCAGGCAGGGTGGACATATAATTACTTGACATGTTTAATCTTAGTGATTTCTTAAGTTATTCACGCCTGCCGGCTGTGTACGGACGTTGTTTTGTGCCGCTATTTTGTATTGAAGTCTATGGGAAGTCTAGTTTATTTTCCCCTAAAAAGGGGCGGTGACAAAATTGACAGTTAAGTTCCCGGATGTGCCGGTAGTACGTATACTCAATCGCGGATGGGCGAGTTCGACACATGCGCAATACAATTGTTGTGACTCTTCTGACTTTCTGGCGCATGCGCTGTTGTACGTGCACTGTATGGGGTCTCTGCGGAACAAAAGTGGGTGTTTCTAAATTTGTGGGTGTTGTCAAACTGATGGGTGTTTATAAATCATGCAATGAAAATGATCTCCTTCACCCGACCCCACCCCTAAACCCTACCCACACTGTGACGTGGGCAAATGAGGTAACGCAGTGGAAAACGGCCCTCTGTTTATGGCCTCGCCCACTGATCTAGTAACTCCTATTACTATCCTGCAGAGACTTATACTTGAGTGCACTGGCTGTGTGGTCTCTCAAATTGGGCTGCCTTTCTTGCGCATGCGCTGTTGTACGCGGACAGTCCGCGCTGTCTCAAAAATTTTGCATCCACATTCATTTCCCTAAATGAGAAAAGGTCACATAATTTCAAGAAAAAATAAATAGTATAACCAGTGTTTTAAGCAGTTTAAATAGGAGGCTTAATACAGAAAGCAAAAAGAGAGCTGGAAGAAGTGAATATTTACCTACAATCAATCAGTTAAAACCAAACATGTGTCCTGTGAATCATATATGGTATAGTTTGCAGTGATGAAGAAGCACTTTATTATGTGCTTGTGAAATATTCTGTACTTTAAGACCATTCTAAAACTCTAAGGCCTGGTTTCACAGACAGGTCTTAGATTTAGCCAGGATTAAAAAAAATAATAATTAAAACAAATTTAAAAAAACATTACCGATGTTCATCTTGAGACAAAACAATGGCACTGACATATTTTAAGATATGTCAGTGCAAGTTGCTTTCAGTTAAAACAACTCAAACATGCATTTTAGTCTGAGGCTAGTTTAACCCTTGTCTGTGAAACCGGGGGGTATTAATACAAATTAGGCTACCTTTTTTTCCCGGATGATTCAGTACTATAAAGGAGCTACCATACTTCTGTCATGTAGATAAGTCCTTAAAGGTTACAAATGTGTCAATGAATAGTGTGAACTGAGATCAGACTGCAAAGTAAAAGTATGAGAATTAAAGATTATGAGAAATAGGTGACAATGATTAATTAAAAATCATACTATAGTGATCTCTGGTGGCAAACTTGTGACATGACACTTAAATGGGTATTATTGTACATAATCTAGATTGCTGCTTTCTTTTTATTAAAGTTAGACAATATATATTTATATAAAAAAAGTTCGACCATTGTGTCTATTCACTTTTAAAAGCCTGCGGAAAGCTGGTCCTTCAGAAACATCAATCAAAATGGAAATAAAAACAAAAGATAACATAGATAGATGATAAAATCAATATTGAATTAGTATTTAGAGATTTGCTACTTAAATGCATATTTAACTTTATGTTTACATACTTATAGTGTTTCTTGTGAGATTTATAAAGGAGATGACAGCATTAATTATTTGATTATTTTTTATACCGTCTATAGATTTTTTCGTTTTTTTTCCGTCTATGGATTAATGGTGTAACTGCACAGCGGAAGTTGACGTCAAGGAGGGCATTAGTGTGCAGTGTCTCCACCTAAAGGTCAGAAGTAGGCAATACAGTGATCAGCATACCAAATGCAACTTCGGAAATCAACAAACCAACCTTTTCGTAAGTAACTTTAAAAAGTGGGTAAATGAAACTTATTTACCTAAATAAAAAATAATTGCATTGACTGATTTCAACATAATTTAAATGAACCCATATTAAAAAAAAAAAAAAAAAAAAAATAGGCTACCACATACATTTATTAAAAACAAAAACAACAACAACAAAAAAAACAAACAAACAAAAAAAAAAAAAAACAGCCTGGATACTCTCATTAAAAGCAAACCTATTTAGTGGTTGAGATTAACTTGCAACATTCATTAATCAGTGAGAGTTTAAGTAATTACTAAAAAGTAGAAGTATTATCTAGCTATAGCCTATAGTGTAAATTATTAATTGGCAAGTTAATGAAGCCAGTTCGCCAGCTGTATGTATTTTCTGTTTAGATTTGGTAGGTGTTTACACATACAGACCAATGTGAAGTTATGCTTTCCAGTTCTGAGCATTTTAGAAACCATGTTTTTTGAGACTGCTGAGAATAATAAATCACTCATAGTGCTATCATGACTGTGTTGTGACCTCACGAATGTTATAGTGAACCAGCTATAGGACAATTTCAGCGGTTAATAGCGGTCCTGTCTTATCATGTTCTCCCCATAACATGAACCTCAATTACTCTTCAGTTCTGTAAATTGCTTTAGATAAAAAGCTTCTGCCATATAGGAAGTTATAACCACAATTTAGATGTTTGTTCCCTTCCTATCTATCCTTTGCCATGTAAACCTTAGAGCTCATGGCATTTCCCCAGTGTCCTTTGGTTTTCATTTTCACCTTGATCTCCAATGATGTATCAGCTACTTTTAACGGCACTTTACCGGCTGGCGTTCCTCCAGCAGCCACAGAGCCTTGTTTCTGAAAATATGAAAGTGCATTTTGTGTGTAGGACCTTTGAACGACCTTGGATGAAAATGGGATCTGATCATTCCCTTGAACGAAGGTCTTGCTTCGAATGATCAGCCTCCCTGTCAGTAGTTTCTGTGCTAAATAAGAAAGTCAGGTTGGAGGTCATACTAAAGCTTACTCTGTGTTGTTCAGTCTGAATGTGTTAACACCACAGATAGAGATGTTATCTGTCAGACTGGTGTTGTTAGTTTCAGGAGCTATGTGCACTCCAAAAAGAAATTCAGGGGACCTATTGCCACAACTTAAATAAATGCATAGTTGCAAGTTAAAAATCTGAATTTATTGATTTAATTAAGCATTTTAAGTTGCAAACATCATTTTGATGAGGTCTGTTGACATTGATAATTACATCAGCTTAATATTGTGTGAGTAATTTAATTGATTCTTTTAAAGTTTAAGTAACTTTTTAAGTTTTAGTAACTTGAACTTGTCTAATAAGATTATTAGAGTCTTGATAAGTTTAAAAATTGGACAGTGGATTTCTAGTTCCCAGCATGCTTTGCATAGAACTTAATAAAGAGAGTAGGGGTGAGCGGGGCACAACCTAACACGGGGTTACTTTCCACACATGCCAGGATGACGAAACTTAGTGTATTTACTAGTTGCCATATCAACACTATACAGAAAAAACTGCGCCAAAATTAAAAAATCTTTGGAAGATTGAACATTTATTTAACCATAGCAAAAGTACATTTCTTACTTAAGTTAATTTTTCATCTGTGTTTTTTGTGTTTATTTAAAATAAGACAAATATGATATTATTTTAATCTTATATTGGTTATTTAACAGTTGAGACAGTTCTTTAATGCTGATCTAACCAGCAGAAGACACGAGCCGGGTTTAAATCCCAGTTGCGCAGGTGGGGCATGTTGTCACACTGCGTTACAATGTGCCCCTATTAGAACTATGCTATTATATTCTATACTTTTATGAATTCTATTGAGAAACCATGAGGAAAAAGGTGAATAATGACTGAGAGTCAATGTTCAGAAATTATTAATTATTATTATGTTTTGAACTATGATGTATAGCTGTATTTTGTGATGTGTTTGTTGTCAAACTCAAAAATTAGTTTATTTTTAATTATTAAAAAATGCCATTATTTGATATGAAAAAGTTAATAATTGTATTTTATTGACAAAATATTTTAGTTTGTCTTGTATATTCATGTTATATGCTCATGTTACAATGTGCCCCTCACATGTTACAATGTACCCCACCTATGGGGAATATTGTCACATTTCACTTCCATTCTTTTGGGGTAAATCAAGAAAAAAATACACACTGTATTAATAAAAAAAAACACATAATTGTACTAGACATGTGGGAAATTAATGTGGGAAAAAATAAATACTCTGAATTTACACAAACTGAGAAAGTCAAAAAGTGTTAGGTTGTGCCCCGCTCTCCCCTAAAAATTAAGCATTGTTTTATGTTTTATTTGTAAACCTGCAATGTTTGATACTTAAAAGTTTGTTGTAGTTTGTTGGTTGAACCTAATTTTATAAGTTGTCATAACTTAAAAATGATTCAAACTGTTGCATTGTTTTTTTAAGGCCCTGTTTACACTAGTATTAAGATGCGTTTTGGTCGATCGGATCACAAGTGGACGACGCTAAGTACAGTTGTAAACGGGGTCTAAAACGTTTTGAGTTTGTCCACTTTAGGCCACTTCCATAGTCTAAAACGCACTCGACCGGATTGCTTTCGTAGATGCTCATGTGGTTGAATGCGTTCGAACAGCTGCAAAAGACCGCCTATACTGACCTAATGCTTAAACATTACAGGACGCGCACTAGCCAGACGGGATTTAAACTTTGAGCTTTTTAAAGGTTTGAACAAGAAAAATGTAACAAGAATCACAATGTTCTCTCACCATTCCTGATTTCTAACACGCACTCATGGCGTTCGCCGTGGTCTGGTGGCTGTCAGAGCAGAAACCAAAGCTGCTCTCTGTGTGTTTTCCTTCGTATGTTAAAATGTAAACTGTACAAGCTTATTTTGTCCATTGGATCAAAAGAATCTGGAAACAAATAAAAAAAAAAAACATACATTTACGCGCCCACAGACTCTAGAAGAGTGCAGATGGTGGTCAGATTAGAGTGCAGATGGTGATTGATGGGTAGCTGTTATAGACGTGTGAACTTGAAAGGTGTTGAGATAAAAGGTGACAAGCTGTCTAATCATTTTCACACTGTGCAAATTAGGGTCATACTGAATAAAATGGAAATAAATCCTTCAGTTCTAGTTTAAGATATTAAAATATTTTAGCTACTCTGTAAATTACAAAATGCAGGTTATAATGCTGGGTATGTACAATGTGACTCCTTCAGTACTCTTTATATTTTCCAGGAAGAATAGATAACATCTCAAACAAATGTGACCCCGACTGTGAAAACCCAGCTAAAGTCTTTTTTTTTTTTTGTGATTCACGGTTCCTACATAAAATCATCCTACATAATGTAAAGAACATTCTGTGAACATATAACCTTGATATCTTTAATATTGACTGAGTAAGACCATGCCAAATATGTGCTGAATTTCGGGCTCAGAAAATCATGTTTTTGAGAAATTTTAACTATTTAACTGCAACACATTTGGACCATAATTTTCCTGACTATGTGCCATATACCACATTAAAGCTGAGATACTCCCATTTTCAGTGATATATGCCACATTTATGGGAAAATTCTTAAAGTTTTGTAAAACAAATCTATTTATTATGATGTGCATGTCCAAAAAGCATGAAACATTGAAACCAATGGGGGTTACCACAAGAACTTGATTTACCAAGTCAGTTCAAGCTAATGATTTGTATAACTTTATTAGTAAAATGAAATATCAGTACAAAATGTAACTGAACAAAATTATAAACGCAACACTTTTTTTTTTGCCCCCATTTTTCATGAGCTGAACTCAAAGATCTAAGGCTTTTTCTATGTACACAAAAGGCCTATTTCTCTCAAATATTGTTCACAAATCTGTGTTAGTGAGCACTTCTCCTTTGCCGAGATAATCCATCCACCTCACAGGTGTGGCATATCAAGATGCTGATTAGACAGCATGATTATTGCACAGGTGTGCCTTAGGCTGGCCACAATAAAAGGCCACTCTAAAATGTGCAGTTTTATCACACAGCACAATGCCACAGATGTCGCAAGTTTTGAGGGAGCGTGCAATTGGCATGCTGACTGCAGGAATGTCCACCAGAGCTGTTGCCCGTGAACTGAATGTTCATTTCTCTACCATAAGACATCTCCAAAGGCGTTTCAGAGAATTTGGCAGTACATCCAACCGGCCTCACAACCGCAGACCACGTGTAACCACACCAGCCCAGGACCTCTACATCCAGCATCTTCACTTCCAAGATCGTCTGAGACCAGCCACCCGGACAGCTGCTGCAACAGTCGGTTTGCATAACCAAAGAATTTCTGCACAAACTGTCAGAAACCATCTCAGGGAAGCTCATCTGCATGCCCGTCGTCCTCATCGGGGTCTCGACCTGACTGCAGTTCGTCGTCGTAACCAACTTGAGTGGGCAAATGCTCACATTCGATGGCGTCTGGCACTTTGGAGAGGTGTTCTCTTCACGGATGAATCCTGGTTTTCACTGTACAGGGCAGATGGCAGACATTGTGTATGGTGTCGCGTGGGTGAGCGGTTTGCTGATGTCAACGTTGTGGATCGAGTGGCCCATGGTAGCGGTGGGGTTATGGTATGGGCAGGCGTATGTTATGGACAACGAACACAGGTGCATTTTATTGATGGCATTTTGAATGCACAGAGATACCATGACGAGATCCTGAGTCCCATTGTTGTGCCATTCATCCACGACCATCACCTCATGTTGCAGCATGATAATGCACGGCCCCATGTTGCAAGGATCTGTACACAATTCCTGGAAGCTGAAAACATCCCAGTTCTTGCATGGCCAGCATACTCACCGGACATGTCACCCATTGAGCATGTTTGGGATGCTCTGGATCGGCGTATACGACAGCGTGTTCCAGTTCCTGCCAATATCCAGCAACTTCGCACAGCCATTGAAGAGGAGTGGACCAACATTCCACAGGCCACAATCAGCAACTTGATCAACTCTATGCGAAGGAGATGTGTTGCACTGCGTGAGGCAAATGGTGGTCACTCCAAATACTGACTGGTTTTCGGACCCCCCCCCGGACCCCCCCAATACAGTAAAACTGCACATTTTAGAGTGGCCTTTTATTGTGGCCAGCCTAAGGCACACCTGTGCAATAATCATGCTGTCTAATCAGCATCTTGATATGCCACACCTGTGAGGTGGATGGATTATCTCGGCAAAGGAGAAGTGCTCACTAACACAGATTTAGACAGATTTGTGAACAATATTTGAGAGAAATAGGCCTTTTGTGTACATTTTTTGTGTAGTCTTAGATCTTTGAGTTCAGCTCATTAAAAATGGGGGCAAAAACAAAAGTGTTGCGTTTATAATTTTGTTCAGTGTAAATTCATATATAAAACATCAATAGAAAATTGTATTAATCTCTTTCTGGGCTATTGTGTAACATTTGGAATAAATCCAGGACTACACGGGGAAAAAATGCCCTACCACATTAACAGGTCAGTCTCAAACTTTGTACAGACGGTTAGTCATATTGTGAATCTTCCCTTGTCTTACGATTCGATTAGATTATGATTCAGAGGGTAACGATTCGATTGTAAACTGATTCTCGATGCATCACAATGCATCTTTTCCTTAATATTTATTAATAATAACTAGGCTACTATATTAAAAATCACAATGTAGCCCTTTTTGTTATGCTATTTTATCTTTATCAAAAATAAGAACAAATATGCAAATAACAAATAGTAGAAGAAATATAAGAAACAAATGAGATAACAGATTGTTTGCATGAATATTGTTTGCTCGGCAAGACAGATATTTTAAAGGGTTAGTTCACCCAATTGAAAATTAGCCCATGATTTACTCACCCTCAAGTCATCCTAGGTGTATATGAGACGAATAAAACGAATAAAGACGAATAAAATTACAGTTATATTAAAGGGGTCATGAATTGAGAAATCAGCTTTCCCTTGAGCTTTTGATATATAAAAGGTCATGGTAATATAAGAATATCCTGTAAGTTTCAGAGCTGAAAACTTCCTTGTTAGTCAAAGAAAAGCTTTTATTGACAGCTGGCTCAGCAAACGCTTGATCTGGGAATGTGCCAAGCTGTGACGTCAGAGTGTGGTGAAACACTGCCTTAACTGAAGAAGACAAACGCCTGATTCTGTAGCCCTGCCCACCGATTTGTGCATGACATGTTAAAGATAAATAACATAGGCCTACGTGGAGCTAAAGCGGACCGAACTTCCAAGCAATAAACATGCTGCATAAGCTTCATTCGGATTCCAATATTATGAATGCATGGACGAACTTTATTTTTAATGAATATCCAGCTCACGTGGGTAAGACATTGCGCGTTTGTTCCTTCATTTCGCCACGGATTCGTTTGTAAACAAGAGACTTGCAGACAGGATGAGATTACATGAATGAATGAAGCAACACACTTATGTGAGTAAAAAATGTTTTTTATATGTGATAGTATTGCATTGTTACAGATCGTTTGATATCTATTGATTATGTGTATGTGTCTAACTGAACATAACTTAGCACGCTGTCACAGGCTGGAGAATCCTTTATTTGAGGTGTTGTTGGTTCATTGTGCTGCGATTCGTGATCAGACTCGGACATGTAACGTTATGGGCCAGGGCTCGCAAAGCACAATGTCCCGGGGCTATGTGTTTTCCAAACGGGCTACCAAAACGTATCAAAACGGCTGGGGGTGTGCAATGTCGTCAGACATAGCGTAAGCATTTTGAACTGCGAGAGGCACTACACTTTTTCCGTAAGTGGAATACGGAAGGCGATCTGGTGGAAGCTAGATAATTGATACATACCTTATTAATATAGCAGATAAAAAGAAGCCTAGAAATATGAGCGCAACTGGGGAGTTTCACGTTAAGTGTTTTCTTTCTAAGGGAGGAGGAAATGCGTGAAACTTTGCGCATCGTGTTCATATTCTAGGCTGTCTGTACACAGTAGGCTAAGCGTTTTCTCCCATAGAGCCTATAATAAAAGAAAACGCTTGATGTGGCTTAATGTAGTAAGACGGTGATATTAAATCTGAGTAGGCTATACACTTTATTGAACATGCGATATACTGCATATTAAGCATTTTATAATGGTTTTCTGTGGGAGAAAAATGTTGTGATTAACAATGTTGTGTTCATAACCTGATTTAATCTGCTTGCCTATACAAAGTATGCGTTATTAATACCTTTTTAATGTTAGCCTACTGTTAAGCGTTTTCCTCGTCTTTATAACGAGGAAACATTAAGCGTCTTATAGGCAGAAGAACGCTTACGGTGCCGTTGTCTGTTTTGGCAGGATACTGCCATCTAGTGGTAGCAGGTTTTCTTAGACAGCTGTGTGTGTAGATCGTGCAAGGCCAAACCGGCGAAATGAAAGTCTCAAAAAAATCCAAATGAATCAAATAGGATCGACTCACAAACGAGTCAATGAATTCATGCTCGTCACCGAATCCACAAATGCACATCTTCGTTGCACGCACAAATTCTGACCAACATTAATACAAAATCGAATTTTTGTATTCACAATTATGTCTCTATTTGTACAAAATGCTGCACATTCATGTAAATCTGGATTTTGCACACACAAGTTGTAAAGTATTAGTTTAAATGTAGAAATGCACATTTGGTATTTGTGCATATATTAATAATTAGCACCAGGCGTATTCACTGGTAGTTGTTTGTGTGTGGGTTGTGAAATGCTTGAAAACGCGAAAAGAAAGTCTCAAAATCCAAACGAATCAAATGAGATCGACGCAGAAAAGACGTCAATAAATGCACGCGTGTCACATGATCCACAAATGCACATCTTCTTTGTTGCATGCGCAAATTATGATACACTAATGCAAAATAAAACATTTGTATTCACAAAAATGTCTCTATTTGTACAAATCGCTGCACATTCATGTAATTATGTATTTTGCACACACAAGTTGAAAGGCATTTGTTTGTGGATAGTAAAACATATCTGCAACATTTATCAAGTTCATGGATAATTGTGCGTACATTTATTAATCATTTTGATACTAAAATCATGCCATATTTTCTTGCCTTTCCCGACACTGACCTGATTGTTGCTCGTGCGGATTGATATAGGGTCTGTTTGCACTTTGTAATACGTTTCTGAACCGAATGATACAAGAATCAGCAGGTGTTTCTGCGCCGAAAGTAAACAAATAGACGATTAAAATCAAGAAGCCCATGTCCGGTATTTTTTTGCGCAAAATAATAAAACGTATAGTGTCAATAAAATCATTAATTTCAGTATTTATAATATTATAAATACAAAATTTAGTAGCCTACTGTATCTCGAAGCCCTTGGTATAATCTATCATTTACAGCAATAAACACAAATTACCTGCTTTCGTCATTAGTCATGTGGTTATTAATATTTACACACACACACACACACACACACACACACACACACACACACACACACACACACACACACACACACACACATACACACACACACACACACACACACACAAATTAAATATGTTTTTGGGGTAGGCCTATATTGTTTGTCCTTTATTGTCAAGTGATTTTATCTTGTCAGTGACAAATAACAAATACAGTAATATGTCATACAGTAAGTACAGTAGGTCATACTATATATAGATTTATCACAAGTTATCACACAGAAATGAATATTTCTTATTCAATTTTTAAATTACAAATGCAAGACAGACCATACTTTAGAGACCTACTAGTAAATTGATAGAAAATTCAACAATAGCCTATACATTAATACTCAAATGAACTGTCTTTAACACACAAGACAACACACAAGGCAAATATTTGTTTATGCAGAACAGGTCTGTAACCGCCACTATCAGTGAGTTAAATATAATACTATGAAAGAACAGGGCAAATAGGCCTACTGTGCTTATGAAACACAACCTTCTTTAATATACTGGAAACTGGAATGTATTTTTCAGTTTTTGAAAACTAGATATAATTTTTTTTACACAATTATATGCAGACTTCTTTCTTTCTGCTAAGACTTATAGGGTTGTGAGTAAAATAAGTGTATTTGATCTAATGTTTTCCCAGCAGTCTTCAGCTGTCCATAACAAAAATTGCTTGCCTATTTTTATTCATAGACACTATTTATGTTGCAGGATATAATAACACTCTTAAGGAATTGGGGCTTTGTTACTTGATGAACACACACACACACACACACACACACACACACACACAAACCGTATTTTCTATCACCCTACACTACCCCTACCCCTAAACCTACCAATCACAGGAAACTGCACATTTTTACTTTAAAAAAAAAAAAAAAAAAATTACTCATTCTGTATGATTTATAAGCCTTTTGAAAAATGGGGACATGGGTAATGTTCTCATAAGTCACCCTCTCCTTGTATTACCTGTGTCATACCCATGTCATTATACAAATTTGTGTCCTGATATGTCACAAAAACACGCACACACACACACACCTCTAAAAAACTCCACACAACTGCTGCGTGATTCTTCAGTGATCTTATACGAAGCTTTTCATCATATTGAACTGTTTAAATCAAGACAACAACAAGGTTACAGTTTCAGTTCTGAGCTTATGTAATTGAATACTACTGTGCTTTGCAGTAGTTCACTTGTTTTACTATGTTATGGCATAGCTATGTTTTGCTCTTTATAAGGTTTATTGCAGGTGTAAACAGATTAACATGCATTAATCAGAAAGGTGCTGTCCAGAGGGGTTGCTATAAACCATAAAGCTAATTTGATTAGAGAGAATAACCACCCCGTCCCCCTCTTGTCAATCAAGGTGTTTGATAAGCCCCACCACACACAACACACTACCTGAAGAGTGAAGACTATTAGAGTATAGAGACACTTGTTGTGTGTGGTGGGGGGTGTGACTCTTACTAATCAAGTGAGCATTATTGTTTATAGCAACCCCAGCCGACAAGCCTTCTGATTAATGATTGTTAATCACTGTTTACACTTGATGTAATCCCATAAAGAGCTACAATTAGTTTAAAACTATGCCATAACATTGTAAAAATGCACATTAATATAATAAACTCAGAACTTTCCTTGTGTTGTCTTGATTGTCCTTGTGTTGTCTTGAACACTTGAAAAATATGATGAAATAAACACATAAACCGAAGCAATGAACTGCACAGCAGTTGTGTGGAGTTTGGTGCCCTTACTGAGTTTTAGAGGTGTGTGTGAGGACCTAGTAAACCCTTTGTTTTGAGGACAAAATGTCTAATGGACATTTTTTTGAGAGACTGCTCACTGCAGAGCCATGGATGGAGTGTGAAGTCAAGTTCCCCGTCCAGCTCCCCCTCTCTGAATGTAATTTAGGTGTAATGGGTGAAGCTATAATGTCCAACCACACTCTAACCCCACCCATAATGCTATCCATCCACCCCTATAGATCCACAGAGGTGGAGCTGGACTAGGTCAAGCTAAACCCATGACGTCCAGAGTAGTGGAGCTGGACGTCATTTAGCTCTGCAGTGAAGACCACTTGCATTTTGTGGTCCCCATGAAGAAAACAGCTTATACGTCATGCTAAATTATGTTTTTTTTTAAATGTAAAAATGCAGAAAGTTTTCTGTGATGAGTAGGTTATAGGGGATAGAAGAAGTCAATAAATCAAATGCAATTATTTACTGACAGCAGTAGCATATATGCAGAAATAAATCTGCATATAGCCTAGTTGTGTAAAAATATAGGCTACAAGTAGGCCTGTTCACAAACTGAAAACATGTTTGAATGGCCATAGAAACATATATATTAACATTTGTGTTTTATTTGCCCTCTTCTCTGTATTTACTTGCATTTATTGCACATAAATTATAGATGTGACGTTGAATAAAAAAAATACCAAAAACATTTTTATCAAAACAACCCTTAAACTCTGCCAATAATGAAAATATTTAAGCACCTCTGTCAGTGGTATAAAAATACTTAGGTACCTTTTGCTTAAATTGTAAATTAGTTAAATATTTGATGTACTTTGATTTTCCATTAGCCTTTGTATGTTTTCTGCAACCGGGCCGTGAAGACTTTTATTTTGCAAGCATTCCTCAAGCATGAGCCCCTCACTGGCAGCCATTTTGTAGGTCACGCCTACCGGAAACGGTGTCTGCACCTGCACCGACAGCAGAACCGAAATCGAAGGAATCCCGGTCGAGCCTCGTCACGTTTCTCTCGGCTCTCCCACTCCCATCCCGCTCATCGCGGTTTCCTCAGCGGGTCGAGCGCCTTTTCACGCCGCCGTGTCGGAGGACTGGTCGCCGGAGCGTGGGGGGATTTTACACAGAGGGGGGAAGAGGGAGGAAGGGCAGGTCCCTCATCATCATCATCATCATCATCATCATCACTTTCACTCCCTTCATCATTTCCAAACACCATCATCATCAACGCGACGAGGCGTGTCTGCGCTCACTGGAAACATACCGCAACACTAAACCAGCAGCAGCAGCGACACCGAACAAAATGAATCGCGTTGACCGCACGCCGAGCCCGGACGCCGTTTGATGTAGCACGTTTTATTATTTATTTATTTTTTTGATCTGGAAATTTCTTGACTTTGTTGGGAGAGCGAACGAGAACTGCGGCCTTGCATCCAGCTGAATGAACGATGCGGACTTTACCAGCACCCTGATTTAGCTCCACATTTCCCACGGATGACCGTTTCACTACACCAAACAGCATCTCTTTTCTCCGTTCTGTGTGTTTTTATGGGAGTGACGGATAGCTAGTAGCCGGGATAAAATGTGGAAGTGGAGGCGGCTGATGCGGTTGTCCAACCGCTCCTTAATGGCCTTCTTATTTTTCTTCTCCATGTCCACGACCTGCCTCTACTTCATTTATGTGGCCCCTGGAATAGGTGAGTCCGTCTAATAACATAATAGTATCACTCTTCGCGAGTGATGCGATTAAATGTGTTAATCATGTTTCATACATCACTGACTCCAGATACTGATCATCACCTCCCAAACAAGCATTAGTGACAGGTTGTGTTTTAAACCCCAGTGAACTACCAGAAATTGCCAACAATTAGTTGTTGTCGATCCCCTTATGCGAGCACAGTTAAATCAGATTTGACTTTGTTTATTTTTCTCAATTAAATGGTTTCTGGTTATGTTGACAACCCCCTTAACAACTATTTTCCACAAGCTTCAGATATATTGATTAATGGGCTGTTAATGTGTTTATGTATATCTCAATTGCCTCTCATATCGTAAACCACATGACTACGGAAGGTTAATATCTTAACCATATTTGTTTAGTACATTTACAATATTAACTTTAAACGTAATATCAAATAACACACTACTGTTAAAATTAGAATCTAGTAGACTTTACATGTGCTTTAGTATGTTAGTCAGTAGTTTAGAATAAGTGTACTTTATAGCATTGTTAAAGTGTAATGATTTAAAGTGTACTTTAAAGCAAAACCTTTGATTTGACATTACTACAAAGTGTCTTAAGAAACAATCATTATACTGTACTCTCTTTACACATAAGTGGCCTTTTACTTATAGCTGTATTGGGATGCCTGCACAAGTGTGTCTTAAATCGTTCGCAGTTTGTCTCGACTTGCTTAACTGAATGTATACACAAATTTTGTGTTGCTGTTAAGCAGCTGTAATATTTAACATCAGCCTGCTTGTTGTCCTGTTAGAATTTTGAAGAAAGTATTGAATCACAGTTATGTGTTGATTTTGTTTTTTTGTTTTTTTTAGTCTCTGTACCAAAATATTACTTTAAATATCCAGGCAACCCTCCGACACATGCATACGTACAGCAGCAACACACAACCAAATCCTGTTTTGCTGTGTTTGTATAATCAGTGCCCAAGAAAGGTAATGTTTTCCTTGCTGTTGTTTGACCGGTATTCACTGGACTGTGTCTAATATATGAAGAGCTCTGGGTGATTAGGAAGAACCAATGTGTTTTGGTATAGGCTTGGCGTTTTTATAAATCTGACTAAATAAGCTAGTTTTCATTTCAACACTATGTATTAAAATAATTTTTTATTTAGAATATAATTACCAGGGGTTAAGCTCATCAGTGGACTTTCCTTGTATGTTTTCAACTATATATATATATATATAATATATTTTTTTATTTAATTTTTTTTTTTTACACCTATCTCGTTCTTACTAATTCAAGCAGTGATTCAAATGCATGCTTTTTTTTATGGACAAAGCAGCGCATAAACAGTGCGCAAGTGAATTACAGCAGTGTGTGCACAGTGATAAGCTCGCACGTAAAATATAAACCTGCAGAAATAACAAATTCCAAACTCAAGCCCAAAAAACTATGATTGTGCTTGTGCACACAAATCAGCACGTTGCGAGGAGAAATAACAAAACTGCGAGTCCTGACAGATCTCACACGCGCAGAACTAGGAAACCGAAATTCAGAACCTCTAACCGACGTAATTTTCCCATGCCGGTTATTTCGGTTTTAGTCACGTGACTCGGCCCCGTCAGTCACATCAAGTGCAGTTTGCAGGCACACGGAAAGATTCAGGAGCAGTTATCTTTGTTTATACAATCTGGATGCTCAGAATTACTATGGTAATTGCATGTTTTCCACAGTTTATACTGTTTACACTTTCAGCTCACTGAAAGTGAGCTGTTTCCTTCATGTATTTTAAAATCACAAAGAAATGCACTTTTTAATTAGAAAAAAATATCCCACCTTTAATAGTTGAACATATTTACAGTACAAACCTTATCAGTGAACTATGCGGGCAAAAAAAGGAAAGCAAAAAAAAAAAAAGAGCAAAATAATCGTTCATTAACGGTAAAATGTTCAAATGTAATAAAATGTTTTTTTTTTAGGGCAAATCCTTCCAGCCCTACGCAGAACTGACCACGAGCACGAGCTCTGCACGCACTCTGAACAATCTAAACAGAATCGCGAGCTGAAATCTTCACACACACACCCGCACAAGTCAGTTTTGACAGTGAGGGGGGACTCCAAACCAATGTGTTAACACATGCTATTGTCTGCTGGCCATCTCTGAAACTCTTGTTTTGACTGGCTGCTTGTATTATGTTAAAGAGTTCATGTCTTGATAGCTGTAAGATTCTTTGTGCATTGGAACAGCGGGTTTCCATTTAAGGCAAACATGCTCAGTTTCGTAAATGTATGACTGGTGGCTAACAGCAAATTATAAATGGTCAGCCATTTAAAATAAAAGATGAAGGTTGTGATATTAATGTTGTACACTAGGATCTTTTAAGCCTAATGTTTTTCCTATCAGTTTCCATCCCTTTGAATGTCTAGTTTGTATAACTGGTGTATTGACTGACTATAGTTTTATATAATTAGTGTAGAAATATGTGTGGCTATAGATCATTAAATGTTTATTTAACTTTTATAGACCCCAAAAACATTTTTCAAATTGCCAGAAATGATTAAATATATTGCTGGCCACTTAAAATGAAGATACAATTTAATTTGCCTTTGGAAGAAAATACATATTTTAAGAATTCTATAAAGACACTTGTAATGTTGCAGTATGAATTAAAAAAGAAACATACAGACACATTCTCATATAACCTGACACCAGCTTATAAGCACACGCAGCACAATAATTATACCATTTATGTTTTTTTTTCTAACGTGCTTTCTTAAATGATATATTGACCGTTTGTTCTGTGTAGTATTTCTGCATTTCCAGTATTCTAATTTCTACAAAAATATTACATGATTTATGTATTACAGTTTACTTGATCATGGGCCATTGAAACCTGAGAGCCCCTCCACATAACAAATCCCGATTTAACCCCTGATAATGACCAATATAGGTTTTGCAGTGCAAATCGGATGTCTAGAACACTACATGTACAAATGTGTGTGGACCGCCTGTTATAATTTTTTTTTCTTTTTCGGACTACACCCATATATAGTGGAATTAGGGTTGGGTATCGTTTTTTTTTGTTGTGTTTTTACAATACTGTTGTCAAATCGATACTTTTAAATGGTACCGATACTTTAAAAAAGTGCCACAAAACGACGGTGGATGATATTAAAGAACTGCTTTTTTCTTTAATTTTTTTTTCTTTAAATTTAACAATATATTAAAAGTTTAAACTATAATAATACATATAATATAAATATAAGTAAATACAAAACACAACACATTTACATAACAAATTCACAATAAAACCTAAGCCACCTAACCCAACTACAATAATTTAAGACACTAAATAAGTTACAGTACTAATAATCTAAGATGAATTATAACAATTGTGAATTATCACCCTATTTACACTTTAAATCAAAAACATTTCACTCTTGTAATAAACATGTTTATTTTAAACTATTGTATGTGTCATCTTATTATTTCCATGGTGATGCGCCATCCTTGTCACGTAATAATAATAATAATAATAATTTGTTACATTTTATATAGCACTTTTCTAGGCACTCAAAGCGCTTTACATATAGAAAGGGGGAATCTCCTCAACCACCACCAATGTGCAGCATCCACCTGGATGATGCGACGGCAGCCATATTGCGCCAGAACGCCTACCACACACCAGGTTATTGGTGGAGAGGAGACAGAGTGATGAAACCAATCAGTATATGGGGATGATTAGGAGGCCATGATGGACAGGGGCCAATGGGCAAATTTGGCCAGGATGCCGGGGTTACACCCCTACTCTTTATCGAAGGACATCCTGGGATTTTTAATGACCACATAGAGTCAGGACCTCGGTTTAACGTCTCATCCGAAGGACGGTGCTTGTTACAGTACAGTGTCCCCATCACTATACTGGGGTGTTAGGACCCACACAGACCACAGGTTGAGCACCCCCTGCTGGCCTCACTAACACCTCTACCAGCAGCTACCTAGTTTTCCCAGTTGGTCTCCCATCCAGGTACTGACCAGGCTCAGCCCTGCTTAGCTTCAGTGGGAAACCAGTCTTGGGCTACAGGGTGATATGGCTGCTAGCAAAGAAAAAAAGTGACACACCGCAGCCACAATAGCGCTGTATGATAGATGTAGGGGTGTAACGATATTCAAACTGAACCGAAAAACCGCGATACACCACCCACGGTACGAACCGCGATACTCTCATGTCGAACTGAACGTGCCCTGTCCCCTGCTGCCCTGGCCCAGCTCTCACTTCACCTTATGCCACAAAATTATTTTTTTCTTCCTTGACATTTGTTTAAATAGTAATTAGTACACTTTTAACAACTAATAAGAGCCGTATTTTTACTAAATATTATAATAATAATAATATTTATTAAATATACACTAACTTTTGTCTTCCAAGTGCATGTCACGTGACTTGGGTGATCGCTCAAGTTGCATGGTGGAAGGACAAAGAGCCAGGTAGGCTAAATGCTACCTTGGAGTCCCAGCAACATCGTCATTTTTGTAGCTTGTTACGAAATAAAAAATCTTTCACCTCAGAAAACCGCTTTCCTGTCATGTCAGCCGTTATACTGCGCTCGTAGCGCACACTTTTCAATTAGACTCGCAACTGCGGCGGCGCGCGCTGTATATCACTTCATATATAAAGCGCAAGAGAAACTACGAGCATGCAACGTTACGTTGTCAATTCGTAAGTCATGAAATAAAAGTAAAGTACCAATAAATCACGTAACTGGTTCGACGTGTGTTAGCTGGGAAGGCATGCAGGTATGATGTTCATCAGGAGCAGTTTTCATGTTTCATTAACAGTTCATGTTGATATTGTGTATTCGCCATGGTAACTGTTGTTTCCATAACCCCAAAATGCCACTTTATTTTCACTTTTTGTATATTTTTAAATTAGTGTGGTGGCTACTTTATTGTATTAACAAAAACTGCTATTTAATAGCTTTAACTTATAGGCCTATTTATTCATCAGTATTAGTCATATTCATACAATTTATGTGTTTAAGTAGGCTAAAGTGGGACATTACTTTATGTGCGTGTTGTGTTAAATAAATTTGCTTTTTTAAAAAAAAAAAAAAAAAACATTATGGTTAATGGTAAAATGAGTAGATTATTTCTGACTATTCTACAGTGGAGGCATTAATTTAATTTTAGTTTACTCAGGTATGCTAACTGCTCTAAAGAAAACCTGAAGCCAATGTATAAAGCTAATAAGTTAAATTATTGTTGTTGTTATTAAGTTAAAAGTGAATCTAGTGTTATTATTGCTGGTGCCCTGCCATGAACAAACCGCAACCGAACCGTGGCTCCAAAACCGTGATATGAACCGAACCGTGGCATAGGTGTATCGTTACACCCCTAGATAGATGTATCGCTTATATTTTGTTTTTCCTAATTCAGACTTTTAGCTATGTCATCAACTACCTGATATTCCAATTCTCCAATATGTGGAAGTGAATGTGTTTTGTCATTTAAAAGCCTGTATAATGATCATATTAGCTGATCTATTATGAACAATACCAATCTATAACATGGCGCCGTTGTGAATTCTTTGGTTTTAATTGCAGTGTTTCAGTGCGTTGTTACAGGAAGAGTGCATCCACAACAGGCCTTACACAGTCTGACTAGCACATAATTAGTTCAAGTTCACTTGTGCATTGATTTACAGTACCCTCCACTAGTATTGGCACACTTGGTAAATATGAGCAAGGGTGGCTGTGAAAATGAATCTGCATTGTTTATCCTTTTGATCTGTCATTCAAAAATTCACAAAATTCTAACTTTTCATTGAAGATAAACAATGGTTATTGGCTTTCAATTATAAAGAATTATCGGTATTGGCCAAAATGTTCATTTCGGTGCATCCCTATCCGTGACATTTAATATTTTGGCTTTCATCACTATTTATGTTTGTCTTTTTTCATAAAAAATTAACAAAAGCCAGGGAAGTTTCTGAAATTTGGTTGATTTGACACGGAATGACCCAATAACTGTTTTCTGTTTTTACATTTTAAAATGTAATTTAATTCTCTGATGGCAAAGCTGAATTTTCAGCATCATTTCAGTGTCATGATACTTCAGAAATCATTCTATTATGCTGATTCTGTTCATAAGAAACATTTATCAATGTTTAAAACAGTTTAATATTAAACTGCTTAATATTTTTGTGAAAACCAATACTAGTGCCGATACATTTTTTTCAGGATTATTTGATTAATAGAAAGTTCAAAAGAACAGCATTTATTTCAAATAGAAATCTTGGTCTCATTGAAATAAATGAGTCCCTCTAGTTCACGTTTGCTGTTATCTTTTCCCAAGATAACAGCTCTGAGTCTTTAATGCCTGATGAGTTTGGAGAACACTTGACAAGAGATCAGAGACCATTCCTTCATACAGAATCTCTCCAGATTCTTCAGATTCACAGCTCTATGTTGGTGCTTATTCTCTTCACTTCACCCCACTCATTTTCTATAGTGTTCAGGTCAGGGAACTGGGACGGTCATGGCAGAAGCTTCATTTTGTGCTCAGTGACACATTTTTGTGTTGATTTTGATGTTTTTTTTTGGATCATTGTCCTGATGGAAGATCCAACCACGGCCCATTATAAGATTTCTAGCAGAAGCGGTCAGGTCTTGATTTTTTTTTATCTGTTATTATCTGGTATTTGCTAGAATCCATAATACCATGCATCTGAACAAGATGTCCAGGGCCTCCAGCAAAACAATAGGTCCACAACATTAAAGATCCAGCAGTATTTTTAACTGTGGACATGTGGTAATTTTTTATCCTGTTTGCACCAAACCCATCTGGTGGGTTTGCTGCCAAAAAGCTCTTTTTTTTTTTTTTTTAGTTTCATCTGACCATAGAACCAGGTCCCTTTTGAAGTTCCAGTCGTGTCTGAGAACTGAATATGCTGGAGTTTGTTTTTGGATGAGCAAGGAGGATTTTTCTTGAAACCCTCCCAAACAACTTGTGGTGATGTAGGTGCTGTTTGATATTTTTTTTTAGGCTTTCTGACCCCAAGACTCAACTAATCTCTGCAATTCTCCAGCTGTGATCCTTGGAGAGTCTTTGGCCACTCAAACTCACCTCATTACTGTGCTTTAAGACAATATAGACACATGTCCTCTTACAGGCAGATTTGTAACATTGAGTTTCGTTCACTAATAATTGCATGGATTCTTTCGTATTTGTACACACAGGAGAACTTCTCACAAAAAATCTCCGCCTGATTCACAAAACATTTGTACGCACATGAATTTGTTCTTAACCTCGTTCTGATGTTAGTGAATTTGGAGTATTCTAAATGAGCGGCCGCGTGCACGAGGTTAGTCATTTGCATAAAACACACCCAAACTATTTCCATATTAAGGGCCTTACAGCCTTTTGTCACTCTCGTCAAACTTGCCGCTGTTTACAGCGCTCTCGCCCGTATCCTCGAGCAGTGCCGAGTGTGCCATTCTCACCAGTTCTCACAATAAACACCTTTTATAAAGACCCAGATTACAGAGCTCTTATTAGCCAACTGTACATACGCATATATCTGCGTTATTCAGAGAAATCTCGCAGCTGAAGCTATAACGCAGCTTTTCTTACTCTTTAACTGTATATGATCGAATGTATTTAAGATGAAATTAAATTGTATTATTTAATAATTTAATTTTATAATTTTATATATGGATTATATAATATAATTAATGCAATATACTTCAATGTAATTATAGTCATGTTAGGATGAACTATATCTGCTTAACACGATTATAAAGCCATACAGAGTAAATTCTTTTTGCGTATGTGTGGTTTTATTTGTTCCTAGGGATGCACGATATTGGATTTTTACCGATATTTTTCAACTCTTTTTGGCCAATGCTGATACCGATATACGTTTATTTTTTCCCTTTGTTTGGTAACAACACCATTTTGAGCAAAAAACTTTTTTTTTTTTTCCATTCTGGTTTCAGATTTCTGAGGTCTCCTTCCTAAAAGGATACTTGTTAAAGATAAATAAATGTTAATAAAGTTCTTTTTATAATAAGAGTATATTAAAAGCTCTGAAAATAACAATAATAATGTCAGTGATTTTTCACCCCAGACAGATGCATTTTTGGATTTCATGTTTGTGCACATGAAGTGGGGGTGGCATGACATCAGTTGATGCTGTCTTTAGCTTCAAATAAAAAATTCTACAATTATTTTAGAGCTCCTTGGATTATTTTTCATCATCCATTTCATAAAATTTGATTACAGATTAATAAACTGTATATAAAAGTATTTAATTTACATGCATACGTGTCATGCTTGTGATTTATGACATCATTACTGCTTAATTTATTCAGAAAAAGTAGTAACTTCAAGTTATTTGTGTATTCTTTTCATTTTATTACTATAACAACAGCGCCCCCACTAAATATATATAACATTCTACCAGCCGGGCACTAGGACCTGGAGGAGGCTTCTGCTGCTGTGGAGGCTGCTGCGCCTGCACACGCTAGAGAGTGGGGAGTCACTGTTGAGGGTCACGTCCTTCTGTACGCGCATTCACAAATTCAAGGCAGCATTTAAAAACTGTCAATATAAATCACCATACATGCAATGTATTTGCTTGTTGACATACAAGTTCACTTCAAGAATGACCACACCGCTGACATGATGAATTTGGCCTTTGTGTTTCCTCATATTTATAAAGTCATAGCTGAACAATTTCATGCTCCTGGTGTGCTAAAAAACGTAAATATGAATGGGGATATACTTCAGAGATATTTTACTCATAAACATTTCTAGGGGTGCCAATAATTGTGGCCAACATGCATTGGAGAAAAACATTTATTTCATAATGAGACACCCTCCCCCCCACTTTCAATTGTTTTACTTCAGTGAAAGGTTAGACATTTTTGAATGAAAGATCAAAAGGATAAACAATGCAGATTTATTTTCACAGCTGCCTTTGCTCATATTTACTAAGGATGCCAATACTAGTGCAGGGCACTGTATGCAAGCAAGCTGGTCCTTTACATGGAACCAAAGGATCATTCAGTCTTTTAGATTTTAGTGAAACTCAGTCCAGACTTCCCTTCAAACCTACAGTTGAAACGTACCGGTTGACAATCTGCTGATCTCAGTTCATTTCTCCTCATATCTGGACTCGGGAAACGTTTTGGACTCGGGAATGCTGACATAACCTTACTGTAGCAGTTAAACTAAAACTGCATTACACTGACAAGAGCTGGGGGGCTAAACCGCAGACAACCATTGATGCTTACAATGATAGCTGCTTATAGTTTCAACATTTGCCATTTTCTAATAATGATGCTTTTAAGAGCTTCCCAGTAAGAGGAAGAGGGAAAAAAAGCTTTCAGTTTTGCCATCCAGTTACAAATGTTTTACAATGTGTACATTTGCAAATTTCTGTTATGTATTTTTGTCATTCAGCAACTCTGTACTTCTGAGATCATTGCACTGTTAACACCATTTTTGTTTCTTCTTTACATCATTTGGGAAATATGTTAAATGTTCTCCCTCTCTCTTTCTCTGTTTCAGTCAACACATATTTCTTCATGGTACAGGCTCAGGGTATCATGTTACGAGACAATGTGCGGACCATTGGTCACATGATCAGGCTATACACCAATAAGAACAGTACTCTCAACGGCACAGGTAAGAGTCAACGACAACATCCCTTCATACTAACATTGACCAGACTGATCTTTGAACAGAACCTGATTACAAAGGCCCAGGTATACTATTCCACGTTCTGCTTTGTGTAGTTTTGAAGTCTTTCAAAGGATACTCCATTGACCTTGAATGTGTTCAGTGAGTTCGTACTACGTCCTGGACCTTTGTTTTTGAGTGCTCAAATTACTTGCACGTGTATTGTTGTCTGTGTGTACACAAAAATCTGTTTATACGGACATCAGCGAACTGCGCTGATGATGAAATTTACATCACGCAGCTTATCCACAAGCTGGAGCAGAACTTTGTCAAGGGTAGTAGACTTTCAGCTGAGTAGATCCTGTTCCTCTGCTCCAAGGTCAACATGGTCAATTTGACCTTATTTCCTCACTTAATGAATGTTCTTGGTCTCGCTGTGAACTAAGGGTGGGCGATATAGGCTCAAAATTATATCACGATATTTCAAGAATATTTGCGATAATGATATTTATGATGATATAGAAAAAAATATATAGAACAAAGTTTTATTGGTGATTACAGCTGGTAGGCAGCAGCATTTATTAGTGCAAACAAAATCAAGGGCATTTTACATCCTTTTCCAGTGAGCTACTGTCATTGATGACAGAATACCTAATTCGAAGTGTAAATGTATTGTCATAAGGTGGCAGCAGCAGCATCACAGTCACACAGCACGAGTCAAATGGAAGCAAAGTAAAAAAAGTAGCCTTGGTACAAGTTGGTAGTGTTTTCACTGGAAATCTTAAGTAAAAGTATAACATAACTCCTTAACATTTTAGTTTAACAGTAACTAGTAATTTATGCCATGGTCTGTCTGAATATTCGATTCTGATTGGCTGGAAGGTGTGCAATAAAATCGTTTAATGCACAGGTAGTTCCAAGTCAGTTGAATCACCGTTCTATAATAATGCGCTGTTTTCATTGAAGCACGCACGCACACACAGACACACAGACACACAGACACACAGACACACAGACACACAGACACACAGACACACAGACACACAGACACACAGACACACAGACACACAGACACACAGACACACAGACACACAGACACGTACACGTCACTCGCATACAGAGAGCGGAGATCGCGCTGCGCATTCAGGAGCACAGAAACTTATCAACGCCGCCCCGTGACTTTTAGCAATAAAATAGCTAAGCTATTGGATCACTACATTATATTTCTCAGCAACGATGGGGTTACATTGCTATTTTTAAGTAATAAACGCACATCTTCATTGTTAAGAGAGACG
Source organism: Coreius guichenoti (assembly GCA_039654105.1). Classification (NCBI taxonomy): domain Eukaryota; kingdom Metazoa; phylum Chordata; class Actinopteri; order Cypriniformes; family Gobionidae; genus Coreius; species Coreius guichenoti. The sequence continues at coordinate 10,712,313 of CM077185.1, read as the reverse complement.
CTGAACAGACGCAGGCACAAATCTCTCTCTCTCTCTCTCTCTCTCTCTCTCTCTCTCAATAATTAATTCAAATAAATGCTATGATTCATTCATTCAAATAAATGTGATCTTACGCACTACTTTATCTCTGTGTCTGATTCAAAGCGGGCAGAATGCTGGATCTAACGAGCCGTAACTGACGAAAATAACCATCAATTTTACCCTTCCGGTCAAATATTGCGCTGCAAACATCAATAACAGCTTATCAATGTTTTGTCAGTTGTCAAGAGGTCTGACCGTTCCCTTTTTAGGTACTAAATCGTCATCGGCGGCTGACATGCTGCTTTTACTCACAGGTGGTGGTGTTGTGCGCGTTAGGGAATGTAAATGCGCCATACGTCATCGCGTCGCTATATCATTGATATCGCGATATGACACTTTTTTTTTTATCATGTAAAAATGTATACCGGTGTTATTGTGGACGGTATGATATGGCACACCCCTACTGTGAACTATTCATCATGGTGTTCCACAGCAAAAAAAGTATTTGTAATCTCAGAAGTGTAATAACATGGTCTTCTTCTAAAACATAAATTCTCTGGTGTCATAGACCGTATAGGCTGTTGAATGATCTTAACCAACAGCCAAAGAGCTATTTAGACACTCTCATTCAGTCTGGCTCAATTCTTTTCACTGTCAAATCAATTCCCAATGGATAAAACCAAGTGCCGCCCCAATTTTTTTCTGGTTGAATACCTTTTCACTCATGAATAAGTCACAAAATGGGAACGGCAGTTCACATTAACTTTAATATGTGTTTGTCTGTCTTTGTTTTAACAGATTATCCAGATGGAAATAATTCTAGCGAGTATATCGCTCAGCCAACCACATACCTCCCTGAGAACTTCACATATGCTCAGAACCTGCCCTGTCCTGAACGGTTACCTTCTATGAGTAAGTTAAACAATTAATTTGTCTACTTTATTAAAATTATTTAAATACAGTTTTGTGATAGATTTTGCTAAGCTAATTATGCGATACTCAAATAAGTATGCAAATACTAAAGGGCACATAAAGGACAGATATATAGGGTAAACTTGTTTGCTTTAATTAGGCAAATTTTTTTTGGCTGCATCTGAAATCGCCCTTTTAGTAGATGGAAAAACAGTATGTGAAAAGAATAGTATGTCCGTATTCATAAACCGGTTGGCAAAAAGTACCTGGATAATCTAATATTTCCGGCGAGATTGTGAAGTGCACTTCCAATGGACACTTTACTATCCCATGAGGCCACATTAGAGGATTTGTGAATGGTAGTAAAGTGATGCAACTGATGCTGTTGGTAACATAACAATGACAACACAATGTGGTACCTCCGGATTTCATTCATACTAGGGGTGGGCGATCTTCCCAAAATTTCATTTCATGATTTTATAACAAACAATCATGATCCACGATCTGAATCACGATCTTCCCAATTTTAAGATGTACTATTGAGAATATCCAGACTGGAACAAGCCTATGGACTTATCTATTTGCACAATTTAAAACACAGTATTGCATTAAACAATCAGTTGTCAAAATGGTCATTAAACCCTGAGTTAAACTTTAAAACACTGCATAGTCTTCACTGTATGAATTAAATATACATTGATGAAGTTATTCAGTCAAGAGCAGTGAGTGGTTTTGTCTTTTGTTTAACATTAATGACACAGACAGCAGAATTAGGCTTTAAGACCAAATACGTGGATGTAATATATAGTAACACGCATCCAAATTCTATCCCAACTGTTTATTCACTTAAGACACAACTGACTGTCTTTATTTAAATACTCGCCAAGACTGGTAATTTGACACATTTTTGTGTATATTTGAGCGTTCAGGTGCGCGGCTTAAACCCCACGTATATTTTACTCGTCCGTGTTCCGCTTCGTCTCGCAGCGCGCACACTTTTAATAACTCTTTTAATTAAAACAAAGCATGTCCCGCAGTAGACAACATTTTACGACAGTCACGTTTAGGGGTGTAACGGTACACAAAACTGACGGTACGGAACGTACCTCGGTTTTGAAGTCACGGTTTGGTACAGCAGTTTTACAAAATTGCTTTTTGTTTATTTTTATTAAACAGTGGTTTACTGAAAAAATTGTGTATGTCCTTAAATGAATTCAATTATAACTAAAAGTTTCTTAAAGATAATGCTGTAAACTATATAGGGAGCCCTTACTTGCACATTACTATAATATTAAAGGTTAACAACAGAGCCCAAATTAGCCTAAATTCAATTGCTATTTATTTTTAGATATAATAATCAACACTCAGATAACATATTGTATGCAAACATGTAAACTTCACATAAGGCAATTTTTGCATTAACTTCTAAATCTAATTATAAAATAGTTTTTTCTCCAATTCGTTGTTGAAATATAATCATTTATACACAGTGTCTGTCATTTTTCAAGACAGATTTATTTAAACATAAATTAAATCAAGACATCACTAACAGGTTAAATAGAATATAATTAATATATATATAGTGCATATATTTAGCGAAAGAGTTGATTTCTCTAGTGAACAAACAGCTGTGGACACTGAATGACTGCCTGAGGTAAATGTAATGCTACGTGACATTGTTTACAAGCTGTTTTATTGACGTCTTTCCGCGGTTCAAACACTGATTGAGCGATTACACGACATAGGATGCGTTTCAGTAAGTTGTAATGTATCCTCAACATACCTTAAGATATTAATTCATGTTTATTCTTGAGATGATCGCGTTCACACGAGCGCTGCTGCTTGAACTGACGCGCCTAGTGATCAGTCACGTCACATTAAAGAGCGTCAAAACGGCATTAATCGTTTGAATTTCGTGATAAAATGGACTGAATACTTAATATGTTCGTGTGGGAACTCGGATTGAAGTCCGCGCTTAAAACAAGCCTACTGTTAACTGTTAATGATTGCATTCGGAACCGTTCGGTGTACACGTGCACCGCACCGGAAGCCCTGTACTGAAACGGTTCGGTGCGAATACGTGTACCGTTACACCCCTAGTCACGTTACATGACTAATTTGGATGTTAAGTTTAGGCTTTTAAGGAGGGGCGAAAGCACACCGCTTTAAAGGAAAGGAACGGCATGTGGCGCAATGATCATTTTATCTTGATAATCAAAAGTCAGCACATCTCACAGCCATCTAGTAGGCAGTCATTGCTGTATTTTAACATTATTACAAGGACATAAAAGATAACGATCTCTACGATTCGCTTGAAAAGTAGATCGTGGACGTCTTTAAGATCGATCATGACATAAAATTGTCAGATCGTCCACCCCTAATTCATACTATATAGTATAAAGATACTTTTTTTAAGTCATGAAAGTAATTATTTAGTCAAATGTGATTTTGGATACAGGCTCTGCCATTACTTTTTGGTATTGACAATTTTCTTACTGCGATCACTATTCTTGGATTTTTTTTTCTTTTTGCTTAACTTATTGCAGTTCTTTATGGGATTGCCTTCTCTGTGAAGGATACATGTGGTGCTCCTTTTGCTTTTGACCAAAAGAAGGCATCCTAAAGGGTAGGGGTGTTGAAATTAATCGTTGCATTAAGCAGTAATAGACCATAATCATAGCCTACTGACGTTTCTCTGACATCGTCACATACGTGCTTCTCGTGCTAGCGTAAAATGGCGGAGGGAGGCGAAACACACAAGCGAGTAATAAAAAATGCACCCACTATTTTAACATTTACAGCGAGTGTGTGTGCGAGAGTGTGAGCATTATATTGAAACGTAAGTATAGCCTACTAGTTACTTGACAGTTTCATGCGCTTTATTATTTACTATAGATTGTTGTATTTACTAGCAGGGCTGCCAACTCATTCATCGTGAGTCTCGCAAATGGCACTTTTCACACACTCATGCCACACATCCATTTTCTCATGCAGAGAAAAATCGCTAAGCAAAGAGGACACTGACACCGACCAGCAAAACAGAGCAGGTTACTTTTGAAATTCTCAGCTCTCAAATTCTGTCAAGTTTATTATGAAATATAAACAATAGGGATGTAACGGTACACAAAACTGACGGTACCTCGGTTTTGAAGTCACGGTTCGGTACGGGTTAGGTACAGCAGGGGAGAGAAAACTAAATATAAAATAGCTTTTTTTTTTATTAAACAGTGGTTTACTGAACAAATTGTGTCAGGTCCTTTAGCCCTGAAGACATGGTTGGCACGTTCATGCTATCAGGTGAAGCCCCAGGAAGTGTCAGCTACGCTCAGATTGATTTGTGAGGTGTCAATTTAGTTGCGACACTGTGCCGTTAGCAAATACGATGGCGGAGGAAGGAGAGAAGAGTGAGGAAAATGTGGTGGCTGACGAAGACCTTGTGGTGAAAAAGAACAGCACTTCAGCTATATGGGTTTTTTTTTTAATTTAGGAGAGATGACGCATTACAAACACAGGTACTGTGTAAAACATGCTGAAAAATATTTAGTGGGAATAGGCTATTCAATGTTTAGGTTCTACGTTCGCAAAGAACCTATTAAAGCACTAAGACATGGGAACAGTATAACTAACATTCACATTTGAATATTTATCGCAAGTCATATCGTCATCGCAATATTAAACAATGTTATCGCACGTCTCAGCTTTTCCTCATATCGTGCAGCCCTACTGCTAATGCTATAAAGTGTAAACTATATAGGGAGCCCTTACTTGCACATTACTATAATATAACAACAGAGCCCAAATTAGCCTAAATTCAGTATTTTTAGATATAATAATCAACACTCAAATAACACATTGTATGCAATCATGCAAACTTCACAAAATTGTTTTTTTTCTCCAATTCGTTGTTGAAATATAATCATTTATACACAGCAGCTGTCATTTTCATGACAGATTCATTTAAACATACATTAAATAATCAAGACATCACTAACAAGTTAAGTAGAATATATTGAATGTATAGGCTAATATAGTGCATATATTTAGCGAAAGAGTTCATTTCTCTAGTGAACTAACAGCTGTGGACACTGAATGACTGCCTGAGGTAAATGTATGCTATGTGACATTGTTTACAAGCTTTTTTTATTGATGTCTTTCCACCGTTGAAACACTGAGCGATTACACGATATACGATACGTTTCAGTAAGTTGTAATGTATACCTTCAGGTATACAACATACCTTCAGAATCAGATATTAATTCATGTTTATTCTTTGACTAGGAAGAGATGATCGCGTTCACTTGCGTGCCGCGCTGCCGCTTGAACTGACGTGCATATACAGTGTTCTGTCACGTCAAATTAAAGAGCGTCAAAACGGCATTTATCGTTAGAATTTTGTGATAAAATGGACTGAATACTTAATATGTTCGTGTGGGAACTCGGATTGAAGTATGTTCCGCGCGTAAAACAAGCCTACTGTTAATGATTGTATTCGTACCGTTCGGCACACACGTGCACCGTACCGGAAGCCCTGTACTGAAACGGTTGGGTACGAATACGTGTACCGTTACACCCCTAATAAACAATAAATACCGTTTTGCCGCTCGTAAATGTGACGTGACAGATCACTGTAGCACCTCAGTTCAAGCTGCACGTGAACCGATCATCTCTTACTCCTTTCTTTACTACTAGTTAATAGTAAATAAACACGACTGAACATTAGAAGATATGTTGAAAGATACAGTACAACTTACCAAAATGTATATGTGACCCTGGACCACAAAACCAGTCATAAGGGTAATTTTTGAAATGTATATCATCTGAAAGCTGAATAAATAAGCTTTCCATTGATGTATGTATGTATGTATGTATGTATGTATTCAATGTATTTGTTAGGATATGACAATATTTGGCCGAGATACACCTATTTAAAAAATCTGGAATCTGAGGGTGCAAAAAAAATCTAAATATTGAGAAAATGGCCTTTAAAGTTGTCCAAATGAAGTCCTTAGCAATGCATATTACTACTAATAATACGTTTTTTATATATTTACGGTAGGAAATTTACAAAAAATCTTCATGGAACATGATCTTTACTTAATATCCTAATGATTTTTGGCATAAAAGAAAAATCGAAAATTTTGACCCATACAATGTATTGTTGGCTGTTGCCACAAATATTACCCGTGCGACTTATGACTGGTTTTGTGGTCCAGGGTCACATGTCTCATTCTCATACGTAATCGATCAATCAGTGTTTTTCAGCCGCGGAAAGAGGCCAATAAAACAGCTGGAGAACAATGTCACGTAACGTTACATTTACCTCAGGAAAGCCAACCACAGCATGTTAGTTGGCTAGAAAAATTAGCTATGGAGAGGAGTATTTTGCTAAATATGTGCACTATATTACATATTTATTATATTTTTACTTCTATCATTAACATATTATAACGTTGTTATTATAATAAAAACAGCATTATATTTAATTTGAGTTGTTAATTTTAACCTTTAATAATAATACCAGCTGACAGGGCTCTCTGTATGTTTACAGCATTAGGTGAGATTTTTTTTTCTTGAGAAAAATTTACATACTATACTGTACATAATATTTATTCAGATGAATCCATTCGGGAAATGTACTTTCTTGGAGCAGATAAAATAAAAAGGGAGTTCATATATCTGACTGCTTGTATTCATTGACAAAAATGTAGCCATGTGCAGTAATATTGAAAATTGAGGATTCAACGCATCGAGATATCGAATCGTTGACATAATCGTAATTGAATCGTGAGACCAGTGACAATTCACACCCCAACTAAAGGGTCTTAGAAGGCAGCATAAAACAGCCTCTGTTTGAGGAGTGTGGCTATGTTGCCTCTAAAATGCCTTCTAGCCAGTTAGCTTCCTAATCTAGATATCCAAGTTGTACACTCATTTGTATCTCAACTGTATCTTTCTTTATGAGGAACACCCATAAAATTAGCTGTCAAAAGTTTTTATTTTAGTTGGTCTTCACACACTTCCCATGCAGAAATGTTATTCTCAAAAATCTCTTTTTCTTGTTTGCTTGCTGTTGTATTTCCTTGCAGAGGGTCAGATGGAAGTCAACATGACGGAGGTTCCTATGGAGGAGAGTGAACTGAGGCTCAAACGTCTGGACATTCGATTTGGAGGCCATTGGAAGCCCAAAGATTGCAAACCACGCTGGAAGGTGTGTCACTGTTGTAGTTACTTCATTCAAAATAGGTCATCAGGACATCAGCATGACTGCTTTTGTGTCTTTCTCTCTTCCTTTCTCTCAGGTGGCCATACTAATCCCTTTTAGGAATCGCCATGAGCATCTTCCCATTCTCTTTCAGCATCTCGCCCCTATGCTCCAACGCCAACGCTTGCAGTTTGCTTTTTATGTCATTGAACAGGTGTGTACACTAATAATTCAAAACTTTATTGCCACAACATATGTATTTGTCTGGAATTTTTCCTGGTGAGCTCATCAACAATAATAACATACAATAAGACAACATTAAAAGCATGTGGACAACTAATGTACTGACACTTGAGAAAGTAAATGGGATGGATTTGAAGTTGTCTTTTAGTCTAGTCTGTGCAATTTTTCAGTCATGTATGTATATACTTTCAGGCGGGTACTCAGCCGTTTAACCGTGCCATGCTGTTTAATGTGGGCTTTAAAGAGGCCATGAAAGACCTGGACTGGGACTGTGTGGTTTTTCACGACGTCGATCACATCCCAGAAAACGACCGTAATTACTACGGCTGTGGTCAGATGCCTCGACACTTCGCCGCCAAGCTCGACAAGTACATGTACATGTAAGTAGTGTTGTTTTTGTCGGCCTGTTTTAATTTTAGTTGTGTCAAGCTGTCATTTTAGTTTTTATTAGTTTTAGTCACGTTCATACTCTTTTTAGTCTAGTCAAGTTTGTCGACTAAAAGTCTGAGCATTTTAGTCTTATTTTAGTCAGAATTATCCTTGACTATTTTCGTCTAGTTTTAGTCGTCAAAAACTGATTTTTAGTCTCTTTTTAGTAATGCAATTCTATTTAACCCAGTATAAGTACCTAGTAGTATAGACGAAACCAAAATCTTCTTTTAGCCAAACCCATTTCAAGGTTATCTTATTATATTATTGTTACCTTATAGACACTACATCCATTCCAGACACGGAAGACGGTCTGATTTGAATTTACAACATATTTATTTTACCAACCAAACATGTTAGAAGTACACACACATAAATTTAAATAAAATAAATAAAAACATTGAGATGTCTCTTAAGGTTCGTGGTGTTTTTCCCTGTGAATTTTTTTTTTTTTTTTTTTTTTTTTTTTTGTGGCCGCATTTCTCCCCATCTTTTTCCACAACACATTCCGTTTTCTTTTCCACTTCTATGTAATGAAAGTTTTTCCAAATGTCGTTTCTTCTTTTTCTCCCAAAAGCCCTATTCGGACGGTAATTGTTTCTCATGTGGAAGTCCGTAAAAATAAATGTGTATGCCACCTCAGTGATAAAACTCGTGCATTCGGATGGTGATTTATGCCGCGTTCCAGGCAACCCGTAACCCGTGTTTTTCCAAACTTTTACCCGTGAAAGTGCACTGGAACGGCAGTCAAACCCGTGACTTCCCACCCGTGAACTCGTACTAGATCGATGTACTCCCAGTTACGCGCTCTGACGTCACATAGCCCGCGAAACAACAATGGCAGCCCCTACGGATGCGGTGTTTATGAAAGTTGTACACGGTGAGAAATAGACTTTAGGACAATATAACGTTCTAGCGTTAGCTAGTTTTCAGTCCATTGAGTCCAATAATAAATTAATACCAAATACATTTCCAAATATACAAATAACGTAAAATAAAAGGTATAACAGCTTCTCTTGCCTTATGCGCCGTTTTTCTCCTCCGTTTCCCTCAAATAAGCAAGGAGTAAGCACCTTTGGCGATAGAAATGATTGTAAATCCCGTACGGTCCGCCATGCTTTGTTTACATCTAGCTACCACAATTCCTTGCGTTTAGGCAGTTTGCCGTGACTTTGCCTGGAACGCTACAAAGTCGCGAGTCGTGGTTTGAAGTCGTAACTTACAGGCTCAAAAACCTGCCTGGAACGCAGCATTATTCACGGTGGAGGCGCGAGTTTTGTGATCCTGTGCACCTGGGAACGCGCTGCCCACGTGGTCAATAACATGATTGTATGCTGTAAATAAAATGTCATATGCTTGGTATAATAAGAATAAATGCATATTTAATTTAATAATAGGAAAATAATATCCTAATTATTTAATTATTTAAATCGGTTTAAAATTAGTAAGATGTATAGATGTGCATTATAGTTAAAATGTTTTTCTGTCTTGTATTTTATCTCAAAATAAAGGATGTCATTTTATTCCACATGGAAATGAGCAGAAATAAGTTAAAGGTGCACTATGTAACTTTTCCGTCCGCTAGAGGTTGTCTATTCAAAACAAAGGCGTAGCTTGATGACGCCAAGTTTGAGCGCAGAATCTTGGGACAATGTGGTCTTCACCTCACAGCCGGTTGAAAAGAATCGGAATAGGATTCGGGCAGAAATCATGTTCATGGATGCGATTATTAACGTTACTGTAGTATGAAGCAGAGCGGGACCGAGTGTTGTGGGAGCTGAGCAAGGCCGCTGGAGCGATTTGTTAATAAGATGAACGCAACACACGCCTCACGAGCAGCGGGACTTTTATTATGCCACAGTCGCCGGCACCATTTCCACTTTTCCAGTCATGAGTATGAGGTAACGCATATGTGTTTATCATATTAGATACATTTGAGTGTGTTGAAAATGATGTTATGACGTTACCCTGTGCGTTCGCTCGGCGGCTGCTATGACACTTGTTGCACACTGCAGTAAGAGTAAAGCACTTCTGCAAAATAAAACCGGAAACCGAGGGTAACGCAGATATGATGCAATTGACAGGCGACTCCCTCACACGTCCCGGTTCCTTGGTTAAAATAGCAATTTTCTCACGATTTACAAATAGTTGGAAACATTCAGGATATTGTAAGTACTCAACTGAACAAAATATATAACACTGGCCTAGTGGTTTTTGGATATTTTACTGAAAAAATGTTACATAGTGCACCTTTAATACAGCCTCTTATTTACATGAGGTAAACATAATGCTGCTTGGTTATTTTAACATATTATATAATTGCTGCCTGCCGTAATAACGACCCATTTCAAGTGTTTATGTGCTTTTTATTTTTTGAGAGGTGATGAAATATATTGCTCTTGTAAATACTTGCCAGCATTTCAGTAATAATAGTCTAGATTTTTAAAATGCATCCGAATTACAACGAAGCGCAACCGTACGGTGCTCTGCAATGGTCAAAAAGGATATAAACGGTGAATTTTGAAATGATATATTCTTGAAAACTCGAGATGTGGAAACCTTGGTATTTGTCAAAAAACAGTAGGTAATTTGGCCGGGGATTTTTAACTCATTGCTAGTAGCTGCATCTTCTAAATAATGCCGTGAGTGGGGCTTGAAGAGAGTGACGTCGTTTGCGTCTGCGCAGTGCGACCTGATGCAGTCCGACCTGATGCAGTCCCTGAAGTGAGGCCCACAGAAATACTGCAAAATAATAATAACGCGACTAAATGAGATGAAATAACTTTATAACATTTCGTCTCGTTTTGGTCAGTGAAAATGAAGAGACATTTTAGCATAGTTTTTATTTGTAAACCACATTTAGTCTCGTTTTTATTTGTCAACAATATTGCATTATACATTTAATTATAGTCATCGTCACATGACCAGCATTTACGTTGCGTCTGGTTTTCGTCACGTGATAAAGGTTCGTTGACGAAGATATTTAGCCATAATTTTCGTTGACGAAAGCAACACTACATGTAAGTGATCTATCTGAAAGGTTTACTTTAGTTATTCTCTCTTTTCACTTTTACCTCCTTATTCTGCATTTTCTGATTGCTTAACATTTACTTTCTTTATTGCCCATCTGTTGATGTTCCAGGTTTTTAATGCAGATAAGTTGAGTTCAGTTTGTTTTCAAAGTACGTATTTTAAACAATTCTAGGCTCGAGTTTTAAATAATTGTAGTGTTTTAGAGCACACATTGCCGTGTTTAAGTGTGTGTAAACTGTTGTGATGTTATCCACCGCCTGTAAACCCTTACGGATCTTAAGGGATATATGTATTTGTGTTTAGTTGGTTGTTAGTTGGTTTTGTTTGTGTGGTTTTATCTTTCTGATTAAAGGAATATTTCACCCAAAAATGAAAATTCTATCATTTAGGCTACTCACCCTCAAGTTGTTCCAAACCTGTATGAATTTCTTTGTTCTGCTGAACACAAAAGAAGATATTTTGAAGAATGTCGGTTGAAGGACCCCATTGACTTCCATAGTGTTTTTTTTCCTACTATGGAAGTCACTGGGGTCCATAAACTGTTTAGTTCCCCATATTCTTCAAAATATATTCTTTTGTGTTCAGCAGAACAAAGAAATTCATACAGGTTTGGAACAACTTGAGGGTGAGTAAATGATGACAGAATTTTCATTTTTGGGTGAATTATCCCTTTAAAGCTTAAAAGTAGCTTTTTCACTGAAACAGAGAAGAAAAATCTGTATTTTTGAAATTCATGTAACCAAAAATGGGAACACTTGAGTCAATAATGTGTGAAAACAATATAGTTTCTCACTGTTAACCACCTTATCTTTTTGTGATTTTGTTGCCTCTTTAGATTTGCCGTATGTTGCCATGTCACTTCCTTGATCATGAGATATAAACGTGTGACAAAACTAGATGAAGAAAACATTTGTAATGCAGCTTTAATTTGATATAAAAATGTGAGGTCATGTTTGATCAAATAAATGCAGAGCTGCAGTTTATTTTTTTGCGTTTTCACAGCAGCTCATAGAACTTTGAGGTAATGCAGGACTGAAATGCTTTTGGGACGTGGTGATTTTAGGACTTTAGGATTTTAGCAGATTGTGTCATTTGTGTAATGAGGTGTAAACGCAGCTCTAATTGTCTCTCAGAAGTATTTGGGGTAGTTGGAGAATTTACCCTTATTTTGCATGTGACTAGGGACTGATTTAAGACCCCGTGGTTCAGCTTTGCTTTGGTTTAGTTTGAAAGGACGGTTGTTCATGCGGACGTATTCTGGTTGAATCCAAAAGTGCTTTTTTGGAGAGATTGGAAGGAAGTGAAAGTGTGATGTATCTCCTCATCACCTTAGGAAGTAGCATGATAGTCTGTGCTATTAAAAGGCTTGTTTTTTGTTGCCTATTGCTTTCAAGTGAATCCTGATGGTAAGGTTTCTGTTTCTTCTTTTTCTTTTTTCCCCACTCCTTTTCCTGTTTGTTTTAATTCTTAGAAATTTTTTACAAGTGATTGCATAGTGGTACTTCAGTTTACTGAGTGTTGAAGTGTGTGTGTGTGTGTGTGTGTGTGTTTTCAGCCTTCCCTACAATGAGTTTTTTGGTGGAGTAAGTGGACTTACTGTCGAACAATTCCTCAAGATCAATGGCTTTCCCAATGCATTCTGGGGCTGGGGCGGCGAGGACGATGACCTCTGGAACAGGTCAGTTATATTTAATTAGACGTATATGCATCAGTGTTAATTTCGTTGGCGGATAATTTTCGTCATAATTTTTGTCAACAACATTTTTTCACTGAAGAAAATGAGATAACTAAATAAAAAAACAGTTTTGAATGACAAAAGCTATGATGAAAATCTACTGTAATTTTCGGCAACGAATAAAAATGAGACGAAAATGTTAGGGAGGGACGATTAGGGAAGAGATACAGCCAGAAATGATGTCCTGTGTTATGAATGCGCACATTTGAATTATGTGTCGATATAACCGCGGGAAAACACGACGCTGTTGAGCGTTCTACAGGCTCACGCAACAGCGCTTCAGTGCGGTTCATAATCAGTGAATAGCTCACATTTATGCCAGGTACTTGTTTATGAACTAATGCTGATGAATAATGAAAATGTTTACTTTACGAAGTTTATATGGTCATATGATTTAGACGGTTGTAACAATGCATATTTGATCTCCCTCATCTGAACTTGAATGAGCAGCCTGCAACTGCAAAAGTAAGGCACAGACATTTCAAAATAAGAGTCAATGTGTATTTTGAGCTTGTTTATAATTAAAAGTTACGCATTATATATACGTTTTTTCCCTGGTCATTATTGATATTTTGGTTACACAATAAACTCTATTTAATTTCATTCCCATTTAATTCTTAGTAAGGATGAAAGACTAAGAACATTATTTTACATATTATTCAATACAGTATCAGGGTTATAATAGTTAACTAAAACCATTTAAAAAAATCGTCATTACTTGAAATTAAATAAATATTAAATGAAATTAACTGAAAAAAAAATTATATAAACTATAGACGTTTAAAAAAAACAAACACAAAAAGACAAACAAAATAACAAAATATTAACAAAAACTAGTACATCAATGATACTAAAATATCTATATATATTTTTATAAAGTGTATTTTTTTTCATTGCGCCCTACAATTTTCTAAATGCGCTTTCATTTATTTCATTTATTTTAATTTATGAGAACATGTGCTTCTTGGGAAAAAAATATGCATCAAGCCTTGACGAGTACTGAATTGATCTGAATTTTTAGTGTATTTTTGCGCTTGAACGGTCAAAATCACACACAATTTTGTCAAAATGTCAGTTTTGGCATGTATTCAAGTAACAGTCGGTTATGTAGGCTAATGCTTAATACATTACAATTTAACTAAAATCTTATGATATTTAGTCGACTAAAACTAAAACAATTCAGGTGACTAAAATATGACTAAAACTAAATGGCATTTTAGTCAAAAGACTATGACTAAAACTAAATCAAAATTTGCTGTCAAAATTAACACTGTGCATATTCCTAAGAGCATCATAACACATATAACTATCCAGATACTTTTTTGGTAACAAGTTATTGCTTCACCATATTGCTGTGCGTGACTAAAGCATGACTCATGTTATCATAAACAAATAGATGGATATGTAATAGAAACGTGTGTGTGTGTGGGTGGATTTCTTGTTCTCAGGGTTCATTACGCAGGTTTCAATGTGACCAGGCCAGAAGGTGATATTGGCAAATACAAATCTATCCCCCATCACCACAGAGGAGAAGTGCAGTTCCTGGGGAGGTCAGTGCGCGCACACATAAACACTAGGGTGTATAATATATATAATGTATAAGATTAGGGCTGCACAGTATATCGTTTTAGCATTGATATTGCGATGTGCTCATCCACGATAGTCACATAGCAGGATGTGCGATGTGAAGTATAGGGATCGCAGTTGATCTGTGATCCTTATGGGCCAGCTGCTCCCCGGTTCGGAACGCATGTGATTCGCGGATTATTTGCAAAGTTTAACCATCATAGTGAAAGTTTATCACTTGCATGTGTTGTCCTGTCAGTTTAAATATCAAGCGCAAGAAGACTGGCATACAAAGAGCCATGCAGACAACATGTGAACACCGAATTCAGTTCTCTTTCCTGTTCCTTTTGAGCTTCAACGGACACGTGCACGCAAAATGAAGTCAGAATGCTCGTCTCGGTTATGTGTTGTAAACAATTGAGAAAGAATACGGATGCGTATCATTATATTGGACCTGTGCATTTGTCTTAAAGTGACAGCTGTTTGTCACCAATGTTAATCAAACAACAAAAGATAAAATCACTTTTGTAGCTTTAACAAAGATAAATTGTATTAATTAATTAAATTTGTTATGTTTTATTTTTACAGTAAAGACATGAAACATGAATTAAACATGACCCAAATTTTAGCATGGTGCTATTACAAAAATGGTCCTTTATGTGCTGCCTAAGCCAGAACAAAACAGCACTACTGATTGGGGGGAAAGCAGGAAAAACCTGATTAAAAAAAGCGGTGTGAGCAGATGGATCGTGATCACGTGCAAACAGCCCTGTTATTTAACAGCTATTTAACTAGCTCAACATTAGGGAAGTTGCAAATTCAATGATGCTTGGCTCAGTATTGAATTACATAAAAATGAGTTACTCAAAGTTCCAATGAATAATGCATAATTAAGTAGTGTTTATAAGTGCAGCGCTGCTTTGTTTACAGAGGTAACCGGAGAAACAGATATATTTTTGCTGTTCCATAAGTGCCCTCTACTGTCAGATTGAATTTGCATTTTCATTCAGCTCCTGTGCTCCAGCTCTGTGTTTTTGTTCAGACCAATGCAACACATATTTTTACATGGCTTACAAGCAGTGTTGTAAAGGTTTACCGGTGGATTAATAAGAAGCTAATGTGCTTTCATAAAATGTATAATAAGGTATCTTGAATATTAGTCATATAGTCATATTGTAGTCATATTTTAAATGAAAATGTATAATAGTTTTGATAATTGTGACTTATACATTTTCATAAATGGTTTAAGGGCTTAAATGTGGTTTTTATAAATCATTTTTTTTTTTTTTTTATGAAGCTTGTTTTTGTCAACTTGTACTCTTTATGAACTGTAAAGTAAATCATAATTTTTACTGTCACTTTATGGTTTAGGATGTTACCGTGACAATGATCCCCCCCAATACAGTATTCATTTGTGCAGGTCTAAAAAAAGGCCTTAACATTTTTAAAACCCCTTTAGATACCCTGTACAGGTGATTAACAAATAATTTAGAATAATTTTTAATGCCTAACAATTACCTTATTACGGAGCCCCTAAAGGGACCTTTGCAAAAATAAAAAAATATACAGACTTTCGCATACGCACAAGAAAATTATTTCATGCTCACGAGAAACTATTCAGATTTTTTTGTGTGCTCACACGCTGCAATTTCCGTTTTATGTATACTGTCTATAACATACACTATATTGCCAAAAGGTTTGGGACGCCTGCCTTTAAATGCACATGAACTTTAATGACATCCCATTCTTAATCCGTAAGGTTTAATATGGAGTTGGCCCACTCTTTGCAGCTATAACAGCTTCAACTCTTCTGGGAAGGCTTTCCACAAGGTTTAGGAGTGTGTTTATGGGAATTTTTGACCATTCTTCTAGAAGCGCATTTGTGAGGTCAGGCCCTGATGTTGGACGAGAAGGCCTGGCTCGCAGTCTCCACTCTAATTCATCCCAAAGGTGTTCTATCGGGTTGAGTTCAGGACTCTGTGCAGGCCAGTCAAGTTCCTCCACACCAAACTCGCTCATCCATGTCTTTATGGACCTTTCTTTGTGCACTGGTGCGCAGTCATGTTGGAACAGGAAGGGGCCATCTACAAACTGTTCCCACAAATTTGGGAGCATGAAATTGTCCAAAATGTCTTGGTATGCTGAAGCATTAAGATTTCCTTTCACTGGAACTAAGGGGCCAAGCCCAACCCCTGAAAAACAACCCCTCCACCAAACTTTACACTTGGCACAATGCAGTCAGGCAAGTACCGTTCTCCTGGTAACCGCCAAACCCAGACTCGTCCATCGGATTGGTAGACAGAGAAGCGTGATTCGTCACTCCAGAGAACACGTCTCCACTGCTCTAGAGTCCAGTGGCGGCGTGCTTTACACCACTGCATCCGACGCTTTGCATTGCACTTGGTGATGTAAGGCTTGGATGCAGCTGCTCGGCCATGGAAACCCATTCCATGAAGCTCTCTACGCACTGTTCTTGAACTAATCTGAAGGCCACACGAAGTTTGGAGGTCTGTAGCTATTGAGACTGCAGAAAGTTGGCGACTTCTGCGCACTGTGCCTTAGCATGCGCTGACCCCGCTCTGTGATTTTTCGTGGCTGAGTTGCCGTTGTTCCCAATTGCTTCCACTTTGTTATAATACCACTAACAGTTGACTGTGGAATATTTAGTAGTGAGGAAATTTCACGAATGGACTTACTGCATAGGTGGCTACAACTGTTTGTTTTGTTTATATATTTATTTCTAATATTTTGATCTTGCCATGAAAATAGCCACAGATGCTGATATGCCAATAAAAATAAATAAATATTGCACAGGTGGCAACCTGTCATGGTACCACGCTTGAATTCACTGAGCTCCTGAGAGCGACCCATTCTTTCACAAATGTTTGTAGAAGCAGTCTGAATGCCTAGGTGCTTGATTTTATACACCTGTGGCCATGAACGTGATTGGAACACCTGAATTCAGTGATTTGGAGGGGTGTCCCAATACTTTTGGCAATATAGTGTATTTCCTTTTGTGCATATTGAAAAACAAACTACATTGTGATATTTTGTTTTTCTGCTATATATACACTCACCTAAAGGATTATTAGGAACACCATACTAATACTGTGTTTGACCCCCTTTCGCCTTCAGAACTGCCTTAATTCTACGTGGCATTGATTCAACAAGGTGCTGAAAGCATTCTTTAGAAATGTTGGCCCATATTGATAGGATAGCATCTTGCAGTTGATGGAGATTTGTGGGATGCACATCCAGGGCACGAAGCTCCCGTTCCACCACATCCCAAAGATGCTCTATTGGGTTGAGATCTGGTGACTGTGGGGGCCATTTTAGTACAGTGAGCTCATTGTCATGTTCAAGAAACCAATTTGAAATGATTCGAGCTTTGTGACATGGTGCATTATCCTGCTGGAAGTAGCCATCAGAGGATGGGTACATGGTGGTCATAAAGGGATGGACATGGTCAGAAACAATGCTCAGGTAGGCCGTGGCATTTAAACGATGCCCTATTGGCACTAAGGGGCCTAAAGTGTGCCAAGAAAACATCCCCACACCATTACACCACCACCACCAGCCTGCACAGTGGTAACAAGGCATGATGGATCCATGTTCTCATTCTGTTTACGCCAAATTCTGACTCTACCATCTGAATGTCTCAACAGAAATCGAGACTCATCAGACCAGGCAACATTTTTCCAGTCTTCAACTGTCCAATTTTGGTGAGCTCGTGCAAATTGTAGCCTCTTTTTCCTATTTGTAGTGGAGATGAGTGGTACCCGGTGGGGTCTTCTGCTGTTGTAGCCCATCCGCCTCAAGGTTGTGCGTGTTGTGGCTTCACAAATGCTTTGCTGCATACCTCGGTTGTAACGAGTGGTTATTTCAGTTATTTCCTCTGACCTCTAGCATCAACAAGGCATTTTCGCCCACAGGACTGCCACATACTGGATGTTTTTCCCTTTTCACACCATTCTTTGTAAACTCTAGAAATGGTTGTGCGTGAAAATCCCAGTAACTGAGCAGATTGTGAAATACTCAGACCGGCCCGTCTGGCACCAACAACCATGCCACGCTCAAAATTGCTTAAATCACCTTTCTTTCCCATTCGGACATTCAGTTTGGAGTTCAGGAGATTGTCTTGACCAGGACCACACCCCTAAATGCATTGAAGCAACTGCCATGTGATTGGTTGATTAGATAATTGCATTAATGAGAAATTGAACAGGTGTTCCTAATAATCCTTTAGGTGAGTGTGTGTATATATATATATATATATATATATATATATATATATATATATATATATATATATATATATATATATATATAGCAGAAAAACAAAATATCACAATGTAGTTTGTTTTTCAATATCATGCAGCCCTGTATAAGATATTTAAGTCTATGAGGTTTGGTTACTGTAGGTGAAAAGGGGTTCACTACAAAGACCCTCAAATCATATAAAAGAGCCCCTACAAACCACTGGGCTTGGGCCCTAAAAACAGGAACTGCATGCTCAGCAGAGGGTCAACACTGAGGAAGCACCTTTTTTTTTTGTTCTAACAAGCTCTATGTAAAGGAAAATTGTCACTGCTCCGCCTTCTTCGTCAATCTCCTTTCTGTTTATCCCCAATTTTGGAGGCTAGGACTTCAAGAACTAAGATTTGGAGGGTGGAAAACAGCTTTCTTTTCACTGCACTGTTCGATCTTTACCTCTGACTTGCTTCCACTTCACCTGACCTTAAACAAAAGTTGCATTCATCTGTTGCTGTGTAGCCTAGAGTGGATTGACCTATGTGTGACAAAAACATATTTGCGGTCATACGTATATAGGTCTTTGCATATTGTAGCAGATTATCTCAAGGACACATTAACCCACGTTCATCTCACCCTCCCCTCAGGTACAAGTTGCTGAGGTACTCTAAAGAGCGACAGCATCTGGACGGCTTGAACAATCTGCAGTACTCTCCGGAGATCTCTCTGAGCAGCCTGTATAAGAACATCACGGTCAATCTGAATCCCGAGCTCGCCCCCATTGCAGAGTACTGACAGGCTTCGCCCCCCTCGGCGTGATCCCGAGTCAGAAAATGTGATGTATCGATGCCAAATGCCCTTAAAAACAGGAGTGAGGAGGGCAAAGGCCTGTCTAATGCACAGTTAGTTGCGTGACGTGAGTGTGTGTGTGTGTGCGTGTGTGTGCGTGTATGTACGATTACTGGATCATATCTGTGAAAGTGTATTAGCGCGACTGTGCGTTTAATTGCATGTTCCTATGTCCATGCTGGCTTTAGCGAATCAGATCACAACACATTTTAAAAAAGGTGGGGAGTGCCAGCGTCAACAAATCAGATGTTTACTGCAAAGCCTTAATTGAATTTTATAGGCTATAAAACTAGATCTAGTCATCTGTGCTTACATTGTAGAAAGCTTGGTTTTACATTGCAACAGCACTCTTGACGCCAATAGACATTGTCATGTTCTGTTAGTATAATTTTTTTTTATACATATTGTTTTTTTTAAAGAGACAAATTGTTTAGAAGACGTCAATGCAGTTTAAATGGATGTATTTTAAATCTGTCCTTCACGTCAACTTTTGTTCTTGTATTACGATATACATTTCACCTCAGTGGCGTGTTATGGTTTTATTTTTTCCCCAATTCCATGGCTAAACAGACGGCTGTGACAAGTTGCATGCATGACCCTGACTCCCCTGTAAATAACTGGCCTTTTAAACGATGCTTTAGCTTTGTCCCCCAAAAGACACCTGTGATTCCAGTGGAAACACTCTTCTTTTTTGGCAGCTAATTGTAGTTTTTGACTTCTGTTATTATTTTGTTTATTTTTCACTGGTGTGGGACACATGACTGATGGTCAAAAAAAAAATATCAGCGATGACTATAGAATGCTAAATCATTAACAGAATACAGATATCATTACCTGCTGCATGCCTTAATTTATTTTTTGTTAAATGATTATTTTGTGTCTTAAAGAATTTTTATTTTTAGTCACATTGAATTTCCTTTTGTCAATAGCATAATCATTCTCATGTCTCACCTCTGAAGTGCACTCCAAGGTAGTGAAAGATATGACTGAAACGATAGCAAGGTGTTTAGGAGACCGGTCGTTCGCAGGATGACCTGTTGATCAGTCAGGTTCGCAGCTGCTAAAGCCAAAACGCTCTTCGCAGGGTTTGGCGTGTCTCAACCTGTGAGTTTTTGTTTTCGTGTGTGTAGCTCTCAGTGTGAAGTACTATGAGACGTTGCGCTCCGGTAGGGCCAAGATGAGAGAGCGACTACGCCGTTGCTCTTGAATGGCATTCGGAGTACTCTTGGGCCATGACGACTTTATGCTGTTAAAGTTTTGAGCATTACAAGCTGTTGGTACATGTTTGCCTTTTGTATATAATTTTATTTTTTTGGAGTTGTCAATGTACCATATGTTGCTTAGTTTTTTTGTGTATATTTTAAGTTATCATATAAATGTCCTAAAACTGCTATTTCATATCCTCTCATGCTGTGTGTATGTGCGTGTGTGTGTCCACTCAGAATTACACATTTAGGGTGAGATTTTGTCAGCAGCATGGTTTGCGACATTAACTGGACTTTCTGACACTTGAAGTTGAGACACCCACAGCAAACAAAAACGCTTTATTGCGCCTGCTTTTTAAGGCTTTTTGTAGGTTCTTTCGAGCTGCATGTCTCTGAAGTGTAGTTGAGCCATGGCATCTCTGAGGTCCTCAGCTTGCTTTGTCTTTTTCTCAGTGGATAATTTCTTAAACCCTAGTATGGTCTCTTCCCATTGATGGTGTTCCCGACGTGATCTCCAGTGCCCAGTCTGTTGTTTACAGTCTCTTCTTAAACCATCAGACTAGCAGTTGGGTCTAATCAGACCCGCTTACTGTGGTTACGGGTTACAAAAAAGCATTTGACCAACTTGAGGAATTGAAAAATTCTGTCGTTTCAGAAATTAACTGACTATAATATACTTAAATGGAGGTTACTGGTGCCAAAGTCTGCTTTTCCTCATTGATCACCTCCTCCTCTTTCAGCATAATGTGGTTAAGTGTATCTCTAGGACTTCATCTCAATCTAAACTTTTCGAGCCAGTCACTTCGAAGGTCTGCGAGTGTTTTTCGGTATGCGTGAAGCGAGATTGTGTACGAGTATGTGTCATATGCAGCCTAATGTGAGAGGATTGCTGTAGGCTATAGAATTAAGTGGAACACGGCTGGAAAAACCCCTCGCCTCGCTTTTCCACCGCACAGGGCCGACAAATTTACATAAGCAAAGTTTAGGCAAAGTTGGCATCAAATGCCGGATGCCAAGCTATTGTTTTACGCCCTGTGTTCGTGTTGAAGCAGCTGGTGAGAATAATAAGTGTTGTTTAATGTAGAAATAGAGGCATTTTAGACCGGTTATAGGCTTTCAAAGAGGGGAAGTGTGGCTTACAAGTAGTGGTTTCCAGAATGCTCAAATAAACGAGTATCATTCCATCTTCACAGTGCACTGTTTTCTTGGTTTGCAGTAGGCCGCACTTTAGTGTGCTAACGGAGTAAAAAAGTGGTCTTATGCTGCAATACGGAGTCGGATATGCCTGTTACCTATTGTGTTAATCATTAGCTTTTGTGCCGCTGCAAAACGCTTTTATTTGGTTACACAGATTGGTACTGAAAGTTACACATTGTTCTTAAAGTGAGGTGGGTTGCAATATGAATATTGAATGTTTATTTTATTTAACTTTTTGGTGGTGGTGGTGGTGTCATGCCCCATTCCCCTGATATGAAGTGTTTTTTTTGTTTTTTTGTTTTTTTATTTATGGGAAACACCAGTGAGACAGCTCTGGTGTGTTCGGATCTGGTGGTTAATCAGTTGTAGCTTTTATAGAAGCTTTGTTCAGTGCGGTCATTTGTCTGCTAATTTAGATCTCATTTTCCACCCCAAACCGACCTGCCCCATCCTGTTCAGCTGTCTTTTGAAAATATCCAGAAGAAACAATAGATAGAAAATTTTAAAAGATGATTTATTTACCATTACAGATCTGTAATGTGTAGAGTGTTACATTTTTGCAGTATTCATATTTGTGCCTTGATTTTTTTTTTTTTTTTTTTTTCCCCTTCACTTTCTCCTTGTTTGTTGAGATGTGCAGTGGGGTGCGTGTGGATGGTGTTTAAAATTAGAATTGGGAGCACATTTACATTTTTCTTTAACTCAGTTTTTTTATTTCAATCTGGAGCTGTGTCTATAAAACTAAAATGTCTGCTTGGTCATTCAATGGGAACTCAAAAACATGAGGAATTTCTCCTGTGTTTGTTTCTCCAATGTTGAGGGTCCACTTTAACTGTAACACCAGTATGAGAAGCAGTATGTCTTGAGATGCCAGCTGCTTTGACTGACACGTACAATCCTGGTTCCAGACTACTTTTTTGTTTTTGTTTTGTTTTTTGTTTTGTTTTTGTTGTACCGGTCTGTTCACTGCGTTTCACTCTGTAATGATCATTAAAAGACTTTATAGTTGAAAACTGATTCTGAGTCTGATCTCTTCAATTGGTCTAAGGGTGAGTGGGTGTAATCAGGGTCCAAAATTAACTCCAAATGCAAGCACCAAATGCAAGTAAAAACTGGCTTTGTTGAACTAAACTCACAAAGAAACTTGTTAGTGTTTAAGTTGACATTGTTTAAAGGCTGTGACACACCAAGCTGACGTCAAAGAACTTCCGTCATACGTCTGGGCCAAGAAGCTGCACTTTAAACACACCGCAAAGACAGCTGACTGCCTACTAGCATGTGCGTATAAGGAAATAACTATATATCAGCAGGTGTCTATATTTGTCATTCAAAAAGAGAAACCGAAACTAGGACTGCAGATAAACACTGTAAACAAAGTTTACCATTTTGAATATCAATCATGTTGATCACTTTCTTTATTCTATGTGGTTCATGTTATGAAAATATTTGCTATTGGAATGCTCAGGTAATATGGCGTAAAAATTCTGTCTTCTGTCTGTGCTGTCTTGACTTTCATCACTTTCACTTTTATTCTCATGCACTGACTTGTTTGCTAAACTGAACAGCCATTCGGAGTGATCTCTCTCACCGATGGCCCCGATGCCAATTCAACATGCTGAATTGGGCGAACTAGTGCCGACGTAGCCCGAATATATTTTATGTGTATCTTATGTGCTCCCTGTTTATATTACTTCGAGGTGGGTGATATGACCAAAATCTTTTCCATAGGTAATTTTCGACCAAAATCTTTTCCATAGGTAATTTTCAACCAAAATCTTTACCATGATATAAGTGATTTTCTTCCACAGTAAGGAAACGCCATCATGTTATAGTGATTCTGCCTGAAATCAGAAATACTAATTAAAACATTCTCTGTATTTTTCAACATTTACACTTAAATGGCTTCTAATTAAATTTGGAAAATGTTAAACTTACATTAAACTCTCTCTGACAGCTCACCCTCAAGCCATCCAAGATGTATATGACATTCTACTTTCAGGCGAATACAATCAGAGTTATATTCAAAAATGTCCTGGTAATCCAAGCATTATAATGGAAGTGAATGGGAGCCCAAAATTTGAAGCCCAGAAAAGTGCATCCATCCATTATAAAAGTAATCCACATGGCTTCGGGGGGTTAATAAAGGCCTTCTGAAGCGAATCGATGGGTTTGTGTAAGAAAAATATCCATATTTAACACATTAAATATCTAAAATAGCTTCCGCCAGACCTTTTTCCGTATTCAAGTGGATTACTTTTATAATGGATGGATGCACTTTTTGGCTTCAAACTTTGGGCTCCCATTCACTGCCATTATAAATCTTGGATTAGCCAGGGCAATTTTTTAATATAACTCCGATTGTATTGGTCTGAAAGAAGAATGTCATATACACCTAGGATGACTTGAGGGTGAGTTAATCATGGGGTTATTTTCATTTTTGGGTAAACTCCCTTTAAGACAACTGATCAAATCTTCATTGATGCTTTCTAAGAATTGTTTACCCATGCTTATGACAAACCAACCTTTTTCTAAATTTCATATTTTCTCCTGAGCATCTTTTCACCTGCAACTTTTTTTTTTTTTTTAAATCACTTATTCTTGCTTTTTAGCAAAACTAATATTTAAATCTCTTAAAGGGATAGTTCACCCTGTTGTGTTTTTGTTAATCTTGATTTCTCACAACGTCTGGGCGAGATGGCGTGAACTGCGGCGCTAAAAGAGACTCGCATGTCTCATGTCGTGCAGCCTTGCAGAGAAGACCAACGGCTAAAGTCAAGAATTTAGATAAGTAGTACAATAATTTTTTTTTTTTTTTTTTTTTTTTTTTTTTAACCAAACCCTATTATATACCCCCATAACTCTTGGAATATACGGCACTTAGTATTTCAGGCATTTTTTGTAATTTTTCACCTCTTCATGTCAGATCGCTTCCTGCATTCCTCAGTTGTAAGTCGCTTTGGATAAAAGCGTCTGCTAAATGAAATAATGTACAGTTGTCCCACACGGGACTCGAACCCACTATCTTTGGGTCCAGTGCCTGTCACTCATCTTGATACGCCACTGGGCAGACATGCTTTCACACAGCTGCCAAAGTTCCATAGTTCTAGTGAGAATCAACTCAAAATGAAGAATTTTTATATAAATGCACAGCATATTATATTTAAAAAGTTCAGTTTAGATCATTCTCAGAAAGACTTAATGTGTGGAACAGAAGCAAGTTTTACAATTAACCAATTAGCATGCTAAGCTAACTAGCATAAAGACACAAACACATGCTGGGTCATGATATCAATCCGTTCAGTCATTTCTGTGCAGCTCAGTCCAAAGATAATCTGAGCCGATTTTGGACAAAATTGGACAAAATTTGAAGGAAGAGTAGCGAAAAAACTTTTTTTCACTTGTTTCAATATGGCGGACAGTCACATGTTTGGAAAATGACAAATGAGATATCGTCGGAATCGGCATAAGCCAGGGAACAAAATGACATAAATGACACAAAATTTGGACAATGTTTTCAGAAGTTATAAATGTTTTTACAAAAAACCTTATATCTCTGGAACACTAGGTGGTGCTGTTTTGAAACTTCTCAGGTACCTTCAGGACATGCTGTCGATCATGCATACCAAATTTTGTGGAGATATGTCAAATATTTTAAAAGATAATGCAATTTGACAAAATTCAAAATGGCGGTCACGTGGTTCGTCCAATCCTGACATATCCGATATCCACGGATTCGGCATGACACGAGGAATCCATAGACACCACGATTATGATTCTGACAAACTGTTCAGAAGTTATGGGCAAAAATAGCCATTTTTCATATCTCATGACCTGTAGGTGGTGCTGTTCCCAACTTTGGCATGGACCCTCAGATCATGGGTCCGATGAAGCGTACCAATTTTCGCTTCGATTGATCAAAGTTTGGCCGAGATACAGCCTCTGAACCAATTTTGGGTCGACCTCGTTAAGTTTGCGTCATCTTAACTTTTGAACAAAGATGAATTAAAAAAATCGGTTCAGTCATTTCTATGCGGCTCAGTCATCTGAGCCAAGTTTGGACAAAATTGGACAAATTTTGGAGGAGTAGCGAAAAAACTGAATACTGTACTTTTCAAAATGGCCATTACTGTAATTGGTGGAGCCTTAATGTAAGATGATGAATGTGATCAGCATGATGAGAGGAATCAGGTGTACTAAGTTTTATTTTTCTAGATCAAATGGTTCAAAAGTTATAACAGTTTCAATGTTGAATTTTTGAACTGGTGGTGGCGCTATGGAGTTGGTCCTTGAGACTCCAAATTTGGTCCATTTACTATTGATGAACATCTCTACATTTGTGCCAAATTTCATAATTTTCCTACTTACGGTTCATAGGGCTGCCATTGACTCCCATTCGGGAAGAATAATAATAAGAAAACTAACAGATACAACAAAAAAAAAATGAGTTTAATCGCTTGTAATATTTCCCAATCTGGCATTACAAGGTGTAGCAAGGAGTTAATCTTGGACCCTGGATGTAAAGTAATTTCTCAGTTTAAGTTGATGTGGACCAACTTTCTGTGTGATGTCATTCATGTGCTTTGACGACCACAGCTGTTGTGGTGTACGAGAAGGGACTCAGAAGAAGAGCCAGAGTGTAATGACGATGCCCCTCCGCATGAGCCTCAAACACCACCTGCAAAAACACACAAGAACCACTGAGAAACACCTTCCAACACGAACACATCTGAAAGACAAAAGGGTCTTTACACACGTGTATATCGGTCACTTCACAGACTCTTATGTCAGTGCCTGTGTGCTCCATATGTCTGTGCATGCATGCATGTGTTGTCCTTGAATGCTCTGTTCTCTTATCTAAAACTGGCCCATTTACTGTGTGTATATAGAAAACAAGATATAGGTTCTTAAATATTTACCTCCCCACAGTTAATATAGCTCTTGGTTTACATCCAAGACAATCATTCAGGGTATTAATTTACGCATATTTGGGTAGCACAGTCCTGTTCCCCTTGTACATACTATGTACTTATTATAGTTATTACAATAACTAGGTACTAACCCTGAACCTACCCCTAAACCTAACCTTAACCCATGTAGTTACCTTACATTAACCAGTATTTTCTTAGGTAAGTACATGTAATGGTGCCTTGATACAATAACCCATCATGGTTACACTTTATTTTAAGGTGTCTTTGTTACACTGTTATTATACATTTAAGTACTGAGTAATATTAAGTAACTACATGTACTTACTATAGGGTTAGGATTAGGGTTTGGTTTGGGGTTAGTTGCAATGTAATTATGCATAATTTATAGTTATTACTATAGTAACTACATGTAACATATGTAAGACACTGTAAAATAAAGTGTTACCCCCATCACTTAGCAACCAATAAACACTCATGAATATAGAACCATCATTACACCACTACTTACATCAGCCATCTGGTGGAATGGTGTACGACCCTCTTCTTTCCAGTAGGCTTTAGTGTCAAACTCCACCCGATACACACCAGGAGTGAACTCCTGCTCGGTGATCAAGTTGTGCACCTCGCCAGTCATATCCACTTTCCTGTGTAAGAGGATTATTAATTATAATGAAAGCGACAGGCAAGAGGAACCAGGCAGATGGGACTAAAATGAAAATGTGGAACAGAGTGAATAGAGCAGGCAAAACTTTCCTACAAAGACAAAATGCAGTAACTATGCCAACCAGGGCACTAAAAATGTATTTTTTATTTGAATTAAAAAGGGATCAAAATGCTTACATTTTCACACTGTTTTTCTTTACATCTGAGTATAATTGAGCCAAAGTCTCAATTTTGACAAAACACGGATTTTATTTTTTTCAATAGAGAGCTTTAGTAAGGGCTCAAAAATTATACATTGTCGTTGTTCAGGTTAATGTGCAGGAGTGTGAATAGAGCAGTTATAACTTTCAATTTTGGAAATTATTTTGGAACTTAAAAAAGATATTTGTTCTTATTTGAATAAAAAAAATAATCTATTATTTTCTTTTTTCTCTAAATTTGAGTATAGTTGAGCTAAGGTCTGTTAGGACGGATCACATACTCTCAATTTTGACTTTTTGTTGTTGTTGAAAGAGACAATTAGTCTCTTTTAAAGGGATAGTTCACCAAAAAATTTTAATTCTGTCATTTACTCACCCTCAAGTTGTTCCAAACCTTTATAGATTTCTTTATTCTGCTGTACACAAAGGAAGATATTTGGAAGAATGTCCCCCCCCAACCCCATTTGACTACCATAGTAAAAAAAAATACTATGAGGGGTAAGATCTGATGATCTTCTATATTCAGATAACAGCTCAAAACATGTACAACATTGTATCTGTACACTGTAAAAAAAAAAAAAAAAGTTGCAGCTTGGAATTTTTAAGTACAATCAACTTGGATGTTTAAGTCATTTCGACTTAAATTATGTTAAACTGACCTTAAAAAATGAGTTGTATCTTGTATAACATAAAAAAAAGTTGAAAATTGCTTAACTTATTTTGATGAGAAACCATGTAAAAACATATGTTGTGATAACTTATTGATCATATAATTTTTACAGTGTAGTTGCTAGTTGTTCAAGGTGGAGTTATTCATGTTGATTGACTTGAACTAATTATTAACACAATTTGAATTTTACATTACTGTCCAGAGACCCCAGCTAACAAATAAAGCTGTATAGCATATGATAAATATGATGACTATTCTGGACAATGTTTGAAACTTTGTATTGCTAGCACTTCTTGTGTTATAAGATGAAGGACTTGTATTCCCCATTTGTAAGTCGCGTTGCATAAAATCGTCTGCTAAATGAATAAATGTAAAATGTGAATGTCAAAAAGGACATCGCTGAAGTCAAACTGAGCTCAAATAGAAGTAACATTCCTATTAAAAATGACTATGGATAGCAACCAATATACATAATATGTTAATGTGATCTTACCCACTGGCAATCTTTTCCCATTTCCCGCTTTGATCTTGGCGATACACATCCAGAGCTACATTTCCAGCGGGAATCCCCTTCACAGCATCCAGGATCTTTACCGTCAGAGGGCACTGAGCATCTGAACCACCATGAAAACCCTGGAACACATTCAAAGCGGCTCACAATCAATGTGCATTCAAATGCTTGTGCTAGTCTTTTTTTTGTTTTTGTTCTGGTTTACGCCTGAAAACAGAATTTAGTGCTTCAGATGATCTTGACTATAATGATCTTGTCTTAAGATGAACCGCTCGCTGTATTCCTCTTTGTAGCTTTGGATTAAAGTGTCTTATAAATGAATACATGTACAAACCCGATTCCAAAAAAGTTGGGACACTGTACAAATTGTGAATAAAAAAGGAATGCAATAATTTACAAATCTCATAAACTTATATTTTATTCACAATAGAATATAGATAACATATCAAATGTTGAAAGTGAGACATTTTGAAATATTATGCCAAATATTGGGTCATTTTGGATTTCATGAGAGCTACACATTCCAAAAAAGTTGGGACAGGTAGCAATAAGAGGCCGGAAAAGTTAAATGTACATATAAGGAACAGCTGGAGGACCAATTTGCAACTTATTAGGTCAATTGGCAACATGATTGAGTATAAAAAGAGCCTCTCAGAGTGGCAGTGTCTCTCAGAAGTCAAGATGGGCAGAGGATCACCAATTCCCCCAATGCTGCGGCGAAAAATAGTGGAGCAATATCAGAAAGGAGTTTCTCAGAGAAAAATTGCAAAGAGTTTGAAGTTATCATCATCTTCAGTGCATAATATCATCCAAAGATTCAGAGAATCTGGAACAATATCTGTGCATAAGGGTCAAGGCCGGAAAACCATACTGGATGCCTGTGATCTTCGGGCCCTTAGACGGCACTGCATCACATACAGGAATGCTACTGTAATGGAAATCACAACATGGGCTCAGGAATACTTCCAGAAAACATTGTCGGTGGACACAATCCACCGTGCCATTCGCCGTTGCCGGCTAAAACTCTATAGGTCAAAAAAGAAGCCATATCTAAACATGATCCAGAAGCGCAGGCGTTTTCTCTGGGCCAAGGCTCATTTAAAATGGACTGTGGCAAAGTGGAAAACTGTTCTGTGGTCAGACGAATCAAAATTTGAAGTTCTTTTTGGAAAACTGGGACGCCATGTCATCCGGACTAAAGAGGACAAGGACAACCCAAGTTGTCATCAGCGCTCAGTTCAGAAGCCTGCATCTCTGATGGTATGGGGTTGCATGAGTGCGTGTGGCATGGGCAGCTTACACATCTGGAAAGGCACCATCAATGCTGAAAGGTATATCCAAGTTCTAGAACAACATGCTCCCATCCAGACGTCGTCTCTTTCAGGGAAGACCTTGCATTTTCCAACATGACAATGCCAGACCACATACTGCATCAATTACAACATCATGGCTGCGTAGAAGAAGGATCCGGGTACTGAAATGGCCAGCCTGCAGTCCAGATCTTTCACCCATAGAAAACATTTGGCTCATCATAAAGAGGAAGATGCGACAAAGAAGACTTAAGACAGTTGAGCAACTAGAAGCCTGTATTAGACAAGAATGGGACAACATTCCTAACTTGAGCAACTTGTCTCCTCAGTCCCCAGACGTTTGCAGACTGTTATAAAAAGAAGAGGGGATGCCACACAGTGGTAAACATGGCCTTGTCCCAACTTTTTTGAGATGTGTTGATGCCATGAAATTTAAAATCAACTTATTTTTCCCTTAAAATGATGCATTTTCTCAGATTAAACATTTGATATGTCATCTATGTTGTATTCTGAATAAAATATTGAAATTTGAAACTTCCACATCATTGCATTCTGTTTTTATTCACAATTTGTACAGTGTCCCAACTTTTTTGGAATCGGGTTTGTAATAGAAGTAGATATATCAGCTCAGAGCTGTTTGTTAGGTCAGTGACCACCTGGACGTACAGTTGTGTATATGTGTGTTTTCCAGGTATAGAGTTTACTGCAGCACTTTGTAGTATGGCAGAGTGCAGATAACCTTGCAACCTTTGTTAGTCTGTCCAACAACAGAAAGTACCTTGTCTCACCCAGAAGAGGCCAACTTAGGAGACATATTTTTTTTTTTTTCATTTATATTTCATAGATTTTGTGTCAAATGCCAAGTTAAACATAACTTAAAGGTGCTGTAAGAGATTTCAGCCGTTTAACTTCACAGCCTCTTGATGCCCTCCAAAGACGTCTACAAACCCGCCCATGCAACATCAGGCAGAAACATTTTGGATTGGCTAGTTTTCTTATTCTCAAGATCTTAAACCAGCACATTTAGCTGAAACAGAGCCTACATGGCTGCCACACAGACAGGCGTGGGTTTTTTTATGTAGTATCTATCACATAAGGCACTTTATGGGACATTTTACTATAAATAAATACCATTTATGTAGACTCTTAAAAATAAAGGTTCCAAAAGGGAGTTTTCACAGCGATACCATAGAAGAAGAAAAAATATTTCCCCAAAGAACCTTTCAGCAAACAGTTTTTTTCTTAGTATGAAGAACATCTTAAAAATTTTGGTACATCAGAAAGGCTCAATGGATGTTAAAGGTCCTTTATTTTTAAGAGTGTGGTTACAACTCTATGATATGATACGTGACATACAACATATGTAAGACTGCATACAATTTCACTCGCTCTTAGCATTGAACTGGTCACTTTAATGATACTAAAATTATATTTGCATTACCTAAATTAAAAAAAAAGTGCCATTTCTCGTGGTAGCTCGATTCTATAGACCCAAGCAATTGAACTTACCACTGGAGCACATCTACAGAAGGCAAACAGAGATGCGAGAAGCCCACAAATCACTGCTTTAGCCATGTTAGAGCACGACTGTGGGAGATAACACCCAAAATGCCCTTTATACAGCTGCCGACCCTGTCATCAGGTGACTCGAGGGGGTGTCTGAGGCGCCCTGTTGACACAGTAAATAAACAGGGGAATGAGTAACTCCATTCAATTTGGTTAATCCAGTGGAAACAATCAAGGGCATCAGCCCATATCTATTAAACAGCACCCCTGTCCTTGGAATTTGTGCATTTCATGAATGTTAATTCCCAAAGCTCCTCCATTCTGTGGGAGATCTGATTCATTGTTTACTTTCTGAGGACCTTAGTTCAGGTTCACCGGTGAAATATTTCTGGGCAGCACAAATTTGAGGGTCTGAGCTATTATTGACAGTTCAAAGAAAAGTGTACAGATATCCCTTGAGAGGCGAGTGCACACTTGTTTTTCACATATTTGCATGTCATGTGCTAGCTGTATTGCTACAGGCATTGAATCTATAAGTGGTGAACAGCAGAATTCTTTTGCTTGTGAACAGATTCATAACAAATTCACAACTGGCCCATGGTAGAGTCATATGGAAGTCAAATAATACAGTCTCATTGTTCCTTTGTTCTTTTAAACAAATTTAGGCACAGCAACATTTGGAGCAAAAGGGTAAAAATTAAATCTAATTGGTGCCTTTGTATCTGTGAAATGCTTGTGGATTGCACTGATGAAATTTGGATGAGTTAGGGAGTTTTGAATTAACTCAATTAGGATGACAGTACCAAACTTCAACATGTAAATTTATACTAAACACAACAAAAACATCGAAATTTACATAACCAAGTCGATAGTATGTACAGAGAGTCGAATCTGTGAATAATTTTTTTGAACCTATTAATTTACATGAACTATCCGAAGCGATTCACTAAATCGGACCTTCCGGCGCTACATATGAATCAGACTTTGCAATGCTACGCATGAGAAAGACCACGGTTTAAGATTAATTCACTTGAATGAATTGAACTTCCCAATGCAACATATGAGAGAGAGGAACATTATTTATTCAATTTACTATTTGAATCAGACTTTCCACCACGACATAATATGAGGACCAATAGGTTTACTTTCCAGCGTTATTTTTTAAATTATTATTTGTATAGTGCTTTGTACAATACAGATTGTTTCGAAACAGAAATAAACTGTATATCAACTAAAAATTGAATGCCTTCAATTTCGTCTGTAAAGCAGCTTTACAAGAAGACAAATGGCATTATTAAGCTCAATTTAGTTAAATGTTGATTCAATTCAGTTCAATAACTGTAGATGTCACAAAGCTCATCAATTACTAAACAAATTCAATTCAGCTACACTGAAAACCCTAATAAGTTGACTGAACTCAATTGATTGAGTAAACTCGTTCCCTCAATTCAATTGAGTAATGGAATCTCCCAAAACTTGTATATTTAAGTTCACTTAACTTGGTGCTCACGTTGACTGTACTTAAATTGTTACGTTCACCAAACTTGGTGTTTATATAATGTACTTAAACAATTAAGTTCACTTAACACTAGAACCGCCAGGGGTCGCTGTATACCTAAAATCGCAAGTGGGTAAAATTTACCCATGCAGATGATTACTGTTTTGATACGGCTAAAAAACTTAATGTGTCACTGTATTATGCCACTGTCTTCACAAAGTAATGTATAGAGTCATGAAATTATTATTTTTAGTCATCAACTATGTTTTTGTCCTGTTGTTTTATGCTATTTTAAGCAGGCTACACTAATCACTTTTTGGTGAATATAGGCTAATATCAGCCTGCAATGACAACGAGAATTAGAAGGAAATAAATACATATTTGGGTGGTGTAATATTATAATAAATGTCATTAATCACATATTAAGATAACCCATGTTATTTAAATTACTAAAATACCCTAAACAGACAATGAGCAATAAGGATGACATACGATGTATGATGTGCAACGACAAATTCAAGCGCACAGTTTCACCTAATTAATTATTAACTTTAGTTATATCATTTATAATTTGAATAAGAGAACAACACCAATAAACTTGGGGTAATCATGAAAATTATTTTATTCATTACATCATAGATCGGAAATATTAAGGAAACGGGCAGACTTGAATAAATAGCAACACAGTAGCAAACAATACACGATAAAAATTGCAAAACAAAAATTTATAATTAATCCAAAGTTTGAACATTTATAAATAGGCTAAAACATCTTCATTTGATCATGCGTTGTGTGACTGTCTACAGTAAGCCTACACGTTGCTGAAACACAGCGTGAAAATAAAGGAAATATATAGGGGTAAATTTGACCCGCTAGCGCTTATAGGTATAAATGCCCCGTTTTTTTAATCTGGTTTTATCTAAACAATTTTTAACAACAGGGGATTGTAAATAACACAATTTTAGTAAAATTCAATGACTGGGAGCCTTGGATATTTTATTGAAAATCTGTCATGTACATTTGAAGAACAGCCATGGGTAAATTTTACCCCGTGGCGGTTCTAGTGTTAACTTGGGGTTCATTTTAAGTGTACTTACATATTTAAGTTAACTCAACATGGAAATTAAACTAAAATTAGAAATTATTTATAAATTACAATTATAAAGTTCTTATTTTTGACTGTAAGCTTTGTGCAAACATACCAAACTGAAAAAAAAAAACATACTGAACAGCATATTGAATGTCTTTATTGACCAAAATTTCATGATATTAATGAAATTACAGTATAACACATCTTTACAGAGGACAATAGTGTCATTATCTTCAGCTCAATTTAGTTCAGTGTTGATTCAAAGTTCAATAACTATTTGGGTGAGTGTTTGGTTTTTTATGAAAACTCTGCAACTTAATTTTTCAAGGATACATAGGCTGTGTCCAAAATCACCCCCTATACCCCTAAATAGGGCGCTGTTTGAGGAGACAGCCATTTGTAGTTGTGTGCGAAACCATAGTGGACATTATTGAGTGCACTCATTCAATCCCACAATGCACCGCAATCACGAGTGTACAATTGATGTATGCTCAACAGCTAGAGAATACACATAATACACTGTGAGAGTCACGCGTCAAATTAATTCCCGCGTGTGACCAGAAGATGGTGCCCGCAGCTGAATCATCCATCCATTTTCCAAACCACTTGTCCAATGTCAATATTTCCTGATACAAAATCAGATCTGATCACATGAACATGACAGATGCAACTGTCAGGCATGCTCTGATCATTGTGATTCACATGATCCAGTTTAAATTGGGCGAAGCATGGGAATTGGATGCTTTGTAGGCCTAACAGTATTAAATCATAAGTGACAAAGTCTAATGTTTGCTGAAAGTTGTCATTCTCATTCTTCAGCTCATACCCCGTGGCATGAGGACTCATGTTAAAAGCTAGTTGCAGGTTTATGACTGCATTTGAAAACTGCTGGTAAGGCAGGTTTCAGCAGGTAGCGTGAAAAGAGAAAATCAGATTAGTTTTTGAAACAGCTCCTCGGGGGTTAACGGAAAAGCTGTCAAGCTGACAACACATAACTCAAAGCAGTAACAAATGAAAAACAAGACTCCGCAGAACTGGAGCATTAAAGGACTTTATTAAAGATTATTGTTGGAAATCCCAGTAATGAAAGATTTTCATCTCATTTTCATCATCATAATTCATGTGGTAAAAAAACACCACTGGATTATCACCAGAATTATCAGTATGTAATTAAACGAGAAAATAGACGAGTCACTGTGTACAAACATACACTTTGGAAGTTAATAAAAAAAAAAAAACAGAAAATTTATCAATTTTTGGCAAACGTTATATACCATTCATCCCCAATACCCCCCCCCCCCCCCCTTTTTTTTTTTTGGGGGGGGGGGGGGGGGGGATTGGCTTTGCTATTTTATTGATGGTTAAAAAAATTGAGATATAAGAAAAAAATTTTGTGAGAATGGCATGAGGACAGGGTCAGGATACAACACCCCAGTTAACATGGAACATTTTCAGAACGTTCTGGCAAGGTTCTCTCAAAGTTATTAAAGTCCCCCTGTAGTCAATATTTTTATCCATTAAAACTCATCTTTGATCACAAAAAAATTACATATTTAAACATTTTTTTATACAAATTAGCCCCGCCTCCACTCACTCGCACCAGCTCAGAGATCCACTCGTTGACGATCACATGCTGACGTGATTGGTTACAAGGTAGTTTGTGACGTCAGAAACACCAGCGATTTCAAACTGCGTTTTTGAGACTGTCTTTGGTTCACTGGACTTTTAAGGAGAAAATACTCTGCAATGGTGCTGACATGAATTTGCACATGGTTAAACATATTAAAAACACCACATAGACATATAAACAACATTAACAACTTGATTTTCACCACAGGGGGTCTTTAACAAACGTTATTCCATTAACATTAATAGAACGTTCATTTAAAGTTATCTGGTCTTTAATAATATTCTCAAAATATTAGCACAAAAGCATTTATACATCGCTCATAGAACGTTTTCTTCTGAGTTGGATGTTTGTTGGACGCCTAACATTTTTAAAATGTTACAACTTTTTTCAGAAAACATTCAAAAGTTACGTTCCCATTATGTATGTAGAATGATAAAATTGAATTTTTTTCTTAATGTTCGCATAACCAAGAAAAAAAAAATTGACATTTTAAACATTCAGAGAACATTCAAAAATAACATTTTCATAACTCAATGGAAACGTTAGTAAAACATTCTTAGAACATATTTTTGTTAGCTGGGAAAGTCAAATGTGTGCCTGGAGCACATGTTCAAATTCTGTTAAGGATTTCTTACTTTTCCTATGCTTATTTTACAGTTTCTCCCCACAGGCCATCTCCATCTGTAACATTTAGCTCACACACATAGTGTTCTTTACTGTTCATTGTCCCTCAAACGATTCCTCTATCAGCTGTCAGAACATCTGGCCACATGCACGTCTGTCAATGTGAATATTGATGAACCTCAAGGCCAAATGGTCAAGATGGTGTCTGCATAGACACACCCTTCTCCCTGATGAACTGAACAGCACAAGAACAAATAGTAGCTTCAGCTGAAGACGAAGCGGCTGGATTTTCAAGTTGTGCTTCTCAAGCTTGTTCTCCTTCTACAGGCATGACTCTGTCTTTACGTTTTCTCTGAGTAAGAAGCAGCCTTTTGCTTCAGGGTTAAATGTCATTTGATCTAAGTGACCTTATCTTTTATGAAATGAAATGCAATTTAAAAATTCCATTGCTTTGGAGTCACTCTCGTGATGTTTTGCATTGACTTCTGACTACAGACATTAGTGGTGTCTCAAATCCTATTCTATCTATCTATCTATCTATCTATCTATCTATCTATCTATCTATCTATCTATCTATCTATCTATCTATCTATCTATCTATCTGTCTATCTGTCTGTCTGTCCAACTGGACCCTTTTTCTTGAATGGGGCTCGATTTGGACTCTGTCATAGGTGCTTGTCTTATTGGATCTTATCATATCTATTTAGATGATGCAGTATCTTCCACTACTTTAGTACCTAGCGGCTCAGATGGTGTTTTCTTTTTATGTTTTTTGGCCAGTGCTGGAACATCACCAAGAAACAATGGTGGTTTCCCTGCTTTCTCATGAAAATGGGTCTGCATTAGCAGTACACCTCCAGGTGCTCCGATGGGTGATGAGACAGGGCTAAATCCCAGCACTTCCTCGTGTTTCTGTACTTCCGTTTGCACCTGAATCGGCTGATGAGCAGCTACAGGGGCTCCATTTATCACATACATTGCCTGCTGTCCGCGGCTCAGAGTTGCCTGTGAAACGTTTCTGCCTTGGAGTATCAAACCTTCCATGCCTGGGTTGCTATCTATTACATACAAACCTTGAGTGGGACTCTCAACAAAAACTGTGTTTGGCATTTGCTGCTCCACCAGGTAGAATACAGGCTGCTGTTGCACGAATAGTGTCTGGCTTGATTTGGCACTTGGAAGCGTGGCTGATTTATTAACCGTCTCAACTTTGGTAATGGAGCTTTGTTGTACATGTTGTGGAGGTGGAGTCTTTTTGGTAACCTGGATGGTGCTAGTGCTGACAGAGCTCTCGGTTTTGTAGCTGGTTTCAACCGATTTGACTACTTGCTCAGTTTTGGGAGGGGGTAAGCAAGGCTTTGGAGGTTGGCATATGTCCGCTAATGTAAGGAACTTTGACCCCAGGTTGTTAAGGAACTCCAGGTCATCATCAGACTCAAGGAGGCTGCAACAACCAACAGAGCCAGCAGGGGTGCCTTGATCCTCGTACTCGTACTCCAGAAGACCGTCTGTCAGGGGAGGGTTCGCTGCAGCACAGCTTGCTTTCTGCAATAAAGAATCAAATAAAAAATTCTGCCATCATTTATTTACCCGCATGTCATCTCAAAGCTGTATAACTTTTTAGTGTGGGAAATACATATTCACTATTAACTACAACTTTTGCCTCAATAAACTCCTAATTTACTGCTTATTAATAATTACAAAGGTAGTTTTTGTAGCGTTTAAGTTTAGGTATTGGTAGGATTAAGGGATGTAGAATAAGGTCATGCAGAATAAGGCATTAATATGTGCTTTATTAGTACTAATAAACAGCCAATATCCTAGTAATATGCATGCTAATAAGCAACTAGTTAATAGCGAGAATCAAACCCTAAAATAACGTGTTACCAACTTTTTTATTTAACACAAAAAGTGCATTTTCGAAGAATATCCTGGGCACTCTTTTCAGTATGATACAAGTAAATGAGACTGGTGCTGTCAAACTGCAAAAAGTTTGCAAAAACACTATAAAAGTTTCGCAAAAATGGTCAAAATTACTTATATTCCAAGTCTTTCAAATTCATACGACAAATTTGTGTGATGAACAAACACTATTGCCAAAAGGTCTGAAAAACAACCCCACAGGTGTTATTGCACAGGTGGCAACCTATCACGGTACCACGCTTGAATTCACTGAGCTCCTGAAAGCGACCCATTCTTTCACAAATGTTTGTAGAAGCAGTCTGAATGCCTAGGTGCTTGATTTTATACACCTGTGGCCATGGAAGTGATTGGAACACCTGAATTCAATGATTTGGAGAGGTGTTCCAATACTTTTGGCAATATAGTGTGTCATTTAAATATAACTAAATGCTGCCAAGAAATCAGAGTCAGTGAGTTGACTTCTAGAACCAATTGAGAATGGATCATTCACTGGCTCGGTCATGAACATGCTAAGAAGAGCTAGGATGTATGTCAAGATGTTCATTGAATGAGAAGACATGGAATATAGTCATTTGGACCCTTTTTATGATATTTTTATGGTGTATGATTTGTCATTTTGAAGTTTGACATGCCCAGACCTCATTCACTTTCATTATATTGAAAAGATTTGCCAAGGTATTCTTCAAAATTTCACTTCTTATTTTTCACAGAATAGTCATACAAATGATATGCAGAGAAATCATGATCACAACTGCTATTCAATTAATTTAAATATGAATAAGATGCTTGAAAACATAGATACCTGAGAGAAGTATTCATTCAGGAATTCATCTCCCACTGCCATATCCTGATAAATGTCCTGTTTTTCATGCACAAGTGATGCAGAGTAGAGAGCACTGTTGCGCTGGTTGGCCATTGAAAGGGTGTTTTGCCGGTACCAAAACCTGCTGTCAGTTTCTCTAAACCCATCTTTTATTTCCTGGCAGAACATTCTGCTGTCATTAGCAACCATAGCTTGAAAGGGCATTGAGGATACAGTGTTGGAAACCTTGATATCCTGGATCAGTTGTTTTTGGTCCATTGTAGCAACAGGACTGCTGAGAAGAGGAACCTCCTATATACAAAATCATGTCCACATGTTGTAAAGTGTGTTTTATGATACAAACTCAAGTTCTAATTTTAAATTTGCATCTGAGTAAATCGCTTTTTCTTACCTTGTCCTCCCCTATGCCTTCAGTGTGATATGAAATAAGATATTCTTTAGCATCAAAAGGCAAATCTGTGAACTCGCTCACGGTCCCACACTGACAAAAGATCAGTAGGAAGGGTACCACTGAAAATGCAAGCAACACAGAGTTTGTATTATAAGCTCAATAAGGATGACAAGCTGTACAAATGTGTTGTGCACACGGATAACTCACACAGGAGCAAAGCTACGCCGCTGAAGAACAAGCCAATGGCTGGTGCTCCTATTCTGAACGGGATGCCACGTTGTGCGGCTAGCCTCGGCCCACATGAGCCTGTTTTCTCACAGGTGCACACTTCTACCTCAAACTTTTGGCTGTCTGGACAGGACAGACCCTGAGCGTCAGAGATCTTCACTGTCAGCTCATAGATGCCTCGCCACAAAGCCTCCTGTGCATGAAAGCTCACAGTTGTTCCTACAAATAAGAGAGAATTACACTCTAGTAACTCATATAAACTGCATTCGAGTTTGTCAATCTAATAAACCTGTTTTGTCTTTACCATTTATCGGCACCATCTCCCATTTTCCCTTACTCTCCTCTTCTATCAGAACAAACTGGTAAGGTGCGGCGTTTGGGTCAGCGTCCTCATCGAAAGCCGTGACATTTATCACTTTATTATTATCACAAGTTTGATGATAGGTACTGGTCAATGTGGGGCAGTGGTCATTTGAGTCCTCCACCTTTAATGCTATAGTCCCAGTAGCTGTCTTAGCTGGCACATCTAAAAATGTTGAAAGAAGAATACCTATTTAACAGCCTTCTACAAAACCACTTCATGAAGACTTTCGAAAGTAGTTTAAAAGGTTCTCTCTGCTTTTTTGAACATAAATATATGGCTTTCTGACAAGGTTGGAGTTCAAATTCATCACATTCTCAGTAGGCAAAATAACAACTTGGAAAAGTCATGAAACCTATGAAAAATGATGCTTGCCTTGAGTCATGCAGATAATCTTTGCGAAGTAGGTTCCATTGACCAAAAACTTTGATTCTCGATCAGGAACCTTTGTCAGTTTAATCTCAGCAGTTTCCTCATCAATGGCTAACCAGTTATCAGGATCATGACCTTTAGCATACCTGGGTATTCAATTAATGATCAAAACAATGACATGAAAATAGTGGATCAAAGATTATTAGGCTCCCATATAAACAATGATACTAAATTTGATAATATGCATCATTAATGACAATGATATAATCAATAATATCTATCATTATTTACAAATATAATCAATGAATATAATTTTATATTAAAAAATAATATAAAATCATTAAAGGCACAATAAGATTTATGGATTAAAATATCGAAAAACCACTAGTACAATGTTATACATTTTGTTGACTTTTGTACTTACATTATCCCAAATGTTTCCAAGAATGTTTAAAACCAGATAAATAAGCAATTTTAACCAGGACATGGACCGTGTCCGTGCGACGCCTATCAATGACATCATACCCGCGTTACCCTCGATTTCCGGAAACGCCAAAGAGGCTTTAATATATTATGTGTTTTATTAGACAGGTGAGCAACTGTTTGGATACATTCATCAACAGAAAACATTGTTATATAGCTCTTATTGTTTAACCCTTTCACACGTAAGTTTAAAATACTCTGGCTGACCCCCCAGCATGAGTTTTTCAAGGCGACTGTTATTTAGATTGTATCACTTCATTGTTTCCATGGTGACGAGTCATTGCTTGTCACAATAGTGCTGTATGACTAATGATCTGCTTTTATTTCATTTTTCCTTTTTATTAAAAATATTCACAAATTTGTTACCTATAGCATGACATATCTGATATGGGAAAGTGGATGTGTTTTGTTGTTTAAACATCTTTATAACGATTGCGTTAGTTGAGATATGCACAATGGGCGTCGCCATGTTAGTTTGTGCCGCAGTTCGTTCAGAGAATCGGATCTATTGCATTTACAACACGTGAATTCATCCACT
This sequence comes from Coreius guichenoti, assembly GCA_039654105.1. Lineage (NCBI taxonomy): Eukaryota > Metazoa > Chordata > Actinopteri > Cypriniformes > Gobionidae > Coreius > Coreius guichenoti. Next base: position 10,670,921 of record CM077185.1, on the reverse strand, counting down.
TCTCCCGAAATACATGAAAGTAAGTGGCCGGTGAATTGGGAGAAGAATAGAGAAAACTTTAAAGTTATTTACACAATGTGTATCTGCTATGAATAAAACTTGTTGTCTAATTATAATGGAAAGGATTATTATTGTTGCTTCCATAGACATCAGTGTGTATTTTACAAACTCTAAATGCGTGGTTTTGCTGGTACTTATGTATATTTAAATGTCTGAAACCTAAAATAAACATTATGTGGTTGAAAACACTGAATAGTTGTATATGACAAGCGCTGAGCGCATCTGCCTCTGGCTGAGTGCCAGCCAAGGCACAAAAGCACATTTGAATTTAGCAGTTGATCACATGATGCACTGAACATTCTAATCACACCAGTGTGATCATACATGCGAAAGTGTTAAATCTCGTTTTCTTGATTTACCGCGAGTACCATGTTTTACCATGCCTAATATCGATCTAGCTTACTGCAGTGTGCAACAAGTGTCTCATAGTAGCTGCCGAGCGAATGCACAGAGTAGCATTATAACAAAACTTTCAACACACTCAAATGTATCTAATATGATAAAACAGGGCTGCGTTATATGCATGACCAGAAGAAGCGGAAGCGGTCGTCTGTGGCATAATAAAAGCTCCACTGCTCTTAAGCCGTGTGTCGCGCTTGTCTCTCATTAGCAATCGCTCCAGCGGCCTTGTTCCACTCCAACGGCTTTCAGCCCCACCCTGCTTCATACTACAGTAACATTAATATATCTTTAATACATTAGCTCAGCCATGAATATGATTTCTGCCCGAGTCCTGTCGGATTCTTATCCACCGACTGAGGTGAAGACAACAAATCCAATGATTCCATGAAATCAAGGCGTCATCAAGCTACGCCTGTGTTTTGAATATGCGACCTCTAGCGGTGAAAATTACATATTGTGCCTTTAATTTAATTAATATTGATATAACAACTAGCTGTATTCATAATATATACTTCATAATACCATTCATTAGTTTGAAAAAGTGACCTTGGTATCAAAGCTTACCTTACATTTTCAGCTGGTTCTCCAGTATCACCATCCAAAGCACCAAAGGTGCCCAGCACTATTGGGAAATCTTTATCGGGATCTTCTGACACTGGGAAGTCTTTTAAAGAAGGTGAGAAGCTAGGGCCATCGGGTAGGTTGTTTACACTGATCTTAACTGGGTAGCCTTTCCCAGCTGGTTTTTTATCAGGCTTAGATTCAGGTTTGCCAGAAGGTTTAGTGCCAGGTTTTGTTCCTGGTTTAGACCCAGGCTTGACACCAGGTCTACCATCAGGTTGAAGTCCAATATTACCACCTGCATCCACTCCGACGTCCACTCCAGCACCCAGATCCAATCCAGCATCCAGTCCAGCATCTACACCCAATCCAGCACCCAAATCCACTCCTGCATCCAGTCCCGCATCCAGTCCAGCACCTACTCCCACATCTAACCCTAGTCCTAACCCCAGTCCCAATCCTGTTCCCACCCCGGCCCCTCCTCCAGTGCCTGCTCCAGGCCCTACTCCACCCTTGTCCAGATTAACGTCCAGCTCTAAAGCACTTCCGTTTATAAAAGGAGCTACATTTGATATAACCAAGCTGAGGTCCAATTCTTTTATACTTTCAAAATCAACAGGCTTCAGACATGCAGATAGACATGGAAAAGAAAAAAAGATATGAATAAGATGTGTCTCAAGGTTGATGACATACAAGAACAATCTTTTTAAAATCTAGTTTAAAATGCATGTGCCAAGTTCTTAAAAAACAAGAAACACAATTTTGAAGAAAAATGTCAATCTAATGACTTTGAAAATGATGTGGTATAACTATCAAGAAAAATTAATAACTATTAATTTTCCTTGATGGTTATTTTTTTCCTTGATGGTTATTTTCCTTAATCATTATATCATATTAATTAATAATATAGATTTTTTTTCATTATGATATCAGGATAATTGTTCTACGTGACACTTTTTTAATTAAAATAATACTTTGTAATAATAAAGTAATTAAAAAACATTCTCATCATAGAAGAGGTGTATTAAAGTCATGTATGAATTGCATTTGTAATGTATTTTTGAACAATGAGACGAGTGTCAAGTCATTGACCCCTCAAGAAATAGTATAATATGAAAAGGTGATTATCTCCATAGTAAAGAAAAAGCATTCACCTTGACAAGTTTTAGAATTCCCTCATTCGTTTTAGGGTCCGTTTCAATTGTGAAGAGTCCGTCTTCGTTTCCTTTATGAATATCAAACACTGCCAGCCAGTTATCAGTGAATTTCAGATCCTTGTCCAGGGCTTTAATTCTCATGACAACCACATCAGTCACACCTTCATCAACACTGCCTAAATACTAACAGAGGAAAGACACTGACTGATACTATAGCACAAAAAAACATGTATGTGTCATTGAATAATCTTGGCTTTCACAGCTTGCAGGCAAGGATATTTTAAGATCTTTTAAGGATATTTTAAGATTTTATTTACATGTTCTTTCTCAAGAGTGGGAACATTGTCATTTATGTCCAAAATATGAATTTGCACAGTGCCTGTTCCTGTGTTGCCAGATGGAGCTCCATTCATATCAACTCCATGAACTATTAAAGTATATGTGTCGTGTCTCTGTAAAAGAGAATTGGCCAAAAAACAATTTAAATGATCATGCAGTTTAAATTTTATGCAGTGCCAGTTTTCATATTAGTTACCTCTCGATCCAGGGTTGTCTCCTTCACATAGACTTTCCCGGTTGCTTTATCAATGGTGAACATATTTTTGGATTCAGCTGGTGTTTGTTTTGCTATACTGTATGCTATTTTGGAATTGATAGTGCCCGGCTCATCCGCATCAGTAGCTGACACCTGCATGACAGGTGTTCCTGTAATTTCATAAGAACATTGACAGAATTTATGTTCAGTATTTAGAATAGGTATGATAATGTTAAAACTTGATGAGAATTGCCTATAACAGTCATTACTGGAGCAGTAACTTATTAAAATCATCAAAAGTGTGCTATTTTAGGCTAACTTACTAACTATGTATAAAATAGCATTATGTTTTTAATTCATAACCTTTTAACCTGTAGAACAGAGAAAGCTGTGTGTAGTTAAGGAATTTGGGAAACTGCTACGGTTGATTGGGAAAACAGAAAGAACAATGTGGTAATAAATTAATGCAACCCACCGATCTTGCTGCTTTCCTTCACAGATCCCCTTTGTGATTTAAATATTGGTGTGTTATCATTCTGATCCTCAACTTTAATCTTCAGCTCAATGCTTTCTTCAGCTATCGATCCGTTACGAAATCTTGCTATGCCAGTCAGCTATACAGAGGAGAAAAATAAGAAATATGTTTTTCAAGGTTTTTCAATGTCAGTCATCATTTCATGAAACGTATTACCCAAACCTGTGGCACAACTCACGTTGTATAGGGATATTTTCTCTCTGTCCAGCAGGCCGGTGACCCTAACAAAGCCATTCTCAGGATTGATTACAAACAAATTGTATGGTGCCTTGTCAGCACCATGACCTGTTAGTCCATATTCCACCATCTGCCAGTTAATATCTTTATCAGACCGGATCTAAAAAAAGATTAAAAAAACAATAATGTGAATCTAAAAAACAAAAAAACAATATTGAGAATACCAGTGAATATTGAGTATTTAAATGTGTGAATGTAAAAATGGTCACATTAGCAAAACTGACCGGACTTAAAATCAGAATGGACAAATCTTATTTTTTTTTTTTTTTATGAAATATTGCATTATTTATTCTAAACGATGTATTTGTGCACATATTTTTAATTATTATTATTCAAGTGCCCTCATAACCTTTAATCAAAATAACTTCCTCTCCCTCTTGCAGCAACATGATCTCCTCTTCTCTAAAGACATGTTTAACTGGCGCGAGGGTGGGACAACCTGTCACTGCGTTTAACTCCACTTTTAGACTATGGCTGCATCTGAAATCGCATACTTCCCTACTATATAGTAAGCGAAAGTAGTATGTGACAAAAGAAGCATGTCCGAATTTACAGTACTCATAAAAGAATAGGCAAAAAGTACCCGGATGACCTACTTCTTCCGGCGATATTCTGAAATGAGCACACATAAGCCACGTTTCCACCGCAGGAACTTTCCCCAGGAACTAGGGACTTTGGGGTGGTACTCTGTGTGTTTCAACCGCAGGAACCAGGGTCTAAATGAAGTTCCGGGTAAACATTTCCCCCTCAAAACAGGGAAGGTACCGAGGTACTTTTTCAAAGTTCAGGAACTTTCAGGGGTGGGACTTGGGTGCTGAACATGCTGATTGGTTGAGTTCACGCAGAATTTTATTTCAACCTAAAAGTGTGCTGTGGTGCGTGCAGTAAGAGTTGTTTGCTATTCGAATCAACAATGGAGTTTACCACCAATTGACCGACGACAAAATCCAGTGGGCTCTGGAAAGTCACGCGCAGTCCTACATCACCAGACTAATCTTCACGTTACTTTAGACCGCAATGGAAACGCAGACAGCAACAGGTCTGGGGAAAAAAGTTCCTGGGACAAATTGTTCCGTGTAATTTCGGTGGAAATGGGGGTATAGACACTTTATCCCAAGGATTTATGAATGCCAGTGAAGTGACGCAACTGACGCTGGTAGGTCACATGATAATGACAACATGATAAATGTAGTACATCTAAATTACATTACACACATTCATACTATATAAAACATACTTTTCATACTTGTCGTGAAGTAATTACTTATTCAAAATAAGTACCTATTCAAGGGAGTATGCGTTTTCAGACGCAGCCATACCTACCACCATTTTGAAGTGGGTTCAACTTCGTCAAGTGGACGAGGTAAGTTTATTTGGACAGACCCTCGACCCCTCGATTTTGACAGAGGGAGCAACTCAATATGTACACTTCAGGCAGATCCATAGACCACAATGCAACACGATTGTGACGTCACAGCAGATTGCGCTTAATTTACCCCCACCCCACACAATCTATATTGGATCTACCTTAAGCTGACTGTTTTTTTACACAGTTATAGTTTATTGTATTGTTATCATTTTCGTTTGTCTATTATTTAATATATTATATTTAATATATATTAATATTTAATATTTGTTTATATAATTTTTTAACACCCCAAGCATACATACAGGCCTATAAAATGATGCATAGACAAATTTATAAGGGAAAAAAAACCTAAGTGAAAAATCCAAGTGATCAAGGGTTTAGGGCGTATCATTTAAACACATTGCAAGGATTCCGCCAGTGGTGGTCATGCGTGCAATGTAAGCAATGACATACATCCGAGTGAACGAGACGGAGGGAAGTTAGTGTGGGAAGGACACAAAAATTGGATTTAAACGCAGCCCCAGTGTGAAAAAACAGCCTCTTGTCTTCTTCCCTGCGTATCTCAGCATTAGCTAGCATTATGCTTTTTTCGGCTAAGGTTGCAGGCTTGCCTTGGCGCAGTGCCGCTTCAAGTCGAACACACCTACTCACAGGAGATCACAGCAATAGCAAACCACAACCATCCAATCAATTCCCAATTGACAAAATCAAGTCCCGCCCCACATTTTTTCTTGTTTGAGAAGTTTCACTCAGATATAGGCCTACGCCAGGGAAGAAAATAATCGCAATACCATTTCATGCCGACTTTAAGGCAGCAAACAAAGTAAGCAGGCCTAACTACTTTTGCTTTAACATCTAACATTTAAGTGTATGCAAATATAAAATAATATAACTAAAATATATTTTTAAAAAATTTAAAGCTTTTTTTTTCAGCTTTTGTTTTGCTGGGTCTCAGGAGGATATATTGAGTGGTATGTAGGGCAGCTTGAAACAGGTAAAAAAGTGAAGCTTTAAGAACCAGTAGATCCAGATCTCAAGTTTTTCATATGATAGCACAAACAAGAAAAGACTGACATTAGGACCACCCAGTGCAAGTATATGCAAAACATGTCTTTGGGTTGTGTACAGAAAAAAAAGAACCTGTAATAAGCTTACTTTTGCCACATACTCCTCTTTTGTGTAGTCAACATTCTCAGACAGTCTTGTTGGTGGAAGAATCCACTCTCGTTTCCTTCGATTAGATCTGCTGCTGGCTCTTGATGCCTGAAAAAATAGATTTTTTCAGAATGTATGACATTAAGTACATATCCATTGCACTGACATTAGGCCTACTTCGTTTACCATACATTCAGTATTATTAATTATTACATATATGAAAAATTCATCATTTGATCTGTACTAAAATCGTCTGGTAATCAAAATAAAGAATAATCCTACAATTCATGTGAAGATCTTTGGGATTTTTATCTTTATACATTTTAGTGATTATTTCATCACAAGTCAATCAATTTAGTTTATGGTTGGCAACTGTTGATGTTGATTAAAAATAGATCCAAATGAGATTTTCAAGTGTGTAAACTAACAACAACGTATTGTGGACTATTGGAGCACTGGTGTACATTCTGTGAAAGCAGTTAACTTTCTCTCTATGCTTGTAAATGCTTAAGAGAATTATTTATGACCTGCCATGACAGCATACCAGACGTGTCAACAGTATTCGTGCATAACCTTACGAAAAAGTATTCTTCAAGTTCATTTTATGAAGTATACTTAAGTAATGTTCAAATTATATTTTTAAGTATACTTTATGTAGTAAGTATACTAATATCAATGTACTAGTAGTAAACTTATACTATTTTAATACTGCTTGGGATTAAATTGGCCCACTTTTAAGTATAAAAGTATACGTTTGTAACAGTAGTAAACTTTAAGTGCAAGTTCAAAACTTTCTCATTTGCACTGCATCTGTACTACAAGTGAATTTTTTTAATTTATATACTCTCAGTAAACTACTAGTTAAGTAGTTGTATACTGCAAGTATACTTGTAAGTTTTCTTTAAGCGAACATAACATCATACTTATAGTTTACTATTTATCTATTATTTTTGCACTTTAAGTACACTATTATGTTCCTATTTAGGCCTATTAATTTTTTTTACTTCAAATATACCTTTAGCTGTACTTTAACTCTTTCCATTTTAAAAAGATTTTATTGTAGCTTCATGCATCCTTTTTTAATCAACACTTGAATGTGGGTAAGTTTCATAAAAAAGCAACATTTTAAACAAAAAGCTGAGAATCGCATTTTTGTCAAAGACTACGTGCGGATGGGATTCAGAACAATGATCAAAACCCAGATGGAGTAGATAGAGTATTCTGTACTCTTTAAGAAGATGCGTGATAGAAAAACATAAGAGTGAAAACAAGGATAGCCGGAAAATTCAGTCAGTGGCGAGGAAAGAAAATTCCTAGATTTGAAGTAAATTCCTATGTAGGCTACACTACCAGTGGACTCGCCTACACAAAAATTCAGATACTCGGAATTAGGAACATATCTGTTTTTTTTTATAAATCAATATTTTCAAACTATGTAGCCTAAGTTTTTAAAATAGTATGTAAAACTATGTGGAAAAAGTATTTAATAGGCTACTCAATCGAAAGATTAAACACAACTACAAGCCATGTATACTTAGAATACTTAATTATACTTTTAAGTAGGGGTGCTCCGATTGATCGGCTACCAATCTCTATCGGCCGATAATCGCTTTGGGATTATTGATCAGCGGTCTCTAAAAAGGCCGATTTCATAAACCGGTCTTATGCTGACTACACATAAAGACGCGCGCCTGCTGTGAGAGGTACAGGTACGGTGACATACAGCGTCACCGTCTCAATCTCTGTCTGGTGCTGGTAAAATAATTATAATGCTGAAGGTAAGGTACAATTCATTGTTCTTTGTTAAATAACTTACAAAGTAATTTGAAAAGACCTAAGATCACAAACATCACAAACCTTCCCCATTTTCAAAAATAAAATTCAGGTCCTGAATGAAATGAATGTCTGTATAAATCCTGATTTGAAGCATCCCTATAAATAATTCTACACGAGAAGGCTTCAAATAGAAATCGTATCGGCAGATACTGCTTCCTGTGATCGACGATCGGCTCCAAAAATCCTGATCGGAGCACCCTTACTTTTAAGTATATCTTGATCAAAAGATTGAGTACATGTATAAGCCAAATGGGAGTAGCCTTCCCATCACTTCAGGATATCTATCGTATTAGGGTCATCAGGAGGGCCAACAACATCATCAGGGACAACACACATCCACAACACAATCTCTTCACACTTTTGCCGTCTGGGAGACGGTACAGGAGTGTGAAATCACGGACAAACAGTTTTTATCCACAAGATTCCTGAACAATGCATGAAACACTAACTCCCCATTATCTTCACTGACTGTTACTTTGATTGTTGTACAATGCATCTGCACTTTTTTGTATATTTGGACTGTATTTATATTGTATTTTTTGTGTAAGGGAGACTTGGAAAGTAAGAATTTCATTGTGTAGTCAAAACTGTGGTGTTTTTACTGTGCATATGACAATAAATATCTTGAATCTTGAATCAAATATACTTACACTTTTCTGTCAGTATAAGTCAAGTATACTAGTAAATATAGCAATTTTAAGTAGCTATATTTCTGAGAAGTACATAAAAAGTAGACTGAAAGTAAACTTTCCTATTTTTAGTTTAAAAGAACATATATATATATATATATATATACATACATACAAACACATATACACAAACACGTATGTACTGTAAACCTTTCCTCTTTACTGTAAACTGAACTAGTACACATAGTATTATTTTTTTCTATCTACTGTAAGTATCTGCTGCTGTAGCACAGAGTGCAAGTTTAAACTTGAGTCTATGCTGCCCACAGGCGTTTTTTATATTAACCGTGATAAGTGGTAGATACCTCTCCCTGCAAGTATTTAAGATAACAATAGGCCTCAACAATTAGTGACTATTATGATAGTCATTTATGTTATATATAAAGGGATATATCAATATAAACACAATGTGACTTGTCTTTTGAGAACTGATCAGACCAAATCTATCCATTTAACATGGCATAATCTCATGCAAAAGCTTTGAAAAATATGATATTGTTTTTTGGTGAAGAAAAACTGTTTTAAGAGTTAGTGTGGTCAAGAGCACAAGTGTGTATACTATGTCAATAACGCAAGTGTTTTTTCATTATCTGTAATAATTACATTTGCTTAAATATTAGTGAAAGAAACCAAACTGAGTGTAATCAATACATGTATTTGATGCCAAAACACCTGTTGATTGTGTCACTCACCACAATCCTGCACAGCAGCAAGATCAAACATATTCGTCCAAGCCAAATGGGAGACATGACAGCTGTAGGTCAGATGTAAGCGGTCAGTCCTTGTTTTTCGGATCTTCTCCGGTCCTCCTTCTCTTTCAGTCCTGAGCTGTTGATCAGAGCTGTGCTTGTGTAGAGGGTTTGAGTAGAGGGTTGGAAGTGGGGGGCAGGTTTCTGATCACTTTTTGGGTGGGGCATCTGAAACAGCACTTTCTCTTGTATACACCCAAGTGTGAGAGTTTTCTGATGTGGAGGAGCCCCCTACCACCTCTCTCTCCTCCACCCTTCACTTTTATTCACGTTGTGCATGAAAAAAGCTGATACAACAGATTTAAACTGTAAAAAAAAAAAGTGACTGGGACAGCTGTATGTGAGGTTGTACAAGAGTGCATGAACATGAAATGGCGTCCCCAAAAATACATTTCACGGCATAGATAGCAAAATTCAAACCAAATGTTTCTAACTTCTTGGAGTCATTTTTCTATGAATTTTAAGCAAGGTGATTTTTAGTGGCTGCACGCATGAAGTCCCTGTGACCTAGCAGAGTACCCACAGGTGTAGTTCTTCACATCTACGGACATTTACATATGTAAAAAAAAAAAGTATTTTATCATTTGGAATCTGACAAACCACTTTTTGTGAAATCTTTTGCTTGAAAATGGCTTGCACTATATTTCTTTGTGTGATATTTTGATATAATGTAGCTTAAGTGTCTAAATATGTTTCGGTTCCACTAAACAGAGTGGCAACATTTCAAAGAACTTTGAGAATTCACCTGCGCTACAAGTTCATGTGCTGCACCTCTCACCGAAATGCAGTCTGCCCCAAGCAAAATATACACAAAAAGGAAACACCTTTGTGGTAATAACATCAATAGAGTTTCACACCACCAGATGGTGTGAATCACAAAATATCACTCTAGCCATATATAAACAATAGAGGTAACAGCTTTCAAATGCATAGCTATGCAATGCAAAACACACATAATTAGAAACAATATGCTTTGTGAAAAGCACTATGCCAATAAACTTGAATACTCATTAAACCTGTGGTAATGATTGGAATTGATGATTGAGGAAAGTTTTTTGAAGCTACTGAAAAAAAAAGATACTTTATTAACATGCACAAGACAACATTGTGTTTAAAAACACTGAATGGCCATCTTACAAACTCATTAACTTCACTGTTTAGTATCACAATGTATTAAACCACAGTCGTAGCTTCTCCAAAGATGTGTTCCACAACAAAAGTCCCAAGAGAAACAATATTTTAAAATACAATAGTACCTGTGGTATGATTTCCATAGGACATAACTTTGAATCCTCCCTACTGTTTACAGTAATGCAATTATATGAATTCCATGGAATCAAGTGGCTGCAGTCCCTGACACTAATAAAAGCAGACAGTGACAAATAATAATCAACCATTTTCATTCAATCAACTTGAATGTTCATATACAGAGGATTCAAAATTAGATTAGGCCTATTTAATTTATGAAAATAAAAGCTTTACAATACATTTAAATGCTACATAATCAGAATGGCTATGTAATTGTTTAATTATTTATTGTTAATCAAGTTATTCATTGCCTTAAAAAATGTGACTAATGTGTTAACCTTTTCTTTAAAATCTACTCTGTAAAAATAGAATACATAATCCCTTTTTAAAGCAAATGCAATATGTTTTTAAAACATTATTTATTAACATTATTGGCCTTTAAACATGAGACGTCGAGTACTTCTAATTCATCTGATGCCTAAAATAGTTTCTGTATTATTAGTTTTGGTATTAAAATTGGGAATTGAACACTCCTAAACATTCAGGTGCCCATTTGTTATATGTCCTCTGGATCTTGGTGTCATAACCATTGAAGTCATAACTTTGGACACTGTAGAGCGGAATAACTGTCTGTTTGCTACCCGAGGCAATCCTTCTGGACTATGTGCTCCTGGACTCATGGCAAGTGGACACTGATTTGGACCTTCTAGAATAGAACCACTAACCAATGGTCTATTCTGTCCACCTTCCCCTGCTACAATGTTCTGAACATTCGAGAAGGGACCACTTACTAATAGCTGATTTTTATTTACCTGTCCAGTAGCAACTCGAGGCAAGCTCACTAGGTTTGAAGTACCTGCACTCATGGACACAGGAGACTGGCCTGGACCTGCACCCAATAAATTACCTCTATTGACAGGGCCCTCTGGAATAGAAGGACCACTTACAAATAGTCTGCTCACTCCACCTTCTCCTGATACAATGTTTGGAGCACTTTTTAATAGCTGGCTATTTACTTTACCATTTGAAATTTGAGGCATGCTCACTAGGTTTGGAGTTCCTGGGCCTCCTACTAAAACATTACCTCCATTGACAAGACTCTCTAGAATTGTTACTGTCCCTTGTCCATCATTCTGTGCACTGGAAAATGAGCCATCAATTACTCTTTGGTTCATATGTACTGGTCTACTCAAATCTTGAGAACTTACAGGGTAAAGTGGTTGAGGGCTCATGGGACGATGATTTGGACCTAGACCTCCAACTAATACCATACCTCCATTGACTGAACCATCTTGAAGAGTTACTCTACCCTGCCCACTCTCTTCTGATACAACTGATCCCACAGGTACTTTTACCATCTGCAGCAAACCAGTTCCATCTAGTTGTTGCTGTGGCATCATTACAAGGTTTGGAGTTGGTGAAAGGTTTTGGATTACCACAGGATTAACTTCACCTAAACCTTGATTAATCATGACTGGACTTTGAGGTCCAATTTGAGAGTACAAGACAGAATCACCAATGATGGCCTGCTGTCCACTACCTAAATGTGAAAATGCATGGCCATTACCTTGAATCAGAAGTCTGTCAGCTTCTGGAGTGTTATTAATTATGTAAACACCTTGCCCAAGACCATCCTCAGACAACAAAACATTGCTTTGCATTGGCTGGTTGAACCCATAGTACATAGGCGCCTGTACGATCATCCCCTGACTAGGTGGAGTTTGGACAAGAGGTGACTTAACTGTTATCTCGACAGGACTGGGTTGAACAGTGTTGGTCATGTGATTGGAAGATACTTCAGTAAATGCAGTTGTGGTAGGTGTTGTCTCAACAGTATTTTCAACTTTTGGGTCAGCCTGAGACATAGATTGAGTCTGTCCAAATCCACAAACCTCAGCCAAGGTGCTGAACTTTAAACCCAGGTTGTTCAAGAACTCCAGGTCATCACTGGACTCATTGTAGCTGCAGCTGTCAATAGAACCGGCAACAGATCTTTCACCCTCATAATCATACTTCTTCAATACTTCCTCTGGAAAATCATACTTTTCTATATGCTGAATTTTCTGCAAAAAAATGAAAGAAAATGTAATTTTTAACGTATTTTCATGAGGTATTAAAGGCATAGTTCACCCAAAAATGTCAAATATTTTTCTTCTGTGGAATTAAAGCGGGATCCAGTGTTTTTTGGACTCCATTTACTTTCATTATATAGACAGAAACAGTCTTTTGTGTTCCACAGAAAAAGAAAGTCATCACATTTTGGAGCAACATGAGAGTGGAAAAAAAAATATTTTTTTACATATTAAAACACCTATGTACAACAACAAAAACAACAACAATAATAATAATAATAATAACATACTTGCATGTAGTATTCTTTAAAGAATGCATCAATCAAGACCTGTTCTGCTTGACACCTGGCAGAGTTTTCCATGTCTGCTCCGTCAGTATCACAGTAAAAGCCTCCAAATGCACTTTCCTGCATCATTTCAACCATTTTAGAACTGTTATAGACTGGCTCGTTTAATTTCGTGACCTGAATTTCATCCATTGGGATATCATAGTTTATAGCTTCCACCATTCTTAAAGGGTCTTTGGACATTTTTATTTCATCACCCTCTACATTGTTGAGTTTTGATGGGATGCTCATCAGAAGAACATCCTGGAAGAGGAACAGAAGAAATGATCACATACAACAAAAGTGTTTTACACCGTCACTTGTTCCCTCAGAATATAATTATGAGCTGTGTGAGATTTTTTTTACCATGTCGTTTCCTTTTCCCTCTGTGCTATAGGAGATAAGGTGTTGCTTGGTTTCAAATGGAATGTCAATAAAATCTCTTCCAGCACTCCCACATTCACATTTTATTAAGACCATGAGCACCACTAAAAATACAGACAGAAACAAACATACCTAAATCAGTATGTCTATTTTACAATGTTACCACAAACAATTTCATTGAGACCATTTTAGCCTATAAACTTTACAGTTAACTAAACTAGACCATAGTAAAGTAAACCATGCTCACAGATTAGGCAGAGGAATCCTAGAATCAGGAAACTAATTCCTGGCGCTCCAAGAGTGGCTGATTTAGTGCGTACTGCTGCCACTTTTGCACCACAAACTGTGCCTTCAGAGCAGGTGCAAACCTCTAAATGGAGGACTTGCTCATCGTGGCAGGCCAGTCCTTGCACGTCTCTGATCTCCATGGTGACTTGGTAAAAACCAGGCCATAAGTCATCTTCAGTGAGCAGTGAAGCACTTACATCTGAAGAGGTAAGAAACAGAGACCTGACTATGTGGTTACTTTCGACTTAAAAGTAAATAAGAACAATAATTATCTACTCTATGTTGCTATAAATTACATCATCTGAATATGTTTGATAATTTCAGAGGTTAGTTATAGTTTTGTTTGGTATTACCATTTATTCTCTGCATGTTCCATTTGCCCCTTGTCTTCTCTTGTATCAAATTGAACTTCAGTGGAGCTCCGTTGGGATATGAATCAGTATCTGCTGCTGTGACATTCACTACTCTGGTATCACTGCAGACAGTCTGCACATTATCAAGGAGTTTGGGGCAGTTATCATTCAGGTCCTCCACCTGCAAGGCTATAGTCCCTGTAGATGTCTGAGAGTACAGCTCTAAAATGTATAACAAACACAAAACATGTTACATGTTATTAACCTTCTTAGATCTTCTTTTAATATTTGACATGGAGACTCTTTCATTAGTGTTTAAAAAGCATCCCAGGATGCACTCCATGAAGTTGGTTGAGAGAAAAACTCCATGGACCCTGATCAGGGTCCGGAATGACATCATCAAGTATATACTTTAAATTTTAAATGTCTGTGGAGGAGCTCTGACCTCATATGTGGTACCATTTGAAAGCTTAGAATGTCTATTTTCTGGAGATATGCATCACTTTGGCATTTGTTTTACACAAATTAACTTATTTACACTAAATTACTCTGGGACCATTTGGCCTACTCAAATTGAAAAGCTTCCCATACCCACATACAGTGGTCTAAATACAAAATGTTGGTGTCATTTTACAGGAAACCCTTTGAAGTTACATGAAACACTGCTAAAAGTGATAAACATTTAAGTATATGTTGTCTGAGCTGTAATAAACCCCCCAAAAAAGAGGCGCTTTTTGATTTTTTGGTTATAAATTCATTTTTGAAAGTGTATAACTCAGGCCCTGTGTGCTCTAGCACCCTGCAGACAGTTTTGGCTGTTTCTACTAGATTGCAGCAAATACTGGAAAAAAGAATTTTGTCTGTATGCAAGATCATGTATGCAAGATCAAAGATCATGTATGCAATGTATGCATGGATCTGAATGAAAAAATATTACCTTTTTTATGTAAAATTCCAAAAATTCCGGAAATTTCCAAAAATGGTCCCAGAGCTTAAGAGGTTAAACCGTGTGGAAAATGTGGCGACTGTACTATATTTCTAAATTGTCGATAACATAAAAAAAAAAGAGTAAGTGTGTCCAAACATTTGACTAGTAATGTAAAGGTTCCCAACATAATGTACTGACTCTTTGTCCCTACTAACCATCTGTAATGCAGAGGATCTTGGCATAGTAGGTCCCGTTTACCACAAATGGAGACTCACGATCTGGTACCTTGTTGAGTTTGATCTCAGCAGTGTCCACGTTAATAGAAATCCAGTTGTCAGGGTCATATCCCTTTGCGTATCTAAACAAACATGGAACATTACCTATTTGTTACATGTGGGCTTTATAACACAACAGTTAATCACATTTTGTAAAACTAAAGCGTAATAATGCTTCTTAACCAATTGATTGATTTGTTGTAATCAGTGCCGGTCCTCCCTATACACAAACTACGCAAGGTGCGTAGGGCCCCTGAACCACCAGGGGGGCCCCCCTTCTTTCAAAAATCATTTAAAGATGCAGTGTGTAGTATTTATGAGGATATTGACAGAAATGCAATATAATATACATAACTATGTTTTCAGTGGTGTATACATAATGAACTGTTATGCTTTTATTACCTTAGAATGAGCCATTTCTATCTACATACTTTCAGTGCAATCGCCATTTTGTACCGTCATGTTTCTACAGTAGCCCTTAACATATAAACATCATAAAGTAAACATTGTCATTATTCATCAGCATTAGTTCATAAACAATTACTTGGCATAAATGTGCGCTATTCATTGATTGAACCGCTCTGAAGCGCAGTTTCTTGAGCCTGTAGAACTCACAACAGCGCCGCATTTTCCAATGGTTAGATCAGCACGTTACAATTCAAATGTGCGCATCTATTACACAGGACATTAGTTCTGACTGGATCTCTTACCTAATCGTCCCTCCCTAACATTTTCGTCATAGTTTTTGTCATCCAAAACTGGTTTTTATTTAGTTATCGTCTCGTTTTTATCAGTGAAAAAAGGTTGTTGACGAAAATTATGACGAAAATTATTCGTCAACGAAATTAACACTGCGGTACACGGTTGCAATTCATTTCAAAAGTGACTGCGGCAGCTAGTTCTATGGAGTCTAAGCTGTTAGAGCATGCATTCCCTCAGCATGGTGGAGTGGGTATTTGTTCCCCATAGCCTCCTAGGGTGCAGTGCAAGTTCCCATTTGAAAGGGAACGTCTCAGGTTACAAATGTAACCATGGTTCAGTGCGTCTCGTTGCCATGCTTCAGGCATGCCTGCCCACATCTCCTTCAGACAAAAGAAGTTGATGATGCCCTCTTATAGCCTACTCATGGTCGCACCGGGAGTGATGTCTTGGGCTGTTGCCAGCCAATGACATTGTCGTGTTTAGACGGGTGCTTCAGACACCGGTCATGCTGGAGGTGTTCCCCATAGCGCCCTAGGACACAGTGTGAGTTCCCCCTGTCAGGGAACCATGGTTACATTTGAAACCTAAGACAATTTTTTGACAGCTAGATGGTGTCAGAGTGATACGTTCATAAAGCATTTATTTAGCTGTCAACGAAAATTTGGATTAAATTTTTCATAAAGTGCAATTTATTGCACCTTGCATATGGAATATCATTGTCATTATTACTAATGTTTACTGAAATTCAACTCACTGTATGCTGTTGGTTGACGGTGAAATTGCTCTGAAAGACCAGATTGGGGGGAGAGTGGGTCATTTTGATGGGGGCCTCTTCACAAAGTTTTGTTTAGGGCCCCATATAAGTGTAGGACCGGCACTGGTTATTATACTATACTATACTATACTATACTGCATATTTAACCAGATAATTTTGTTTTTAATTTTGAAGAACACTCACTTGACTTTTTCTGCTGTTTTCCCTGTGTCTTCTTCTGTAGCGGTGTAGGTGTCAATTACTCTTGGAATAGAATTTTTGGTGTTTTCAGATACAGATATAGGCTTGACCTTTGGCTGGAACTTTGGGGGTTCTGGTTTGTTTTTCACATTGATCTTCACTAAGTATCGCTTTTGCTTGGCCGCGCTGGAGCCCGGTTTACTGTTTCCTCCAATAAACACAAATTCTGCGCCAGATCCAGAGGCACCAGGTTGACCGGATCCAGAAGCTCCAGATTGCCCACCGGCTCCAGAAACTCCAGATTGACCACCAGCTCCAGAAACTCCAGATTGACCACCAGCTCCAGAAGCTCCAGATTGACCACCAGCTCCAGAAGCTCCAGATTGACCACTGGCTCCAGAACCTCCAGCTGCACCTTCTGATCCTACGCTTGCACCTGCTGCTCCTGCTCCACTCCCTAGAGGTGCTCCTGGAACAGCTTTGTTTGCAACAACTAGGTTCAGGTTCATATCAGATGCTGACTCAAAGTCAGCAGGCTAAAAGAGAGAAAAAAGGGGTTGCACTTTATTTTACATTATGTGCACTTACAGTGAATTTACAGTGTACTTACTTAAGAAAGTACTGGGTATAAAATAAAGTGGTACCGAAAAAGTGCAATTGGTTACTCAATACAAATCATATAACAAATATATATGTAAATAACATGTGTACATCACACTAATACAGCACACCCTTACTACATTTTAGCCCTGATCTCCGTGTTCCGTCATATGAACTTCTTAGAACTGTGTACAAAATAAGCACTGACCTTGTTCAGGTACAAAATACCCATATTTGTCCTCGGATCAGTTTCAACAGTGAAACGTCCATCCTCATTTCCAGAGATTATTTCAAAAACGGCCAACCAATTGTCTGTCCTTTCTTCATCGATATCCAGTGCTTGGATCTTTAAAACCTCGATGGGTGCCACATTCTCATCAATACTTGCTGAAAACTATGAAACCAGAAAAAGTGTTTACACTCTTTCTCATTAACATATTAAACATTTTTTATATCTTTATATAAGAGGAATACCTTTGAGGAAAAAGAAGTACATTTTAGCATAAAAAGAGTATACTTATAATGGAAATAACATGCTGTAATAGAATATACAAGTGTGAACTGAACGTAATGTTTTCGGATACTTATTTGCATGTTATTTTACAATTAAATTAAAATGTATTATAGTTTAAATTGATATTGAATGTGTTTATTATTATTATTATTATTATTATTATTATTTACATTTTTCCTGGATTTGGTAGATGCTCTTAAAGCAACTTAATTCATAGTACACATAGTATATAGAAAAAGCACTACTAGTTGAACTTAAGTGTGCTTTTTGACCCACTTCATCAGGACTTAAGTACGTCTTTATATGTAATTTCATAATTACTAAAAAATGTGAATAAAATGCACGTTTTTGGCACTTGTGATCCATTCAGCACCTACTGCAGTATTTCAATCACTAAAACAGCGACACATTCTAAAACACTTAACATGAAAAACACTTAAAGTGTCTTAACCCTGGTTTCACAAACAAAGGCTTAAGCTAGTCCTAGACTAAAATGCATGTTTGAGCTTTTTTAACTGAAAGTAACTTGCACTGACATATCTTAAAATATGTCAGATCCATTGTTTTATCTCAAGATGCACACCAGTAATGTTTTTTTCTAGGATACGTTTATAAAAGCTACTTAAATACCCTAATTAAACTAAGGCCTAATCCTGGCTTAGTTTAAGTGCTGTCTGTGAAACCTGGCCTTAATGTACTAAAACAGTGGTATTAAAAGATCAAATTCAGTATACACCTTATTGATGATGCATACTATAATAGGTGAGCAGATGAGCCCAGAATATGAATGCAATGAGATGGTTAATCATAAAATAATGGTTCCCTTTCAGTCGGTCAAGTTCGACGTACGTCGGACGTATCCGACGAATTGGGATCACTTCTGGGAGCCCCTATCAGCTTCGAGTGTATACAGAACAGGCCAATGGCCATTGGCGTGCGAGATTTGCATCTCGCGCTCCGCCCCCCAGCGCGGGTATAAATACGGAAGCGGGTGCAGCGCTCATTTGTCATTCACTTCGGAGCCGTTTATTTGTGCTGCTGAAAAGTGTTCAAGAGTCTACGAGTGTGTTAAGGCGCGACAGCGAGGACCGCAATCTCAAAACTACAAAAGAGCAAACTGCTGTTTTCACAGCAAAACCTTTTGTTGGTTCGGTGGGGCGATCCTTTCTGTTTGTTGAGTGCAAACACAGGCTGCACTATTCTCCTGTGTGTTGCCGCGGCCATCTCCCTGTGCGCTTCAGCACATTAAGAGTGCAAACTCCTCTAAAAGAGCTATTTCCCTAAAAGAGCTACACGGGTGTGTTATTGCATCTTTTTTAAGATGGCATTCCACCCGTGTGTTTCTGGATGCGGTCGTTCTCTGTCTCCTGCTGACGGTCACAATCGTTGCCTTACGTGCCTGGGCATTCAGCACACTGAGGCAGCTTTTGTGGATGGTTCATGTGTTTCCACTGCGGGAATATGACCATCTCTGCGTTGAGGTCGAGACTCACCTACCTCCGGGAAGGTGGAGTCCCCTTGCCTATTCCCCGTCCTAGTCCTACCCCCGCTGGCCAGCAGGGTAGAGATACTTCGGCGAGTGGTCAGGGTGACCTGAGGATTACGATTAGGGCTACCCTGCCGAGGCCAACTGGTTCTCAGCGTCCTGCCCCCGTACTGTTCTTCCCGGAAGTGCATGCAGAGCTCACGAGATCGTGGAAGGCACCTTTTTCTGCCTGAAACCGGTCGAGTGGCTCTGCACTTCTCACTACCCTCGATGGCAGGCCAGCCAAGGGGTACGTGGTGATCCCGCTGGTGGAATGGTCTGTCGTGATGCAACTGTGTCCGGCATCCACTTCGTCCTGGCGTGGCGATCCCAGTCTCCCATCCAAGGCCTGTAAGTTCATGTCCGGTCTAACGGGCAAGGCTTACAGAGCCTGTGGACAGGCTGCGTCCGCCCTGCATGCCATGGCGTTGCTTCAGGTGCACCAGGCCCAGGCACTCATGGACATGCACGAGGGTAGACCTGACCCAGAACTGCTTCGGGAGCTCCGGGCGGCGATGGACCTTGCTCTCAGAGCGACGAAAGTCACCGCCCATGCAGTTGGTCAGGCGATGTCCACCATGGTGGTCCAGGAGTGCTATCTCTGGCTCAACCTGGCGGATATGAAGGAGGCCGATAAGTATCGGTTCCTGGACTCCCCCATTTCCCAGGTTGGGCTGTTTGGCAACGCGGTCGAGAGCTTTTCCCAGCAGTTCTCGGCCGCCCAGAAGCAGACGGAGGTGATTAAGCACATCCTACCCCAGCGAGCTGCTGCTGCGTCCACCTGAATCTTTTGTTTGAGAAATCGTTTTGTTTATGTTCCGCTCTCAGGCCAAATCTCTGGGTGCCAAGAGAGCGTGCTTGGCGGTGTGCGACACTGTAAAGCCTTGCCACCCTCAGGTGCCTCTCCCTTTGCCAGCAGGGGGCGCTGGCTGTGTTCAGGATGCACGCGAGAGGCCTCCTCACACCCGTGCGCCCCCTCAGCGGAAGCAGGTAAGTGCTGCACTGCACACTCAGACCCCACGTCGGGCCGCTATGCCGTCCAAATCGGGTCCCTGCATCCCGCCTCACTGCCCCACTCCAGGTACGTCTGTGGTGCCGTTGGTCCCACTTGCTCGGTCGCTGGAAGCCTGGGTAGCGCTTCCCAGCCTGTCTCGCTGGCTCATCCGTACTATCAGACTCGGCTACGTGATTCAGTTCGCCCGGCGACCCCCCAAGTTCAGGGGCATTCACCTCACCTCTGTGCTGAAGGAGGCTGCCGACTTTGCGACTGGCGAAGGACGCGATAGAGCCGGTCCCTCCAGCCGATATGAAGACAGGCTTCTACAGCCCGTACTTCATTGTACCCAAGAAAGGCGGTGGGTTACGCCAAATCTTGGACCTGCAATACTTGAATCGGTCCCTGCACAGGCTGCCGTTCAAGATGCTAAAGCAGAAACGCATCTTTAGGTGCATCCGTCCCCAAGATTGGTTTGCAGCGATCGACCTGAAGGACGCGTACTTTCATGTCTCGATTCTCCCTCGACACAGACCGTTCCTACGCTTTACGTTCGAGGGACGGGCATATCAGTACAAAGTCTTACCCTTCGGGCTGTCCCTGTCGCCCCGTGTCTTCACGAAAGTCGCGGAGGCGGCCATTGCTCCCATGAGAGAGCGTGGTGTTCGCATCCTCAACTACCTCGACGACTGGCTGATATTAGCCCAGTTGAGAGAGCAGTTGTGTGAACACAGGGACATGGTGCTCAGTCACCTCAGCCAGTTGGGGCTTCGGGTCAACTGTGAAAAGAGCAAACTCTCCCCTGTGCAGAGGATCTCTTTTCTCGGTATGGAGTTGGATTCGGTCAACCTGACAGTGCGCCTCACAGAGGAGCGCGTCCAGTCGGTGTTGAACTGCTTGAATTCGTTCAAACGCAGACCAGCGGTCCCACTGAAACAGCCACCAAACCTTCAGCCCGTGGGCAGACCCTTCGTTTCTACGGGCAGGAGTTCCCCTAGAACAAGTGTCCAGGCATGCTGTGGTCTCCACGGATGCCTCTGCCACCGGCTGGGGAGCCACGTACAACGGGCTTGCAGTTTCGGGTCTGTGGACGGGGCCCCAACTGCAATGGCATATCAACTGCCTTGAGTTGCTAGCAGTACGTCTTGCGCTGGGCTGCCTCAAGGGGCCGCTACATGGCAAGCACGTTCTGGTCCATACTGATAGCACTGCGACCATTGCGTACATCAACAAACAGGGTGGTCTACGCTCCCGTCGCATGTCGCAACTCGCTCGCCATCTCCTCCTCTGGAGTCAGAAACATCTGAGGTCGCTTCGTGCCACTCACATTCCTGGCCTGCTCAATCGTGCAGTCGACGAGCTCTCACGACAGCAAGTGCTCCCGGGAGAGTGGAGACTCCATCCCCAAGTGGTCCAACTGATCTGGAGACGCTTCGGGCACGGATGAGGCATGGACACACTGGCTCACAGCTGGCCCCGGGGCCTGCGCAATGTTTCCCCCAGTGATCCTTCTAGCACAGACTCTGTGCAAAGTCAGGGAGGACGAGGGAACAACCGGACCTGGTTCCCGGAACTAGTGCTCCTCGCGACAGCCCCTCCCTGGCCCATTCCTCTGAGGAAGGACCTCCTGACTCAGAGACGGGGCACCCTGCGGTACCCGCGGGGACCCCACAGGCTGTGGTAGACACCATCACTTCTGCTAAAGCCCCCTCTACAAGGCGCCTCTATGCTTTTAAGTGGAACCTGTTCGTCGAATGGTGTTCTTCTCGCCGAGAAGACCCCCGAAGATGTTTGTGCCTTGCCCGCTCGGGTTGAGGGCCCACTCCACTAGGAGTGTTGCCTCACCCTGGGCACTGCCGCACAGCGCCTCGCTGACAGATATATGTAGAGCTGCGGGCTGGGCGACACCTAACACGTTCGCTAGATTCTATAGCCTCCGTGTAGAGCAGGTATCTTCCCGTGTGCTCGCTTCAACCAGCCAGTAACACCGAAGTGCCCGTTCTTGTGTCGGCTTGTTGCGCCATTCCCCTCCTCATGGACCGGATAAGTGCGCACTTCTGCTCCAGTAGAGTTCCCCAGCTAGGCGAACCCTGTGAGTTACTCCGCCACCATACGGCGCTCAGATGTGGCGGAGCATCTGACGCCAGGCTCAGTAAGGTAAAGCGCACCCCAGTGCTGCTCC
Organism: Coreius guichenoti; assembly: GCA_039654105.1. Classification (NCBI taxonomy): domain Eukaryota; kingdom Metazoa; phylum Chordata; class Actinopteri; order Cypriniformes; family Gobionidae; genus Coreius; species Coreius guichenoti. Next base: position 10,648,290 of record CM077185.1, on the reverse strand, counting down.
CCCTGCTGGGCTAGGTGCCATATGTTGTGACCCCTACGGCGGTCCCATATGTGTATTTTCCATGGTACGGCTCCCTACGGCTCCCTACATCCGCTTCCGTATTTATACCCGCGCTGTGGGGTGGAGCGCAAGATGCAAATCTCGCACGCCAATGGCCATTGGCCTGTTCTGTATACACTCGAAGCTGATAGGGGCTCCCAGAAGTGATCCCAATTCGTCGGATACGTCTGACTTTCTTCAGGGAACGAGGGTTACATACGTAACCGAGACGTTTTCTATGGAAAAACACTTAACGAGAAACTGCACATCGCGTTTTATATTCTGGGTTCAGCTGCTTGCCTGTACATATGCATCATCGATAAGATGTATCCTGAACTTGGTCTTTTAATATCACTGTCTTACAATATTAGTACTTAGTACAACCCTGGAAAAAATAACTGGCAGGCAATGGAGGAAAGTCTGGTTTTGTGTGTCACGTCACGTGAGAACTATATGAATTGTCTTTGTAATATAGTTAGTGCCGAATGTACTGATAGTGATACGTTCTTTATATACGCTTATATGGCATTTTATTTTATTAATATTATATCTGCAAGTACAGTTTGTTTTAAATATACTATAAAGGTTTGAAGTACACATTCAATGCATTTAAGCGCACTTCTTTTTTACAAGGGTATGAAGAAAACAACACTAATGTCAGAATTGTGACCTCCTGACTATTTATATTAACAAATGCATATAGTCACCTCATCCTTCTCCAAAGTAGGAATATTGTCATTAACATCTAGGATGTCTATAGATATAGTAGCTGTAGCAGAATTTCCTTGAGCATCCCCATTCATGTCAGCGGCTTGCACCGTAAGAACATAAGTGCTGTGTTCCTGTTCAACAGAATAGGAGCTTAATGCATCTTGACTGTTAGGCAAGAGTAAATGAGTTATCTGGAAGCTACAGACACATAATCACACACATAAATACCAGTATAAATGGAAGCAAATACCTCTCTGTCAAGTGCTGGGTTGTTCACAGAGATTGTTCCACTGGTTTGATTTACAGCAAAGAAAAGCACGCCATTATTTGGCTCTTGTTTGATTATGGTGTATGCTATCTCACTGTGAGGAGTGTGTGGCTTATCTGCATCTTTGGCAACAATTTGTGTTACAAAGGTCCCTAGAAAGGACACAGCAATTAAAAAAAATCTCACTAGATATTTTAAGATGAAGGATTAGTCATCCCTAATTGCAGAAAATCAGACAATGGTTGACAATGGCAATGCAGTGTGCAGGCTCACCAACTGGACTCCCCTCATAAACGCTGCTTCGTTTTGGCTTGATGAAAACTGGTGAGTTATCATTCTGGTCCTCCACCCTGATGTTTACTGTAATATTATCTTCAGCTATGGTGTTGTTAAAGAACCACGCAGTGCCAATAAGCTACAAGACAAAAATAAAACAAGGCTTCTATATGACTTTGCTTATGAAAAAACTTTCTTAATAACTTGAAAAGGCTGTCTGGAATTAGAATTTGGGGAATTTATCAGAAACCGAGGGCAACTGTCACAATTTTAAACAGTAAGTTTTGATAATTGTTTTGACCAACAAATATTGTAATCGATAGTTTAATTAATATATGACATTCAAAACAATTGCCCCATTAAAACTGTATTCTAGATGTTATGAAAACACGGACCCACTTTATATTAGGTGGCCTTAACTACTATGTAGTAACATTTAAATTAATCGTTTGATACAATGCACTTATTGTGTACATAATGTTTTTAAATTGTACTTACATTTTAAAAATGACTTGCATGTAATTACATCTGTAATTAATTTCTGTAGTTACATTTATAATTACACTGTTGACACTTCCCTTACACCTAACCCTACCCTTAAACTTACCCATACCACCACACCTGTCCCTAACTTTACCCGTATCCCACCTCAATATAAGCAAAAGTGTTTTGCAATACAATATGAACACAATAAGTACATTGTACTTATTTTTTGATGCAAGTACATAGTAGTTAAGGCCTCCTAATATAAAGTGGGACTGAAAACGCTTTTGCTAATCAAAGTTTAACTTTTTATATAGCAAACTATAGCAAAAATGTTATGATATTGTAATTTTACCATGGATGACTGAATTCACAAAAAGTTTTCAATAAGAGTTGAGCTAGATATCTGAAACCAACATACAAATCCAGTTTTTAAAATCAAGTTTTTACTCAAAACCATAGAAGTTACTGAGATATAACCCTTGTGACAACTAGTCCCAGTCTACAGTATAACACGACTGTGTACTATATGCTTTGTATCTTTAATATTGTGTGTTCATTATCCTCACGGTGTAGTTTTCTCTCTCCTCACGATCCAGAGGCCGTGTGATGCGAATCCACCCTTTGTACTCGTCTACCATGAAACAACCAAAAGGTGGCTGGTTAGCTCCTGGACCCCTTAGAGTGTAGCGCAGTGGCACATCCAGGTCCATGTCTGATCGCATCTGAGAAAGTTATATTGCAATAATGCGGGTTAGAATGTTGTCACAAAAGATGTAAAAGGTCCTAAAACCAGGAAAGTTTAAAATCACAATTCAGTAAAATTTAAATCGTATAACTCTCATACTTCTGACATGTGTTAAAATGATATACAATTCAAATGGCTAAGAATGAACTGATTTTAATAACCAGAACTATAATGTTTAGCTCTGTTTTACTAATTTAGCACAGTCCTGTTACCACATGAATTACAAAAATGGAAAATTCCTAAAAAGGGTAACACCCAAAAAGTAACATCAGTTGGACATTTTCTAAAGTTTAATGGCATAAAGACAAGTAAATAACCTCATTCCCTTTTCTCAATTTTCACAAAGTGCACAAACTTTTTACACAAACTTGACTGTATTCACCAAGCTCAAGCTTCAACCCTGTTACTGTAAGAAAAAATGATCAAACAAGAATTTTTCTTCAATTGTATTTATTTCAATAGTCCACTTCAGACATTATATGGACTATAAGTAACTTTGCAACTACATGTCAACTATAGCAGTCATTAGAGTACTAGTAGACTGTCTGCTATTTATTATTATTCTACCAACCCTAACAGTTTACTAAAAGAGTTAGTTGACACACAAGGCCTATAAGTTATAATTAGTACAATGTCTAAAGTGGACTATCGAACTAAAGTGTAAACAAATAGGTTTTAAAGTAAATACAAACCAACATTTGTTGCTAAACTTGCTGATCCCTCCTGAGTGACTGACTTAATTTACACTACATTTTTAACACTGTAACCCTGTATATTTTTTTATTGTAATAAATTTTGATATCGGATATCAATTTAATGCTTATTGCTTGAAAATAAGCAAAAATGTCCCAAATTTTGGTAACAAGCCTAATTTAAATTTAAATAACCTGTTTTAATTTCCAAAATCTTTTGATAAAGAAATTGATTTACTGAGTAAGTATACTGAATAACTTGAATATTTTTATCAAAGCAGGCATTGTAATATGCTGTACATGCAAGGAGTGGAGAGATTTCCTGTATTGTATGATGTTTCTATTACCTTGCTGATAAAGGGCTCAGAACTGTAGTCTATATTTTCTATAATCGTTTTAAAAGGAACGACCCATTCCCTTTTATGACGAAGCTTCTGTGAAACTGTCCAACAGTCTCCAGTGCTCAGGATCTGTAAAAAAAAAAAAAAAAAAAAACCTTAACACATAACAACAACTATACTATTTGCTCCATAAAGCTTTTTTTAAATTATGGCCTGGTCGTTAGTTTGCTATGTTTTTTAACAGTGATAAACGGTTGTGCATTTTTTTAGTAATGCAACTTCCCCTCTATATTTTTCTTCTCAGGTAAATTAATCTTGTTTTGGTACTATTTAGATATTTTTATTGGACAACAAGACAAAAATACAATTACACTTTATTTTAAGTGTTAATTATATATTAGTTAAAATGTAATTATACATTTATTAATATCAATTAACAACATGCACTTACTATAGGGTTAGAGTTGGGTTTGGTTTTGGGTTAGTTGCATGTAATTATGCATAATTTACTGTTATTACTATAGTAAATACCTGTAACCTGTTACCAAAAATATATTTTCAAATAAATAAATAAGAAAAAAAACAATATTTAATTACTACATCCATCTCTTTCTACATACCTGCACTGTGACAAGCAGTAACAATGTCGGAGCCAGCAAAGAGTGAGGAAGCATCTTCTAGGAGAATTGGAAGAAATCTGTGTCATCAATGGCTTTTCAAACTGTCTGCGCACTGTTTTTTGCAACACAACAATATAAGACACAAACCATACTTTGGTCCGCCCAAAATGTAAAGCTTCACCACCACGTGCCTCTTTCACCCTGCATTTATGTGTGTAGGTTGGGGAATGACATTAATCATATAGCAGAGGCGGCAACTCTATTCCTGCTTAAAGGGAAAGAAAGGACACCACAAAGCCCTTAAAAAACATGAATTATTTTTCTATTTTTTACACAAGTTACATAAGCAGCACATTAAGGTGTGAAATAGTTCTTTAAAAGTTTGGTTGTTTTGAAAGTTTGTATTAAATAATGAATGAAAGTGAAAGTAAAAAGATAATTTTTAATTACCCTATTGTAACGACTATCAATAGAGTTCTAAGGAATTGAGCTGTTAACAAGGAACCACACGAAATGTCCTTGTACTTCACCATAATAGCTTCAGGGTTTTTTTTTATTTTTCTTTATTTTAATGTGTGTTGGTTGCCTAATGTGAGAGTAATGCGTCATTGCATTGACTTCTGTAGAACATTCCTGTTTACTAAGGAAAAAGTTATTAAAAGATGTCACGGTAGTAGAAGAGTTATGACATGTTTTCGTTGACAGACATTTGTCTTTGATCTGAATCGCTTGCATTACTCACATCCGTTCAAACGTGCTTGCTTCATGTAGGAGTTCCTTATGAAATTACCAGCGACTGACAATTTACAGAATTTTTATTTAAACATTTATTTACTTATTTAGGGTGACCAAAGGTCCTGTTTTCCCAGGACATAGACATTTTGGTTATAGATAGTATTTTGTAATATAACAATTTTCTATCCATACAGAGGGGGCATAGTTTAAATGTATTGAAATTAATAAGGCATCTTTGAGTAAACCGAGTATCATTTGAGTATCTCATTGCTGGGCCAAGTGTCCTGGTTTTCGGTAATCAAAATATGGTCACCCTAACTTATTAAAGTCAGTTGTTTTTCAACCACTTTACCCGACTTGCAAAAATCATGAAGGCAAGTGGCCTTTTAAAATTTAAAATGCAAGTTGCGTTGACCATAAATGTTCCGTTTGAAAATTTAACTGGCATGTTGATCGATATTTCAAAGGGCTTTCTGTCATTTTAACAAATATTGGGTTTTGAAAAAAAAAAGAGGATAAAATTACGTGTTAAAGTGCCCGTTGGAAGAGCTGACCACAAGAGAGTAGTATCTGTTGTGTTTTTAATATTGTTACAGTGGAATACAAAGAAAAAAGAACATAATCCGAATTAACAGAGCACAGTGGACTCAAAAGAGCTCTTGTCTCAGATATTCTTGTGATATCAATGTGACATTACAGTTTTTCTCAATCGCTTTGGCTCAATTCTCAAATTAGACTTTTCTTCTCTCAAAACAATAAGTTCAGATCTCTGAACAATTAGTTTCTTGTTCACATCAGATTAGAATTTCTTACTGATTTAAGCAAATTGCATTTGTTTTGGCACATGTGTGCAAAAGAGTTAGTACAATTGTCTACAATTTGTCTACAAAACTGATGAGTTGATTCTCAGTGAAACTGTCAAACTCTTCACAACTTATAAACATTCTTTCATCGTGTGATGAAAGAACCAGCATTAACTTCTTGAGCAATTTAAGATACAGTAGCTCGTCTGTTTGACCAGCCTTCGCTCCCCACGTGCATCACTGAGCCTTGGCCACCCTGTCGCTGGTTCACCACTGTTCCTTCCTTGGACCACTTTTGATAGATACTGACCACTGCAGACCGGGAACACCCCACAAGAGCTGCAGTTTTGGAGATGCTCTGACCCAGTCGTCTAGCCATCACGATTTGGCCCTTGTCAAACTCAAATCCTTATGCTTGCCCATTTTTCCTGCTTCTAACACATCAACTTTGAAGACAAAATGTTGACTTGCTGCCTAATATATCCCACCCACTAACAGGTGCCGTGATGAAGAGATAATCAGTGTTATTCACTTCACCTGTCATAATGTTATGCCTAATTGGTGTATACTATACACTCACCTAAAGGATTATTAGGAACACCATACTAATACTGTGTTTGACCCCCTTTCGCCTTCAGAACTGCCTTAATTCTACGTGGCATTGATTCAACAAGGTGCTGAAAGCATTCTTTAGAAATGTTGGCCCATATTGATAGGATAGCATCTTGCAGTTGATGGAGATTTGTGGGATGCACATCCAGGGCACGAAGCTCCCGTTCCACCACATCCCAAAGATGCTCTATTGGGTTGAGATCTGGTGACTGTGGGGGGCCATTTTAGTACAGTGAACTCATTGTCATGTTCAAGAAACCAATTTGAAATGATTCGAGCTTTGTGACATGGTGCATTATCCTGCTGGAAGTAACCATCAGAGGATGGATACATGGTGGTCATAAAGGGATGGACATGGTCAGAAACAATGCTCAGGTAGGCCGTGGCATTTAAACGATGCCCAATTGGCACTAAGGGGCCTAAAGTGTGCCAAGAAAACATCCCCCACACCATTACACCACCACCACCAGCCTGCACAGTGGTAACAAGGCATGATGGATCCATGTTCTCATTCTGTTTACGCCAAATTCTGACTCTACCATCTGAATGTCTCAACAGAAATCGAGACTCATCAGACCAGGCAACATTTTTCCAGTCTTCAACTGTCCAATTTTGGTGAGCTCGTGCAAATTGTAGCCTCTTTTTCCTATTTGTAGTGGAGATGAGTGGTACCCGGTGGGGTCTTCTGCTGTTGTAGCCCATCCGCCTCAAGGTTGTGCGTGTTGTGGCTTCACAAATGCTTTGCTGCATACCTCGGTTGTAACGAGTGGTTATTTCAGTCAAAGTTGCTCTTCTATCAGCTTGAATCAGTCGGCCCATTCTCCTCTGACCTCTAGCATCAACAAGGCATTTTCGCCCACAGGACTGCCGCATACTGGATGTTTTTCCCTTTTCACACCATTCTTTGTAAACTCTAGAAATGGTTGAGCGTGAAAATCCCAGTAACTGAGCAGATTGTGAAATACTCAGACCGGCCCGTCTGGCACCAACAACCATGCCACGCTCAAAATTGCTTAAATCACCTTTCTTTCCCATTCTGACATTCAGTTTGGAGTTCAGGAGATTGTCTTGACCAGGACCACACCCCTAAATGCATTGAAGCAACTGCCATGTGATTGGTTGATTAGATAATTGCATTAATGAGAAATTGAACAGGTGTTCCTAACAATCCTTTAGGTGAGTGTATATATGTTGCTGACAGCATAATCACCACCATTTTTGAACATGGAGGAACATCACAACCCTGAACAGCAGCAGCTACATCAGTACTTACTCATTTGTGTTTATACAGTACATTTATTTTTGTAGAATTGTGTTGCATGTAAGCTGAAAATTCTTTTCATGGAAGAGCAATAGGAAGATATGTATGTGTTAGAGAAAGACATAATAGAGTATGTAAAAATGAACAAACAACTGTGAATTTTACAGTAAGCTTACATGTAACACATTTCTTCAAAAAATAAATGTACTTTATAAATACAAATGTTCATTTTCTTTTCGTGTACTACATTATTGACGTTTCCCAGTCAATTTTTACCTATATTGCCTGAATCTGTATTTACAGTAAAAAGCTCAGTGTGATCCACAAGAGCATTCATCCAGACAAAACTGACTATTGTATAGAACAGAAAGCAGTATAGAAAATTTGTATTTAACAAATATTTCCATGGTGAAAAAAACATCTAAACATTTTGACCAGTGTGGCTCACACGATGACAAAAACACTTTATTTTGGTGGCATTGGCCAATTTACTGACACAATAACTAGGTTTTGAAGGATGAATTTAATGTTTTCGGTGAGTAACTACATTTTGCAGACAAGTAATAGAGTTCTGATGTTCCAGCAAACAGTTGTGACAATTGAACTTAGTTTAGAGAATGTTAATGAATGTTTCGAAAAATGTGCGATTGAGAAAAACTGTAAAAAAGCAAGTGATTCATTATTTTTTCTGATGGATAACATTGTTTTTTACAACTCATTCAGTCAAACTGACGGATAAGCCTTGTTATTTGATATGATTTGTTTCGGTTATTTTGAGTGGCAGATCCCAAAAACCAGCACCCATATTTTAAAACGCTTGTTCAGAAAAAGGTTGGATATTTTAAGTAGTTCTCTGTTTGTTGTTCTGGCCAATTGAATTCTCTGAGACAAAACTTGTGCGGTTCAGTATTACTACAGGAATGGCTGGAATCTCTTGGATTTTTACTTTACAGATTCCAGTTTTACAGTTTTGGTTGACACTTGCCCACAGACAGATACAGCTTTAGACTGGATGACATTAAAATGACTGTTTATTGTCTTTTGGTAGTCTTTTACATAGTCAAACACATCAACATTTATAAAAATCAACATTAAAAAAAGAAACGAAAAATAAGTTCTAAACAGCTTTATGCTGCTTTACAATATATTTTATTGACCCATGAAAAATGTTTCACTGTCAAAAAACCAGTACAATATTTTCCCACCATGCAGCTATGAGTCCATTTCTGGGAAAGTTGTAACCCACTGCCCACCCCTTTAACAAACAAATGAAAAACAACCATTTTTGGGTACCAAACCAGAGCTGTCAATAGAAAAAGCCCAGCACCGCAACTTCAGTATATATATATTTTCTTTTATACCATTTAATTCCTACTACTGCTCAAAGGGAATGTGCTTTAATCATTGTATTGTTAAATACAAATGTTTTGAAATAAAAATACTTTTTTTACAAACACAAGACTCTTTTACATAACATTCATTTCATACACATAAACATTATTGCTCGGAATGTGGGTTCTGTCTTTGTATTTAAATGCACTGCAAAGGAAAACCACAAGCTTCTAAACAGACCTTACTAATCAGACTTACTTATTTTTTGTTTATAAGTGACTAAAAAGAGGAATGAAATATACTGTAAAAATGCAATCTTTTCTATAAACGCCTTCCCAAAACATACATTGTAGTTCACCTGATGCCAACAGTGATTTATGAATTGTCTTTTACAGTACATTTCAGAACACTAACAAACATCTATCATCTATCAAAAAAATATCTTCATTCTTTTGAGATGACTGTACTTATCAATTTAATAGGGTGTTCTCGTATATCTGCACGTTACTAAAATACCTTTGAGCTGATTTGCATATACTGCACTGGAATGGCCCCAGGGTTACCACAACTGCATAGTATCTGCAATCAGTAGTCTTTACAGAACACACACACTGAATGTATACATACAGTAAAAAACAGAAAAAAAAAGAAGTCATGTATAATGCACTACATATAAAGAGAAGTAAGCTCAAGGGCATTAAAACCAGTTTTTCAAGCATTAATTTGCATATTCTCCATGACCTAACATGCTACTCTAATGATTTGCATGTATGAGCTGAAAATTGCTTTTCAAGCCTTTCTAAACTGTACACATACTCTATGAGTGTTGCATTGTTACTTGATCCTTTGTGTTGTCACCTTTCTCTCCTGGACAACAACTTTATGTGACGATGGATTTTGGTTCATCTGGACAGATGATCCACCGAATCCAACGTTACCAATAAAGGACTCTGTGGCGGATGCCATGCCCTTTTGAAGACCCCCCTGGACCATACCTGATCCCCCTTTATTCTCCACATAAAGGACATTTTGAGATCCACCATGAGTGGAAACACCTTTTTGGAGGGACCCGTGAATCACCTGGCCCCCTTGTCCTTCCACGACCATCAGGCCCTGAGATCCAGCAACCCCTCTCTGAAGTGTCCCCTGAAGGACTTGGCCGCTTCTCACTCCCCCATCCACCAAGTACACTTGTGATCCAGACAGTCCAGAGTTGAGAGCCTGAGCAGATCCACCCGTGTCCACAAGCACCATTCTCTCACCACGATTCAGGGTATTCGCCGCCATATTGGTGCCCTGGACTACAACCCCCTCAGCTACTGGGCCGCTGTTCAGCACATACATGTTCTGTCCGACTCCCATGGTGGGCCTTTCAGCGAGAAGTACCGTGCTGGGCTGCGGCTCGACCATGTAGTACATTTGCGGCGGTTGCATCAGGTACGTTGGAGCTGGCTGGACGCTCGTGATCACTGTGGGCCGGTTGTCTGCGACAAGCACGTTCTCCACACGTGAAGATGATGTCGCAGCCATGTTGGAAGTCATATTCATTGCGTTTGTAGATAGAGCTCTGTTAGTGGCTATATTCCCTGCATTTATAACATTGGTTGATGAAGACACCACCTCGGTACGGTCCACGATGGGTTTGGGAGGGGGAGGAAAGGGAGCGTGGACTTCAGTCTTTTTACCTCCACATATTTCCGCGAGTGTGTTGAACTTTGGTCCAAGGTCATTCAGAAACTCTAGGTCATTGTTATCTTCGAGCATGCTGCAGCAGCCGACAGAGCCAACAGGGGAGCCCTTCCCCTCATAACCATACACCATCGGTTCATTCTTAGCAAATCCATCCTCCAATCCTCTGCTTTTCTGTAACACACATAGAACAATACATATATGTGATCCACATAGAGATAGATAGACAGACAGACATTTAGATAGACAGACAGACAGAAAGAGAGACAGATAGCAGTCCCGGCGCCATGGGCGGGCATTGGGGGGCCTGGCACTTCCTGTGAGTCACTAGTGCCCGCCCTGGACGAGCCTGTCTCCCTTCACCAACTCCACGTCATGTCCCACCAACCACCAGTCCTTGCTTGTTTGCACAATATATTTTTTTTATCAATAGGCTACTGTTATCATTTTGTATATACATAACTCCTGAATAAAAAATAAAAATGTGTTTGGTCTGATTTTTTAAAAAAAATAATTTTAAACGGATTTGATTGGTTTGTCGATAGACAGTGCGGAAATGTTTGAGTGTTGCTGTGAGGTGCTATGGTTCTGCAGTGATCTTTGTTTGGAACTATTTTCGCTGCTAAAATAGAACAAAAACAGTCAATATTGCGTCTAAAATGTAAGTGACTTAATATTAATTACTTGTTTATTGAAATCAAGCATTGCGTCAGTTCAGGCAGGCCTCGTCAGTCAAGCTCGCATCAGCTGATAGCCAGCTGTTCCTGACGTATACCAATCCAGTTTCGACACCTATCACCGCGGCCATTTAAATTCCCATTCTTCAGCATCTCTTCTATCGCATCGCTGCTCGCAAAACAAACTCCCTCCTCCAACCCCAATTCCACCTTAACCTGTATTTAATCTGCCTTTGTTTCTTTCCGTACAGGTCTCTACATGGCAAGCATTTTTTTCTCTCATGTATTTTGTTTGTCTACAACTCATGTAATTGTGAATTGTAATTATGTATGCATAAACTGGTTCTGTTCTGTACCCCAGAGGGGTTGACTTGCTGCTCTCCCCGCTCTGTCCAGACATGGCTGCATGCCCAGAACAAAACCATACCACCCACACTAACTGTATGCGATTATTGTAATAAATAATATACTTGACGAAGTGGTCCTGACTGAACTATAGAATTATAGAAATCAATGTCACATTTTCAATCGTGATGGTATTCAGCACTCTTGGTCGTGTGATGTTGCTTAACTGTATCATATGTTATAAATATAAAAACTCCACATTTTGAATTTTTACCGCAGTATGTTAACTGAGTTTCTTTGTGTTTGTTGCACTCATTTGTTTCAATTTCTCCTCGAGAGGCAGCGTGAGCCTCAACAGCGCAACCTTGTTAGCGTCAGTACAGTATATATTATTATTCACTATCGATCGCCACTTAGACTAAATTAATGCAGAATCATTGCCGCGTTTTGGTGATTCCCTAGTAATTTTTTATTATTGCCGTTTTAATCAGGCTAGGGTACTTGTCCGGTCGGGCAAGTAAAATTCTCTTTCGCTTGCCCCTTTAAAAATCCACTTGTCCGTGAATTTGTGTCTGGCACCGGGTCTGAGAAAGATAGATAGATAGATAGATAGATAAAATAAGATTAGATTAGATTAGATAGACAGACAGACAGACAGACAGACAGACAGACAGACAGACAGACAGATAGATAGATAGATAGATAGATAGATAGATAGACAGATAGATAGATAGATAGATAGATAGATAGATAGATAGATAGATAGATAGATAGATGAATGAACAGGTAGATTGATTGTTCATATACACATCATCCTGTAGGTATATTTTACCTGTGAATAGTATTCACCCAGGAACATTTCAGACACAGCCATTCCGTCAAAATCTCCAGCCATTTCTCTACTCATAAGGGTTTCACTTCTCCTCATTGAGTCCATGTAGGCCATTTCCATTTCATTGTAGCCACGGACACCCATTATGGAATTGGATTCCATGAAGCCTGCTGCTCCTCCTACTCCTCCTCCACTAACACCACCACCATTAAGACGCATACCAGCCACATCTTTGGATATAAAACCACTCATCCTACCATCAATCAAGTCGGCCGGGCCCGGTACTGGAACATCCTGTCAGAGACAAAATGGTTTTATTTATTTAGCTTTATGACAAAAATAACATCTCAATCAGATTTTTGTTCCTGATATCATATCATACCCTGTCCTCTCCCTGGCCCTCAGTATGGTAAGAGATGAGATGCTCTTTAGTGTCATAGGGCATGTCTGTGAAAGCTCCCGTCATCCCAGCGGCTCCACACTGACAGAGCAGCAACAGGAGTGGGATGACTGTAACAGAGGAGAAATACAGCGTTTATTTCAGCACCATAATAACAATCAATCATAATCTGTTCTGTGAACTTAGTTACTTACGCAATAATGCAAGCAATCCAAGGAAGAGCAGGCCGATTCCAGCGGGTCCAAATTTTGACCCCTTCTTAAGCGTTCCTGCTACAGTTCGGTCACAAGCCCCCTGGACTGTACAGGTACACACTTCCACCACTATTTTCTGAGGTTCTGGACATCCCAACCCCTGCTGGTCCTTAACATCCACCGTCAGCTCATGTTCTCCCGGCCACATCTTTTCTTGGGTCCGGAAGATGGCAGTGGTATCTGATGAGAAGAAGAACAGAAGATCTCAAACACAAAGTCAGTAGTGACATCCCAATTAACAGATCTCTGACTAGTACTTCATATTTTTGACTTCCTATCTTAGATAGATAGATAGATAGATATACAGATATATAGATAGATGGATCAATGTGTATACCATTTAAATGCTCGATTGACCATTTCCCCTTAGTTCCTTCTGGGACAACATTGAAGGTGAATGGAGCTCCATTGGGTGGTGCATCCTCATCCACTGCAGTGACTAAGACTGCGTCCTTATCAGTACAAAGTGTCTGGACTTTGCTTGACAAAGTGGGGCAGTGGTCATTAAAATCCTCTACCTGGATGGCAATGGTGCCCGTTGCCGTCTTGGAAGGCAAGTCTATAAGAGAAAAGTAAATACATATATTTTTTTTAAAAACAATTATATTTTATATTTGCATTTCATATAAACATTACAATACTATGATATATAATTAAAAAAGCAGATAAATAAGTGTCAAGAAAGCAAAATAAAAGAAACCCTTCAGGCTACTTTCTCTTCGTTAAAAAAGAAATAAGATATAAATTGTAAATGAATGGCATAAATTAAATATTAAATATTGAATAATGTTGATTGCTATTTTACAATATAACAATATTGCAGATGGTTACATTACTTATTCAAACATCACTGACTCAGTAACTATTGTTGATTAATGTGAAGATGCCGCCCTCTTCAGGACATGTTATGTATCTGCAATGTCCTATGGTCATTATATTAAACAATATGGCACCCTGGAAGTGTGACTTGTCAATAAGTTATTGAAGTACACTATCATATATTTTGGTAGTGAACGACATATCCGGCAACAGTTCAAAAATACTAGAAAATAAATATTAGAAAATTAGAACAGCTGGCAAATCCACATCCTTATAAAACTACAAAGATTAAAAGTTGTCCCTTTTCCCTGGAACTTGCCTTGAGTCATGCTGTAAATCGTGGCATAGTAGGTGCCGTTAACTAGAAACTTGGACTCGCGGTCAGGAGCCTTGTTCATTCGAATGGCCCCAGTTGTCTCATCGATGCTCAGCCAGTTATCTGGGTCAGATGCTTTAATATACCTATAGGAAAAGGGAACAGTTCAGGCTCATTTATCATTGATTTAGGTACTGTTTTCTCTTCATTTTTTTTTTCAAACTGTTTTGATGTAAACGTACTTTACGTTGGTAGCTTCCTTTCCGGTGTCTGTATCAATAGCCGGGTACCTTGCGATGATCTCATTGCTGTTAAAAGTCTTGCCTTCTGAGATGGGAATGGCTTTTGTTAGGGGCATAAACTTGGGTCCTTCCGGTTGGTTTTTCACCTTTACATTCACATTGTAGATCTGACTGCCTGACGATGACCATGAACTGCTACTTGAACCTCCGCTGCTGCTGCTACTACCGCCGCCGCCGCCACCACCACCGCCACCGCCACCGCCTCCACCACCGCCTCCTCCTCCTGCACCACTGCCTCCGAAGTTGATATTCATTCCTGATTGTCCTCCAGTTACAGAGGGGTGAAATGGAGAATTGTTGGCTACACCAATGCCAAGCTTCAGGTCTTTGACATCCTCATAATCAACAGCCTGCAGGGAAAATGGACATGAGATACTTTCTTCAGGCAAATGGCTGAGAGTATAATCTGCTTTAGAACAGTTCAATGCTAGTGTGTACAAGTTAGCATGCAAGAATGATAGCATGCTAGTGTTAAATGCTAAATAACTAGCAATGTCAAAATTATAGGGGGGGCGGGGGTTGTATTGACACAAATATCGACACAAATTTGATTCAGTATCAATTCATATGTATATAGCATACTAAAAATCTTTAGTTGAATGCAGTTTGCCTTTTTTATTTTACTTTATTTACTTTTCTTTGGTTAAATTCAGTATTTTCTTGCATTCATTAATATTCACTATCAATAAAAAATATTAGGATGCAAGTTATTAACTTTTTTAAATTTAAAATTTTAAAAAATCTAGTGTTTTATCATGTCTAAATATTTATTCAAATGAAAAACCTAAAAATAAATAAGCAGTTATGACCTGCAATACTCTTTTGAGCAACTAGACTAATAGATATGTATAGAGCCATACAGACACCTAGTGGGTAAACCATGGCATTACAAAAGAAAATTATTATTTTTCTGGCCACAAAATGACTCTAATTTTCCTCTTTGCATTGGAATTTAAAACCCTTTTCTCTATGTTAACCTTAAATACTACACTAATTGTAATATAAATAATAAAAATATTAGAAAAAAATATTATTTTAAGTGGTCATTAATGGACCATAATTATTGCACAAATAGTATTTAGTACCAAAAGATCTCCTCAAAATATTGAATAAATATTATTGAACTAAAAGTTAATAGTTGGTCACATTTGACCACCAATGAGTGTGACCAATAAGTAAGGAATACCTGAGGGTTAAATACCAGAAAAACATTAACATTAATGTTAACATTAATGTTGCCTCTCCATCAATCTCCAGAATAAAATGATACTGTAAATGTCGTCGACATAATTAATCAATGCACACTATGCTGTAATGTTTACCAAAAATTGCTGCAAATACCTGTATAGTGAAGCTGTTGTCTATCCTGCTTAAAGCCATTCAAATGTATTGACAACGCTGGTTTGTTTGGCTCCATGAACTGCGTGGCGGCGACGCCGGCAAGATCAAAGCATGTCGCAACTCTGTTTTTCAATGGCTCTGGCTTTAACTGAGGCGATACAGTGATCTATTATACCAAGATCTTAAGAGTGCCAAAACGGTATATTTTGTTTGAATTTCGGATTAAAACTTACAAAATTTGTAAGCTGAGACTTTGTTTTGACTTTGTTCCTACACCTAGGATGGCTTGAGGGTGAGTAAATCATGGGGTAATTTTAATTTTTGTGAACTATCCCTTTAAGCAGCAAATCAGCATATTTGAATGATTTATGAAGTATTATGTGACACTGAAGACTGGAGTAATGATGCTGAAAATTCAGCTTTGCCACCACAGGAATAAATTACATTTTAAAATATATTGAAGTAGAAAACAGTTATTTTAAATTGTAATAATATTTGACAATATTACAGTTTTTAATGTATTTTTAAATGCAGCCCTGATGAGCATTAGAGACTGAGAGACTCTCAAAAACATTACAGAATCTTACCGACCCAAAATGTTTTAATGTTAGTGCATGTCAAAATTTTGGATCTGTGTATTGGGTCTTGCGGTGTAAATGCAGCCTGATGTCTATTATGTCAATATTATTAACAATACTGAAAAGAAAAAGAGAACTGGCCTTACTTTATTTCTTTACTGTTTACTTGAATAATGACATACATTGACTTGTTTAATTCATTGAAAAATACCTGAAGGTTTGTTTCAATTGGATAATATTCAATATTCAATTTGTGAATAGCAAATTCGTTTTTTCATGTCATGTCAAAATTGGCATTGAGAATTTGACCAACATACTGACATTTTAGGTATCATGACAAACCTACAAAATACGGGAACAAAAATACAGGGGGGAATTGGGGAAGAAAAGAAAAAACACTGCACACCTTGTCAAGCATCAGGACTGCCTCATTGGTCTTTTGGTCCATTTTAATGCTGAAGTATCCAGCCTCATTGCCTGATGCAATAAAGCACTTGGCCGCCCAGTTGTCCGTGTCCTTAAGATCCAGGTCACTTGCTTTGAGTCTCATCACCTCCACTTGATCTGTATTTTCCTCAATACTAGCCTCAAACTATGGAGAATGAAAAAAATGTAAGTTGCAAAAATTGCAGGGGACCATGTATTCACTACAACAACATACTAAAACCATGTGAATGTAAACAAAGTGTAGATATATTCTTACTGGGCCTTGCAATGTAGGCACATTATCATTGACATCATTGATCCTGATGGTAACTGTCCCTGTGGCGGCATTGCCTCCTGAGGCACCATTCAGGTCAGATGCTCTGACAAGCAGGACATACTGATCAATAGACTGAAGAGAGAGACAGTGTGTAAATAAACAGGTGGAATCATTTACATACCGCTGAAAGTGCTCAACAAAACCAGTCATTGTGTCTTTGTTCCTGTATTCATTTAAAAATGTAAACAATAACAGCCCACGTAGGGTGGAACATCTGGCACAGACACAAAGAAGCTCATAACTGCTGTCAATGAAGAAGTGCCAGTGCAAAATCATGGAGTCTGTAGCATGTTGGATATCATACACATTCGATACAGTGATCGTGACCACTAACCTCTCTATCCAGGTTAGAATTGATAACACGGACTGTCCCGTCATTGTCAACTCTGAACATTCTCTGTCCCTCTGGTTGCTGCTCAACAATCTCATACTTGATTTGAGAGTTTGGGTTTCCTTGCTCATCAGCATCAAAGCAATTGATCTTCATCACTACTGTGTCTGTGTCCATGATAAATAAAAGTAAATATATTTTAGTTTAAAACAAGATCTTGTTAAAACAATGTGCTCTTTATATACATTTTGGTCTGCATTAATTTTTTTTTTCTCTGTATAAGCATCACGTAGTCAAAACCATCAAGTTAAAAATAACACAATATATTTGGAAATATATAATAAAATATATAAGAAATATAATATATTATATATATATATATATATATATATATATATATATATATATATATATATAAGAAATATATAATAAAAAAATGTTTTTAAACAACTTTTTTTTACCATGATATATATATATATATGTGTGTGTGTGTGTGTGTATATATATCCACACACAACAATTAATCACAATTAATCGCATCCAAAATAAAAGTTTGTGTTTACATAATATGTGTGTGTACTGTCTAATTATTATGTATATATAAATACACACACATGCATGTACATATATTTCAGAAACATTTGCTATATTTATGTGTAAAATATTTATATTTATATATCATATAAATGTATATACACATGCAAATATTTCTTAAATATATATATGTATGTGTGTATGTTCAAATATACATAACAAGTATTAACAGTACATAAACATATCACACATTAATCGTTTGACAGCCCAACAAATATCTTGAATTATTATTTCATAAATATCATTACTTTTTTGGGGAGTTGCACCACATGACATTTTACAACCTGAACTAACCTTATATTAACAAGCAGTGAAGCCATTTTTAGGGACTTAAAATGAATTACAATAAATAAATGAAAAACATGCTCATCATAAAAGAGGTGTATGCAAATCCTTCGTGACCCCGTAGCAGAGTTATTATCATAATCAGGGTTTGAAAATAACTTTTTCACTCACCAGCCAATTTGGCTACTTAAAATGATCAGAAATAAACCAGATTATCAATGTCACAGCTTAGATTTAAATATAGCCTATTTATTATTAAATCTGATTTTGAAACATTGTGTTGCTTTCAGCTTCATGACAGTCAATCACTGTTCTTGTTCAAATAAAAAAAAAAAAAACAGAAATAAAGACAAAATTCTGTGACTTCTCTTATACTTGCCTTGAGTTTACCTGCAAATAGCAATAAAGACGCAAGGGTGCTTTTTGCCCAAAAGTGTTGGACATACAGCATTTATGATTTATGATTTATGAACTGTTTAGAAAAAGTGGCCTCTTAATTGTCTCCTAGGGCTCCAGCGGAGCTAATGTTTGAGGACCCTTTTAGGGAAAGGGCTTATGCAAAGTACATAATTTATGGATCATAACCCACCAAACTGGCTAGTGTGTTGATACGCGTTACCCGCCACGGTGGATTTTTTACTCGCATCTAGTGGGTTGGCGGGTGTTAATTTCAAATCCTGATCATAATCACTATTATGTTTATTGTATAAACAGTCACATTTCTTTAAGCTATAACAACTGCAGGTCACATACCTACTGCACTGAGTTCGTCTACAGCCCCTGGAGTCATCGGACCAAAAACAGGCGGATTATCATTCTGATCCTTCACTTTTATTCTTAGCCCAATGTCATTCTCTGCAATTGTGCCATCTGTGAACGTAGCAACCCCTGTAAGCTATGGAGGAGGTGAAGATATGAATTGCAAGATCACCAACCCTTATCAATAAGCATAGGTATTAAAGCCAACTTCATCAACATCATCAATCACTTTTGTCATTTCACTTACATTGTATTGTGCAATGGACTCTCTGTCGAGGATCCCCGTTATTCTTACATATCCAGTTTCAGGATTCACCACAAATAAATTGAACGGCTCCATGTTTGCACCAACGCCCTTTAGTGAGTACCTCAAATTTTTCATTTGGGGGTCTTCTTTGTCTGAGCGGATCTAAATCAATTAGAAATACATACATTTTTAAAACGAAAACCAACCAAGCCCACAGTTCCCTGACACATTAAAATGAAGCATTGCAAATATCAAATGCTTAAGATATTGTTGCAATGTATATCACAATGTATGTGATGTGGCGACTTCATTGTTGTAATCATGGCTTTATTTTATAATGGTCATTTCTTATACCGTATTGTTCAGAATATAAGACGACCCTGACTATAAGACAACCCCCCTTTTTCAAGATGTACATTTTGTAAAAAGGCTTTTTGATAAAGAAAATGCTTTTATTTGAAAATAATTTTGATACTGCATATTTTTCATATGTTAATTTTTGTATTGAAATATGGTAAATACTGGTAAAATGTACCAATGATCACATTTAAAATAAACACAAAAATAACCTGTAGCCCATCCGAATTATATAACAATTAATAACAAACAACCATGTAGCCTACCAAAATTTCATTAACAGTAGAAGTGAAATCTTATTAGTTTTGAAATCTGGGTACTGTCTTATGTTTTAAAATCACGTACAGGGGAAGTTTGGTCTCGTCAGCGAGACACGCAAACATGACAGTCACGTGGCTCTTATGACGGTAAACTTTTCTTTGACTGTTTGTGTTTTTAAGACTGTCTTTTTATGCTTGCGATCTTCTAACATTACACTGACACTGTATTTCTTGCCACACTCGTTTTACGCGTATTTGATGCCACCTATTGTTGTGGGTGTATTATTGACAAGTAAAAATCTAGACGCTTTTTTTTTTCAGATGTATTTCTAAAGAAAAACATTGTCTTATATTAGGAACAATACGGTATTTGTGAAGCAATTTATGTAGTAGTAAAACTGTGTAGTTACTGTGTAGTTTTATGTAGTTACTATAGTAATTACAGTCAATTATGCATTGTTACATGCAACTAACCCTAAACCAAACCTTAACCCTAACCCTAATTATATAGGAAGTACATGTAGTTTATTACTATTACTTAGTACTTAATTGTATCATTGTTACAGTGCAATTATATATTTAAGTACTGAGTAATATTAATTAACTACATGTACTTACTATAAGGTTATGGTAGGATTAGGGTTTGGTTAAGGGTTAGTTGCATATAATTATGCTAAATTTACTGTTATTACTATGGTAAGTACATGTAACATACGTAACAAGGACACTGTCAAATAACCGACAACTTTTGATTAAATAATGTTTTAGTATTGCTAATATTAACATGTATTAACTTTCTAAGAAAATAACATGTCTTATATTCGGAACAATACGGTATTTGTGATGCAATTTATTATGATTTGGACATAACGTTAGATCATGAAAATAAAACTGTTAATTGTGAGTTCATGTTAGCTCAGGGCCATTAAATAATATTAACAGATACAACTTTAAATTTTAATAATGTAGTAAATGTTTTAATTAACATTAACTAAGAATCATAAATACTTTAGAAGTATTTTTCATTGTTAGTACATGTTAACTAATGTAGTTAACTAATGTTAACAAATGGAACATTACTGTGAAGTTTTATTTTTTTCTTGTACATTGATTATACAGTAATAATTATGCAAGCATATATGAACTTGTTTGACGCAGAGAAAGGCTCACTCACTTTAGCAATGAAGTCTTTCTTGGTGTAATCGACATTCTCCTCTAGGATTTGGGGAGGGACAATCCATTCTCTCTTCTGCCTGCGGAGGGCCACAGAGTTTTGGAATCTGGCTTCAGCCTCAAACACATGCTGCGGGAAAACAGAAATAACTATTTATGAAAAATGAGTTTTCTCGCACACAACAGGAAAGGAGACAGGGAGTTGTTTTTATATTTGTTACCCTTCCTGGTAAGAACGTTCTCATTAGAAGGATTTGTAAATGATTCATTACAAATGAGTCATCACAAATGATCGAAACTCTATGGTTGCAACTTCCATGCATGCATAGTTTGACACTAAAGTTATCCTGTCTGTGCAGGCACAATCAAACAGAAGATAATTAATATGAAATTCGAATGAAATGGGTTGACAGTAATATAATGATATAAACCTCAAAAGATTTACAACTGCAGAAAAAGCACTGCAAAGAAGTCATTACTTCAATCCACTTCAGTAGACTTTTAATTAAGAAAGATAAGATAAGATAAAGAAATACTTGGCAAAAGCAAAATGCATTCCATTTAACTCCAGATCACCTTAACTAGACCACACACATCTAAGATAAAGCATGTGAACACACAGTGGTTGAAAGAAAACCTTGTTCCACTTTATATTAACTGTCTTTAAT
This sequence comes from Coreius guichenoti, assembly GCA_039654105.1. Classification (NCBI taxonomy): domain Eukaryota; kingdom Metazoa; phylum Chordata; class Actinopteri; order Cypriniformes; family Gobionidae; genus Coreius; species Coreius guichenoti. The sequence continues at coordinate 10,626,379 of CM077185.1, read as the reverse complement.
TCATACATGTTTTACATTGTACTTGTAACCTAACCTTACCCTCAATAGCAGAAAAAGTGTAATACATGTACACAATAAGTACTTTGTACCCAACTATTTTTTATGCAAATACATAATAGATAAAGACACCGAATATAAAGTGTGACCAAAAACCCATCACAATCCTATCCCTATTACTCTCACAAATATAGGATGTAATGTCTGGTTTTCTTTCATTTCTGCCACTAATGTGCATTTCTGCATTGTACTGTACAAAGATTCAATAGTTACTACTACAAGTGTTCCCTGCTCCGTGTTTAGTGATACATGGAGACACCACATTTTGTGTAGTAATTATACAAGGATTAAGAAGTTAAATATAGAACAAATCGTCATATGAATGAGTAAAACCTTTAAATTGTTACACAGAAATACAATAAACAGTATGCCTTTGGGTTTTTGTGATTAACCCAAGAGAGAGTTGTTTTACACCACTTCCTTTCACTTTCTCTCTCTCTCTCTCTCTCTCTCTCTCTCTGAAACGCATCAAGACGTGCTCTTTTTCATATACAGGGGAGAGCGGGGCACAACCTAACGCGGGGTTAGTTGTAACACACATGGTTTAAAACTTTCCACACATGCCAGGATGATGAAAAAACTTAGTGTATTTACTAGCTGCCATATCAACATTATTTAGAGAAAAAATTGCGCCAAAATTAAAAAATCTTCGGAAGATATCACTGAACATTTATTTAACCATAGCAAAAGTAAATTTCTTACTTAAGTTTATTTTTCATGATGTAACGCTGTGTTACAATGTGCCCCTATTAGAACTATATTATATTCTATACTTTTATGAATTTTATTGAGAAACCATGAGAAAAATAATGACTTGATTGAATTGAAATGAGTCAATGTTCAGAAGTTATTAATTATTATTATGTTTTTAACTATGCTGTATAGCTGTGTTTTGCAATGTGTTTGTTGTCAAACTCAAAAATTAGTATATTTTTAATGATTAAAAAATGACATTATTTTATTTGAAAAAGTTGATAATTGTATTTTATTGACAAAAAATTGTCTTTTTTTTTATTATATCAGATAACATTTTAAGCTGTCATTTGGTCATGTTATAATGTGCCCCTCACATGTTACAATGTACCCCACCAATGGGGCATGTTGTCACACTTCATTTCCATTCTTTCGGGGTAAATCAAGAAAAAAGTATACACTGTATTAAAGAAAGAAAACCACATAATTGTACTAGACGTGTGAAATTAATGTGGGAAAAAAATGAATACTCTGAGTCTGAACCCCAAGTGGATTTACACAAACTGAGAAAGTCAAAAAGCGTTAGGTTGTGCCCCGCTCTCCCCCTACCCACATACTGATAAAAGCAGTAAAATATTCCTTCACTGAGATTCACCAGTGTAAAACATTCCAGATAAAATAATTTTCATAAAATGCACTCATTTAGTAATCATTTTACTCAACTGTTGTTCAGTGAATTGAACTCATCTTCATGAGAATTTCAGTAAATATTATTGAGAAATTACAAACAATGAGGTGCCAGAGGGAGGGAATTTCAACACTCCTGAAATTGAAAGGATAAACTATACAAGACTTGCAGATCCAGCTTGACTGCTGTAGTCTGTCTATTGCTATACCAGACAGAGCTTGTTCTGAAATGCCCATTACAAAAATACATCATGGTAAATAGTGGAGGTTTCTGTCATTAAAGTTTCCAGCAAAATACTAGTTACCATTAAGATTACTAATGTAAAACCATAATGAGTTTAAAACCAGAGAAATGAAGAAAAACACTGTAGCCTACTTTATTTAACGTTACTGCTTTCTGGTAGATGGAAATCGCTGTTATGACGAAATGTAACTGTTTACCATGACATTTTTTAAACATTTAGTTGCCATGGTAAATTTCTGTAAAGGGGTGGACAATTTTCCTTCCGGCATTTTAAGAGTTAAAGAGAGACACGAGCTCAATAAGTGACTTTTTCATATTAACTTTATGAACATACACATCGAGAGTACTATAAACAAACAGGCTACCAAACAAACAGGCTAAACAAACCCAGTTTCAGTATTATGAGAGACGCGTACGATTGTTTTGGTTCACAAAACGATAACGTTACATTCAAAATGGAGAAATACTAAAATTTAGTAGCTAGCCTCTGTTAACGTGCTTATCTGTTGACAGATATTTACAAATACGACAAACTTACCGATAATCCAAAGCAAAGCAGAAAAGCGACAGCAGGCGATATACGCCGGGCCATGGCCGGAGAAGCACACACGGTATTTCCTGATCACCTGAGATCCACTGCTGACTTTTGGAAAAGTTTTAATATATCCCGCTGAGGCAGATGTGCGTCCCGATGCTGTTTAATGCACGATATGCGAATGAGATCGATCCGGAGCGCTTTAGAGAAACTCCTTATTCATTCTTTCTCCCACACCCTCACCTTGCGGGTTAAAAGGAGGACCTAACGTCACAAAGATGGGTGTGTGTGTATGTGTGTGTGTGCGTGTGTGTGTGTGAGAGAGAGAGAGAGAGAGAGAGAGAGAGAGAGAGAGAGAGAGAGAGAGAGAGAGAGAGAGAGAGAGAGAGAGAGAGAGAGAGAGAGAGAGAGAGAGAGAGAGAGAGAGAGAGAGAATATATAATTTTCACAATTACATTAGGCTACATGTATCATAAAGGGTGGCATGGGTGTTCTCATTCAGAGAAGTATTAACATATATCCACAAGACCCATCCTTAACCCTCTATGCAGTGTCCTATATGAGTAACATCACATGGAAATTAACCATGGTTTTATTATAGTAAAATTGTTGTAACTATGGCTTTTGGTGGATTGATTATCATTTGTACAACCACAGTTTTACAACAAATACCATGGTTAAACTATGGTTAATGTAGCAAAACCATGGTTAATTTCAAGCTAAATAAATGAATTAAAAAAAAATTATATATTATATCAGAAAAAGAATGTCTTCAATTAAATAATATTTAAATTGTGAATCTTGAGCTAAATTATGGAATATATGAATGTTGGAATATATAGCTAGGCCTTTAAAAAGTGTTGAAATCTGTTCAGAAAGTGAATCTAATGCTTATTTCTACAAATTGTTAGTATTTTTTATTTTCAGTAATTAGTTGTTTACTGTACAGAATCATGCTAAAAGTTGACTATTTCATGTACTAACAAACATAAACAAAATATAAAATAAAGTGATAAAATAGCAAAATAGAAATGTACTTGTTTTGAGGAGCTTAAAAAGTTTTTAAAGAGTTTAGAAAATGTTTTTACTTATTAATTTTATTTATTTATAGATTAATAATAGTATATATATATATATATATATATATATATATATATATATATATATACACAATTTTTTTTTTTTTGACCCACCTGTAAATATGCAAGCTTCTATTGTTCACTGACAGTCATTTTAAATGTGATGGTGTATTATCTCACGTGAATGTTTTGATAGCAGCAGTTTTATGCTGTTTAATTGAAATAATACATCCTAAAATCCTTCGGAGATCACTCATTTTTAATCACAAATAACCATCATTTCACATATAAGGATGTCATTCTTATGAAAAGCTATTGAGTTGTCCCAGGGATTAACTTCATTAAAGATCAGAAGCGATGCTCTTTGAGGTGTTCTTCATTATTAATCACACCTATGAACTGATCTCTCAGAAGCTCACACCTTAGCATGTGCTTATTAAAAGTTGGTCATACTTAAAATGTCTGAACCGAAACGTGTCTGAGGGTTTGCCCGACTAAGCAACTAATCAGCAAATAGTTTTCTATTGTATTGCATGTGATTGTACACAGAATTATTTCCGAAATAGTTGATCATGTTTTCTTTTGCATGTGAACTTATTTGGCTGTGATACTAAAGATATCCTGATGCACTTCTGTAGAAAAGAGAGGGCTTTTTGGGAAGTGGTGAAGTAACGGCATGTCTGCTTGCTTTAAGGAGGTGTAGGAACAGAGTGGGAAAACAAAGAAGTGATTGGGCGAGACAACTTGTTTATTCTTTCTTTCTGTAAATCTGTTTCTCACTTACTCACTCCCAGTTACTCTAACTTAAATGTTCACATTTCTGACTTTGTCTGAGTTTGAAACATACAATAACCAGATGAAGTCTCAACATAATACTGTAGAATTAAGTGTGTTTTTAGAAATTTTAAAAGGGCCTTGGGGTCTCTCACACTGTAAACCCTAACGCTCAAAATGATTAATTGGTTTGAGTAGGGTAAACTTAAATTAATCAAATTAACTTCTATGAGTATTTAGAACTTTCATTTTCTTTTGAGTTCACCAAACGGACACATTTTAAGTAATCTGAATTGTTTCATTGTTTCAAGTTTTATGAACTTGTTTCTTTTAAACAAACTTAGACTAACTTAAATTTAACTGAAACTGGGCTGGGATTTCTATTTCCCAGCATACTTTGCCATGACACTCAAAAGGGAGAGTAAATGCTAAAATTAAGTGTTATATAATGATTTTTGTGCAAGAATAATGTAAGTGGGAGATTTAGTAGTGTTTAATGTTTTGCTATGCTAATTTAGAAGAGTTTCCGTTATGTTGGGTTTTGTCGGGGGTTACCATCATAGTGACGAGTGGATCATGAGCTTGGTTTGAGAACAGATACATGTTAAATGTTTCAAATTGCTGTATTCATTCAGCAATTGCTAACCTATGCTATCAAAGCATTACGTTACCAATTATCAGGTTAGCATTTACTGAATTAGCTAGTTAAAGGAGTAGTTCACTTTAAAATGAAAATTACCCCATGATTTACTCACCCTGCAAGCCATCCTAGGTGTATATGACTTTCTTTTTTCTGATGAACACAATTGAAGTTATATTAATAAATATCCTGACGCTTCCAAGCTTTATAATGGCGGTGACGGGGTCCATTGAGTTTGAAGCTCAAAAAAGCACATCCATCCATAATAAATGTACTCCACACGGCTCCGGGGGGTTAATAAAGCCAATCGATGGGGTTTTGTAGGAAAAATATCCATATTTAAAACTTTATAAAGTAAAATATCTAGCTTCCGGCAGATCGCCTTCCGTATTAAACTTACGCAGAAAGTGTAACGCCTCTCGCTTTTTTCAGCAGTAAGTTGAATACGGAAGGCGGTCTGGCGGAAGCTAGATGTTTTACTTTATAAGGTTTTAAATATGGATATTTTTCTTACAAAACCTCGATTTGCTTCAGAAGGCCTTTATTAACCCCCCGGAGCCGTGTGGAATACATTTATGAGGGATGGATGCACTTTTTTGAGCTCATTTTAAAGTGAACTACTCCTTTAAAGCTAACCAAGTTTCCAACACTAAAATATTTAAGTTGAGTTACATGATAATTTTAAGTTAAATATATGAATTGGCTTACTCAAATATTTCAAATTAAGAGCAATTAAAATGTACAAAATAAAAATCTGCCAGGTCTGCTTACTTAAACTTTGAATTTCTTAACTTTAAGATTTTGATGTAACTGATTAACTCAATTTTTTTTAGTTTTGCCAACTTATTCGGGTTTACAGTGTAGTCTAAGTAGGGATATATGAAGGTTAAGGATTTCCAAGGGTGGTTACAGGGGCCCTGCAGAGAGGGTCTGAATAGCAAGTCTTTGCCATTTGCACACATTTAGAGAATATACTGAATGTGACTTCCATTTAGATAAAGCCTGCACTGTCTAGGCCGTCATAAATCTGTTCCTCAGACACTACTGCTTAACAAAGACGCTCAAAGAGGGAGAAGAAAAGAAAGAGAGGGATTCCATGACATTTACTACAGGTCAAAGAAACATTAATCGGAAAAAATAGTAATAATGCCACCAACTTCGTGAAAATTTACATTGATCTATGGGTTAGCTTAGCAATCATGTAGCAAAATAATAACGTAAAAAAATAAAATGTTTTCCAGTAAAAATCTAGAATTAGTTTTATTTTTCACACAGTTTTTAGCTTAGAATTTACCGAAGTTTAAACTTAAAACAGCATTTTGCCAATGGGGTAAGGGAGAATTCAAGATAAATTCTCAGGAAAGTCTTTGTTTAATTTCTTTTTTGTCTGATGGTGTTTTTGAGTGGAGAAGACAGAAAACCAGTTGTGCAGGAAACTCCCTTGAGTTTGGATGGTAAACAGTCACAGGTCTGTATCCGTAGACGGTGCATGCACACGCTTGTCACCTGTGCACAATGATCGTATGACTCATGGTGAAATCAGTGAGAGCCATTGGGAGTGTCAGGCTGGCTTATAGGCAGGGTGTGTTTGAGGGAAGGGTTGCGATCACTCAGCAGACAACGCCCTAGTTTTCAGCGCTCAAACCGCCTAACCTATAGGATGCTCTCATATTCATCGTATACTCATGTGCAGTGCTGAGATGTTATATCCATGCACTCATTTTTAATTTGCAGTTGTGGAGGCACAAATCTTTCACACCCCACTTATGGATGTGGCCAAAATGTTTTAGGTTGATATAGTCCCAGCTCTAGAAGGGGATTGTTCAAGGGTTAGTTTTGGTGTAGACCTGGATAGGGATCTGGTTAGAATTAGAGTACAGGTTAAGATTATGATTAAGTGTGGTACTAAAGTAAGGAAAAGCTTAGGGGTGTGTGAACAGTGAGACCAGGTATTACGCATACGTTTGTAAGGGTTAGGTTAGGTTAGGGGGTGCGTTTCCAGTTCCCAAAATCGCTTTTATTCATAGAAGAGGGTGAATCATTTTAGTCTTTCTTCTTCAATATGGAGAGGTTTACATGGTTAGGATTAGTTTTGGTAGGCTAGTTTTGTTGCAATATAGTTTCATGTAGTTTAATGTTACAGTTAGTACACTGTAAAAAATTATATGATCAATAAGTTATGACAACATATGTTTTTACATTGTTTTAATAAGTTAAGTTTTCAACTTTTTTTATAAGTTATACAAGATACAACTCAGTTTTTAAAGTCAGTTTAACATAATTTAAGTTGAAATGACTGCAACTGTTGAAAATTTCAGGCTGCAACTTTTTTTTTTTTTACAGTGTACACTAAAAATAATCTAATTGAATTGAATAATCCTTACATATTTTAATTTAATAAATGAACAATCCTTAATTAATCAATTAAACATTCAATTAAAATATGTAAGAATTATTCAATTCAATTTGATGGAATTTTACTATTAACTGAAATGCGTAAATCTTAAAAAAAAGGCTTAAACTTTTTTTTTGAGTGCAGTGAGGATTTCCACAGGGTTGTGTAAAAATTCAGAATTGAAGAAATAGTTCCTTTTTCATTTATAAGTGTGAATTTAAACCGTTTTGAATTTGGAATTTGAATGGGAATGACAGGGAGAGGATTTTATTGAATTGTAATTCAATAAAATTCAACTGTGGGAAATGAAGTGTTATTCCACCCTGGACCAAAAAAAGTAATTTTATTAAAAATGATCAAATATAATTCTTTGAACTCCAACTGTTTTAAACGTTTTCTAAACTTTCAACATCTACAAAGTTGCTTTTATAGTAAAAAAAAAAACCAAAAAAAAAAACCAAAAAAAAAAACAGCTGTTTCTTTAGGGGGAGATTTGGTATGAATTTGTACGATTTGATTTGTTCAGAAATGTCCAATTTTCAAAAAAAAAAAAAAAAAAAAAGTCAGTATGAAGTTCCACCCCCAAACCCACCACTACACTGTCTCACACTCTCACTACACAGTAGGCCGTGAGCAGATTGTACGAAAATGTGCGAATGAGATTTTAAATTCATATGATTTAGCCACCAATTCAGCAAGTGTGAATGAGATTGTGTTGCTACATCCATTTCTTGAATTGGACTCTTAAATACAATTTTTCTTTCTATTTTCTCACCTCAAAATGAATTCAAATTTAAGAAATTTTAAAGGCTTTCTCAGCTTACTGCACAATCCTGTTCCACACATAGATTAGTGCCACCTGTTGACGCTAATAACACATTCATATTCAATGCACAACAAATCCAATAGACATCATGTTCTTGGTCTTCTGTTCAATTTTAAATATATACCCTACTGTCTCTTCAATCAAAGACTTGGATGCAGTAAAGTTGTGTACTTGTTTTTGTGTGCAGGATTTTTGTCAACTTTTGCTTTACTGTGTAACGGTGTTGTGGCTTTTAAACTGAAAAATAAAATCAAATACATTAAAAGATTAACAGTTAAGTGAGTCCCTGATATCTCTGTGCAGGCTGTGAATGTTTGTCTGGGTGTTTAAGGATGTTTGTTTGGCCTTCGACACACCCTTGCATTTCACTTACATTCCTCTGACAGTTTTTTCCCTTCTCTCTTTTCACCCCATAATTACTTTCTTTCTCTCTGTCTCGCTCTGTCACTTCCGCTTCCAAGTTTTCCCATTGTTTGTCTCATAACAGCATTCTGTTAATTCATTTTTCCAAAAGTTTGTTACAGTTCTCCATCTGCCACAATCCCTATTTCCCTTTCTCTTCCTCCCTCTTTCCTCTCTTTGTATGAGTGCACTCTTTCCTTTTACCTTCTTTCTCTTTGTGTCGCTTTAAAAGAGCACTGTCAAAAGAAAACAGCTCCATGGCAACGGCTGAGACTGAAACCTGAGCTCAGCGATAAGGAGAGAGAGGTGGTAGGCGTGTCTAGCTCTCAAATAAACAACGTTTCCTAGCACTCAGCCATGCAGACTCAGAGATTTAGACAGACTTTTGCTATTTCTATTCACTAAAGACTACCAGTAAATATTCATTTGTATTTTCTCTTTCAGAACATGGTTTCTGTTCTGTTCATATTAGCACAATGTTCTTTTTTATTTATTTATTTTATTTTATTTGATTTATTTTAATTATTCTGTGCCTGCACATTATAATTGGTTTAACATCACTTTATATCCAATTTTACTGTAAAATACTGTACAATTCATGGTTTTTGGAAGTATTTAATTTACATTTTAAATCTATATAATATATACTTATTTTTTGTAAGAAAAAAGAATATGAGCCAGCAATTAAATTGTACATTTAAGGAACATTGCCAAAAGTCCTATATATATTATACAGTAAAAAATATTATATATTATACAAAAAAAAAAAAAAAAAAAAATTGGCAGCTGTGGTTGCCAGAATAATCCTGTAAAAAATTATATGATCAATAAGTTATGACAACATATGTTTTTACATTGTTTTAATAAGTTAAGTTTTCAACTTTTTTTATAAGTTATACAAGATACAACTCAGTTTTTAAAGTCAGTTTAACATAATTTAAGTTGAAATGACTGCAACTGTTGAAAATTTCAGGCTGCAACTTTTTTGTTTTTTACAGTGTACACTAAAAAAAAAATCTAATTGAATTGAATAATCCTTACATATTTTAATTTAATAAATGAACAATCCTTAATTAATCAATTATGCAATTTTACTGTAAAATACTGTACAATTCATGGTTTTTGGAAGTATTTAATTTACATTTTAAATCTGTATAATATATACTTATTTTTTGTAAGAAAAAAGAATATGAGCCAGCAATTAAATTGTACATTTAAGGAACATTGCCAAAAGTCCTATATATATTATACAGTAAAAAATATTATATATTATACAAAAAAAAGTAAAACCGTAAACATATTTACAGAACAACCTGTCAATTTTACTGTATAAAACTAGAAATTTTAATTTTAAACCAGTAAATTCAACAATGCGCACTGCTACTAAAATCTGTTTTGTACCTTTAACATATACTGACAAACAGCATAATAATGCAGGTGGTAAAAGAGGAAGCCACATGAAGAATCATGAATAAGTTCATCGCAATATCTTTTCCACAAGCAGAAGTATACAGAAGGTGCATTCACACAAACACAAAACACCATCATGGTCACACACATGACACTGAATAATGCAATAAACATTCATTAAACAACAGAAAATGTAACATAAAACCCAAATGTACATAACTGATAACAAAAACTATTATTAATCAAATACCTTCAAATTTGAAGAGTCACGTAGGGAATTTTACAGTTTTTTGTTTATAGTTTACAGTAAATTATATGTTGATTTGTTCTTTTTTTTTTTACTTCTAAAGCTGTACAATTAACAGCATTTTACTGTAAAATTCTTTTACAATTTTTCCCTGTATATAGTATGAGACCTTACTGTTAACCTATTAAAAGTTTTTTGTAGCGTTTTTACAATTTTACAGTTAAAATTACACTAATTACACACACACACACACACACACACACACACACACACACACACACGCACACACACACACACACACACACACACAATATTATTTATTTGATCAAAAATACAACAGTAATATTGTAAAATATTATTAAAAAATAACTGCTTATTTAAAATAACAGTTTTTAGTGTATTAAAAAATTTAGTATTTCAGCATCATTACTCCAGTTTTCAGTGATCTGAAACATGATCACATGATCTTTCAGAAATCATTCTATTATGCTGATTTGCTGCTCAAGAAACATTTCTTATTATAATCAGCTGAAAACATTGCACTGCTTATATTTTTGTGGAAAAATGTGATAATTTTTTTCAGGATTCTCTAATGGGTTGCAGTTCTATAATATCGCAAAAGTACATAAAACGATTTTACAAATTGAGCATCTCAAAAAAATTGTATTTGTGTGTAAAGAGGCAGAGAGAAAGAATCAGAGAAGAGAAGTCAAGACTATGAGAGGTCGATTAGGGTGAAACCACTGACTCACTATCTGACTGTCATCACCTGTCACACATCTGCACTTAAAATATGTCACACCCAAAGTACAAGTGACGTTTGATGACGACTTCCAATGCCCCCAAACTATATTTTAATGCAACAAAAACGTCATGTACTTTTTTGTACATGCTGATTATAATGTTCACTCGTACTAGATTGTCTACATGTATGTTTCATTTCAGCATTTACTGAGACTGCAAAGTGGGGGAAAGGAAATAGGAAGGAGAGTCACATACCTGCCCTCATCAACTGAACAAACCGAGCACAGAGTGATCTCTATTACTACACAGGTGTTGAATTACATGCATGCATCAGTACTCATGCAGGCAAAGGCATTCATTACCATAAACAAACTAGTGCTACACAATACTGAAGGTTTTATAAAGCAACATTTGTGAGAAATCTGAAAATAAATCTGGGAGTTAAAGTGGTTTGTGGTTCATGCTTGGGGTTTGGAGGCATCTGGGACATTTTCTGTCAGCGTGTATCAATAGCAGCTGTGCCGTCAACAGTTATCACATCCCATCTCACACTTGGTTTAGTGACTGGTATCTCTTTCTCTTGCTTTCTCGGGTTCACTCTCTCTCTCTTTTGTCTTTCTCTTTCACACTGGTGTTGTGCACCATTCAGGATTGCAGAATTGCATATTCAGAATTGCATCAATTTAAGTTCCTCAATTTGATTTCAGGCAGGAACCTGAATGCATAACTTTAAATCTGAATTGAATTTAAGAAAGTAGAATTATTAAAATGGAATGAAAAAGTGTAATTTTTAACAATATATTAATAAAAGATTTATTAACATTTCTACTTGTATTACGCATAAACACACAGCTAATGGAGTGTTTCCAAAAACATTATTAAACAGTTTATTTATATTTATATTTATATTAGCTTTCATTATATTGGCCATATAGTGCAAGGACACTTTGATCCCAGAATGTTCTAACTTATTTTTGTCAATATTTAGTTATCTGAAAACAGTGTGATGGATTTTTTGTGGTGCTGTATGGCAAAATATAATCTGTATTAAAGTTAAATATTAAAGAAATATGTCTAATCAGTTAAAGTTAAAGTTACAAATATTTTAGATAACACTGGATAATTAGGCAAAATTAATAATGTAATTGGTAAAAAACAAAACAAAATTAAATTCCTCCGATGTTCCGCTTTGAATTTCTGTTCTGCTTTGAATTTGAATTGTTTCCCATTCACAAAGCCCATTCAGTTCAAATTACAACTCCTACACTGATAGTGAGGCAATTCTTAATTTCACATTTTTGCCCATCCTTGGTTCACACACAGATTTTCTCATGATTCAGCTATAATGACAGATCTTCATGTGGTTTTCATCTGTCAGTCAGGTGTTGGGCATCAGCAGGTGTGGCAGGTGCACACCCAGAGTCAAGAGAAGCTTCAGGGCTTCAACATCACCCAACACACAATGTTCATGGCCATATCAAGAATATTAGGATTATTATTTCTTATCACAAACAAAATGGGAGTTTTCATGACACAGTCGCCCCTCCAAAAACAGAGATTTTCTTAAAGACTGAAAATGTATTTTTAATGAAAACATACTCCAATAATTTTCAATAATCCTTGTTTTATTTAATAGAATAGAATATAATATTACTATAAGAATATTACTAAATGTCCTTTCATATGGCAATAAAGAGTGTATTATTTAAAGAGCTGGTAAAATTGGTAGAGTAAAAAAATAGACAATAAAAATAAATAAATAAATAGAGTATTAAAATCTAAAAAATAATGCAAGAAAATATATAGTTCACATTTTACAGTGCCACCCTGCCTCCCACTCCCACTCCCACCTCCTATGCCATCCAGTTCTTCGGCTTCATCTCCACTGGCACCCTTCGGTGCACCCGACCGGTGTGTCGATCCCTAGCTCCACCTCAGGCCTCCAAGCCCTGCACTCCACCTTGTCCTGTTGACCCGCCGGCTTCACCTTGACTCCACGCCCCCTTGGCTCCATTGTGGCACGTCATCCCTCAAGCTCCACTGGACTCCCTCGTCCCTCCGGCTGCATTTTGGTCAGTCATCACCCTGGTTGCGCCATGGACTTCTGATCCTCTGGCTACACCTAATCCCTCCACCCCTTTGGCTCCACCAGGCTCTTCCTTCCTTCCTGCTCCACCGTTGTCCTCACGCCTTCCGTCTTCATCTCGGTCCCGCGAGCCTCCGGTTCCACTTCAGCCCTCCAGTCCATCGGTGTCGCCCTGGGTCTTCATCTCCTCATCTCCGCCTGGGTCTCTACCACACGTGTCTCCACCTCAGTCGGTCGGGCACCAAAAACAAAGATTTTCATAAAGACTGAAAAAGTATTTTCATGAAAAATATACTCCAATAATCCTTGTTTTATTTACAAATTTGAAAAATAATATTTTACATTGTATAATATAATAATTAGCTTGGTTCCAGTTCACCAGCTCTACCCTGGTGTGTCGTTCCCTAGCTCCACCTAAGGCCTCCGAGCCCTGGACTCCACCTTGTCATGTCGACCTGTCTGCTCCACCTTGACTCTATGCTCCCTCTGCTCCATTGTCGCACATCATCTCTCAAGCTCCGCCGGTCTCCCTCGTCCCTCCAGCTCCATCTTGGTCAGTCATTACCCTAGTTGCACGGACTTCCGGTCCTCTGGCTACACCTGGGTCTTCGTCTCCTCAGCTCTGCCTGGGTCTCTACCACCCTTGTCTCCACCTCAGTCGGGGGCGGGCTATTGGCTACACCCTGGCTCTTACCTCCTTCGGTTCTGCCATGGGCCTGCATCCTGATGGCTCTGTTGGGGGTCACTCCCTGGCTCCTTCCACCTTCATATCCTCTGTGGTCCCTTCTGCCAGCTCCTCAGCCCCCTCCAGCCTTGCTCTGTTAGACTTTTGTTTGTTTGTTGGTTTTTAATTGTTTGCTGTTCTGTTTCCTGTGTTAGTATTTGTTACCGTAGTTATTCATTGTTTGATTAATGCACTGCACCTGTTTCTCCTTTTCTTTTCATTGATCTACATTTGTAAATACAGGGGTGTTTGTAGTTTTCTTTGTCCGATCTCGTTTTTTTTAAAGTGGTTGCTCTGTTTGCTGTGTTTTAGTATTTGGATATTCTGAGAGTGTTATTTTGAGTTAGTTTTCATTAAAATCAGCTGTTGCGTCTATATCCAGCCTTTATTTCATCCTTGCAGCAACACCTTGCTTACAGTTGAGTGTTTGCAAAAATTTCTACTGCTATGATGAATTAAATTTAATTCTGTCATACACATCTCTGCTAAGAAAAACATGTGCTGTTTTGAGCATGAGTGAAGGACAACAGGAAAAAGGTAAAATTTGGTCAAGGGGTGGAGACTGATAACATGCAGTTCACCTCGGGGTGCTTGTGTCGCAATAACACAATTATTTAGGATTCAGGGTTGGTGAACCAATTAGGAATCGATCCACCTTTGCTGTTTAAGTTGTTCCCATGGAAATAGGACATACTGGCTTCATTCTGAGAACATTCCCTTAATATTTTATATTATAAGCAATTTCTGTTGACTGACATGAGCTGAATAATGACTTCATTAATGAATGAATTATTATCTTTTTAGAACTGCTTTACAGCAGAAATTGAATTGTTCTAATATTTGAAGTTTGCATTGATTCTGTTACATGTATTGTATAAAGCGTTATAAAATAAAGGTGACTTGACTTGATGTGTTTCAGAAGACACATGTGTCCTTGAAGGCTCAGATTGCTGTGTTTTAACTATGGGTTGTCTTGTAGACCGGTTATACTAGTATTCAAATAATTAGCATTTATCAATTGATAATTCCGTCACATCAATTCCACTTATTTGATGACAAAAAAAGCTGTTCTTTTCAATGACAAATATGCCTTTTATGACATTAAGACTTAATGAATGAACATACTGTCAGTGATTCAGAACCAAATAGGCCAATCATCCTTTGATTAGTTCTAATTCCCTTACACAAAACAACACATTTAAATATCATTCATAAAGCGCATTTGCATAAATTAGTCACCTAACAAGATGTAGTCAACAGCATATGCACTTTAGAAGTCAATGGTTTCGCTCTCTCAGCAAACTCTCTCTTGATCATGTCATTGCACTTGTACAACAGACATCTATGTGTCCTGTAGTAAAATTAAGGTTGTAAATGTATAACAGTTCAGTGAGCTGTTTGGCTGTGTGCACAGTAGTACAGACTCAACACTACTTACTGACAGGCCTCTGCCAAATTCCTTTCCACCCAACCCGGCCCATCCTCCACCTCCCCTCCACACAAACACCATTATAATTGCAACATGCTCATCTCCAGGCTGTTGTGCTTCCACACATAGGGTCTAAAAACCTGATAAATGCCTCCAGAAACAAGAAATACAACTTTTTTGAGAAAACCCTGCCTGCCTTTGTCCATTGTTTGTTTCAGCACATATCACTAATTCCCTTTCTTTAGCTCTTTTCTTTTCTTTTCTTTTCTTTTCTTTTCTTTTCTTTTCTTTTCTTTAATAAGCTAAAACTGAGAAAGAGGTGCTCAATCTTCAGAAATGATGATAATCAGCCTCAGATGCCAGACTAAATATTAAATGAGCTCATTAATTTGCAATTCATTTTATATTAGATCTGCCAATTTTGCAGCTTTATTATAATAAATAAATAAATAAATAAATAAATAAATGTATTTGTGTGATTTTTTCATATGGTAACAAGTTTGCGCACATTTTGGGACAGCTGTTTCTTGGTCTTTGCAATTATGTTAATAAAATAATTTTGTTTTTTATTGCAATTAATTGATATTTAATTCAACAGGCTGGTTGTGTGATTTAAATGATTTGAAAAAAAGAAGGTGCGACCCGGGAGTACAGCTCACTTTTAATGCTAAATTAATTTTATGGTCTAATAATTTATCTCACTTATTTTATAGTTTGTACAAGAAAAACATTGGACTTGAGCCTCTAAATTGCACCATAATGAAAGCATGTAATAGTATCATTATATGTTTTAAGATGTTTTCGTAGCTCTCATGAGTCTCTCTCTTTCATTTGTTCAGTCTGATTCACTCTCTTATCAGTGTTTCAAAAGTTTGGTGAAGTGAAGCATGCATACTGTCCTTTCCTGTTGTTCTCATTTTCTACTTACATATTTACACTTTTACACCACAGTATCAGACAGTGAAAATCAGGAGCCAGTGACATACAGAGCCACAAAAACATGACCAGGTAATAATTTAAAATGAATAAATCACGTCCCACGTGAAAAAGGCTTGCACATGTGAATGGTTTCAAGTTTTTTATTATCTTTTTAATGGACTTAACTGGTGATTAAAGCAAAACTTTGAAAAGTTTCTTTTCTTTGCTGAATGTGTAAATGTGATGACTGTCTGTATAATCATGAGCACCTCCTGCACTCCACCCAAAAAGATGGAGATTAATTGTGTCATGCATTAATCATGTCTGAAAAGTCAGATGGTACAACAGGTGAAAGTCTGCTCTCTGTTAAAGTATAACCTCCCTCAATCTCGCTCTTGATCACTCTCTCTCCTACACACACACACACAAACTCAGAGGGAGTTTCAAGGGGCAGTTTGGGGTGGAGTTTAAGCCTCCCAGAGCTTCCCAAGCTAAGGAAGTCGGGGACAACGCATAGTTTAACCTGTTTAGTGTACTCAAGACTCCCATTCAGCCCTATTGATACATAAAGTGAGAAGCTGAGGCGATGCCACACCCATATTAAAGACTTCAATGGCATGAGAGCCGCACCGCGCCCAGAGGACTTTATCCGAGCACGTCTGTGAGATACACGCAGTGTGGAGGAGTCCAGAGAAATTCAACTACCGCAGATCACATACACACACACACAGCAGGATGTATGAACGCGCACTGTTCGCGGTCTGGCTGCTTACTTTGGTAAGTTACATTTTATTGTGTAGAAGTTAATGTCGTCAGTTGTTTTTTGCTTTGTCCTTTTTATTTTTTTAAGGTCATATAAGTCTATTATGGGCCTACCTGAATTCTTACCGTATTCTTGCCGCTTTACCTTGGTAACCATAGTTTCCGTCTGGTTAGGTGTTATTAGCCTGCCCTACTACACTGCAAAAAACGTTTTCTTAATCTACATTTTGTCTTTTTTCCCCTAAAAAACATTAAAATAAAATATTATTAACTGAGAAACAAAATAATTTAAGATTATAAGATCAAATATATAAATGTAACTACTTTGCTTTGAAGACTCAGTAGTGCTATTGTAAATGTCCTCATTCATTCATTTGTTAAATTCACTGACCACTAATGTTGATTAATGAGAATAGTGATTATTATAAGATTATTTAATGTTTCTCATTCATTTAACTGAAACAATGTCCATGGCGGGTCAGTTTTTGTTAGTGAAGATTCCACTGAAACTCAAATGTACGTTTTCAACTGAGTGAATTCCTGATATTGTTATACACACTATGGTAAACAACATTTTTATTTCCTGCATGTTTTAATTACATTTTTTATTGCCTCTTTGGCCGGCATCAGTAAAAGACACAAAGTAGAAGACACAATGACAGTAAACACTGTCTAAAGTAAAATTCATTTTTACTTATTTTCAAGTCTGTAGGCCTACAGGTTCCACTGGACAGATTAGGCTGGTTTCAAAATAAGATAAAGCTGATATGTTTATCAGTCCGAAACCCATAACATTACACCATGAAAAATACAATTGAGCAGCAGGTAGAGTACTTGACAACTGCTGTCAATTTGGTTTCCTTGATATTGGTGTTGTTCTCAATTGTTCAGCTCTTTCTATTTATATTTGTATAAGTCACAATGATGTCATTCTTGATTAATGCCAGTGATCGTTTCGGTGTATCGCTCCTTGTTTGCCACATGTAATGCCTTCATACCATGTAGCTGTTTAGGTATGAATATAACAAGCAACAGATAATCAGAGGTGGTAATTCATATGATGAGAAATTATGCATTTGCTTGTTGTGTAAAACAAGAGAATAAGATACTGATTAAGAAGAATATTCTTTTTATTTTGCAGTTTAACCCAATCACTCCAATACACTATAGTATATTACAAGGAGTATATAATATTTTAAATACTTTTTAAAATGCAACCTAGTTCCTTCCTGTGATCTTAAATTTCATTTACAATTAAAGTGATTCTGATGTATTAGGATTGGAAGTCATGTCTTAAGCGTCATAATTGCAATTTACACATGAGCCATTTGCTCATTCACACTATGGAATGTGATGCTCCCTTTTATTTTCCCTCTCACCCACTTTCAATTCTTCCCTCAGGTGCTGTTTCAGAACGCTGAGTCTTGTGAGTTGAGGCCTGTGCTTGCTCAGGTTCCTAAGAGACTGCCCGCCGGCTATGTCATCTCTGAGGGCACGGAAGAATGTACGATTTGTGGTTTCACTAAACCTTTTCATCCGAGTGACATGAATTGACCTTGTCTGACTCAATACACATTAAGATTTTCCTTCAGTTGATGCGGTTAATTAAGCTACATAACATAACAGTAGCAAAGTAATTTGGTTAATTAATGTTAAAAGAATTTGCTCACCCAAAATGATCTACTCACCCTCATGTTGTTCCAGACCTGTAGGACTCTCTATTTTCATTTGAGCAAAAAAGGACCTTCAAATTGACACAAAGCAGCATAAAAGTATCACAAAAGTCACATGAAAATGAAAGGTCTTCTGAATGGGAAGATTATCAGTAAATAATGATGAAGTGTCATCGGTTTCTCTCACAAAACTATGTTGCTTCAGAAGACTTGAAATATTGTTTTATAATAGTGTTATTACCAAAGTAATTTAACTCGGCGGCCATCTTTGAAACGCCTTTCGGCATGCAAGTGCAGCTCCTATCTCTTTGAATGGGGAAACATCAAATTCTCCAAAGCTGTTCTCCAACTTACGGTTAAATTTCATATTTGAAATCACCAATGAAATCTGACAACAACTGTCTCATAAATTGTTTCTAAACGCTCGAATCATGACAAAAACTGCATTTTTCAGCCTGGACAAAGCTAATGCACATTGCGCAATCCTAAACGCACGTCTCAGAAAGCTGCCTGTTTCTATAGCAACCGCCGCTTCTAACTGCAGCTGCAGTGACTTTACTAATCAACGATTGGCTCTTTCATTTAGAAGGCGGGGCTTATTCGCCATGTTACACTTTCTCCCATTCATAAGTAATCGGAGTGCACCGTCTTCCTATATATAAAGTCTTTGTTATTACTTATATATTATAGTATTTATTAATATTTTGAATTAGATTTATTTTTGTAGTTCCAATTTTAAAGTTTCAGAATTGTTTATGTGCTTTTGTCATTTTTAATACATTTTTTTTAGCTTTATTTTTAGTTCAGTAATTTTAGTATTAGTTAGTCGCCATGGCAACATTTCTTTTTATTTATTTTAGCTTTATTTAGGCCAAAATGAACAAAATCATGCTTTATTTAAATTAGCAAACAATAACAACAGTGGTGATACTTTTATGGTGCAACCTTTTTGAAGCTTGAAAGCTTTTTAGCTGATATTAAGTAAAAAACAACAAAGACAATCAATAGATTCCAACTACTTATGGTTTTGGAAAGACTAGTTACCTGATGTTGCTATTTTTTCACAGTGACCCTTAAAGGCTGTGCTGCCAAGCCCGTGGCCTTTACTTCCAGCGACCCTGACTTCGCTGTAAATAGAGATGGAACCATTATCACAGTTCGTGGTTTGGTGATTACAACAAAACGGTTTTCTGTGCTGGTGCAGGATGAGCGCGGTTTGGATTGGAGGGTGGACATTATCCTGTCCTGTAAAGATGAGGTAAAACTACGGTCTGTAATTCTTAACCATGAAGCATATGATCTGGATCAGCATCATAAGTAATGTTTTTCTATATGTCCTGCCTCCAGGCATCTCAGAAGTCCAGCAGTGCTGCTCACAAGCGCACTAAGAGAAGATGGAGACCGTTGCCTTTCTCTGTTATTGAGAATGACAGCCCTCCATTCCCAAAGGACCTGGAGATGGTGAGACTGAGTAACATAAGCCAGAAATCTACTTTAGTCATTCTATTACTCCCTTCCCGTTTCATCCTCCCTTCCTTGATCACAGTTTGACCTTTTGTTATGCTTCCTGTTTTCTTTTGCTTACTGTGCATTGCTGTGTGTCCCTTCACAGATTGCATCTGATTCCTCTGTAAATTACACAGTGTATTATGAGATCAGCGGGCCGGGTGTTACGACAGATCCTGTGGGCCTATTTCAGCTCATCAAGAACACCGGCATGTTGATCGTGACCAGGGCCGTCGACCGTGAGCAGTACCCACAAATCAATGTGAGGCTCTATATTCCAGGCATTATACAGAGAACGGTGCAGCAGCTAATGTTTTGGAGTATGATTATAGCATCAGTACAACTGAATATGTCTGCTTCTCTTATCCTTCTTCTTGTAGTTTATAGCTCGTGTGTATGACCAAAGTGGCAAGGAAGTTGATGCACATCTGCCTATCACCGTGAATGTGGATGATAAGAATGACAATGCCCCTGAGTTTGCAGGAGGTCGCGTATTCACTGTAGAAGAACGATGCAGGGCAGGTAAAGGGACATTTTCACCTATAAAGTCCAGGCAATACAGTATATTACACCTGATATAAAAATGACATTATTGTTATATTTATAACAAGTCTCCTCACTGTAATATAAAAAAGATGTAATTATTAATGTAATGTAAAAAACAAAAATAGTATAACACTCTATAGTACTTATACATCATGGTAGTATTTGTTTTACCACCTTTAATTTATGTTGATTTTAATAAAAAAAGCCATTGTAAAACATTATCGTTTTACTGAAATGCAATAAAAACTATTGTATTACAGTAATAAGAGTCATCTTTCAAAATAATAGGAATAGTAAAAGTAAAGAAGTAAATAAATATGCCAAAATACATTACAGTAATACGAATTGGTGGGTAAAATAATTTTAATAGTTCTGAAAATAATGTCACAATCAGTTGTGTTTTAGTATACTTTATATACTATTATAGTATTTATTAATATTTTGAAATTTCATTAAGTTCTAGTAACTTTATGTGATTTTGTAATATTTTTAAATATTTCTATTTAGCTTTTTAATTTAAATTTTTTAGTAATTTTTGTACTTAGAAAATCATTTTAGTACTTACTTTATTTCAGTTAGTTGCCAAGTAACATTTGTAAAATTGTGTTTTTTATTTAAGGTTTCATCTAACATTTATGTTTTATTTTATTTCATCTTTATTTCATCTAATGAAAACAATTTTCACAAAATATAGAAATATAAGCTTCATTATCTGAGTAATTATTTTTATATAATTATAATTATTCATTTTTTTAATGATATTTTGGAGTCAAATATGACCCAGCCATTTCTTGACAGGCTTTGTAAGATTTACCCATATGTTTAAAGTTAACCTTTGTGCTAACTGATAAAACTGATACTGAACCAAACCTGAATATACTGACAGTGAAATTGTATTTTTTTTTTAGCATATTTAAGTATATTTGTATTCTGTTTTTCAGGTACTTTTATAGGACGAGTGAATGCCACAGATAAAGATCAGGCAAACACCCTCCACACCTCGATCAGGTTTTCTCTTTTCAACGCTACTGACATGTTCTCCATTAATCCTTTAACTGGTGAATTGACTGCTAAAACCAACACCTTAGACAGAGAGGTATTTTTCATTTATCATTTAACAGATCCATGTTTTAGTGTGTTATAGTCTACAATGTCTTTCTGTGTTGTATTCACAGTCTGGGAATAATGTACTGTAAATGCTAATGTTTTTTCCCCTCCCTCTCAGGCTCAGGACAAAGTCTACGTTGGCATAGAGATCAGAGATATGGCCGGCGCTCCTAGTGGGCTCTTCACCAGAGGAACAGTTATGATTAATATCACGGACGTTAATGATAACCCTCCTACCTTTAAGGAGAAGTTGGTAGGGCCCTTTTATTGTCTATACAATATAACAAAACAAGTTAACTACTAAACAAATCAGGACATGAATACTACTGTATAGCTATCATTTTGAGGTATTTTCATACTTAACATCTACAGCTGGAAGGCTGTGTGTTGTAAAGTGTGGTATCTGATGTTTAAAGAATCAATCAAATCATTTTTTTCTTTTAACAGTACAAAGCCAAGGTCCAGGAGAACCAAGAAAATGTGCTAGTTACTAGGATTCCAGTGGAAGACAAGGATTTGGTGAACACTCCCAACTGGAAGGCCCTCTTTGGGGTCACCAAAGGAAATGAGAGTGGACAATTCAGGATGGAGACAGACCCCAAAACCAACGAGGGGCTTCTGTATGTCATAAAGGTGAATGTTTTTAAAGGAATTAAAATAATAAAGTTACCGACATCTGAAAATAACCTTTTTGGCAAAAAAATAAACCCCAGATGTCCTTGATGAATCCGTTTTTGCAGAATTTGCACTTTGCTAGTAAATTCATGTTGCGATAGCTTCCGATGAGGGTCATAGTCATTATCTTGACAGCTCTTGTTCACTCTCTGACAGGGTTGTGTTGGTTTTATTTATAGCAGCTTTGCAGGGTTAGCTCACCATTTTAGGGCTGTGTGTGAAAATGCTTGTGTGTTGGATATGCATGTGCAGTCCAACCACACCCTGTTATACAAAGTGCATCCACCAGGCAGGCAAACACAGGTTCTGAGGCTGAGCTTTTGACAGCTCTTCACAGTATTGATGCTTTTGAGAGAAGTTAGTTTTGTGTAGATGTGCTTGGGTAGGTTCTCAATGTTCTTATTTCCCTTCTACTCTTCTTTCAGGGATTGGATTTTGAGAAAACCCCAGTGATAAATCTGGAAATAACTGCCCGTAATGAGGTTCCACTGGTTGGGACTGACACCACCTGGCTCTCTGTGCCATTAGAGCTCAGTGTGGGAAATGAAGATGAAGGACCAGAGTTCAGCCCTGGCATTCTATATCTCAAAGTGAAGGAGAACGTTCCCAATGGAACCGTCATTGGAACCTATAAAGCTCTGGACCCAGAGACCAAGAACAGCAATGGAATAAAGTATGTTCTCTGATTATCTGAGTTTTTTTTTTTAAACAATTCTCTTTAAAGCACCACCATACGCATTCAGATGGTCTTTGATCTTCTGTTCTGTTGTGCTCTGATTAGCAAGAACATGCCTAATGTAAATGCTTCCAAAGAAAAAAACTTTATTATAGTGTCTCTATATACAGTATAACATCAGTGTTGTATGGCAATGTAATTGTATAAAGAAACTTTAGACCATATTTTCAATGCACTTTCTCACTTTTCTATTCTATCTATGTGTAAGGTACTATAAGGTGACCGACCCAGGTAACTGGATCACTGTGGTGGAGAACACTGGAGAACTGAAAACAGCCAATACTATAGACCGAGAATCACCTTTGGTCCACCAGGACAAGTACAACATAACCATCAGAGCAGTGGATGAGAGTGAGTCTGGACTTTGTCACATACTTGAATCAAACTTAGGTCATTAATTTAATAATCTGTGGACGTTCAGCACAACACACACGTGCAGAACTGAAATGTTTGTGTATTTGTGAGTACACACTGTACCCTTTTGTTCTATGAATAGGCGTGTGTTTTCCCTGGCTGTTAACGAAAGACCATTTGGTTGGGTGTGGTTGGGTAGAAATAGCTTGAGGCCTCTGAGAAGATTTTGTCAGGATTTTGGGGTGTGACGTAACGTTTCTTTCTGATGATGATCAACATGTCCTACCTGATACTACATGTTCTGAACAATGAATGTTGTTGAATGGCATTCCAGGAAGAGCTGGAGTACATTTGTCTCTCTTGAACTCTTATGCGCCATTTATCTCTGGATGTCATCAGGTTGCTTTTTTGTAGGTTGCTGCTTGATGACCTAATTTTATTGGTGGGCTGTGAAACTGGTCATAGCGTTTGTATAGCCTGTTTAAAAAAGGGGGATTTTGAAATAAAGAAACAGACACATTGTGACACTTTAAAAAGTTACAGCTAGTCATAATTTTGAGATGTGAAGTCTCAATTGTGAGAAAAAAAGTTACGATTATGAGACAGAAAGTCGCAATTGTGAGATGTGAAGCTGTATTTGTAAAAAAATCTCAATTGTGAAATATAAACTTGCAGTTATTATAAGCTTCAAAGTTACAATTCTTAGATGTGAAGCCATAATTGTAAGAAAGTTGCAATTTTGAGATGAAATTGTCACAGTTACAAGAAATAAGACTGCAATTGTGAGATATTTAGTTGCGATATAAAGTCACAATTAAGAGAAATTTGCAATTGAGATAATTTTGTTGCAATTATGAGAAATAAGGTTGCAGTTGTGAGATATAAAGTCATAGGTATGAGAAAGTCCCATTTGTGAGATGTGAAGCCATAACTGTAAGTCGCAATTATAAAATATAAAGTCACAATTCTGAGAATTAAAAGTCGCAATTACCTTATTTTTCATTAAGATGACATTTCATGTCTTTAAAGACAAATAATCAAGTTTGCTGTGCGTCCTTACAGGATTCTGACAATGCGTCCCTAAAGTCACATGAGACTCACTGGAATGTCTTTTTCCTCAGGTAAGAAGAGTGGAAAGGGGATAGTTATAATCCAGATTGAAGACGAGAATGACAACATGCCTGTGATTCCGGGTACTGACCTGGTCATCTGTAGTAAGGATGATGCTCTGAGCTCAGTTCTGGTTGAAGCTGTGGACCTCGACAAGCCACCTTTCTCCGGTCCTTTCATTTTCGAACTTGGAGCAGAGCATGGTGGGAAGTGGAAATTGAAGGATAAAACAGGTAAGGATAGATGGTAGTGATGTTTCTTGGGGCTGGGAGTATAGATTTAAAATTTGATTTATCAGCATTTTCTATGTTATTATTTCTCAATATAGCAATAACTTGACAAACAAAGGCTGAAAAACTGAAAGCGTTAAGGCTGCAGAATGATCACAGACATCATGTCCTCCTCTGATTTAGATTCCTCCGTGGTGCTGGAACAGGCAGTGGCCATGCCAAACGGTCTCTACTCTGTCCCACTCTTGGTGAAGGATCTGCAGGGATTCGGGAAAGAGCAGACCGTGAATGTGCGAGTGTGCACTTGTGAGAGGGAGGACAATGGAGCAGGAATATGTGGGGTTCGAAGTGCCTCTACCTCTTTGGGCAGTTTGGGCATCCTTGCCTTAGTGCTCTCTAGCCTGCTGCTGCTACTGTTATGTGAGTGCCCCCTTCTGGCTATGACCACCATATATTACATACTTTTATTTTATATATTTTATATACATATATTTGTATACATTTACATAAACATATTTATATATAGACAAGATTTTGTAATGTTTTTGAAAGCATGGCTCACCAAGGCTGCATTTATTATCAAAAATATGGTAAAAATATTAATATTGTGAAATATTTTTGCTATTTAAAATAACTGCTTTCTATTTGAATATATTTTAAAATGTAATTTATTCCTGTGATGTCAAAGCTGAATTTTCAGCATCATTACTCCAGTCTTCAGTGTCACATGATCCTTCAGAAATCATTCTAATATGATGATTTGCTGCTCAAGAAACATTTCTTACTATAATCAATGTTGAAAACAGTTGTGCTACTTAATTTTTGTGGAAACAGTGATGTATTTTTTCAGGATTCTTTGATGAATAGATTTTATTTGAAATCTTTTGCAACATTATAATGTCTATTATAATGTTATAACATTAGTATGTCTTTACTGTCACTGTAGATCAATTTAATGAATCCTTGCTGAATAAATTATCCCCAAACTTTTGTATATACGGTACAACATACAATCACTAGTGTATGTATGTGTGTGTATATATATATATATATATATATATATATATGATTATTTAAGTGAAAAGTTGAATTGGAATTTTAACATGGATTTCAGAATTTCTCTGTATTCTGTCTTGATTTTATGTCAAAACTTCAAAACTGATGAACTTTTGGCTTCAGGCTTAAATAAAAACAATGATCAGATTTGTAATGCGTTCTTAGACTTTTGGATCTCTCTCTAAATCTCACTGCCCTCTGTTTTTTTTGCCATATCAGGTCTGTTACTCATCTTCATATGCAGTACTAAGAGAGACAAGCTGTACATCAGTGATGATACTGGAACAGGAGGAATGCTGCTGAAATCCAACACTGAGGCTCCTGGTGAAGAAGTGGTAAGAAAAACACTCCTTTTAAATGGTTTAATTAATCAGAGAAACCACAAGGATACTTTAACCATATTTGTGTGAAATGCCTTTCTCTCTTTAGAAGGAGGGAGCTTTGATGATGATTCCTGGGACAGATGTAGTGGAAGGGTCACTCCAGAGCGGCCCCATGGTCAGTAAAAACGTGACTTCAGGTGCAGGACATATTGGGCAGCAGTTTTTCCAGGGAGGCGGCGTGTACAACACCACCACTCAAGATTTTGGGACAGAAAAGTACTACTCATCCGGACGCTATGATAACAACCTGTATGGCAATGCCGGGTTCCAGAAATTCTCAAATACGAATGCTCTCGACACATGGAAAACTAATGGCCGCTACTTGGACAGAGTGAGCTAAACTTACATGACAATTTTAATCAAGTTAACAATAATATCTGAAGAAATTTTCACCAACACCTGTGCATATGTTAAAAAAAAAATCGAACATAGTAATTATTAGGGCTACCCCCAACTAAAGATTTTTCTAGTCGACTAATAGTCATTCACTCATTGCATGTTTATGATATTAATTTAATTACTTAAATATATACGTGGGGTGGGTGGGGTGACATTGGAAGAATGTTATAAGTAACATTGCTAACGTTGTGATCAAGTGCATGCATAAAACTTGCTGCAATGATTATGAATGTGTCAGAAAAAACAAAGGAGATTTAAACTTTTTAATAATGTATCAATAAGCTACATTTGTCGACTATTAGGGGGCAGCCCTAGTAATTATAGTATTGTCAAAAATGATCAAAAATCTAAATTCTAGTCTGACTAGCAAAGTAATGTTATTTACACATTCATTCACACAGGAAAGTCATATTTCACATTTTGCTCTGCTTTTCTATCATGCCCCACTGAAGATGTTTTCATGTGACCTAATTTTGACCCTTGTTTTGTGACAGAAACTGGCTTACTTTGGAGGGGAGGAGGAGGGGAGGTACGCGGATGACCTGCTGAAGACTTATGGGAATGAGGGGGCAGGCTCTCCTGCAGGCTCTGTAGGATGTTGTAGCATCTTGGGTGAACAGGATTCACTGGACTTTTTGAACACACTCGGCCCCAAATTCAGACCACTGGCTGACGTCTGCTACACGACAAATAAAAGCGGGATCTAAAACAAGAGGTGACTGAGATGAGAGAGTGCCGTAAACGGTTTGCCAGGGGCCGTCGAACCACACTGCAAAAAATCATGTTCTTAATCTGTATTTTTGTCTTATTTCCCAGTAAAATATCTAAACATCCTTAAAACAAGAGTAATTTGAATATTAAGGCTGTGAGATGAAATATGATTAGATTTATGCCCAAAAATGTGACCCTGGAACACAAAACCAGTCATAAGGGTAAATTTTTTGAAATTGAGATTTATACATCATCTGAAAGCTGAATAAATAAGCTTTCCATTGATGTATGGTTTGTTAGGATAGGATATATATATATATATATATATACACATACATACACACATACATATATACACATTATTTATATATATATATATATATATACATACATACATACATACATACATACATGTGTATATATATATATATATATATATATATATATATATATATATATATACACACATATACATATATACATATTATATATATATATTTTTTTTTTTATATATTTACGGTAGGAAATGTACAAAATATGTTCATGGAACATGATCTTTACTTAATATCCTAATGATTTTTGGCACAAAAGAAAAATCGATAATTTTGACCCATACAATATATTGTTGGCTATTGTCACAAATATACCCGTGTGACTTATGACTGGTTTTGTGGTCCAGGGTCACAAATGAGCATTTGAAAATAACCTTAACTCCATAAGATATATTCTCTAAAATAAGTCTTTAATTTTGCTACTCAAGTAAATTTGTTTTGAGGCTGTTTAGTTATTTTTACTGGAAAACAAGACAAAAATACTGATTTTGAAAATTATTATTGCAGTGAATGTCTTTCTGCTGGATTAATCAAGTGCCTGTGTGCGTCTGTTAACTTTAAGTTTTTGATTGTGTGAATGATGCAAATAAGCTTTTCTGTCATTGTTTGCTATGTTTTCCTCTGCTTTGCAATCGTCTTGCTCACAGAGCTGAGGAGGGACAGTGTAAATATTAGTATACAGAAGAGACATTATTTTCTGCCAGATCAATTGCAATTCTCAGCCATGTGAAGTATTAACTGAGTCTATATTTACAAGACCATGATGAAGTGTGCTCATAAACCTTTTTTGGCAACGTGTGGAATTTCAAGCGCTCTTCAGCTCCAAAAGCACTGACACCTGACATCAACTCTGGACGCTAAACTTATCCTTAGGCCATAATGTATTACTGGAGTTTTTGTGTTATTTTCTTACAGCCTGCTTAGGGTTTTTATTTTGAATTTCAATGAAAAGGAACCAAATATGTTGTATGTAAGTCACTTTATACTTTAAAATGAAGATGTAGGTGAAAGTAGGTAAAAATTGAAAAAAAAAAAACTACACTTAGAAGTACCTTTTTTTTTTTTTAGCTCTTTGATATTTCAGTTTTGTTCTGACAGCACATTAAAAATATTTTTTTTGTATTTGTGGTAAGCAACACATATTTAGAGGGTTGTTCTCATTTTAGATTAAAGGGATGTTCTTTGTAAATATTTTAATAAAATTCATTACAGACCTTATGTTATTGTCTAATGCTGTCTTTACGGCACAGAAACTTCAACTATGGCAGCACATACAATAGGCACAGTTACACATTAAGGCTGAACAAAGATGGCATAAATGTAATTACACTGGAATTACAATTGCAAAAATTATGCAATAAAATGAATGTATTAAATTTTGAAGATAAAGATAAACACGACGTTATACACAGTATGTTCATTTTTTTTGCATCTACTTTAAGTATCAGTGTATTTGCTTTATTTTGGGAAACCTTTGCTAAATTACTAAAAATAATATAATAAAGTATAATAAAAACATTGTTCCTCACTATTTCGAACTGAAGAAATCGAGACCCATTCCGAGACGTAATTACAATGTCTGGTTCATGAACAAATAATTTTTATGATGAAACTGCTGAATCTGTTCACAAACTGTAATGAATTATTCATTTGAGAAATGGACTAAAGCTGTTCTTGAGTCAAAAACTCACTGAATCAATGATCCGGTCAGAGCATCCAGTTAACTGCGCATGACTGATTCAAAACGAGTCAAGAAGAGGATCAAGTAAAAGTAGTGTGCGAAGGATTTGAATGATGGCATGAATAAGTTACTAATGCTAACTTTTAATCATGTTTATGGTGTCATGTATAACAAAAATAAACAATAAATACAATACACAAGTATACATGTCCATATTTGTGTATCACCGCCTGTACGGGGTAAGCTACTTTATGTAAGAACTGTAAATAACAAACCTGTGCCCAATGAATCTTCCCCACTGTCATACAAGTTTCAAATATATAAATACTATGTTTGCATAAAGTTCTTAATGTTATCAAATGCATTCAAGCTTTAAAAAAGAACACAAAGAAAGATTTGTGTGTTGTCAAGTCTGCTGAAGTCATTTATTAGCTTTATGTGTTGAGGAACAAACTGAAATTTCACAATTCACTGATTGTCTGTGGTATGGAAGCTTGTTTCCACCACAGAATAAAAAATACTTAAAAAAGTAATTGTGACTTTTTATCTCACAAATCCGCCTTTTTCTCACAACTGTTTACATCTCACAATTTGCACTTTATAACTCGCAACTGCATGTTTGTATCTCACAATCTCACAAAAAAAGTCAAAATTACAAGTTAATATTTCATAATATTGCTAGTTTTTACTGTATTTTTGATCAAATTAATGCAGCTCAGTCAAAAACATTTAAAAATCTCATATAAACTTATATATATATATATATATAGGTGAAGTGAATAACACTGATTATCTCTTCATCACGGCACCTTTTAGTGGGTGGGATATATTAGGCAGAAAGTGAACATTTTGTCCTCAAAGTTGATGTGTTAGAAGCAGGAAAAATGGGCAAGCGTAAGGATTTGAGCGAGTTTGACGAGGGCCAAATTGTGATGGCTAGACGACTGGGTCAGAGCATCTCCAAAACTGCAGCTCTTGTAGGGTGTTCCTGGTCTGCAGTGGTCAGTATCTATCAAAAGTGGTCCAAGGAAGGAACAGTGGTGAACCGGCGACAGAGTCATGGGCGGCCAAGGCTCATTTATGCACGTGGGGAGCAAAGTCTGGCTTGTGTGGTCCAATCAAACAGACGAGCTACAGTAGCTCAAAATTGTTCAAGAAGTTAATGCTGGTTCTGATAGAACGGTGTCAGAATACATAGTGCATCACAGTGCAAGAAAAAAGGCGGAATTAGCTTTTAATTGTAAATTTACATCTCAATTCCGACTTTTCTTGCTATTCTGAGTTTATAGCTCACAATTCTGAGGGAAAAAAAAGTCAGAATTGTGATATATATTTTTTGAAGCAATTACTTTTATTCTGTGGTGGAAACATGCTTCCATAGTAGTGCATTGCACCTCATTTTTATTCAGCAGTTCGAGAATGTAAAAATATTAAGTGTATTACTTTTATTTCTGCTCTATAGGTTAAGTGAGATCAATAAATCCAGGATTGGACTTTGTCCCAGTGCTCTCTGATCTGTAGCCCTTTGCTTTGTGTGAGACAGGGCTGTTAACACACAGTGACTGAGGTGGTGTTGCTGAGTGCGTATGTCTGTTGTTACTTAGTGTGTCATCCTCAATGTCCCTGAAGTCCAAACCTAATATCAGTGCCAGTGCCCTGTGAAGTATCTCGCCAAGGTCTCGGCCTTAGAAAATGGAAGAATTGATTCAACATTCAATGAAAAGTCTCAGTCAGGCAGATTGCCAAAGAGTTCATTCTTTATTCAAGGAAACACCCACAGTCTGAATGCAAAGAAGCCTCCTTTAAACTGACGTAAAGTGTTTAAAGCAGAAAGGAATTGTGTAAGTCTCAGATTTCATACAGCAGGTAACCAGAGAAGGAACTGAAACGGCTTTGCGAGTCCCTCTTGCTTACTTCACTGTTGTTCAGCCGAACATACACCCGGTCTCCAGCTTTCAGCTGGAGTACTACACTGTTGCTTGCAGTATCTGTATGCAGGACATCCACTGCCACTGCACTCGCCACAATCTAGAACACACAACATCGGAAATGATCAGATTTATTACACTGCACAAAAAGTGTGTCCTTAATATTTTATTACGTAGCAGTCATTTACAAAAGCAACAAGGCATGAGTTTTCAAACTGGGGTCCAGGAACCCTAAGGCGGTACTAGATGGGTCAGCAGAAAATTTGAGTTCCCTTTCAGTCGGTCACGTTCGACGTATGTCTCCGTTCCCTCCTTCAGGGAACGAGGGTTACATACGTAACCGAGACGATTTGTAGCGATGACAGACTTATCTTGTTAATTTAAATTGTCGGTTTAACCATTTTAAAACATTAAAAATCTCAGATTTGGTTAATGGTTAATTTTTCATTATGGTTTGAAATCAAGTGAGTTTTTTTTTAACAAAGAAATTGAGAAATATTTATGTTTATTTAATTGAATTTATGTATAAACCTGAAGATAAATATTTTCAAACATTTTTCAATAGTGTGCAGAAAAGAGAAAAAAGTGACCAAAAGTGACTGTAAAGACATTTTTATTTTTAGAGAATCCTGAAAAAAAGTTGTAGCAGTTTCCACAAAAATATTAAGCAGCACAACTAATTTTTTTTTTTTTTTTAAATGCATAAAAATACTGTATGGAGCAGCCTTTATATTATATTTTATAATTCTTGGGTAACCTTTGTTAGAAAATCCCTGCAAAAAGGTTAATGTTAATGAGGTAAACTCACCGTTTGGTCATTAAGAACCAAGTCCAATCGTAGGTTTTGTCCAGTCTTCATAATGTGAAAGATGAAGTAGTACACTCCCGCGGTTTTACAGGTGAAAGCTCCGGTCGACGAGTCATAACCAGCTCCCAGATTAGTTATCACATCGTTAAACTTTAGCACATCATTCTTGCTGAAGGCATCCTGCAGCGCAGCACTGAACGCTACACCTTTCTGACTTGAGGAACCAATAGCTGAGGGTCCAGGTAGGCCAGGAGGACCTGCTTTACCTGGAGGTCCGGCTGGACCAGGAGGTCCTGCTGCAGATGAGGTGAGAGGGATGACAAACCCATTGCTCCGGTCATGTGAACGGTCGGAGGAAGGGTCACACACGATCCTGCAGGATCCAGGGAGGGTCTCACAGACGCCTGCTTTGGTCAAAGACAGAAACGTGAGGAGAACCACTGTCCACTGCTTGACCATGATGAAGTATGAGTGAAAAGAGATGATGGGACTCCAATGTAAAGCCCATGGAAGAAAGTCATACAGATTTTTGGCCTGTGATTGGTTGACTTAGCTGGTCACATGATGGAGTTGAGAAATTGTTTGTCATCTGACATTTAACATCAGCAAAAAACAATTATATGCTGCATTAACTTCCCTAAGTCTTACGAAACTTGTGCAACAATGCTCTCAGAAGCTCAGACCACAGACATTTCTTTTAGTTGTACAAGTAATGAACCAATATTAAAATTTCGGCAAATACAGATATGCCAATAATTATTTGAATGTTGTGGCTGATAACTAATGGTCGATATTAAAATTCTATACTGTTTTGTCTAAATAAATGAGAAATAAAACACTAAACTAAAATCAATTTTAAATGCTACAAGTGAATTTAGGCATCACAACATTACAATGTACAGCATGAAAAATTACATTTAACTTATTAAACTGGTAGTGTTTTAAAGAGGAACTTTAAGTGAGCGTTAAATGATGGCAAATGTAATCTAAATACACTATATGGACAAAAGTATTGGGACACACCTTTTAATTATTGAATTGAGGAGTTTCAATGGTATTATTGAAAAGTGGAAGTGTTTAGGAACAGCAGCAGCTCAGCCACAAAGCTGAAGATCACGTAAATTCACAGAGTGGAGTCAACAAGTGCTGGGGCGCTCTGATGATTCCATGGCTGAAGAGTTCCATACATTCAACGGGCATTACTATCAGCACAAAAACTGTGCGGCGGGAGCTTTATGGAATGGGTTTCCATGCAGCACAGCAGGTGGGTGAACAAACAACACAGAGGCTTGTTTACAATTTAGTTGAGGGTTTGTATTATAAAATATTCCTTGTCTTTTTTTTTTGTTCTTTGCCTAAATCGTGCAAATGCAAGCAGTTATTTCAACAAGTTACAATAAATAACATTTGTAAAATCACTCTCATTGGAATTTCCAGGTACTTGGATTCAGCAGTTGGAACAGTTCAACTCAGTTGGGAATCAACTTTCTTACACTTTGCACAGTAAAAGAATAAAATAAAACATTTGGAAAAATTCAACACTCTGTCAGTTTGTTTGTGACCCAACAAAATTGAAGAAAACTGTAAAAAATATTCTCAAACAAAATATTGCACTCAATAACTTGAATATGTGTGTTCAAACACTTAATTTGTCTCAACGTACAGAATGTGGTTCTGAATTTCACTTTTCAATTTCAAACAGATCACTCTTTTCTCTCAAACTCTGTCTTTTCAGACAGGTGAATCAAATACTCAAGATTCAGTGAATCGGTTCAGTTAATCTGAGTCCATGAATCAACTGATTCAGATCGAAGAAATGTTGATTCTTTTAGAATGATTCAGTTCAAAGTTAATGTTTTTCGTTGAAGATTAAGATGGAAAAAAGGGGGGAAAAAAAACAAGCAGATCGCAATGAGTCCAGGTCCTAGTTGTCCAAATAGTCGGGGAGCCAAAGTCTCAAAAGCTCAATAAAATGGGTTGAACCTGTATTAGACCTGTACAATAGAATTTTAGGCTACTCTCAAAATTCTGAAAAACATGCTGGATATTTAGCATCATGACACACTTACGCAGACAATCTTAGTAATTTGAATGAGTTTGGAACAACCAACAAACGGTAACCAACGGTTACCAACAGACTTCGAAGCTGCTCATCATTGTCTGTGGTATGTGACAGGTCTGCCCCAGCGTTTTGGGAAAAGAATGGTAATATGGATATTGTAATGGTAATTAACTGAAAGGACCACGTCAGTCTTCAAACAAGTATATTTCTGATGATTCCTCATCCCAAACGTATCCCTGTAGCAGCAGCATTCATTCTCTACTAGTTTACTTAGCTAGCTTTAGCCGTTTTAGCTCATTTCAGTGGTTTCTTTAAATGGCCATAACTCCTCACAGGAATGGGGTAGAGACTTTTTTTTAATTCTCAGAATCTTATGCTCTACGAGAGGTATGTGTCCTATATGTCCATTTTGCATCGATTGGAAGTTGAGAAATTGCAAAAACTTCAACTGGACTTGCTAGGTAAAGAAATAGATATGAGAATAAATGCTGCTACAGGGATGTAGAAAACGTAGAGAAGGCAACTTCTGCGTGTGCTGATGCAACTGACCAACTGAAAAAGCTGTCATGTTTGATGGCTGAGTTTGATGAAGCACGTACCTCACCTACCACAAAGCTATGGCTAATGTACATGGTGATGATTCTTAGACGGTTCATCCATGCTGAGCGTGCAGGTCTGTGGGAGGAGCACCTGGCTGAAGTGGAA
Organism: Coreius guichenoti; assembly: GCA_039654105.1. NCBI lineage: Eukaryota > Metazoa > Chordata > Actinopteri > Cypriniformes > Gobionidae > Coreius > Coreius guichenoti. The sequence goes on along the minus strand of CM077185.1, from coordinate 10,591,725 downwards.
AAGATGTTACCATACCTTGTAGCTGCTGGCCACTACAAGTACGTATCCTGCCTGCCCCACTACCTAGAAGCTATGAGAAGCTTGCCTACACTGGCTCCAAACATATATAGGGAATTCAAGGATGGGAAGTTCACTGTACGTCAAACAGAAGGACGGTTCAATGGTGTCTGGACAGACATGGCACTTGAAAAAAACCTACAACCGTGATGCCAAGACAAAACTATTCACTGGCATCAGTCAGCAGCCAGCAGTCATGAAGAAATACTTGAAAGCTCTTCCAGTTCTGACAGCTGTGTCAGAGCAGACAAAGGCTATGGCACACCTGGATGCGGATGACACCAAACACCACGAGGACAAGGACAGCCAATGTGCAAAGGAGGCAGAAGGTGTAAAGAAAATAGCAGATGTCATCAACAACCAGATGATCAATCCTTTCACATGTGAAGAACAGGAGTTGATCAACATTTCGTCAGGCCACAAAGCCACATCTGCTGACTTGATCTGCGCTCGTGAAAAAGGACTGGAGGCACTGGTCGCAGCAAGAAGAACAGACAGTGAGAAAGTAGCCCAAATTAAACTTTCAACCTTCGCAGCAAAGTCAAAGAAGTTAATGTCCATGGCATTCAAAGCCAAAAAGGTCTATGAGGAGAGTGCAGTTGTGCGGAACCTGTACTTTGTTCAGGGCTTAGAGGAAGACAGGAAGGTGGAAGAGTTTGGCCATGAATGGAAAAGTTGCCCAGCCTCCCTGTTTGAGCCAGATCCATCCCTTGACCAAAGTTATGCAATGCGTAAAGGAAACAAGGCAGACTACCTGGCTGCAATCAAGACAGCCCTTGGCAGCTCACGGGGGGAAGTGGACAAAGTACCGCCGTCTGACAAGCCTGTTATAATGGTAGTAGATGCCAAGCTCCTTGGAATCCTCCCAGACAAGTGTGACTGCATCCACTTTGTTGGTGATCGATATGATGTCTCCCCTGCTGAAAGTCTGAAAGGTGAGGAACGAGTGAAGAGGATAAAGACCTGCCCCAGCAAAATGGAGTACAAGCCACATGATACTCCTACCTGTACCTGAATGGAAAGGCTTCATTCACAATCCACTGAATAAAGCTAATCTGTTGAACTACATGGGGGAAGCATGGGCAGCTCAGAACAAGTCACTTCCTGCAGGATGCACACTTATTCTTGGTGGAATCTTTTGTGATCCTGGTCGCACTGTCCTCTTGTCAGCGGATTGTCAGGTTGAGCTTCCAGAACTTTCCTGTGAGAAACATGAGGAGGCAGATACCAGGATGTTTGCTCACATTGCATACTCATTACAAATTCTGCACCACAAACGGGCTGTAGTGGTTGCTACTGACACAGATGTGATCATGATGTGCATGTACTACATCACACACATGGATGGTCTGCAGGAGCCGTGGGTGAAGACGATGGATATCTTCCTACCTGTTCATGCCATCACAGAAGCTCTGGCGGGGAAGTATGATGTTGCAGCTTCAGATCTTACATCCCTTCTCCTCAGCACCTACATACTTACCGGATATGACACAGTGAGCTATCTGTACAGAAGAGGAAAAAGGCGGGCCTACACAACTGCTATTAAACACCTGACAGACCTTCTGCCGCTGTGCAGGTACGGTGACCCTGAGGAAAGCCTGGATGTTCAGAAAGAGGTTATAACAGCAGCACGGCGATACATGGTGTCACTCTATGACAGGAGTGACTTTGGTGGTACTCTAGATCCACTGCGAGCCTATCTCTTTGCGTGCATCAAAGGAGACATGCGTTGCCTTCCACCAACTGAAGATGCCTTCCTATTACACCTTTGCCGAGCCCTGCATCAGTTGGCTGTGTGTAAGCGGGCACACATGGTTCAGCCAACCTACCCAGCTGCCACTGATTTTGGGAGACAACTTGTCAATGGCAAATTGGTGGCAACCATGATGCTGAAAGAGGCAAAACCTTCTGAACTCAAACACAGCAAATACTGCCGCTGCAAGAAAAGCATGTGTGCCCGAGGATGCTCCTGTGCAAGAGCCAATGTGAAGTGTGGCATTGCATGTGTCTGTACCGGGGACCCCAACAGATGTTCAAGGATTGAACTTGCGCTTGAAGACAGGGACACGTAAGTAGGCCGCGTGTGTGTGTGTGTGATCGGTGTATATACACCGATCAGGCATAACATTATGACCACTGACAGGTAAAGTGAATAACACTGATTATCTCTTCATCACGGCACCTGTTAGTGGGTGGGATATATTAGGCAGCAAGTGAACATTTTGGCCTCAAAGTTGATATATATATATATATATATATATAATTTAAATTAAGTTTATATTTTATACCCTAATGGCTTGTTTTAAGAATAAATTTTATGAAATTTATGCATAAAACATGAACAAAATTATGCCACTGGGGTAAGAAATATAGTATACTACAAACCCGATTCCAAAAAAGTTGGGACACTGTACAAATTGTGAATAAAAAAGGAATGCAATAATTTACAAATCTCATAAACTTATATTTTATTCACAATAGAATATAGATAACATATCAAATGTTGAAAGTGAGACATTTTGAAATGTCATGCCAAATATTGGCTCATTTTGGATTTCATGAGAGCTATACATTCCAAAAAAGTTGGGACAGGTAGCAATAAGAGGCCGGAAAAGTTAAATGTACATATAAGGAACAGCTGGAGGACCAATTTGCAACTTATTAGGTCAATTGGCAACATGATTGGGTATAAAAAGAGCCTCTCAGAGTGGCAGTGTCTCTCAGAAGTCAAGATGGGCAGAGGATCACCAATTCCCCCAATGCTGCGGCGAAAAATAGTGGAGCAATATCAGAAAGGAGTTTCTCAGAGAAAAATTGCAAAGAGTTTGAAGTTATCATCATCTACAGTGCATAATATCATCCGAAAATTCAGAGAATCTGGAACAATCTCTGTGCGTAAGGGTCAAGGCCAGAAAACCATACTGGATGCCCGTGATCTTCGGGCCCTTAGACGGCACTGCATCACATACAGGAATGCTACTGTAATGGAAATCACAACATGGGCTCAGGAATACTTCCAGAAAACATTGTCAGTGAACACAATCCACCGTGCCATTCACCGTTGCCGGCTAAAACTCTATAGGTCAAAAAAGAAGCCATATCTAAACATGATCCAGAAGCGCAGGCGTTTTCTCTGGGCCAAGGCTCATTTAAAATGGACTGTGGCAAAGTGGAAAACTGTTCTGTGGTCAGACGAATCAAAATTTCCAGTTCTTTTTGGAAAACTGGGACGCCATGTCATCCGGACTAAAGAGGACAAGGACAACCCAAGTTATCATCAGCGCTCAGTTCAGAAGCCTGCATCTCTGATGGTATGGGGTTGCATGAGTGCGTGTGGCATGGGCAGCTTACACATCTGGAAAGGCACCATCAATGCTGAAAGGTATATCTAAGTTCTAGAACAACATATGCTCCCATCCAGATGTCGTCTCTTTCAGGGAAGACCTTGCATTTTCCAACATGACAATGCCAGACCACATACTGCATCAATTACAACATCATGGCTGTGTAGAAGAAGGATCCGGGTACTGAAATGGCCAGCCTGCAGTCCAGATCTTTCACTCATAGAAAACATTTGGCGCATCATAAAGAGGAAGACGCGACAAAGAAGACCTAAGACAGTTGAGCAACTAGAAGCCTGTATTAGACAAGAATGGGACAACATTCCTATTCCTAAACTTGAGCAACTTGTCTCAGTCCCCAGACGTTTGCAGACTGTTATAAAAAGAAGAGGGGATGCCACACAGTGGTAAACATGGCCATGTCCCAACTTTTTTGACATGTTGATGCCATGAAATTTAAAATCAACTTATTTTTCCCTTAAAATGATACATTTTCTCAGTTTAAACATTTGATATGTCATCTATGTTGTATTCTGAATAAAATATTGAAATTTGAAACTTCCACATCATTGCATTCTGTTTTTATTCACAATTTGTACAGTGTCCCAACTTTTTTGGAATCGGGTTTGTATACTGTAATTATATATATATATATATATACACTCACCTAAAGGATTATTAGGAACACCTGTTCAATTTCTCATTAATGCAATTATCTAATCAACCAATCACATGGCAGTTGCTTCAATGCATTTAGGGGTGTGGTCCTGGTCAAGACAATCTCCTGAACTCCAAACTGAATGTCAGAATGGGAAAGAAAGGTGATTTAAGCAATTTTGAGCGTGGCATGGTTGTTGGTGCCAGACGGGCCGGTCTGAGTATTTCACAATCTGCTCAGTTACTGGGATTTTCACGCACAACCATTTCTAGAGTTTACAAAGAATGGTGTGAAAAGGGAAAAACATCCAGTATGCGGCAGTCCTGTGGGCGAAAATGCCTTGTTGATGCTAGAGGTCAGAGGAGAATGGGCCGACTGATTCAAGCTGATAGAAGAGCAACTTTGACTGAAATAACCACTCGTTACAACCGAGGTATGCAGCAAAGCATTTGTGAAGCCACAACACGCACAACCTTGAGGCGGATGGGCTACAACAGCAGAAGACCCCACCGGGTACCACTCATCTCCACTACAAATAGGAAAAAGAGGCTACAATTTGCACGAGCTCACCAAAATTGGACAGTTGAAGACTGGAAAAATGTTGCCTGGTCTGATGAGTCTCGATTTCTGTTGAGACATTCAGATGGTAGAGTCAGAATTTGGTGTAAACAGAATGAGAACATGGATCCATCATGCCTTGTTACCACTGTGCAGGCTGGTGGTGGTGGTGTAATGGTGTGGGGGATGTTTTCTTGGCACACTTTAGGCCCCTTAGTGCCAATTGGGCATCGTTTAAATGCCACGGCCTACCTGAGCATTGTTTCTGACCATGTCCATCCCTTTATGGCCACCATGTACCCATCCTCTGATGGCTACTTCCAGCAGGATAATGCACCATGTCACAAAGCTCGAATCATTTCAAATTGGTTTCTTAAACATGACAATGAGTTCACTGTACTAAAATGGCCCCCACAGTCACCAAATCTCAACCCAATAGAGCATCTTTGGGATGTGGTGGAACGGGAGCTTCGTGCCCTGGATGTGCATCCCACAAATCTCCATCAACTGCAAGATGCTATCCTATCAATATGGGCCAACATTTCTAAAGAATGCTTTCAGCACCTTGTTGAATCAATGCCACGTAGAATTAAGGCAGTTCTGAAGGCGAAAGGGGGTCAAACACAGTATTAGTATGGTGTTCCTAATAATCCTTTAGGTGAGTGTATATATATATATATATATATATATATATATATTTTTTTTTTAAGTGAATAAAAGTGCATTGTCCAGGCAACAAATAAGGTTATTTCTTTTCATAAAACCTTTGTTTTCTTTTTTTTTATTTCTGCAAACAAACACATAAATAGATAGATATTGTTTGACTTCTTTTACAGTGCAAATACATAAATATTCTTAAAATACATTCACTTGAAAAGCTAAATTGTTTTTGCAAAATCGTTTTTTATATATATATTTTTTTTTATTGTTTTGAATAATTAAATATTAGATCGTTACAGCTTAAAACCAGAAAAAACAACAACAACAACAACATTTGGAATGGGGTAAAAAAAAAAAAAAAGTTCTCTGAGATGTAATATCTTTTAAATTAAATATTTTCTAGAAACCAAGACAAACATACCATTCAAGAAAATGTTTTGCAGTATTGACTGTTACAGATGAGGTTATTTCCTTTCACAAAACCCCCTCAAGCTTTCAGTTCTGTAATTCTATGGAATTTTAGACGTTAAGCAACTTCTCTTTGTAAGTGCTACGTGTGATATAACTAAAAGGATCTGCAAGAGAACCCACAATTTAATATTTTCACAGTTACTGTGGACTAAATACTGTTTAAACCCAGCACAGAGAATCTCTATGTGTCTGCATATAACAATCATAGTGATTTTTTTTGTTTTTTTTTGTTTAACAGAATTTAATTGGTTGCCATCGATTAAAGGCAGTTTGTGTAAAGAGTGCTTTAGGAAGGACGAATTAAACATGATCATTTTAACAAAACAGATCTTTAGTAAGGAAGAATTTTCTGCTCTTTTAGACTCCCAAAGGATCTCATTAAGAGCTTGAAAAAGGTACTTTTAACATTCACTAAAGCATCCAGAGAGAATATGGCAGGAGAGGGAAAGTAAAAGAAAGGGATCTGTGCTGTTTGCACAGAATTTGTCGCCACATTTAATAAAAGAGGTCTATTAACCAGACGTGATATAACTTTGTATCTTAAAGGGATAGTTCACCTGAAAATTAAAATTCTGTCATCGTTTACTCATTTACCTTCATGTCGTTCCAAACCTGTATGACTTTCTTTCTTCTGCAGAATATAGAAGATATTTTGATGAGCGTTGATAACCAAATAGATTTGGTTCTATTATTTGGGCAAAAAACATTAAAGATGACCTATTATGCCCTTTTACAAAGTCTTGATTTTTTTTTTGGGGTCTACTAGAATAGGGTTTCATGCTTGAATGTTCTCAGTCTGTCAGTAACGCTCTGTTTAGTTCTGGTCTTTATGAAGCCCCTCCTTCCGAAAATTGCAATGTGCTCTGATTGGTCAGCTGGATCAGTGTCTTGTGATTGGTCAACCGCTTCGATCGTGTTTCAGAAATGTCACGCCCCTTATCATAATTGTGAGATTCAACACACTGGCTGCATCCAAAATCCTAAAAATGCTGCCTTCAGAGGATGCATTCCAACAAGGCGCTTCACTTCCTGTCTCCCGAGATACCTTCATCTGATAGATTTTTGAAGGCAGCATAGATATATCCTTCGCTGCCTTTAATATTCCACAATCCTGTGCGTTTCATTCTCTGACAGTTCAGCTAAAAAGTTGCTTTTGTAGCAAATAAATATTTGCTTAGTTATTGCCAAAGCTCTCTCTATTTTGATGTAGATCATTAAACTGTTACGCTCTCTCCTCAGAAGTCTGTCCGAAATCAGTTACATGAGGTTCCTTCATGCGCAAACGCTGCCTATAATGTCATTGCCTGATAAGGCAGCGAGGCAACAAGTCAGCTGCCGAAGTTTCCGGACACAGGACCTACTAACGCAACTCAACCAGGCCTCGCCCCTTTATTTTGTTTATGCCTTGGGTGGGAATTATTTAAATCAGGGATATTGTGACGTGTACGTTCCCAGAAGAAAACTCAAGACTACAGAGGCATTTCAGGGAGTTCGGAAACAGTGCTTACTGATATATAGAATAACTCCCTTTGGAGTGACTTTGTGCTTAGTAACTTTGCAGACCTTTGTTCATGCTCAAACAGCAACACACTAGAGAAAGTTGATGTGAAAGTTGAAATGTAAAAAAGCAAAACAGGTCTTCTTTAAGACATTTCTCAAAATAGGCTACCTTCTTTTATGTTGTTTTAAGTTGAATTTAGTCATTACACCTCAGTTTGTCAATTGGCTTGAAAGTATGTACATATCGAGTTGAAATGGTCCTGTAAATGTCCCCTCAGCTGGATGCTTTTAAATCCCTCAGTGGGTCTGCTTGATTTCTCTATAAATCTGATTTAATCACGTTCCTCTCTATCCACCCTTAGCACAGCGAGACACATCATTTTCTTTTTACTGCCATGTGCAAACATTCAAAACGTCTCCAATGGCTTCTGTTCATGCCAAAGAAATATCTGCTTCATTGAGATGATTTACGCAGACACTGGGAATAAAGCCGTGCGGGTTGGCAACTAACTAGCATTTTATTCTCTAAAGAAGATCATTTTTTGCGGTCCATAATAAAAATGATGCAATCCATGAAACCCTTATTTAATGTGCTATTTCCGCCCCTAATGTCTAAAAAGTCTTCACGACGGCGATGTGCCTTATTAAAACAGAAAAGTTACCAGAAATCTTTATTGCTTTGAGACTATGAGAGATGATTCTCTGCATTAAAGAGAGCGAGAGAGGCTGGTGTGAGCTGTACGGGGGTCTCATCAGATGAAGATCAGATTATCTCTCTGCTAGTTTCTACAGTCTGGATCAGCCTGCAGGCTACAAGCTTTGGATAAATGCTAATGTTTAACAAGATTTTGGAGTCTCAGGTGTAAAGAAAGTCTTTATAATCTCACATCTTGTTCTATATATTGGGCAATCCTTCATAAATGCTTTATTTGCACCTGAGACTCTAAAATCTTATTGAACATTACAGTGAACATGAAGTATTGTGGATTTTCTTTTGTGAACAGTAAAAAAGGAAAATAACAGACAAAAATATCATGGCATGTTACATGTAGCAGTGTGTCACAGTTACAGTGGGGAGAACAAGTATTTGATACACTGCCGATTTTGCAGGTTTGCCCACTTACAAAGCATGTAGAGGTCTGTCATTTTTATCATAGGTACTCTTCAACTGTGAGTGATGGAATCTAAAACAAAAATCCAGAAAATCACATTGTATGATTTTTAAGTAATTAATTTGCATTTTATTGCATGACATAAGTATTTGATACATCAGAAAAGCAGAACTTAATATTTGGTACAGAAACCTTTGTTTACAGTTATAGAGATCATACGTTTCCTGTAGTTCTTGACCAGGTTTGCACACACTGCAGCAGGGATTTTGGCCCACTCCTCCATACAGACCTTCTCCAGATCCTTCAGGTTTCGGGGCTGTCGCTGGGCAATACGGACTTTCAGCTCCCTCCAGAGATTTTCTATTGGGTTCAGGTCTGGAGACTGGCTAGGCCACTCCAGGACCTTGAGATGCTTCTTACGGAGCCACTCCTTAGTTGCCCTGGCTGTGTGTTTCAGGTCGTTGTCATGCTGGAAGACCCAGCCACGACCCATCTTCAATGCTCTTACTGAGGGAAGGAGGTTGTTGGCCAAGATCTTGCAATACATGGCCCCATCCATCCTCCCCTCAATACGGTGCAGTCATCCTGTCCCCTTTGCAGAAAAGCATCCCCAAAGAATGATGTTTCCACCTCCATGCTTCACGGTTGGGATGGTGTTCTTGGGGTTGTACTCATCCTTCTTCTTCCTCCAAACACGGCGAGTGGAGTTTACACCAAAAAGCTCTATTTTTGTCTCATCAGACCACATGACCTTCTCTCATTCCTCCTCTGGATCATCCAGATGGTCATTGGCAAACTTCAGACGGGCCTGGACATGCGCTGGCTTGAGCAGGGGGACCTTGCGTGCACTGCAGGATTTTAATCCATGACGGCGTAGTGTGTTACTAATGGTTTTCTTTGAGACTGTGGTCCCAGCTCTCTTCAGGTCATTGACCAGGTCATTGACCAGGTCTTGCCGTGTAGTTCTTGGCTGATCCCTCACCTTCCTCATGATCATTGATGCCCCACGAGGTGAGATCTTGCATGGTGCCCCAGACCGAGGGAGATTGACCGTCATCTTGAACTTCTTCCATTTTCTAATAATTGCGCCAACAGTTGTTGCCTTCTCACCAAGCTGCTTGCCTATTGTCCTGTAGCCCATCCCAGCCTTGTGCAGGTCTACAATTTTATCCCTGATGTCCTTACACAGCTCTCTGGTCTTGTCCATTGTGGAGAGGTTGAAGTCTGTTTGATTGAGTGTGTGGATAGGTGTCTTTTATACAGGTAACGAGTGGAGAACAGGAGGGCTTCTTAAAGAAAAACTAACAGGTCTGTGAGAGCCGGAATTCTTACTGGTTGGTAGGTGATCAAATACTTATGTAATGCAATAAAATGCAAATTAATTATTTAAAAATCATACAATGTGATTTTCTGGATTTTTGTTTTAGATTCCGTCTCTCACAGTTGAAGTGTACCTATGATAAAAATTACAGACCTCTACATGATTTGTAAGTAGGAAAACCTGCAAAATCAGCAGTGTATAAAATACTTGTTCTCCCTACTGTATGTTCAGTTATGCTGCCTTCACGTGCTATTGTAAATTTCCTACTTCCCACTTCTGAAGTCGTGATTACGAGCTCATCGCATTAAAATTTTGACTTAAGAGAGCGTTCATGTCCATTTTTTAACTAGGAAACTAGTATTTATGATAACTCTGATAGTACGTGAAGACAGCATTGATACCTTTTCATGGACTTTTAGTTAGTTTTCCTTCATTCACGTTTCCTTTGTTCTAGTTTCCCGCCTGAGTTTGTCACTATGGTTACTCATATGATTAGTCATTCTGCTAATTGTCATTAATCACCCTTGTTTGCCTTACTACTCAAGTTACTATGTTTTCAGTTCTCATTTCTCATTTTGTGTGCCTGCCTTGTTTGGATTGACCTTTGTATGGGTTGTTAAAGACTTTTGAACCTGATCTTCATCTTCCTGTACTTTCTGCAACCAAGTGTGACAGATGACCAGACCAAAATGCACATTAATGGACATTGCATCCATCAACGTTTCCCCAATGAGGGGGAATAGACTTTGGATGAGTATTGGAGGAGTGCCGCCTGCGACAATGTCTGCTTGATGGAGGGCTTTAGGTGTGGACTGGACTAAGATATCCGCTTCATCATGCCCCAAGGTGATCCCTGCTGGACCCTGGAGAAGTATACCGATTTCACGCAGTGGGTGAACGGATATGCAGTCACAGTGGGCGAAGCGGATAATAACAACAACATCAACGTCCAGTCCCACCTTGCAGCCCTCTCGCAGCCAAACCCAGAGCTCAGCCCACCATCACCCTGCACCGCGGAGATTACGCTAGAGCCTCCCGCAGACAGAGAGCTTCCGCCCGCCTCGACAAAGGAGCCTGCGACTACAGCGCCAACTATCGCCCCCGAGCTGAAGCCCCAGTGTGTGTCTGAAAAGGGGTGTGAGCTGGCATCAACCATGCCTGAGGAAATTCTGGTGGAGCTAGGAACTAGAGACGACTGTCTGATAGATTGGGACACTGAAGTACTGTTTCCTACCCTGTCCCACCGTGAATTGTCTTTACCCTCATCATCACTGCTGGTTCTATCCAGCATAATGCCTGAATCATCGCCCTGTATGGACACGGTATTGTTGTCATTGCTGATACAACTCAGCTTCCCTCTCCTATCTCCATCACAAGCTTCAGCCAGTCCTTCAGCCCCGCCTCAGCAGGTTCCCGTCAGCCCCTTGTCTTCTCCTCTATCGCTTTACTATGTGGATGAGCCTCTGAGCCTATGGTCACCAGCTTCGTCCGTGCCAGTGGATTCCCTGGCTCTGCCTCCAGCCTCTGGTCCCGTCACTCCACCTTGGCTCGTCGACCTGTTGGCTTCGCACTGGCTCCTCCCTCCCTCAGCTCCACCAGAGGCCATCGTCCTTACGGCTTCACCGGGCTCCCTCGTCCCTCCGCTCCACCTTGGAGCACCTGTCACCCTGCCTGCGCTGTGAACTTATGAGCCATCTGCTGCACTCCGATCTCTCCACCCCTTCGACTCCAGCTGGCTCCGCCCTACGGTCACCAGCTTCGTCCGAGCAAGTGGATCCCGCGGCTCCGCCTCCAGCCGCTGGTCCTGTCACTCTACCTCGGCCCGTTGACCCATCGCCTCTGCGTCCAGGGCTCCACTTCGAATAACATCATCTCTGTCTGTCGTCCCCCGGATGTCACCTGTCAAGTCACCATCATGTCTCCTCCCTCCATCGACTCCGCCGTGGGCTATCGTCCTGGTTGCGCTCTTTGTCAACACCACCTGGCCACTCCCCCCATCATCTCATCCAGGGCTGCCACCTCCATCTTCTCCTCCTTGGTCTCTTCCGCCTGCTCCTCTCATCAGACCTTCGCCTACTTCTCGTCCACCTCCAAAGCCCCCACCCTCACTTCATCTGTTATGGCGCATAGTTGCGTCTTCCCGGGAGGAAGCGTAATGTCACAGTTATGTTCGGTTAGTACCTTTTTCATGGACTTTTAGCTTGTTTTCCTTCATTCACATGTTTCCTTTGTTCTAGTTTCCCACCTGAGTTTTTCACTATGGTTACTGATATGATTAGTCAGACATTCTGTTCAGCTGTTTGTCATTAATCACCCTTGTGTGCCTGCCTTGTTTGGATTAACCATTGTGTGGATTATTAAAGACTTTTGAACCTGATCTTCATCTTCCTGTACATTCTGCAACCTGTTGTGACAGTGTTAGTTTAGTAGCTTTGATATAATATTATTGGTTTTGTTAATATTTTGAATTAGATTTCAATGTTATATTTTCTGTTTTCATTTTAAATTGTTAAAGTTTTAGTCATTTTGTTGTGTTTTTGTCATTTTTATTATTATTTAAAAATATATCTGTAGTTTTTAGTTATTTTAGTACTTCAATTTAAACTAAATGAGAAATGTTGCCTTTTCAAGTATCTGAAATAAAATACATTTATTTGATTTCAGTTTTTTTATTTCGAATATTTTATTTATTTATTTTTTTACCTTGGGGCAAATGGGCATGCTTTGTACTGTCAGTTGTACACTGTTAAGGTTTTTCAATGCAGCACCTTAAGAATAAAACAATTTTTCACTGTAGAGAGCCTTGGAATTGACTGGTTCTTATTTAATTTTAAGTTTTTGGGTAAATTATAGGTTCATCGTATCTGTGTATTAGTATCTGGGTTCATTAAAGCACCACGATGGATTCTGTTTTTGTTTTTAAACTTAAAAAAAGTTTTTTCTAAGGCGACATCCCTGATCTTGGTTATAATGGCAAGTACCAAATGTGTATTTTGGATAAACGTTTTTTGTATGGCCACCAGGTGGCACTGTTGTTCCTTCATGCACACTTTGTCAAAACAGGGACTGCTGTGAAAAACAGATCAGATGTGTCATGGTATGATAAATTTTCACAAATAGGTGCTATACACTATTTATTTGATCGTGAACGAGGCTGACATGCAGCAATGATGAAATCTAAAATCAAACCCTTCTTCCCAACATACACATCATCCCCATGTTCATTCTCCTATCATGTATTTCTTAATATGGGTAAAATATTAAACATATCAATTTTAAAGATTTATATTAGTTAACTTTCTTTTATCAGAACTTCACAATTAACTAAGCACTTCTGATTAGAAAACAACATGTGCAATTATTAGCAATGGATTTAATATGTTCTGTGATATACTATTTAGTCGGTTTGTCTTATCATAAAACATTTCATCCTGTTAGATGAAATTACACAGATCAGTGTGGTATCACTGTTATTTTTAAATTGACATCCTTATGTAAGATTACGCTAAATCCATCACTGACCAATGGCTAACTTTAGATCTTCTTTCCATTTTAATTTTCTTACAACTGTGGAAAAAAAAAAAAAAAAAAAAATCTGCTACAATATGTCCATCTTCTTTAAATGACAAACCATCAGTTTTTAAAGGTTACACAGCTCACACAGTAGTTCATAACAGGAATGACCCATATGACTTCATTCTCTACCTCATACACAAAAGTAATTTCTCTATGTCTCTGCCTCTCTCTTTTGCCGTTGTTTGATCGAGTACACACATTACAAATGCTGTGATGAATCTTTACCTAAGATGTCTGTTTAAACGCAGCCATTTATTAAAATCAATGGGACTGAATATGTTATTAAATGATATCAATCAACATGACACCAGTCTGAAACCAAGGTATGGTAAGGGCTTCCTCTGATGCTCTGTCAAGACTATGGTACGATCTCTGCATGCGGTATTAGGATCGAGAAAGACAGTTGGCGCACTCGGACTGCTGGGTGTTCACACACCATCGTTGTACATCAGATGCTTGAGAAACTCAGGGAGTTTATCACTTTCACTGGCTGTTCTTTTGTTTGTGTGTGTGTGTGTGGCAGTGAGAGAGTGAGACCATGCAAGTGCTCTAAGTCACAGCATAGAATCTGTTTACTTGAATGTGTGTTTTCACAATGACACTTTATGGCAAGAATCCATTGTCAGAAAGAAATACAGACCGCAAGAGACCAGCTTCAGTCAGTGCCTGTGAACACTGGCAACAAGGTCATGTGCAGGAATACACGTTTACTATATAAATTCTATATATATATATATATATACATGTGTGTGTGTGTGTGTGTAAGTAGGTATGTATGTATATTCCTCATTCTAACTTAATTTAGATAAAGTTCACCTGTTCATACACTTTATTGCCTGTGCGGAAGTAAACTTTTTTTAAAAGTATTAAGTTCTGAATATATCTTATCTTATTAAACTCACATGGGCTATATTGGATGTGTCTGAATGAACTACTCAAACCACTAGGAAAGAAATATGTTCAGATTACTCTACAGCAAATTAAATACCTTTAAGATTTGCATCATGGTCTCATCTGCCGTGTCAGGGATTATTTTGTGATAATGATAGACTGACTTCACATTATCCTGACTAACCCCAAACCTAGATGAAAAACCACACATTTTCAGAGTTAGTAAGCATTTGTTGTATTTATGAATCCATTTTACAATTGGAAGACATCATCAAATATCCCCAAAAGTAGGTTTTGACAGATTTAGCTGACTTCTAGGGACAATTTTGTCTCCATTATAGCTAGGTAAATTCACGCATACACACAAATCAGCCCCACTTCATTCCTGTAAAAGCTGGCTGGCACTAGGATAACACTAGACAGGTCTTCAGGGACACATCTCAGAAACTGCACTACAAACACTTAAGGGCATATTTAACCAGCGGAGGCTTAAACTTGGAGATTCATTTGGAAATAGCACATATTGGGACTACTTTGGAAACAGTGTGTGAGTCTCTCGATACACATGTGCCAAGTACATGTTAAATTAGAGCTGCATGGTTCTGGATAAATTGAGAATCATGTTTTTTTTGTGTGCTTCAAATAGATATCATGATTGTCCCACAATTTTGAACAAACAACTAAATAAAATAACATGTAAATTACTAGAGGTTCTGACAAAATGTTAATTACTGCAGTCTATTTAAAAAAAAATGTTTAATTAATCTGAATGAATTGTTTAAAAAAAAAAGTTTTTAATGAATGATTCAATGACTCACTCATAAATACTTCACTTGTTTCATTACTGGATGAATCAGCATTTTTGAACGAATCCCTTGAATGAATGATTCAATGACAAATACATTTTTCAACAGTCACTTGTCACCACCTAGTGGTGTAACAATGTAATTGATACAATCAGTGGCGTAACTTAGTAATGACGGGCCCCAGTGCAGGCAATTACGACAGGCCCCCTGGGCTGCACAGTTGTGAAGCAAACACACACTGCTCTCGTGTCTAGAAGGGAACCATATAAGCGAATGTGTGGTTGCCTAACCTACTTAATTTAGACCAACTAAAATCAGTATCTTATCAGTTTCTTATATTAAATTGAAGTTCTCTTTGCGTGTGTCTCTCTCCAGCACACACACACAAGTTATTGTTCGTACTTTGCTTTGGGGTAAAAAGAACACTCAAAAAAATTATTCTAGCTATTTGCTCAGTTTATTAAAATAAAATAAGCTGAAACAACACAAATCTTTAGTTTTTTACTTAATTGCCATTTGCACTCAACTATATTATGTTAAATGAAATGAAATGTGTAAAATGTTAAGTTTCTGTTATTTCTGTTGCGCTGACTGAACTGGGCAGTGTATTTCTAGTTCCCAGCATGCTTTGCATAGGGATAGATAAGGAGAGTAAATGTTAAAAATTGAGTGCTGTTTAATGTGTTTTTTAGTAAAGGGAAAGACCTGTTAAAGTTTGGTGTTCAGTTATATTTAACATTTAAAAGAGTTGATGTTATGTTGATTTTTGAGGTTACCATTGTCGTGAAGTGTAGACCTTGTGGGTGGCTACGTGAAATAAGTCTGTTCTCAATGAGCTGTAACTATGTTAATGCCAGAGGACAAGTGTTTAACTTGATCATTACTTGCGTTCTACAAAAGTTACACTTCACTTAGCATGTGAACAAGTTTTGTGTTGGTTATTAGTTTTTATAGAAATAAATAAAATAAATTAGTTTGATTCAGTTCCCACAGTCTACATATGGTCATCACTTCTACCCCTCTCAAACAATCTTGGAACATGTATGTGTGTGTACGGCAGCTACTCACAACCTAAACACAAGCTCACATCTTCACCACAATGGTAACCAAAAAAAAAAAATCTCTATTAGGCATGGCAAAACTTTATCTAGTTGGAATGACACAATTTTTTTAGTAGTCTTGACTAAATTAATTTAAGTTCATACAACAACATTACAACAAATTAGATTATTTTTGGAAAAATGTAATTAAATTTCGTGGAAAACTTTTCCTTAATTTAATTAAGTTCGTTCAACAGGTTTTTTATTTTTTTGAACTTTGTAAAAATTTCACAGCGTTATAGTGTTAATGAACATCCTGATGCCATCCACACTGCTGAAAGCGCCATTTAAATGAATAGCCTATGTGAATATGTGCTGCGCGCTTTTAACAAATAACAAAAACAGCTTAATAAAAAAAAAACACACAACAAATATGACAGTGGTGAAAAAAATAGTAGGAAAGCATCTGATCTGATCATATCGATATGGATATTGCACCAGCTCTGCGATTCAGCACTCCAGTCAAATCACGTGGACCTGCACTGCCTGCAAGTCTCACGCCCCTGGATACAATATTTGAAGCGTCAAGTTACTTTCAAAATGTTATTTACTCTATTTTGATCACTTCTGTATACATCTGTATTTATATCCAAACTTTTATCCCAGTATTTCTGTGATAATATGAATATTTGTAATGTGATACACACAAAGTATGTACACAATTATCATTTTTTTCTGAGTATTGTTATTCACTGATTACATTGTGGTATTTGCTAATACAATGCTGATGTGCAAATTAACAATGTATATGGATTTACATGGACAGAATGGAAAAAGGACTCTTATTTTGTTATTCTGGGGAGTCGCGAACAGAATAGCTTACTGCGCATGCCTCCTCATATCAGCAGAGGATCTGTAAATGTCCAGGCTTGACTCTCCTTCAGGTTTCGGGGCTGTCGCTGGGTTATACAGACTTTCAGCTCCCTCCAAAGACTTTCTATTGGGTTCAGGTCTGGAGACTGGCTAGGCCACTCCAGGACCTTGAGATGCTTTTTACGGAGCCACTCCTTAGTTGCCCTGGCTGTGTGTTTCGGGTCGTTGTCATGCTGGAAGACCCAGCCACGACCCATCTTCAATGCTATTACTGAGGGAAGGAGGTTGTTGGCCAAGATCTCGCAATACATGGCCCCATCCATCCTCCCCTCAGTACGGTGCAGTCATCCTGTCCCCATTGCAGAAAAGCATCCCCAATGATGGGGATGCTTTTGGTGGGGAAACATCCCCAATGATGTTTCCACCTCCATGCTTCACGGTTGGGATGGTGTTCTTGGGGTTGTACTCATCCTTCTTCTTCCTCCAAACACGGCGAGTGGAGTTTAGACCAAAAAGCTCTATTTTTGTCTCATCAGACCACATGACCTTCTCCCATTCCTCCTCCGGATCATCCAGATGGTCATTGGCAAACTTCAGACGGGCCTGGACATGCGCTGGCTTGAGCAGGGGGACCTTGCGTGCGCTGCAGGATTTTAATCCATGACGGCGTAGTGTGTTACTAATGGTTTTCTTTGAGACTGTGGTCCCAGCTCTCTTCAGGTCATTGACCAGGTCCTGCCGTGTAGTTCTGGGCTGATCCCTCACCTTCCTCATGATCATTGATGCCCCACGAGGTGAGATCTTGCATGGTGCCCCAGACCGAGGGAGATTGACCGTCATCTTGAACTTCTTCCATTTTCGAATAATTGCGCCAACAGTTGTTGCCTTCTCACCAAGCTGCTTGCCTATTGTCCTGTAGCCCATCCCAGCCTTGTGCAGGTCTACAATTTTATCCCTGATGTCCTTACACAGCTCTCTGGTCTTGGCCATTGTGGAAAGGTTGGAGTCTGTTTGATTGAGTGTGTGGACAGGTGTCTTTTATACAGGTAACGAGTTCAAACAGGTGCAGTTAATACAGGTAATGAGTGGAGAACAGGAGGGCTTCTTAAAGAAAAACTAACAGGTCTGTGAGAGCAGACCTGTTACTGGTTGGTAGGTGATCAAATACTTATGTCATGCAATAAAATGCAAATTAATTATTTAAAAATCATACAATGTGATTTTCTGGATTTTTGTTTTAGATTCTGTCTCTCACAGTTGAAGAGTACCTATGATAAAAATTACAGACCTCTACATGCTTTGTAAGTAGGAAAACCTGCAAAATCGGCAGTGTATCAAATACTTGTTCTCCCCACTGTACATGACGTTAAGTGCCTCTTTGAAGCTCACTCTGTTATCGCGTTTGGCGCTTGTTTTTATATGAAAATAAATATGACACCGAAAGTACTTATTTAATTCCATTTGAAATATGTGTTTATCTTTTGTACTTTAATACAGATATGTTTTTATATATTTTTTAGAAATATGACAACAATCACGCGCTGTCAGACAGTTTGGGAATATTCACACATAATTTATACTCATAAAAACATGATATCAGAGTTTTAAAATCAAACATCTTAAAAGAGATCAATACATCATGGTTGTTTAAACCAATAAGCATTAAGCTGTGTTGTCAGCAAGTCGTTGCCCATTGTTCTTTCAGTGGAGAGGAACTGGTCCTGGCTGCGGAGGAACTGGTCCTGACTGCGGAATCCGACATAGCCGCCTCACTGTTGCAAGGGTTTTTTGACAAGTCAGCATGACATCAGAGCAAGTCGGACCACACTCGGACACATTTCTGACCGGCATGCATCTCGTGGTGATCAGCCGGTGATCGGTTCTGCACAGATTTTGCTCCTCTCATACGTGCCTGTTGTCATTTAGGAATGAGATTGCGTGTGTTTGAATCAAGATCACGATCATTTACCGATTAATCATGCAGCTCTATGTTAAATCATCACATTTGATCTCTCTCTCTTGTCTGACAGAGTTTAACATTTTGTTTTTTGTGAGAAAAATTACAGAGCAAAGCAGCAGATGAGCAAGTTTCATTGCTCCGAAAATAAGCGTGAGAATATGTCAAGTTTAAATCAAAAGGGCACAACTAGCCTTCATCAAAAGGATCTTGTACAATCACAATCAAATATACTGTGAGCAAGTCTGACCACAGGAAATCGGACTAAAAAACTATTTTCAAAATAAAATAAAAAAACATTTTGATGTATAATTATTAACAATTTTGACTAGGTCACTCATAAAATAAGCACATTTGTTACAAAAAACATGTGACTCATTGTATAGACAGTCAAATGTTTTTGCTTCCATTGAAGCACAAGATGCACTTTAGAACTTCTCACATCATGCTGGAGAACATGATCATCAGGATCTCAAATGCTGCTGCCATCAAAGCAAAAGGAAGACATACACCAATCAGGCATAACATTATGACCTGATGATGAAGGTTAAGTGAATAACTGATTATCTCTTCATCGCGGCACCTGTTAGTGGGTGGCATATATTAGGCAGCAAGTGAACATTTTGTCCTCAAAGTTGATGTGTTAGAAGCAGGAAAAATGGGCAAGTGTAAGGATTTGAACGAGTTAGACAAGGGCCAAATTGTGATGGCTAGACGACTGGGTCAGAGCATCTCCAAAACTCCAGCTCTTGTGGGGTGTTCCCGGTCTGTATTGGTCAGTATCTATCAAAACAGTGGTGAACCGGCGACAGGGTCATGGGCGGCCAAGGCTCATTGATGCACGTGGGGAGCGAAGGCTGGCCCGTGTGGTCCGATCAAACAGACGAGCTGCTGTAGCTCAAATTGCTGTGGCCTCTTTCAGCAGGATAATGCGCCCTGCCACAAAGCAAAAATGGTTCAGGAATGGTTTGAGGTGTTGACTTGGCCTCCAATTTCCCCAGATCTCAATTCAATCGAGCATCTGTGGGATGTGCTAAACAAACAAGTCCGATCCATGGAGGCCCCACCTCACAACTTACAGGACTTAAAGGATCTGCTGCTAACATCTTGGTGCCAGATACCACAGCACACCTTCAGGGGTCTAGTGGAGTCCATGCCTCGATGGATCAGGGCTGTTTTGGCAGCAAAAGGGGGACCATGATCGGTGTACAGTACCAAATACGAAGACATTCTGATTATTTTCCAATTCAGCTTGATATATTAAATACATTTTTACAATTTTATCTTCACTCAAAATGTTATGATACTACAATTTATCATGGGGAAAAAATGAACTGTCCTGTGAAAAAGTATGTAGGCTACACCCCCATGGAAAGTTTTGTCCTTGTTCAATATATGGAGAAATATGGACAATAAACTTTATCTATTGATGAATGAAGGTGATAATTTAACAAAATAACAATGAAAATTTGACTTTATCTTTTAGAAAAACAAAAATATCTATAGAAATTCACATTTTTATCTTTGGAAATACAGAATTGGAAGTCCACCTCTACTGCCCCCTATGACAGAAATAACTTGTAGATGTTTCTAAGGGTATGTTTACACGACAATTATGTACTAAAAATTGAAAAGCTTTTCCTTTTGCCTTTTTTTTGCATACAGACGAAACGGTATCGTTTTCACAGTGCCATTGTCGTGTTATAAACGGAGAATAAATGGACAAAAAGCATAAGTGTTCCGTTTTTAGTTGAAAATGGTGTTGTGTAAACGGCCCCTAAAACTTGTACAGTGGTGGACAAAATTATTAGAACACTTGGCATCTGGGAGTCGTCTTATTGGGCCTGGATTTATTTTCCAAGAGGACAATGACCCGAAAACATTCTTCTAACTATTGCCAGAACTACCTGCGACGGAAGGAATCTCCTGGAACATTGAAAATGATGGACTTACCCCCTCAAAGTCCGGACCTCAACCCCATCGAGCACATTTGGGGCGAGTTGGGAAATAAACTGGACAGATCTATTGTACATTCAAAGGAAAGCCTTTAGTTTCAGTTGCAGAAGGCATGGGATAACATTAGTGTTGAAGTTCTCAGAGGAAATATATTGACACTATGCCAGAGAGATGTGCTGCTGTAATTGCTGCAAAAGGTGGACATACCAAATATTATAGTTAAAAGTGGATAAAAACAGTATGACTCACTTCCTCTGATATTTGATGGTCAGAGCAACCATCTGCATGTTTCATGAACATTATGAAATGAAATCATGTTTTGGAGGTAAAAAAAAAGGTCAATATTTTCAGATCTGTCAGGTGTTCTAATAATTTTGGCCACCACTGTAAAAGTTCCAAAAAAAGTGAGATTTGAAGAAATATCATTTATTAGTAAATAATGGCCTTTTTCCTAGTGCACAAAATGAATTAAATAGTTTTATAATGTTTTTATCATCTTAAGACCTTTACAGCTCTTTGGAAAACAGCAGCATGAACATTGTGCTAAATGTCACCTTTTGTATTGCACAGAAGACAGAAAGTCATTTAGGTTTGGAACAACATGCGGCTGATTAAATGATGACAAACAGAAGCATTTTCATTTGTGGTCTCAGACTTTTGGACCTTGCAGCATGCATACACGCACAGACAAACACAGGTAAACCATGAAATCTCTTCATAAAAAAAACAAAACAAAAAAAAAAAACTGACTGCAATAATCAGCAAACAAACATCCTCATATCCAGGGTCTACATTTAAAAAAATGATTATTTTATCTTACCACAATTTGTAAGTCCAATAAGCAATGTCCACACTAGCGATTACAGCTGCCTCTTTCCATTCCCACACCCACATGACAATAGGCTGACTAAATTGATTGCATTGTAAACAAGTGAACTTAATGAAAAATCTCTTATCAAGGCCAATGCACTTGCCAGCGGGGACCACGCACCCTTAATATAGCAATTAAATTTTTGCAAATGAATTATTCCCGGCAATATTTTCTCCCATTAGCACAGCACTACATCCATTATGTGTCTGATAGCAGCAATGCTGATGTCGAGGCCACAACCTCTCTCAATGTAGCAAAGTCAGAAAGAGCCCGCACAAATTAACACAATGTGAGATTAATTAGTCAAATGTAGTCCTAAACACACACAACGAAAAAGGTTTGTAACTGAAGAAACATCCACAAGCTCAGATACCAGATGCTGGATATACCCAAACATGGTCCAGCAAAATCTGCAAAATATATACACTGATGAGCCAAAACATGACCAGTCACAGGTGAAGTGAATATTGTTGATCATCTCCTAACGAGGCCACATATTAAGGTCTGGGTAGATTAGATGGTAAGCAAACAATCAGTTTTCATAATCAATGTGTTGGATGCAGGAAAAATGGGCAGGAATAAAGATCTGAGTGACTTTGACAAGGAACAATTTGTTATGGTAAGGCAACTGGGTCAGAGTATCTCTGAAACGGCTAGGCTTGTGGGTTTCTCCTGATCAGCAGTGGTGAGAATTTGCCAACAGTGGTCTGAGAAAGGACAAACCAACGACAGGGTGTTGGGCACTTAAGGCTCATTGATACACAAGGGCAACGAAGATTATCCTCTCTGTTCCGAGCCAACAGAAAGTCTACTGTGGCACAAGTCACACAAAAAACAGTGAGTTTGATGGGGGTAATTGAGAATGAATAGGGGAAAATCACGTGAGAGGAGGCAATGCCTCCACCGCGCTATGATTGGATATGATTGGTTAGTGCGATAAATCCCACCTCTTGTTTGTGTAGGTAACCCTCGCTAACAGGGTCAACTCAATGCTTCAAAATGAGAATTAATTTTGATCACTCAGAAATTGCGATGAGCTGGATCAATGGGCAGAAGACACAGGATTCGAAGGAGGCAAAGGTACACACACAGACTTTTCCAAACGCACTTATTTATATAAAAATCATCAATGGAATGAAATAAACATTAAAGACAAAAAGAAAGTAGATATACATCAGTAATACACTTGGAAGAAATGGGAAAATGGTACAAATCAGTTGTGATTAAACCGGTCACAAAATAAAACATTTACCTAAGTTGAATATGAACAATCTCAACAAAAAAACATCAAAGATTTAGTTCCTTCCTTTTTCCTTCTAGCGAATTTGTTTCTGTTCTGAGTTTCCTTGTTTAGAATTTGCTTTATTGGCTTTAGATCTAATTTACTTACACCTAATTGACAGGTTTTAGTAGTTTAGTTTAAGGTTTATGTCTTTCGTTTCCTAATTTCAGTGTATTTTGTGAAATGACCTTTTCACACCAAAATTAAATTACATTCCTAACCAATATAAACCAACAAAATAAATTTACAATACCTTTTCGTTACCACATCAACAAATGAAAGAAATAAATGTAGATGTATATCACCTCTTATCAGTTCAAATAATTATTTTCAGTTTAAACATTTCAGTCCAAACAACAGAGAATTAGAAGTTTCTCCCTTAGTTCTTAGAAAGTGTAAGTCCTGTCCATCCCCCTACCCCCACCCCCACAGCCACTGGCTGACCAAAGTGCTGTACACATAGAAAACAGAGCCAATATAAATTAGTAACACAAATAATAATAAACACAGTTTAAAACAGAACAATCATTAAAAGCTAAAAGCAACAGAAAATAAATACGTTTTGAGACATGACTTGAACTCAGACAGAGAGGAAGTCGATCTAATATAAAGTGGGAGCTTCCACAGTTCCACAGTGTGAGGCCAGCCACTTCAAAAGCTTGGTTACCCCTTGATTTTAAGCCGGATTAGGGAGAATATAAATTTATTTTTATCAAAACAAACATTCAACTCACCGATTCCTAACAGTTTTGGTTAATTTGTCTTTCCTCCAGGTTTTTAAAACGTACATATTACAAACCCGATTCCAAAAAAGTTGGGACACTGTACAAATTGTGAATAAAAACAGAATGCAATTATGTGGAAGTTTCAAATTTCAATATTTTATTCAGAATACAACATAGATGACATATCAAATGTTTAAACTGAGAAAATGTATCATTTTAAGGGAAAAATAAGTTGATTTTAAATTTCATGGCATCAACACATCTCAAAAAAGTTGGGACAAGGCCATGTTTACCACTGTGTGGCATCCCCTCTTCTTTTTATAACAGTCTGCAAACGTCTGGGGACTGAGGAGACAAGTTGCTCAAGTTTAGGAATAGGAATGTTGTCCCATTCTTGTCTAATACAGGCTTCTAGTTACTCAACTGTCTTAGGTCTTCTTTGTCGCATCTTCCTCTTTATGATGCGCCAAATGTTTTCTATGGGTGAAAGATCTGGACTGCAGGCTGGCCATTTCAGTACCCGGATCCTTCTTCTACGCAGCCATGATGTTGTAATTGATGCAGTCTGTGGTCTGGCATTGTCATGTTGGAAAATGCAAGGTCTTCCCTGAAAGAGACGACGTCTGGATGGGAGCATATGTTGTTCTAGAACTTGGATATACCTTTCAGCATTGATGGTGCCTTTCCAGATGTGTAAGCTGCCCATGCCACACGCACTCATGCAACCCCATACCATCAGAGATGCAGGCTTCTGAACTGAGCGCTGATAACAACTTGGGTTGTCCTTGTCCTTTTTAGTCCGGATGACATGGCGTCCCAGTTTTCCAAAAAGAACTGGAAATTTTGATTCGTCTGACCACAGAACAGTTTTCCACTTTGCCACAGTCCATTTTAAATGAGCCTTGGCCCAGAGAAAACACCTGCGCTTCTGAAACAACACACTTGAAACAGGAGGAGGAAAGCACAACAATGGACGGCAAACTTGTTGCAGACCAGGTACAGCGCTCTTTCAGCAGGATAATGCATCCTGCCACACTGCACGCATTGTCCAGGAAAGGTTTGAGGAACATGATGAAGAGCTCAAGGTGTTGCCCTGGCCTCCAAATTCCCCAGATCTCAATCCAATTGAGCATCTGTGGCATGTGCTGTACCAACAAGTTCGATCCACAGCGGCTCCACCTCACAACCTACAGGACTTGAAGGATTTGCTGCTAACGTCTTGATGCCAAATACTACAGGACATCTCCAGGGGTCTTGTAGAGTACATGCTTCGGCGGGTCGGTGCTGTTTTGGCAGCACGCGGATTACCAGCAGCCTATTAGGCAGCTGGTCATAATGTTTTGGCTCATCTGTGTAGGTAAAAGCTTTTTTTTTTTCACTTGTTTGTACACAGAGGTAGAAATGACAAAGTCTGAGGTACTTCATAGCAAGTTACTATTATCCATAAGAATATATATATATTTTTTTCATGTCTAAAATAATGAGCACTTTTGGAAGAATAGAAATTCTGATCTAAAAGTCTACAAACATTTTCCACTATTTTGTTTGTGTTATCTTGTGCACATGTTGCTGTGCCATTATTTGAATAATTTTTGTTTGCCTGTTCTTATGGTAATCCTAATTTCAAATAAACCAGTCTCTAGTACTTTTTAGTCACAATACATTTTTATTTAGCACAGAAGGGGCATAAAGGCTGCAGTTCCACCAGTTAGTTAACAAAATTGAATTATGCAAGTCAAAACAATGAGATATTAATTGATTAGTATGGATTTCGCATAATTATGAGGAACTTTTCTCGTAATTATGACCAAGTATCTGGTCATGAGAAACTTTCTTGTAGTATCTCATAAAATTGAAACATTTTCATTATAATGACTTACCATCTCATATTTTTGAGAAATCTTATTGTAGAATATCAAAATATTTAGAAATGTTCTAATAGTAATGACTTAATATCTCATAATAGAGAAACTTTGTCATAAAGATGTACTGTAAGATGTAATACTAAGAAACTCTAACAGTAATGAATATCTCATAATACTGAAAAATGTTCTTATTATTATGAATTACAGTGCTGCTATGCAGTGTGGCCAAGCAAGATGATTCATCTGCATTGTAGTATGATATTGATATAAAACGTAGCTGTACTGAAACAAATAAATTGTTCTGAGATTAACAGAATCATCCAGCATATATTCATTTTAAATATAGCTCTGTCTCCAAATTCATGTCATTTCCATCCCATGACCAAATTGCATATAGATTGTACCAGAAAACTACAGAACAAAGTCACTTATTAGTCAACTGTCTTGAAGTGTAGACACCATCAATCGAGTTATTGATTTCCGCTGCTTGGTCCGAAGTTGACACAATTTTAGTTGTGACAAGTTTCATCATGCAGAAATTTCAGCATGTCTATGACATAAACATCTCCATAGATCCAATTTCACACTTTTTAAGCAATCCTCAAACGATGACTGCTTTAAATAAGGGCACATACATGTATTGTGCAGGCATACAATAAGTCATAATAATAAGTGTTTCACAATATTACAAGATAATATGGGAAAATATATCATTATTATGAGATGGTTATGAGTTTCTCAAAATTAATAAATGGATAATGACCATTGAGCGCCAATGAGCAAAGATGGCAGATTTCAAATTTGCATATCTGGAGAGTCCTGCGCCAGCTGAGTTAGTGCCATTTGAGATGAATGGGAATGCTAACAGATAGCTTTCTCCAGGTATTATAGAGTTCTTGGCATACACAGAAACACCGCCACAGAGAATAAAAGAGTGTGTCAGATGAATAGAAAGAGAGGACAGAAGCATTGCTTTCCATTTTCACCCTTCACACACAGTAAATGGTGGGCAACCCCTGAATAATACACGTAGAACAGCCAAACTATCCAACTGAGCATGTAGTTGATTAAATATATCACAGCTCTTTACCCATGCTGATTCTCTATCCTTGAATGATTAGAAGTTCCTTAAGCTCCCCTGACAAGTAAAAGGAATTTTTTGTTGTGACAAAAGGTGAAATGAAAATCTCAAGGCTTCATTAGACAATAGAAACAAAGAGTGAAAGAATGTAATGGAATGTCTAAAAAAAGGTGTAACAATGTGACAGTCAACCATGAGATCATATTCGTCGGATAAATGGCAGTAACCTTCAACCGTGGAGAGCTGTGGTTAAGAATAATAAAACAATAGTTCATTCTCACCATTTTTTTCTGCATGTTTAAACATCAGAAAAGATTTAGAGAAAACAACCTTGACTCAAAAACATTTGTATACACTCTTAAGAAAAACGGTACCAAATTAGGGTTCTTTGGCTTGTAACAATAGCAGAACCATTTTAATAAGGTTCCATAAAGAACCATGCTTTGAAAGTATTATATAGGACCTTATACTACGGGGCTGTTGAATGCTTGAATCTGACTGGCTGACATTCTAAGGTGTGCAGTTATTTTCAGGGAAACGCACGGCAAAAGTAGTTCCAGGCAGGTCTTGACTGCATTACAGTTCCACATCACTTCGCCAAATGATTTCAGTTATTTCAAATGTCTTTATAGCCTACAACAGCAAAAGAACCAAAACCCACAGCAACACTGACCAAGCAAAGAAATATAGTAAACAATAGGATAAAAACGACAATTTATTTCCATGTTTTTCCCCACAAAATTACGTTTAATTATGTACTCTCTTTCTCCCAGTTTCTCTGCTCTCCCACTCAAACACACACACACACACACACACCGTTCGGACAAACACTCGCTCAGAAACGTGTTGTCAGCGCTGCTCTGACGATTTTATCAGTAAAATAGTTTAGCGCTGTGCTTACAGTTCCATATTAGTAGACGCTGCTGCCAAACACTGTTGGAAGAGATGCACAGACTGAGCCTGAGGTAATTCACATACGCTCGCTCTCTCTCTCTCTCTCTCTCTCTCTCTCTCTCTCTCTCTCTCTCTCTCTCTCTCTCTCTCTCTCTCTCTCTCTCTCTCTCTCTCTCTCTCTCTCTCTCTCTCTCTCTCTCTCTCTCTCTCTCTCTCTCTCTCTCTCTCTCTCTAATAACTCACTGCATTAGTCTGCTATCAATGGCTCAAGCCTCTGTTACTAGCTCTAAAATGACGTTTTGGAATTAGAAACGGAGGTTTGGGTTTAGATGCGTAAGAAATTAGTCCTGCACACAAGAGCATTTTAAGGAAAAAAACAGACAAATGCCCTGGGGAAAACAACCTGACAAACTCCGCTTCCCGTCCCGACCGCATTACCACCTCGGGTGTGCAGTATTTTCCTAATAATTCAACGGCCCATCATCAATTATTCCTTATTTAATGGTGTTATAAATAATCTTTTTAAAAATAGTGTATTTTCATTAACATTAGTATATTAGTATCTTCATATTATTAATATTAGTTTTTATATATATATATATATATATATATATATATATATATATATATATTATTTATTAATATTGTTTTTTTTTTGTCCTCTATCTGTCTTGTTGCCTCTGTTTGGCATAAAAAAAACAGCATGTTGTGTCAATTAGGTACTTTTATTTTTTATTGACAGCAAATTGTAGAAAAAATGACAGTGCTCTAACAACAGCTGGCTGAATACATTAATAAATAACAATTGACACTGAACATGATGTAATGAATTAGACCAAGTTCCAGTTGAAATATCTTCACAATCCTCTATGATGTCTTTACGTCCTTTATTATGCGTGTGTTTTGAGTGTTTCTCTGCAGATGATGAAGTTATGGTACATGACAGCATCTGAAATACATATTCAAGTTTAGAGTTACAATTTGTCTTTTCTTATATGTCACTTTTGCTAACTTTATATGTTACTACGTGTAAAGAACCTTTAAAGAACCGTCTTTTTTTATAGTGTACACACAGGTGTATCTTTGAACAGTAGCAAATAAAGCTCCAAATAAACGTTTATGATATGGCAATACCAAAGTATTGAATGATTACTATGTGCCATGGTCTTTTTATGGTACCGAAAGATGCCTACATGTCCAAAAAACAAAACTAGTCACCCTTATTTAAATAAAAAAATAAATAACAAAACAAAACAAATCAAGCCAAGTAAAGTTCTAGCTAGTGTTTTGATACATTTTTAGTAGGGAAATGTCTCACAGTCTGCATTCCTTCACAAGCTGCACATGCGGGTGTTTACCTAAAGAACTTGATGGCACATGGTGAGACACTTTTGCAAACCTTATATGTCGAGACTGTATAAGGTTTGTGCTCAACTAGATTTACAGTTCATACATCTGAATGGAAATAGCTGGTGTTCGGGTGTTGTTTTCAAATGGATAAGTTTGAAAAGGAGTCTTGTTTCCATGCGTTGTGTTTTACAAGGCCTTTGAATCGCCCTTGCTCTTTGTTTTCTGTTTTCTTTTCAGATGCGTTTTTTTTACTTTGCACAACAGTGTTGTCCTTATACGGTGTGTCCATTAATGTTAAATGTGATGGTCTGAATGTGGAACCTTTACAAACAACAGCCTTGAGCAACAAACAAAGTGTTTTCATTCTCTGTGTGTGCTTGGCTCAAAGAGAAAGCACTTATCCACTTAACACTGTGTAAACACATGCCTATACAAACAGATACTGGTCACTTTATAATAGGTGTCCTTAACTACTATGTACTTACATAAAAAAATACAATGTAGTTATTGTGTTGATGTTGTATTGCAAAACACTTTTGCTGCTATGGGATACGGGTAAGGTTAGGGACAGGTTTGGTGGTATGGGTAGGGTTAAGGGGTAAGGGAAGGATCAAGTGTAATTATAGAGGGAGACGGACTTGATAATAGCGTGTAATTTTCTCACTCAAACCACTGCCACCTGCTGCTTCTGCTACTGATTGCTTTTGGAGTGAAAAATTGCCCATAACTGCTTGTCTAGGATGTTTTCTTTGTAATAATAGCATATTATTGGCGAAAAAGAGTTGGCAAAAGATCCAGTGTGTATCTGTATTTGTGCTCAGCAAATGATTCAATTTCCAGCGTGTTTTCGCTTCGGTGAGTAATGTAACCAATCACAGACATGTTTGTAGATTTCTTGAACGCAATGGCCAATCACAGGTGTTGAAGTTAGAATCTACTCACCGCTCAAGTTTTTGTCCAGTGCTGAGTTCTGCATGCATGCAAATCCTCTCTAACAAAGTGTAGACATTATGTAAATAAGAGATTCATTGTGTAGTCAGCTTCACTGATTAATATAACTTAACTTTGTAAGATCATGTTCATTGAATGAGTGACAGCTTTTAGTGATTATAAAGGGAGTGCTCTTTGTGCGCTGTCTATGCGAAATAATTAATAGGCCTATAATATATATTCAGAATTTGAATAAAACTTTTGTTTTCCATTCTTGACAAGCAGCCACATTCACGCTTCAATACATAGGCCCATCTGCATATAAATGCGGGATTCACTCTCGAAATTGTGATGAATGACAGTGACAAATATTTATATATCGAAATCAGGCTCATATAAAACATCAGGAAACATGATTCCTGGCTGCATGTCAATATTCATGGATCACTGGATCTAAGATGAAAGGAACACTATATCAAGTCCAACCTCTAGTTTAAACTGATAACCATTTGTTTTAATCGCGTTTTCCCCTATTACATCCAGTCATGCAGCAGCTCTTCTGCCACTCAGTCCCATAATTACATGCAGCTTGTCACTTTGCATATCTTGTGGTGCTCCTCAAGGCTCAATGTTGGGTCCTCTATTATTTAACCAATACATGCTGCTTTTAGCTGGTGTAATTAATCAGTACAGTATTTCCTTTCACCAGTATGCAGATGACACTCTTTAGACTGGAAAAAATCTTTTGCAAGTTTTTGCATGCATATTTTTTTAAGTAAATTTCACCAGTATCAGAGTATTTTTACTTAATTTTATAACGCTGATATTTAGCGCTTTAATTTCTACAAGTTTGAATTGAGTACTAATATAGAATTTACTTCATTCTTGCCTGAACTAACTTTTTCATGTAGAAATTACATTCGTTTTTTCTGTATTTACTTCACCACAGAATCATTTTTTATCAGTGGTACTTTACTTGCGTCATATCTGTAAATAAATGTAAGACGGTCAAGCTACTAGTATATGCAGCAAATGTGTCATAGTAGTTTCAAGTTACAACAAATGAACCTCAAAGAGCTGAAGCACAATTCATGTATTTACCAAAACAATGTTTTTTCTGCAAGTAACTTAGTTTTATGCCTGTTATAACTGTTATACAGCTAAAAGTTACATAGTGTAGCTTTCAAGACCCTTACACTTTGTTAACTTTATCTGTTTTTACTGGTCGGACAACCATTTCCAATCATGATAAAACAAAGTGGAAATGACCTCCAAGATGCATTCGAGATCTAATGTTCGTTTTCCCACCTTTTTTTGACAAATTATTATTTTTTTTATGACTTTTCCAGTTGTTCATGATTATTGCATAAATACTTTTATAATAATTTTATAGAGGTTGCTGGTGAGTAAGGATCTGAATTTGGATGTTAGCTACTAATCCTCAGAATTAAATTTTAAATTTAATTTAAATATAACTGTTTGTGAGCTTTTTTGGTGCCTATATTGCTGAGCTTAACCAGAGAAATATTCATTCACGGTAGAAATTTCCCCGGATTTTCCATGACTTTTAAAATTGTATTACAGTTGCATGACCTTTCAACGAATGGAAAGCACAATTTTGAAATTCCGGACTTTTCCAGGTTTTCCATGACCGTTTGAATCTCCTATAGGGGATGAAGAGCATTCAACAGAAAATTAAAGACAATTCGAATTGGCCTACAAATTGACGTTATGACTGAACAGCTCTATTAAGACGATTTTCAACCGATTTTAGAGATTTTGGAACAGCCCTTTAATTTTCATGTAATGTGTATAGCAGCATATTGACATGTCAGAGTAAGTGTGTGTATGATTGGTGAAGTTCTGAGGATCTCCCACTGCGAGCTGTGATGAGTCTGTCGATCAGTCTGGCTGAGGGGAGTCTGATGTTTTTGATGTCCTTCGTGTCTAAGCAATGAACAACAAGAAGAAACACAGCAAAGTCTCCCATCAGTGACACCACGCTTTGTGTTGTTCACCAGACACAGGAGAATCAAACACCAAGACATGATCCTTGTCACTTTGCAGCTTTCTGTCATCTCGCTCTGTTTATTCCCCTTTTTTATGATAGTGTTGTTAGGTTTTTGAACACTCTACCAATCTCTGCCTAGCTGTCTTTCTCATTCTTCCTCTATTTTGCTCTTTCTGTCTCATATATAGCTGGAAGGCCTGCCTTTGTATCTGTGGCACAATCTTTTGCCCTGTTCACTTTTTTGTGGAATCACAGAAAGTAAAAATAAAAGTGGTGGAAAACAACTCCCAAATTCAACTCCTGAATAGCAGAGAAGTTCATATTGATTTAGGAAAGTTGATATAGAAACCTCCGTTTAAATTGTACATTTTGATTTTTTGTTGCAGACAGTCTTGGCAGACAGGAGATTTCTTTAGAACCTCCAGTGGAGGCATATTTGAGATTACTGTGGCTTTTTCTCAGGAAAAAACAAAAAAACAAAACTAGCCAGCAGGAGACTACAGACTCAGACAGAATTGTTTTCATAGCTGTCTAAGGGAAACAGTTGAGCTATTAAAGAGATCTCATTTGTGATTTTTCTTAGTCAGGACTCAACAATCATTTAATTTAATATCATTTAAATTAATTTTATTTATTTATAAAGCACTATTAAATACAAAAGAATGTTGATCAATGTGCTGTACTATCATACATTAAATAGAATTACCAACAATAACACCATAACATGACATATAAAATCGACAACAGACAAGTTGGTATACAAAATAAACAAGAGCCTCATCTTTAGTTAGCCTATTGGACCAAGCGCTAATGTAAGTAGATGTGATTTTAAATTTCGCTTAAAAAAACAAACCCAGAGTACTCCCCTCATATCCCTGGCTGTGATAGGAACGTATATATAGGCGTCCTCTCATGCTGATGGATAGATCATTTGAATGTGTTCCTCCTGAACTTTGTTAATAAAACATTGTTTTTTATCATGTATATGAACATTTATGCCTTGCATATTTAAAGGGGTCATGAACTGAGAAATCAAAATTCCCTTGATCTTTTGACACACTATATTGCCAAAAGTATTGGGACACCCCTCCAAATCATTGAATTCAGGTGTTCCAATCACTTCCATGGCCACAGGTGTATAAAATCAAGCACCTAACCATGCAGACTGCATGCAAACATTTGTGGAAGAATGGGTCGCTCTCAGGAGCTCAGTGAATTCAAGGGTGGTACCGTGATAGGTTGCCACCTGTGCAATAAGTCCATTAGTGAAATTTCCCCACTACTAAATATTCTACGGTCAACTGTTAGTGGTATTATAACAAAGTGGAAGCAATTGGAACAACAGCAACTAAAATCCACGTAAAATCAAAGAGCGGGGTCAGCGCATGCTGAGGCGCACAGTGCGCAGAAGTCGCCAACTTTCTGCAGAGTCAGTAGCTTTGGGGATGGCCCCTTCCTGTTCCAACATGACTGCACACCAGCGCACAAATCAAGGTCCATAAAGACATGGATGAGCGAGTTTGGTGTGGAGGAACTTGACTGGCCTGCACAGAGTCCTGACCTCAACCCGATAGAACACCTTTGGGATGAATTAGAGCGGAGACTGCGAGCCAGGCCTTCTCATCCAACATTAGTGTCTGACCTTACAAATGCGCTTCTAGAAGAATGGTCAAAAATTCCCATAAACACACTCCTAAAGCTTGTGGAAAGCCTTCCCAGAAGAGTTGAAGCTGTTATAGCTGCAAAGGGTGGGCCAACTCCATATTAAACCCTACGGATTAAGAATGGGATATGATTAAAGTTCATATGCATGTAAAGGCAGGCGTCCCAAAACTTTTGTCAATATAGTGTATAAGAGGTCATTGTACTATAAAAACATGCTGTAAGTTTCAAAACTCCGTCTCCGCAAAAGAAGATCAACGCCCGCTTCTACATCACTGCCTGTTTTGCCCCGCCCACCATTCGCACATGTAGTAGGTAAATAACGAGAGAGGCAAACGCAGGTCTACGCAGAAACCAAGCGATAAAGATGGCTCTGAATACAAGACGCTGTGCAGTGCCAAGTTGTGGAAAAACAGTCTTTACATTGCCTTCCTTCTGATCCGAACATTGGGAAAAAGTGGATGAACTTTATTTTTAACCCTGTAAGGCCCACTGTTGTAATATTACAACATCAAGTTTAGCTCTACTAAAATAAACCTGCTGAAGTGTTCCCACATAACTAATGGATCCTATTGTTCAGCCTTGCAATGCTATTGGATGGAATATTTTGTGAATAGGCCTTTTAACCTGGTCATGAACTCAAACAACCTGCGAACTTGACTTGAAGCACATCATCTTGTTTTACTGGACTGGATAAATCAACATTCAAGTAAGTAAAATGCCCCAAATATTTTTTTATGTATTTAGTAATATGTCTAGATCATGCAGATATTAAGGTACTGTTGAATGCTTTATTCATATTACATTTTGAGCTTGTAATGTCAATGTTGTAATTTTACAACACTGGGTGAAGGGGGTAGCAAAATTTGCCTGTGCACCTTGCACATTACATGGATGAAAATTACTTCTCACCTGTTCCATGTGAAATAAATACTAATAAAAATGTCTCGGTTACGTATGTAACCCTCGTTCCCTGAAGGAGGGAACGGAGACGTACGTCGGAACTGACCGACGAATTGGGGATCCTACCAACACGCCACAGGCGCTGGCCCTTCCAGCGCTCTGCATGAGCTCCCTGGGCAGCCCCTATGTTGGAGCGGCAAGTCAGGGCTCTAGCAGAGAAGGTCAGTCACTGCTGCTCTGCAAGACCCACTCAGTGTGACTATTGGATAACGCTGGGAAAGCGTGCCGTCTCAGAGATGGAACGCTGCGGAGCCACATCCTTCAATGGAAGGAGAAGTGACAATTACACATAAGGACTGACCTAGCAGGGTAGTGCAACATATGGCAGTCTCTGAGGTGGTTCCAACCTAGTTCTAGGAGGGAAAGAACACCACCAGAGACGACAGAGCGGGCTCTGTCAAGGGAAAGACATGGGGCTAGCCGAGTAGGGTAGCTGGTACCGTGGAGGAATACACATATGGGGTTGCCGTAGGAACCACTACATATGGATACCCAGCTTACACACACGTTCCACATGCATACGGATGTACCGCGGCTGCAGATGCCATATGCCCCAGGAGCCTCTGAAAAAATTTCAGTGGGACCGCTGTTCTACCATTGAACGTATTCAAGCAGTTCAATACTGACCGGACTCGTTCCTCTGTGAGGCGTGCAGTCTGGTTGACCGAATCCAGCTCCATGCCGAGATAAGAGATCCTCTGCGTGGGGCAGAGTTTGCTCTTCTCCCGGTTGACCCGAAGTCCCAACAGGCTGAGGTGACTGAGCACCAGGTCCCTGTGCGACAGGGACAGCCCGAATGGGAGGACTTAGGTCCTTCAGGTTGATCGCTGCAAACCAACCTTGGGGACGGATGCATTTAAAAATGCGTTTCTGCATTAACATCTTGAACGGGAGCTTATGCAGGGCCCAATTCAGGACACGCAGGTCCAAGATTGGTCGTAATCCACCACCTTTATTGGGTACAACGAAGTAGGGGCTGTAGAACCCCGACCTCATATCGGCTGGAGGAACCGGCTCGATCGCGTCCTTCGCCAGCAGGATATCGATCTCTGACTGCAAGACATGAGCATCGCTGCTTCGCATGGAGGTGAAGTGGATGCCCTTGTACTTGGGAGGCCGGTAGGCAAACTGAATCCCATAGCCGAGTCTGATGGTACGGACGAGCCAGCGAGATGGCCTGGGGAGCGCTACCCAGGCCCCCAGAGACCAAACAAGTGGGACCAACGGCACCACAGACGTACCCGGGGTGGGGCAGCGAGGTGGAACACACAGACCCGACTCGGGAGGCCCGGAGGCGGCCCGGAGTGTTGTCTGAGTATTCCAGGGTGGGGCAGAGTGTGGGTGAGAAGGCCTGGTGGCGTCCTCAAGCCACACACTGCTGCCCCCTGGCGAAAGGAGAGGAGGAAGGGAGTGGCAAGGCCCTGGGGCGTCGCGCACTGCTGACCTCGCTCTCTTGTGGCCCAGGGAGGGAGGAAACTGCTCTGAGAATGTGGGTACTGCTGGACTCCGGGTAGCCAGCGGCAGAACGGGAACCAAACAAAAAAAATATTCTCCCCCGGTCCTCCTCCGGGGGAGGGAGGGGTGCGGACACCATCTCCCCGGGCATCTCCCTGCCCTTGTGAGCGGACTTAGCAGGACCCTTGACGGATTGGGCACCTCCCTTGACGGATTGGGCGCCTCCCTTACGTCCGGCCACCTGCTGCCTGGGTGGAGGCTGCTGCTTGGGCTTAGCAGCGGCGGAGGCGGACGCAGGGGGATGCCCTCGGCGACGAGCAGGCAGAGGCGCTGCGGTCGACGACTGGGTGGAGACAGCAGCTGGTCGTCGGGGCAGAATGTTTTTAATCGCCTCTGTCTGCTTCTGGGCCACGAGAACTGGTGGGCGAAGTTGTCGATGGCGTCGCTGAAGAGGCCCACCTGACAGATAGGGGCGTTGAGGAACCGACTTGTCGGGCTCATGCATACCTGCCAGGTTAGCTCCAAGTGGCGTTCCTGGACCACTAGTGTGGACATCGCCCGACCCAGGGAGAGCGAGGTCCGTCGCCGCACGCAGTTCCTGCACAACCCCTGGGTCGGAACTACCCTCGTGTATTAAGAGTGCAGGACAGAGGTGGCCTGCCAGTGGCACTGCCACCCCACCAACGAGGGTAGTGAGAGAGGGGAAATCTTATACAGATTATGGCCCTTTTGGTGTTCCATATTTTTGGCACCAAATAGTTCCACACTGCTAATTTTTCCCGATGCACATCCGGGAAAAAAGGCATAGGGGCAGGCAATGCGATTTATGCATTGCACTACGCTTCAGCCACCCGGGAAAGCATGGCTGTCAACTCTGAATCTGATTCAGCATGAGCACACACTATTATAGTGGGAAAGGCTACACCAACACACTTTGTAGCAAGTGAAATGTCCGCCTCTGCTTCTTGGAGGACAAGAACTGCCTTTGCGACTATCATAACTGAATATGGCTATAAATGCCGAAGTTTTCATTTAGCTCATCAGGTTTTGTAAATATAATCTGAACATATTTTTTATAATAAATAATTTTTCATAAAAATATGACTTGTCCAATTATTAATATTGTGTGATTATTAGTGTATATGTACGCTACTAATATAAGCAGTACACCCTGTAAATGAACCCTTAGATTTGTTCAGACAGTGAGTGAAATCACTGAAATTCTGCTACCCAACAGGCCCAACGTTGCAATATTACAACATTCCCCTAAAAACTTACTAAAATGTAAAAACCCATTTATTTCTGCATTAGAGGCCTCCTACAACATGTAAAAGGTGTAAAAAAATGTTTACAGTTTTTTTTTTTATATTTGGGTCTTTCAGGGTTAAGGAAGTTCCAGACCGCTTCAGTAAGAACTTGGTCCTTTGTTCACTTCATTTTACAGCGGATTCGTTTACAAACAAGGCACAATTCAACGCAGCACTACTTATTACGTGGTCACTATTGCTTTGTCTGTTATTACAGATCGTTTTATATGTATTGAGTATTTATGAGTTTTTAAATTGATTAAATTATATACAGAAAAAGATCAAAGATCGCTCCTTTTACAATTGCTAAAGCTGTCGACCTCACATTTCGAATTTATCTGGACACTTGCCAAAACTCCTGTTATAATCAGTGACACTGTTACACTGCACAATGAACCACTTGCTGTATTTACATCATGTTTGCATTGTTATTTATGGTGAAATAACATGAGAGTGCAGAAATTACGTTGCAATGATGAGATCATTGCATTCACGTGATCAACAGACTGTTGCTCATCGATGCAACCTTTCATGTGATGGGAATAGATCTACATATAATGCAATAATCAACACTTTTCACGATTCGTTAATCTTGACAGCTGTAATAGTAAAAACGTAGTAAAAGTATTCGAGAGGGTTCCACATGTAATACTTATTTTATATGCAAAGATGTTAGCCAATCACAGCAGACACGCCCCTTCAAACAGAGCACTCAAATCAGAGGTCTAAAATCAAGGTAGAAAAAGGCCATTTATTTCTAAATTATGAAATTTTTTTATGTAAATATCATATTAACATTATAAGTGCACCTCAGGAAACATTATAAAATAATAAAACAATGAAGTTTAATAATATTAAACATTTAAAATCTTAAATATAAATATAAAATTATAAATCTAAATGCAATTTTTACATTTGTAATTTCTAGTGAATACTACAGCGGATTTTTTTATCTATCCACCTTATGTTTTTTTTACATAAAAGTGGGTGTGGCCATTTGTAACTTGAATGTGCCAGGCTTCCGATTTTATCTGCTTCCTGTTATTTGTATCTGTACAAAGCTTTTTATACAGCTTTATATTGAAAACTGGTATTCCTTATCATTATTTTAATGTATTGTCATAATTATTGTAGCAAATTAGCTCAAGGGAAATATGAATAATGAATCATAACTCATTATAATTAATTATAAATATTTGGATCAGTTAATAGAATTAACTTGATGTTGCAGAATTAATGCTACAGTCAACTGGTCTGTTCGCCCAGCGAACGCTCAGTATTAATTATTTATTTATTTATTCTAAGAAATGTTAATTTCTGGGGTAATAGAAATAACTTTCTTACTGTACATTACTACTCAGAGCAGACTCCAGTATATGAGCATAAACCACAAACAACTTTACATGTGACATAAACAAGACTTTACTAACTAGACTAAACACTTAAACTAATCATACATGCATACAGTTTACCA
The DNA here is from genome assembly GCA_039654105.1 of Coreius guichenoti. Lineage (NCBI taxonomy): Eukaryota > Metazoa > Chordata > Actinopteri > Cypriniformes > Gobionidae > Coreius > Coreius guichenoti. The sequence goes on along the minus strand of CM077185.1, from coordinate 10,553,078 downwards.
AGGGAAAGAGAGCTGAAGCAGAATACAGGAAAGCGAGAAGGTATAGCATTGTTCGAAATTCATCAGATCAACAGCTTTGAGCAAACCATCAGTCTATAGTTCTAACACACCTATCTTTAAAAGAGGTAGGGATACTTAATGTATCAAATAATGAGACTAAGGGCCCTATTTTAACGATCTGAGCGCATGGTCTGAAGTGCATGGCACAGGTGCACTTAGGGTATGTCTGAGTCCACTTTTGCTAGTTTAACGACGGAAAAAACAGTCGGCGCGCCAGGCGCATGGTCCAAAAGTGTTGTACCTAGTCTCTTAATGAGTAATGGGTGTGTTTTGGGCGTAACGTGCAATAAACCAATCAGAGTCTCATCTCCCATTCCCTTTAAAAGCCAATTGCGCTTGCACCATGGCGGATTCGCTATTTACATGGCGGAATTTGCCAGTGGAAAGACTGAAGGCTTCTCCAGAGAGGAATCATTTTTTTTGTAATATTTAAAAATGTTTGTGTGCTGCTGCACGTCCCTGAGTGTGTAATAAGCAGAGTGTACGCACGTTGTGCACCCGCCTATAGGCACATATTACTAATGTGCTCTTTAAATAATACAAAACATATTGCACCATTGACTTTAGAACAGGTTTCAGTTGGTCAACGGCGCAGTCATATTTCAGTTGCCTCAAAATAGCAACGCGCCAACAATGCGCCTGAACACACCTTGTTTTCAGACCAGCACGCCCATGGGCGAACAGATGGGCGAGTGCATTTGCTATTTAAACAACGTAGCACTGGACATGAAAATGATAACTGCGTTGGGCTGAAACTAGCAAAAAACACTTGCGTCGCACCTGGCGTCACATTGCGCCTGGGTGTATGATAAGGCCCTAAGTTTAATACTTGCATGTCTCACCCATTTGAATAAAAGGCTCCAGTTGATCTTTGCTGATGTTGTCTTGATGAGAGAGAACCAGTTGGAGTCAGAGGATCTTTGGTGAATGGAAAGACAAGGCCGCAGCCTGGCACAAACTTAGGGGTCCTTAGAAGACTTCTAGCTCAGCATCATCAGAATTTCTCAGAATTGGGAAAACTGAGTGATCTTGTGATCAGTGATCTTTTAAAGTATGAATGTGTCACACCCTCTGGAGGTGAGTGAGCCAATAAGAAGTTGTTCCTTTGGCGGGAAACTTTACGACTCTTTGTCCTCTAGCAGGATATTAGAATAATAAATTGGGATTGGGTGTTTAAGAGAAGAACTTTCAAGATTCTTATAATACTAATGTGTCACAGAGTTAGCAAAATGTAATGTAAATTAGCAAATAGGGAATGAAAATTGGAGTTCATAGATACCAAACATGCTACACATGTGATTTTAGTTAACCATTGTAGGCAATTTTGAAACATTCATCCAAAAGAGTTTGAATTATTACCAAACCCTAAAAAAAGGAAAATTATGAGATGGGAAAATGGAATACATGTTGATACATTTCTCAAGTGGTTATATATAGAATATATAGGATTAAAAGGGTTTATTTGTCCTTTTCAGTGAGAATTAAGTAATAATCAAAACTCTGTAAATTCCTTTGCGTCGTAAACAGTCTTATCAGTCTTCATGTGTCCTGTAACCAGACACCTGGTTCTGCCTGTGTGTTAGTTGCAGTTAACTCTATCCCATGGTTTGCTTGTTGGGTGAGGGATATTATTGATTATTTGTTAAATATAACAAATAACTGTGTCTGATCTGTCTCAGTCGCTACATTATAAACACATTGGTTTATAGCGTAAATACCCAGCAAGCAATAGATGTCATTTCACTGCCTCAGTTAAATATAGATCCGATATAGTCTGGCTATGAGTAACCCACTTCTAGCCAATATAACATTGAATATGTTATTTCTGTCAAAATAACTTACGAGATGTATGATATTCCATCATGTAAGCAAGTCAACAGTGATTACAAGGTGTTTGGTTTCATTTCTTTGACATGTTCATGTTAGATGACTAGTCTATTCTTGGGCTATGGTTAGACTTCTATTACATTTTCACTGACAGCCCAAATTTTGCCTCATTTTAGCCTAGATGTCAGGGCTGTGTTTGGACGGTTATTAGACATCTTTTAAGCGCAAAATTGCTTACTGGGTAGTTTTAGATATTTACCTTTTTTTTTTTTTTAGATATTTACCTATTGCGGCCAATGAATCTGAAGTTTCACTCACACACTAAAAAAAATATTTTCATGATTTATCACAACTTTTTATCTTTTGTCAATTCAACTTAATTAATGTGGTTCAGATAACATATTTTAAGTTTCTATTTATTAAACCAACAGCCTTCACTGTATTAACTAAAATTTTTAATTTCAATGAACTAAAAATTTTAAGGCAACCAGGTAACTTACTTAAACCAACAATATATATATATATATATATATATATATATATATATTATAATTGTTATTATTATTATTATTATATATATATATATATATATATATATATATATATTTTTTTTTTTTTACAGTGTAATAGATTACTTGTGCGTTGCAAAATGCGGTGAATAGCAAGCAACATATGTTCAGTAGCTACAAGTGAGCCTTTTTGTTTTAGATGGCTCTTAAAAGCATTAAAATGGACTTATTTCCATTTCTGCCTCATTTGATGTAATATTTCAGGATGATGACTAGTAAATCAGTCCAATGACATTTACAGCTCAGGTGATTGGCTCAAAAACTGTCCAGAACTGAGCTCCCATGAGTAAAGATGGCATATTTTAAATTACATATAGATTGTGTTCATCAAATTATGTAGATTTTAAATACCATATAGCAACTGCTTTTGAGATTATTGGGAATGCTAATGAATAGCTTTATTGATCTGTTAGTCAAGACCAGCAAAACATTCTTTGTGAACATACTTTTATACACGTGTTTGAGAAAAAGAGTCCTTTCCAACACAGCTAAATGAAAGCAGAGCAAAACCAACCAATAAAGAAGCAAAAGACTTCAGGCTCTTTATATCCTTTGTGTTTATATTTTTCATCTTTAAAAATACATTCTTTGCCATGTGTCCTCTCTCTTCTAATATGCATTTAAAGCAGCTTCACAGTGTATAATGTTCTCAAACTCTTTCTTCTGAAATTCTGTTCAGTTCAAAGAAACTCTTTTGAAATATTTAGCTGTCTGTCCATGATTAGCTTTATTCAAAAATGTTTTTGTGTCTTTTCTTATGCCTGTGATTCTTTGTACTCAGATAGTGCCTATTAAGTCTGTTGCTTTTGAAGGTGCATCGCAGATTTTATCAGCCGGTTTGATTAAGCGATCTGACATTTTTTACTTTACTTGAGTGACTTGGTTTTATTAGATTGTCATTATGTTTGCAATCTGGAGTGTGTTAAAAAGAAACAAAGAGGAGCTGAGACACAGGAAAAGCCCAGAGGGCAGGTTGGCTGTTGTATCCAGCTTTTGGTTTTGCAGAGGTTTGAAAGCGAGTGTTTTAGTTGTATCCAAAAATCAAACTTTTGTTTTGTTAAATGGTTCTGCCAGGAATGCTTTGTTCATAATGTTCCTTTTGGGTGTTTTCAAGTTATATGATGTACAGGATGCCATTTGGATATTTGTCACTCTCACAAAAATTTTTGGAAAGAGAATAAACCTCACACCCCACTGGTGTCTGACATCTCCATCTCTGTTTCCGCATATCTTGGCTCTCTCCACCCCTGTTGTTTTGATAGGCATCTTTGTTACTTTAATTTATAGCTGCAGTTCTGCTCTAGTTCATTTGCTTTCTGTCACCTGTCAATCACTTTTCAATCTCTGAGGAGTCATTCAGTTAAATTACAATGCGGCAAAACGCAATATAACACAGCGAGGCATCTGTCTGCAGGGTCGGCGTGGAGTTGTCATCCCTGTAACCTCTGCACTGTGAACGAAGCCTCACTTCCTGTGCTATTGTCAGCAGACAATGTTTCTGGGAAGGAGAGCAAGATTGTAGGATGAGTTCAGTTTTTCTCTGACGGCAAGCCAAGTTTGCGTCTGGCATCTGTCCACACTGGCCTTGTGATGGACAAAGCGCCGTCCTTTTCCTTGCTTCCGTTTCCATCCAATCAGCAAGTCTTTGCTGGTCTATCTGGCCTCCAGGCACATCTGCCCTCAAAGACACTCCAGTCCCTTGATGCTGCAGTCAGCATGTGTGTGTCCCTAGCACTCCATCAAACGGCTCGTTTCTGCCCCGAGAGCACTCAACAGTGCACAGACTATTAATGTGCAGCAAATACATGTAGAATCTGCCACGGACAGACTGAATGTACTTGATTGAATGCATTCACTACCAAACAAAAAAGCAACCACAAGTCATTGCAGTGTCTCACAAACCCCGATTCCAAAAAAGTTGGGACAGTGTACAAATTGTGAATAAAAAAGGAATGCAATAATTTACAAATCTCATAAACTTATATTTTATTCACAATAGAATATAGATAACATATCAAATGTTGAAAGTGAGACATTTTGAAATGTCATGCCAAATATTGGCTCATTTTGGATTTCATGAGAGCTACACATTCCAAAAAAGTTGGGACAGGTAGCAATAAGAGGCCGGAAAAGTTAAATGTACATATAAGGAACAGCTGGAGGACCAATTTGCAACTTATTAGGTCAATTGGCAACATGATTGGGTATAAAAAGAGCCTCTCAGAGTGGCAGTGTCTCTCAGAAGTCAAGATGGGCAGAGGATCACCAATTACCCCAATGCTGCGGCGAAAAATAGTGGAGCAATATCAGAAGCCTGCATCTCTGATGGTATGGGGTTGCATGAGTGCGTGTGGCATGGGCAGCTTACACATCTGGAAAGGCACCATCAATGCTGAAAGGTATATCCAAGTTCTAGAACAACATATGCTCCCATCCAGATGTCGTCTCTTTCAGGGAAGACCTTGCATTTTTCAACATGACAATGCCAGACCACATACTGCATCAATTACAACATCATGGCTGCGTCGAAGGATCCGGGTACTGAAATGGCCAGCCTGAAGTCCAGATCTTTCACCCATAGAAAACATTTGGCGCATCATAAAGAGGAAGATGCGACAAAGAAGACCTAAGACAGTTGAGCAGCTAGAAGCCTGTATTAGACAAGAATGGGACAACATTCCTATTCCTAAACTTGAGCAACTTGTCTCCTCAGTCCCCAGACGTTTGCAGACAGTTATAAAAAGAAGAGGGGATGCCACACAGTGGTAAACATGGCCTTGTCCCAACTTTTTTGAGATGTGTTGATGCCATGAAATTTAAAATCAACTTATTTTTCCCTTAAAATGATGCATTTTCTCAGATTAAACATTTGATATGTCATCTATGTTGTATTCTGAATAAAATATTGAAATTTGAAACTTCCACATCATTGCATTCTGTTTTTATTCACAATTTGTACAGTGTCCCAACTTTTTTGGAATCGGGTTTGTACACTGTATGGTTATATAATAAAAATTAGACGTTTATTTTTATTTTTTTGTTAAAGGTGCAACAGGTGGTCTGAGAAATGCTAACTTTAGCCTGCTAGCATTGAAAGCATACGATCCCACCCTCCCTGCAAATCGCCGTCCAAAGCCACGCCTCCTCCAAAACACATGAACGTGCACAGACCAGAAGCGAGACGACCAGAGACAACGTTATTGGATTACATCATGTAGGCCTATCATTCACCGGTGAGAACTTTACAGTACAGTGAGTAACAGTACTACAATAATGAACGTAAACAACTGTTTGCCTGCCATTCTTGCTCTGTCTACATAGTGCACGTGAACGCGCTGATGATGTATGATGTCTGCGTGAACAGGCTGCGCAGTGGTGTGCAAACACACGTTGACATTTTATGGTCCTACGCCTTCCACAGACGATATATATTTATAAAAATACATTTAGACCACTTAACATAGTGATTGCTATCAGGATATGAGGAGACTTTCAACCAGCTTTCAACAAATTTTTTTTTTGTGGAATACTGAATTGTGTATGAAATGGAGATTTTTATTTTCCGTTTTGTGTTTTGCTTTGTTTTTGCTTTGCTTTGTGTCTAAAAAGTAAACATCAAATAGCTTTCATTTTTGAATTTAAAATAGAGCATGACTGAATAACTGCAAAAAAAATAAAATAAAATGATAATTTGTAATGCAACCTCTGGGTGGTGTTTCTTTTCCTCACAGTGTTTAATCATTTTGCAACTTTAATAAACCTTTGTATAGCAGATCGGCTGTGAGTGTTTGCATGTGCTGAGGTTTCTATTGCAAATAATCATCTGTCAGTAAAATATTGTAACTCTTATTATTAAGGTGACATTAATTCCATAAGAACTTCTGTAGAGGGAGCTCTTTTAGTCTTACTGAGCACTGTGTTTGAGGTTTTTTTTTTTTTCCTTTTTCTGCTCTTGCAATGTGAAAACAGACATTGCACTCTTATTCTGCTTGGTTTCATGATCATTGTCCTATAAATGATTCCTCTAGACTGCTCTTGGAATCTCACATCTCTTCTGTCTGTTTTTGTGAGTGTACTTTAAAACTTTTTGGCTGTTCATTTACACAACAACAGCGTTTTTGGGGCCTGAAAATGGAAACTTTTGAAAACAGGTTTCAAAGTGGAAGTTTTTGAAAACGATACCATTATCGTCTCCTTGAAGGATTTTTAGTCGGTAGGATTTACTCCTGAACATGATTATTTCCTTGGTCTTGTCTATGTTGTGGATGAGGTTATTGTCCTCTCCATAAGCAAGAGTATTGTTGACCAGCTAACCAGACTCATCCCCACCTTTAATGAAGCCCAGAATAGTTGTGTCATCTGCATACTTCATGATGGTAGAGTTGTCCTGGGTGGAGACACAGGCATATGTATACAGGATGTAGAGTTTGGGGCTGAGACAACAGCCCTGTGGTGTTCCTGTGTTAATTGAGAGCTATTTGGAGTTGGGACCCCGAGGACTGTCAGCTTCCTGATTAGCTTTCCTGGTCAGATCAGCACGGTCTCACTCCTATTCGTCACATACAGTGGGGAGATACACTGATACACTGCCGATTTTGCAGGTTTGCCCACTTACAAAGCATGTAGAGGTCTGTAATTTTTATCATAGGTTCTCTTCAACTGTGAGTGACGGAATCTAAAAGAAAAATCCAGAAAGTCACATTGTATGATTTTTAAGTAATTAATTTGCATTTTATTGCATGACATAAGTATTTGATACATCAGAAAAGCAGAACTTAATATTTGGTACAGAAACCTTTGTTTGCAATTACAGAGATCATACGTTTCCTGTAGTTCTTGACCAGGTTTGCACACACTGCAGCAGGGATTTTGGCCCACTCCTCCATACAGACCTTCTCCAGATCCTTCAGGTTTCGGGGCTGTCGCTGGGCAATATGGACTTTCAGCTCCCTCCAAAGACTTTCTATTGGGTTCAGGTCTGGAGACTGGCTAGGCCACTCCAGGACCTTGGGATGCTTATTACGGAGCCACTCCTTAGTTGCCCTGGCTCTGTGTTTTGTGTCGTTGTCATGCTGGAAGACCCAGCCACGACCCATCTTCAATGCTCTTACTGAGGGAAGGAGGTTGTTGGCCAAGATCTCGCGATACATGGCCCTATCCATCCTCCCCTCAATACGGTGCAGTCGTCCTGTCCCCTTTGCAGAAAAGCATCCCCAAAGAATGATGTTTCCACCTCCATGCTTTACGGTTGGGATGGTGTTCTTGGGGTTGTACTCATCTTTCTTCTTCCTCCAAACACGGCGAGTGGAGTTTAGACCAAAAAGCTCTATTGGCAAACTTCAGACGGGCCTGGACATGTGCTGGCTTGAGCAGGGGGACCTTGCGTGAACTGCAGGATTTTAATCCATGACGGCGTAGTGTGTTACTAATGGTTTTCTTTGAGACTGTGGTCCCAGCTCTCTTCAGGTCATTGACCAGGTCCTGCCGTGTAGTTCTGGGCTGATCCCTCACCTTCCTCATGGTCATTGATGCCCCACGAGGTGAGATCTTGCATGGGGCCCCAGACCGAGGGAGACTGACCGTCATCTTGAACTTCTTCCATTTTCTAACAATTGCGTCAAGAGTTGTTGCCTTCTCACCAAGCTGCTTGCCTATTGTCCTGTAGCCCATCCCAGCCTTGTGCAGGTCTACAATTTTATCCCTGACGTCCTTACACAGGTCTCTGGTCTTGGCCATTGTGGAGAGGTTGGAGTCTGTTTGATTGAGTGTGTGGACAGGTGTCTTTTATACAGGTAACGAGTTCAAACAGGTGCAGTTAATACAGGTAATGAGTGGAGAACAGGAGGGCTTCTTAAAGAAAAACTAACAGGTCTGTGAGAGCCGGAATTCTTACTGGTTGGTAGGTGATCAAATACTTATGTCATGCAATAAAATGCAAATTAATTATTTAAAAATCATACAATGTGATTTTCTGGATTTTTGTAAGTAGGAAAACCTGCAAAATCGGCAGTGTATCAAATACTTGTTCTCCCCACTGTATTGACGCTTGGTCAGGACCCCTCAGCGTCACTTTTTAACGCACAGGGTACCCCGTTAGTGTCGTTTTCCTATGCACAGTACTCCATTTGATTTTAGTTGTTTGCCCAATGCATCAGATCAAGACGCATTTAATTCTTTGCATTTGTAAAAGTAGACCTGATTTTATGAATATTTATAGGCTACTTTTATAATTTGGAGCAACTAACCCCACTGCTACCCTAAACCTACCTACTTCTCAACAATATAAAACACATAACAGGCAAATAAAAGTACAGTCACAGGTATTTATTGCAAAAACTGACCAAAAACAGTATAAAAGTATTAACTTTCGTTGCATTCCAAGTCTTCTGAAGTCATATGATATCTTTATGTGAAGAACAGAGCTGATCTTAATGTTTTAATCGCTGAAATGATGATCCAACCCGCCGCTCCGTAAACACACACACTCACAGTCATATCTCATTCAAATGATACACCTGACTCTTTAGCATGACGCGATCAGTCACGAGACACACACGAAAGCCAATGGCATTTTACAATCAAAGCTGACGTAATGACGCAATTGGTCACGAGACATATGACAGCCAATGCTGTCAAAGCTGACGTAACGTTTCTTCGGGCGGCAATTTTTTAAAAGGTGTTCATGATCTACGGCAGATGGACTCGACGCTGATCACTTTTGGGGATTTTCTTCACACAAATCAATCGTTTGGCCTCGGAACTCTTGGAATATTTGTACATTTTGAATAAATTGTGGCTGCAGTCGTATCTGCCTGTTATATCCTGTTTTTTATAATACACAAATGGGTAGGTTTAGGGATGGGGTTGGGTTACGTGTTCAAAATGTATCTGAATAGCGTAAATAAAATAAAAAAATAAATGTAAATAAAATGATGCTGGCTGATTAAATTGAGAATCACACTACATGTCATACTGGCAAAATCATAACCCAATATATAGTTTCATCATGACGATAACCATGCCCAATGCGTCTGTATATGACAAAGGTTTCTCATTGAAATCAATGGAGTACTGCGCGTCGAAAAACAATGCTAAAGGGGTACCCTGTGCGTTAAAAAGTGACGCAGAAGGGAACTGACCAAGCGTCAATATGTGACGAATAGGAGTGAGACCATGTTGGTCAGATAGTATTGAAGGCAGAACTATAATCCAGGAAGAACATCCTTACATATGTTCCTCTGCAGTCCAGATGTTGGAGTGTATAGTGCAAAGCTTTAGACACTGCATTGTCCACTGATCTGTTGGGGTGGTAGGCAAACTGTAAGGGATCAGCAGTGTCTGGAACCACAGAGTTAATATATGTAAGTTCCATTTTCTCTAGACATTTCATGACAACTGATGTTAGTGCTACTGGCCAAAAGTCATTCAGGGTAGAAGTGTCTAGTTTCTTAGGGACCGGTATGAGGACTTGAATAAAGAAGTCTGTGTACACACCTGCCAGTTGTTCAGTGCAGACCTTCAGGACTTTTGGTGATACACCATCAGGTCCCACTGCCTTGCAGGGGTTTACCTGTTTCAGAACCTTCAGAACCTATGCATGTATCACCTGGAGTGCATATAATTTTTTAGGGAGTGTCTGTATTCAATCTGCCAAATCTAGCATTGAAGCTGTCGGATAAGCTGGTGTCTCGGGTCTCAGTCCAGTTTGTGTTCCTTCTGTAGTTGGTGACAGACTGGATTCCCTGCCACATACAGTCTGTATTGTTTTGCAGGTAATAGCTTTCAGGTTTTTGGTAATATGCCTTTTTGCAGCTCTGATAGACTTTTGTAACTCATATTGGGCCCGCTTGTACTCCTGTCTGGTCCACTGACTTGAAGATCAAGAAAAGACGGCAAGCTTTCAAGTGTATTATACCAGGGCTTTTAAAAAACACAGAGGGAAGTACACCAGTTGATATAATCACTGACAGTTTCTAATGTAATCATGAATACTATCTGTAGCCTCCTTGAAGATATTCATATCTGTAGCCTCTAAGCAGCCCTGCAGGTTTGCAGTCCATGTGTTAACGGCTCTAATTGTAAGTATAGGCTTTAGCAGGATTGCTAGGTGGTCAGATTGTTCAAAATGGGGTTTACTATGCATTTCTGATGTTAACATTGTCTATAACAATAGGTTATGGGTATTGTTTAGAGTTTTGGGGTGTTTTTCCGGAGATTACAGCGATCAGGAGATTACAGTATCTCCCAGGATAATGAGAGCAGCACCAGGATACATGTTCATTGATCATGTTATGCAGTTCATTTAGTGCAGCCTCATCCTTGGCAGAGGTGGGATGCACACAACACTCACAATAATGTACTGCAGTTCTCTGGGTAAATAAAATGGTCTACACTTTAAAGTTAAATATTCCTCCTCCTCAGAACAAAACTGAGAAATATCCGTACTGTCTGCGTACTAGGACTGTTTGAGGAAAATGACTGTTCCTTCTCCCACAGGTTTTGCCACACTCGACAGCATTACGGTTGGCCCTGAAGACCATATAGCCTTCCGGTGTTATGGACTTGTTGTCTGTGGTTTTATCTCTTAGCCACGTTTCACAAGTATGACTGGGAGCATTAGTCTTTCTCTGCTAACCAAGATGCTCCCCGCCTGCCGCCGCTTTTTAACTTTGGGCTTTGGTTGTTAGGAAAAGCCCCTGCTCGGGCCTGGCCTGGCATTGCACCAACATCACAAAATTGTTCCGGGAAGGAGTCCAGTATACTGAGGTCAAAAATTCAGTTTTGACTGCGCTCTCTTAGCTGTCTTAGGCTGGCCACACACTTGAAGATTATGGGCCAGATTTACTAAACAGGGCAAATTAGCGTGAGAGCACAGCAGAGCCAGCTGACGGCGTCGATCGTCCTCCATCCCTTTTTTTATCTTCTCAAGTTACACTTGCACAGTCTCCGTGAGATCTCGTCTCAGTGTTTAAATGTTACTACAATCGACAGGTGTGTGGTCTCGCGGTTTGGACGAATCTTCTAGTGTGTGCATTCAGAGGATTATAATGCTAGAAATCGGTTGAAAATGCCCTTATATCTGTGGTCTCCCACAGTTTTAAAAGTTTTTAAGATTTGAAAATCGTCTAGTGTCCCAGGCCATAGAGTCACCTGATCATACATAACGTTTGCATTTACGGTTGCCCTAAGACGCACAAAAACATATGAGAACAGTAAATACAACAAAAACTTGGCTCTGAGAGCTATGCAATGTCGCACACAGGGGAGCGCCATCTTGCTATTTGATCAAGAATTTAGCTTTTTTATTATTGGAAACATCAGGGAAATGGATTAGATCTAATACCCTTTTCCCTTGACATTTATTTGATCAAGAATTGTAAAGACTCAGATTAAGAAAATCAAAAAATAAATCTCTCTTCAGCAGAGGTGGCCTTTGCAATTCGGAGGCCAGTTTCAAAGAAACAGTTGGAACGAGTGAGTCATTCAACAACTGAGTCAAACTAAATTCATTCAGGCACAAAGCAAGTGACTGTGTCCGAAAGCACCGTGTCTACACCGGACGCGATCATTGACGCACCGCAACAGCTTGAAGCTGTCTACACTGGACGCGACAAAGCAACCGTTGCAAATCCATTTGTCCTTCCTATGAGAAGTATCGCGAGTGCTTGGGGTATGACATAAATAGAGCGAGGCATCAGTTTACTGTCGGGGATTTGTCATGTCGCGGCACGCCAGTGTAGACAACATCACTGATTATAATGAGTTATATTGTCTTTTGTCGCATCGCGCCGCTCGCGTACGGTGTAGACACGGTGTTAGGGAGTGACCTGTTGCCTCACAGCCCTATCAGGCAATGACTTTGCATGCAGCATTTGCACATGAAGGTACCTCATGAAACTGATTTCAGACAGACAGGAGTGAGCGTAACAGTTTAATGATCTACAACAAAATTGATGAAAAAACGATAGGCTATCACGTTTGCAATAGCGCTGATGTTCGGGGAAAACAGCACTCTACATATCCTGAGTTATAAACATAAAAATAAAGGCTATTATAAATATTAATAACAAAAACTCATAAAGGGAAATTTTTACCCTATATATCTTGAATTTTAGGAGCATTTTTATTAATTTCTGTGCCATTTTTGCCCCAAGCCCCAATAATTTCTGACCCTGGTGTGTGCGTGGCATGATGGCGGGGGGCGGGGTTCTTTTTGAGCGCAAGTGGAGGCTCCTTTTGTTGCGAGGCCCATTTCAAGTGAAAAGGGTGAAACATAGCAAAGGCCGCTACTGCTCTTCAGTAACAATTAGGTAATGCATGGCGCTGACAGAGTTATCTGACAAAAGCCAAGCCCTTTATTCAAGCCTAATGAGAACACCAGCTAAATTAGCACGGCAGTGAGATTAATTACACCAACAAACTAATTCACGCATTCTGCCTAAAGTCTCACTGTTTACATGTGAGTGTTTGCATCTGTTTATGTGATATCTCAATCATCTCTGATTGATCTTAAGCATGTTAATGATTGTGATGCTGAATGCTGCTAATGCTCAAAGTGTCCCAAAGTGGGTTGAGAGACGAAAATGTAATGGACTCGCAAACATTTACAACTAAATTAAGTACTCCCACTGTCTCCCATGAAATTGCAATGATGAAATTAATGGAGTTGCCACATGGACCTGTCAATCATGCTGCCCCAGCTCTCAGATCTGCCTGTTGAGAGGCTTCTCTTACATAACACTGAGTTATATAGTGGCCTGCCAGTTATTTATAGTAACAAATCTGTTTAATGACTTAAAACAGACACCCTAATGCAGTGGTTTAGTGGGGGGTAATTGAGAATGAATGGGAGAAAGGGCAATGTCTCCATCGCATTTGTGAGCAATCAGCTTAGGGAAATTAAAGGTACATCTTCGTGTCTATGTCTGTGGCCAGCAGTGTTTACTGAGCTTGATAACTGCTGAAAATAAGTCCACTATTAAAAAGAAAAGCTGAACATTAGTTCACAAATAATATACATTGTTTAAATTGATTGTTATTATTTTGGAATAAATGTAAAAATGCGTATAAACACTAACTTGATGGAATTTATACTTGGTTTTAATAAATTGAAATGCACATAGTTATAGAAAAAATACAAAATAGAAATGTATTTGGTCTCTCTTTTTTTATGTAATGTTTATTTAACCAGGAAAATTAAGTGTAACGGACATAAATCTACATTTGATATACTGTATACAGTATATAAAAAATTTGATATTTTAAAACATCACCGCACACCATTGCTGTCTTGCCATGTTTGCTGGTTTTGATGTTCATTTTGTGTTATTGAGATCCTCTTTTAAAGGGGACCTTTATGCCCCTTTTTAAAAGATGTAAAATAAGTCTCAGATGTCCCCAGAATGTGTCTGTGAAGTTTCAACTTAAAATATCCCACAGACCATTTATTATACCATATTGTAAATGCCCATATTTGAGCGGAAGTATGTTTTCGTGCATGTATCTTTAAATGCAAATGAGCTGCTGCTCCCTGCCCCCCTGTTCAAAATGGTGCTGTTTCTTTAAATCTTGTGCCTTGGATACTCTGCCAAAAACTAACAAAATATCTGTTTGTTTTTTTATTATCATTTCTATCGCGGTCACTCTCACGTGAAGTTGCAGTTCTTCATTATCATAAAAGTTTATTATTTGCATGACATTTAAATCAGTTTAAGTTTCTAATATAGACCTTATGTAGCCCTGCCCCTTTTCAGCACTGCACTCATTGTGTTCCGTCTTCCGGTTTCTATTTCCACAGCATGAAGGTAAGATCTTATGGATTTATGAATGAACTGCTGACATTTGTTATTACATCCACTTCAAACATTACAATGTTCATGATAACTTTAACTCTACAATAAGTAAATCAACTTCACTGACTAATTATTCTTCAACAGCGATGCCATAGAAATATACAGAGCTACAGCAAAAACTTGTATAGAGTGTCATAGTATATGAAAACCGATGCCATGTCTGCAACGCTTCACGACGTCACAACAGAAAGACTTGCATGTTTAATTTTTTTTTCGGCCCTCCACGACAGGTTCCGTCACATCGGTAAAGTTGACAAATAGGAGCACAGAAGCTCTTACGTACACAGCTTTCAAACATGGCGAAACAAAAAAGAGACAACGGTGCTGCTAGGCAGAATTATGAATGGAGGAAAGGTTCGTGGAGCTATGGCAACAGTACTCCTGCCTTTATGATGTTTCATCAACTACCACAGACAGAATAAAAAAAGATAAACCTTGTGAGTACTGGAATTAGCATTAAACTAACAAATCATTCATTATTTTCTCCTTAGCTATAGAGAAGTTTGGGATAGACAATTACAGAGACATATAACAATTGGATGTGCTAGATTTATAATGCAATTACTTACCTACATTCGTTGAGGTCTAAACAAAAGCTTTCCTCCAAACACAATATGGGAAAGTACTCTGTTCAAAACCAAGCAGCAGTGGCAACAAAGAATTAACTTTCAGACAGAAGTGGATTTTAAATAACCTGCACTTTCTACAACCTTTTGTTGTCCATCGGGTGTCTCGTTTTACACTGAAGTTACAAGTTAGTTGTTACAGTTCTTTCACATTTTTTAAATAAATTTGTGAGCTTTCTATAGTATTTGCTTTCAAACATGTATTGTGCCATTACTTATTATGCCTGATATTTCATATGACATACGTAGTTGGATGACTTGGAATACAGCATAACAAATGAGAGCGGAGAAGACCAGGAGACAAAGAAGGATGTGTCCGAATCTTCCACCTCCACCTCCTACCACACATTTAGACCATCAACTCCAAAAACCTCACTTGAAGCTTCATCATCCCACTAACATCGTCAGCTCACAATCAATAATCCTGAAAGAGCACATTACAAGCCCAAATAAAAAAGTCAAGAGACAAATCATCAGATGGACCTGAAATGGCGAAAGAAACCATTTTAAAAAATGTGTCTGAAACACTGCTAGATGCCAGTAAAGATGTTAATCAAACATTTGGCTAACAGGTAGAAAAATGAGATGACGCTAATCAAAGACCCACTGACCAAAGGGGCTGCGTCGCAACATCCTTATGATGTTATATGATGCACGTGAAAATGAGGCCAGATTAGCATTACATCCAAACTTTATCCCAAACACCTGGACAGGGACGCACAAATTAAATACATTCATTCATGTACCCCCTGTAACACCTCCAGTGAGCTACCTCAGGGCAGTAAAAGAGGCATAAGACCACGAAAGAGAAAGGGTGTAAATTTAATTCTTGATCCTTTGTGTGTGTGTGTGTGTGTGTGATGGTGCTAGACTGCAGTCCCATTGTGTCTTAAAGCATTAGTTCACTTCAGAATTAAAATGTCCTAATACTCACCCCATCCACATCCAAGATGACCTGGTCATCACCTTTCCAACGTGATGACGTAATGCGTGGCGCATTGCAGATCAGAGCAAGAAGAGCATTTGTGGTTAAAAAGTATATACATTTTTATATTTTTTAGAAAACGGCCGATCGTTTCGCTAGATAAGACCCTTATTCCTCGTCTGGGATCGTGTAGAGCCCTTTGAAGCTGCATTGAAACTGCAATTTGGACCTTCAAACCATTGTACCCCATTGAAATCCACTATATGGAAAAAATATCCTGGAATGTTTTCCTCAAAAACCTTAATTTCTTTTCGACTGAAGAAAGAAAGACATGAACATCTTGAATGACTAAGGGGTCAGCTGTTCTGCAGTATTTGCACATTTTAATCTTGAATTTTGAACAAAAGGGGATTTTGACACTTTGTTCAAAATTTAAGATTTTTGCAGTGTCAAGGAAAGAAAGTGTCACTTAATTTCAATAAATTCAAAATCTAAAGAAAATGTATCTTGTGCATTGTGTCTATATGAACATATTCATCAGTTGGTGTCCATGTTTAAATCATATTTTCCTGCCAGGAAACAGATCCAGCAGGTGAAAGAAATTATGCCTTCAAATTGTCTCGATGATTTTTGGCAGCGGTACTCCATTCCTTCTCCAAGCTCCAGGAACTATGTTGTGATTTTCATCTTCTACATCTGCAAAGGCTGAAAGCAGGTACACATCTGATGCCTTCTCCCTGAGGAAGTTATGCACACAGATAGTGTTGTCACTTTGTCAGGCTCCAGTGCAATTTTGGAAAGAAAAACACTGAGTCTATTGGCCAAAATTCCAAATGCGTTTTCAACTGTACGCCTTGCCCATGACAGCCTGTAGTTAAATATTCTCTGCCTATGGTGCAGATTTTGGAAGGAGTATGGCTTCATCAGGTCAATTCGGAGAGGGAATGCTTCATCACCAACAAATGCGTAAGGCTAAAGTTATGTTACTGCCTGGTAGTGGCTCTGGAGGGGGGGACATCCAGTAGATCTCTGTCGATGGCAGCTCGGAGGTCTGACTGGCCAAATATCTGACACTTTTCCTTGTATGCCAACATTAGCATAAATACATTTTGATAAATAGTCAGCGTTGACTACTGCCATGACTACAACAGAAAATTTGTAGTTGTGGCAAGTACTTCCAGAGTTTGCAAGTGGCTGAATGTAGATGTGCTTTCCATCTATGGCACCTATGCAATTAGGAAATTGCCACTTGTTTTTAAATCCCATTATTACCTATCTCCACTCTGCCTCCGTTGTAAGAGTCTGAAAAAGAAACAACATATATAATTAATACATGTAATGTTCTCACATTTTTACAGAGGCCATGACATGCTTTATTTTTTTTTATTATTATTTTCCCTGAAGTCCACTTACACTCACCTAAAGGATTATTAGGAACACCATACTAATACTGTGTTTGCCCCCCTTTCGCCTTCAGAACTGCCTTAATTCTACGTGGCATTGATTCAACAAGGTGCTGAAAGCATTCTTTAGAAATGTTGGCCCATATTGATAGGATAGCATCTTGCAGTTGATGGAGATTTGTGGGATGCACATCCAGGGCACGAAGCTCCCGTTCCACCACATCCCAAAGATGCTCTATTGGGTTGAGATCTGGTGACTGTGGGGGCCATTTTAGTACAGTGAACTCATTGTCATGTTCAAGAAACCAATTTGAAATGATTCGAGCTTTGTGACATGGTGCATTATCCTGCTGGAAGTAGCCATCAGAGGATGGGTACATGGTGGTCATAAAGGGATGGACATGGTCAGAAACAATGCTCAGGTAGGCCGTGGCATTTAAACGATGCCCAATTGGCACTAAGGGGCCTAAAGTGTGCCAAGAAAACATCCCCCACACCATTACACCACCACCACCAGCCTGCACAGTGGTAACAAGGCATGATGGATCCATGTTCTCATTCTGTTTACACCAAATTCTGACTCTACCATCTGAATGTCTCAACAGAAATCGAGACTCATCAGACCAGGCAACATTTTTCCAGTCTTCAACTGTCCAATTTTGGTGAGCTCGTGCAAATTGTAGCCTCTTTTTCCTATTTGTAGTGGAGATGAGTGGTACCCGGTGGGGTCTTCTGCTGTTGTAGCCCATCCGCCTCAAGGTTGTGCGTGTTGTGGCTTCACAAATGCTTTGCTGCATACCTCGGTTGTAACGAGTGGTTATTTCAGTCAAAGTTGCTCTTCTATCAGCTTGAATCAGTCGGCCCATTCTCCTCTGACCTCTAGCATCAACAAGGCATTTTCGCCCACAGGACTGCCGCATACTGGATGTTTTTCTCTTTTCACACCATTCTTTGTAAACTCTAGAAATGGTTGTGCGTGAAAATCCCAGTAACTGAGCAGATTGTGAAATACTCAGACCGGCCCGTCTGGCACCAACAACCATGCCACGCTCAAAATTGCTTAAATCACCTTTCTTTCTCATTCTGACATTCAGTTTGGAGTTCAGGAGATTGTCTTGACCAGGACCACACCCCTAAATGCATTGAAGCAACTGCCATGTGATTGGTTGATTAGATAATTGCATTAATGAGAAATTGAACAGGTGTTCCTAATAATCCTTTAGGTGAGTGTATAATGTTAATGAGTCCATGTAGTGTCATGTATCTAGCACAATGGTAACCAATAATGTTTGCAACTTAAAAGGTTTAATTAAAACAATAAATTAGAATTTTTAACTTGCAACCATGCATTTATTTAAGTTATGGTAACAGGTCCCTTGAATTACTTTTTAGAGTGTATGATGGAATTATGAATCAATCAAAGACATTGAACCATTGAACAGATCTTTTGTAAAGGCTCTGTAATCACCCCATGTGACTACATAACGAACAAATAGTACTTCTGTACTTTAGAAATTCCATTGGTGGTCAATGAAAAATATTGAAGCTGTATATTGTTTTCTTAATTTAAGCTTTAGCTAGACACTCTGTTTTTGAAATACGTTGTGGTGGCAGCCTACAGTAGCTACATTTATATTATTTTTACTACTGGCTAAAAATAAAAATGTAAAAAAATATATATTTCACCTCAAGTTCTCTTTCGAGGATTGACAGCCCATACTGTCCTCTTCGAGCAAGCCAGGAACGTGTCTATGGTCAGGTTTTCTTTCTTTTTTTGAAGACAAGACAGCCAGTACAAATGTGATGTTACATTGGAGCACATTTCTGAACGGCTCATTTTTACCCCTTTTCCACCAGCATGAACCGGGTGCTAGTGCTAGTGTCAGTTCGGAGTTGGTTCAACTGACGAGCCTTCTAAGAACCGGTCCACATGCTAGAGAGCCACCACAGAGCCAGGTCTTACGTCACTGTATACGTCTCATCTTTCTCAGCAACGCTAGCAAGGCAGCGGGAAACACAAACACACCAGGCTTGTTCGAGATGCATCAGCGCTGCGCAGACCGTTCAGCGTATGATATCAAAATACCGCAAGAGCGATTCAAAAGCATAAGGAGTCGTATGCTCTACAAACGCTCTCGCTGTAGTTTGATGTCAATGTTTTGGTGCTACTTAAGAACCACTTTTCCTGGTTCAGAGCTGCTGCTTGGGTGTCGAAAGACAAAGAACCGATTTGAAACTAGGCTCTGGCTCCGAACCAGCACTCAAACTGCCTTGGTGGAAAAGGGGTATTTGAGACACTGTTTCAGATTTTTGGGGAAAACAACAAACATGGATGGATTTTTACCACATTAGGGTGGTTGTGTACATACTGCGGAAACATTACTTTTATAACAATATAAAAGTGAATTTTACATAATAGGTCTCCTTTAAATGATTTTAGTCATTTTGATAACCAACGCCTTCCTTACTTTTAAACTTCCTTATACTTCCTTAAACTTTTCCTTTCTTTAGATGATACACCATTTTTGTTTAGCTTTGATAATAATGAAATTCTGCCATGCATATCAAAGCTGCTTTTTCCATTCCATTCAGAACGTCTTTCTCTGAGAAAGTTCCTCCATGTTGAACATCACAAAAGTGTTCTGAACAGGTTTTAAAAGAGAACAGAACAAAATATACTGGTAGCAGTTTTAATATTGTTGTCACACTTTGTACTCCAGTGAATATTTCATAGAGTGGGTATACTTTTAAGTCAATATCTGTATAAACACATACCTTGGATACAAAAGGGCTGTTGAACATTTTCACTATTATTGACCAAAAAAAATAAAAAAAATAAATCCCCATCTCCCCTTCCTCAAGAACATTCAAGAGAGTATTTTGATTGGCATTTGGTCAGCAGTGACCCAGGTACGCTGCTCATGAGAGCCCATGACAGATGTTTGTGCTGAAGCTTTCTCTAAAAGAGCAACAAATAAATGAATGTTTTCAGAGCAATGAAGCAAATCAGAGAAGCAAAGTACTACAAACAACGCAAGTCTAAGGCAGTAGCAATTATAATATTTTAATGAATACCTGTGGGAGTTTTAAAACGGAACATTTATCTTTGAAGACACAGATTCATGCAGTGTTAAACTCTTACCAGTTCATGTCTAGATAAATATTAATGCCTTATGTGAGGAATGATTAGCTTTCTGGTTTTTGTTATGAATGGATGTTTTGCAGTAACGGCTATAGAATCCAAATGTACATCATATGGAATTGACTGACAACTTATGTTTTGCATTGAACTTTTTGTTGTTAAAGATTTTGAGAATTATATTTTGAAGAGACTTTGGCCTAGGCGAGTACTGCAAAAGGTGAAAATTTCATAGCGCTATTCATTTGCATAATGGTGTTTAACTGATTGCCCAATTAGTAGTATTCTATAGTATGTACATGATTACTTATGATAAACTAAAAGTTTCAAATAAAGTTGAATTATGTAATGAAAAAAAAAAAAGATTTAAAATATATATTGCATTTAAGCTATTTTATTCTACAAGTTTATTTTCATACTCCATTTGCAAACTTTTACAAATTCTAAATTTAACAAAATATAGTGGGTATTATGCTTAACCCTCATCCGTCCCTCGGGTCATTTTGTACGGTGACCGGGAGGGGGCCATGTTTGGTTCAGTTAGCTTTGTTGTGGTAATGACATCATTACGTTGTGGCCACGCGATGTGAAGTCGTGGCCTCGAGATCATATGTCGAGGGGACAATATATTTTTCTCGTGGCCACGACTTGATATTTTGAGGGAACGACATCTATTTCTCGTGGCCACAACCTGCGCGACCATAGCAGCCTGGGATTATCAGAAATGAATAGGCCTGTAATACAAACCCGATTCCAAAAAAGTTGGGACACTGTACAAATTGTGAATAAAAACAGAATGCAATGATGTGGAAGTTTCAAATTTCAATATTTTATTCAGAATACAACATAGATGACATATCAAATGTTTAAACTGAGAAAATGTATAATTTTAAGGGAAAAATAAGTTGATTTTTAATTTCATGGCATCAACACATCTCAAAAAAGTTGGGACAAGACCATGTTTACCACTGTGTGGCATCCCCTCTTCTTTTTATAACAGTCTGCAAACGTCTGGGGACTGAGGAGACAAGTTGCTCAAGTTTAGGAATAGGAATGTTGTCCCATTCTTGTCTAATACAGGCTTCTAGTTGCTCAACTGCCTTAGGTCTTCTTTGTCGCATCTTCCTCTTTATGATGCGCCAAATGTTTTCTATGGGTGAAAGATCTGGACTGCAGGCTGGCCATTTCAGTACCCGGATCCTTCTTCTACGCAGCCATGATGTTGTAATTGATGCAGTATGTGGTCTGGCATTGTCATGTTGGAAAATGCAAGGTCTCCCCTGAAAGAGACGACATCTGGATGGGAGCATATGTTGTTCTAGAACTTGGATATACCTTTCAGCATTGATGGTGCCTTTCCAGATGTGTAAGCTGCCCATGCCACACGCACTCATGCAACCCCATACCATCAGAGATGCAGGCTTCTGAACTGAGCGCTGATGACAACTTGGGTTGTCCTTGTCCTCTTTAGTCCGGATGACATGGCGTCCCAGTTTTCCAAAAAGAACTTCAAATTTTGATTCGTCTGACCACAGAACAGTTTTCCACTTTGCCACAGTCCATTTTAAATGAGCCTTGGCCCAGAGAAAACGCCTGCGCTTCTGGATCATGTTTAGATATGGCTTCTTTTTTGACCTATAGAGTTTTAGCCAGCAAGGGCGAATGGCACGGTGGATTGTGTTCACCGACAATGTTTTCTGGAAGTATTTCTGAGCCCATGTTGTGATTTCCATTACAGTAGCATTCCTGTATGTGATGCAGTGCCGTCTAAGGGCCCGAAGATCACAGGCATCCAGTATGGTTTTCCGGCCTTGGCCCTTACGCACAGAGATTGTTCCAGATTCTCTGAATCTTTGGATGATATTACGCACTGTAGATGATAATAACTTCAAACTCTTTGCAATTTTTTTCTGAGAAACTCCTTTCTGATATTGCTCCACTATTTTTCGCCGCAGCATTGGGGGAATTGGTGATCCTCTGCCCATCTTGACTTCTGAGAGACACTGCCACTCTGAGAGGCTCTTTTTATACCCAATCATGTTGCCAGTTGACCTAATAAGTTGCAAATTGGTCCTCCAGCTGTTCCTTATATGTACATTTAACTTTTCCGGCCTCTTATTGCTACCTGTCCCAACTTTTCTGGAATGTGTAGCTCTCATGAAATCCAAAATGAGCCAATATTTGGCATGACATTTCAAAATGTCTCACTTTCAACATTTGATATGTTATCTATATTCTATTGTGAATAAAATATAAGTTTATGAGATTTGTAAATTATTGCATTCCTTTTTTATTCACAATTTGTACAGTGTCCCAACTTTTTTGGAATCGGGTTTGTATAATATATTATACACACACACACGCACACAAATAAAAAAGCAAGATTAAGATCATATCAGTGAATTGAGTTAAAAGACTGAGATGAGATGAATATATATTGTAACTTAAATATTCTGCGTGACCATAGCAACCTGGAATTACCTGAAATGAGTAGGCCTATAATAATATTTATTTTATTAAGAAAAAGCGCTGAATTAAGAAATTAATATATTAACATATTGACTATTATCTTGTATTGCATTCAAATTCGTATTTTTCAATTATAATTATTATTATTATGCTATGCTTATCATTATTGGTTCAATTTTTATTGTTATTGTTATGTGTTAAAATATTTTATACTGTAAATGCACGATCATAAATGAGCGTCAGTTTTCATTTGTAGCCTGTGACAGCATTCGAATGAAGTTCAAGTAATAAGTTATTAATAAGCTAGCCTATATGTTAAAAGAATATTTAAGCTACAATATATATTCATCTCATCTCAGTCTTTTAAATCAATTCACTGATATGTAGGTATATGTCTTAATCTTGTTTATTATTTGTGTGTGTATGTCTGTGTGTATAATATATTATCTCATATGATCATCGAGGCCACGACTTTACACCATTCACACAACATGATGTCGTTACCTCGACAAAATGATCTCGTGGCCATGACTTATTATCACTTTCCCAAGAGTTAATATGACGTTCTCACGAATTTATATGTCGTGGGCACAACAAAACTAACTGAATCAAACATGTCCCCTCCCGGTCACCGTAATTTTGACCTGAAATGAAATTTTGAAAAAATATAAAAAATTGAGTGTTCATCAGAGTGGTCAAAGACCTAAGGACTTTTGTTGCACTTGAACCACGAATATACACACACAAAAAATTGACTGGATCCTAGGAGTTTATGTGGTTAAAATAAAAAAAAAGTAACAAATCAGTCCCTCGTGAGTCGCAGGCCCCCTTAGAAATGAATGGAATCCGAGGAGTGCTTCATTATACATAGAAAAACCTAAAAAATGCTCAAAATTAAGACTAAACTTGACCAAAAAAATGATGTGTATCTGAATGCATATGGAAGAGATAAACTCAAGAACTAACTTTAGGACCCAGGGGAACAGCTCATTTGCTCCATATAGAGCTATAAGGCCTTCTAGTGGTAAGTGTCATGAAATATCATGTTATATATATTTTTTTTTTTCCACAAGAGGTCGGAAGAGACACCCAATATGAGATATACTGAGCTGAATTAAAAGGGTTATGCATGAAATGTTGAGTTATTTTGTAATAAGTTGAAAGAATGTGAAGAATGTGCTTAAATTATTTATTGATAAAATCTAGTAATTTAAAGGTAAATAAAAAAAAATATAATAATAAAAAAAATAATATTATAAAAATGAAATTATATAATCTTTCTGGACCAAAAAAAAAAAAGATAATTTTAGGGCTTCGGGTCATTTTGACCCACGAGGGACTGATTTGTTACAGAGTGCGAGGGACAGATGAGGTTAAAGAGGACCTATTTTGCTTCTTTACATTTTCAACGTTCTTTAGTGTGTTATGTTGCTGTTTGAGCATGAAAAAGGTCTCCAAAGTTACAAAGCACAAAGTCACTCCAAAGGGAGTTATTCTCTATATCACTAAGCACGGTTTCTGAACTCCCTGAATCGCTTCCATTGTAGTCTTGATTTTTCTTCAAGGAATGTACACATCACAATCATTTTCATTAATTCCGTGGCCAAGGCATAAACAAAATAAAGGGAACGATGCCTAACTGAGTTGCATTGTGTGTTGTCGCCATGTCCAAGAGGCCTGTCCAATCACAACACACCAATCCAGCCGACCAATCAGAGCACATCGCGTTTTTCAGAAGGAGGGGCTTAATAGAGACTGGAACTAAACAGAGGTGCGTTTTCGGTACAACGATGTAACTCTCTGGTTAACTACCATAGTATGATGCATACTCGAGAAACGAACCAACTAGTCATGACTGTTGACATAGTCATTACCCGAAACCGTAGTGACGTCTCAACTCCGTCATTTGAACCACATTGGTTCAACAATAAAGGACTGTCATTAATGACATTACTTGCAGGTGGAGTAGAAATAACATTTTCAAATGAATCTTTTCAAGATCTCCGAGATGCTGCAGTAATGAACATGGCATCTGATGAATACTTCACTGTTTTTGTTCCATGCCATTTTATTTGATGTTTGATTCATTGTGGGTTTCCTCTTACATCATACTTACTCCGGAGTTCCCTTGCGCATTTTACGCACATATGCACTCTTCAAAAACGGCGGTGATTGATGCCACGCAAAAATACATAGGTTAAAATGCGTGTATATATATATATATATATATATATATATATATAAATAGAATGAAAGATATAGAATGTACTGAATGTCAGCTTGCTTATTGTGCCCAAGAGCATGATCTATTTAACGTCACTTAACAAGAAACTATGCTTCTAACCACAGCTTCAGAGCTGTAGTTCCAACAATGTAAGTTACTGACAGACTGGGAAGAGAGGTGCAATACTGTGAAATATGTGAAAAATAATGTGTTTTTTGAACATTCGAGCGTGAAAACCTATTCTAGTAGACCCCAAAAACAAAATCAAGACTTTGAGGCATAATAGGTCCTATTTAAAACAAGAAAAATCCATAAAAAAACATGTCAAAGATGATAATAACAGTGAAAGAAATAAGAGAGGTGCAACTGTGAACTGAGACAAGTGCTGTTTTTATTCTTCTCAAGCAGAAAAGTTAACAAATTTCACTGAGGCTCATTGAACAAGTTGATAAGTACGTTTCACTTCACCACCTCACTGGCAAAGGTGAAGCCTCCGACACCTACACATACACTCGCACACACACCAATTCTAGTCCTATGCATGAGCGCCTCTTGACACGAGCACCATGTGCCACAGAGGCACAATGACAGCGGCTTTAAGTGCAGAGCTAATTAAAGCACTGAAAATAGAGGAGGTGATGAATGTGCTGTCAAAACCTGTGTGTGCGCATGTGTACGTGCTCCAGTGAGAGAAAGAGAGCATATGAAAGGTAGAGGTAGTGTGAGCTGAAGGAGAGAACGAGGCAGAAATGTGAGAATCTCAAGTGTGTTCAAGGAAATCTGTGTGTGTGTGTGAGTGAATCTGTTGGGGCGTGTGGCAGCGGTGATCAATAGCGGACATCAGGAGCATGACACAGCATTTTTCAGTAATGAGGCAGACATTGTTATCAGTTTAATTAACTAGACTCCTGCTGCAGCTATTCCTGTCCGTCAGCACTAAAGCCCACAGCAGGAGCATCCTGATGATGACACAAATTTCATCCTGTTTATGGTTAAACCTATTAAATAAAAGCAAGTTAATAAGATTTGTATGATGCTTCATTGTGGTGATTCATGAGTCTTCAAAGACAGCTTGTAATTTCACTGCAAGCATCATTGTTTTTGCATTGTTTTCCAGTAAAAATTATCTAAATGCCATTAAACAAATTAATCATTACTTTTAGCTATAGATGCAACATTGTGTAAGATATTAGGACTTATTTTTAGAGCAGGAATATTCAACACAAATTCTGATTGTAAAAGATACTAAGTAACAGTAAAGACATTTGTGACCCTGAACCACAAAACCGGTCATAAATGACTGTACATAAATGACAATATTTGGCCGAGATACAACTATTTGAAAATCTGTAATCTGAGGGTGCAAAAAAAAAATATAGAGAAAATCGCCTTTAAAGTTGTCCAAATGAAGTCCTTAGCAACGCATATTACTACTAATAATACGTTTTTTTATATATTTACGGTAGAAAATTTACAAAATATCTTCATGGAACATGATCTTTACTTAATATCCTAATGATTTTTGGCATAAAAGAAAAATCGATAATTTTGACCCATACAATGTATTGTTGGCTATTGCCACAAATATACCTGTGCGACTTATGACTGGTTTTGTGGTCCAGGGTCACATTTATAGTGTTACGAAAGATTTTTAATTCAAATAAATGTTGTTCTTAATTCAAATAAATCCTGAAAAAAAATTAATCATGGTTTTCACAAAATATTAAGCAGCACAACATTTTCAACATTGATAATAGTAAGAAATGTTTCTTGAGCTGCAAATCAGCATATTAGAATGATTTCTAAAGTATCATGTGACACTGAAGACTGGAGTAATGATGCTGAAAATTCATCTTTGCCATCACAGTTAGGCTGCAGTGTATATTTATTATTTTCCACGACAACGGATGTACTTCATTTTTATGACAAAAGTCAAGTAAATCTGTAGACTCTAAAGCTGATATATTTTAAAGGCCAGACTCATTACCGAGTCTTTAACTGTTACAGCCATATCACAGTTATGTTGAGGTCATTCTAAGGAGTCACAAATTGAATTTCCAAATTTGGTCTGGAGTGGGCCTTTATCACTTCAGCCTTAAAATAATTATATACATGAAATGTTGTAGATTTATTTCAGTATTGCCATTCTTATACCAAGTGGGCTTCAGATGAACATTTTTAATGAAAATCTGAACACTGCAAAAAAGTACCATGTAACTATACACTGATCAGGCGTAACATTATGACCACCTTCTTAATATTGTGTTGGTCCCCCTTTTGCTGCCAAAACAGCCCTGACCCATCGAGGCATGGACTCCACTAGACCCCTGAAGGTGTGCTGTGGTATCTGACACCAAGATGTTAGCAGCAGATCCTTTAAGTCCTCCATGACTTGTTTGTTCAGCACATCCCACACATGCTCGATTGAATTAAGATCTGGGGAATTTGGAGGCCAAGTCAACACCTCAAGCTCGTTGTTTCGCTCCTCAAACCATTCCTGAACCATTTTTGCTTTGTGGCAGGGTGCATTATCCTGCTAAAAGAGGCCACAGCCACCAGGGAATACCGTTTCCATGAAAGGGTGTACATGGTCTGCAACAATGCTTAGGTAGGTGATACGTGTCAAGTAACATCCACATGGATGGCAGGACCCAAGGTTTCCCAGCAGAACATTGCCCAAAGCATCACACTGCCTCTGCCGGCTTGCCTTCTTCCCATAGTGCATCCTGGTGCCATGTGTTCCCCAGGTAAGCAACGCACACGCACCCGGCCATCCACGTGATGTAAAAGAAAACATGATTCATCAGACCAGGCCACCTTCTTCCATTGCTCTGTGTTCCTGTTCTGATGCTCACATGGCCACTGTTGGCGCTTTTGGCGGTGGACAGGGGTCAGCATGCGCACCCTGACTGGTCTGCGGCTATGCAGCCCCCTACGCAACAAACTGCGATGCACTGTGTATTCTGACACCTTTTTATCAGAACCAGCATTAACTTCTTGAGCAGTTTGAGCTCCCCACGTGCATCAATGACCCTGTCGCTGGTTCACCACTGTTGATAGATACTGACCACTGCAGACCAGGAACACCCCACAAGAGCTGCAGTCTTGGAGATTTTCTGACACAATCGTCTAGCAATCACAATTTGGCCCTTGTCAAACTTGCTTAAATCCTTACGCTTGCCCATTTTTCCTGCTTCTAACACATCAACTTTGAGAACAAAATGTTCACTTGCTGCCTAATATGACTAACAGGTGCCATGATGAAGAGATAATCAGTGTTATTCACTTCACCTGTCATAATGTTATGCCTGATCGTTGTATGTTTTTTTTTGGATGTGGCATCACTTTATTAAAGGCACAATGTGTAAGATTTTTGGATTAAAACATCCAAAGACCACTAGAACAGTGTTATATATTTTGTTGACTTGTGTACTTACATTATCCCAAATGTTTCCAAGAATGTTTAAATCCAGAGAAATAAGCAGTTTAATCGCCTATTAATGACATCATACCCAAAGACGCTTTAATATATTATGTGTTTTATTAGACAGGTGAGCAACTGTTTGGATACATTCATAGACAGAAAACGAATCATTGTTATATAGCTTAATACAGTTAGTCTTATTGTTTAAATCTTGTTTTCTTGATTTACCGCGAGTACCATGTTTTACCATGCCTAATATCGATCTAGCTTACTGCAGTGTGCAACAAGTGTCTCATAGTAGCTGCCAAGCATTATAACATAACTTTCAACACACTCAAATGTATCTAATATGATAAAACAGCGCTGCGTTACCCCACATAAGCATGACCGGAAGAAGCGGAATCGGTCGTCTGTGGCATAATAAAAGCTCCACTGCTCTTGAGCGGTGTGTTGTGTAGGTGTCTCTCATTAGCAATCGCTCCAGCGGCCTCGCTCCACTCCAACGGCTTTCAGCCCCACCCTGCTTCATACTACAGTAACATTAATAAATCTTTAATACATTACCTCATCCATGAATATAATTTCTGCCCGAGTCCCGTCAGATTTTTTTCCACCGGCTGTAGAAGTGAAATTAAGGCGTCGACGTACGTCGGAACTGACCGACGAATTGGGGATCATTTTCAGAGACCAATCTACCTAAAGTGTTTAAAAATGAGCCAATGACCATTGGCATGCGGTTCACGCATTCCACGCTCCGCCCCACAGGAAGTGGAATACCGCATCCTCGCTTTCTACTTCGGAGCCAAACACTACTGCAAGCTCAGTGTGTTCTCTGCGAAGAGTGTTTCTTACGAGTTTCTGTCGAGAAGGATTGTTCTGTGGTGTTGGTGAGACGGCGCGTTGCAGCGGTGGTCGCGTGGAGAAGAACACAAACAGCTGTTCTCACAGCTCACTGGGCATTTTCTCCTTGAGTGCTCACAGCGGGCTTGCACCTGTGAACCACTGTGAGCCGTGGCCATCTCCCCTGTGTGCCTCGGCACTGATCAGAGCGTTTTTTTCCTTTTCTAAAAGAGCAACACGGTTTGACCCTGCTTCTTTTTCAAGATGTCATTCAAACCGTGTGTTTCTGGATGCCATCGTTTTCTGTCCCCAGTCGACGGTCATGATCGCTGTCTCACGTGTTTGGGTGTTCAGCATGCTGAGGCGGCTTTCGTGAATGACTCATGTTCCCACTGCAGGAACATGACCATCGCAGTCTTACGGTCTAGGCTCGAATACCTCAAACGGGGTGGAGTCCCATTGCGCATCCCCCGATCTAGTGGTCCTCCTGCTGTAAAGCAGAGGGCTGCTACTTTGGCTGATGCCTTTGGTGGAGACCTGAGGGTTACTGTGAGGGCATCCCCGACGGGTCAACAGGCTCCTCGGGCCCCTCCCCCCTCCGCTGCGCCGGTAGAGCTTTCGAGAGAGCGCGCTGGTCCTTACCATGGGGGCCAGCCGTTACTTTTGGGGCTCCGATTGAGGATATGATTTCGTTTGCTGCATCGGGGGACGAGCTAATGTCCTCTGGAGATGAAGATTCGGCTGCGTTACCCCCTTCGAGTGTGGTAGCGTTGCCCGAGTCTGATCCAGAGCTCACGGCTATGCTTTCCCAGGCCGCCGCAAGTGTCGGGCTCGAGTGGACAGCGCCTTACAACACTAGAAACCGATCGACTGACTCCTCCGTCCTCACTACCCTCGATGGTGGTGCGGCTAAGGGGTACATGGAGATCCCCCCAGTGGAGCGGTCTGTGGCGATGCAACTGTGTCCCAAGACCGCTACTGACTGGTGGGGTAATCCGTGTCTCCCCTCCCGGGCATGTAAGTTCTTGTCTTCGCTGACGAGCAAGGCTTACACAGCCTGTGGAGAAGCCGCGTCGTCTTTGCATGCCATGGCACTCCTGCAGGTCTACCAGGCCAAAGAACTAAAGGAACTGCACGAGGGTAGTTCCGACCCTGGGGTTATGCAGGAACTGTGTGCGGCGACGGACCTGAAAGTCACTGCAAGCTCCCTGGGTCGGGCAATGTCCACGTTAGTGGTCCAGGAGTGCCACCTGTGGCTGAAACTGGCGGATATGCGTGAGACCGACAAAGTGTGGTTCCTCAACGCCCCGTCTGTCAGGCCGGCCTCTTCGGCGACGCCATCGAGAGCTTCGCCCAGCAGTTTTTGGTGGCCCAGAAGCAGACGGAGGCGATTAAAAACATCCTGCCACGACGACCAGCTGCTGCCTCCACCCAGTCGTCGGTGGCAGCTCCTCCTGCCTGCTCGTCGCCAAGGGCGTTCCCCTGCGTCCGCCTCCGCACCTGCTAAGCCCAAGCAGCAGCTTCCACCTGGGCAGCAGGGTACCGGCCGTAAGGGTGGTGCCCAACCGGCTCAGGGTCCCGTGAAGTCTGCTGGCAAGCGCAAGGGCAAGCGGCCCTGAGACGGGCAGCCCAGGGAGGAGAGGATCTGCTCTAGGGGAGATGGTGTCCGCACCCCTCCCCCCCCGGTCCTCCTCCATCTGAGAATACATCTGATTACAACATCCTGCCGCTAGCTCTCCGGAGCTCAGCGGTACCCACATTCTCAATAAAAGAGCAGTTTCCTCCCTCCTTGGGCCCAAAGAGGGCCAGGCTGGCAGTGTGCGATGCCCCCGGGCCTTGCCACTCCTTTCCTCCCCTCCCTTCGCCAAGGGGCAGCAGTGTGCGGCTCGAGGACGCCACCAGGCCTTCTCACCCACACTCTGCCCCACCCTGGAATACTCAGACAACACTCCGGGCCGCCTCCGGGCCTCCCGAGTCGGGTCTGGGTGTTCCACCTCGCTGCCCCACACCGGGTACATCTGTGGTGCCGTTGGTCCTGCTTGTTCGTTCTCTAGGGGCCTGGCTAGAGCTCCCCAGGCCGTCTTGCTATCCCATCCGTACCTTCAGACTCAGCTACGCGATTCAGTTCGCTTGCCAGCCTCCCAAGTACAAGGGCATCCTCTTCACCTCCGTGCGGAGCAGCGATGCCCACATCTTGCGGTCAGAGATCGATGTCCTACTGGCGAAGGGCGCGGTCGAGCCGGATCCTCCAGCCAATATGAGGTCGGGTTCTACAGTCCCTAAGAAAGGGGGTACCCAAGAAAGGGGGTGGGTTACGGCCAATCTTGGACCTGCGTGTCCTGAATCGGGCCCTGCACAAGCTCCCGTTCAAGATGCTAACAGTGTGTGTTGAACTGCTTGAATACGTTCAATGGCAGGACAGCGGTCCCACTGAAATTCTTTCAGAGGCTCCTGGGGCATATGGCATCTGCAGCCGCGGTAACGCCGCTCGGATTGCTTTATTTGAGATTGCTTCAGCACTGGCTTCATGGCCGAGTCCCGAGATGGGCGTGGCAGAGCGGCAAGTACCAGGTCCCAGTTACTCCTTACTGTCGCCAAACCTTCAGCCCGTGTTTGGACCCTTCGTTTCTACGGGCGGGAGTGCCCCTAGAACAGGTGTCCAGGCATGCTGTGGTCTTCACGGACGCCTCGTCCACCGGCTGGGGGGCCACGTACAACGGGCATGCAGTTTCGGGTCTGTGGACGGGGCCCCAACTGCATTGGCATATCAATTGCCTAGAGTTGCTAGCAGTACGTCTTGCGCTGGGTCGCCTCAAAAAGCTGCTACAGGGCAAGCACGTACTGGTCCGTACGGATAGCACTGCGGCCGTTGCGTACATCAACCGTCAGGGTGGTCTACATTCCCGTCGCATGCTCCAACTTGCCCGCCATCTCCTTCTTTGGAGTCAGAAGCGTCTGAGGTCACTTCGTGCCATTCACATCCCGGGTGTGTTCAATCGGACAGCCGACGAGCTCTCACGACAGTCGACACCTCCGGGAGAGTGGCGACTCCATCCCCAGGCGGTCCAGCTAATATGGGACCTCTACGGAGCCGCACAGGTAGACCTGTTTGCCTCTCCAGACTCGACCCATTGCCAGTTGTACTATTCCCTGACCGGGGGCATCCTCGGCACAGATGCACTGGCGCACAGCTGGCCCCGGGACCTGCACAAGTATGCGTTTCCCCCAGTGAGCCTTCTCGCACAGACTCTGTGCAAGGTCAGGGAGGACGAGGAGCAGGTTTTGCTAGTTGCACCCTACTGGCCCAACCGGACCTGGTTCTCCGAACTAACACTCCTTGCGACAGCCCCTCCCTGGCCCATTCCTCTGAGGAAGGACCTACTTTCTCAGGGACGGGGCACTCTATGGCACCCGCGTCCAGACCTCTGGAAACTTCTTGGAGGTTCT
Source organism: Coreius guichenoti (assembly GCA_039654105.1). NCBI lineage: Eukaryota > Metazoa > Chordata > Actinopteri > Cypriniformes > Gobionidae > Coreius > Coreius guichenoti. Next base: position 10,520,273 of record CM077185.1, on the reverse strand, counting down.
TGGTGGCCTGCCACAGGCTGTGGTAGACACCATCTCTTCTGCTAGAGCCCCCTCTACGAGGCGCCTCTATGCTTTGAAGTGGAACCTGTTCGTTGGATGGTGTTCTTCCGCCGGGAAGACCCCCGAAGGTGTCAGATGTTGCGGCCGTCTGACGCCAGGCCTACACCCTTATGCTTGTGAAACGTGTGTGTAGGCTGGGTATCCATATGTAGCAGTTCCTACGGCAACCCCATATGTGTATTCTTCCACGGTACCAGCTACCCTACTCGGCTAGCCCCGTGTCTTTCCCTTGACAGAGCCCGCTCTGTCGTCTCTGATGGTGTTCTTTCCCCCCTGGGATCAGGTTGGAACCACCTCAGAGACTGCCATATGTTGGACTACCCTGCTAGGTTAGTCCTTATGTGTAATCTGCCACATCTCCTTCCTTAGAAGGATGTGGCTCCGCAGCGTTCCATCTCTCAAGACCGGCACGTTTTTCCCAGCGTTATCCAATAGTCACACCAAGTGGGTCTTGCAGGAGCAGTGACTGACCTTCTCTCCTTAGAGCCCTAACTTCCCGCTCCAACGGGGGGCGGTTCAGAGAGCTCAAGAAGAGCGCTGGAAGGGCCAGCTTCCCTGGCGTGTTAGTAGGATCCCCAATTTACACGATTGACGATTTACAATTTATTCCAAAATACTTTAAAATCTTGTAAGTCAGAAACCTTGGTATGTCCAAAAACAGATGTAATATGGTATCCTTTTCTGAAAAGCCATGGTATCAACCCAATCTCATGAGAAAACAACATACAAATGAGATCCTATGAATTAGCCTCAAATTTACCAATATATAAAATAATTATAAATTGCCATGAGAGTGTCACCATGGTACTTTTCTGTTAATAAAATATGAATGAATTGATCTGATGATGATCCACACAAAATAAAGTCATTGTATTTCAAATATGGGCTTTAATTGCTTTTAAAGAGGGTACAACATTTGCAGATAGCATCATTGAATTACTACAAAGTAGAGAGTCCCTCAATAGAACTTGCTCAGTGTGTGTGTGTGTGTGTGTGTGGGGTGGATGGGTGGGGGCATGACAGCTAACTCCCTGTTGTACTGCGAACAGATAGTATTTTTAGTCATTATCACATTTTAAATGGAACTTGTGTGAGAACGTGGAAACACCCACCACCACTCTGTACGGCTGTGAAAGGCCACAGTCTGCAAGAGACAAAGTTATTTGTGTGCATTCTCTATACAGACCTGATATTCTTTAATTCAGCTCCTGTTAGTTGTTCTTTTAGCTTTCATTTCCTTCCTCCTCAATCAGTGAGACACATTTGAAGATAATTGGGGGGCAGGAATCAACTCAGGAAGTATCTGAGGTGGCCACGTAACGTCCCGCATCAATATGCATCAGCGCCGTGTTTACATTATGCATCCTTAATCAAACCTCCACTTCAGGTTTCGAGACCTTTCCTGCTCCCAGAACCGTCATCTAATTATCACGCCAGACGGTAAGCTTGAATGCAACGGGCATTTGTAGTTCCCCTCTAATCAAGAAATGATATTCTCCAGCAGCACGATAACAGCATTTAGGGGGGTTAATATGGTGGTTCACTTCATGTTAATTTCAGTTCTCATTGGGTTTGTTGTATGCAACTGTTTATCATTTTAGTCCGATGGATGTATTAGGATGTGGCCAGTGTGCTGAATATCAATGCGATGTTATGATTGGAAAGAAAGTGCACGGGTACAGTATGTTATTCCCTTGATGGCTGTCGGAGCCTTTGAGGTGTGAGGCGTACGAAGTTTGACCTGCAGTGAAGCCTGGCTTGCCAAAAACTCTCCCATTATAAGATTCACATCTGTGTGATTAATGCAGACAACTTCAGATGTGGTTGGGAACGGCAGAAGTAACTGACTGACTGCATTAATGAAATGGAAGAGTGTGACCTCTTTATTTGTCTCTCTCACTTTCTCACTACAGTACTGTATCTCTCTGTCCTAGATATTGAATTCGTATATATGTACAGTGTTGTGCCCTACATTGTGTTTCTGTGAAGAGTATAAGCTGGATAGAGAAAACAGTTTAAATCAAGGTGGTTAGTTAGTCACTTTTTAAGACCAGCAAACCATCTTAGCCTGGTTTAAAGTCAGTGAAAATAGCCATTTACAACCCATATTTTTCTTCTGTGATGACACATTTTAGAGTGAAAAGAGACATTCAATCAGAAAAAATGTAGGGCACAATGTGATCCTTCAGGTATTGATTGGATGTTGAAAAATTAGTGCTACATACCAGAATGGAGCCAGATCAAATGCGAGTTTGCTGAAACGATGGTGGGTTATTGGATAGTGATGTTAATCCTGAAATGACTATTCTTTTCTGCTGACAAGTTATTAGGTAAATGAGAAATGAGGATGGTTTAGAAGAAATGTTGGAAAGTTTTGTAATGTAATCTGTTTCATGTTCAAAACCCAAAAAAGTTGGCAAAACTCAAAAAAATTGAGGCAATCAGTTGTCTCAATTTTTTTACGTTGAGAAATTTAGTTTAAGCAGAACTTGCAGATTTTTATTTTGTAATCATACATTTTAATTGCTCTGAACTTGAAATATTTACGAATTCATACATTTAACTTAAAAATATCATGTAATCTCAAATCTCAAATTTTTAGTAGTGGAAACTTGACTAGCTTTATCTAGCTAATTCAATAAATGCCATCTTGCTAATTGGATACACAATGCTTTGGTAGCATTAGCATAGCATAGCATAGCACTTGCTGAATGAGGACAGCAATATAATACATTTAACATATACCTGTTCTCAAACTAATCTCATGCTCCACTCGTCACCATGATGGTAATCCTACAAAAAAACCAACATAACAGAAACTCTTCTAAACTTTCATAACAAAACATTAAACACTACTAAATCACTTAACGTTTATCTTGCACAAAAAAACATAATATAACACAATTTTGGCATTTACTGTGTCATGGCAAAGCATGCTGGGAAATAGAAATCCCAGCCCAGTTTCGGTTAAATTTAAGTTAGTCTAAATTAAAAGAAACAAGTTCATAAACTCAAAACAATGAAACAATTCCGATTACTTAAAATGTGTCAGTTCTGAGAACTCAAAGAAAACGTCTCGGTTACGTATGTAACCCTCGTTCCCTGAGGAGGGAACGGAGACGTAACGTCAGTGACTGATGAATGGGGGGTTTCGCCTAGAAGCCTATGATCTTCGAGATCTAGAAAATGCCCAATGGCAGTGCCAATGCCATGGGCATGCGGAATTTGCATAGCGTAACTCCGCCACACAGTGTGGGTATATAAGGAAGTACGCTGGCAACATCGCATTATGTTTACCTGCTGAGGAGCCAAGACTGAACTCCAGGCCGTTCCAGCGGTACAGCGGAAGTGGCAGAGGGACGTTATGTCTCCGTTCCCTCCTCAGGGAACGAGGGTTACATATGTAACCAAGTTCCCTTTCGTTCAGTCACTCCGAGTAATGTCAGTGACTGACGAATGGGGGTCCCAATGTAATCACGCCACTCGGTTGTCATCCAGTACCCTGCGTAAGCGTGAGCTCCCTGTCGTAAGCTAGTACGGATGAAGGACTCCCACTTAACACAGGAATACCAAGGTACACTGGGAAGCATATTCCAGGTGGAAGTATGCACCAAGTGCCTACCCGTAGGGAGGACTTAAGGATACACATATGACCCACGAGGGGCTGCATATGGAAGAGCTCTGGGGTAACCAGCCGAAGGTGGAAGAATTTTACCCCCAGGGGAGGCAAGCTTGCCGAGGGAAATACACATGCTCGGAGAGGCTTACAGTGGAAATACACATGTGGGGGTCGCCCAAGGGGGGAACGATGCACACGGTGGCATCTAGCACGAGGGCCTGGCCGAGTGGGCAGACGCACTGGTGTCAGCATCGACAGTGCTGGAGGAACTCAGGGCTTCAGGGAAACTACCTGAGGAAAATATCGCACGTATCTAGTCCGTGGAGTGGAATGGCGAGCAAGCGAAGACACCTGAGCCTAGTCCATTACCGGCCACTAGTAGAGGCGAGTACAAGTGAGGACACTGGCTCCACTCGGAGATGATAGAATCGGTCGAATGTGTTGGGTCTCGCCCAGCCTGTAGCTCTGCAGATGTCTGTTAGCGAGGCGCCATGCGCTAAAGCCCAAGAGGAGGCCACACTCCGGGTGGAATGCGCCCTGACCCCTAGGGGGCATGGACGCCCCTGCGTCTGGTAAGCCAAGACAATGGCGTCCACTATCCAGTGAGAAAACCTTTGCTTGGAGGGAGCCTTTCCCTTCAGCTTCCCACCATAACAGACAAAAAGCTGGTCTGAGGTCCTGAAACACTGCGTTCTGTCTACATAAGCACGGAGGGCGCGTACTGGACAGAGCAGTGCCAAGGCTGGGTCTGGCTCCTCCAAAGGCAGCGCTTGCAGGTTCAGCACCTGGGGCCTCATTTATAAAACTTTGCGTAGTATTTGCGTCAGAAGTGGCGTACGGATGAAACATAGGACGTGCGTACGCACAGAAATATTCGGATTTATAAAACCGTGCGCACGCACATCCTACGCAGTTTTCCCTTAATAAATCACAATCAATTCTAAATGTAGTGCAGCTTTTGCGGCTTCATGTCACGCCCATAGTTGCCCATAAATAGTGAAATGCGAAATCATGGCAAACACAGAGAGGAAATCAAAAAAACGTAACTTCACTCAATGTGAAGTAGAAGTTATCGTTGGCGAGGTGGAAAAGAGGAGAAAAATGTTGTTTGGAGGGCACAGTGTGGGCATTACTAATGCCAAAAAGGCACTTGAGTGGCAAAAGGTTGCAGACGTCGTAAATGCTGTAGCCTCACAACCTCGGCCGAAATAAAAAAGAAATGGTCGGACATCAAAGTCGAGGCAAAAAAGCGTCTAGCGCTCCATCGCCAAAGTGTGTCTGCCACGTCATACGTTATTGTATCAAAATAAAACAAACTAAAGGCATATGCATGAATACCATGATTCCGTATCTGATGAACAAATTTTTACTATGAAAACAACTTTCCCCAGTGGACAATTAATACATCTATCTATCTATTTATCTATCTATCTATATATCGCACTAATTATCTATCTATCTGTCTATCTAATTGCATCTATATCTGCTCCGCCAGACGGACACATTGACGAGAATATCAGTTTTGTACATTATTTCGTTCTGTTTACCATATTATTTATGAGGATGAATTGCATAACATGCCAATATTATTGCAGAACATATTTCACTTTTCTTTTTGCAAATATGTGTTAATTTGCATTTCTGTTGTAATTTTCGTTTGATTTTGTTTGTTTTACACTGCAGATCGATCAAACGGGTGTTCGTGTAGGCTGTTAATTGTAAGACTTGCTTTGTGAAGTCTTCATCTTATTTATGAGAGGCAGTATTGCCATTTCTTTTACACAACGGTCTACAGTTTCACACACTTTCACGTGTTTCTTCCATCTGCCGACGGTGTCGCCATTTCTCATTTCACCCGTTTTTGTGCGTACGCCTGGGTCAGAGCTTGCGTGAAGGACCGCACATTTTCCCGTCAAATTTGCTTTTTATAAATACCAATTATTGCGTAGAGAGCGGCGTACGCCTTCTTTTGTGCGTACGCAACGTTTATAAATGAGGCCCCTGGTCCCTAAACGGAGTGGTGGGAACCTTGGGCACATATCCAGGCCGGGGTCTCAGGATCACGTGAGAGTTGGCCGGCCCGAATTCCAGGCACGCTTCGTCAACTGAAAATGCCTGCAGGTCCCCTACCCTCTTGATGGAGGCCAAAGCGATCAGGAGCGCTGTCTTCATAGACAGGAACTTAAGCTCGACTGACTGCAATGGCTCAAAGGGAGTCCTCTGCAGAGCACTTAAGACTACTGAGAGGTCCAAAGAGGGTACGAGGGGAGCGTGAGGAGGATTCAGTCTCCTCGCTCCCCTCAGGAACCTGATGACCAGGTCGTGCTGACTTCCCTTTTTCGTCTCCACAAAGTCGTGGTAGGCTGATATAGCGGCCACATCAACCTTGAGGGTGGAAGGAGACAGCCTTCGTTCCAACACTTCTTGGAGGAATGAGAGCATGGACCCGATCGGGCATTTCCAGGGGTCTTCTTGGCGAGAAGAGCACCAGGTGACGAAGAGGTTCCATTTCAACGCATAGGCGTGTCGGGTAGACAAGGCCCTAGCGGAAGTGATGGTAGCCACCACCTGAGGTAGTAGGGTACTCAAACCTGCTGCGTCCCATCCAGGAGCCACACGTGGAGGTTCCAAAGAAGGAGGTCTTTCCTCAGAGGAATCGACCAGGGAGGGGCTGTCGCAAGGAGTAAGAGTTCGGAGAACCAGGTCCGGCCAGGCCAATACAGGGCGACCAAAAGGACCTGCTCCTTGTCCTCCCTGATCTTGCACAGAACCTGTGCGAGAAGGCTCACTGGGGGAAACGCATACTTGCGGAGGCCCCGCGGCCAGCTGTGCGCCACAGCATCCGTGCCGAGGGAGCCCTTGGACAGGGAACAAAACAGGCGGCAGTGGGAAGAGTTGTGGGAGGCAAACAGATCTACCTGTGCGTCGCCGAACTGTTCCCAAATCAGCTGAACCGTCTGGGGATGGAGTCTCCATTCTCCAGGAAGTGGCTGAAGCCGTGAGAGCTCGTCGGCTGCACTGTTCAGGACTCACGGGACATGGATGGCCCGAAGCGACCTCAGATGCTTCTGACTCCATAAAACGAGCTGGCGGGCGAGTTGAGACATATGGCGGGAACGTAGACCACCCTGGTGGTTGATGTACGCTTCTGTGGCCGTGTTGTCTGACCGGACTAGCACGTGTTGACCCTTGAGCAATGCCCGGAAGTGGCGCAGGGCGAACCGTACTGCCAGCAACTCGAGGCAATTGACATGCAGGAGGCGCTGGGGTCCTGTCCAGGAGCCCGTGGCAGCATGTCCATTGCACATGGCACCCCAGCCCGTGGTGGAGGCATCTGTTGACACAACAATATGCCTGGAAACTCGTTCTAAGGGAACACCGGCCCGAAGAAAGCTGAGGTTCGACCACGGGGTGAAGGTCTGCAGGCAGGCCCGAGTCACTGGGACCCGGAGCGTGCCCGACTGCCATGCCCATCTTGGGACTCGATCGCGAAGTCAGTGCTGAGGCGGTCTCATATGAAGCAATCCGAGCGGCGTTACTGCGTCTGCAGATGCCATATGCCCCAGGAGTCTCTGAAATAACTTCAGTGGAACCGCACACTTGCTCTCGATTTGACGGAGGCAAGTCAGCAGTGACTGCCCGCGCTCGCTCGTCAGCTGCGCGCACATGGCGACCGAGTCGATACAGAGAAAAGAGATCCTCTGCACTGGCAGAGTTTGCTCTTTTCCCAGTTGACCCGAAGGCCCAGACGGGCTAAGTGCTGGAGCACCAGGTCTCTGTGTTCGCACACCTGCTCTCGAGAGTGACTCAGGATCAGCCAGTCGTCGAGGTAGTTCAGGATGCGAACCCCGTGTTGCCTGAGTGGCACAAGGGCTGCCTCGACAATCTTCGTAAAGACGCGAGGGGACAGAGCTAGCCCGAATGGGAGGACCGCGTACTGATATGGAAGTAGGCGTCCTTCAGGTCGATCACTGCAAACCAATCTACTGGACGAACGCATTCGAAAAGAAGCTTCGCTGTCAACATCCTGAACGGAAGCCTGTGAAAGGAATCGGTTCAGGACGCGCAGGCCCAAGATCGGTCGTAACCCACCGGTTTTCTTGGTACAATAAAGTAAGGGCTGTAGAAGCCGGACTTTATTTCGGCTGGAGGGACAGGCTCGATCGCACCCTTCGCCAGCAGGATAGCGACCTCCGCACGCATGACCGGGGCGTAGGGCCCCACCATGGTGTATCGGACTCCCCGGAACGGAGAGGAGCCTGAGCGAACTGAATCGCATAGCCGAGCCTGATGGTCTTCGCGACCCAGCAGGACAGTCCGGGAAGCTCTAGCCAGGCTCACAAAAACTCCACCAGCGGGGTCATGCGAACCACAGACGTATCCCGGGTGGGGCAGCGAGGCGGCGTGACCGGCCCAGACGTGGGAGGCATAGCGTCCTGGTAGCGTCCGGACCAGGGAAGGACGTGCGTTCCACTGGGGTCTGCTCTGAGAGGAGACTGGCGTCAGAGAGGGACGAGAGTGGCATGGCCCGGGGGCGGCGCACACTGCCGTGCACGGTCTCTGGGTGCTCAGGGATGGTTGAGTTAGTTCTTTCCTTAACAGAAGATTCTCCCCCGGCCCTCCACCGGGGGAAGGAGTGGCCCTGCTACCACCTCCTTGAAAGAACTGCCCATCCCTGAGCTGTCCGCATCAGGAGCGCCGCTTAGCCTGGTGTTTGGCGAGCTGCGGGTCTGGGGAGCGGACGGGGACGTCTTCCTGCGACCACCTCCACGGCGCGGCCCGGAGAAGGCGGCTGCTGCTGGGGCCGGGAGGAAAGGGGTGGAATCCGCAGGAGGGCGTCCTCGGCGGCAAGCAGACTGAGGCGACTGAGCCGGCGGCTGAGTAAGGCAGCAGCTGGCCACCAGGGCAGCACATGTTTAATGGCCTCAGTCTGCTTCTGGGCGGCCGAGAACTGTTGGGCGAAGTTCTCGGCCATGCCGCCGAAGAGGCCAGCCTGGGATATGTGAGCGTTGAGGAACCGGGTTCGCTCAGCCTCTCTCATATCGACCAGGCTGAGCCACATCTCTCCTGGACCACAGCTGTGGACATCACCTGACCCAGGGAGCACACGGTCACCTTCGTCGCCCCGTAGACCTGAAGGATGGTCATGGCGTGCTGAGAGGCGGCGGCCTGCCCCGCAGCTCTGTAGTCCCTCGCCACCCAAGTAGACGAGAACCTACAGGCCTTGGAGGGGTGCTTAGGATCACCGCGCCACACTCTGTGCAAGAGGGGGGTGTGGCCCGAGGAATGATCGTCTGGGTTTATGCCACACCGCAGCCCTCAGGTCACCCTGGCCACCAGCCAAGTATCCCATCACTTGGAGGGGAAAATTGGGGTGTGGCAGAGGGGACTCTACCTCCATACGGGGGTCATTGTCTCGACCGTGATTGCAACTGAGTGTCAACAGGGGGGACCCCAGTGTACCCTTGGCCGCAGCCCCATCGAGGGCAGAGAAGGCGGAGAAGGCCTGCAAACTGTCACAGGAAGACAACGGGGACTTCCAGGACCGCGTGACCTCCTCATGTACCTCGGGAGAGAAAGTAATTGGGGGCGGGGCCCGACAGCTGTCAGGACGCGCCGCACCCAAAGACCAATCATCCCCCGAGATGACATGGCTGTCAACTCTGGGTCGGACTCGGGCAATGCTGGCACGCCCGAAGGCGGCATCATAGCTGAATCTTCATCTGCAGAGGACTCCAGACCACCTTGAGATGCGGCAATCGACGTCTCGTTGTCATCTGGAGCGCCGAATGAAACACGCGGGGCGTCCACAGACGGTCCCGCTGTTTCAGTCCGACCACTCGCGGGTAGCGGTGTGCGAGAGGGGGGTGTGGCCCGAGGAATGATCGTCGGGATTTATTCCACACCGTAACCCTCAGGTCACCCTGGCCACCAGCCAAAGTACCATCTCTCTCGGAGACGGTAGATTGGGGTGTGGCAAAGGGGACTCTCTTTCCTTTACGGAGGTCATTGAGTCTCGACCGCAACATCGCGATGGTCATGTTCCCGCAGTGAGAACATGACTCATCCACAAACGCTGCTTGAGCGTGCTGAAGCCCAAACACGTCAAGCAGTGATTGTGCCCATCAGATGGCAACTGAGATCAACCGCACCCAAAAGTGCGAGAGAAAGCTCTGCAGAGTGCTGAAGCGCCCAGGGAACACACACACAGCTGTTGCAGATCACTGCACAGATCAGCAGGCAGGCAGTATGCAATCGCTGGAACGCGCCGTCACACCAACACCGACTGGAGAGCTGCTCGTCTCGAAGAAGCTTGACGATATACTCAAAAGGCTTAAGGAGTGAAGAGATAGATGCTCTTGGCTCCGAAGCAGAAACATAATGCGATGTTGCCAGTGTACTTCCTTATATACCCACACTGTGTTCGAAACTGCATTCAAAACTGACGAAACCCCCCATTTGTCAGTCACTGATGTTACTCGGAGTGACTGAACGAAAGGGAAAGAAAGTTCTAAATACTCATAAAAGTTAATTTGTTTGAACTAATTTGGCTCTTAATTATTTTGAGTTAGGGTTTACAGTGTTGGGTTCTTTCTCTTTCTTTTTGTTTATTTATTTATTTGATGACTAAAATGTCTAGTGGTGTAACCAAGAAGTAAAAACTAAAAGGCTTTCCGTGCACCGTGAATATCAAGATTTATTAACTTTTAAATATGTAATAAAAAAACCCTAATACTCTTGACTTAGTCACAAGGATCTAAATGGGGTCCTCTCTGATTTATGATTTTTGTTTTACATGAGATTTAAATGTTCTTGCATTTGGCTGAAATTAATTAATTCATATAAATAATAAACAGTTTTTCAGCCCCAATTAAATTGACCATAAGCCTATTTAATACAGTTATTGAAAACACATTAATCAGAAAAGTTTATTGTATGAATTGCAGTTTTAATGTGTTCTGAGAAAATGAGCGTCATGTCATTGACCCCATTTTGATTAAAGATTACAAAGACAAACAATTTTATGGAAGCTTGTTTCCACCACAGAATAAAAAATAAAAAAGCTAATTGCGACTTTTTATCTCACAATTCTGACTTTTTTTCTCACGATTGCGAGTTTACATCTCGCAATTCTGATATAAAATCTCAATTGTGAGTTATAAAGTCAGAATTGCGAGATATAAACTCTATATAAACTTTATACCACGCAATTGCGACTTTATATATACTATATATATATCTCACTATTCTGAAAAATAAAGTCAGAATTGCGAGAGTTTATATCTTGCAATTCTGACTTTATTTCTTGCAATTGCGAGTTTATTTCTTGCGATTCTGACTTTATTTCTCGCAATTGGGAGTTTATATCGCAATTCTGACTTTATTTTTCCCAATTGCGAGTTTATATCTCACAATTCTGACTCTATAACACACAACTGCGACTTTATATCACGCAATTCTGACTTTATAAATCGCAATTGCGACTTTATAAAAAAGTCAGAATTGCTAGATGTAAATTTGCAATTGTGAGATAAAAAGTTATTTATAAATTATCTTTTAAAATGCTTCATTCTGTGGCGGAAACAAGCTTTCATACAATTTTGCACCAAAGAATCATTTACAATAAAACCTGGAAACGTGCACTGAGAAAATAAAGAAGGTCAAGTTTGATTTGATCAAGCTGCTTTCTTTAACAGAGGGAATAAAAAACTCATTTTGCACATGCAACAGCTGAGGTGGATTGTACGATGTGCATGTTTCTTTGTGTGTCTGTTTTCACACAGAGCATTTCCATTTCAGTTCTTGATGAAGTTTTTAAGCATGCACCATGCTGGCACAGTAACATCTGTGCTTTTAAGGTTGTAGATGCCATCGCCTTTGAATGCCTCCACTACACTGTCTGTTCCGTCAGCCTGCAGCGAGGCAGCACGTCTCTGCTTTTGGCATTGTGTGAACAACCCTCCTCCCAGAGCGTTCCACGTTTTTCTCGCTTTGTCTCTCCTTCTGTTTTCCTCTCTCCTCCTCTATATCTCCACCTCTATTCTTGAACGCCTCAGGAAGCCACTTCACATTTTGTGGAATTGATACGTGTTTGTGTTCATTTGATTTGAGGAAGAAATTGCCTACATTCCTCATTCTCATATTTCATTTGTACATTAATTGACTGTTTTTGTCCCCATGCAAATGCATGGCATATTGAATGTGTTTGCTTTGAGAGCTTAGAGCGGCCGAACACACACACACACACATCACACAAAACCATTATCAAGTCCAAAGAAGCGGCTCTGTCGTTCAGACGCGCCATCGTACTTATTGACCTGCTAACTGTGATTTGCGTGCTCTCTTTCTGTTGACACGAAGTGATCATCTGCATTGCACTGCGGGCAGAAAAAGTTGATCTATTTTGTCATTACGGCATTAGTATCCTCTCGCTTCTCCCCCAACAGTCTGTTCCTTCAAATTATATTCTATTTTTCATTTTCTACCCTGGTTTTCAAGAACCGAGCATTTCTTTTATCTTTCTCTCCTATTATGTACTGCTGTGCTGTTCTCTCTTAGGAGAAATCATTTTTGAAGGAATGCTATATGACAAAGCATGAGATCTCTCCCAGATAGCACCCAGAAAGCAAGAGCTTTTGGGACCAAATGTGGCAGATAGCTGGTACACCTGGCCTAGATGGCTAAGCACATGTGGGCCAACTTTTCACCATATATGTTTTGCCTTGGCTTTCAAATTGGAGGGAATTTTCATTTTGATCTCCATTTGTATTGAGGTATATGGCCCAGATGACACTACGCAACTGAGGATCTTATGTGGTTTGGCTATGGCACACCACTTATGGTTAACATTTGGTTTATACTTGGAAAAACACATGTAACCTACTGTGGTCATGTGCGGCAGGTTTGTGGTAGTCCACATCTCAACCTATTCATCAACGCTGTTGGTTGCTTTGCGTCTTTCCTTGAATTCCTATTGGTGGATTACTAAACTATGTGACTGGCAACTATTTGAATGCAGTTATTTCCGTTATTTCAGTTATTTCCCTCTCTGCTCTCGTGTTACAAAAACAGCCTTTGCCCAAACAAACTCAGGTGCTGTTTTGGTGTTTTAAAAGTTTTTTTTTATTAATATTAAGTATATTATTAAGTAATACATGTCTAAAATAGTAGAAACAGAATGTGTGTAGTGTTGATTTACAATCATTTGTAATAGGCCTATGTGCTTGTTTTAATATACTGATTTAAATAATATCTGATGTGTGATACTAACTATATGTTATACTAATGTATTTCTTTTTTATCTTCCTTTTTCTTACAGATGGTGACTAAGAAAGATTGGTGAGATATGACATTGACACTTCCAACATTACCAGCAACATCAGCACACTTTTCTGTGGCATTTCTGTGTGGAGTTTGCATGTTCTCCCCGTGTCAGCATGGGTTTCCTCCCTCCGGGTATTCCGATTTCCCCCACAGTCCAAAGACATGGGATTTGGTTAGGTGAATTGGAGAAAAAATTGCCTGTGTGATTGCCTGTGTAATGGACAGGCCATCTGTCCCAGGTGCTTTCCCCTGCCTCTGGCCTAAAGAAATTGGGATAGCCCTCCAGCCTATAACCCTAGAAGGTCATATAAGGATCAAAGAAGAAAAAAGAATGGTTTATCTATTTGAGGAGTGGAGAAGAGTGTCTTAGTCTAGCATTTGTCTTAAATAGCACTTCATCTTTAACCCTTTGAACCCAACGAACGCGGCGACGGGTTCTGCTGGATCTTTCCTCATGACAGCGTAAAACAACTTAAAATACTCCGTCATTTCTGGCCACACAGACATGAGAGATATGTCTTTACAAAGCTTAAAGTGTCTACTTTTATTTGTGTACACTCACAATAAAAACTAAATGTTTTGCTTTTCACTAAATAAAGAAAACAAACAGGATGCGCGTTGTCCCGTCTGTCGCTCAGTGAAGTCTACTCTGAAATGCGTCTGACAATGAACTGTAACTCAGCGAATACTTGCCACACAGACATGACAGATATGTCTTTAGAACGCTTGAAATGTCTATATCAAAAACAAATATTCTGTCTTTATGTAATCCGTATGAAAGCAATGAGAGGTACATTTTTGCTCATTATCGGTAATGTGACCACACCCATGCGCGCAAAGTGATTCACATGCTAATCGTCCATGTGAAGGAACGCAAACCTGTAAACGCCCCCCATCACCTCAAAACAAAGAATCAGCTTCATCATTCTTCTGCTTTTTATTGAGTTTGGAAGACACGCTGTGAGTTTACCTTGGATTTACCTCAGAAGAAGAACGCGATTTTAAGGTGAGAATTTTTAAGGTATTTTTAACATTTATTTATTTATTCTCACTTATATTAGCGTTTTATTATTGCATAAACTTCACATTGTAGACTACTAGTTGAACTATTGTCAGACTAAAATGTGTGAAATCAACGGAAACATGAAATATAGACAGGCAGGCAACCTTTCAATGATAAATAAATACACACTTATGACATGAGGATGTTTTTATGCTCTATAATATAAAACACAGCATGATATAAAAGTAGTATGAGTGTTTAGACTAATATTTAGACCAGTGTTTACTGTGAAATACTGTGTTCGTGGATATCTGCTTTTATAACGTTTATAATGTGACACTAACATGAGATTTTGGCCAAATTACATTAAAAAAAAAAAAATTTAAACTGTGCGCCCACATAGCTACAGTAAACTTTATGAACTTTAAGTTGATGAAAATGTAATGCGATGCACTTACGGTCTTAGATGCTGTATTTCTAACTACGGACAAAAATGTATGTCTGAAATTCTCTGAAATTTGCTGGTCAAAAACCTTGTAATTCTTGATTTTGGTAAAATTATAATATAATGACATATAAGAGTCTGACCATATATAAAGCCACAATAGTAACTAGTGGTGTTTTTTAATAAATACAGTGCTTATTCCATTTTTTGAAAAGTAGCATTTTTGGAGATATAAGGTTTCCGGAACTTGTAGGAACTGAACTGAATTGATTAAACCCAACTTAACTTTGATGTGTCAAAATAAATAGATTTTTTTAATGTAAACTGTTAGCTAACAATAACATATACTAGCAAGCTAAATATAACTTTTCTATACACATATCATGTTAGGTGTTGGCAGCCAGCAGATGGTACTTGTTACATCCACAGTACTCCTATAGTAATTGCCTTTTTTTATTAAAGCAACTTGAATTCCTGTTCCACAACGGAAATCATTCATTCCACCACAACTAAAATCATTCATGTAGTCTGAATGGATTAAGAAAATTTGGTTGAATGGGATTCCAGCAACCAGCATCCAATCCTGAAAAACAGAAGTTTTATACTGTGAGAAGACTGATGAGGTAAATCTCAGTGTTTTGTAATTAGGCCTGTTAATGAACAGTCTTCATTAAATTTTAAAAAACTGAGCGAATTGTACAAATATCCATCCACTCCACACACACACACACACACACACACACACACACACACACACACACACACACACACACACACACACACACACTTGAGGCAAAAACTAGCTGATTTAGTCTATTAGCTTCTTCATGGTGCTCTCCAAATTAAAATCTAATTTAAGGGGCTTTTAAATTAAAAAGTACATTTTTTTCCCACTGTCCTCTTCGACGTAGAAAGCTTCCATTCCATTAGGTATCTAATTTTTACCTGTCAGAAATAGAGGTATATAATCTTCCCCGAGGAGAGCTTTTGCATGGCCCTGTAATTAGGCTGGGAGTTTTGGGATGTGTTTTCAGAGTATGTGCGTGCGTCTGTGTGTCAGCGAGAGAACGAAACTGCAGTCAGAATCACCTTTTACTTCATAATTGCTGTCCTCATCTTTTAATGCATCTCAATGCAGTATAGACTCATATTCTTTCATCTATATTTTGCCTGAGGTAAGTCATTTTAAACTAATTTAAGTTTAGCTAATATCATGTAATGTTGCCATATCTCAAAACATATAATATCCCACAACCGTTTGGCCTCCAATGATTAGCATTGCATATGAAAACCTATGTGCAGGGTTGCTATGGAAGCAAAGGGAGTGTTATTGCACAATGTTTGTTGAAGTACCATGAACTGCTTCATATTCAGCATTTAGTCGCCCATTAATGTCTTCAAATAAAGCTGACCAGTCATAGAAATAATCCTTCCCTATACTATAATACAGAGGCAGAGGCTAATCATGCACAACGTGACAAGATTCTCATCGAGCAATTTGTCTGTCTATATCATAAAATGGAGCATGATTTTTTTTTTTTTTTCATCAGTCTACAAAACTAGATGAACAATTAGAGCAGTTCTCTCACACTGCAACTGAAAAGTGTCAAAATAAGAACCCATATCTTGTATTTCACAAACTCTCAGAAACTTTTCCGGATATTTTTTTTTTATTATTATTATTATTTTTTTTTTTAAATAATTTTTCTTGTGGAATTTTAGTGAGTTGTGACTTATAACCCTTATGGGTTTTGGTTCACATTTGTTTCATGTCTTTTATTTTGAAGTTTAGTCACAGTCATGGTTCCTATTTGTCATGTGATTCCCTGGTGTTGTTTAATGTTCTAATTGGTTCATTGTCTGATTGTTCACAGGTGTGAGTTATTAGTCCATGTGTATATATTGCCCTCATGTTTCTTTGTCCCTTTGTCTAGCTTTGTTCACTGTAACCTCTCTGAGTTTTATGTTTCATGTTTATGTTAAGTTTAGAACTTGATTCTATTCATTGGGATTTAAATAAACTGCACTTGGGTTCTTTATATTCGCCTTTAGTGGACTTCCATTACAGAAAGATAGACTGCCAAACATGAACCCAGCAGTTGCCCTCCTTTTCAGTCAGAGCCTTTTCACTTCATGGCTGCCACTTCAGAGCCTTTTCACATCATGGCCGCCATGCCAGCGCCTCCAGCCATCATGGCTGCCACCCCAGAGCCTTTTCACGTCATGGCCGCCACGCCAGAGCCTCTCCACATCATGGCCTCTCCACGTTATGGCCGCCAAGCCAGATCCTCTCCACGTCATGCCCGTCATGCCAGAGCCTCTCCATGTTATGGCTGCCACACCAGAGCCTCTCCATGTCATGGCCGCCATGCCAGAGCCTCTCCACGTCAAGGCTGCCACGCCAGAGTCTCCCAAAGAAATTTTTTTGGGGGGTTTAATACTCCTGGCCACAGAGGCCAGTCCCATGCCGACCGTGGCCAACACACGCTTCCAAGTCCAGTGGTCCCAAGTCTGGTGGTCACAGAGGTCATCCCACTATCCACGGTGCTTCCGTTAATGGCCACCACCATCATGTGTGTGTGGGCCGGGGCGGCAGCGACCACTACAGCTCATCCAGAGGTGGCCTTGAACTCATTGTATCCCATGCTTCGCTCACGGAGGCCATCTCTGAACTCCCTGTGCCCTATGCCACGGAGGCTGTCCATGAACACAATGTGCTCCATGCCACGGAGGCTGTTCTTGTTGTTTCTCTACCAGGGCCTCCTGATCCACCAACTCCACCATGGGGCTCTCTGGCTCTACTGGGGAGGTGGTCATCGCCTCTGCCTGCTCCTCCATTGTTGTCTTCTGATTCATCTGCTCCACCCTTGTGGCCCCTATCACTGCTGGCTCTACCATGGCCACCTGATCCACCATGGCAACATCCAGTGCTCCACTGCCCAGGTCCTCCATTGCTCCACGGCCCAGGTCCACCATTGCTCCACGGACCATGGTCTCACCCACTGCTCCATGGTCCAGGCCCGCCACTGCTCCAAAGGGCTTTCACACTATGAGTCTGAGCGCGATTGTTCCTGGTGCCCCCTGCAGCGTTGGTCTTCACTTGATTCTATAGAACCATGGTGCATTTGTGTTTATCTTACATCATCACAAACGTGCACGGCGCATGATAGAAAACAGGTCGCGGGTCAATATATTGTTTTTTTTTTATTAATGCTGTGCTATTATGTGCAGCAGAGTGAAAAAACACTTGGGTTTACTGTATGTGTGTCACAAGAAGGCGGCTTTCTGATGCTTGCAAGCGGACACTTGGGGAGAAAGCTGACTGCAAGCCATTAATTTGCTGCACTGATTGCACTCAATATGTGTGATTACACTGCATGTTCACTCTCGTTCATATCCAAGGTAAATCATCATGTATTTTGTTGTACTAAAATGCATGCGCATGTGTAATGGAGGTCAGCTTGTAAGAGCTGTGCAGGTAAACCTCACTCCCCTGATCTCAAGAGGTGCACTAGCAACTGACGCTGGAGGCTGTGGTCTTTAGCGTCCTTGTTAACGTACCTGCCCCCACACCGGAGACCCCGGTTCGAATCCCGCTCGGAGCGGGTCGAGTAGGACCGGTTACATTGGTACCGTGACCCGGATGGGAGTGAGGTTTAGGGGGGTGAGTGTAATAGAAGAGCTGTGCAGATAAACCTCACTCCCCTGATCTCAAGAGGCGCACTAGCGACTGATGCTAGAGGCTGCGGTCTTTAGCGTCCTTGTTAGCACCTGCCTCCCACACCGGAAACCCTGGTTTGAATCCCGCTCTGAGCGGGTCGAGTAGGGCCAGTTACACATGTTAGTCCAAGTTGCTTTCACATTCATGCGAATTGCACCTCAGATCCAGTGCAACCAAACTCAGACCACCTCCTACAGGTAGGCCTGGGTTCGGTACCCCAATGCGCTCCCAGATTCACATGACAGCTTTCACATTACCAATTTTTCATGCGAACCATGCCCCGTTTCGTACTAAACTGCCAGTGTGAATGCACCCTTTGTCATCAAAATTGAACTGTGGAGGCGCATTCAATATTAAACCTCCATTGTTCACTACAAGTAATTAATTTAAAAAAAAATGTCAGAAATAGTTTCATTACATATGACAGTGAACTGTCGCACAGAACAGAGCAGCTTACCATGTGTCTCATGTCATCTTTCATCAGCCTTCAGCTGGTAATTTTCTCTGATTTTACAAACATACAATTCAAACTTTCATTTTAGGCTCAGGAAATGCCACACTGTGTAATTTTAAAATGTTTTCTGCGCCCTTGAAATTGGTTGCCCTTGATTGTCTCTGTCCATTTCCCTCCTCTTCTACGCAGAAATGGAACTGCCCCCAGATTACGTTGTTTAATTGAATTTGCCTGCGTTTGGTTCCTCGTAGTGAGAAAGAGGAATATTTCTCAAAGCCCCACACTGACCTTCAGGCACACTGTGATTACATTATGTTCTCATTAGCAGGGTGCACTGACTCACTGGATGGCACTCTGCCTCCCAATGAGTGAGGCTGCTCTCCATCAGGTCCTCTTTGACCTTCAGTACGCTGCTTTATCATACTCCTCTCAATACTAATTACTCACTTTAATCTCTAATGAATTATTGAATAATCTATTATGGGCATGTGCGATAGGCTCATGAATATGGCATTTGTTGATTTAATTGGACTGTCGTTGTTTTGGCTCTCACTCTCGAAATGACTGACAAACTCCACTTTGTAACCTCACTGAAAGTGAGTGTGACTTAAAAGGAAACATTCATTGTGAACAGAATGAGAATTCCACTTGACGAAAGAGTCTTGTACAGTTATATTTACATTTTAAATCCAGTTTTAGTAATATTATTATGTGCTTTTGTTATTTTTATAATTTTCTTATATTTCTATTTAGCTTTTTTCTATTTTCTTTTTTATTTCAGGGTTACACTTTTAATGGTAAACTTTAGACATTCTACTAACTATAAGTAACTTTGCAACTACATGTCAACTAATTCTCCTTAGAGTAGTAGTAGACTGTAGAAGACTTTTGTAGCAAATTAGCTCAAAAGGGAAATATGAATAAATAATTATAACTTGTTATATTTAATTATAAATATTTGGATCAAGTAATAGAATTAATTTGATGTAGCTGAATTAAAATTACAATCAATTCATCTTTTTGTCCAGCGAACACTCAGTATTGATCGTCTATCAACTCTTAGAAAGGATATTTTTTGTGGCCACAGAAAAATAACTCTTTCTTAGCATGTACATAGCTGTCATCATATCGTTAAATTGACGTTGATTTACAAGCAGGGACAAGAATCAAAACTCACATGAATGTGCACAAAATTTTTATTTTACTAAATCACGAACACATCACTAATCTAAACAAACATACACACAATCACGCATACATGGATAAAATGGAAAGTGAAAGTGAATGAAACCGGAAACAGAAACAAGGGAATTAAGCTATGGAAAAGAGTCATTTAACCATCTGAACAGAACCTTCAGTTTCTTAGTTTGAAGCACCTTCTTAACAAGGGGTCTACAGCTTGTACTAAACCTCTGTTTAGTTAGTTAATTGTACAATACTTGCAATGCCTGTTGAACGAGCATCCGGATGCAGTCTTGATGGTTCAGTAAGTCGATGGTGTTGAAGTAGCAATCAAGATCTTCCTCGGTAAGCAAAGAAATGATGCCGAACTTGCGGTGTTAGTTTGACTCTGTTATGATCGAGGAAGTTACAATGGTTGTAATTTAAGGCCCCTCCGGCTGCGCACTTGTGCACAAGTGGAAAGGTCCCGCGGTCGGACTGGATGTCTCCAGTCTTTTCACATGAACAGCAACCAGGAGAAGAAGGAAGAAGAAGGGACAATGGCCTTTAACTTCTGCGGAGGTCACACCTCCAGGGAGCCAGTGAGCCAATAGGAACTTAAACTTTCAGAGGGAAAGTTTACAATCCTTTGTCTTCGAGCATGGTATTTTGTCTTTGAGCATCTCCACATTACTTTGAGCAATAAAACAGTCTTATCAGATGATTTGTCATTGCTTGCCATGGTAACCAGAGGCCTGGTTCTGCCTGGGTGTCAGTTGCAGTTCAGGGGTAGCTCACAGAATTCTAACAAGTTTGTTGGGAGAGGGGGTTTGCTGGATTATTCATTAAATATAATGCAGTTAGTTGACATGTAGATGCAGTTACTTGTAGTTAGTCTTACTTATAGAATGTCAAGTATACCAAAAAAATGTGTTACCTAATTCAGTTTAAGTTTTAGTAAGTAACATAGGCTTGAAAAATGCAGAAAGTTAGAAATATTGTATTTTTTTCCCCTAATAATTATATTTATCTCAGCTTTATTAAATTTAACATAACGAATTTTAATAGTTTTAGTTACATCTCTATAAAATTATATCATAGAGAGGATTTTACAGTGCCACAAATAAAACCAAATGTAATTAATTTACTGTGCATAATTAAAATAATTATAATTCGTATGGAACCAGGTGTAATCTGCGTATTGTAAATGGTGTCTTTCATGCGATGAGTGTGCAGTTGAAGTTTTCTTTATTTAAATGCCCCCTGACAAGGCCAGAGAAAATGAAATCAGAGCACCTCCTCCCCGTACCGACTCAAATTAGAGCGCTGCCTTCCTATCATAACTAATGCAATCAGAGACAAAAGATTATGCTGCATTTGAAGTAATGCAGGAGAGACGGAGAGAAAGAGAGAGAAGGAACCAGAAAGGGAAAACGGAGAGGGAGGGGTTTGGGGATTAAGCTGTGCAAAAATTTTGTTATTAAGAGAAAAGGTCACCGAATGCTATTATCCACAACCTGATTAGCAAAAGGGCCTTAGGCCAATGCATCAATGCCTTCTTCCCAAAAGCCCCTCGGTTGCGCAAATGCACATGCAAGCCTTGCAGAGACAAAAACTCTGACAAAGAGGGAGTTGCAGAGTCAGTTGTGATTTGGTATTTCAATGTGTCGTTCTCGACAGTCTTTACAGATCAATTACCACAGTGTCAGCCGTGTGGTAGTCTGGGGGCTACATTAGCTGTATCTGACACAAAGAGAGGCAGACAATTCCACTGCAGTACCAAACAATTCCCAGCATGCTCTCTGGCCAACATGGGCCACTGCCATCCACTCCCTCAAGCCAGTAGTACTGACAGACCACACAAACATGCTAGTGTAGATTAAGAGTACAAGCTCCTAATTTACTCTGACACTGCTCGATCCCTTTAAACTGTGAAAGACCAGTGAAGACACACTGGTGCTAATAGAGTACGCTGCAAGGAAATTCCAGCACAGCCAATGTCTCCTGAGATAAGTTTGTTTGTCATCCTAATGAAAAGACAATATTAATATTGTAGTCTTTATCCCCTGGAAACTCTGTCAGATATTTTTGTAACATGGAGAAGATTCTGATGAAACCCCCATTGGCTGCTTTTTCTCTCTGTTAAAAGGGTGAAAAGGGGTGAATGACATGATGCTGATAATCACAATTATTTTTCTAAAATGTATTCTCATTTGGAAATAATATATATATATATATATATATATACATATTGTGTATATTTTTACATATTGTGTGTTCTTGACCTAACAGCCTACACTTCGCCTAATAGGCCTGTAGGTGGCACATGGACTTTATTTAACCATGATAGCTTTATCAAATGGGAAATCAATGCCAAAAAAAATATTGATTACAATTGTATTGATAAGAGTAAATTGAACACTGCTTATCATTAATACGACTTATGCATGCTTTTGGTGAGTGCTTTGTAAATTATCTTCACATTAGATATTGAAGCAATTCAGTTGTAAATGTGTGTAAAGATGTAAAGATACATTTAGAGCTCAGAGACATTTAGAATCTGTTGATGTTTTTGATATACAGTGTCTTGATTTGGTACTCTGGATATTGACTATTTTTTTTTTTTTAATTCTTTATAAAAAGTATAGATAATTACTTTGTTGTAATGCAACTGTTTTGCATATTCATGAACACAAATGTGTGTCAGGCCATATATCCACAAAAACCATGCATCAGCGTTTGCTTTGGTGTTGCCACCCCTCATAGTCCTCATGCCACCCCTTTGCCACCCTATAAATAATTTTCTAGATCTGCCCCTGTGTCTTTGTGCGCTCAGATGGTTTAAAATCGCTTGAATGTTCAAACTGACAGGACCTAAAACACGTGCAAATGATAAACTTTCACTCTATGATGATTAAACTTTGCAATGAATCCGAGAATCATGTTCTTCGAATCGTGGTGCCTGGTCCATACGGATCACGTCAACTACGATCCCTATACTTGACATCGCACATATGCTGCGCAATGTGACTGTCACGTTTTTTGAATTAGTTTTGTTTCAAAATATTTCTGTTTAGCTTTAATTTATTTTTATTTTTTTATAAATTAAATTTGAGCAATTTAGCACTTCACCTTAAACGTATTCTCAGTTCATTGTTTATTTTTTTAAGCTCAAGCTTTACAAGTAATATTTATATTAATTTCAGATTTATTTTAAATACGTTTTAATAGTTTTAGATAGCAATAACATCACTTAGATACAACTGTATATAAAATGTCATGTGGTGCGACTTCCTGAAAACAAAATAGTGTTTTTCTTGTTGTTTTTTTTTTTTTTTATAGAATGTTTTTTGGAAAATAAATTTAGAAACTTTTTTCGAAAACAATAAAGATGTGTAAGCTTACATGTATTGAATGAGTAAGGAAAATACATTATTGATGGTAACGCCACTTAACATTTTTTCATTATATTTTTAAGAACCAAGTTTCTAAAATAACTTTTCTATTCTTTATCATGAACACTTGTATATGTCACTGACTCAAGAGCAGAGTCGATTTTCCCAATTGATTAATAATAGGGCCATTAAATGCTTTGTTCCCTATCAAAAGCTACTCTCAATGCTGCACTGAGTTTAGCGCTATGGGAAACATCTTTGTTTGACCGGTTGTGAAGCACGCCAAGAATTTGGCTTAAATAACCTCTGATGGTGACGTCATTGGAATGCACACATTCCAGGCTATAAATAGACGTGAAACAGGTGCGCTTTCAGGTTTCTTTGTCTTCAGAGAACCGCATTGTGTGTCTACCTCTCTCTCAAACTATCCCTGTGTTAGGAGTTAGTTTTGTCAGGCAGGAATGAAGCCTTTCTCTTTCTCTATAAAAACGGAAAGAAAAGAGAGTTATCATGTCGAGAGAATCCACAAAAGAGATGCATGCCGCCCTGCTCACGGCCCATCTCAGAGGATGATCCACATGAATTTTGTATTACATGTCTGGGGGAACATCACGCTGTATCAGCCCTCGAGGGCACAGAGTGTGAGCACTGTGACTAATTTCCCATCAAAGTGCTCTGCTCCAGACGCGCCTTCTCTCCGGAAGAGCGAGCCTGCGCATCCTTGATGAGATCATGGGGCTCACGTGTCGATCTGGCTGAAGGGCAAGAGACGGGTCCTCCCCTTTCTCTTTTCCTCTCACCAGATCGTGAGGTTGTCGAGCCCGCTTCTGGAGCGTGCTACGGTGCTTCTTTAGAATGGGCTTAGGATGCTAGTTCTCTAGGGGAAATGGAATTCGAGAGCACTGCCTCTGAACGTTCCTCTCGTGACAACAGATCGTACGATGAGCTGCTCGAGGTAGTGACTTGTGCTGTGGACAGTTAGACTAGCCACAGGAAAAAGAGAACCCCAGATGATCTAAGTTAGACGACAGATTTCTCTGCGATGGTCCCTCCCCTTCTTTCAAAATCTCTATGATGAACTATCAAAGTCATGGAACGTGTCTTTGTGCCTGCGACATCAGGTTATATGATGATTTCCTAGGTTAAAGAGACGCTTGCGGGCTATCTCTCCCCTGGCAGCATATCATCTTTGAAGAAGCCAACACTCCCCTCCTAGCCGTGCAGGGTTACATCCACGCTGGTCTGGAAAGCGTTTCAGGCAGAAGGTCAGGCTGGTGCTGCTCTGCACACCATGGCGGTTGCAGGCGTACCAGGCTGACCTGCTAAAAGAACTGAGCATGAGCAGGGGAAACGTGAATGAGGTGTTCTCTGAGCTGCTCTGAGCCAAGGACTTGTCTCTTTGAGTGACTAAGCAAACGGCCCGTGCCATCGGCCGTTCCATGGGTTGCGTCCGACTTTAGACCTTCACTCAGAACATACAAGTTCAAAATGCTGACAATCAAAATGATTGTGTCTCAAATTCAACGTAAAGATTGGTTTGACACAACCAACCTCAAGGACGCATAATTTCATGTAGAAATTCAGTCACAACACAGGAAGTTCCTGAGGTTCGCTTTCAGGGGAGAAGCTTACCAATATTGGGTTCTTCCATTCGGCCTAGCCGTGTCACCCTGCACATACACAATATGCATGGATGCAGCGCTGGCTCCATTGTGACTCCAGGGCATCCACATTTTAAATTACATATACGACTGGCTGATTTTGGTCCAGTCTCAAGAGCTTGTGCTTCGACATCGATGATGTCTTCCAAGCTCATCTTCAATCTCTGGGGTTGAGGCTCAACACCAAGAAATGGGTTCTCTCTCCAGCCCAGAGGACAACGTATTTAGGAGTTGTATGGGACTCGGTCACCATGTGGGCACAGCTGTCTCCTGCACGTGTCGAGTCCGTCTTAAGCACCCTGAGCATTGTCAGGCTAGGACAGGAGATTACACTTCATAATTTTTCAAAGAATTCTAGGTCTTATGGCAGCTGCATCCACAGTGATACCTTTGTTTCAGTTGTGGCTCAGAGCCAGGGGATTTCATCCAAGGGCCAATCCCCAAAGGCAAATAAGGGTTGTGCACCACAGACTTAATACCCTTTCTATGTGGCTCAGACCCCGGTTCCTCACCTTGGGTCCCACTCTAGGTGCATGTTGTCATCACAAGATGCTAACGACAGACGTTTCCCTGACGGGCTGGGGAGCAGTCTTAGATGGCCATCCAGCCCAAGGGATCCGGAGAGGCCGTCATCTCGATTGGCACATCAGGTGCCTCGAATTGATGGCTGTATTTCTGGATAATATACAGACTATTTTGAGTGCCAGGGACACGTTTTTGAAAGGTGATTGTTTCAGTTTCTGCAGGAAAAGTTGTCAGCAGGTCCTGCTTCTCGCAGAGTATTTGTGGCCGCTATTTCGGCTTGCTACGCATTGATTGACGGGGTTTCAGTGGGTAAACACCCTCCGATCGCTCGCTTCATTCGTGGAGCTAGGCAACTAAGGCCACCCATCAGAGTGAAAGTTCCTTGGTGGGACTTAGCCGTGGTCCTTGAGGGGTTAGTTGACAACCCCTTTGAGCCACTAGAGTCAGCACCGGTCAAGTTTCTGACTCTAAAGATTGTTTTTCTTATGGCTGTCTCATCACTGATGAGAAATGGGGATTTGCAGGCTCTGTCGGTCTCACCATCCTGCTCAGACTTTGCCCCTGGACTGGTCAAGGCTATTTTGCACCCTCACCCAGACTATCTTAAAATTCCTTTTTCGACCATGCATCCAGTCATTCTTGAGGCCTTCTGTCCTCCACTGTTCACTACACCGGAGCAGGAATGTCCAGTTTGTGTTCTTCAGCTTTACGTCCACCGCACTAGCCAGTGGCGTACTAAGTCAGAACAACATTTAATTTGTTATGGGGGGCACAACTGGGGGACGGCCACCATTAAAGAGACAATGTCACATTGGGTGAAGGATGCCATCGCTCTAGCCTAGGAGGCACACAGTCAAGCTTTGTCTCTAGGCATTAGGGCTCATTCTATCAGGGGGATTGCATCCTCCAGGGCTTTAGCAAGAGGCGCCCCCTTACAGCAAGTATGTGATGCGGCAGACTGGTCCTCTCCGCACACATTCATCAGATTTTATAGTTTGGATGTTCATGTTACTCCAGGCTCACATGTTCTGAAGTCCACATCCCAAGCTCATGTCTGAGGCCTTTCTCATATTTGTGCGCACATACTACACAACCTTGAGGGGTCCAGACACTTCCAGTGCGGCGGCGTTGGTATTGTCGATCACATAGCGCTAAAATCAGTGCAGCATTGAGAGTAGCTTTTGATAGGGAATGTCTCGGGTTACTTGACTGTAACCCTGTTCCCTGAAAAAGTGGGAACGAGATGCTGCACTGCATTGCCGCAATGGGGCCGTGCACATTCCAATGATGTCATCATCAGAGGTTATTTAAGCCAATTAAGCCAGGTTATTTTGGCGTGTTTGCCACACATGCTTTACAACCGGTCAAACAAAGATGTTTCCCATAACGTTAAACTCAGCGGAGCATCTCGTTCTTGCTTTTTCAGGGAACGGGGTTACAGTCAAGTAACCCGAGGTGATTTGTTTTAATGTTGCTGACTGTTGTTGTTCTAGAAACAGGTAAACTGCTTAACATTCCTGCTTTCGAGCCGTTCTCCTCCTCCTCTCTCCATCAATATCTCCATCAATATCTCTCCTTCAATCCCATCTCCCCACTTCTATGTGAAACAGATGTGAATCCTGACCCAGTTCTATCTCTCCTGCTTCTCTTAAGCATCCATTGAATCCACAGACAGAAGTTATAAAACTTTCATTCCAACTGCAAGCAGGGAGAACAAACAGCAAGAACAAAGCAAAGCCACAAAAGGGAATAATAGACAAAGAAGAGACTGCGTGAGAGAAAAGACAGCATGCTCCTTTACGACTGACTGATGTGCTGTCCAACTGAGCCTTTCAGTCTTTTGCCTCTGTATAGATTTGTCGCCAGCCTTTTGCAGTTACTGGTGGAGACAGACACCAAACGACCGAAAAAACTGTCCTGTTTTCAATGCTGGACACACATCTTCAATACCTTAATACTCGTTCCTGTGAGTTGAAATGCAAAAGATTGTTTCTGCTGTTGTCCTTTTAAGCTATGGGTAATGAAGTGATAAATTAAAGCGGATATGTCAGACTCTGACACAATAGTCATTTTCATATGATGTAGGGCTGAAGTGTTTTACATTGAAAATGTCTGTCAGATTCATGGCCTGGTTAGCACACATACTCAGGGGCATCATGCACTTTGTTTTTCCGTTTGTGTGAACACCAGTGATTTTAGCACAGTTGTCGTCCTAGGCAAGACATGATAAAAAAAAAAAAAAACACTCTTTAGCAGCTTAGTAGTAGTGTGTTTGCCTATTGGTGTGGTAAAGCTTTTGCATAGGGCATTTGAGTTCAGATCCTGACCTGAAATATTTTTTTCAAAATAACCAAAGAAAATTGCAACTGACCGAGACAGCCATACATCACCATGCATTTTTTTGTATTATGGAAAAGAGCTTTGACATTTTGATAATGGCTCCTTTTGTTCCACAGGAAAAAGTCATATGAGATTCAAGCGACATGAGAGTGAATGATGACAGAAGCAACTGCAAATGATCTGTGGAAAGTGTGACTCAGTTGGAACAGCCAAATTTAGACCTGTTGAATGGGTGATTTAGTAGACTGTGGTGCTCGAGTGGGTAATGTTAATTTTAATCTGGCTTGCAACATTCCCCAACATTCAACAGTAACACAATTTTAAGTATTTGCATCATAGTTTTTGACAAGATATAAAGTCTCTTCTTAAAGGATTAGTTCACACAACAACAAAAAAAACCCTCTTTGATAGTTGTAATCACCTACATGTCTTTCCAAAGCTGTATGACATTTCTTCTGCAGAACACAAAAGGAGATATTTTGAAGAATGTCTCAACTTTTGTATATTCACTAAAATATTGTGTTAAGACACCATTGACTTTCGTTGAATGGACATAAACAGCTTTTTGGGCGACCTGTCCCTTTCAAAATGGCTATTAAAGTCAGGTTTGTTACAGTAGAACAATGGATGGTAATGTGACAGAGACCTCAAGTGAGTTGGGTTTGAGTGTGTAAATTATTTTAGAAAGTTTAATTAGTGTATGTAATGACTGTATTGCATGGTAGAGACTACAAACATTCAAGCACGAGGAGTTAATTTAATGCAGGTTATACTAATGTGTCAGTGTGCATGAGGCCTTTTGTGCTTGTGTGTGTGTGCGTGTGTGTGTGTGTGTGTGTGTGTGTGTGTGTGTGTGTGTGTGTGTGTGTGTGTGTGTGTGTGCTTTAAGAGTCCTCCCTCTGGATTTTATGTGATGAAGTAGCACATTGAGGACACTGATATTAGAGAAGAAATCCTAGGATGCACAAAAAAAGCATTTATCTTATGAAATGAGAAATTTATTTGAAGCTTTTTTGCTCATTTTTCTAAGGAGATCTCTAGGGAAATAACAATTTTTAATGAGCCATGTTTAGATTTGAGGGGGGAAAAGTTTACGTGCCATAAAAATAGAACCTCATTTTTCTTAAAGACTTTTTTTTTGCCTCACAACGGTTTTAAATTGTACCATGGTGTGAAAAGAAAATGATACAGAGCAAAAGACAGGCCAAATGGTACTATGAGAGACTTATAATGGCCTTATACCAGGGCAAGACCTCTTATTTTTCTGTCCTTTTTGATTTCCAGTATCTTCACTTTATTTTTCTTTTTATTAAAAGATATTCAGAAAATTAAAGTGTCTTTCTGGACACATTTATGATTCATTTTCAGTTGAGTTGAGGAGTAACTAACTAAAAAGTAGCAAAGCAACTAGCTCTATTATTTTCAGTAGCACATCAGTTATTTTCATAGTGTGCGGTAGCTGTGGCTTTTAACATGCTTCTTTTTCCAAAACGTAGGTGTATAGCTTCACAAATCATTACATTACTGTATTTTTTACTGAGTGAAATAATCATATAGTGTTGGAAAATCTGATTAGTTTCAGTGAACTTGTTCATAAAGAAGGTTCATGCAAATGATTCCCCATTTTGCTGTTCATCAATATTTTTATTTTTTTTTTAACTATTTTTTTAGTATTTAATTTGCAGTATTGATTCGGAGAGGTGGGGGCCTTGGAGTAAAAAAGGTTGAGAATCACTGTTCTACTGACTAAGTAACTTTGCAAGTACATGTCCAGGGGCGCTGGAAGTCAGTCACAGCTGGGGGTGCTGAGAGAAAGTCAGTCTATATAGTGACTTCATACTAAAAGCTCTGCGACATTCATGTTTTTGTATTAATTTGAATGGCCAGGATCATTTATATTTAAGTTATTAACAATATTTTATTCAATTTTGAACGTTTGAAATTACAACAGGCGGCAAACTTGAATACTAACATAGTTTGTGATGAAGAAGCCACAGCAGCTACACTGAACTAATGCATTAAAACTGCAAATGGGGGTGGGGGTGCATGGTTGCGGGTGAGAGATATGACCCACATCCAGGTTATTATAGTTCATAATAAGGACATTGAGGATACAAGCACTTCATACAGACGAGCGTATGTGGATACCGATACACGTTCACTCCGCGACGGTTGAGACAGCTGTCAGTCTGTTTGTCACTTGTTTTTACTACACTCCATGATAAACCACAATTATATCATTTTAAAATCATACTATTTACTCGTATCCTATTTATGATTTTACATCTAATGATTTTAACCTAAGAACCCCACAGGGCAGAAAGCCAAAACGATGATATAGCTGTACAATGCACACAAAAAGAATTGTGAAACCCGGCTTGACAAACCCATGATACACAATAGAAACAGCATTAACAAGTAGGCCTATGTATCAGTTTAATAACTTTAATTCTTACAACTGCTGAATTAATGGGCAATGGTAAATATTTCGAAGAGCAGATAGAAATAGAAAAATAGCCAACTTAAACTAAATATTATAAACATCGGAGCACAGGAGAGGAGAGAGAGAGAGAGAGAGAGAGAGAGAGAGAGAGAGAGAGAGAGAGAGAGAGAGCGAGCAGATGGACTACAAGAACGCTAAAGTTTTACTCTACAACTGGTTCAACGCAAGTGACAGATACAGCAACGGCTGACAGGCTAAACCAGGCCAACCACTAAAGCAGACTTAAAGCAATGGGCCACATTCTGCAAACCCCTCTGCTGTTTTTAAGATTACATCACAAATCACAACCAGAGAGACTAATATTATACAAATATTCTGCATGGGAGTGACTGGAGTTAACAACAAGCACACACGGTGTCGTATTTGCGAAAAAAACAGCATCTTACCCCGTTGACGGGGCCGCCGGTGGTGGAGTTGGACATGGAGTTGGTGGCAGTAAATCATCCACGCTCATACTTGAAACATTACATTTTTTAGGGTTTTTGAAAAACTCCAAATTCTCTTCTACAACATGCTCAAATTCACAGTATTCACGTATCTAACTGAAATTACGACCCTCAGGTAACATTAACGTTACGCGTTGTAATCAGCAACAACAAATCTGATTGTTAATACACATCTTGATTCGATTTGAATAACTCAAAACTCTGCACAGTCTCGTTTCATAGTCAAATCCCAAATATTCCAGTATAAATATAAATATACAGTATATAATAATATAATTTTTTTTTTTATTCCCAGCAGTTAAACAGTAGTAGCCCACAGAAAAAAACAGGGGGTGCTGCAGCACCCTCAGCACCCCCCACTTCCCGTGCCGCTGTAAGTCAACTTATTCTACTAACCCTAACCTATTAATGCTCTAATGAGAGTTTGTTGCAAAGTTGCTTATAGTTAGTAGAATGTCTAAAGTGGACTATTGAAATAAAGTTTAACCATAGATTTTAAAGTTGGGAAGTTGTGGAGTGATAAGAATGAAAATGGCTAACTTTGCTAATTCTGCTCAGTGTGAGGACTTTTGAATAGTTTTTTTCATGGGTCTTCATGTACAACAATTGCTGTTGTACATGAAGACAACAATTGCTGTCTTTTATTTTGCAGCTCTGTTCTCAGATGTGTAAGGTTATGCTGCCTTCAAGTCAGTGGCGTAGCCAGAATCTAAAAATGAGGGGGCCGCAAATACCACTTTTTCCAGAACATGTCCGATACCAACAGTTTTATTTTTAGTACGATACCTGTATTTTCATTGCATTTTTAATTTATTACTAATATTTGGCAGAGGAACCAAAATAATATGAATAAAATGCGTTGGCTTAGCAAATAGATATTTCCTAAATGTATTGGAGCTACTGTTACTTTCTCTGTTCATATTATTCATCATATTTTATGTGTCTTTTATGTTTCTGTCTTTTGTTGTTAGATTAACATTGAGGAAAAATACAGCAGTTATCTGCTGTTATCCAACGTACTGGTACAAACACGTTTTCTTTTCAACTATTTAAGTTTACTTAAGACATAGCCGACTATATTTCACAAGGATACTTGCCTATATGGCATTTTGACATAATTTTGTGTGAATTTGTCAATAGGCTATTCGTGCGCTGTCTGATGCTTCAGATGTTTGCGCACAGAAAACTTCTTGAAAACATCCTTTGATTACTGTACCGCCTTCCTGTAATAATGTAGGCAACCACTTATGTATATAAGTTATACATAAATCATGTAACAGATTTTACTTGTACATACGATTTAGTTTTAAATCAAATGACCCATGTGTGCTGGGTGAACAATCAGCAATCAAGAGCATGCAACAGAAGTGTGCTCGCTCTCTCTCTTTACCATCAGTTAACGTTAGTAATATGCTTCTTATTTTACTTTCTTTGCTATTGCTATATCCGACCGAACTACAAACTTTAAGCGATGTCTGTGAAAAAGGGATGTGTGCTCGACAAGCTCGCGCCTCTGTGCCGCTGCGCACTCAATCCATTTTTTTTTATTTTAAGCAATCAGAAATCTGGGGGGGCCGGACATGGAAATGAGGAGGCCTAGGCCCAACCAGGCCCCCTCGTGGCTACGCCCCTGCTTCGAGTACACCTGACCTTGTACTGTACCTCCAAATTTGTTATTACGACATTACACATTTGTTGAAAATGTAATACAGAAGTAGCCTAAACAAAACAAAAAAATATATATTGTGAACAATAAACCTATATAACTACATCTGAAATAAAAATGACAAAAATATTATTTATACAAAGTATCAAAACTAAATATTTTTTACATAAATACAATACTGAAATTCAATGATTAACTTTTTGTTTATCAGCTGTTCTGTACATGACACCTTTAAAATCTTGAAATTATCGATTATTAAATTGTTTAATTACGGTTTAAACATGCTAGTTTCCATGGCAGAGTTCAAGATAAATCTTTAGCCTACTATTGGAGCTGCCAGTTTTCAAATAATTATTAAACAGCAAGCAGAAACTATGTTTCATTTTCATTCACTCCTTCAAATGGACTATATTAGTGGAGTAATGTAGGGAATAGTGAATGAGGGTATAGGGGGCGAATTCGAACACAGCACCTGTTTGCCTTGCTGCCTTGTTTGTCTCCTTAGCAACCACCTTTTAGTTACCATGCCAACAAGGTCAAGGTGTAAGGTGTAAAGCCAAAAGTTTACTTAGTTTTTTTACGCGGACATGAGCGTACGCGTACAGTCGAGTGCCTTGCAAAGTATACTTCTTTTGACTCGTATGCGTACACAGGCGTTTGACGCATGCGCAGTTTTGAGCAATCTCTTGCCTCGAGTTACAACCCATGTAAATACTGCTAAAAAATTAAATTGCATGTGCGAGTACGCGCGGTTACAAAAATCCAGCGGTGCGTGTTCAGTACGCACATACTCTTCTGATGACGAAATTCGCATCACGCGCACTGTCCGCTGACCCTTGCGTACACATAAAAAGTGAAGTACACTTTGGCCTTAACGGTAAACAAATCACCTACACCTGTCCCTCGTCAGCCCCTGGTTAACTTGTGTATAAATACCCCAGTGTTTGCTCATGTTCTAGGTCTAGTCTTGTCTTGTCTTTTGATGGCTGTTATGTGTTTGGTTCTCTGAGTCCTTGGTCCCTGAGTTTCACCACGCATAAAAGTTTGCTACTGTCCACTATGTTACCTTTACTGAGTAACATAGTTGACGGTAACTTAGTTGACATTTTTTAGCATTTTGGGCCTATACTCAACATGGAAGCCTAAAACCACTGAGCACATGGTATGTTTAGAAATATATTTTCATAAACATAAGTTTTTGTAAAATTTTGTTGTTAAAATTTGCAGCAATAATACTTATGTAACACTGTGGACAGTCAATAAATCCACTCTTGACACAGGTTTGCTTTTTTAACTAATATTATGGAAAAGAGAGAGGACCCAACTTTTAGTCTTTCATCCCTGTGCTTCAAGATGAAATGACATCACACTATGCAAATTATGTGAGATTGGGACAATCCATTTCTTTTTGAAGGGGATTTTCCTAGTGGGTAACTTAGTTGACAATGGTTTTTCGGACACACATAAAATAAGGTATATCACAATAAACACTTATTATTTTTGAAGAGCACAACCTAATGTCTTGATTATCTAATCTAACTGAAGGTAAAACTATGAAATTAATTTATGTTTGAGATCATTTTCATGCTTAAATGCAGATTAGAATGAGCAACTTTACAAAATCGGACAGTTGAATACCAGGGTTCTATGAGATATGAACCTCATTTTTGAACAAAATATATGGGTTTTTCCACATGTAGTAGTGTGACTGGGGAAAATATAATTTTGTACTATGAAAATAAGCACTGGGGCTTTATATTTATGGAAGTATATTAAAAATATACATCACGGACATGAGATGTACCCGCACTTATAGAGCATACGTTTTGTTTTTTTGTTTTTTTGTTTTTTTTTTGGGGGGGGGGGGGGTAACTAATTAAGAAATTGATTTTTAGTAAGCAAAAATCCATAAAATGTATTAAAAGTGACAGTAAAGACATGTAGAAAGTTACAAAATATTTATTTTTCATATAGATGCTGCTCTCTTGAACTTTTTATTCATCAAAGAATCCTGGAAAAAATGTATTACAGTTTAACAGTATTACAGTTCCCACAGTTATTTTACATTTTAATAATATTTCACAATATTATCTTTTTTACTGTATTTTTTTATCACGTAAAAGCAGCCATGAACAATGCCTGACCTTTGCTTCTTGATACCCAGCTTTATATTGTAGTGTAACATGCTGTTATTGTCACTAGAAGTTTGAAGATCGATCAATCAATCAATAAATCAATCAACATTTATTTGTTGAGCACATTTAAAAACAACACAAGTTGGCCAAAGTGCTTTACATGTCTAAAAATTATTCAAAAGATTATTCAAAATGTGTACAAATGGACCTGCCACATAAGGCTGGTTACAATGAGCACACAACAAATTGAGTACAACAAAAATACAGTCTTTAATTGAAATCCAACTGGAGACACACATGATAATAACTAGAAGTAACGATACACAACCATGCAAGCAAACGAGACTGAACAATGAACAGAGGAAACGTCTCGGTTACATATGTAACTCTCGTTCCCTGAAGGATGGAACGGAGACATACGTCAGAACTGACCGACGAATTGGGGTCTATTTTCAGAGACCAATCTACTTTGAGTGTTTAGAAACGAGCCAATGAAGATTGGAATGCGGTTGACGCATTCCACAATCCGCCCCGCATTGCGGGTATAAATACGGAAGTGGAAGTACCGCATATCGCTTTTCAACTGAGGAGCCGAGACGAGTGACTCGGGCCTTCAGCTGAAGCACAGCACCTGGCGACGGGACGTACGTCTCCGTTCCCTCCTTCAGGGAACGAGGGTTACATACGTAACCGAGACGTTCCCTTTCAGTCGGTCACGTTCGACGCTGCAGCCGGCAACTGGGTGGAGGCAGCAGTTGGTCGCCGGGACAGGATGTTTTTGATCGCCTCCGTTTGCTTCTGGGCCACCGAGAACTGCTGGGCGAAGTTCCCTGGCAGACAGGGGCGTTGAGGAACAGCACCTTGTCGGTCTCACGCATATCCGCCAGGTTCAGCCACAGGTGGCGCTCCTGGACCACAAGTGTGGACATCGCCCAACCCAGGGAGCGTGCGGTGACTTTCGTCGCCCGGAAGGCGAGGTCCGTCGAGGTACGCAGTTCCTGCATAACCCCTGGGTCGGAACTACCCTCGTACAGTTCCTTGAGCGCTTTGGCCTGGTAGACCTGCAGGAGCACCATGGCATGCAAAGATGACGCAGCTTGTCCACAGGCTGTGTAAGCCTTGCCCGTTAGTCCGGACAAGAACTTACACGCCCGGGAGAGGAGACGCGGATTTCCCCGCCAGTCAGTAGCGGTCTTCAGACACAGCTGCATCGCTACTGACCGCTCTACTGGGGGGATCTCCACGTAACCCTTAGCTGCGCCACCATCGAGGGTAGTGAGGACGGAGGAGTCAGTCGATCGGTTTCTAGCATTGTAAGGCGCTATCCACGACTTTGTGAGCTCCTGATGCACTTCTGGAAAGAAAGGCACTGGGGCAGGGTTGAGAACCAGCACGGGCCGTCCCGAGATACCAATCGTCCAGCCGCGAGGGTTCGGGACACGGTGGAGGGTTACACTCGCGGCGGCCCGGGAAAGCATAGCCGTGAGCTCCGGATCAGACTCGGGCAACGCTACCACACCCGAAGGGGGCAGCGCAGCCGAATCCTCATCTCCGGAGTCCATTAGCTTGTCCCCCGATGCAGCTATCGAAACCATGTCCTCAGCCGGAGCGCCGAAAGTAACAGCCGGTCCCCCACGGGAAGGACCAGGCTGCTCTTCCGGCGCAGCGGAGGGGGGAGGGGCCCGAGGAGCCTGTTGACCCGGTGGGAGTGCCCTCACAGTAACCCTCAGGTCTCCACCAAAGGCATCAGCCAAAGTAGCAGCCCTCTGCTTTGTAGCAGGAGGACCACTAGATCGGGGGATGCGCAATGGGACTCCACCTCGTCTGAGGTATTCGAGCCTAGACCGTAAAACTGCGATGGTCATGTTCCCGCAATGGGAACATCTGTCATCCACGAAAGCCGCCTCAGCGTGCTGAACGCCCAAACACGTGAGACAGCGATCGTGTCCATCAACTGGGGACAGATAACGACGGCATCCAGAAACACACGGCTTGAATGACATCTTGAAAAAGACGCAGGGTCAAACCGTGTTGCTCTTTTAGAAAAGAAAAAAAAACGCTCCGATCAGTGCCGAGGCACACAGGGGAAATGGCCGCGGCTCGCAGTGGTTCAAAGGTGCAAGCCCGCTGAGAGCACTCAAAGGGAAAAAACACCCAGCGAGCTGTGAAAACAGCTGTTTGCCTCTTCCTCGTGACCACCGCTGTAGGGCACCATCACACCGACACCGGAACTCTGGAGCGATCCTCTTCACGAGACTCACTTCTCTTAGAAACACTCTTCGTAGGAACACACACAAAGGTACTGTTCAGCTCCGAAGTTGAAAGCGATATGCGGTACTTCCACTTCCGTATTTATACCCGCAATGCGGGGTGGATCGTGGAATGCGTCAACCGCATGCCAATCTTCATTGGCTCGTTTCTAAACACTCGAAGTAGATTGGTCTCTGAAAATAGATCCCAATTCGTCGGTCAGTTCCGACTTACGTCGAACGTGACCGACTGAAAGGGAACTAAGAGCTTAAATATACACACACAGGGCAAACAAAGGGAGCTAAATGAAACACAGGTGAAACTAATCAGCAACTATGGAAACAAACTGGCCCACAAAATAAATAATGTGCGCTTTTGTGCAATTAAAACAGCGTTTTTACGACATCTCGTGTCAAGTCAAAAAGTGGTGCTTTTCACAAACACTAAAACGGCATTAAAGGGTACATAACACACACAGTTTCTGCCAGTCTCATGTTAATCTTGAGTACCTATAGAATAGTATTGCATCCTTCATATCTCCGAAGAGTCTTTTGTTTTGTTATATTTATAAAAGACAGATACGCTGTACCCATTCTTTCCGAAAACTGCCGAGCTTGTGCAGGCGTGCAGTGGGCGGAGCTAAAGAGACACGAGTGCTCGCACACACACACAAAATACATCATGGCATTATCCCGGGATAACTTTCGATTCACATACGTTCGTGTTGTTTACATTATATGCACTTACACATCCGATTGCCAACACAACACAGACATTTGATGCAGTTTCACTCACCGCCTGCGGTTTCGACTCGTGACCGGGAACAAACAAACACACTTGCAGAACTCCGTTGCTGCTCCGGAAAAACAAACTGCATCCACTGTTTCCTTAACGCTGGGTTATTTGGGAAGCTGAACAAGGTTATCTTTCCCTCACAACCAAAAACACACTTCTTTAGTGACATTGTTGATTTCGTGGTCTAAAATCAAAATGACAGCGCTGCCGACTTGCGCATGTTTTTACGGCGTATTTGATGGCATTAAAACCTTAAATGCAGTCAAATGCACCCCTAGCTTCATTTAATTATTAAACAGCAAGCACAAACTATACAAAAGTGTCTGCACCGAATTCACTAACTCGTTTTCATTCACAAGCGGACTATAATAGTGGACTAATACGGAGTAGTGAATGAGGGTATAGGGGGCGATTTCAAACACAGCTCTTGTCAACTTAATATTACAGGGAACATGAAACAACGAAACAGAAAGAAAACTAAACAGACTAGAACATAATCCTGACACAACCTTTGCACGAAAACATTCTGTATTAAAATGTCTCCCTCACATTCCTTCCATATAATTAATGTTTTAAGAGTAACGTTAGGGGGAGCAGTGGTAACTGTGTTTCTAGTGTCTAATGACTTCATCTTGATGCAGTGCTTTTGTCATCTAAGAAGACATATGTTCTCCTGAGAGCCGTGGACTGTGCCTGGATGTGTGGAGAACCGAAGCTGATCAGACTGTGTCAGAGACCTGCTGAGAAATAGATTACAGTGAGTCAATGCAGCGAAGACTGCTGTGAATCAAGATGCGGACTATGAGAGGATGTCAGTTGGTGTAAGTGTGTATGTGTGTGTTTAATGCTAGAAAGAGAGATAGGAAGACGACAGCGCACGCACACAGCCTATGGTGAGGATTACAAGGTTGGAGTTCTCCAGTAACCTTGCATGAAAGGATTTTCAATCAAATTTCCTTCTTTAACCCATCTCAAGAATACTGTGCTCATTACTAACTGTTAGAAAAATCTCTTAAAGGGACAGATCGCCTAAAATGATACTCGCCCTCATATCATTCCAAACCTGTAAGCTGTTATTTTTCCAATAATGTCTTTTCCATATAATGACCACACAAAACAGTCCACATTGTGCATTATAAGTCTTCCAAAAAAAAGAAATTTAAATGATTATTTACTGAAAATCTTTATTTTTTCACTCTAAAAAATTCTGGGTTGTTTCAACCCATGTGTGGGTATAATTTTTAAATTTTAAACCCAATGGTTGGTTTTGTCCATATTTGAAACAACACCAGAGTGTCTAAAGTCGGCATGATATGGATAATACGATATTATACTTAATGCTGGTAGATTACTTACAAATTGTAGTCAGTTACTGATTCCAAATTACATGACAAAAATTGTAGTTAGTAATGTAATCTAGATTACTCATTTTAGGTAATGTATTCTGATTACTTTTTGATTACTTTTTAGATATCTTTTGACTCGTTTATCACATAGATTTGAATGTGATAATCTTGTGTAGCGAATTAGCTCAGAGGGGAAATATTAATAATTATTCATAACTCATTATGATTAATTATGAATATTTGAATCAGTTAAATTGATTAACTTGATGTAGCTACATTAACATTACAATCAATCAATCAGTTCATCGTGTGAACGTTCAGTATTGATTATTAATTAATTCTAAGAAAAGGATATTTTTCATGGCCACAGAAAAATAATTCTTCCTTTGTATTTACATAAGCGCTTAGAGCGCATAACAAGATTGATCATTTAAGTGACAATTTGTTTGCAGGCAGGGAGTCAGAACCAACATATATTGTGCACAAACTTTAATAACTAAATCGCGGACAAGATTAAACGGACATAAAACATACAGACACAAAACATACATGGCAAGAGGTAAAGTTAAAGTGGTTAGAAGAACCGGGTCAGTACAGATGGATGAAGTTATGCAAAGAGTCTAAACCTGGGAGAACCATCCCTGATAAGCTCCTTTGTCTGAGCAAAGGAGTTTACAGTTTTACTAACTACACAGCGACTTGTATTTCTTAGTACATTACTTGCATTTGCCCGGGAAGGCGTCCAGATATACGGTCGCAGGAGAAAGTCTTGATGGTTCCGTCCGATGGCTTTGCAGTGGCGATCGTTTCCTTCCGTGTTGAGCGAAGGAACGACGGTGAGCTTGCTTGGTTGCTTTGACTCCATCGAGGTTGAGGAAGCTGCACACACCGTGAGGAGTTGGGCCTGCTTGTGGTGGCATCTGGTTTCCTGTCCCACACACACACACGTGAGGCTGTGTGTGTAGGCCTTATCTGGCCTGGCCTGTTGGCCTTGGCTGCTGATAGACAGCCAAGATGACGCGTCGTTTTGGTCCAGAGGTAGAAGAGAAGAGAGGGCGTGGGTCGGCAGCATCTCTCTTAAGAGTCTTAGAGAAATCCCACCGTCGACAGTCGGGTTGACCAATG
The DNA here is from genome assembly GCA_039654105.1 of Coreius guichenoti. NCBI lineage: Eukaryota > Metazoa > Chordata > Actinopteri > Cypriniformes > Gobionidae > Coreius > Coreius guichenoti. The sequence continues at coordinate 10,480,299 of CM077185.1, read as the reverse complement.
GGATTGTTGGGCTTTTCCAGCGGGAAATTCCTCTGTGGGAGATTTATGGCTCTTTATTTCAAGCAGGATTCAATGGGTCTGTGCCCATTTATACTCCAATTAATGCAACAAACACATTCTGCCTCTTACAAGGAAGTGACATACATGAAGGTGTAAGTCGTGAAGTGAGCATTAATTTGATAGGAGACGTGACATATATGAGGTTACATGAACTAAGTTGCTCATAAGACATGCATAAACGAAATAACATACAAGGGACACTTTACAAGACAGTTATATGCGTACATACAATGTCCTGGAGTGCATGTTCATTTATAGACAGTTTGTCTATAACTTGAAGCAAAAGCGTGTGTTTTACAGGCTTTGTGTCTTAACTATGGCCTTCTCCATGTGGCCACATTTTTTAGGGCCATAAAACGTCTTATCAGTTGGTATCCAGGGTAACTGAGGACCTTTCTCTGTTGGGGGAAGGTCTGTTACTAAGCACAAAGCATTTAAAACATATTTGTTAAATGTAACAACGAGAAAGACAATATATTCCATTATTTGTTATCAACAACATGAAGTGCATTAAATAGTACATTACATCAGGATTACCCAGATGGGGTTCATGATGAAACTGCAGTGGGTTCATGAAACATAAAATAAAACATTTACTAAAAAATATTTGTTTACCTGCATGTCATCATGGGACCATTAACGACATCAGAGAATGGTGAACTTCATTTAATTATTATTGACCTAACTTATTAACTTAAAATCTCAGGGGATACTTCAAATAAATATATTAGGACAAAGCTGACAAAAAAAGTTGGGGAATCCCTGCATTTCATGTAAGTAAGAAATGATGTGCATTTGTAAATTTGAATGTGTTTGAAAGACAAAAGCCTTCCAAAGACAGTAATACATGGTTAAATGACTCACTGAGAGATAATTCAAATAATAATTAATGTGTTCGTCAGGAGCTGATTAGATATGCAATGTTGCAATGTTGAGAAAACACTTGTTAAAAGTGAAATGATTTCTGTAAATCCAGTGATCAAATGCTGTGGGACACAGTTCCCTTTCAGTCGGTCACGTTCGACGTATGTCAGAATGTGAACCGACGAATTGGGATATCGCATGAGAGCACTATCACCTTCGAGTGTGTACTAAACGAGCCAATGAACATTGGTGTGCGAGATTTGCATGTCGCACTCCGCCCCGCAGCGTGGGTATAAATACGGAAGTGCATGCAAACGCACCTTTGTCTTTCGATTCGGAGCCGAGCAGAGTGTTGCTGTGCATCTCCGGAGAGTGTGACTTCAAAGAAGCCAAGAGCGAGTGGGAGAGAGTCTCTGCGTGTTGGCGAGAGGCAGTGCCGCGGCTGTTCCCCTGTGTGCTTCAGCACATCATAAAATAGCTTTTTCCCTTATTTCTTAAAAGAGTATACGGGCGGACACTGCGTCTTTTTCAAGATGTCATTCCGCCCGTGGGTTTCTGGATGTGGTCGTTCCCTGACGCCGGTTGATGGTCACAATCGCTGCATCATGTGTTTGGGCGTTCAGCACGCTGAAGCAGCTTTTGTAGATAGTTCATGTTCTCACTGCGGGAACATGACTATCGCAGTGTTGCAGTCCTGGCTTGCCTACCTCGGTTCTCGAGGCCAAGCACCCACCCCTATGCCCCGATCTAACGCTCCCTCTGGTGACAACTGGGAAAGTGCTACTTCGGCGAATAGGCTGGGGGACCTGAGGATTATGTTTAGGGCTTCCCCGCCGAGACCCCTATTCCCTTCAGCACACTGCACCCTGTCGTGCTGCTGGAAGAGCGTGGTGGTCCCTCAGCTGAGCGACCAGTCGTCTCTTTTGGTGCACCTGCCGACGATCAGATGTCAATCGCGGCATCGGAGGGTGAGCTGTCGACTCGGCTGCGTTGCCTCCTTCTGGGAGAGTAGCATTGCCCGAGCCAGATCCCGAATTGGCAGCTATGCTTTCCCGGGCTGCCGAGCGGGTCGGGCTCGAGTGGAACCTTCCACCGTGTCCCGAGCCCTCTCGGTTGGATGTCTGGTTTCTCGGGGCGGCCCGCGCCCCGCCCCGGTACCATTCTTCCCGGAAGTGCATGAGGAGGTAACCGCTGTTCCTCCTCCGCCTTCACCACCCTGGATGGCCAAGGGGTATGCGGGTATCTCCCCGGTTGAGCGCGCCGTCGCGATGCAGCTGTGTCCGACGGCCGCCAATTGGAGGGATATTCCGCGGCACCCATCCAAGGCCTGTAAGTTCTCGTCCAACCTAACAGACAAGGCTTACAGAGCCTGTGGACAGGCCGCCTCCGCTCTCCATGCCATGGCGTTGCTGCAGATCTACCAGGCCAAGGCACTCATGGACATGGCCCAGGGTGGTCCTGACCAGCCGCTCATGGACGAGCTGCGCACCACCACTGACCTCGCCCTCCGGGCAACTAAGGTGACCGCGCGCTCGGTTGGTCAGGCGATGGGCATGCTTGTGGTCCAGGAGCGCCACTTATGGCTCAACCTGGCCGACATGAGGGAAACCGACAAGTATCGGTTCCTGGACTCCCCCGTGTCGCAGGTGGGCCTATTCGGCGACGCGGTTGAGAACTTCGCCCAGCAGTTCTCGGCTGCACAGAAGCAGACGGAGGTGATCCGGCATATCCTGCCCCGGCAGTCTGCTGCTGCATCCACCCAGCCGCCGGTCGCAGCTCCTCCGTCTGCTCGTCGCCGTGGGCGCCCGTCCTCCTCGTCCTCCGCCCCTGCCAAGTCTGCAAAGCAGCAGCCTCCACCCAGCAGACAGCAGGGAGCCGGGCGCAGGCGTGGTGCCCAGCCCGCTCAGGCCGTAGCCAAGCCAGGTGGCAAGCGGTCACGCAAGCGGCCCTGAGACGGGCGACCCGGAGGTTCGGGAGACTGCTCTTCAGGAGACTGCTCTTCGGGAGATGGTGAAGGCATCGCTTCCTCCCCCCAGAGGAGAGCCAGGTGGAGAATCTTTTGTTCTCTTTTATTTCTGTACCCAAATTCTCAATAAAAGAGCAGTTTCCTATTCCTCCGGGTCCCAAGAGGGCGCGTCTGGCGGTGTGCGACGCTATGCATTGCCACCCTCAGCCCCCTCTCATATTGCCAACTGGCAGTGCTGTGTGTGTGCAGGCCGCGCTAAACACGCCGTCACACACACCACCTGCCTCGCTGTGGAACCAGGGTGCTCCCAGCACGCAGACCTTACTTCGGGCCGCTCCGTCGTCCGTTGTGCATCTGTTGTGCTGTTGGTCCCACTGATGCGGCGTCTGGGAGCCTGGCTAGCGCTTCCCAGCCCATCTCGCTGGCTCATCCGCACTATCAGACTCGGCTATGCAATTCAGTTCGTCCGGCATCCCCCGGTCTTCAGGGGCATTCTGTTCACCCGCGAGCTGGCGGAGAACGCTCCTACGCTTCGGGAGGAGATCGCAGTCCTACTGGCGAAGGACGCGATCGAGCCTGTCCTTCCAGCCGAGATGAGGTCGGGGTTTTACAGCCCTTACTTCATTGTACCCAAGAAAAGCAGTGGGTTATGGCCAGTCTTGAATCGGTCCCTTCACAGGCTGCCGTTCAAGATGTTGACGCAGTAACGCATTTTTGAACGCATCCGTCCCCAAAATTGGTTTGCAGCGATCGACCCGAAGGATGCGTACTTTCATGTCTCGATTCTCCCTCGACACAGACCCTTTCTTCGGTTTGCGTTCGAGGGGCGGGCATATCAGTACAGGGTCCTACCCTTTGGGCTGGCCCTGTCGCCCCGCGTCTTCACAAAAGTTGCGGAGGCGGCCATTGCTCCCATCAGAGAGCGTGGTGTTCGCATTCTCAACTATCTCGACGACTGGCTCATCCTTGCCCAGTCGAGAGAGCAGTTGTGCGAACACAGGGACATGGTGCTCAGTCACCTCAGCCAGTTGGGTCTTCAGGTCAGCTGGAACAAGAGCAAACTCTCCCCTGTGCAGAGGATCTCTTATCTTGGTATGGAGTTGGACTCGGTCAACCGGACAGCACACCTCACGGAGGAGCACGTCTAGTCAGTATTGAACTGCCTGAGTACGCTCAGCAGCAGGACAGCGGCCCCACTTAAGTTATTTCAGAGGCTCCTGGGGCATATGGCATCCGCAGCCGCAGTAACTCCACTCGGATTGCTTCATATGAGGCCGCTTCAGCACTGGCTTCACGCCCGGGTGCCGAGATGGGCATGGCAATGCGGCATGTTCCGTGTGGCTGTCACACCGAGCTGTCGTCGTACCCTCACTCGGTGGTTGGACCCTTCGTTCCTGAGGGCGGGTGTTCCCTTGGAGCAAGTGTCCAGGCATGCTATGGTCTCCACGGATGCCTCCATCACCGGATGGGGGGCCATGTACAACGGGCATGCAGTTTCGGGTCTGTGGACGGGGCCTCAACTGCAGTGGCACATCAACTGCCTCGAGTTGCTTGCGGTACGTCTTGCGCTGGGCCCCCTCAAAGGGCTGTTACGAGGCAAGCACTCCTTACGGACAGCACTGCGACCGTTGCGTACATCAACCATCAAGGTGGTCTATGCTCCCGTTGCATGTCGCAACTCGCCCGCCATCTCCTCCTTTGGAGTCAGAAGCATCTGAGGTCGCTTCGTGCCATTCATATCCCAGGTGTGCTCAACCGTGCAGCCGACAAGCTCTCATGGCAGCCTTTGCTTCCGGGAGAATGGAGACTCCATCCCCAGGTGGTCCAGCTGATATGAGACCTCTTCGGAGCTGCACAGGTAGACCTGTTTGCCTCTCCGGACTCGACCCATTGCCAGTGGTTTTACTCCCTGACCGAGGGCACTCTCGGCACGGACGCACTGGCTCACAGCTGGCCCCGGGGCCTACGCAAGTATACGTTTCCCCCAGTGAGCCTTCTCGCACAGACATTGTGCAAAGTCAGGGAGGACGAGGAGCAGGTCTTGGTTGCGCCCTATTGGCCCAACCGGGCCTGGTTCCCGGAACTGATGCTCCTCGCAACAGCTCCTCCTTGGCTCCTCCGAGGTTCTAGGTGACCTACCACAGGGCGTGGTAGACACCATCATTTCCGCTAGAGCTCCCTCTACGAGGCACCTCTATGCATTGAAGTGGAACCTATTTGTCGAATGATGTTCTTCTTGACAGGAGAACCCCCGAACTTGCTCGGTTAGATCAGTGCTTTCCTTCCTGCAAGAAGGGTTGGAGCGAAGGCTGTCTCCCTCCACCCTTAAAGTGTATGCTGCCGCTATCGCCGCACATCACGATGCAGTTGATGTTAAGTCCTTGGGGAAGCACGATCTAGTCGTCAGGTTCCTGAGGGGGGCGAGGAGGCTAAATCCCCCTCGTCCTCTCTCTATACCCTCTTGGGATTTGCCTCTGGTGCTTACCGCACTGCAGAGACCACCCTTTGAGCCCTTGCAATCAGCTGAGTTAAAAACTCTGTCTATGAAAACAGTTCTCCTGGTTGCATAGGCTTCCATTAAGAGAGTAGGGGACCTGCATGCATTTTCGGTCGACGAAGCGTGCCTGGAATTCGGGCCGGCTGACTTTCACGTCATCTTGTGACCCCGGATACGTGCCCAAGGTTCCCACCACTACCTTCCGGGACCAGGTGGTGAACCTGCAAGCGCTGCCCTCGGAGGAGGCAGACCCAGCCCTAGCTTTGCTCTGTCCTGTCCAAGCTCTGCGGGTATACGTGTACAGAACACAAAGCTTCAGGACCTCAGATCAGATCTTCATCTGTTACGGAGGCCAGCAGAAGGGAAAGGCTGTCTCTAAGCAGAGGATGGCCCACTGGATAGTGGAAGCCATCGCCTTGGCGTACCAAACCCAAGGCATGCCTTGCCCGCTCGGGTTGACAGCTCACTCCAATAGAGGAGTAGCTTCTTCCTGGGCGCTGGCGCATGGCGCCTCGCTGACAGATATGTAGAGCTGCGGGCTGGGCAACATCAAACAGGTTCACTAGATTTTATAGCCTCCGTGTAGAAACGGTTGCTTCACGCGTGCTCGCCCCCAGTGGCCAGTAACGCATGGAGCCCCGTTTCTTGTGTCGGCTTGCTGCGCCATTCCCCTCCTCGGAGTGGATAAGTGCGCTATTTGCTTCAGTAAGTTACCGCTGGTGAACCCTGTTAAGCTACTCTGCCACCCCTTGCGGCTTCAGATATTGCAGAGTGTCTGTCGCTAGGCCAGCACTGAATATTGTTGGGTGCCATATGCTGCGGCCCCATAAGTGTATTCTTCCACGGTAACGCTCCCTTCGGCGAGCCCGTGTTTTTCCCTTGGCAGAGTCCGCTCTGTCGTCCCTGCCAGATGTTGTCTCCCTCCTATGGCCGGAGCCATCCCAGGGACATTCCATATGTTGCTCTGCCCTCTGGCCAGACCATATGTGTATTGCCACATATACCTCCCTACGGGCAGGATGTGGTCTCCGCAGCGTTCCCTTTGGCACGCTTTCCCAGTGTTATCCAAGTCTGACTGTATGGGTAATGCTGAACAGCAGTAGACTCTCCTAGCGTAAGTCCGATCCTATCGCCACAGTTTCTGTGCCACCGCTGAGCGTGGGCCACTTGCTCGTCTCCTTAGCGAAAAACAAAGGTGCGTTTGCATGCACTTCCGTATTTATACCCACGCTGCGGGGCGGAGTGCGACATGCAAATCTTGCACGCCAATGTTCATTGGCTCGTTTAGTACACACTCGAAGGTGATTGGGCTCTCATGCTATATCCCAATTCGTCGGTTCACATTCTGACGTACAGCTCCGTTCCCTCCTTCATGCGTAACCGAGACGTTTTCAGTGATGGCTCATGACTAGTGGCTGGTCTGTGTGCGCAATTCCACAAACCTGGAAGACCTTCTGAATGGATATAAGCAGTAAGGTTTAATAGAAAGGAAAATTTAAAATATAACAAAAGTCGAATCAATGATTTTTGAATAATATTTTATTCAAAAAATTGTGAGAATCATGTAATCAACATAAAAGTAACTGTAGTCTGATTACAAATATTTTAAAATGTAATATAATCTAAATTACAAGTACTTAATTTTTGGAATCTGATTACGTAATCCAGATTACATGTAGTTAGTTACTACCCAGCACTGATTATACGATAATCTTCTCTTTCCTATTGTCATGTATATCCGAGTGAAACATCTTCTCGAACAAGAAAAAATGCAGAGCAGGACTTGATTTGGTCTATTGGGAATTGATTGGATAGTTGTGGTTTGCTATTGCTGTGATCTCATGTGATTGACAGGTTGTCCTGCCCTCACGCCAGTAAACAGAAGAGATGTCACTGGAGGGAGGGGAAGTTAATTTGATTAAAAATGACGAGGCACGCAAATTAAAAAAATAGTACGGAGCCCCACACATGACATGCAGGCAAAAACTAGAAAGCTAAATCGTGTGCACGATTTATAAATCGAGGGAACAAATTAGTAAATCGTGTGGACGGTTTAGCAAGTCGAGGGAACGAAGTAGTAAATCATCCGCACGATTTAGCAAATCGAGGGAACGAATTAGTAAATCGTGCGCATGATTTATAAATCGAGGGAACGAATTAGTAAATCGTGCTCACGATTTACTTTTTTTTTTCTTGCACGTCATGTGCGGGGCTCCGTAAAATAGTAATGTGCGCGGATAAATCATTTATAATAAACACTGCAATATTTCATTTAAAAAAAGGTATTATCAAAGTTGTTAATTTTGGTTTCATGGTGACTTTAAATTTCTTTAAAAGTGAGTACGATGATTTCTTTGAAATATTAAATATATTTTGTTTTTGATTAAATAATATCTGAAAATCCATGTATCCTTAGGAGTCCGATCCACTAAAGGCGGCGTGTGTGAGTAAGTGCTTGTGTTTGAGTGTGTGTCACTGGGCTGTGGGAGTGGGATAGTGGGCGGCAGGTGGATGAAGAGCATTGCATGCTGGTCTGTATGGAAATAAGATATAATTGCACAGTACGTTCAGCCTGCCTGTCGTCTCTAAAATTCAAAGGGAATTTGCATCATTATGTGCAGACTTTTCAAATATGCTAATGTTTTTTTCTCAACGCTCACAGGCATCTTTCTGTGCAATTAGATCCTCTCAACTGACTGTGTAATCACAAGATTTCCAAGCAGAAGGGGGGGGGAAACACTTAAATGTTTCTGTTAACTTTAAATTACACATAGTGAAGTGCCCTATACAAAAGTCTCTGACAGTTTTTGTAATCATATCCAGAGGAAATAGTCCCAGGAAATTAAGTTCATTATAATTTTGAATTAATTATAATGTGTAATGGTTTAAATCATATATGACATGCACTCAAATTCTACTTTAAACAAAAACTGGAGAATAAAAAGAAAGAAGCCTACCTTCATTCATAATCCTGATTCATAACTTACAATTAGCTATATTCAGTCTTGTGTAGTCTGACATTTGACATTTGATCAACATTGAAGCCTCTTCTGACCAAGAACCATCCACTCAGGAAGAGACAAACTGACATGTATAGTGACCAGTAGTGGTTTGTTTTGTTTTTACGTGTTATTCAGTAGTGGATTTTATAGATGATAGCATAATAATAGCCTGTGTGGAATTTTTTTTATTTAAACGATGAAGTGACAGTCTCTGCAAACAGTTGTACAGAAGGGTCAATGACGTGACGTAACGAGCAGTTAATCATCTTATTTGATGAATATATTTTTAATATATTTCTCTTTCTCATTAAAAGGCTGAAAAGAAATTCTTGAAAGGAAAACTTGAAATTAGTGTGACAATTAGTTTTAATTTCTTATAAAATAAAAAATTCAGTAAAACAGTTAATGTTATAAATGTATATTAGTTATAAAAATATATTTGAGATATATTTGTGTACACTCATATGTATTCAAGGTGTAATGCTATTACTTTTTGATTACTCCATGCACATAACATGAGTCATTAAAATTATTATTATTTTTTTTTAGATTTTAGATATAAAAAGTTTTCAAAACCTTATGAAACCACCATAATACCTTTGTGCATGTGTGTTAAACTAGATTTTTCCTTTCACTCACAGAAAGACAAACTCACTGTAAAAAATAGTTCTGTCAGGATCACTATCGTCAAAGTGATATACAATTAACATATAGTTTAGATTGGCGGTATGGTTCTGTTCTGGGCAAGAACTCCCTGCACATCCATGCAGCCTAGCATGGATAAGAGCAGGGAGAGCAGTGATAAACCCCCCTAGGGTAAACAGAACAGAAGCAGCGATGTATTGCAGATAGTATTAATGTCAATATTAAAATGTACAACCTAATTTGGGAATTTAGTCTGATTCAGGGGGAATCAGAATGCCAAATCCTGACTGACGAGAGGAGGAGCTGGGGATGGAGGAGGGTAATTAACTCCGGAGAAACGCGATAGCAGCTGATAATACTGAAGGAGCTTATATATATGCATGCTGTGATAGGCATCGTATTCCTATAGGTAGACGTGATCAGCCTAGCGTGAATAAGAGCAGGGAGAGCAGTGATAAACCCCCAAAACAAAACCAATGCTGATATCCCCCAATCACAACTAATGAAAAGCCACAAGCATGCTGCTAATAATATCGGAAAGCCTTAAGCAACAAGCGTGTTGCTCTTACCCAGATGACCTTACGAGTATATTGACACTACCTACATAAGCCATAGCAACAAGCATGTTGCCAATATCAGCATAAGCCATAGCAACAAGCATGTTGCCAATATCAGCATAAGCCATAGCAACAAGCATGTTGCCAATACCTGAAGCTTAAGCAACACAGCATTTTTCCATGAATGATATGCCATCTGGAATAAAGAAAGTGAAGATTGAGTTATCAAAATGAATCAGGCGCTGCTTGCTTATGGTTGTATATCAGCAGTCCAAGTTCCAGTTCTTGAGTGATGAATGCTACCACCAACTGCTAGTGTGGACTGTTATTCCTCTCATGCAGGGGCAGATGTGCATGCCTGTTGGCTGTAGTCTTGTGGTAAACCTTCATCCGTGCAAGCGGTCTTTAATAATCTTTACTCAAAATGTGAAGATGTCTTCCCTTCTGGAATGGTGTTCCTTCTCTGACACGTCAGATGACCACTGGGCAAAACATCCTTAACTGCGCCCCTGCAACAACAACTGCTGTGAGCTAGAGATGAGAGATGGAGATTTCCTCTTCAAATATCCTCTTCACTTGGAAATACATCATAATACTGAAGTAACGTCGGTGACAACTTCCAGTTCACACAGACTTAGGCTACAACATGTCACCAATAAAAGCAGGATGGTTTATGCAACAGCAAGATGCTGATACCTAGATATAGGCATGAATATCTAGAATTGCATAATTCAGAATCACTAGAACGAAGTATATATTGTTGAACGTGGACCCGCATTATCCCAAATGTTTCCAACATGTTGAAATCAAGATAAATCCACCATTCCACCCAGTGAAGTGGTCCGCTCATTGTGTCTCTTGTCAATGATGTCATCCTTGTAATACTTGGTTGACAGTAAACTCCTGTAGACTGGTTAATATATCCTGATGTTAGCGGCAAATGTTGAGCACTGTAGATCCAATCTTATGGGCTGTATTGGGGAAGCTTACACCCCTAGTGACAGCAAAATTTGATACAACAAGCATGTTGTAATCACAGAACTAGTATTAAGCTAGTGGTAGTCTGGTCGGCGAAACATACACCCTGCAGCAACGGCTCCAAGTTAGATGCAACGTGCAGCTAGAAATAGTGTGCTTCCTCATTCATGATCATGATTCTGCTCCTGTTGGGTCATTCCATCGGCTGTGGAGGAGAAGACGACGACTCCTATGGCTCCACACTCTTCACGGGATCATCAAGCTACGATGTTGTTGTGTTGAATAAGAGACTTCTGCAGTGAAACGTATCTACTGTGTATTCAAGCACAAGCGTGTTACCAATAGTAACAGATAGTTTTAAGCCATAAGCATGTCGCTAACGTTAACACAGCATGTTGCAATGTAATCGTGTTCCCAATAGCAACTATAGCTTAAGGCCCCGATCAGACAGAACGTGTTTTTCAGGTTTGAAAACGTGAGGCGCTCCGCACTGCCTTTTTTGGTTGACGTTTTTTAATTTAGAAAATAGCAGTGCGCTGCGGGGTTTTTTTATGTTGCTAGGCAACCCCCGAATCTGCTGTGCTGTCAGTTTAATCAAGATAACCGTCACCACAATGGAAGGTCCGCCTCTCCATTCATTCGATTGGACAATGGGAAAAAAACGCGATGACGTCGAGCGCTTTTCTGCTCAGAGTTGATTTTTTTTTCAACTTCATGTGCTCAGAGCGCTCCTGGAAAAACGCGAGGCGCAGCAGGCGGTTAAAACGTGAGGCACCCGGGGCGCACAAACAGCGTGCATAACGCTCACTGCCAACAGAAAACTATTCAAAAAAGGCGCCTCTCACTGCAAAAACGTGTTCTGTCTGATCGGGTCCTAAGATGAGCATGTTTCCAATAGCAACTATAACAAAGAACAAGCGATTCCAATAGCGACTATAGTTTAAAGAACAAACGTGTTTCCAATAGCACTACAGCTTTAAGAACAAGCATGTTTCCAATAGCACTTCAGCTTTAACAACAAGCGTGTTTCCAATAGCACTATGGCTTAAGAACAAGCGTGTTTCTGATAACACTTCAGCTTTAAGAACAAGCGTGTTTCTGATAACACTACAGATTTAAGAACAGCATGTTTCCAATAGCACTACAGCTTAAGAACAAGCGTGTTTCCAATAGCACTACGGCTTAAGAACAAGCGTGTTTACGATAACACTTCAGCTTTAAGAACAAGCGTGTTTCTGATAACACTACAGCTTTAAGAACAGCATGTTTCCAATAGCACTAAGGCTTAAGAACAAGCGTGTTTCCGATAACACTTCAGCTTTAAGAACAAGCGTGTTTCCAATAGTACTACGGCTTAAGAACAAGCGTGTTTCCAATAACACTTCAGCTTTAAGAACAAGCGTGTTTCCAATAGTACTACGGCTTAAGAACAAGCGTGTTTCCAATAGCACTATGGCTTAAGAACAAGCGTGTTTCCGCTAACACTTCAGCTTTAAGAACAAGCGTGTTTCCAATAGTACTACGGCTTAAGAACAAACGTGTTTCCAATAGCACTATGGCTTAAGAACAAGCGTGTTTCCGCTAACACTTCAGCTTTAAGAACAAGCGTGTTTCCAATAGCACTGCGGCTTAAGAACAAGCGTGTTTCCAATAACACTTCAGCTTTAAGAACAAGCGTGTTTCTGATAACACTATAGCTTTAAGAACAGCATGTTTCCAATAGCACTAAGGCTTAAGAACAAGCGTGTTTCCAATAGCACTTTGGCTTAAGAACAAGCGTGTTTCCGATAACACTTCAGCTTTAAGAACAAGCGTGTTTCCAATAGTACTACGGCTTAAGAACAAGCGTGTTTTCGATAACACTTCAGCTTTAAGAACAAGTGTGTTTCCAATAGGACTTTAGCTTTAAGAACAAGCGTGTTTCCAATAGCACTACGGCTTAAGAACAAGCGTGTTTCCAATAGCACTATGGCTTAAGAACAAGCATGTTTCCGATAACACTTCAGCTTTAAGAACAAGCGTGTTTCCAATAGCACTACAGCTTAAGAACAAGCGTGTTTCCAATAGCACTATGGCTTAAGAACAAGCGTGTTTTCGATAACACTTCAGCTTTAAGAACAAGTGTGTTTCCAATAGCACTTCAGCTTTAAGAACAAGCGTGTTTCCAATAGCACTAAGGCTTAAGAACAAGCGTGTTTCCAATAGCACTACGGCTTAAGAACAAGCGTGTTTCCGATAACACTTCAGCTTTAAGAACAAGCGTGTTTCCAATAGTACTATGGCTTAAGAACAAGCGTGTTTCCAATAGCACTTCAGCTTTAAGAACAAGCGTGTTTCCGATAACACTACAGCTTTAAGAACAGCGTGTTTCCAGTAGCACCACAGCTTTAAGAACAAATGTTTCCAATATAACTTTAAAACAAATCAACGCTGAGCTGACTCAGCTGACAATGGCTGTTTACTATTGTCTTTTTAGAGCTGCACCACAGCAGAAATGATTCCGTTTGCACCATGAATCGATATTCCTGTCCCTCACCGCAAGCTGCTTGATCTGTGTGCCTTATAAAGCGCCACAACAAAAGGAAGTTGCCAATGACAACAGTTTTAACGCACATTTGCCAATATGATCGCATAAACCTGGCACAAGCTTTTACTGAAAATAACTAGAACCCTAAGCAACATGGCCTTAGCAACGAGCAGTTGCCAACAGCATTAAAAAGGAACTTAGCTTAGCTTCATGAAGTATTCAGGGATGAATGGAGAGTGAAATATAGCCAGCGGTGACGTGTCGTGGATGTTTGATCTTCTCTTGACATCCTTCTTCATGCAGTGAGTGCAGTTTTCATCTGAATTGTTCTTGGTTCAGTTAATTACTGCGAGTCCATGTAAACAATGCACGATGTAAGAAGCAATGCCAACTCCGTCACTTCCAGATCAGGCAGTTTACAATCAATGCAGCGAATCGCTGTTAGCTAACTTGAATGAATCTGAGGTGAAATCCATGTGAAAAACGAATTCCTCTCGCTAAATCCAGATTGCACAATTCCTAGTGAGATGATGTGGTTTCACCCTCTGAATTTGCCATTAATTAGCTCCGGAGAAACGCGATAGCAGCTAATAATACTGAAGGAGCTTAATTAGCTGACAGTCAGCTGATGCGAGCTTGACTAACGTGACCTGCCAGAACTAACGCTATACGCTGGATTTGTTGCCTTAAATTTTTAAGTACAGTCAACTTGGATGTTTAAGTCATTTCAACTTAAATGACTGGCTTAAATTAGTTGAATATTGTATAACTTATTAAAAAAAGTTGAAAATTGCTTAACGTATTTTGATGAGTTAAAGCAATGTAAAAACATATGTTGTCATAACTTATTGATCATACACTGTTCTGGTCATGGGTATCTAGTTTACTTGCTATACTTTGGCAATTGTACTGATCATTTCATCATCATCAAAAGCACAGCCTTCCTTGTAAACAAAACCTTTTCCCCTTATGGATTGATAAAACACCTGTTTGTTCTTTCTTTCAAAAGTTTTGTAAAGCGAGCCAATCAGATTAAAGTTTACCAGATCAAGAAAATGCTTGTGTGCAATATGAATCAGATGGTCAGTTTGTGGGCAAAATTAACCTTGATTAAAGATAAACCTCCTGCATGAGTCTAATAGTGGTGGCGCAACCGAGGTAAACAACAGCTTTTTTAAAATCCATGATCAGCATGGAAGAAAATAACAGTTTGTTATCGTTTTATTTATTTAAATGCTAATTTATCTTTTTTCATTCCTCAGACATCAGCTTCAGAGGGGATAAGACATGCCCATAAACCCATTCCTTGCAAACCTGTACCGCCTCAGAAAATCTGAAAATGATCATTTTCTACAAAAGGCCATTGTGGGCTGCTTCTGTGGTAGAAATCAATGGTTCTCCCAAATCTCCTTGAACAAGGCTGATTGCGTGAGACAGATCGAAGAGCACAATAGACTTTCAACAACAGAGCTGTTAGCCAGGGACTTGGATTTGTTGAGTTAGGGTATCTTTTCACGTTATTTTTTTAATAAAGAGAAAACGAATGGAGCAGTTGTTCATTCAGCCACATATCTGAATGTCTGCTCGTTTTGCATTGCTGTTTTCACCTCCCACACCAAGTCCTGCTTAATTATGGAACAGAACCGGTGGCCATTTTAGTTTAATGCTTTGAAAAGATTATTTGCTGTGGTCAATCATGTTGATGCCATGCCGAATGCAGACGGAGGAAGCCTCGGACTTGCTGATGGTGGCGTCGATCTGTTGGACTGCATTGCTCATTTGGGTCAAGTGCACGGTAATCAACGATGCCTCTGGGCAGACAAGTCAAAGGTGATATTTTACTTTAGAGGAAAAAAAGAACAGAGAGGAAGATCAAAGCCTGGCATGGAAAAGCGGTCCACTGGCCTTGGCTTTGAACTTCATGCTGATATAAACTGAGTCCATCCCTCCATTAAGAGAAAAAAAAAAAACTGCAATAACGAAATAACAGTAATCATGCATGTCCTACAGCATGCTAAATAATAAGACTTAAAGGGATCGTTCAACCAAAAATTAAAATTCTATCATTTACTCACCCTCTTTTTTTTTCTTTTTAATAAAAGGAACATTTTGAGGAATCTGCACATTGCTCTTTCGCATAAAATATCAGTTCGTAGTGACAGTTTGTCAGTTTGAAAAAAAATTTAAAAAGATCATTCGCAGAATGAGAAGTAATATTATAGCTTTGTATGAGAAATTTAAGCCATTATTCACGTTAATATTGCCCTCCAGTGAGTTGATAATTTAATTGATTCGTTGGAGAATCAGTCAGTTTGATTTGTGAATCAGTTGAACTAGCTCATAAAAAATAAGCGATGTGTGTTTTTTTTTTTTGTATTTTCCTCTCTCTCTCTCTCTGAAATTCTGAATTATTATTATAGTTATTATTCATAACATCAAATAAATCAAGGTATCACATAAAAAACAAAGGTCTTTGAGAATGATTTCCACCTTTCTCTCTTTTATTCATCTCATGCTTTTTGCATGTTATTCTTAACAGCAGAGGCTGGTTTTAATTGCAGGGAGCAACAGTTTATAGGGTTTAATTGCAGCAGATTGCCTGAGTTGCTTTGTCCATTCTTGTCTACATGCTGGTTCCATGTTCCACCCCTACCAACAGAAATAATAGTGCCTTTCATTTAAAAACCCTCTAACCACAACCGTGAGCTTTAGACAAAATGAAGGCCCCGCATTCAGAGTAGTACAAAGCCATTAATGGCCACTCGTCCACAAAACGGCGGTTTTGTGGCGAGAATCTAAAGAGCACCAGCGTCGGGAAAAAGAACAGTGATATTTTGCTCAAGCCCTGTGAATTGAATTGTGATATTTTGTGACATTTAGCAGTTGTCATTGTGCTGAGTACCTATGTGCTGAATACTGATAGATCGCGGGTCTGCTGACAGGGTAAGCAAGTAGCACTTAAAACGCGAACAGAATAGTTGAAAATCGAAATCGGAGTTTTCTGAGAATTGTCTGCTCTGGTAATGTGTGGTTTGCCCACAGAAATAATCAAAGACATACAGTATTCTTTTCTTCTTATTCGGTTTTTTTTTTTTTTTTTTTTTTTTTTTTTTGCAGGCTATTTATGTTTAGTCAATTAACCAGTGCAATATTACAGTACATGCCACTTTCTTTAAAGGGTTTAAAGGGGACCTATTGTGCAAAATTCACTTTTATAAGGTGTTTGAACACTGATGTGTGTCCGCAGTGTGTGAGAACAACCAGCCTATTGTCCGGGTTGGTTGCAATAAAGGATGAATGCAGGATCTAAATGCAAGCAGTTTGAGTATTTATTTACACAGAACTCAGGAACAATACACATGAGCAGAACAACCTAACCATATGCAACGTAGAACTGACAGTGAAATTAAAGAAACACAGGGCTTAAATACACAGCAAACAATAGGAGGCTAATTAACTAGACAATCCTGAACAGAACCAAATCAATCAGTAACCATGGAGAGAAACGGGCAGGGAAACTGAGAGAACTGAACTAATTAACAAACTGACAGCAAAAACACTAGAACAAACACAGACATAACACATAAATCAAAACACACTCAACACGTGAGAGAACTTCCCCCTCCGTGGCCTTGACCTGGTAGCCTGGCTCGGCCACTATGGCCAGGGACCTAAAATTTTCTTTTGCGGAGCTATAGGGTTATGAACTGGAGTGGGCTCTTGGGCTGGAGCGGACTCTGGAGCGGATTCAGGGGCTGGAGCGTACTCAGGACTTTTTCTCACTAGAACAGACTCAGGGACTTATCTCACTGGAACGGACTTGGGAATTTCAGTCACTGGAATAGATTCGGGAATTTCAACCACTTGGCTTGGGGCTGGCTCACTGTCTTTCTCCTCACTCTCCACAATGGTAAAGGGGGATATATTGTGGACAAGTACCCATTCCACAAAGTCCTGGAAGCTCCCCCGAGGCCTGTCTCTGGGCACAAGTGCAGGAAAAATACACAGAGGCTGGTGTCATCGTAATGGACGAAAGGAACCAGATCCAAATACCTCTGTGTGTGGTCCTCGAGGGACAGATCCCCCTGGGAGAGGAGGAGAATCTTCACTGCTGCTGGATCCATATTACGGTCAGTTCTTCTGTCACGATTGGTTGCAAAAAAGGATGAATGCAGGATCTAATTGCAAGCAGTTTTAGTATTTATTTACACAGAACTCAGGAACAATACACATGAGCAGAACAACCTAACCGGAAACAGGGCTTAAATACACAGCCAACAAGAGGGGGCTAATTAACTAGACACAACTCAGGCCAGTTACATAAACATAGTCATTATGTTTGGTATGATCTGCCCTATTAGCATAGACACAACCCTGGCCCTGTCCCAAATGGTACACTTCCTATACATATACGGTCTTGTGGACTGACAATAGCTGGCCCGTGCACATGTCCGTCAAGTCCATGAGACCCATGTCCTAGGGTGTCCCATTTGTCATTTTAGGTTTCAGAAGGGTGCTCGCGAGCGCCCCCTTTGTGGTCTATATGCCCTCTTGATGCACACTTTTGCTGAAATCGCACTGAAGCAAGCTCCACAGCAGACTTCTTCCCGACAGTCAAAGCGCTGTTACGTCACGAAAGTGCGGAATCGTAGGAAGACGGCGAGTGTTTAGGGTGACATTTGGGGCAGGGCCCCTGAGTGAGAAGCACAGAGTCTGCCATTTCTGTATCCTCGCTGTAGCAGCTGGAGTTGTACA
This sequence comes from Coreius guichenoti, assembly GCA_039654105.1. NCBI lineage: Eukaryota > Metazoa > Chordata > Actinopteri > Cypriniformes > Gobionidae > Coreius > Coreius guichenoti. The sequence continues at coordinate 10,462,448 of CM077185.1, read as the reverse complement.
ATGTCTGCGCTAAAGAGGCATTACAAGTGTTGTTTTGGGATGTACCAATGCACATAAGAGTCCCCATAGACTCCCTACATCTGAGTCACTGAGGACATCGTGGTTAACCTGTTAGCCAGCACCCCCGCTTTTGAAAAAATCCCAAGAAATGGCATACCCAGACTAAAACAGATACAGTTCATGAATCCTTTGCACTAAAATCATAAGTATGGTCTCATTTGAAAGCAGACACTTGGCAGTTTACTGTAAGGTCAAAATTAATTATTCTCATAATGAAAAAAAAATAGCTATAATAAGCTTCAAAGTTTTATAAAGTTATTAGAAATGTATTTTTTATTAAATATCTTTTTGAAAATAAAATTGAAGTTGGCCTTGTTGCAATCTATAAATGCACTACAGCTAAAGCCACAAGTCTGACCATGTTATATTTCAAATCTGAAGATAAGTCTAAAACTCTGAATTTTATGAAATGTTTTTCAAGATCATGTCATGTGATTTTATTTTGAGAAGACTCTAAAATGCTAACTGATGTTTATTGCCATCTTCTTCCATTCAGTGTATTGTCTCTATTGTTTCGTGGTGCAAACTGCCCCATTCAGTTTCAGTCTCCCCAGCACACATTCACACCTCTCCGGCCTGGTTATGGCTCTAGTTATTATTCTTTTGTCTTCATTGTAATTAGTGACGACTCTCTATTCAAACTGTTCTATTCAAACCTCATTTCTTTGATCAAACTTCTCACTTCACCATTTAAACTGTATTAAATGCCCTTCTTGAAAAAAAGAAACATTTCAGTGAGTTTTACTATTCAAAATTATTCATAAAAGTAACGTATTTGCTCAGGTGGCAGGTGCATTTTAGGGCTAGCTAGCATGTTAGCTTAGCACACCATCAATACACAACAATTTATGAGATTAAAACCATGTTTTTACTCCAAACTTACTTTATATCACAAATCAAGTGTTTTAAATAACCTTCTTGTGCTCTGATGTGGCTTCGGATAAAAAAATCAGACAGAAAATTATTTTACAGTATTCTAAACAATGATAAAAGCTATGTTGAATAGAATTGCATTATAAATATAATCTATTATGACAGAACACCATATATCGTCGCGATCATGTGTTTATTGTCTTCAAAAGTCTCTATCTGCAAGTTATAGCGATCTCTGGAAGCTTTGGTTTATGTCAGCAAGTTCCTGGAATGTCACATGGTATGCCTCGTCATCGTGAGTGCCATATATGGACCACATGTGCACAGAGCGCCCTCAGGCTGCCAGTATGAACTGAAAACACAGCACATCAGAGTATCCAGCGCTCATAATGATTACATCTGCGCATTTTGGGTAAAGATTGAATAAACATTACTCCTCTGTATAGAAATTTGACACAAACATATGAGAATCTATCAATATTTCTCCACATCTGCACACTTTTGAACTAAAAGCCCTGAGGGATGTTATTTTGTCGCGAGTCTTCATGACGACCATAGAGGAGATTTTTCTGAATGGGAGCGGCTGACGCTCATATTTCAATCAAAAGGTACCGACGCCGATTTTCATATTCATAATTCCTGACACATATTAACAAATTATGGTCACTATAAGATTTTGAGAATAAAACAGGTAAAAAATTGAAGCTTGAGTCTTAGATCTTTTTAATGATGTATAGTTTGTCAAGGTAATTACTTACATCTGACAGTAATTTTGAGCTAATTCAAACAAAGAATGTTTCAGTGCGTCGACGTCCTCGCACAGCTTAAGAGGTTAAATTTAATTTTTGAAGAAAATATCCTGAAGAAAATCGCTAAAGTCTTATACGTTTGTGCCAATAATTTTTCCCGACTGCTTCACAAACGAGGGTCTTTTCAACGCTGGATTTTTAAAAAGGATGATTCTGAAAGATGGGTCAATACCAACGCTTTGTGTGCAAACTTCGGATCCAGACAAAGTACAGTATCACACGTCATATGTTGTGAGTCCTTCCAAATTGCCTTTCTGAAAGAGCTTGTTGGCACTCTGTACAGCTAATGTTGCTAAAGCTACCATTTTTTCTGCTTGTTTTCACTGATGCTGCCCTCATGTGCTATCAGAATTATCATAAATACGAGTTTCCTAGTTAAAAATTGTACATGAACACCCTTTGAAGTCGCCCATTTGAATGCGATTGTCCTGTTGTTGTTGTTGCCGGTATGCTGGAGCGACCTCTTGAAGCTCCGCCCTCTTCTTGAAAGGGGGCCGGGAGCACCAGTGCATTTGCATTTTAAGGGACACACACAAAAACTGTGTGTTTTTGTTCACCCCCAAAAGGACTTTTCACACTGCACTTAACCCCGGGTTATCATCTGTCTAAACACCGTTTTTAACCCTAGGTAAAGGAACGTTTCTCACCTGTAATTTAGAAGCGGGGTTAGCACCTCTTTTTACCGGGGGTTACGAAACCCTGCCCCGGAGCAAGGTTAGCACTGCTTTTGCAGTGTTAACCCCGCATTGCGGTGCCAAACTTGTACAGTGTGAAACGATGCGGTGTTAGAATGTTACAGCTAGACGTTTAGCAACAGAAAATCAATCTCATACTCATATTTGTGTGCTCTGGACAGTCACGGAAACACTGCACATTGTATAAAAACAGTAAATTCAGCGTTTGAGAGGAAAAATGTCAAATGCTGACAGAAAACGCAACAATTTGAGTGAAGAGGAGACCGTTTCATTCTTACCTTTATAGTCTGAAGTATCCATTCAGTATAAACTCGATAGTACAGTCGGCAATACGAGGTCACGTGCTGCGTTCACCAATCAATGACACTGACCCCGCAAATACGCAAATAACAACGTTAATGTGAAACGTCAGTTTATGAATACCTAAGATTAATTGTTGAGCGGTGTGAAACATGAAACAAGATATAACCCAGGATTCAGTTTACCCGGGGTTTAGAATGACCCAGTGTGAAAAGTTTTCAATTTTAACATGCTATAAAAAAATTATCTGTGGGGTATTTTGAGATTCACAAAACTTCACATACACACTCTGGGGACATCAAAGACAAGATTTTACATCTTGTAAAAAGGGACATAACTGGGCCCCTTTAAAACTTTCTTTGTAGACTGTAAGGTCAAGACTAACACACACTGTTGGGTTTATTCAAAGATGACAATGTCACAGAATCTCGCCGGACACAACAGTGTCAGTGTCAGGACTTGATTCTATAGAGTTCATGGGCAGTATAATAATAAAATCTCAAAGAGAAGAAAGCTGAAATGTAATTTAAAAGCTCTCATATTCAGACCTGCTGCTGCTTTGATATTCCTTTGTGCTGTTGTGCAAACAGATTTCAGAAGGTTTTTAATATGCAGACTTAATCATTGGTGTAACTAGGATTGTATGGTGCAAAAACACTCGATGGACCACATCAACCTACAAGAATCAACACATTAATCATATTTTGTTTACTCAATGTTGTTTCAGTACTATATCCTCAAAGAACATTTTCACAAAAATGTGGATTTCTTCATTTTCTTTGACGCTGTCTGAAATGATTTCCCATTAGTACCTGCAGTGTATAAAATAATTTGCTATATTAATGTTTTTCTTTTTTTTCTTTTTCAAATAAGCAAAGTAAAATAAGCAAAATTTTGTCAAAATAGTAACTTCGGTATGTATAAGAAATCATAATTTAACAGCATGGCTTATATAATCAAAAATGTCACAACCTTTTGGAAACTTTGTTGCTGTAAAGGCTGAAAAAGCATAAATTATGACAAAGTTGCATTATTACTTTGTTTTATGTTACTTTGATTTGTTTTTACAATTAGAAAGCAGCTTGTCCCAGACACAAATGAGAGTAGTAGAATAGTACAATAGTATTAAAAAATCACATTTGAATCCCCTCACATTATTATTGGCTGGTCAACACATTTATTAATTTATTTAATTATTTAATTTATTTATTAATTTATTTAATAATTGATTTTTACTTGACAGAATTTTTGTAAGTGACCGGAATCATTAGCCCCTTTCACAGCAATCCCAGTAAATTACCGTAAAATTTCCAGAATGACTTAACGGTAGATACACAAATATGCTGTTCTCTCAAGCAAAGGCGTTATGGCTTTTTACCGGTAAGAGAACAATACCGGTAAATTCTGTGATGTCATTCATCAGAAGTGATCTTTAAACGCCACACCATTGTCTTCATTCGCCCACATGAGGAGAAGTGCTTTAGTTTCACTATCTGTTCAATTTGACAACATTTTTTGACGTCTGACTGAAAGGCATAAGGGGATAATCAAACAGAATGAGTTTTTGCTCTTAAAAACACAAGATGTGCATATAATATCAAACCGCAGAGCCGCAACGCTGATGCATGGAAAAGAAGGCTGGGTTTCGAGTGCGGCACGGTCAAAGATTATATATTTACATAGATAAACGATAAAAAAAGCTTACTGTAAACAGCGCAGAGTAATCACGTCATCTCCATAAAAACTTTGATTGGCCCAAAGCAGACTTCTTATGTTAGCACGTACGTGATCATACCGGTAATCTTCATTCTGCATTCACACAGAGCACATTACCGGTAATTTACTGGTAATTTTACAACTTCCCTTACTGGTAAATTGCCGGAACCAATTTACCGGTATTTTTGAAAAGGTCCTGTTCACACATGATCTCTTACCGGTAATTTACCAGTAAAGGCTCTATGTATGAAAGGTGCTATTGTCTACTTACCACAAAGCAGAACCCCCTAGCAACCACCCGGAACACTTTAGCAACTGCCTAGATAATAAGTTAGATGTCTATATAAAGTTTCAAACTTCCAGGCAAGGCTTTGTCAAGCCAACATTTAAACTTTTTGAGCTTTAATTATTATTCTAAGTCAGATTGCCTTTGTAAGTTGCCAGGCATCTCTACAAATTAAGGCACACAAAGAAACATCCCTTTACTGAATAATGTATTTGCAGTCTAACTAGAGGGAGCCTTTAGGAAGCCTTCAAAGTGTTAGTCCTAATTAAAATAAAAGTGCCGTGTGTTGAGATCTGCTGAGTTTGAAACACAGCTGTTAAATGCTAAATTCAGCTGCAAGACTTTGGTCTTCACACTGCAGTCCTTATATCTGGTTCCTATTTTACTGTAAATGCAAAAGATGCGAATGCTTACATACAAGTTGGTAGAAATGAATGATGAACAACTTTTCTGAAACAAGTTGTTGTGAGCATTTTGACGTTTAAATCTTCAACTTTGCACATTCAGTGTGAAACATCATGTGATCTTTTTGAAATGTCTAGAAACATCTGAGAAGTTACATTAAAGGGATAGTTCACCCAAAAATTAATATTCTGTCATCATTTATCATTTACGCACTCTCATTTCTGTGGAACACAACAGAAGATATTCTGAAGAACTTAACAATACTGGAGCACATTGATTTTCATTGTATGGACAAAAATGGAAACATTTCTTAAATTATTTTTTATGTCCCACATAAGAAAGTAAGTCATGTTTGGGACATACAATGACACATGATGACATAATTTTCATTTCTGGCTTTCATTAGCTATTCTGATGGATATATACAGTTTAGCGGCCGTTATACAAAAAATATTTGAATGCTCAGTGCCACGTTTATTAGAATTAGAATCAAGTATTCATAAAATTTAAATTTGTAAACCTCTCAATGAATGAGTTCCTGTTTGTAAATGTCAGCGCTTGTGATAGATGACATGCCATTGTTTAAAAAAATGCTGCCGCAGCAGTATCTCAATTATGGTTTTCATTCTCCATTCTCTTTAGCTTTCATTACTATTTATTTATTTTCAGAAGATCGCGTTATATATTCATGAGACTTTGAAATACAGAGTGATGCCTAACAAAAAAGCTTGAAATGTGGCCATATCTGACATAAGATTATGGCTGCATATTATTATTTATAACAAATAACAAATGATGTGATGTGTTTTCTCTTTTCAGAGGATGAGTAAATGAATACAAATACAAATGTTAATAGACATTTTCAAATGCAAGCAGTTTGCGGTTGTGTATGTATATGCGTGTGTGTTTGTGTCTTTGTACACGCTTGTCTGTGTGTCTGAGTTGATAAGAGAAAACGGTTGAGTATTTTTCACAGCTGGAACTCTTCGCACGCTGCATCCGACAGTATCACTTTGCAAACCATTCAAATCAAGTCACGCAAACACACTCTCGCATGCGCTGCAGCTGCATTTAATCAAAATCATTCATAATTCACACCTCTGTGTGTGACTCCTTACTGTGAAGATAGAATAAAAACGCCATTTGTGATGAAACAACATTGATTGGCCAACATTACTTTGAGCGGCCATTATGGTCCATCTTTTATCCCAGTGCAATTTCTGCAGTGTCTTTATAGAACGGTTGTGCTTGGTGTTGAAACTGGCTATTTTGGCAAAGGGTTTTTATATATGAATGAACATAAGGACGGTGATTAGCTGGACTAGAACATTAGCTGAGCAATTTTTGGACAATTGCTGATGTCTCGGGTAGCTCATCTGCTTTTAACATGCAGTTTATTCTAAATGGCTAATTCGTGTTTCATTGAAATAATATCACAAATTGTACACACTGTCAAACTGATTTTGATAACTTGAACATATCCCATAAGATTTGAGAGCAAAGACCTTAAACATAACAGAGGTTCTGAATTCATCGAATAACTCACACTTTTTTATTACCACTGGTTTCGAGGAAGGTATTAGATTCTCTATAACACAGATTTACAATGAGGGCATGTGAACCCCAGGGGGTACTTGGATTTTTTTTTCTGCTTTGTTATACCTATAAAACAGCTGAAAATTAAAAAAAATTGCCTTAACAGAAAATTAAAACAATGAATCATGGTTAATTCATTATTTATTGTAGTTTTGCAGTCAGTTCCTTCAAAAAAAAAAATTGTTAGTTTTAGGTTTGCAGTCTCAGTCAAAACACATGACCCGTAAAGGCAAGGAATAAAAGTAAAGGCATAAACGTGCAACAATGAAATTATTAAATAATGTAACAACATTCCTCTAACAATGTTTGTACAAAAAGTGTTTGCAGTCATATTTTATAGGGGTGACCGGGGAGTGTTGTAACATGGGGTCAGATGTAACACTGTCAGTTTGAAAAGTCAGAAAAGAGCTATGGTGTCATCAATATCATACACTCACATCTCCCTTTTGAGCTCACAGGAGAAGTGGCATGTTACTGTAAGCAACATTGTACATTTTATGACCAAAAAATGATTTTCAGGAAGGAAAGTAATAAATATATATATATATATATATATATTTTTTTTATCAAGATTATTTTTTTGCCTAGCAATCATTGTATTGTAGATACAGTTATTTGGCTTGCATAATCTAAAGTAGCTATTTCTCTAGTTTAATTTGATGTGTTGCATTTATGCTAACTTCAAACCCACATGCTAAAACAGTTATGGCTGTTATGGGTGGGGATAGTTGTAACAGTACATTAAAAATGTTACAACCAACCCCTTATGATGATTCCGGTTATAAGTCACATCCCCTGTTAAGACAGAATCATGTGAGTTTTTTTGTTGCGCATTGAGGGATTTATGTGGTAAATATGTTTCCATAGTTTATGCGCATGTCTTCTTATCGGATAAAAACATTATCCACCTCAATTGAGCACATATGATTTTTTTTATGATATGATATTTGTGTTTCCATCCAGCGTTTTTTATGTGATATCCCAAAATTCACATAAAATAGGTGGATGGCAACATAGCTAGTGACTGAACTGTTTTGTGACAGGAATACAGCACACACACATGATCACTCACACAAACACACAAGGCAGTTGTTTTTGTGTTAAATTTAAGTCCTTAAAGAAATACAATACAATGTTTTTTGTTACTTAAAATTGTTCACTTTATTCAAAATGGATTATTCTTTGCTCTTCAATAACATTCTTGCATACATTTAGATTGTGTGGATTTTATTTCAGCAAATTATCTCTCACTGTTACTCTTTGTGTTTGACATTAACTCACATAATCTGTGATTGTGTTGTACATGTACTAAGCGAGTTATATTTGTAACAGACAATGTGGCTACAATTTATTCAAATTTTGCGAGATATAACACAAATAACCACTGAGTTACCGATACTCAAACACAAGGTGTTAATTTCATCCCTGGTCTCCCCTACTTGTGTTTTTATGACACTTCAATTCCACAACAACTGTGAATTTAGTTTAAAAGTGAATCACTGTGATCATGACCACTTTATTCTTGTTAATGATTATGGTTAAGTGATGATTATGCTAAATGATATCCAGTTCAATTTGAGTTTCAAGAAACATTTCTAGTTTGGTCTTGATGAAAGGGCACTTAAAAAGTACCAATGGTTACACTTTTAGATAGTCCACTTTAGATATTCTACTAACTATGAGTAACTTTGCAACTACATGTCATCTAACGTCTCGGTTACGTATGTAACCCTTGTTCCCTGAAGGAGGGAACGGAGACGTACGTCGGACGTCACCGACGAATTGGGATCACTTCTGGGAGCCCCTATCAGCTTCGAGTGTATAGAGAACGGGCCAATGGCCATTGGCGTGCGAGATTTGCATCTCGCGCTCCGCCCCGCATCACGGGTATAAAGCGGAAGCGGATGCCGCGCACATTTGTTTTTCACTGAGGAGCCGAACTAGTGACTCGGCCGCTGCAGTGATGGTACAGCAACTGTGGCGACGGGACGTACGTCTCCGTTCCCTCCTTCAGGGAACGAGGGTTACATACGTAACCGAGACGTTCCCTTTCAGTCGGTCACGTTCGACGTACGTCGGACGTCACCGACGAATTGGGATCCCTATGGAAAACGCCACAGTTACTACCACTTCCAGCACCCAGCGAAAGCCCCTCAGACCCCCGTCTGTTCGGGGCGGGGAACTCACGCAGGGAGAGTCACTGCTGCTGTTCCGCAAGACCCACTCAGCAGAGTATTGGATAACGCTTGGAAAGCGTGCCCAGGGGGGCCGCTGCGGAAGCCACATCCTACCCGTAGGGAGGTATCATGTGGAATATAAACGTATGGACTGGCCGTGGGCAGTACAACATACGGAAGTCCCAGGGGTGGCCCCGGCCGATGCAGGCGGGAGACTACACCGCACAGAGACGGCAGAGCACGCTCTGCCAAGGGAAAGACACGGGCTCGCCGTAGGGAGCCGTACCGTGGAAGAATACACATATGGGACCGCCGTAGGGGTCACAACATATGGATACCCAGCCTAACACAAGTTCCACCAATGCATAAGAGTGTTAGACCTGGCGTCGGACGCTCCGCCACGTCTGACTGCCGCGGGTTGCGGAGGACTCAACAGGGTTCGCCGTTCTGGGGAACTCAACTGGAGCATATCAGCGCACGTATCCGGTCCATGAGGAGGGGAATGGCGCAGCAAGCCGACACTAGAACGGGCCCTTCGGTGTTACTGGCTATTTGAAGCGAGCACACGGGAAGAAACCGGCTCTACAAGGAGGCTATAGAATCTAGCGAACGTGTTAGGTGTCGCCCAGCCCGCAGCTCTACATATATCTGTCAGCGAGGCGCCGTGCGCCAGCGCCCAGGAAGAGGCCACACTCCTAGTGGAGTGGGCCCTCAACCCAAGCGGGCAGGGCACGCCTTGGGTTTCATACGCCAAGGCAATGGCATCCACTATCCAGTGAGCCATCCTCTGCTTGGAGACAGCCTTTCCCTTCTGCTGGCCTCCGTAACAGATGAAGAGCTGTTCTGAGGTCCTGAAGCTTTGCGTTCTGTCCACGTAAGTCCGCAGAGCGCGAACGGGACAGAGAAAAGCCAGGGCTGGGTCTGCCTCCTCCGAAGGCAGCTCTTGCAGGTTCACCACCTGGTCCCGAAAGGGAGTGGTGGGAACCTTGGGCACATATCCGGGCCGGGGTCTCAGGATTACATGAGAGTTACCCGCCCCGAATTCCAGGCACGATTCGTCGACCGAAAATGCCTGCAGGTCCCCTACCCTCTTGATGGAAGCCAATGCAGTCAGGAGTACTGTCTTCCAAGACAGGATTTTTAACTCTGCTGACTGCAAAGGCTCAAAGGGAGCCCTCTGTAATGCGGTTAGCACCAGAGACAAGTCCCAAGAGGGTATAGAGTGAGGGCAAGGCGGATTTAATCTCCTCGCCCCCCTCAGGAACCTGACGACCAGATCGTGCTTTCCTAGGGACTTACCATCAACCATGCTGTGATTTGCAGCGATAGCGGCAACATACACTTTGAGGGTGGAGGGAGACAGCCTTCGCGCCAACCCTTCTTGCAGGAAGGAAAGCACAGAGCCGATCGAACATCTTCGGGGGTCTTCTCGTCGAGAAGAACACCACTCGACGAACAGGTTCCACTTCAACGCGTAGAGGCGCCTCGTAGAGGGGGCTCTGGCGGAAGTGATGGTGTCTACCACAGTCTGTGGTAGGCCACCTAGAACCTCCGCGTCCCGTCCAGGGACCAGACATGGAGTTTCCAGAGGTCCGGACGCGGGTGCCATAGGGTGCCAAGTCTCTGAGTCAGGAGGTCCTTCCTCAGAGGAATGGGCCAAGGAGGTGCTGTCGCGAGGAGCACTAGTTCCGGGAACCAGGTCCGGTTGGGCCAGTATGGCGCAACTAACAAGACCTGCTCCTCGTCCTCCCTGACCTTGCACAGTGTCTGCGCAAGAAGGCTCACTGGGGGAAACGCATATTTGCGTAGGCCCCGGGGCCAGCTGTGTGCCAGCGCATCCGAGCCGAGGGTCCCCTCGGTCAGGGAATAGAACAACTGGCAGTGAGACGTGTCCGGGGCGGCAAACAGGTCTACCTGTGCGGTCCCGAAGTGACTCCAGATCAGCTGGACCACCTGGGGATGGAGTCTCCACTCTCCTGGGAGCACTTGCTGTCGTGAGAGCTCGTTGGCTGCACGATTGAGCAGGCCCGGAATATGAGTGGCACGAAGCGACCTCAGATGCTTCTGACTCCAGAGGAGGAGATGGCGGGCGAGTTGTGACATGCGGCGGGAGCGTAGACCACCCTGTTTGTTGATGTACGCAACGGCCGCAGTGTTGTCCGTTCGGACCAGAACGTGCTTGCCTCGTAGCGGCCCTTTGAGGCGGCCCAGTGCAAGACGAACTGCTAAAAAACTCGAGGCAATTGATATGCCATTGCAGTTGAGGCCCCGTCCACAGACCCGAAACTGCAAGCCCGTTGTGGATGAGGCATCCGTGGAGACAACAGCATGCCTGGACACTTGTTCTAGGGGAACTCCTGCCCGTAGAAACGAAGGGTCCAACCACGGACTGAAGGTTTGGCGACACTTCGGTGTTACTGAGACACGGAATGAGCCGCTCTGCCACGCCCATCTCGGGACTCGGTCGTGTAGCCAGTGTTGAAGCGGCCTCATATGAAGCAATCCGAGCGGCGTCACTGCGGCTGCGGATGCCATATGCTCCAGGAGCCTCTGAAAATGTTTCAGTGGTACCGCTGTCCTGCATTTGAACGAATTCAAGCAGTTCAACACCGACTGGACGCGCTGCTCTGTGAGTCGCGCTGTCAGATTGACCGAGTCCAACTCCATACTGAGAAAAGAGATCCTCTGCACGGGGCAGAGTTTGCTCTTTTCCCAGTTGACCCGAAGTCCCAACAGGCTGAGGTGACTGAACACCATGTCCCTGTGTTCGCACAACTGCGCCCTGGACTGAGCCAGAATCAGCCAGTCGTCGAGGTAGTTGAGAATGCGAACACCACGCTCTCTCATGGGAGCAATGGCCACCTCCGCGACCTTCGTGAAGACACGGGGCGACAGGGACAGCCCGAAGGGTAGGACTCTGTACTGATATGCCCGTCCCTCGAACGCAAAGCGTAGGAACGGTCTGTGTCGAGGGAGAAACGAGACATGAAAGTACGCGTCCTTCAGGTCGATCGCTGCAAACCAATCTTGGGGACGGATTCACCTGAAGATGCGTTTCTGCGTTAGCATTCTGAACGGCAGCCTGTGAAGGGACCGATTCAAGAATCGCAGGTCCAAGATTGGCCGTAACCCGCCGCCTTTCTTGGGTACAATGAAGTACGGGCTGTAGAAGCCTGTCTTCATATCGGCTGGAGGGACCGGCTCTATCGCGTCCTTCGCCAGTAGGACTGTGATCTCCGCCCGTAGCACGGGGGCGCTCTCCTTCGACACGGAGTTGAAGTGAACGCCCCTGAACATGGGGGGCCGCCGGGCGAACTAAATCGCATAGCCGAGTCTGATAGTACGGATGAGCCAGCGGGACGGGCTGGGGAGCGCTAGCCAGGCTCCCAGCGACCGAACCAGCGGGACCAACGGCACCACAGACGTACCCGCAGCGGGGCGGGGCAGCACAGCGGAGTGCAGGGACCCGACTCGGACGGCATCGCGGCCCGAAGTGGGGTCTGAGTGCGCAATGCAACACTTACCTGCTTCCGCTGAGGGGGTGCACGGGTGTGCGGAGGCCTCTTGTGTGCGTCCTGGACACAGCCAGCACCCCCTGCTGGCGATAAGAGAGGCACCGGAGGGTGACAAGGCATGGGAGTGTCGTACACCGCCAAGCGCGCTCTCTTGGCACCCAGAGATTTTAGAAACAGCTCTTTCTTTGAAGTTTTGGGTACAGAAGTCAAACAAAAACATAGAATTCTCTCCCGGCCCTCCAGCGGGAGAAGGAGCGGTGCTGTCACCACCTCCTGAAGAGCTGTCTCCTCCATCTCTGGGTGGCCCGTCTCAGGGTCTCTTACGACGGCGCTTGCCACCTGGCTTGGCAGCGGGCTGGACGGCCTTCCCGCGGCCGGCTCCACGCCGTTGCCCTGGTGGAGGCTGCTGCTGGGCTGGGGCGGGAGCGGGGGCGGTGGCGGGCGGCCGCCCTCGGCGACGAGCAGGCGGAGAAGCTGTGGCCGGCGGCTGGGCAGCAGCTGACCGCCGGGGCAGGATGTGTTTGATGGCCTCCGTCTGCTTCTGGATGGCCGAGAACTGCTGGGCAAAGCTCTCGACCGCGTCGCCGAACAACCCAACCTGGGAAATGGGGGAGTCCAGGAACCGATACTTATCGGTCTCCCTCATATCGGCCAGGTTGAGCCAGAGATGTCGCTCCTGGACCACAAGAGTGGACATCGCCTGACCAATGGAACGGGCGGTGACTTTTGTCGCCCGGAGGGCGAGGTCCGTCGCCGTCCGGAGCTCCCGGAGGAGCTCTGGGTCAGGTCTACCCTCGTGCATGTCCATGAGTGCCTGGGCCTGGTGCACCTGGAGCAACGCCATGACATGCAAGGCGGACGCAGCCTGTCCACAAGCCTTGTAAGCCTTCCCAGTTAGACTGGAGGAGAACTTACAGGCCTTGGATGGGTGGCGTGGGTCTCCGCGCCAGGTGGAAGCGGACGCCGGACACAGTTGCATCGCAATAGCCCGTTCCACCGGCGGGATCCCCACGTACCCCTTGGCTGGCCCGCTGTCGAGAGTAGTGAGGAGGGAGGAGCCACTCGGCCGGTTTCTGGCAGAAAAAGGTGCCGTCCACGACCTTGTGAGCTCCTCATGCACTTCCGGGAAGAAAGGCACCGGGGCGGGACGCTGAGAACCAGCGCGAGCCGCCCCGAGAAACCAATCATCCAGCCTAGAAGGCTCGGGACACGGTGGAGGGTTCCACACGAGCCCGACCTTTTCGGCGGCCCGGGAAAGCATAGCCGTCAGCTCGGGGTCCGTCTCGGGCAACGCCACTCTCCCAGAGGGAGGCAACGCAGCCGAGTCTTCATCCCCCGAGGACTGAAACTCCCCCTCCGATGCAGCGATCGACATCCTATCGTCTGCTGGAGCTCCAAAGGTCACCGCTGGACCACCCCGAGAGGGGCCAGCGACTTCCTCCGGAAGCTCAACCGGCTGCGGCACTACAGAGGGTTTAGGGGCCCACGGAGGCTGGCTCGGCGGGTGTGCCCTAAACGTGATCCTCAGGTCACCCTGGCTATTCGCCGAAGTAGGTCTATCCTGCTGGGCAGGGATAGCACTAGATCGGGGCATAGGTAAGGGGACTCCACCCTCCCGAAGGTAGGCGAGTCTCGACCTTAGCGCCGAGATAGTCATGTTCCCGCAATGGGAACACGAGCTATCCACAAACGCTGCCTCAGCATGTTGAATACCCAGACATGTCAGGCAGCGATTGTGACCGTCAGCTGGTGACAGGGAACGACCGCATCCAGAAACGCACGGGTGGAATGACATCTTGAAAAAGACGCAGTGTCACACCCGTGTTGCTCTTTTAGAAGAAGCTCTTTTAACGTGCCGAAGCACCCAGGAACAACCGCGGCAAACACAGGGGATAGTGCAGCCTGTGTTTGCACTCACCGTGGAACGCCCCCACCGAACCAACCGGGATGCTATAAGAACAGCAGTTGTTTCACCGATTTCGGTGAGCTCGCGGTTGTCACTGCACGTGCCTTCTCCCCAGCACAAAAGCCTCTTCTCTCACTCTCTCTCTTTCTCTCTGCTGACGCAGGAACAGTCTTCCATGAAGCTTGTTTGGCTCCGAAGTGAATGACAAATGTGCGCGGCTTCCGCTTTATACCCGCGATGCGGGGCGGAGCGCGAGATGCAAATCTCGCACGCCAATGGCCATTGGCCCGTTCTCTATACACTCGAAGCTGATAGGGGCTCCCAGAAGTGATCCCAATTCGTCGGTGACGTCCGACGTACGTCGAACGTGACCAACTGAAAGGGAACTCTCAGAGTATTGTAGACTGCTAGGTTGGGGTTAGTAGGATAGGTTGACATGTATTTACAAAGTTACTTATAGTGTTAGTTATAAATAAAGTGTTAGCAGATATTAAGCAGACAGTCTACTAATACTCTAGCTGACATGTAGTTGTCATGTATAAAATAAAATCAAACATGTAAACTCAAATGCCAATAAACACAAAACAAAGCACTGTGGCTGTGTCTGAAATTGCCCCCTATACCCTTAAATAGGGCACTACTTGAGGGGACAGCCATTTGTAATGGTGTCCGAAACCATAGTGGACGTTACTGAGTGCATTCAGTCAATCCCACAATGCACTGCAATAACGAGTCTACAACTGATGTATGCTCAACAGAGACTGTCATATTATTGGGAGATGAGAGGGTCTGTATCTCCAACCCAATCTCTATACGTATTTTACGTGGTGGCTAATTCGTACAAATTTGTACGAATCGGTACGATTTTTGCTACCCACCCCTAACCCCGCCCCTAAACCTACCCGTCACTGCAGTATAGACAAATCGTACAAATTCATACGAGTGAGGTCATACAAATTCGTACAAATTGGTTGTGAGATAGCGTTGGTATCTCTTACCATTGGAGAAAGCGTAATGGCTAACTTGGATCACGTGATGCACCTCTCAGCCTATCGTGTAATGGCAGTGACGTCAGTGCCTGCCGTTCAAAGTTTTATGACAGTCAGGTACAGTTTACATTAGTCAGTTTCTTGTGGATTAGCACGTTGGTCTTGTGGATAAATGTTCTATATTTGGTGTCATATCGCTAGTAAACGTACTGCATGGTTTGTGGAATGTGCTTTACTGCGGGAAAAAAAGAGCGTGAATATATCTATTAGCTGGAAACTACTAGTCATTGCTGGGAGCATAAAACCACATTTAAGAGTACACTAAAAACTTAATTGTAATTTAATACATATTTAATTCATTAAAATTATATGTATTTTTTTACCATCATTTATTGGTATATCATCACAGGCACACAGCAGAGTCATAAATCATTACAATACAAGACTAACCTGGCAGCGATAGAAAGAACACTTTTTTTCATTAAACAACATACAATATAACACAATAATTAAATTATGAATGTTCTCTTTATTCATTAAAATACATACAGTGGGGAGAACAAGTATTTGATACACTGCCGTTTTTCCAGGTTTGCCCACTTACAAAGCATGTAGAGGTCTGTAATTTTTATCATAGGTACACTTCAACTGTGAGAGACAGAATCTAAAACAAAATTCCATAAAAATCACATTGTATGATTTTTTTAAATAATTAATTTGCATGACATAAGTATTTGGTCACCTACCAACCAGTAAGAATTCCGGCTCTCACAGACCTGTTAGTTTTTCTTTAAGAAGTCCTCCTGTTCTCCACTCATTATCTGTATTAACTGCACCTGTTTGAACTCGTTACCTGTATAAAAGACACCTGTCCACACACTCAATCAAACAGACTCCAGCCTCTCCACAATGGCCAAGACCAGAGAGCTGTGTAATGACATCAGGGATAAAATTGTAGACCTGCACAAGGCTGGGATGGGCTACAGGACAATAGGCAAGCAGCTTAGTGAGAAGGCAACAACTGTTGGCGCAATTATTAGAAAATGGAAGAAGTTCAAGATGACGGTCAATCTCCCTCGGTCTGGGGCACCATGCAAGATCTCACCTCGTGGGGCATCAATGATCATGAGGAAGGTGAAGGATCAGCCCAGAACTACACGGCAGGACCTGGTCAATGACCTGAAGAGAGCTGGGACCACAGTCTCAAAGAAAACCATTAGTAACACACTACGCCGTCATGGATTAAAATCCTGCAGCGCACGCAAGGTCCCCCTGCTCAAGCCAGCGCATGTCCAGGCCCGTCTGAAGTTTGCCAATGACCATCAGGATGATCCAGAGGAGGAATGGGAGAAGGTCATGTGGTCTGATGAGACAAAAATAGAGCTTTTTGGTCTAAACTCCACTCGCCGTGTTTGGAGGAAGAAGAAGGATGAGTGCAACCCCAAGAACACCATCCCAACCGTGAAGCATGGAGGTGGAAACATCATTCTTTGGGGATGCTTTTCTGCACAAGGGGACAGGACGACTGCACCGTATTGAGGGGAGGATGGATGGGGCCATGTATCGCGAGATTTTGGCCAACAACCTCCTTCCCTCAGTAAGAGCATTGAAGATGGGTCATGGCGGGGTCTTCCAGCATGACAACGACCCGAAACACACAGCCAGGGCAACTAAGGAGTGGCTCCGTAAGAAGCATCTCAAGGTCCTGGAGTGGCCTAGCCAGTCTCCAGACCTGAACCCAATAGAAAATCTTTGGAGGGAGCTGAAAGTCCGTATTGCCCAGCAACAGCCCTGAAACCTGAAGGATCTGGAGAAGGTCTGTATGGAGGAGTGGGCCAAAATCCCTGCTGCAGTGTGTGCAAACCTGGTCAAGAATTACAGGAAATGTATGATCTCTGTAATTGCAAACAAAGGTTTCTGTACCAAATAATAAGTTCTGCTTTTCTGATGTATCAAATACTTATGTTATGCAATAAAATACAAATTAATTACTTAAAAATCATACAATGTGATTTTCTGGATTTTTGTTTTAGATTCCGTCACTCACAGTTGAAGAGTACCTATGATAAAAATTACAGACTTCTACATGCTTTGTAAGTGGGCAAACCTGCAAAATCGGCAGTGTATCAAATACTTGTTCTCTCCACTGTAATATTAGTGTCATATAGTTTTAATAGTCATTACAATTCAAGTCATAACATAACTGGTAAAACCTGAAAGCCCAAGAAAGTACTTTCTTTAGACAATATACAATATCACTCAATATTACTATTAAATACTATGGTAATGCCGTAAATGAGTCCTACCTGTCGCAACATTCCCTTCTCTGCCTTCTCTTATAAAATAATCTTTTTAATCATAGTAAAATCTCAACAAAAGTATTGTTTAGCGTAACACATGTTGAAGATTAGTGGACAGGTAGTCGGTTCATTAAATGATAAGCTATTTCCTCACAAAAGTGGTTTATTCAGTGTAGTGAAGCTTCTTCTCCATTGACATCCATTAAAAAAAACAGCCTCTGGTCTCCTCCCCTGCGTACCGACACAGCCGAAGCGTTAGTGAGCTGGAAAAAAAAGATGCCGTCCGAAAGTTGCGTTTGCTGGTCAGTTTGTGTAAATGTACGTTTTTTTTTTTTGTTTTTTTTTACCAATGTTTTCCACTTCTGATGTCGTTTCTAGCGAGAAATTACTAATGTAGTAATTAAATATTTGTTTAGTTCTCAACAAAGCTCGCTCTATTTTGCTGTAGATCATTAAACTGTTACACTGCCTAAGAAGTCTGTCCGAAATTAGTTTCGTGAGGTGCCTTCATGCACAAACACTGCCTTACAAGTCATTGTCTGATAAGGCAACGAGGCAACGAGTCAGCTGCCTAGGTTTTCGGACACAGCCATCTAGTGGCTTTGCGCTCAACGGCTAGAGAATACCCATAATGCACTGTGAGAGCCGTGCGCTGAATTAATTCCCACGTCTCGCCAGGAGATGGTGCGGCTGAATCAATCCATCCATTTTCCAAACCGCGCTGGTCCAGCGTAATATCATACAGGTATAAGATATAAGATTATTAAAATGTTTAATTACGGTTTATACATGCTAGTTTCCATGGCAGAGTTCAAGATAAATCTTTTCCTTAGCCTACTGCTGCCAGTTTGCTACGTTTCAAATAATTATTAAACAGCAAGCACAAACTATGCAAAAGCAGCAGCCCTTCCCGAATTCACTCATTCGTTTTCATTCACTCCTTCAAGTGGACTATATTAGTGGAGCAATGTAGGGAAAAGTGAATGAGGGTATAGGGAGCGATTTCGAACACAGTCTGTGAGAACTGAAGGCTAAATACACAGAGGCTAATCAACAGAAACTGAAACAGGTGTGTAACAGTAGTAACTAGGGGTGTGACTAAAATTAAAAGTAACTAGGGGTGAGATTAAAACGTGACAAGATTTCTCGTCGAGTGAAAAGCTGTCTCGCGATATCGCCAGTGACGGAGCGTGAGGGTGAAATTAGCATAGAATATGCCACCGCTACGTTTACATTACATCATCCACTGTCATTTTGCTTTTTTTAAATTTTTTTTTATAGAAATAAAAACCATTTAATTCAGTTGGAAAACAGTTGCTTCAATTGTAAACTATTGTAAACGTCTGCTCTGCTCTGCATTGTGTGCGACTGCGTCTGACCTGCAGGAATCACAGTTCATTGGTCACGTGACGAGAGTAAGACGAGTCGATTGACAGGACCATGGCGGAAGATTCGTGCGGAACAGAGTCTGATAGAGTGCCTGATAAATGTCTTATTATCTAGAATGCATGCTCAGCACCGCCGCTCCCTATACACAGAGTACTTGCGATCACGAATCAAAAGCGAAAGTAAACGCGAGCTCCGCGATTCGCGCAAACTAGTCGACATACAATAAGTGTAACCACCTCTTAGCTCTGTTCTCTGTTTGCACTTTGAATATTGAGAGAGTAATTTAATTATGGTTGCACTTATTGTTTGCATTTAATAAGACTAAGAAAAAACTGTTATTTATTTTTGTTATGTACACTGTTTTTATTTCTATGTTCAGTTTGTGGAAAGGAGTTCAAGGAGGTCACACACAGCCTCAGTCAGAAGTTCTGGAAGCTCATAATTCATGAACAGTAAGGTCTGAAGAGACTCGTGAAATACAGGAGAGAAGCCAATCAGTTGAGTTTGTTTGTTACAGTGCTTGTATATTGTTGTCTTTCAATGCATATGATAATTCATTCTCAGAAAGTAGAACTGAAATGACATTCATTACAAGATGAGTAGTTAAAGCATTTCAAAATGCACCTGTTTTTCCAAACTATTTTTCCAGTCATGAATTTTGTCATTGAGGATTTCTTAAAAATACTGTGCAAAAATCTCGTCTCGTCTCGTTCTCGTGAACCAAATCTTGTGTCTCATCTCGTCTCGTGAGCTAAGTGTCTCGTCACACCCCTAGTAGTAACAAGTAAGTAGTATCGGTAACCAAGAAAAATAACTAGTGGTGGGAAAATGGAAACAAAGGAAACAGGTGCAGGAACTACTGTAGAACTAAACCTAGTTAGTCCACAGTAGTTAGCAAAGTTACTTATAGTTAGTAGTAGAATGTCTAAAATGGACTATCAAAATAAAGTGTTACCGTACAGATCTATAATATTCTTGCTGCACAAATCATAGTTTGAATGTCTTCAACATAAGTCACATTATGGACATGTAATTGAATATAGTTGTTAAGGTATATCTGGCCAATTCTTTTGAATGCTGTAGGTCATTCATACATTTACATTTCTTGCTTTCTTGTTATGTCAGAGATGTGTGTAATATAATTTTGAGTGCAATTTCAAAAACAGTTTTTAGCAGCACTTTTCTTGTGGTCTGTTTGTTATAAAGATGCTGTTGGGGAACAGGTTGTTATGATATATTACAGTTAACACATTTTTGTGTTTTGGGAAGCCCAGCATTAGGGCCTGTAGTTTAATTTTAACTTGGCAAACACAGGACTGAAGCTTTAACGAACCTTCTGAAGGCTTAAGCTTAACGTGTGGGCCTGTCATGGTATCAGATTTTTGTTATTGTGGCCAAGAGTTTCATGATAACGTTATTATAGCGATATCTACAGAAATAAAAATGTACAAACCTGATTCCAAAAAAGTTGGGACACTGTACAGATTGTAAATAAAAAAGGAATGCAGTAATTTACAAATCTCATAAACTTATATTTTATTCACAATAGAATATAGATAACATATCAAATGTTGAAAGTGAGACATTTTGAAATGTCATGCCAAATATTGGCTCATTTTGGATTTCATGAGAGCTACACATTCCAAAAAAGTTGGGACAGGTAGCAATAAGAGGCCGGAAAAGTTAAATGTACATATAAGGAACAGCTGGAGGACCAATTTGCAACTTATTAGGTCAATTGGCAACATGATTGGGTATAAAAAGAGCCTCTCAGAGTGGCAGTGTCTCTCAGAAGTCAAGATGGGCAGAGGATCACCAATTCCCCCAATGCTGCGGCATTTCTCAATATCAGAAAGGAGTTTCTCAGAGAAAAATTGCAAAGAGTTTGAAGTTATCATCATCTACAGTGCATAATATCATCCAAAGATTCAGAAAATCTGGAACAATCTCTGTGTGTAAGGGTCAAGGCCGGAAAACCATACTGGATGCCCGTGATCTTCGGGCCCTTAGACAGCACTGCGTCACATACAGGAACGCTACTGTAATGGAAATCACAACATGGGCTCAGGAATACTTCCAGAAAACATTGTCGGTGAACACATTCCACCGTGCCATTCGCCGTTGCCGGCTAAAACTCTATAGGTCCAAAAAGAAGCCATATCTAAACATGATCCAGAAGCGCAGGCGTTTTCTCTGGGGCAAGGCTCATTTAAAATGGACTGTGGCAAAGTGGAAAACTGTTCTGTGGTCAGACGAATCAAAATTTGAAGTTCTTTTTGGAAAACTGGGACGCAATGTCATCCGGACTAAAGAGGACAAGGACAACCCAAGTTGTCATCAGCGCTCAGTTCAGAAGCCTGCATCTCTGATGGTATGGGGTTGCATGAGTGCGTGTGGCATGGGCAGCTTAAACATCTGGAAAGGCACCATCAATGCTGAAAGGTATATCCAAGTTCTAGAACAACATCTGCTCCCATCCAGACGTCGTCTCTTTCAGGGAAGACCTTGCATTTTCCAACATGACAATGCCAGACCACATACTGCATCAATTACAACATTATGGCTGCGTAGAAGAAGGATCGGGGTACTGAAATGGCCAGCCTGCAGTCCAGATCTTTTACCCATAGAAAACATTTGGCGCATCATAAAGAGGAAGACCTAAGACAGTTGAGCAACTAGAAGCCTGTATTAGACAAGAATGGGACAACATTCCTATTCCTAAACTTGAGCAACTTGTCTCCTCAGTCCCCAGACGTTTGCAGACTGTTATAAAAAGAAGACGGGATGCCACACAGTGGTAAACATGGCCTTGTCCCAACTTTTTTGAGATGTGTTGATGCCATGAAATTTAAAATCAACTTATTTTTCCTTTAATATGATACATTTTCTCAGTTTAAACATTTGTTATGTCATCTATGTTGTATTCTGAATAAAATATTGAAATTTGAAACTTCCACATCATTGCATTCTGTTTTTATTCACAATTTGCACAGTGTCCCAACTTTTTTGGAATCGGGTTTGTATGATAATAAATAACGCTATCAGTCAAGTTCATCTTATTTATTTATTCGTGTTTTTTTTTTTTTTTTTTTGCAAATGAATCACACATGAGTATAGTAGGCAGAAAGAGAGTTTATAACCATTCTTTACATTTGTGGTGCAGTAATACAGTGGGGAGAACAAGTATTTGATACACTGCCGATTTTGCAGGTTTTCCTACTTACAAAGCATGTAGAGGTCTGTAATTTTTATCATAGGTACACTTCAACTGTGAGAGACGGAATCTAAAACAAAAATCCAGAAAATCACATTGTATGATTTTTAAATAATTAATTTGCATTTTATTGCATGACATAAGTATTTGATCACCTACCAACCAGTAAGAATTCCGGCTCTCACAGACCTGTTAGTTTTTCTTTAAGAAGCCCTCCTGTTCTCCACTCATTACCCGTATTAACTGCACCTGTTTGAATTTGTTACCTGTATAAAAGACACCTGTCCACACACTCAATCAAACAGACTCCAACCTCTCCACAATGGCCAAGACCAGAGAGCTGTGTAAGGACATCAGGGATAAAATTGTAGACCTGCACAAGGGTGGGATGGGCTACAGGACAATAGGCAAGCAGCTTAGTGAGAAGGCAACAACTGTTGGTGCAATTATTAGAAAATGGAAGAAGTTCAAGATGACGGTCAATCTCCCTCGGTCTGGGGCACCATGCAAGATCTCACCTCGTGGGGCATCAATGATCATGAGGAAGGTGAAGGATCAGCCCAGAACTACACGGCAGGACCTGGTCAATGACCTGAAGAGAGCTGGGACCACAGTCTCAAAGAAAACCTTTAGTAACACACTACGCCGTCATGGATTAAAATCCTGCAGTGCACGCAAGGTCCCCCTGCTCAAGCCAGCGCATGTCCAGGCCCGTCTGAAGTTTGCCAATGACCATCTGGATGATCCAGAGGAGGAATGGAAGAAGGTCATGTGGTCTGATGAGACAAAAATAGAGCTTTTTGGTCTAAACTGCACTCGCCGTGTTTGGAGGAAGAAGAAGGATGAGTACAACCCCAAGAACACCATCCCAACCGTGAAGCATGGAGGTGGAAACATCATTCTTTGGGGATGCTTTTCTGCAAAAGGGACAGGACAACTGCACCGTATTGAGGGGAGGATGGATGGGGCCATGTATCGCGAGATCTTGGCCAACAACCTCCTTCCCTCAGTAAGAGCATTGAAGATGGGTCGTGGCTGGGTCTTCCAGCATGACAACGACCCGAAACACACAGCCAGGGCAACTAAGGAGTGGCTCCGTAAGAAGCATCTCAAGGTCCTGGAGTGGCCTAGCCAGTCTCCAGACCTGAACCCAATAGAAAATCTTTGGAGGGAGCTGAAAGTCTGTATTGCCCAGCGACAGCCCCGAAACCTGAAGGATCTGGAGAAGGTCTGTATGGAGGAGTGGGCCAAAATCCCTGCTGCAGTGTGTGCAAACCTGGTCAAGAATTACAGGAAATGTATGATCTCTGTAATTGCAAACAAAGGTTTCTGTACCAAATATTAAGTTCTGCTTTTCTGATGTATCAAATACTTATGTCATGCAATAAAATGCAAATTAATTACTTAAAAATCATACAATGTGATTTTCTGGATTTTTGTTTTAGATTCCGTCACTCACAGTTGAAGAGTACCTATGATAAAAATTACAGACCTCTACATGCTTTGTAAGTGGGCAAACCTGCAAAATCTGAAGTGTATCAAATACTTGTTCTCCCCACTGTAGCTACATACTTTGTTGTCATCGTCTTTTTTTTCCATTTTATGATGGGTGGCAACCAGCGTTAAAGTGCAATACCAGATGGATTTTTGGTCACACTTTAGTTTAGGGTCCAATTCTCACTCTAAACTAACTAATAACTGCAGCTTTTGCCTTAATAAACTCCTAATTACTGCTTATTATTAGTTAGTCAAGTAGTTGTTAAGTTTAGGTAGGGTAGGATCCCAGCAACCAAAAGCCGTCATTTCACTGCCTCGGTTAACTATAGACCTGATATAGTCCGGTTATGAGTAACCCACTTCTAGCCAAAATAACCTTGAATTTGGATACATGTTGTTTTTGCCAAAATAACCTGCGAGATGTATGATATTCCATCATGTAAGCAATGGCAAAAGTGATTACAAGGTGTTTGGTTTCATTTCTTTGACATGTTCATGTTCTATGACTCTAATCTTAGGCTATGGTTAGAAGTCCATTATACGTTTGGACTGCGTTTGGATGGCTATTAGATGTCTTTTAAACGCAAAACTGCTTGCTGGGATTAAGGGATGTAGAATATGGTCATGCATTAATATGTGCTTTATAAGTACTAATAAACAGCCAATATCTAACATGCATGCTAATAAGCAACTAGTTAATAGTGAGAATTGGACCCTAAACTGAAGTGTTACCGGATTTTTTTTACTGACACTGAATAATTCACGATATTATCATGTGTGTAATATTAAAATCTCATTATTTCATTTTGAAATATCACAGTTATCCTTAATGTCAGTATAATACCCCTAGATACATAACTTTTTGACACAAATCTGGTTTGTTAAAATTACAAATATTAACCACAAATTTTCCTTTGTGCTTTATTTCTACAGCGTGTGCATATCACATGCTTAAAGTTGCATAACAGACATTTACTCAGATGCCTTATTTTGGCAAAATTTTAATGCATTATTGCATATTATCCTTTATGGAGATATGATTTTTATCACATCATTCTATAATGTATATTTAATTTATCATGCTCATTTCCCATGCATATTTTTTACATATAGATTACCTTTGCTATAAGAAATGGGTCAAAACATCATCAATCCTTCTTCCAAAACATGTTTTTGTCTTACCCTGATTCACTATGGTAAGCCTTTTATAAGTGTTTATATTTTAGACAGGGCGGAATGTTTTTTGTGGGAAATTGTGTACATACGGCACTCGCCCGAGCATGTCTCATCATATCCATAAATAGAGAAAAGTTTCAGCAACTACTTTGATATGTGTAAGTTGTGGGAGTGGTATAGATTAGTTCTCACAGCGAGCAAGAAAGGTTGACATAGACACGATAAATCTCAAACCTCCCAGGAATTCAACAGAGAAGCATCTGCTGGGAAAAAACAGAACAGAGCTCGTAATAAAACAAGAATCAACATTGGCTTGGCTTTTCGGAGAGGGCGAGAACTGAGGGATTTGAAATGTAAAAGCGACACCTTTTTATTACTCAACAGGTGAGTAAGGTATTTTATTGAACAGATAAATTACCATATTCTCTAACAGAGTTTATTGTAAAACATTATTTATTGTGAAGGGTCATTTCGTTCTGGTCGTTGTAGCGCA
Organism: Coreius guichenoti; assembly: GCA_039654105.1. NCBI lineage: Eukaryota > Metazoa > Chordata > Actinopteri > Cypriniformes > Gobionidae > Coreius > Coreius guichenoti. The sequence continues at coordinate 10,437,052 of CM077185.1, read as the reverse complement.
ATGCTGAAATACATTTTCAAGTAAGTACAGTGCCTATTAATGGGTATAGCTCCAGTAACGTCTTCAGCTAGTCAGGTTGAGATCCTTTCTATCTAAACTGGTTATTTCTCTTTAAGCCTGGTAGTGAATGTTTTATGTAGGATAATCTCTCTCTCTCTCTCTCTCTCTTTTTAGTTATGAGAAAGAACCTTATTCATCCACACAGTTATGCGGAGCCGAAGCACAACCAAAACAATGTTCTTGTTTAGACAAGCACATTACAGGCAGTTTTGTTTTTTAACTGCTAGAGGGCCAAAATAAGTTACATAGTGTAGCTTTAAAGGCACAATATGTAAGTTTTCGCTGCCAGAGGTCAGTTTGTCCCAAAGCCTGCTTGTCTCAGTTGATCTATGTTTACGTTTTTTTGGATTTTCCGACAATGAAGTCATTAATTGATTAGCCATTACAATGGTCATTAATTTTAAATAATGACCATTATTTAAAATTGGAATTTCTCTGGATTTACAAATCCTTGGGAACTTTTGGGATAATGTAAGTACACAACTGCATGAAATATATCACACTGTGCAAGTGGTTTTTTGAGATTTTATTAGAAAAATCTTACATATTGTGCATTTAAAGCTTAAAAAAAAATCATTAATAATTTGACATCACAGTTACATTTTTTTTCGAACTACGTGGGAAGCAAACCTATGGAGACTCTTCCCTCTTCAAGAAAAGGTTCTATATATTCTTTCAGGTGCTTCATAGAACATTTTAGTGGTTCCCATCATGGGATCATTTTATGTATTTAGTTTTAATTCATTTTGTTTTAATTCATTTTTTATTTTAGGTAAATGTTCTGAATTAAACAGCTCGTTAACATACTTTATTGAAATAAAATAACCTGTTAAACACAAAGGTAAAACTTTATTCTAGGGTTCAAACTCGCTATAGTTGCTTATTAACATGCATATTACTATGATATTGGCTGTTTATTAGTACTTATAAAGCACATATTAATTTATTATTCTGCATGACCTTATTCTATGTCCCTTAATCCTACCCAATACCTAAACTTAAACGCTACAAAAACTACCTTACTAACTATTAATAAGCAATAAATTAGGAGTTTATTTAGGCAAAAATCATAGTTAACTGTGAATATGTGTTCCCCATACTAAAGTGTTACCAACACAAAATATTATGCAACCATTTAAGACATTTCTTCTTATTTTGGCATGAAGGGTTCTTTAAAATGGAGTCATTTTAAAATGTAAAATAGAACCCCACTTTTCTAAGAGTGTATGTGCATAGTGTCTTCTTAACACTATGTAAACATTTTTTGTTATTAATTACAGCTGAAATATGATATATCTTTCATAAAGGTATTTATGACATTGATTTTACATGAAATGTGACCTTGCAATAGTTTTCACACTTCAATAGTTAACTAATGAGATCTGAGTGAGCGTGGGCTAGATGAGTGCCTATAAATCTCTTCCTCTTCTTCCTCCAGTGGCAGTTACAAATCTGTTCAAGTATCCTGTACTCTGTAGCATGTCAGTCACAAGTATATTGAATTAGACCTCAAACCAGATGATCTATGAATGCAGCATGTTAAACTCAAAGACAAGATGCTCATGGTGTTTTGAGATACAAATAAATGAGGAGACACTGATTCAGTAGCGCCTTGATAAACATGGCTACCTGCTTAAATCGTGCAGAGCCTGTTAATTAGAATGATTAGCCACAAACACCTCACCACTGAGTAATTAATTTAGAACAGGAGTTGTTGACATCGGGACAGCTCATTAACATAGGCAATAATTGTGGCGTTGCGAGTGTATCTGCATTTCATTTCCTTTGAATAGTCATAGAAACAAAGAAATATTTTAGTAAAACCCACATACAGACAGTCTTCTCTTTTTTTCTGTTTTATGCAGTAAGTATTAACTAAAAACTGGTGCATTTCTAAATAGGGCTGTGAAACTCATAAAGAGTCTCAGAGGAAGAAAGCCAAGTTAGAATAATTTCCCAGCTGTCCATTTTTCATGGTATGAAAGACTAAACTTTAAATTCGTGCTTTATGCTTAATGTATAATTTATATTTTAAGACCCTCAGAATTATACACATCAGTGTACACATTTTACTCTTTACTAAAGCCTGTTCTATTGTGTGATAACAGATGAGAGGTTATTGTACAAGACATGTTTTGAGCTCCAGTCAGCCCGTAAGTGCGTAGTTTGTTTCTCACCTAAGCTTTTATGTTGACAAGAATGGAGAAAGCAAATGAAACGGATAAAGAAAAGTAAGAAAACATTCCCAGGCTGCTCACAGTAAACCAAATTATATAAGCACACATAAAAATAGTTTTTGAACCATTGTGAAAGTAAAACTACAAATCATTTTAATTAGAAAGAAGCTATCGGACCCTAAACTGAACATAATATCTAGCAGAAAAAAATATTTTCACCGTCAAAGATGTGACGCAGAGAAATTCTTTACAAATACAGGTTTAAGAGCCAAAGAAACAAGTACACTCTAAAAAATGCTGGGTTAAAAACAACCATTTCTGGGTTATTTGGCAACCCAGCGCTGGGTAAATATTGGACATAACACATGCTGTGTTAATTTTCCCAGCTTGCTGGGTTTTATACATTAACCCATTTGCTGGGTTGTTTTTTGAAAGTGCTGGGTCAGTCAATTTGATAATTGAAGGTTTTTCATTTTAAATCTCTGTTGCGTGTGTGTGTGTGTGTGTGTGTGTGTATATATACACTCACCTAAAGGATTATTAGGAACACCATACTAATACTGTGTTTGACCCCCTTTCGCCTTCAGAACTGCCTTAATTCTACATGGCATTGATTCAACAAGGTGCTGAAAGCATTCTTTAGAAATGTTGGCCCATATTGATAGGATAGCATCTTGCAGTTGATGGAGATTTGTGGGATGCACATTCAGGGCACGAAGCTCCCGTTCCACCACATCCCAAAGATGCTCTATTGGGTTGAGATCTGGTGACTGTGGGGGCCATTTTAGTACAGTGAACTCATTGTCATGTTCAAGAAACCAATTTGAAATGATTCGAGCTTTGTGACATGGTGCATTATCCTGCTGGAAGTAGCCATCAGAGGATGGGTACATGGTGGTCATAAAGGGATGGACATGGTCAGAAACAATGCTCAGGTAGGCCGTGGCATTTAAACGATGCCCAATTGGCACTAAGGGGCCTAAAGTGTGCCAAGAAAACATCCCCCACACCATTACACCACCACCACCAGCCTGCACAGTGGTAACAAGGCATGATGGATCCATGTTCTCATTCTGTTTACGCCAAATTCTGACTCTACCATCTGAATGTCTCAACAGAAATCGAGACTCATCAGACCAGGCAACATTTTTCCAGTCTTCAACTGTCCAATTTTGGTGAGCTCGTACAAATTGTAGCCTCTTTTTCCTATTTGTAGTGGAGATGAGTGGTACTCGGTGGGGTCTTCTGCTGTTGTAGCCCATCCGCCTCAAGGTTGTGCGTGTTGTGGCTCCACAAATGCTTTGCTGCATACCTCGGTTGTAACGAGTGGTTATTTCAGTCAAAGTTGCTCTTCTATCAGCTTGAATCAGTCGGCCCATTCTCCTCTGACCTCTAGCATCAACAAGGCATTTTCGCCCACAGGACTGCCGCATACTGGATGTTTTTCCCTTTTCACACCATTCTTTGTAAACTCTAGAAATGGTTGTGCGTGAAAATCCCAGTAACTGAGCAGATTGTGAAATACTCAGACCGGCCCGTCTGGCACCAACAACCATGCCACGCTCAAAATTGCTTAAATCACCTTTCTTTCCCATTCTGACATTCAGTTTGGAGTTCAGGAGATTGTCTTGACCAGGACCACACCCCTAAATGCATTGAAGCAACTGCCATGTGATTGGTTGATTAGATAATTGCATTAATGAGAAATTGAACAGGTGTTCCTAATAATCCTTTAGGTGAGTGTATATATATATATATATATAGGACAGGAACAGTTCATGCACAACATTTTTTTATTCAATGGCAAGTCAGTCTTTTACAGTCATAAAATACTCAAAAACATTTAGTAAATGTTTTAGGATGTGACAGGAGCAGCAACAGCAGCCAATGGGAATCTGTGGGAAGAAAACTGGTATCAGCAGGCTGTTCCAGTTCATTAAATGACAATCTTATATATTCATTTCTGAAAAGTTACATAAAAAACGTCTCGGTTACGTATGTAACCCTCGTTCCCTGAAGGAGGGAACGGAGACGTACGTCGGAACTGACCGACGAATTGGGGATTATTTTCAGAGACCAATCTACTTCGAGTGTATAAAAACGAGCCAATAACGTTGGCATGCGGTCCACGCACCGCCCCGCAGTGCGGTTATGAATACGGAAGTGGAATACCGCATCCTCGCTTTTCCAACTGAGGAGCCGAAATAGTGACTCGGCCCTTCAGCGGAAGCACAGCACCTGGCTACAGGACGTACGTCTCCGTTCCCTCCTTCAGGGAACGAGGGTTACATACGTAACCGAGACGTTCCCTTTCAGTCGGTCACGTTCGACGTACGTGGGAAATGACCGACGAATTGGGGATCCCTACCAACACGCCAGGGAGGCTGGCCCTTCCAGCACCCTGCTTGAGCTCGCTGGAGTGCTCCTAGGTTGGAGCAAGAGTCAGGGCTCCAAGCAGGGAAGGTCCGTCACTGCTGTTTCTGCAAGATCCACTCAGTGTGACTATTGGATAACGCTGGGAAAACGTGCCTGTCTCGTGGAGATGGTACGCTGCGGAGCCACGTCCTTCAATGGAAGGAGAGGTGGCGGAATACACATAAGGACTAACCTATCAGGGTAGTACTACATATGGCAGTCTCTGGGGTGGATCCAACCTGATCCCAGGGGGGAAAGAACACCACCAGAGACAACAGAGCGGGCTCTGTCAAGGGAAAGACACGGGGCTAGCCAAATAGGGTAGCTGGTACCATGGAGAATACACATATGGGGTTGCCGTTAGGGAACCGCTACATATGGAACCCAGCCTACACACACGTTCCACAAGCATACGGGTGCAGGCCTGGCGTCAGACGGCCGCAACGTCTGACACCGAAGGGGTGTCGGAGGAGCTCGACAGGGTTAGCCATTTCTGGGGAACACAACTGGAGACAATAGACGCACGTATCCGGCCCAGCGGGCGGGAGTGGCGTTGCAAGCCGACACTAGAACGGGCACTTCGCGTCTACCGGCCACTGGGGGCGAGTACACGGGAAAAAACCAGCTCTACACGGAGGCTATAAAATCTAGCGAATGTGTTAGGTGTCGCCCAGCGACATATCGCCCAGCGACATGATATATCTGTCAGCGAGGCGCCTTGAGCCAACGCCCAGGAGGAAGCCACAATCCTGGTTGAGTGTGCTCGCAACCCGAACGGGCAAGGCACGTCTTGCGATTGGTACGCTAAGACGATAGCATCCACTATCCAGTGGGCTAACCTCTGCTTGGAGACAGCCTTCCCCTTCTGCTGGCCTCAGGACGACGTGAGAGTTGGCCGGCCCGAACTCTAGGCACGATTCGTTGACCGAAAGTGCGTGCAGGTCCCCTACCCTCTTGATGGAGGCCAATGCAGTCAGGAGTACTGTCTTTATGGACAGAATTTTTAACTCTTCAGACTGCAAAGGCTCAAAGGGAGGGCTCTGAAGTGCTCTTAACACCAGAGTTAAGTCCCAAGAGGGTATCGAGTGTGGACGAGGAGGATTTAGCCTCCTCGCACCTCTGAGGAACCTGACAATTAGGTTGTGCTTCCCTAAGGACTTACCTTCAACTGCGTCGTGATACGCCGCTATTGCTGCGACGTACACTTTGAGGGTGGAGGGAGACAGCCTTCGCTCCAGCCCATCTTGCAGGAAAGAAAGCACGACTCTAACTGAACACCTTCGGGGGTCTTCCCGGCGGGAAGAGCACCACTCAACAAACAGGCTCCACTTCAGGGCATAGAGGCGCCTCGTAGAGGGGGCTCTAGCAGAAGCGATGGTGTCTGCCACCGCTTGTGGCAGGCCACCTAGAACCTCCGCGTCCCGTCCAGGGACCAGACATGGAGTTTCCAGAGGTCTGGACGCGGGTGCCATAGAGTGCCCCGTCCCTGAGAAAGCAGGTCCTTCATCAGGGGAATCGGCCAGGGAGGGTCTCTCGAGAGGAGTGTGAGTTCGGGGAACCAGGTCCGGTTGGGCCAGTAGGGCGCAACTAGCAAGACCTGCTCCTCGTCCTCCCTGACCTTGCACAGGGTCTGTGCGAGAAGGCTCACTGGGGGAAACGCATATTTGCGTAGGTCCCGGGGCCAGCTGTGCGCCAGTGCATCCATGCTGAGGGTGCCCCCAGTCAGGGAAAAGTACAACTGGCAATGTGTCGAGTCCGGAGAGGCAAACAGGTCTACCTGTGCGGCTCCGAAAAGGTCCCATATCAGCTGGACGGTCCGGGGGTGGAGTCGCCACTCTCCCGGAGGTGTCGACTGACGAGAGAGCTCGTCGGCTGTCTGGTTCAGCACACCAGGGATGTGAATGGCCCGAAGCGACCTCAGATGCTTCTGACTCCACAGGAGGAGATGGCGGGCGAGTTGCATCATGCGACGGGAGCATAGACCACCCTGGCGGTTGATGTACACAACGGCCGCAGTGCTGTCCGTACGGACCAGTACGTGCTTGCTCTGAAGCGGCTTTTTGAGGCGGCTTAGGGCAAGACGTACTGCAAGCAACTCCAGGCAATTGATATGCCATTGCAGCTGGGGCCCCGTCCACAGACCCGAGACTGTGTGCCCATTGTACGTGGCCCCCCAGCCGGTGGACGAGGCATCCGTGAAAACCACAGCATGCATGGACACTTGTTCTAAGGGCACTCCCGCCCGTAGAAATGAAGGGTCTGACCACGGGCTGAAGGTTTGGGGACAGTACGGAGTAACTGGGACCCGGTACCTGCCGCTCTGCCACGCCCATCTCGGGACCCGACCATGAAGCCAGTGCTGAAGCGGTCTCATATGAAGCAATCCGAGCGGCGTTACCGCGGCTGCAGATGCCATATGCCCCAGGAGCCTCTGAAAATATTTCAGTGGGACCGCTGTCCTGCCTTTGAACGTATTCAAGCAGTTCAACACTGACCGGACTCGCTCCTCTGTGAGGCGCGCAGTCTGGTTGACCGAGTCCAGCTCCATGCCGTGATAAGAGATCCTCTGTGTGGGACAGAGTTTGCTCTTCTCTCGGTTGACCCGAAGGCCCAACAGGCTGAGGTGACGGAGCACCAGGTCCCTGTGTTCGCACAACTGCTCCCGAGACTGGGCTAGTATGAGCCAGTCGTCGAGATAGTTGAGGATGCGAACGCCGCGTTCTCTGAGCGGAACAATGGCTGCCTCTGCGACTTTCGTGAAGACGCGAGGGCGAGAGGGACAGCCCGAAGGGCAAGACTTTGTACTGATATGCCCTCCCCTCGAACGCAAAGCGTAGGAACGGTCTGTGTCGAGGAAGGATAGAGACATGGAAGTACGCGTCCTTCAGGTCGATCGCTGCAAACCAATCTCGGGGACGGATGCATTCGAAAATGCATTTCTGCGTTAACATCCTGAACGGAAGCTTGTGCAGGGCCCGATTCAGGACACGCAGGTCCAACATTGGCCGTAACCCACCCCCTTTCTTGGGTACAATGAAGTAGGGGCTGTAGAAGCCCGACCTCATATCGGCTGGAGGAACCGGCTCGATCGCGTCCTTCGCCAGTAGGACATCGATCTCTGACCGCAAGACGTGAGCATCGCTGCTCCGCACGGAAGTGAAGAGGATGCCCCTGTACTTGGGGGGCCGTTACGCGAACTGAATCGCGTAGCCGAGTCTGACAGTACGGATGAGCCAGCGAGACGGCCTGGGGAGCGCTAGCCAGGCCCCCAGAGACCGTGCAATCGGGACCAACGGCACCACAGACGTACCCGGGGTGGGGCAGCTAGATGGAACGCTCAAGACCCGACCCGGACGGCCCGGAGGCGACCCGGAGTGTTGTCTGATCGTTCCAGGGTGGGGTAGTGTGTGGGAGAGAAGGCCTGGGGGCGTCCTCTAGCCTCACACCGCCCCCTGGTGAAAAGAGGGGGAGCCAGGAGTGGCAAGGCCCGGGGGCGTCGCACACAGCCGGCTTGGGCCTCTTGGAGCCCAGGGACAACGGAAACTGCTCTTTTACTGAAAATGTGGGTACCGCTGAGCTCCGAGGAGCCAGCGGCAGAGTTTTGAAGTTGGCCCCCCGGTCCTCCTCCGGGGGGGGAGGAGTGCGGACACCATCTCCCTCCGAGCAGACCCATCCATCCCTGGGCTGCCCGTCTCAGGGCCGCTTACCCTTCCGTTTACCGGCCGACTTCGCGGGACCCTGAGCGGGTTGGGCGGCACCCTTGCGTCCGGCGCCCTGCTTCCCGGGTGGAGGCTGCTGCTTGGGTTTGGCAGGGGCGGAGGCAGACGCAGGGGGACGCCCTCGGCGACGAGTAGGCGGAGGCGCTGCGGCTGGCGACAGGGTGGAGGCAGCAGCTGGTCGCCGGGGCAGGATATTTTTAATCGCCTCCGTCTGCTTCTGGGCCACCGAGAACTGCTGGGCGAAGCTCTCGATGGCGTGGCCGAAAAGGCCGGCCTGGGAGACAGGGGCGTCGAAGAACTGAACCTTGTCGGACTCACGCATGTCTGCCAGGTTCAGCCACAGGTGGCGCTCCTGGACCACCAGAGTGGACATCGCCCGACCCAGGGAGCGCGCAGTGACTTTCGTCGCCCGGAGAGCGAGGTCCGTCGCCGTGCGCAGTTCCTGCATCACGCCTGGGTCGGAACTACCCTCGTGCAGCTCCTTTAGCGCTTTGGCCTGGTAGACCTGCAGGAGCGCCATGGCATGCAGAGATGACGCGGCTTCCCCGCAGGCTGTGTAGGCCTTGCCTGTTAGGTTGGACGAGAACTTACACGCCCGGGAGGGGAGACGTGGGTTAGCCCGCCAGTCCGCAGCGGCCCTGGGACACAGTTGCATCGCCACGGACCGCTCGACTGGGGGAATCCCCACGTACCCCTTAGCCGCGCCACCATCAAGGGTAGTGAGGACGGAGGAGTCACTAGATCGATTTCTGGCGCTATAGGGCGCCGTCCACGACTTCGTGAGCTCCTGATGCACTTCCGGAAAGAATGGTACTGGGGCGGGGCGCTGAGAACCAGCATGGGCTGTCCCAAGGAACCAATCGTCCAGCCGCGAGGGTTCGGGACACGGTGGAGGGTTCCACTCGAGCCCAACACTCGCGGCGGCCCGGGAAAGCATAGCCGTAAGCTCTGGATCTGACTCGGGCAACGCTACCACACCCGAAGGGGGTAACGCAGCCGAATCCTCATCTCCAGAGCCCATTAGCTCGTCCCCCGATGCAGCCATCGAGATCATATCCTCAGCCGGAGCCCCGAAAGAGACGGTCGGCCCAGCATGAGAAGGACCAGGCCGCTCTTCCGGAAGCTCCACCAGCGCAGCAGAGGGGGGAGGGGCCCAAGGGGCTTGTTGGCCCGTTGGGGAAGCCCTCACAGTCACCCTCAGGTCTCCACCAAAGGCATCAGCCAAAGTAGCAGCCCTCTGCTTTGCAGCGGGAGGACCACTAGATCGGGGGATGCGCAATGGGACTCCACCTCTTCTGAGGTACTCGAGCCTAGACCGTAAAACTGCGATGGTCATGTTCCCGCAATGAGAACATGAGTCATTCACGAACGCCGCCTCAGCGTGCTGAACGCCCAAACACGTGAGACAGCGATCATGACCGTCAACTGGGGACAGAAAACAATGGCATCCAGAAACACACGGTTTGAATGACATCTTGAAAAAGACGCAGGGTCAAACCATGTTGCTCTTTTAGGACAGAAAAATGCTCTTTTAGAAGTGCTGAGGCACTCAGGGAGATGGCCGCGGCTCACCGCGGTCCGGTAGTGCAAGCCCGTGAGTGAGCACTCAGTGAAACGGAACGCCCAGCCAACCAACACACACAGTGTACGTAGCAGCGGCCACTCGCTGAATCGCCAGCACCAGCAAGAGAGCGATCTCTCCCACAGACTCGTTCTAAACACTCTAGAAAACAGCAACAGACTGACTGTAAACCGTTCGGCTCCGAAGTTGAAAAAGCGAGGATGCGGTATTCCACTTCCGTATTTATACCCGCACTGCGGGGTGGTGCGTGGACCGCATGCCAACGTTATTGGCTCGTTTTTATACACTCGAAGTAGATTGGTCTCTGAAAATGATCCCCAATTCGTCGGTCAGTTCCGACGTACGTCGAACGTGACCGACTGAAAGGGAACAGCTTTACGTTGTACCATCTTATTTGTCAGATATTCAAGTTTCAACCTGTCAAGCGCATAGCGCGACCACAGCTGCGACGCTAGCGCACTATTAGTCTCAGCCTCAGACGTCACGCCCACGGACCGTTTGCTGAATGTCTGATGCATATGGGACACTTTTCTGGAAACACTTCAGCAGTTTCAAAGTCGTCATCTGATTGGTTGAATTGCTGCGTTCTTTAACGGTCCGCCTGGAAACAAATGCCACGACTCCAAACTCCCTCGTGGAAGAAGAACGCCATCGTGTTTACAGCTGTGACAATGAGCGCTTACCATAATCAACTAAATGCTGGATTTTCAAAAGTATGTGAAGTTCGCGGCTCCATTGTTGCAGTAAACTTGAACAACGTTTATGAATGAATAATTTATAGATGCACACCTGTTATTGCAGGGACATCGACTTTACATTTTCACGCCCCTAAACATGACGTGGAACAAAACGAACTGTGATTGGTTGCGTTACATGTCAGTCAAACGTCCTCTTGGGCGGTCCATGGCCAATGAAAGCTGCGATGGAATCCAGACCTTTTGCCGTCAGTCTGAAGGTCTGGCTACGCGAGACTAATGCACTATCAACAGTGCTCCTACTATAGTCAGTGGAGCGCATGGCGGCAGGACAGCGATGTTGCGTCGTTTTTCAGCCCTGGTCGCACATTCGTTTGGCGGGAGGTGAAACTTCCTGATGGCGCTGGCACGTCGTTCGGCTAGCGTTCCCAGCAGACGTTAGCTGTGACTTACATGTAAACAAAAAAAGGTACAATGTGAGACTACAGTCATTTTTATCTTTGTACAGTAATAATTTGATAGGAATACAATGTAATACAAACCTTAATTTCATTCAGAAATTTCTCCTCAGGAAGTTTTCTCTCAGAACAGAACACACAAATGTATCCAGTTTTAACCGGTTTGGCACAGACTACCCAACATTGGATTACATTGACCCAGTGCTGGGTAGGTATGTGATGACTCAGCAGCTGAGTTACAGGAAAAACTACCCAGCACTGAGTGAAAATATTAAAAATAACCCAATAAAATGACCCAGCAGGCTGAACCCAGCTTTTGGGTTAAAAAAAATAACCCAGCATTTTTTAGAGTGTAGGGCTTCAAAATTGTCTGGCTAAAGATTGTTGAGACTAAAGTGGTACATTAGATAGATAGTGAAACATGATAAACGCTTTAAAACAAATCTTTATATGAAAGCCCTAAGAGTGAAAAATAAGAAATAAGAAATAGTCACGATATAAATTCAGATTGAAATAGTCACAATGTTTATTTATTTGTCTGTCTGTCTAAGAAATGGGTTTCCATACATTTGTGCCACCATTTATCCAACATTTTTCTCAGTTATCTGAATGTATATTTATTTTAATAGACATCTGACACATTCATATCATTCTTGAAAGGCATGCATGTATTATGGATATGTTTGTTAGTTGTTTATGTATGTCTGTATTCTCATTTTCACTGATGCCTGTTTTCATTTTCATTCCTAACAGTGTTGTTTCTGTGTTGATTGAATTGGCAATATTGAATAGGGAACAGTTATGCTACAGTTATGCCAATAAAGCAAACCGAAATGATATGAATTGAGTGAGGTAGACATTTAGATTCAGTGACACTGACATACAAGAAAAGAGACATGATTTATATTGTCTCTAAGGCTCTGCGTTTAATAGAGTCCTGGAATCTAAGGGGAAAGAAAAATCTGCCCATCTGTTTTTTGTTTTGCAGGTAAGATAACTAATAATGAGTTGATTTAATTAGTTCAGTGCTAAAACAAAATAGGCACAGGGTGACTTCTTAACCCTGGAGGACTGCGGACCCCAGAGCAAGAGGGGGAAAAAAGTATGTGAGGACGAAAAACTATCAAAAATGTTTATGAATCCAGCTAGTGTTGTTGTTATTGATTTTCCCATCTTCTCTTGGCTCATAAACAGTGTAGTGAGTCGCTCAGCCTGAGCTCACAGCTTACCAACAGATCTGGGATCAACGGCCACAAGGAGATCGATTTTGCCACGCAGATTTCAGTCCTGCTTAACCAACACTGCCGTTACGAGTACTTCACCTTAGGCCATCAGTCAGCTTACATGAGCTGCTGAAGCATCATGGTCCAAAGATAAGTGTGTTTCTGGATTAAAGAACAGAAATTTAGCTATACACTTCCTGATGTGAAGGGTTTCTCTGGAATCATGATTTAGCTTATTGTTGGCCTTTTTAGAACTGTAAATTGAGGTTTAACTTGAAATAAATAAGAATACATGCAGATGTTTTGAATAGAGGTGAACTTGGTTGACTCTTAAGGCTGGAATACATTACATGACTTTAAAAATCTATCTAATCTAAATCTAATCTAAAATCTAAGATTTTAAAACACTAGGCATCATACACTTGCCGACTTTGTAAATGGTTATAGAGAAAAATTGGGCACTAAACGACTGATGATCATATAGTACACTACCAGACTTTCAAATCGTTCTGAAAACAACAAACTCACACAGAAACACATGCCTCGTTGCTAGGAGATGCATCACAGATAAAACAAACAGGGATATGCAGGAGATGACCTCAATAGTTCTTGTAGTGAATAAAAAAACAGGCATTTGGATTCGATCTTGGGTAGTAGACATGGTCAGTATGGACTCTACAGATTACAATGGGAGTTAGAGGAGAGTGGCGCTTTCAGCTGTTTTATCTGTGCTGATGAGTCAAATATTGAGGCTAATTTGTTACGTGTTCTGTTAATTTACTTTTGTATTTGTATTGTATTTTATTGCAACATGGTTGAAAGAGCCAGCTTCAGCTTCAGTTTCATTTCCAAAACCTGCAGAGTGGTGCAGACTTCGGCAACTATTGTCGACTCATCCAGACTGCAAATCGGTGCAAAAATGTGAGCAAAGGTTGTTTAGTGTATTCCAGCCTACTTGAAAAACAACTGTATTAAACTGTATTTTTGCCATATTTATACATCTTAAAAAGATAAATTAACTTGAAGCAAATTGCAAAAGACATTACCTTGTGTAATATCTAATACACTGAACAAAATTATAAACACAACACTTTTGTTTTTGCCTCCATTTTTCATGAGCTGAACTCAAAGATCTAAGACCTTTTCTATGTACACAAAAGGCCTATTTCTCTGCGGCACTACAGAGGGTTTAGGGGCCCACGGAGGCTGGCTCGGCGGGTGTGCCCTAAACGTGATCCTCAGGTCACCCTGGCTATTCGCCGAAGTAGGTCTATCCTGCTGGGCAGGGATAGCACTAGATCGGGGCATAGGTAAGGGGACTCCACCCTCCCGAAGGTAGGCGAGTCTCGACCTTAGCGCCGAGATAGTCATGTAGTCAGGGGGGGGGGGGGGGGGGGCAGGGGAGTCCTAGGGGGGTCCAAAAAAACAGTCAATATCTGGTGCGACCACCATTTGCCTCACGCAGTGCAACACATCTCCTTCGCATAGAGTTGATCAGGTTGTTGATTGTGGCCTGTGGAATGTTGGTCCACTCCTCTTCAATGGCTGTGCGAAGTTGCTGGATATTGGCAGGAACTGGAACACGCTGTTGTATACGCCGATCCAGAGCATCCCAAACATGCTCAATGGGTGACATGTCCGGTGAGTATGCTGGCCATGCAAGAACCTTGGATGTTTTCAGCTTCCAGGAATTGTATACATTTCCTTGCAACATGCGGCCGTGCATTATCATGCTGCAACATGAGGCAATGGTCGTGGATGAATGGCACAACAATGGGCCTCAGGATCTTGTCACGGTATCTCTGTGCATTCAAAATGCCATCAATAAAATGCACCTGTGTTCGTTGCCCATAATATACGCCTGCCAATACCATAACCCCACCGCCACCATGGGCCACTCGATCCACAACGTTGACATCAGCAAACCGCTCACCCACATGACGCCATACACGCTGTCTGCCATCTGCCCTGTACAGTGAAAACCGGGATTCATCCGTGAAGAGAACATCTCTCTAAAGTGCCAGACGCCATCGAATGTGAGCATTTGCCCATTTAAGTCGGTTACGATGACAAACTGCAGTTAGGTCGAGACCCCGATGAGGATGAAGAGCATGCAGATGAGCTTCCCTGAGACGGTTTCTGACAGTTTGTGCAGAAATTCTTTGGTTATGCAAACCGATAGTTGCAGCATGATAATGCACGGCCCCATGTTGCAAGTGTAACCTGCACAAGGGTACTGGAGTGCAACCCTCTACTCTGCCTGAGGGTGGCGCGTACACCCCAGGGAATTTTCTAAATAAAAAAACACACCTTTCCTCCGGTGAAGACGCTGCTAGAAAGCATCAAGGACTGGAATGGAAATATCCTCTGAGGGATAGGAATTTGAAGAAAAATCTCGTACCAAATATTGAAATATTGTGTGTCCATTAGGTTGAAAGCTGCGAGAGAGAGAGTTAAGCCGCATGACTCTGCGAGCTCTTCAAGATACCTCCGGTAAGGATGCTAATACTAATGTGAATGTTATGCTGACTGTGCTAGCTTCATTATGGCGCAAAATACCGTTCTTCTAAAACCAATCGGAGTTGTGACCCTGATTCTTGCTGTTTGATACCATATAGACACAGATTCAGATTGTTTTGTTGTTTAAGATGTTCATCAAAGATCGCTAATCGCGCTAGCCGCGTGTTTACCTTTAACATTTAAATGTGAATTTGTTTAGATTTTAGCTCTGCTGTTAGCTCAGCTAAGCTAGTCACCACTGTAGCAGATCTTTGATAGTATTCACACCGCTAAAGGTGCCTTTATACTCTGTTCTGTTGACTTAGAAGTCATTTGATTGAGGGAGTATTTATCCTCTTGTTGTCATATGTAAAATAAGGGTGATTTAGTTCATTTAATTGCCAATATACATGTTTGATATGTATATGAGGATCAGAAGTTCATCTTAACTGTTAAAAAGAATGAATATATTAAAATGTGATGTTTGAAATGTTATTAAGATGCATAAATAGATTTAAAAGGTTAAAAACATAAATATCTGGTTTCAGAAATCTCATGATTTTATTTCTATACTGTGAGATGGAAGTACTTGATTGACTGATTGTTGTTCATTGGAACTGACCTATGTTATGTGGTGATTTTTATTTACATAATGATTAGAGTATCTATATCCTTTACAATTGGTTATATTTGATCTGACATTTGAATGGAGATAAGTTGATCGGATTTGAACAGAAATGAGGCAATAGTAACTAATGCATTCTGTACTGTATGTATAGATTGGTTTTTAGAGAGGGATAGATCATCTGAATCTGACCTTGGTGGTCAGTGGCGAGCCAACCGCAGAAGTCAGTGAATGGACCAAGAGCCTGGTGTGGCCAGCCGAGGCATCTTTGGAACCATCATCATCCTGTGCCTTCATTTGAAATACAGATATGAACACACATAAACCTACCCGGGTAGTGAAAAGAACATACATACTCCAAGAAACATTAACACACCAAGAACTTTCATGGACTCTTTCTTTGTTTGAGGTTGTTTATTTTGGTTTTGTTATTGTGCGCCTGTGCACTCAGGAAGCCGGCTTAGGTAGGCAGGGAATGTAAATAACTGTCTTTAATTTTGTATAATCAATTTCTAAAACTTAACTGTTTTGTGTTATCTGTTCTCTGCTGACCTTTTTACTACTTCAGGCTCCGTAGTCGTACCTAGAGTTTCTGGTATTAGCCCAGCTTTAATTCATAGCTAATTCAATTAGTTATCGGTTACACTAACCTGTGTCGCGGGTTACACAAGGATCTGTACAAAATTCCTGGAAGCTGAAAACATCCCAGTTCTTGCATGGCCAGCACACTCACCGGACATGTCACCCATTGAGCATGTTTGGGATGCTCTGGATCAGCGTATAAGACAGCATGTTCCAGTTCCTGCCAATATCCAGCAACTTCGCACAGCCATTGAAGAGGAGTGGACCAACATTCCACAGGCCACAATCAACAACCTGATCAACTCTATGCGAAGGAGATGTGTCGCACTGCGTGAGGCAAATGGTGGTCGCACCAGATATTGACTTTTTTTTTGGACCCCCAGGGACCCCCCTGGACCCCCCCAATACAGTAAAACTGCACATTTTAGAGTGCCCTTTTATTGTGGCCAGCCTAAGGCACACCTGTGCAATAATCATGCTGTCTAATCAGCATCTTGATATGCCACACCTGTGAGGTGGATGGATTATCTCGGCAAAGGAGAAGTGCTCACTAACACTTCTTATTTGTGAACAATATTTGAGAGAAATAGGCCTTTTGTGTACATAGAAAAAGTCTTAGATATTTGAGTTCAGCTCATGAAAAATGGGGGCAAAAACAAAAGTGTTGCATTTATAATTTTGTTCAATGTATTTCATATTAATTATATATTAAATATTTTCTTACCCCTATTGGCAGGGCTGTACGTTTTTTACACATAGCTCTGGTGCTACAGAGGTTGAATGTTATGTAGCACAGGTCAGCACAATTGTAGCACAAGTATAAAACGTACGTTACATATCATAAAACATCCAAGTAGCGCAGTTTGTCGCTTAAACAGGCAGGTGATGGCAAAAGAACTGATAATGTCTCATACAGGGCACGCAAAATCCAACCCCAAGAAAACAAGTTTTTCAGACAAACATTTTATTTCTTTGCCTAAAGTGGCAAACTGCAGGAACGTAACACTTATTGCTTAACATTGTCAATTTTGTTTATATAGCCCTATATCTCTGACTACAATCCAAACAACATCCATTTATAATTCAACCTTACAGCAACATTAAACTTAAGTAAAATTCAATTTAAAGAAGATCTACATTTCTCATTTTCATTCATGGAGATAACATGGAAAATGTGCCATGCATAGTGGACGATTTCTACCACCTGTTGGTAAACAAGCACTTTTAAAATGAAAATTGCATGAAATTACCATTATAACCAGTAGAAGGCTGCAGAGGACCGCTCATTTGGCAGTTTTCTTTAAATTATGAATGGATTATATATGGAAAGTGAGAAAAGAGAGCTCACTTTAAACTACACACCGCACAATGAATCTCATTTACATCATACCTAAGCTTTGGTTTTATGATGAGCGGATTTGCCGGTGTGTAGGTCTCAGCCAGTTAACTTGTGCTAAACAAATACTTTTGTTTTTGAAGGATATTGAGCATGCGGCATCGACTAACCTCACACACGAACCAGCGGCTGTGTTTTACACACATGGAAAACTGTATCGCACGCATTCTACTGCAGCAAATTGGCACAGACCGAGTTTTCCATGTATGTCGCACTGTACAGCCCTGCCTATTGGCAAACTGATTGTTTTAGGTTTTGTTTTTGTACAAAACTTAATAGTGAGGTTACGCCAAATAAATAAATAAATAATAAATTTATAAATAATTCCTGTTATGCCTATACTTATTATCTTGCATAAATCTCAAAACAAATGTATCTTGTTTTAAGGGTATTTAAATAATTTTACTGGGACAAAAAATGTTTTTGCTGTGTAGTTGTCAGTTCAGTTTATGGAAGTCCCCATGACTCCGAATCGTAAATCTAAGCTCTACAATGAGAGTGACAGATTATTTCTGTTGTCTGTTATGATTAACATTTCTAGTAAAGTGGGTTATGGATAGACAGATTATCCTGTCCACTTGAAATGGATGATAATAAAACAATTTATTTTGTCCCGAGGTCAAAGCTCTGGGCTTAACCCAAGTAAGCCTGTGAAAGTGTGTAAAATGATTAAAGGCAGAGAGAGAATATGTCAGCATCTTTGAGTCTACTGAGATAAGCCTGTTAACCCTGACCTCTGATGTAACAACCAGAAACCACTCTGAGGCCAAACTCTCCTTATATATACATTAATGTCATTATCAGCAAACAGGGTCACAATGGTTCAGCACGGGCTGCAGTGAGAGACATACCGTAGTTCTGAAACGGTCAGGTGTCAAAACATTTAGTCTAATTATCACATTCTCCATTAAAAGAAAGAAAACGGGAATAAAATAATTTAGAGTATGGCAGGAAGTCTGAGATCACTAGTTGGAGAACTTGACTTAAATTGAAATGAATACTTTATAGTTATTAATTCTTGTTCAGCATAAAAGAGATAGATACAGAGGATGTGCATGTTATACTGATGGTTTCATCAGGCTTAAGGCCCGTTCACACCAAGGACGATAATAACTATAAAGATAACGATAAAGATATAGATCTAAATATCGTTCTCAGTATTAAATAATAGCAGAGTTCACACCACAGCTATAACGATAACGATATAGAGAAACAATATCGTTGGAATCACTTTCAGAACGATTTTATCCAGCTGATGAACAATAAAAACAGCCAATTGTCAGCCAATCAGAATCCATCCTGCTGTAACGAGCTCGAGCATTTAAAGCTGCAGACAAGTATGCGCTTAGAATAAAGAGAACGATATCCCCTGGTGTGGACGCTAATATAGTTATCTTTATAGTTATCGTCCTAACCTAGTGAGCTGTCTATGTAGGCACTATTTTAAGACATCATCTCGCTGTTCAAAAATATAGTAATATTGTATATTTTAATAGTATTATAATCTTCAGCAAAAAGTTCTATTGTCCACTGTAAATAGTGTATGAATGAATTTCCACTTAACACAAGTCACTTTCAAACTAAGCAGCTTTCTGTTAGTCAACGCCACAAATTTGTTTGACCAACTTGAACACGAGTGAAATCTGCGTAGTGGAACTTTTTCACCCTCATGCAAAACTTGCAGAAATTCCTATTGAAATGACTGGATTTCACACATAAAACTTTGCTGATCAACGGTAAATGTGACCACACATTTAATGTTGCTGCAAGTTATATATCCTTCAAGGCAAATGTAAGATGGCTGGTGTAAACTAATCTGAAACCAGTTTAGGCTGGTTTTAGATGTTTTCTTTTTTTCAGCAGGGACAGAGCCAACGCTATCTCACGACCAATTTATACGTATCTGTACGAGGTGGCTAATTCGTATGAATTCGTACAACCTCACTTGTATGAATTTGTACTATTTGTCTAAACCGCAGTGAGCGGGGTTAGGGGTAGGTCATTCGTACGAAATCATACGAATTGGGCAACTCATCAAATATGTACGATTTAGCAAAAATCGTGCAAATTCAAACGAGTGAGGTCGTACAGATTCGTACGAATTAGCCACCTCGTAAAATGCGTACGAATTGCCGTGAGATCAGGTTGGCAGAGCACATTGCAACAAACTCAGAAAAAAAACTCAGGATGTCTGGTGAGGCAAGAGAAATATTTTGTTTGTACTATATGCTTGTTATTATGAAATTAGCTTAGCAACATGCTAACATCAAATGCTAGTCAAATCTCCTGTGTGGAATGCTTTTGCCGTTAGTTGCTGTCTATATACAGCACTCTAAATTGGTCACTTACGAGATTCCATAATTGTTAGGATGCTGTCTTAAGGGCTGATCACGCAAAACACATTTTATTGCTTTCTAGTGTGCCGCTTTTCCATTGTTTTTTTTGTAACGTAAACATGCGCTAGACTGGGGTATTTGACTGCAGTTCTAAAACTGTGGCGCTCAACTTTAAATAAGTTCAAAACACATCTCTACCTTGCGTTTTCTTTCATTCCTGTAACGATTCACCAGTGTGAGTGCCCCTGATCACCACCAGAGGGCACTCCAACCCGGACTGTCATTCCATCATAGACTACATCACCCATAATCCTTTGCCCGGACTCATCAGCACTCACTGTTTACACCTGTGTCTCATTACCTCTGCCTAGATCTAGCCTGTTCACCCTGTCATTCTTGGCTAAGTCTTGTTTTGTTGTTACACTGCACTTCTGAGCGTTCTCACCGGTTTCATGTCTCTTGGTTTGTTGGATTTCTTGCCTGTGTCCCGGATTACCCTTTTGCCTCTGTCTCCTGCCTTGTTTGCCTGTTTGGACTGCCTACCTGTGTTTTGACCTTGCCTGTACTTTTGACGACGATTGTGGATTACCCTTCTAATAAATACTGCATTTGGATCGTCAACCTTCGTGTCTCGGAGCAGTTCGTAACAATTCCACTGCCTCATGTCTTGCATTTTTTTTTTTTTTTTTTTTTTAATGTTTCATTCCACTGCCCCATGTCTTGCATTTTATAAATGCAAAAACTGTGTGAATGGCCCCTTAGAAGACTGCTCCCTATGTAGGCAGTAGGTAGCGAGGCAGTTTACCACGGTTTTGAAACAGCTCATATTTCCATGACAACTTGATTCTCCATTTACTCCACTTGTAACAACATACTTGAGTGAATTTAGCCATAATGAGTTCCTCTGTTGTTCAGGACTGACAAATGAACCCAAGTTCTGTTTACTTTGTCACATGCTAATCACTGAATCCAGTCAGTTGCTCAAACACTTTCTCTTAAAACTAAACATGCTGTATGTTAATTACCTGGAAGTCTATTCCGTCAAATCAAACCGCAGACACTTGTACAGAAATCTGCCCCTTCCTACACCAAACACGTGTTTCCCATTCCACATAATTAGCCGCAGATTGCAGAAGTGCCATTGCCAGAAAAATATTATTGTTAGACAGCGAGTAAAGAATTTTTAGACTTTATTGTGGTTTGTAGAGGTTAAAGTTCACAAGTTGTCTTTAAACCAAAGCCATGCTACAGATTCGACTACCCTACAAGAGAAGTCTGTAATTTATGCTGCAATGTATCTCACAGACTTGTGCTTCCAAAACATGTCTTTTTTTTAACTCCTCTAAACTCACATGGCCTTGTCCAGAGAAACATAATATGACCATTAAAGCAACTCAGTGTTTAATGGCAACATTTGAAGTACTGCAGAATAATAAACAGCTTGAGACCTCTGTGTTTCTTTCCTTTTTTTTTTTTTTTTTGAAGGTAAAGAGCCGGAGGACTGTTTCAGGTCTCTTGTTCTTTCCTGTGGGTTGTTTACAAATATATTGTGTTAAAAGCAGTATTTGAAATGCCAGTCAGTACAAAAGACCTTTATAAGAAGGTCGCTTAGTGCTAATTGTCAAAAAGAAAAAAAGAAAGAAAGCAATAGTAAAAAGAAGAAAAATTGCCCTTAGAGCCCTATTATTTTCTGCCTTTGCAAAATGTTTATATTTACTATATTACTATACTATACTATACTATGTTTTTTTAATATATTTTAGAGGTATCCAAATGGTTAAAAAATGCTAATAAATAACCTTGTATTCCTCTGTATTGTAACCTGAAATCCATGAAAAAACACTACATTTTTGGGTCAATTTTACTTGATGTGAATGTAGTGCATAAAAGCAAAAGACTTTAAAATTTGCTACAAAATTCTTACTGTAAACGTTTTGTCTTGGTTGAGCAGAGATTCCCAAACCAGGGCCTGTGAGCCAAAGTTGGTCTGTGTTGATGTTTGATTTGGCCCACCATGCCATATCATAAGAAGGGAAAGGAAAATTTTGATTAATTTTTGCATTGCAGTGTAGAGAATATAAATTAATTTGATTTTTAAAAAAATATTTTAATATAATATAGTTGGATATAATGCAACATTAATTTGAGCCCACGACCCTCAATTAAGTTTGATTTTTGGCCCTTTAATAGTAAAACGTTTGGTCATACAAATTTGTGTTCGTTTCATCGTGGTAATTCCTACTTTTAATTTACCAGAAACACAATTTCTACAGTATTTGGCAGTACAATTACATTAATTGTCTTGTTAATTTTTCAAATTCAAGTTTAAAAGTTATTTTTTCACTGCATGTGGTAAAGTAACTGTTATAAATATTTTATTATTTATTTTCAATTAATTAATTTATTTATTTGAATACAATTTAGTTATATTATACTAGATTTAGTTCTAAGAGTCCAACAGCACTGGAACATTTCAGTTTGTGCATTCAGTCTGTCCATTGGTGGGGCTTTTTACAGTGACTCTTTCTGCAGGTTATATCATTGAGCAATTGACATTGTGCAGGTGGCAAAGTAACACTTTAGAATACTGTTCCATCATTAATGAATAACTACACAGGAACAAATGAGTAATGCATTATTAACACTCTAGTAACTACTATTAACTAACAAGAAACTCTGATTAATGAATTAATAAGTAATAGCGCTCAGTTGAATATGGTAATTCACTATTAGCCAATCAATAACTACAGTTCCCATTCAGTCGGTCACTTCCGACGCCACGTCGGAGACCGACGAATAGGAATCTCGCTCGCGAGAGCCAATCTACTTCGAGTGTAACTAAACGAGCCAATGCACATTGGCATGCAATGATTGCACCAGCTGCTCATGCCACGCAGCATGGGTATAAATGAGGCACAGGTGCTTGCATCAAATTAGCTTTTTGCTTCGGAGGTGGATGGTGGATGGTTTGTCCTGAAATCACTCTCTACAAAGCAGTGGAACTGACTGAGCCTGCCTTTTGGAAGTGAATCTCTTCAGTCGGTGTTGGCACAGCAGCGGGTCGTGTGGTTTTTATATCATCTCTCTTTTTTGTTCGTAAGAGCAAACACAAAGGCTGTTCTCACAGCTGGTTTGGTGCGCTAGGTGGAGAGCGCTAAAAAGCCATTCTTACGGCTGGTAAGAGAGCGCCTTCATGAGAGAGAGCGTGCACGTCAGGCTGCACTACTTCCCTGACTGTGTCGCCGCGACCTTTCCCCCTGCTTGCTTCAGCACCAAGGAGAGCGTCCTTCTAAAAGAGCATACACAGATAGAGCTTGCGTCTTTTTCAAGATGACATTCTATCTGTGTGTTTCTGGATGCGGTGATTATCTGTCACCGAGGTATGGTCACGAGCGCTGTATCTCGTGTTTGGGCGTTCAGCACGCTGAGGCAGCGCTGGTGGATGACTCATGTTCTCACTGCGGGAACATGACCATCTCGGAGTTGCGGTCGAAACTCCATCTCGCAAGGTGTGGAGTCCCCACGCCTCTGCCTCGATCTAATCCTCCACAGAGGGTTACTTCAGGCAGTAGCACGGGTGATCTGAGGGTTACGGTGAGCGCGCTTCCCCCAGGGACCCAACCCCCGGGGAACCCTCACTCGTGTGGAACCCTCCACCGTGTCCCGAACCCTCAAGGCTGGACGATTGGTTTCTCGGGGTGGCCCGTGCTGGTTCTCAGCGCCCCACCCCAGTTCCTTTCTTTCCGGAGGTGCACGAAGAGCTCTAGGTCATGGATGGCACCTTTTGCTGCCCGAAACCGACCTAGTGGCTCCTCCTCCCTCACCACCCTCGATGGCGGAGCGCAGAAGGGTTACACGCAGGTTCCTCCCGTGGAACGGGCCGTTGCTATGCAACTGTGCCCTAACTCTACATCCAGGGGGAACCCGTGTCTCCCCTCCCGGGCCTGAAGGTACTCGTCCGGCAGTGGGTCGTGCGACGAAGGTCACGGCGTGGGCAGTGGGTTGTGCGACGAAGGTCATGGCGCGGGCAGTGTGTCGTGCGATGTCCACTATGGCTGTGTCTGGCCGACATGAGGAAAAACCGAGGTGTTTTAGGTTTCTTAATTCCCCCGTGTCCCAAACCAGCCTCTTCGGCGACACGGTCCAGAACTTCGCCCAGCAGTTCTCGGCCGCACAGAAGCAGACTGAGGCGATCGATCACATCCTGCCACGGCGGTCAGCTGCTGCCTCCACCCCGCCGCCGGCAGCACCTCAGCCTGCTCGTAGCCGAGGGCGGCTGCCTGTGTCTGCCTCCGCTCCCGCGCTGCAGCACCAGCCTCCACCTAAGCAGCGTCGAGGAGCCAGGCGTAAGCAGGCCGCCCTGCCCGTCCAGGCCCCCGCCAAGAGGGGCGGCAAAGCCAAGGGCAATAGGCCCTGAGACGGGCGACCCGGAGACGGGGAGGACTGCTTTTCAGGAGATGGTGACTGCACCGCTCCATTCCCCGGAGGAGGGCCGGGCGGAGAATCTTTTGTTCTGTTTTGTTTGTGTTCTGCCGCTGGGCTCAGTCCCAGCAGTACCCAAATTTTCAATAAAAGAGCAGAGATCGAAGTCCTACTGACGAAGGACGCGATAGAGCCGGTCCCTCCAGCCGATATGAAGACAGGCTTCTACAGCCCGTACTTCATTGTACCCAAGAAAACCGGTGGGTTACGGCCAATCTTGGTCCTGCGAGTTCTGAATCAGAGCCTTCACAAGCTACCGTTCAAGATGCTCACGCAGAAATGCATTTTCGAATGCATCTGTCCCCCGAGATTGGTTTGCAGCGATCGACCTGAAGGACACGTACTTTCATGTCTCGATTCTTCCTCGACACAGGCCATTTCTGCGCTTTGCGTTCGAGGGTCGAGCATATCAGTAAAAAGTCCTGCCCTTCGGGCTGTCCCTGTCCCCCTGTGTCTTCACAAAAGTCGCGGAGGGGGCCCTTGTGCCCATGAGAGAACAGGGCGTTCGCATTCTCAACTATCTCGACGACTGGCTCATTCTAGCACAGTCCAGGGGTCAGTTGTGCAAACACAGGGACCTGGTGCTCAGACACCTCAGCCAGTTGGGTCTTCGGGTCAACTGGGAAAAGAGCAAACTCGCCCCGTGCAGAGGATCTCTTTTCTCGGTATGGAGTTGGATTCGGTCGAACAGATGGCGCGCCTCACAGAAGAGCGTGTCCAGTTGATGCTGAACTGCCTAAACGTGTTTCAAGGCAGGACGCCGGTCCCACTGAAACAATTTCAGAGGCTCCTGGGGCATATGGCGGCCGCAGCGGCGGCAACACCGCTCGGTCTGCTTCATATGAGACTGCTTCAGCATTGGCTTCACGGCCGTGTCCCGAGATGGGCGTGGCAAACCTTCAGCCTGTGGTCAGACCCCTTGTTCCTTCGGGCCGGAGTGCCCTTGGAACAGGTGTCCAGGCATGCTGTGGTTTTCACGGATGCCTCCGCCATGGGCTGGGGGGCCACGTACAACGGGCATGCAGTGTCAGGGGTTTGGACGGGCCCGCACCTGCATTGGCACATCAACTGCCTTGAGTTGCTAGCAGTACATCTTGCTCTGAGCCGCCTCAAAAGGCTGTTACGGGGCAAGGATGTATTGGTCCGCACGGACAACACTGTGACCGTTGTGTACATCAACCGACAAGGTGGTCTGCGCTCCTGTCGCATGTTGCAACTCGCTCGCCATCTCCTCCTCTGGA
Source organism: Coreius guichenoti (assembly GCA_039654105.1). NCBI lineage: Eukaryota > Metazoa > Chordata > Actinopteri > Cypriniformes > Gobionidae > Coreius > Coreius guichenoti. The sequence continues at coordinate 10,411,562 of CM077185.1, read as the reverse complement.
GTCAGACGTGTCTGAGGTCGCTTTGGGCCATTTATGTCCCTGGTGTGCTCAACCGTGTGGCCGACGAGCTATCACGAGCTACACTCCCGGGAGAGTGGCGACTCCACCCCCAGGTGGTCCAGCTGATCTGGAGACAGTTCGGGGAGGCGCAGGTCGACCTGTTTGCCTCCCCAGAAATGTCCCACTGCCAGTGGTTTTATTCGCCCACCGAGGGCACACTCGGCACGGATTCACTCGTGCACAGCTGGCCCCGGGGCCTACGCAAATATGCGTTTCCCCCAGTGAGCCTACTTGCACAAACCCTGTGCAAAGTCAGGGAGGACGAGGAGCAGGTCCTGTTGGTGGCGCCGTACTGGCCCAACCGGACTTGGTTCCCAGAGCTAATGCGTGACAGCCCCTCCCTGGCAGATTCCTCTGAGGAAGGACCTTCTGACTCAGAGACGGGGCACCCTGTGGCACCCGTGTCCAGACCTCTGGAAACTTCATGTCTGGTCCCTGGACGGGGCGCAGAGGTTCTAGGTGACTAACCCCAAGAGGCAGTTAACACCATCACTTTGGCACGAGCCCCGTCTACGAGACCGGATTATGCCTTGAAGTGGAACCTGTTCATCGAGTGGTATTCTTCTCACCGAGAAGACCCCCGAAGATGTTCGATCGCGTCTGTGCTTTCCTTCCTGCAGCAGGGGTTGGAGCGTAGGCTGTTGCCCTCCACCCTCAAAGTCTATGTTGCTGCAATATCTGCTTATCACGACCACATAGAAGGTAAGACGGTTGGGAAGTACGACCTGGTCGTCAGGTTCCTCAGGGGAGCGAGACGGTTAAATCCTCCTCAACCCCCCTCTATACCCTCTTGGGATCTTGCTCTGGTGCTCCGAGCACTTCAGAATGCCCCATTTGAGCCTCTGCAGTCGGCAGAGATAAAAATTCTCTCTATGAAGACTTTGCTGCTGGCTGCACTGGCCTCCATCAAGAGGGTAGGGGACCTGCAGGCATTTTCGGTCGACGAATCGTGCCTAGAGTTCGGGCTGGGTGACACCCACGTGGTACTGAGACCCCGGCCTGGCTATGTGCCCTAGCTTTGCTCTGTCCTGTCCGCGCTCTACGGTTGTACGTGGATAGAACGCAAAGCTTCAGGACCTCAGATCAGCTCTTTGTCTGTCACGGAGGTCAGCAGAAGGGAAAGGCTGTCTCCAAGCAGAGGATGGCCCACTGGATAGTGGATGCCATCACCTTGGCTTACCAAGCACAAGGTGTGCCCTGTCCGCTCAGGGTGCGAGCACACTCTACTAGAAGTGTTGCATCCTCCTGGGCACTGGCACATGGCGCCTCGCTGTCAGACATCTGTAGAGCTGCGGGCTGGGCGACACCCAACACGTTCGCTAGATTCTATAGCCTACGTGTAGAGCCGGTTTCCTCCTGTGTTCTCACCTCAAACGGGTAGAAGCACTGAGAGGCCCTGGCTCTTGTCGGCTTGCTGCACTACGGCGCTTATATTCTCCAGAAGCAAACTCTGTCGAGTCCTCCATCACCCTCGGTGCCGGACGTGGCGGAGCGTCTGGCATCAGGCCCTTTGCCGCTGAATCCTTGAGAACCGGTACTGGGCTGGGGTTATATGAGTGACCCTGCGGGGATCCCATATATTTTTCCATGGTCGCTCCTAACGGAAGTCTGTGTCTTTCCCTTGGGAGAGCCCCCCTTTCAGTGGGGCTGGAGCCCCCTCTCGGTTGCGGGCTACGGCTCAGCATCGTACTCCACATAACTCCTTCGGGGTACGATGTGGGTTCCGTAGCGTTCCCTCCTACTAGGGCACGCTTTCCCAGTGTTATCCAGTAAGTCACTGAGCGGGTCATGCGGAACAACAGTGATGGACTTCTCTGTGTGAGCCCCGTCTCATCAGGTAAGAGAGCTCAGGAGGCTGGACCGACTGAATGGGAACGTCTCGGTTACGTATGTAACCCTTGTTCCCTGAAGGAGGGAATGGAGACGCCACGTCCCGTCGTCATGTCCTCTGTACCCTGCTGGGGTGCCAGTTCACCTACTCGGCTCCTCAGCAAAAAACTAATTTGATGCAAGCACCTGTGTCTCATTTATACCCGCGCTGTATGGCATGAGCAGCTGGTGCAATCATTGCATGCCAATGTGCATTGGCTCGTTTAGTTACACTCGAAGTAGACTGGCTCTCGTGAGCGAGATTCCTATTCGTCGGTCTCCAACGTGGCGTCTCCGTTCCCTCCTTCAGGGAACGAGGGTTACATACGTAACCGAGACGTTTTTTTCATACCTCCCAAAGGAACTACTATATACAGGTTCATAAGTAACATGAATAATGCATAATGTATAATTCACTCTAAAGTGAAGGTCATGGTAACCCACTAGTAATGACTCAAATATTTCCAAATCCTTCAGAAGGAATTACTAATTATTTGGATCAGTGAAAAACATGATGACTCCCTAATAATTTCTGAAGTCATTGTAAGCTTTTGATGTTTTTGTAAGGTTTTGGATAGTAATGACTCAAGTGTTACTACATCCTTCAGAAGGAAGGATGCGTTGCTTATTTGTTCCTGTTATTCATTAATGACGGAATAGTATTCTAAAGTGTTACCGGTGGCAATATCAGTGTGTTGAGGCTACTAGTGTTTATTGAAAGCATTTCTCTTGGATTCTTTTACGTGACTGACTTAGCCAGAAAACTGCACAAAAATATGCACAGGGTGCTAATGGGGTGTTCCAGACTAATGACCATTTTAAACCAGATGTCATTTTATAAAAATAATGTGTAACATATGTAAAAGCAATATATAACATATGAGAGCCTTACGTATGTCAGAGGAATGGTGCAAAATTCCATCGGGCAGATCTGATTCGCAATTGCAGGAAACATTTGGTGGCGGTTATTGCTGCCAAAAGAGGGTCAGCAAGTTATGAAATCAAAAAGCTCATACTTTTCCACAGCCTGCACTGAAAATGTGGTGTTCAATGTTATGAAAACTATCATTGTGTGTTACAGTATTTAAGCAGACTTTGTTCATCTATTGTTCTCACTTTGTTGAAGGTCGAATCAGATTTTACTACCAGTTTAGTAGATGGAGGTGCAAAGTGCGTATGATCTTACTTGAATAAACGGTTTATTTCAGAATAAAGCATAGATGATCATAAACTCCTTGGGCCTCATTTATAAATATTGTGTAGAAACCGTCCTACATTTGCGTACATTTCTCACGTGCATACGTGCAATTCAGAGAACGAACGTACGCACAAAAAACGGGCGTATGCCTCCCTTCCAGATGTGAAATCTATAAATCGCAAATGATCTTGAAATTGTGCACAGCTGAATGGTTTCAGATCTCTGCCTTGGAAACGCCGCATAATTAAAGTCATTAACAAATAAAAGAGCACCAGTCAATGTACAAATGTTTTACTTGAGAACGGCGAGTGGCAAGAATTGCTTAGATTTCTAAATACCTGAAGTACTCAGTGTGTACAGTGCATCCGGAAAATATTCACAGCGCTTCACTTTTTCCACATTTTGTTATGTTACAGCCTTATTACAAAATTGATTAAATTCATAATTTTTTTTCCTCAATTCTATAAACAATAGCCCATAATGACAACGTGAAATAAGTTTGTTTGAAATCTTTGCAAATGTATTAAAATTAAAAAACTAAAAAATCACATGTACATAAGTATTCACAGCCTTTGCCATGACACTCAAAATTGAGCTCAGGTGCATCCTGTTTCCACTGATCATCCTTGAGATGTTTCTACAACTTGATTGGAGTCCACCTGTGGTAAATTCAGTTAATTGGACATGATTTGGAAAGGCACACACCTGTCTATATAAGGTCCCACAGTTAACAGTGCAGGTCAGAGCACAAACCAAGCCATGAAGTCCAAGGAATTGTCTGTAGACCTCCAAGACAGAATTGTATCGAGGCATAGATCTGGGGAAGGGTACAGAAACATTTCTGCAGCATTGAAGGTCCCAATGAGCACAGTGGCATTCATCATCCGTAAATGGAAGAAGTTTGGAACCACCAGGACTCTTCCTAGAGCTGGCCGCCCGGCCAAACTGAGCAATCGGGAGAGAAGGGCCTTAGTCAGGGAGGTGACCAAGAACCCGATGGTCACTCTGAAATAGCTCCAGCGTTTTTCTGTGGAAAGAGGTGAACCTTCCAGAAGAACAACCATCTCTGCAGCACTCCACCAATCAGGCCTGTATGGTAGAGTGGCCAGTAAAAGGCACATGACAGCCCCCTGGAATTTGCCAAAAGGCACCTGAAGGACTCTCAGACCATGAGAAACACAATTCTTTGGTCTGATGAAACAAAAATTTAACTTTGGCCTGAATGGCAAGCGTCGTGTCTGGAGGAAACCAGGCACTGCTCATCACCTGGCCAATACCATCCCTACAGTGAAGCATGGTGGTGGCAGCATCATGCTGTGGGGATGTTTTTCAGCGGCAGGAACTGGGAGACTAGTCAGGATTGAGGGAAAGAGGAATGCAGCAATGTACAGAAACATCCTTGAGGAAAACCTGCTCCAAAGAGCTCTGGACCTCAGACTGGGGCGAAAGTTCATCATCCAACTGGACAACGACCCTAAGCACACAGCCAAGATAACAAATGAGTGGTTACGGGACAACTCTGTGAATGTCCTTGAGTGGCCCAGCCAGAGCCCAGACTTGAACCCGATTGAACATCTCTGGAGAGATCTGAAAATGGCTGTGCACCAACACTCCCCATCCAACCTGATGGAGCTTGAGAGGTCCTTCAAAGAAGAATGAGAGAAACTGCCCAAAAATAGGTTTCCAAGCTTGTAGCATCATACTCAAAAAGACTTGAGGCTGTACTTGGTGCCAAAGGTGCTTCAACAAAGTATCGAGCAAAGGCTGTGAATACTTATGTACATGGGATTTTTTGCGTTTTTTATTTTTAATAAATTTGCAAAGATTTCAAACAAATTTTTCATGTTGTCATTATGGGGTATTGTTTGTAGAATTGAGAAAAAAAATAATTAATTTAATCCATTTTGGAATAAGGCTGTAACATAACAAAATGTGGAAAAAGCGAAGGGCTGTGAATACTTTCCGGATGCACTGTATGTCTGCTAAGACCTTGACGTAGCACTTTTCCACGTCAAAGACCGTTTTTATAAATATGAACGTTGCCGTTGATTTTAGCATATGCACACTCTAAGATCAAATCTGTGCGGATGCATGTTTTATAAATGAGGCCCCTTATTTTTAATATCACCAAACCAAGTGGGTAAATCACAGCATGCCACTGCTTCGCAGATGTTGTGGGAGGATGTTGGATCATCCTCAATCCAGTTTTTCTCTACACGTGTGCCTTATCATCACACTGACAATATTGTGCTCGTTTTGTTCCAGACTTTCACTGGCCCATCTCTGTTTTGTGCCAAATTGTAATCCGAACTAAGGTTTGCATCTTCAGTGTGTGCTGTGAAATTCTGCTGCCAAGGTCTTCTGTCAACAGTAGATAGTGGCAGTTTCATCACAATATTCTGGATGTTGTTAATGCGTTCCCAACAGTGAACCTTGCTGATCCTGCTGCTGTCCAGCTCTGAAGGCACCAGTGCTTTTCTTTTTGCTGAGAATAATCCAACCTGTCCAATATATTATATATAAGGCAGTTTAGTTTGCAGAATGTTGTTTACAAAAGATACATAAGTAAATACATAACTGTATTAAAGTGCCTTCTTTTCATACTGCCCAACTATCTGGGGTAGCATTCAGTTGCTGCTGTGTGCACATTGCACGATGGATTGGCGACAGCATTGCATGACTTTACAACAGGAAGAATCGCATCGTCGATTCTCTCAGATTGCGTCTTTGATAATGCACACTGATTGTCATGAAAGTGTACCGATTTGCCTCCGATTTCAGGCATTTTTCTGCGATTTCACAAAATCTGTCGGTGAATGAAAATCGGGGCTAAAATCATGCAGTGAACTCGGTATAAGCCAGGAAGCTCAGTTTGCAGGACAGAACTAGAACAAACAAGAAACACAACAAAAGCGAAACAAGACACAAGACAGAGACTTAAGCTAAGCAGAAGCTAGAAAGGAACCTCAACTAAAGAAGAGAGCCAATAAAGAGAGGAGAACTAATGCTAGGAATAAAGAGAAAGAACTAATATAAATAAAGGTTAAAGGCAGACTACTAAGGATAAGGGAAAAAAAACTGAATACTAAAGTAAACTGAGAACTCTAGAATAAGCAGCAAAAACTAAGGGGAAAAACAATAGCTAGTGATGTTAGCCGTGACACCAAAGCTCCGAGACGTGTGGAAAAAAAAATGAAAAGATTTTCAGTGAAGCTTTGTATCGATGCTTGATTCATTCTATCAAAATTACGTGACCACTGACGTCCGAAGCTTCGTTTCACACACACCCACGTACTGCTTTGTACTCTGATTCAAAGGTTTAAAGGTGCTGTATGTAAGTTTTTGACTGTACTAAAGCATAAAAATACCATAACATGTTTGCAGATATTTAGGTAACACGTTAAGTTCACATACTCGTTTCTCAGAAAAACAATGCTACAGCCAGTTATTTTACATAGAAATGTGCGTTCCATGTTGGAATGTCTGTTTTTGTTTTAGTCTGTGCGATACCGCACGTTGCCAGTTTACCCAATAGTATTTCGACACCACAGGTTGCCAGTTGGCGGAAAACAGCGTATTGTTGCCATGGAAGCCAGCAAACAAACTGGGTCAGAGATCGCAGATTCTACCCGACCTAAAAAGCCTCGGCATCTATCTAAAAATCTAAAAAAGCACATTTAACCATGGATAAATCAACTCATCAACTTACAGTGTAAGTCTCCTCGCCTTCCATTGTCAATTGCGCTCATTCCTGTTGCGTGTCCTCAAACTGGCAACCCGCGTGAGCGTCGAGTCTGAGGAGGAGGGGGCGGAGCAAACAATATTTTGAATTTGGACTGCAGTACCATGTCAACCACTAGCTGACCTTCTTACATACAGCACCTTTAAAAATGCGCGACCCGGGGCATGCCCTCGTGGGTTGTTAAGGTGTATTGCGTTGCATTACTATAATCATGTAAAAGTGTATGTGTGTGTGTCTTTGTGTGTATGCACCTGCATTTATTTACTTCCTCTATTCATGAGTTTTATTTGTTTACAAACAGGAAAAATGTCCACATCCACAATACAAAATGTTATCTTTATTGTTTTGAGTTACTAGGAGTATGCAATGGAACATATTGTTGTCATGTATTTAATATATTGATTCATTAATTTATTCATCTATCCATTCATTTATTTTTGCTTCTAAGATTAATGCGTTGGTCGGTTGTGAACCTATGGTTGTGAAACATTTTGCGACACAGCGCTTTTCCCCACTTTAACCAGCAGAGGTCCTCGTTGAGCTCTGATTTGAAAAGCTTAGAAAAATGAACCTTTTTCCGTTACAATTGTGCTGGTTCAGAACGCTTCACTTCGCCATACTAATGGCAAGGATACTCTGGAACAGATCAGATCAAGACACAACTAGAGTAGCAAAATAGGAACTAGTACTATACTAGCAAACAACTAACTGTAACATGGCACAACGAACTGGCAAAACCAGAGGGAAAGAGAGCACATTATAAAGTTAGCTGAGAACATGAGGAACAACTGAGCACACTCAGACAAACGAGGACTAAACAAGGGGGCGTGGTAATTGGAAACAAGGAGGCGGGACAAGAGGAGCACATGGCCAACACAAAGAAAGACAGAGCCATGTGCTCAAGCACAACACAAACAAAGAGACGTTGAACAATGACACAACAGACAGAGGAAGCCGGAGCTGAATTCTGACATGCACTGTAAGCCGTTGACCAATCACGGCAGACTGGGCCATCTGAGCAGAGTAAGCTCTAGGAAAGGAGGGGTTTAGAGAGACTGAATTCTTTATTGAACCATTTCGGACACTGAGAAAAGAGGTGATGCTGCAATGTATATTATGAGAAAATTAAAGTGATTTTTGACCTTGGATGCATGTAAACCTATTGTAGGAGACCTCCAAAATTAGCAACCTTTAAAATAGCATAATAGGGGCATTTTAAATTAATCAAATTAATCGCAATTAATTGTATAAGACTCTGGGTGCTTCTCAAACTGAAGGCTGCATCCTAGTGAGGCTGTGTCCTTCCAGTCATTCAGAGGCTTGTAGGCTAGAGCCTTCCTCAGCATTAAACACTAGCAGGAAATGGTCTGGTAAGTGTGCATGACTATGTCACACATTCCCGCCCCCACGTTTCCGATTGAGAAGCGCCCAAGAAAAGCCCAAAAATGATAATCATCCTATTCAGAATTATCCAAATTTTAAAGTTTTAAATTTGATTTTAAATCTCATATTTCTCTGAATTTGATCCCACTGTATGTGTATTGCATTAGGCTAAACTAAAGAATGAAATCCTTTTATTTCTGCCTTTAACTTAAATTTTTTGTCACAGTACTTAAATATACAGCTTGAAGACATTACTGTCCCAGTATTTACACATGGCATTGTACCCGAATCTATGAATGCCACGACTGCCAAAATTAAAAATAAATAAATACACGAAGAAATGTAAAAAAGCAAAAATAAATAAATAATAAATATATAAATAAATATACATAGAAAAGCAAAAAAACAAAAATAAATATTTATACATTTATTTTCTTATGTACATATTTATTTTTTTCCACATTTATTTATTCTTTTATTTATTTATACATTTATTCATTTCTATTTTTATTTATTTACACATTTATTCATTTCTACATTTATTTGTTTCTACATTTATTTATTTTTACATATATGCATTTTTACATTTCTTTGTCCGTAGGGTAATGAGGAGGGCGTGGTTTACCTCAGACATAGCAATCGAGCTCAGAGTAGGCGAGGGCGAAGCGTTGAGGCCACAGTGACACCTTGTGGTGCGGCCGAAATACAATAAGTATAGCCTACTGACGTTGATAAAAATCTTATATTACGGGTTAAGTCATATCACCCTAACTGTACTGCGTGACATGGATAGACTACTGTTACTGCCTGAGCGTTTTTTCTCTTCAAGACGAGTGTCTCTTCAGAGTGTTGGTGTTACGGCGCGTTCTAGCGAGTTCTGCATTCCTGTCTGATCTGTGCAGTGATCTAGCACAGCGTGTGTGTTCTCCCTAGGCGCTTCAGCATTTCTGCAGAGCAAAAACTCTTCTCTAAAAGAGCTGCACGCGGCACGTCTGTTTCAAGATGTCTCGCCCGTGCTCCGTTCCTGGGTGCGGTCGGCTGGTTCCTCCGTTTGACGGGCATGATCGCTGTTTGGCGTGCTTGGGCCTCGTGCACGCCGAGCGCGCGTTCATGGATGAGTCATGTTCCCACTGCGGGAACATGGCCATCGCAGTGTTGCGGTCAAGACTCCGTGATTTCCGTGCTGGAGGGAGAGTCCCCTCTACCACACCCCAATCTATTCCCTCCACGAGTGGGAATACTTTGGCTGGTGGTCAGGGTGACTTGAGAGTGACGGTGTGGGCCAACCCGACGAATCCTCCTCGGGCCACACCCCCTTCTAGCACACTGCAACCTGTGGTGTTGCCAGATGAGGGCGCAGGTGTTTCCCGTCCTGGGCCCTGCATTTCATTTGGCGCACCGGCGGAGGATGCTATGTCGATCGCCGCATCACAAGGTGGGCTGGATTCCTCCAGAGATGACGATTCGGCTGTGTTGCCTCCTTCGGGAGTCCCAGCATTGCCCGAGTCTGATCCAGAGCTCACAGCCATGCTTTCCCGGGCGGCCGAGGCTCTTGGGCTTGTGTGGAACCCTCCGCCATGTCCCGAGCGTTCTCGGCTAGATGATTGGTATCTGGGGACGGCCCGTGCCGAAGGCGCCCGTCAGCCCCCAGTGCCCTTCTTCCCGGAAGTGCATGAAGAGGTGTCGAAGTCGTGGAAGTCTCCCTTGACTTTTCGTGATCGTTCGGCAGCCACTTCCGCCTACACTGCCCTCGATGGTGGCGAGGTGAAAGGGTACACTGGGGTTCCCCCTGTTGAGCGCTCTGTTGCGATTCAACTGTGTCCGCAGAGCGCTGAGATGTGGCGTGGTGACCCAAAGCACCCGTCCAAGGCCTGTAGGTTTACGTCTACTCTGGTGGCGGGCCAGGCCGCGTCCGCCCTGCATGCGATGGCCACCCTTCAGGTCTACCAGGCCAAGGTGCTCAGAGACATGCACGAGGGCAATGCTGACCCCGCGTTAATGCAGGAGCTGCGGGAGGCCACCGACCTCGCTCTACGAGCGACGAAGGTGACCGCTCGCTCTCTCGGTCAGGTGATGTCCACTTCTGTGGTCCAGGAGCGCCACTTATGGCTCAACCTGGCTGATATGAGAGAATCTGAGCGAACCCGTTTCCTCAATTCTCCCATTTCCCAGGATGGGCTATTCGGCGGGGCGGTCCAGGACTTCGCCCAACAGTTCTCGACCACTCAGAAACAGACTGAGGCAATCAAGCATATTCTGCCCCGGCGGCCTGCTGCTGCCTCTACCCAGCCGCCGGCTCAGAAGCCTCAGTCTGCTCCCTGCCGAGGCCGTCCAGATGCAAACATACACAGATGCATCATCCTCTATCAAATAGCACCTGTCGCGTGAGCTAAAATGCATTTGAGCTAACTGCATTTTAATGTAACTTCCAAAAACAATACTGACAGCAACAGAAACAAACTTATTTTCTATTAAGCAGTCGTAGTCTTTAGCCTACCCCCATAAACTGATGTCCAGGGGCAACCTTATTAAATGTATGAACGTCACGTTAATCCCAATCGATAAATACAGTTAGATGATAAGGCTGTAGGGCAGTTAGCCTACCAGTAAAATCCAATCAGAGCTTCATCAGAGCCATCAATACAGAAGAGATATTAATGCATTTACACAGCAATTAGCCTACAAGTGCATACAAATATTATGAGATAAGTGTTTTACATTTTGAAGACAGAAATATGACAGACAGCAGGTGGCAGCAAGTCACTGTCTTAACGAGTGAGTTCAATCCATTCCTTTGATTCTTTCAAATACACCGAATCGAAAACAACACAATGTGTTGTAGCGGTTCAGCTGTAGATTTGTTTCTATGATAATTTCTATTTAGGCCTATGCGTTATTTAAAAAAATAATAATAATAAATAAATAAATACATGACCAAATGTTCAAAAAAGTGGCAGAGAGGGGTCATGTTCGGGGGAACAACATAATTGTTGATAGGCTATTTCTCGGGGCCATGAGTTTAATGCACAAACCTGCGTGACCATAGCAACTATTCAGAAATAAAAATTACGAATGCATTAATATTTTGTTTTGAATTTCAGAAAAGTCGATTGAATATTTACAGGTTTGTATCTCGTTATTCTTTTCAAAATATAATTATTAGTGTCGTTGTAACAAAGTATCATCATACTGATCAAATATCGAAGCTATCTCTATCTAATAGGGTACTTCAAAGATCAAATCGAATTATTTATTGTTAAATTTTTTTCTTTAGCCTAACAACTGGCAAAAACAGAAAAAAAAAAGAAAAAAAAAAATAGGCTATAGGCTACATAACTTTTTAATTTGTATTATTATTATTATTATTATTATTATTATTATTATTATCATCATTTACTATTTACAAATCGCACCCTTTAGACTTTAGGCACAACGCACGGGTGTTATATTCCCTATACAGCATGAAGTTCATTATCAATAAATGTCAAAAGAACAGGTAAGAAAAATACAAGAAAACCAAGAAAACATTTTTGTATCTATCCCTTCCCAGTCTTTGAAATCACTTATCTTGTCTTTCTCTTTCTTTCTTTCTCTCTTTCTTTCTTCTTATTATTATTAGGCTATTGTTATTATCATCGTAATACTGGCCAAAATAAAATAAAATAGACTATATGAAATAGGCCTATAAAGTTAAATTCCTGTAAAGTAAACCCGTACACTCACTGCGCCTATCAAAGCTTGGCGTTGGTCTAATATGCATGGTAGGCATAAAGATACACATAAATTAGCCTAATGGGCTAACTGTAAACTGACAGTACTGAAACTAAAAGTTATGTCTCCTCAAAAATATGAGGGCACACGACAGGTGCTATTTGATAGAGGATGATGCATCTGTGTATGTTTAATGCATGGCGTGTGTGTTCCACCAGCTCCGTTTCCATGGGCACATTTGATTTACCTAATTCTGGATATTTCCAGTTGATAACTTAGCCTAAGACGTGTGATTTAATAATAAGACCACACCAAGAAAAACCCATTATACTCAGTGATGCTGTGACTGTCCACACGTGAAGTGACGCGACAAAATGTAATCGACGCCTCGTTCTATTTTGGATCTTTGAAATATGCGTTGTATTTTAAGCGTTTGTCTCATGTTGTGCAAGTACAAATAGGAAATATGAATGTGAAGTGAATTTGTGGTCTCGTTTCAAATGCATTGATCAATATGCTTGCGTCGACTTCACTGTAGCCTATATGTGCGCTGCTTCCTTTCCGTGCGTTCTGACCGGTAATGGAAAATATCAAGCGCTTCCATTTCAGAGTCCCTGTTATCAGATCTGTTGAAGATGTTGCTGTTCATGTTTGTTAGCCCAGGACATTTTACAAATCCAGACCAGACGATGTTCTACGGCCATGTCCAGAATAAAGAGTAGTCTTTCCATGTCACGCTGTACAATTAGGGTGATATGACTTAACCCGTGATATAAGATTTTGGCCAGATACCTATCCAAGTCATTCATCACAGACAGTATCAACGTCAGTAGGCTGTACTTATTGTATTTCGGCCGCACCGCAAGGTGTCACTGTGGCCTCAACGCTTCGCCCTCACCTACTCTGAGCTCGATTGCTACGTCTGAGGTAAACCACGCCCTCCTCATTACCCTACGGACAAAGAAATGTAAAAATGCATAAATGTAAAAATAAATAAATGTAGAAATAAATAAATGTAGAAATACATAAATGTAGAAATAAATAAATGTAGAAATGAATAAATGTGTAAATGTGTAAATAAAAATAGAAATTAATAAATGTAGAAATAAATAAAAGAATAAATAAATAAATGTGGAAAAAAATAAATATATACATAAATAAGGAAATAAATGTGTAAATAATTATTTATTTTTGTTTTGTTTTTTTGCTTTTCTATGTATATTTATTTATATATTTATTTATTTTTGCTTTTTAAAAATGTTTTGTATATTTATTTATGTATTTATTTATTTTTAATTTTGGCAGTCATGGCATTCCATACGAATCATCCTGATGCGCATTTATTGTCTGCCCTTGGTAAGATTTTGTCATTTTAATGGTTCTGCTTATTTTGTGTGTGTGAAGGGTTTTTCTTATTTCTTTTGTGCTTTGCCAATTTCTAACAGTTTGGCACTCTTTGTCAGAGTGCCACTCATTAATCTGAACTTTATTTTATTAGAGGAATCTGAGAGCTCTCTGTCGAGAAGGCCAACAACAGATCTTTCAGTGACAAAGTGAGTTATTGAATCTTACAAAATGAGTCATTTCCACGGCAGGTCCAAACTCCCAGCCAGGCAGTTTACTGTTTACTGAAGCAACTGTGATTTGACCTTTAAATCCGCTCCCACCAAGGATTCGTCCCCCAAACAATTGCATGCTCAAGCACACAATCAAGACTCCCTATAAACTGAACTGCATAGTCATACAGAAGATCCTGCTGAAAAGGCTGGTGCAGTCTGGCTTGTGCTGGTCAAGCTGGTGGATTGAAGGGATGAGAAACATTGCATGGCATATCCTCATTCTCCAAAACCATGAAGAAACCTACTGTATGCAAGATGTCCTATCTGTTAATTTATTTAAAAATACTTAAATTAATA